>JAWHQI010000008.1:10955000-12198214 GCA_033032865.1 Dactylorhiza incarnata
ATTCTAGCTATGCTTAATGGAAAGAATGAAGAGCAATCTCATAATGGAATTCTTTAAACTCGACATATTTAGTTCTTCTACTACTGCGACTTCTTTTTCTACTCCTTATTCTTTGATTTGATGCTAATCAAGTTGGTGATATGCACAAAATCGGGATACTTCTTTGACCGATCATTGGGGATGACTTGAGGACAATTTGGAGTAACTCAGAATGCAGGTTCTTCTTCTTTAAGTTATGGTAACCGTAAAATCTCTCTTGAACTAAAAATTCTCTCATATTTCTTTCTTTTTGTTGTTCTTCTTCTTCTATTTAAATTGGTGAAAAGAAGATCTATCCATGGATCTCGATAATTCTTCACAAGCTTACCTAATCGAGCTCACGAACCTTGTAATTGGAGCTTCTAGTTTATTGGAATTTTACCCCAATTCAGCACTACTAAACATTTTTTCCTTTATGGTTGATTTTGGTGTTTGTCAATGAGCCATTACGATTTGAATAATAGATTTGATTTCCTCTCAAATGAGCGTTGTTACATAAGTTTCTATTACCTTATGGCTACTAGTGAAATGCTATATGTTTAATTTCTTGGACTTTCCCATAATTCTATTACTATCTCTATTTATCCTTTCTTGAATCCTTAGTTTCTTAATAGTGAGAGGTAACTATGTAGAGGAATAAACCTCCCTTCTACGTCGTGTCGAAGAGATCATGGATAGTCGTTTGGCTTGTGCACCTTAGAGATATTTATGAAATTCCTTAGAGCAACCACTGTACAACACAATGTTTGTTGAAGGGTAAGATGGAAAATTGGGTACCATCGAAGCGAGCGGAGGTGAGGCAGCCATGTCCCCTTGCAAGGGGCATAGCGCGAGAGCGAGGCAGATTCCGGCTCGGCACTTTTGGGGTGCATATAGCCATAGGGAGGCGAGTGAGGACTTACCGCGCCAAGGAGCGAGGCGAGTATGACCTCTACTCGCAAGGGTAGATCTCGTGAGCCCTGCTCGAAGGAAGACAAACGAATGGAGCCTTCATGGGCCACTCTCCTAATGGGGTCTATAGGTGAAATTATCCTGATACTCTTTGTGGGCTGCCAATAGCCCTTTAGAACAGCAGAGTTTGACTGTTAGCAGACCAATTTAGGTGCGATTAGTAAAACTAAAAGGCAGAGTTACGTTATTTGCAGACCGGTAGAGAAAAACTATATATAGACCCTGCAGGGCACCTTTAGAGAAGATACACTTTCTTGGCTTCTTCCTCCTTAGGACATTCTTGGTTAGCTCCTCAGGCTCTCCAAGGTGCCCGGCTTCAGTTCTATCTTAGGAGGGGAAGCGCTCAAAAGATCTTCCGGGTGTGTGGTTGGACCTCCATACTGTAGCCAAGGGTCGATGTTTTAGATCCAAGTCTTAAGTCTTGTTTTTTGGTGGGATCAGTAAGTGCCAGCTGCCCCCTTTTAGGGGTCCGAAACTCCTCGTTGGGCCGATTCTCGGTTCCAATATTTTTGGTGTAGTGAGCGTGGAGTGCTGTTGGTACAAGAAATTCTCAAAGAAGCAATATGATTGGAGAGGATGTGCGAGAGGCCGGCTTTGGCGATTCACCACCAACTGGGATGCTAGTGACAATAGGAATACTGACAGATCTCCGAAGGGAGGTACTCGAAATAATCAACCTCACCTTCGCCGCGGCATGAGGCTAGTTCTCATAAACAGCAAGTTGTCCCACCGCTGGGGGTAGGCGAGGCCACCCTGGGGCAGAGAGTTGGTAAGGAGACGGTTGGGAAGGCTTCAGTGCGAGATCTCACTAGACGAGAGCTCTTTCCCAGCCCAGTGAGTGCTTCCCGATGAGTGCTTGCCCGGCGAGTGCTTGCCCACTGAGTGCTTGCCCGATGAATGCCTATCCAGCGAATGCTGGACCATCGAGAATAGGCCCGGTCAGAGAGCTCGTGGGGTGAGTCGAGCAGGCAAGAATAGCGAACAGAGGAAGCCCGTTCTGCGAGCTGGTGCTCTCGACTCCCCGAGGGGTTCAGGGAGGCAGACATGGTGTACTACACCAGTAAGGATGACCCCATCCGACACATGCAATGGTTTGAGGACATGGCCTCCCTTAGGCCCATGTCGGACGCTTGTAAGCGCCGACTCATCGCCACCACCCTGAAGGTGAAGGCACGTGACTGGTTTCACCAACTCCTGGGAGGGTTGATCTATACATCCAAGGACCCGCATCGTAGCTTTTTGCGATGCTTCTAGACCTCGAAGAAAAGGAAGAAGGATGCCGAGGCACTCTTCAAAATCAAGCAGGGGCTGGGGGAGTCACTGGCCCACTGTGTGGACCGATTCCAGTAGGAGGTCCTGCTCACCCAGGAAGTGCCCATATTCGCCCTCCAGCTCGCCTCACGGTGCACTACAACAAATTACACTTTTTGTAAGGACTAAAAACGTTACAAAAGGTAACTAATATCGTTACACAAAGTTTTTGTAACGAAATTTACTTTATGTGACGACCGTTACCTAAGGCTCGACGCTAGAAGTTCTTGTAACGAATTTTTGTTTGTCGTTACAAATAATTTATTTGTGACAAACATTACTTCCTCACAATAATGTTGGTGCCAAAAATGATACCTCCAAAATTCACACTAAAGGGGATGGGAGAAACTGCGAAGTGCAGGTTACTAAGACAGAAGATGCTGGAACAAAGGGAAAACGATCACGAAATGGCGATCACGAAGAAATGAGACCGCTTACACAGGTTGTAAGCTGGAGCCTCGGAGCCAAAAGTGCTTTTCTGGTGCCCCTACCCCTCTATTTATAGACGAGGGGGCTGCCCAAACGGGCAGAACTGAAAACTACGGGCTACCCGGGGTACAGGAGAGCCGGGGCAGGGAAATGGGGTGCAAATAACAAAAATAAGAAAAACGGCCAGACCACTTGAGCCGGCTTTCTCGCACTATCTTGACCGCTGGATACTTAGAAAACCTCGGTTGAGGAGGCATCCGACGATCTGGGCGATCACCTAATTTGAGACCGCTGAGACCGGGAAAAATGAACAATGAGAGGAGGTCGCGGGCTTTCTGGGCAAACATAATCCCCGCACATTTTTAAGTTGCAACTGGAACTTCGAAAATGTAAGCTTTGACCGCTGAGACCGCGACCATCATTAATGCGGCTTGGTCTATAAATACCGGCTGAAAACTTCATTTTGCAAGACATTGAGGAACTCCACTATTTGAGCGGTCTTTGATAATTGGGCAGGTGCGACCTTGCAAAGATGACTATGCTCGATCTCTTAAAAGCTCTCCCATCGAAAGCGAACTCTCCTGGAAAAAAGGAAAGTGTCAGCTCAAAGAAAGGAAAGAAGGCACCGAAGATCTTAACAAAAGTGAGCACTTCAAAGGAGACCGCCCGATCTCAGTTAAAGAAAATTGAGCTTCCTGAGGGCTCGATTGTGCCGGTCTCTGTTGGTTCTGATCCGTCTAATACTTCTTTAGATCCTGTATGGAAATTGCCTGACTTTTCCATTTCTTTTAATTGTCAAAAATCCCTGGAGGCACTGGGTCAAACATCCTCCAAGCTTCCTGAGGCTGTCTCCACCGAGGTCATTCTGGCTGGGCTGCGTCAGAAGGGAGCTGAGGCCGAATCCTTGAGGCAGAAGATCGCTGACCAGGAGATCGCTGCAAAGGGCAAGAAGAGAAAAAATACAAGTCCATCCAGTTTGACCTATAAGAGGAGCAGAAGAAATGAGGAAGGAAAAGATGTGACCGCCATGGAGGCGACCAGATTTTCTGAATCCATTGACCTGGAAGACTCCGCTGAGTTTCAGAAGGTGAATGCTAGGGGCAATCTCCCCTTCCTTCCCGCGGTCTCAACCTTACCAAGAGAGGATGATTCTGGATTAATCGCCTACCTTGATGAGGTTTCTTCTAATAATTCATCTTTTTCATCATTGCAGGTGTTGGATCCCTTAGAGGCTTCAGCTCTCAGAAATGCCGCCGTTGATGAGGAGATCGCGGACAAGGAGAAGGAGATCGCCGACGCAGCGATCAAGGCAAAGGAGGAAGAAAGGAAAAAGATGGAAATGGAAGAGATGGTGAAGAGGAGGAAAGAAAAAGAGGTAGAGGAACAGAGGGAAAAAGAGGAGAAAGAAAAGGAGAAAGAAGAAAAAGATAAGAAAGAAAATAGGGAGAAGAAGGAGAAGAAAAAGAGAGAGGACGAGGAGAAGAAGAAAGACAAAGAGAAGAAAGAGAAAAAGGAAAGAGAGGAAGAGGAGAAGAGGAGAGAGGCAGCTAAGGCCGTCGAGGAAGAGAAGAAGAAAGAGGCGGTCAGAGTTGCTGAGGAGAGAGCGGCTCTGATCGCTGAGGAGAGGAAGAAAGAAGCGGTCAGGATCGCTGAGGAAAAGGCGGTCCTGATCGCTGAAGAGAGGAAAAAGGTTGAGGTCGTGCAGACTTCGGACAAAAACGGTGAGGAGATCGCGGAGAAGCTGCAGATCGCTAAGGAGAAAGCTGCACTTTCTAGCGGTCTCCTGGATGATTCTCTTCAGGGAGATCGTTCGAACAAGGCTGCAGCAGATCGTGCGGCGGCGGTCTCGATTTCGTGAGCTGGTAAGAATAAAATGATTCTTCAGTCAGCTGAGTTCCTTCCATTACCTACAGTTCGTTTCGCTTCTCCTGAAAGAAAACACGAGATCGTTTTTATTGAGACCGACAATATCCTCTTAAGTAACGAAGAATTAAAAAGGAGAAGAAAAGAGGGAGAAAAAAACGCAGAAAAGAGGTTTGGAAAGAATGGATCTGGAGCGCTTAAGGGGATCAGATCGTCTTTCTCTGACCGCAGATCCCGCGATCACTAAAGATATCAGAAGAGCTTTACGTGACTGCGGTCTCGACTTCTTTCCAAGTACTCTTTCTGTTTATTTAAAAAGCTTATCTGATCATATGCTCATGATTGAAATAACCCATCTCCTATGACCGCAGATAACAAAAATGCTGAGATCGAGGAGGGAGAACTTCCTCAGCACATCGAGATCTCCCCTCAGCTAACCAACATCCTTAACCCCATGTTTGAGGATGTTCGTTCTATGCTGATGAGGGAGCAGACTCAGAACGATCAGATCCGTGATCTCGAAGAAAGATTGCGTTCCAATGAGAAGAGGATTCGTGAAGAATGCGATCTGAGGGTTGCCGAGATCGCGCGAGCTCTTAAGAAGGCTGAAAAAGAGGCTGAATACTATAGGGGGAAGGCTACGGCACTGTCCACGGAGAATGAGAGGCTGAGGAGCGGTCACGGAAAGATGCTGATGCGACCGGGTACCTCCAGCGATCATCCAGCGGAGAGACCGCAACCTGAAATTGTACTGATCCCCATGGAGCAGGTGGACAAGGAAATGTCGAAAATCCACCGGTCTGCAATGCTGGCTAATCACAGCCTGGTGTCGGTTATGGCCGCAGTGAACGATATGCAAGATGTCGCAGCTCATGTAGGGAGAAACAGACCTCCTAGGAGATGAACACTTAACTTGAGACCGAGCGGTCTCTGGATTTAAATAATATGTTTTGTAAAATTTTACTGTTATTTTTCCATATATTTGTGGCTGTTTTGATTTTAATGTTTTGTGCGGTCTTGATTTGTTAAGTTTTGATCTCTTTATGCATGGGTTTCTTGTATTGCTGCTGTGTTTTTTATTGATTGAGATCGCCAACCATAGTATGCTTTCATATAACTTTGCACAGGTCGAGCGGTCTGAACATGTTTTGGCTGGGCGGTCTTCAAGATGTAATGATTACGAAATGACCCTTCGTCTTCTATAAATAGCTATCTTCATGACCCTTGTTTTACGCTTTCTTGAATGCGCTCTAAGCACCGATCTCGGCGATCGCTAACAATGGTGTCCGCTCGTGCCTCTTCTGCTAACATTTTCCTGAACGCCGATCACAAGAAAAGCCACTTATCAAAGGACGAGTATATTGATTTCATTAAGAAGCACATGATTCAGACTCAAATAGTTGTAAGACCGCCAGCTGATCATGAAAGGCTGAACTTCGGGGAGGAGAGAAAGTTTGTCATCCCTGTCGATCACTTCGACCAAGGGTTGAGAATTCCCCTCCCTTGGGAATGGCTAGAGATCTTGGAATATTATGACTTTGTGCTCGCTCAGTTGCCTCCGAACTCGATCGGTCTGATTAATGTTTTCATTAATTATTTGAGATCGGAAAAGGTGACATTTACGATGAACCTGTTCCGCGCAACCTTTACTGCAAAAGTTCTAAAGGAAGGCAAGAAGAAAGAGGAGTTTAAAGGGCTAATGTACTTTTCAGCTGAAGGGATCAAGATCTTGAATCTTTCCAATAAAATCTCTTTCTGGACAGAGAGATTTCTTATTTTCGAAGGTGACCTTGGCGGTCTCAGAAGCTTACCCTCTCCGCGGCATGACAGCATTTTTAAGAAGATAAAAGCGGTCTCAGAAGAGGAGCTGAAAATTTTGGCTTTCTTGGCGGGCAAGAGGATCGATCTTGTTCACTATCTAGCGATCTGGCCCGAGATCGCCGAGATCGGCCCGGCTGAAAGTAAAATATTTCTCTTGCGGTCTCGAACAATTTCCTTTTACGTCTTGAATGTTTTTTCTAACTTTTTTTTTTCTTTTAGCGACTTTCGCGGTCCCTACTCAAGATCCCGTCTCTCCAGCAGCAGAAGTTCTCACTCAGAGGGAGAGGAGGCTGAAGCGGGAGGCCGACGTGTTCGGCACTACCTCTGAGACCGTCGAGCGAGATTTCCCTTTGATCGGTTTCAAAAGAAGAATGAAGGATATCAAAGGAAAACCCCTCCTCAAATGGGCGGCCAAAGGAAAGTCTGTGAAGGTGTCCACTGATCTGCCCCTGTGGAGCGGAAAGGTGACCCGTCACGCATATGCGGTCACTTCGGCTCTGTATGGGAGAAAGAATACAAATGAAATACTGAATATAGAGACCGATGCGCTCCCCGACCTCTGTGCCCAAGTGACCGCTAGAAGTACAATCTTAAATCACCATATGGGGCGGTCTCTTCGCAGCGCTCTGGATGAAATAACTTCCTTGCAAGAAGAAAGAAAAGTGAGAATTTTTATTTATATCTTACGAACGCGTTACCTATGATCGCGCGGTCTAACATATATCTCTTTTTTGTAGCAATCTAAAAAAGCAGCTTATGACCCTGAAAATCCAGCTTTTCAGAGGGCTATGATGCATCACATTAAAGAGACCGCCGACCAGGTGCTGAACGAGGTTCGAGGCCGAGGTGGATTCACCGAAGAATATAAGGATGTTACGTTTGCCGATCTCTTCCCTGACGCGGCACAGAGGATTGAAGAGCAATCTGCAACTGCTGAAGAGACCGCAGATGTTGCTGATGAGACCGCTGGTCAACACGAAGATGTTGTGATCGAAGACGAAGAAAGCTGAAGCCGCTATACCCTGGGTCTGGATTCCAGTTCGAGCTCAAGCTCTGGATCTAGAATTCCAGGGAAAAGCTTAGAAGAATCTTCCGCAGAAACTGATTCTTCCTCTTCAAGCGAGCGGTCTTCTAAGAGATCAAAGAGAGAGTGAATTGTACAAACTTTCCTTTTTCCCTTTCGGAGACCGAGCGGTCTCGTTGTAATTGAAAATTCAGAATATATATAAAAATTAGATTCTGTTATGTTGTCTGTGGATGAGTTTATTTTTGATGCATATATTTGTTCTTCTGAGTTTAAACTCGGCATTCGATCTCAATGCCTTAGGCTTGTTACAATTTTATATCACCATTAAAAGATTTCAGGTGGCGATCTCTTGGAAAAAACAAAAAGACCTTGAAGGAAAGATACTTTGTATCAACAAAATCACTCTGCGATCTCGAGATAATCAGATCATTGAAAGACATTCAGCAACTTAACTGTGATCAGAAAATAACCAACTTATTTGCAATAGTCATGCGGTCTCATATTATACAAATCGCCACAAGGAAACTACAATTTGAAGATGATTTGAACTCATTAAACTTTTGGGTGTTCGGCGCCCAAATGACTGGAAATCCGTCTGGCGACCCCTTTGATAACCAAAACTATTACTTGAAAAGAAAAACTGATTCTTCATGAATCTCCAATTTAGCGATCACATTATATTCAGACCGCCCTTTTGAAGAAAAAACCCAACTCACTTGATGGGAAACAGCATCATGATTATTCCATGTAACTTCGAATAATGGGGAATACCAGAATCTCGATCTTACTGAGACCGGGTCGAGCTCTGTCAAGTCGGCATAAGAGCTTTCTGAATAGCGACCTCAATTATCCTGAAAAAGTCATGTCCGGCGATCGTAAATGACTCAAATCACTCTTTGGAGAAAGTTGGAAAGAAAAACATGCGGTCTCACAAATTGCTGACCGCCCGATCCCAGTACAAAGGGATGAATAAGATTTTTCTTTTTGAAGTAAGAAGATATGAAAATGGGATCTCAAAGAATGATCCAAAAGGAATGTGTGGTCATGCCGCGGAGGCTATGCCGACATTGCCTCTCTTTTTAAACAAAGGATTACCGAGTTTACTGCAAACATGCCAATCTAAGGTTCAGGCGACGGTCACGGATGTTTCTGACCGCCCCTTACTTAACCACGCTTCAACGAGTATTCGAGAGTTACGGATCAAAATGATCGGTAGGGCAGGTGTGGTCATGCCGCGGAGGCTATACCGACATTGCTTTCCCTGAAAGATCATTAAGATCGTAACAATGTCCTTCTTAATACATGACAGAGCTGGGCCAGCCACCTAGACCCCTTTGAAATGCTGAGGTGTGCCAGATGTCAGCAAGGACCCGGTATCCTAAACTTCCACCGCTCAAGCTTGGCGAGCTACTGCTACACAGATTCGAAATCTCCCCGATATCTGTGGTCCCGACAGAATTACACGTCGAGCTAACAAGTCGAGGGGGAAGATAGTAGGATCCGTCGATGTCTCACTTGACAGGTTTTTGGCTTTTCAAAAAATAACATTCTTAAAACTTGTCACCCATCACTCATATTGCGAATGCTTTGATAATACCTGCATGACATTTGAGAGGGAAAAAGTGAGAAAAAGAATGAGTGAATTGGATACGAACATTTAAGCAAAGAAGAGTTTGAGATCATCTCCGCTCCATGAATGAGACAATTCTTTCCCTTCATAAGTTTGGAGATGGTAAGCGCCATTTTTAAGCACGCTCTTCACCACAAACGGCCCCGCCCAATTTGGGTTAAGCTTTCCAACTGAACCAGCTCTTGCTGCTGAATCCATTTTTTTCAGGACTAGATCCCCAACAGCGAACTCTTTGGTTCTTACATTTTTGTTGAATAGCCTCGCCATTCTTCTCTTCACCTCTTCTTGCCTGATGATTGCCGTATCTCTCAATTCCTCAATTAAATCAAGACTGCATTTTAACTCCTCATCATTTCCTTCCATCCAGTCAATTTGACTCTGTTGCGCCAATAACACTCTTGGACTTTTTACTTCAAATTCCACCGGAACAAGGGCTTCGGAACCGTGTGATAATTTGAATGGAGTTTCTCCAGTAGCGGAACTTGGAGTTGTCCTCAAGGCCCACAAGACGGAAGGTAGTTGTTCTGCCCAGTTGCCCCTGACATTTTCTACCTTCTTTTTCAAGAGATTTATGATGAGTTTGTTGGCGGCCTCTACCTGCCCATTGCTTCTTGGATGATGTACGGAGGCGAAACGTAGCTCAACGCCAATTTGCTTACAGAAATTAATAAGAATCGAATTGTTGAACTGGGAACCGTTATCCGTGATGATTGCCATTGGGATTCCGTGCCGACATATTATCTCTCCCTAAATAAAATTTTTCACGGCTTGAGTCGTAATTTTGGCCAATGCCTTTGCTTCTATCCATTTGCTGAAGTAGTCAATCATGACTATAATATATCGACGTTGCCCACTTGCCATAGGAAAAGGCCCAATCAAATCCATTCCCCAAACTGCAAACGACCATGGAGTTGCTATCGACTTGAGTTGTTGAGCCGGCTGATTTTGGAGAGGGGCAAACTTCTGGCACTTCACGCATTTCTTGGCAAATTTTTCCGCATCCTTCCTCATTTGAGGCCAAAAATAGCCTTGCCTTAGAATTCTTTTTTCCAAAGTTCTGGCTCCAGAGTGACTTCCACATTCTCCAGAATGGACCTCCTGAAGGACCGCTGGAATCTCCTCCTCCGAAACGCACCGTGCTAATGGTGAAAGGAAAGTTCTTCTATAAAGTACTCCTGCAACAAGATAATAGTTAGCCGTTTTCCGTTTAAACCTTTTCCTATCCTTTATTGATGAATGGAGCTCTCCAGTTGAGAGATATAGAACAAACGGATCCATCCAAGACGGATGTTGATCAATCTCCATGACCTCTCCTTCTTCAATCGCCGGGCGAAACAACTCCGAAGTTGTTCCTCCTGAGAGAAGTCCAAATTTTGCCAACTCATCTGCTTCCACGTTCTCACCTCTTGGAATATGATTGATAGCAAAGCTTTTGAACTTCCCCACCTCAATTTTTACCAGAGTTAGATACTGCTTTAAAATACTATCTCTGGTTTCAAAAGTCCCATTTACTTGAGAAGCCATCACCAAAGAATCTGTGAAAACTTCGACATCATCAATCCCCAGCTCCCTAGCAAACTTGAGACAGGCTAGCAAAGCCTCATATTCCGCCTGATTGTTTGTTACTTGGAAATAGAACTTCAGCGCTTGATCCAGTCTTACTCCATTTGGGTTGATTAAGATAACTCCTGCTCCGGAAGAATTTTTTCCTGAAGCTCCGTCCACGAAGATTTTCCAGGCAAGGGGCACTCCGACCCCCTTCTGCGACTCAACTTCTTTGGCATCCACCATGAAGTCCGCTAAGACTTGAGCTTTGATTGCCATCCTTGGAACATAGGATATGTCAAACTCACCGAGCTCTATTGCCCACTTTGCCAACCTGCCTGAATGCTCTGGCTTCTCCAAGACATTCTTTAATGGAAGATCAGTAACGACTAGAATCGAGTGAGCTTGGAAATATGGTCTTAATCTTCTTGCTGAAGTTATAAGCATTAAAGCTAACTTTTCGAGGATAGGATAACGAGTCTCTGCATTCTTCAGGATTCGACTTACGTAATAGACTGGGAATTGCTTCTTTTTCTCCTCTCAGACCAAAACAGAGCTTATGGCATCAGTTCCGACTCCCATATATATGAAAAGATTTTCTCCCTCTCGCGGGCTTTGGAGCAAAGGGGTTGATGTCAATTGCTTCTTAAGCTGAATGAAAGCATCATCACATTCCTTTGTCCACTCGAACCTACTCCCTCCCCGGAGGGTTTTAAAGAAAGGGGCACTCTTATCTCCTGAACGGGAGATAAAGCGACTTAAGCCTGCCATTCTCCCTCCCAGCTGCTGAATTTCTTTTGGGGATTTGGGAGGTGGCATTTCCAGAATAGCTTTCACTTTGTCAGGATTGGGTTCCAACCCTTCTGGAGTAAGGAGGTGACCCAGGAATTTTCCTTTACTTGCCCCGAAAACACACTTCAACGGATTCAACCTCATATTAAAAGTTTGAAGGGTTGCAAAAGTTTCTGAGAGGTCTCTAAGATGAGAAGAGAACAGTTTACTTTTTACCAAGAGGTCATCAACATATACCTCGAGGTTTCTTCCTTTTTGACTTCTGAACACTGTGTCCATCATTTTCTGATAGGTTGCTCCAGCATTCTTTAGCCCGAAAGGCATTACGAGATAATAGAAGCAACCATCGTTTGTGATAAATGAAGTATGGGGTATATCTGGTTTATGCATTCTGATTTGATGGTAACCTGAAAAAGCATCTAAAAACTCATAAAAGAATAACCTACCGCAGAATCTACTAAAGAATCTATCCGAGGCAAGGGGTAGCAATCCTTGGGGCAAGCTTTATTGAGTTTAGTAAAGTCGACACACATCCTCCACTTTCCACCCGACTTCTTTACCATTACAACGTTTGACACCCATTCCGGGTATTGAATTGGTTGGATGAACTTTGCCTTCAGGAGCTTCTCTACCTCTTCACGGATAGGCTGTGCTAGAGTAGTTGCAACAGACCTCTTCTTCTGCTGGATCGGAATGAAGTTTGGGTCAAGATTGAGATGGTGGCAAGTAACATCCGGATCCACTCCGGGCATATCATCTGCCGACCAAGCGAAGATATCTAGATTTTGCAGAAGACAAGAGATGAGCTGACCCTTGTCAGCTTCGGATAACTCAGCGTTGATGGAGAGGCTCTTGCTCTCATCTTCCTCGCTGATCCGGACCTCTTGAGTTGCTTGGGCAGGTTCCAAGCGAACTCCATCTCTTGCATCCTCCTCAATTTCCTCTGCAACTTGGACTTGTTCAGGAGCTTCGATTGATTCAGCCATCATGATTTCTTGGGGAGGAGAGGATACGATCATGTTGATCGTCTTTACATAGCATTCCCTGGCTTTCCTTGGGTCGCTCCTTATTCGGTGTTGTTTGCCGTTCAAGGCGAACTTCACCGCTTGATGGTAGGTGGAGACGATGGCTTGATAGGCATTCAAGAAGGGTCTTCCAAAGATGGCGTTGTAGCTACTGGGAGCATCAACGACTATAAATTTGACCAGCTTCACTATCCCCCCCAGAATCACAGAAAGAGTGACGAGCCCTTCTACTTCTTTCTTCTCTCCTGAAAAACCATAAAGGGGGCCTTCAGTTGAAAGGAGGGTTTTACCTGTCTTCAACGCCTCGAAGGCGGGTTTGAAGAGCACATTGACTGAACTTCCCGTGTCAATCAGAATCTTCTCTACTGTATAATTTTCAATTACAGCTTTGATGACGACCGCGTCGTCAAAAGGATTCGCGGTCTGAGGAAGGTCTTCATCACCGAAAGTGACCGTTCCTCGGACCGGGGATGAAGAGGTGGCAGCAACCTCTGATTGATAAACCCTTTTCAGACTCGCCTTCCTTGAAGATTCCGGACCTGCACCTCCGTGGATGCAGAAGAGATTGCCCAAGGCGCCTTCGTCATCAGCATCCACGCATTCATTGGGAAAGTCGATATTGCCAAGATGGCCAATATCGTCCACTTCTTCGCATTCCCAATGGACTTCCGCTACTTCCTTAGCCTTGGAGTTTGAGGCTTTGGAAGAATCATTCTTCTGGATAAGATCTCGAAGCTTACCCTCCTTCAGAAGCTTCTCTAAGAACAGGCGGAGAGCCCTACAATCCTCTGTCAAATGACCCCTATCTCTGTGATATTCACAATAGAGAGTTGGGTTTCTGGTTTTCGGGTCAGAATTTAGCGGAGTTGGCCTCTTAAAAAAGGGATGCTTCTGAAGTACTTGAAGCACTTCATTAATAGAAACGCCAAAGTCCGTGAAGGTCTCTTGGGATTCATTGTAAAGTGAAGGAATGGGTAGAAGAGGAGGTTGAGCACGCTGGATCTGGTGGATGGGAGTGACTTGCAGAGCAGGAGTAGCGTGAGTTTGAAGAAATGAATTTTGAAGTGGGAAGGATTGATTACCTCGGTTGAAGCGGTTGTTGCGGTAATTCTTACCTCTCGGAGCCGGAGGTGGGAGCTCTTGTCGGGGCTTAGAGGAAGACGGAGCCGGATAAAATCCCGCAGAGCCTTTCTGAGTGGCCCTGTTTGTCAAATTGCTCACATAGGTGGGGTTGTTGATCTCCCCTTCTATGTAGCGATTGGCAATACTGATCAGCTCCTGATAGGAGCTAGGCTCCTTGGTTGTGACTTTGAATTTCAGAGGACCCTCCTGCAGGCCACTGATCAAAGCCACCATGTAGAGCTCGGGATCCATGTCTCTGACCCCTAAGATCTCTTTTTGAAAACGGTCAACGAAATGCGCTGCAGTTTCGTTGTCCCCTTGCCTGATCTTGAAGAGGGTCGCAGGACCACTCTTCCTCTTCTTTGCGGTGGCGAACCTCAGGAGGAGTTCTTGCCTCAGGGAAGCAAAGCTTGGGATAGATTGACAAGGCAGCTTATAGAACCATTCCATGGCTGACCCATCGAAGGAGGTGACCATCAGCTTGCACCTCACTCCATCTGAAATGTTCCTGAGAGCCACAGCAGACTCGAAGGCTTGAAGATGGCACATTGGGTCGGTTTCTCCTGTATACACTGGAAGGCGAGGTTCTCTGAATCCATGAGGAATCAGATCCCGACGAATCTCATCGGTAAAGGGGGAAGGCTCCCCAAAAACAGAAGGTCCTGGAGGAGGAAGAAAAAAGGCAGGAGGATCTTGAGGGTAAGCAAATCCTTCTTCAAAATTCAGGGTTTGGGCTGGAGGCCCCTGGGCTGCGGCTCGAAAAGAGTTACGACGGGCGGCGAACTCATCATGCTGAGATCGATGAGGAGCTGCGGGCTGGAAGACGGGGTGATCGCTCGGGTGACCGCCTGCCATGCGGTCTGGAGTGGCGACCTGAGAGGATTGGGGAAGGATCTTCTGGGAGATCGCGGCTAGAACCTGGTTCATAGCCTCAATCTGCTTCGCAGACTCCTGCTGAGCCCGGACGACTTCTTGCCGATCTCGAGCGGCCTCTTGCTGAGACCGCGTGATCTCCTGCTGAACAAAGGTGGCGTCCTGCCTAGCTCGGGCGGCCTCACGGAGAGCTTGTTCAACATGAAGCTCGAAGCGGCGTTCAAGCGCTTCTAACGGATTGTGATCGGAAGGGGGAACGCTGGGAGATCGCAAGGGACGACCTCTACGGCGATCAGCCATCTTGGAAGTCTATGGATTTCACCTGACACTTCAAAATCTGAAGGTCGCGTGTTCGTTCTGTTGGTGCCAAAAATGGTACCTCCAAAATTCACACTAAAGGGGATGGGAGAAACTGCGAAGTGCAGGTTAGTAAGACAGAAGATGCTGGAACAAAGGGAAAATGATCACGAAATGGCGATCACAAAGAAATGAGACCGCTTACATAGGTTGTAAGCTGGAGCCTCAGAGCCAAAAGTGCTTTTCTGGTGCCCCTACCCCTCTATTTATAGACGAGGGGGCTGCCCAAATGGGCAGAACTGAAAACTACGGGCTGCCCGGGGTACAGGAGAGCCGGGGCAGGGAAATGGGGTGTAAATAACAAAAATAAGAAAAACGGCCAGACCGCTTGAGCCGGCGATCTCGCACTATCTTGACCGCTGGATACTTAGAAAACCTCGGTTGAGGAGGCATCTGACGATCTGGGCGATCACCTAATTTGAGACCGCTGAGACCGGGAAAAATGAACAATGAGAGGAGGTCGCGGGCTTTCTGGGCAAACAAATAAGATGAGTTATTGTAACGAATATTTCGTTACAAATGTTTGACTTCTTCCCCACTAAAGAAATTATATTTATATATCAAATATATGAATATTTCGTTACAAATGTTTGATTTCGTTACAATTATTGTAACATAACAATAATTATTTCGTTACAATTGTTATATACCTTCCATACCCAAAAAATTCATTTATATTATTAAATTTTCAATTCCTAATTTAGATGGGTAGGCATGATTTTATTATAAATATAAAATATTATTTAAAGTATAATATAGTTTTATATTATGTAATAATATTTTATATTCATTAATAATTTGTAATTAAAATATTTAATAATAGAAATCATTATAGGTTTTAAAAACTAATATACTTTTCATAATTAAAATTTCAAAAAAGTAAGGGAAGGAAAAAATATGCCAAATTAATAAAAAGAAAACACATTACAAATATTAAATTTGAAATACATGTAGTAGCTAGAGAGAGTACAAGTGTCATCTCATCTATAACAAAACAACATTACATAACAACAATAAGATCAAAATGTTTTACAAAACACATCAACTTCTACACTTTCCGACAAATGCATCTTCTTCCGTCACTTTTCGTTCCAAGCGGTACATATTCTAGAGTCTTAACCTATAAAACAAAAATAGATAAAATAAAGTCCACCGTCAGAATAATTTGAAAGCGAAAAATATAATTCTCCATTGTCAACAAATGTAATTTCTCACCATTGTACTCGTGAGGAAACGGCCTATAGCTGTCAAACGGAAGCTACTTAGGGAGAAATGTCGTGTATCCAAAGGCAAATACCATGGTACAGGTGAATCAACAAATTACTTATTCAAATATCCACTAGTTGTCATTCTCCCAAATTACCTTCAAAAACAAATTATTTATTCAAATATCCACTAGTTGTCATATCTATTGCTTTTTTAACCATATGTATTTTACCTCAAATCCAACTTGCTTTACGGCATCAAGGCATTGGTGTGTTGATCTTATGCCAGGAAGCCCATCGCCAATCTCAATTTCAGCTTTTATCTTTTTCTGACTCTCATTGTTGGGATTGTAATTATCAGTCATGCACCACTCATAAGCAGCAAAGCACTGCCTTGGCTTTAATACCCTATAGATTTCTTTATAGCATCCAAGCTAGTTCAAGCAAAAAAAATAGAAAGAAAGTATCAGTCTCCAGTTTAAATGGTAGCAATCATTACTTTGATAGTTTGTTCAAAATTATCCGAAATTAGGTCAAGATTTTACTCCATCTATAAAACCAGCAGGAAAAAAGGTAACTTGTCCTAGGTTTGAAGGATGAAATGAATATATAGTAAAAGCTTTATAGTGACATACAACATCAGGGGCATGGCAGGTTGCTTCGATAACATATATAACATCAAATGTATTGTCAAGGAAACGCATTTTCATAAAGTCAGCCTGCATAAGTTAAGAAAAGACACTCAGAAAGTAACAAAAAATCTTGGCTAAATAATTAGCAAAAATGTAGAGGCCGGGAAAGAAATCAGAGACAATCCAAAGAGGCGTGTATTTTCACCCAGATATTAATTAGACAAACATAATAAGGTCACAAAATCTAGAAAAATATTGAACAGGCAGGCAATGTCTTCACTAATCTAAAACAAAGAAACAAGTAAATGATTAAAATGCACCTTTATGAAATTGCCGGAATTGACCAATCTAGCTAAACGATTTAGCTCCTGAAAAGAGAAGAAAAGAAAACTATCAAAAATTATTGTAGTCAAACTTTATATATGAAAACTCACTACAAGACAGGAGGTCTACCGCCGCATTTTTTAAGGCCTATGGCGGCGTTTATAAAACGTCGCTATTGATTTTGCGGCGGTTTTAAAAATGTCGTAAAAGTGTAGCGGTTGCGAGCGTCGGTATAGCCTGTTGCGGTGTTTTTTGTGGAAAGCGTCGTTGTAGCTACAAATAAGATGTTCCTCTACCACATTTCTCGCCGCCCCCATGGAGTTCCACATGTATCCACATGTCATGCACCTAAGGGGATTGATGAAAATTTAATCCCACATCGAGGGTCCCATATTGGCCTGTGCACGTCATATGATGTTGGGCCTATTCACCTAGCACCAATTGGTCTCAGGTTTCCAACTTGTATAATAATAATATTAAAATTATTGGTTAGTATTTTTGTACCTCAAATACTCCAAAGTAGTTTTATTATTACTTAGTTCGTCTATAACTCAAATCTTCAAAAATACTTGCAGTACATGAAATATACGACAAGTGTGGCTCATCTATATTGATAAAAGTAACAACATAATCAGAACATAACAAGTTGAAATACAATTCTAATATGTTCATAGCAAAATCAGAGTATCAAAGTACACCAAGTTGAAGTCTATCTTAACCACAGAAAGATTTTAAATCATATTTAATGGACATAATTTCTGTTCAACAAAATAATATGAACTCCTTATCATAAGTTAGTGCCGTACCATAACTTTCTTCTCTTCTGAACTGAGCTTTATGTGGACCAATCTGTCTATCATGCATAGACGCATACAACTTCTGAGAAGCCCTATACAATCTAGCAATGATAGCAATACATAAATTAAAAAGAATGAACCACAAAATTAGGTACTAAAAAACAAATCTATACACAAACATATTACTCTTTTGTAGTCTGGAGCTATTTAATGGCGATGATAACTCTGAAGAAACATATTGGTCAAGATTGATACTCTGATATATGAAATGCCAAAGTCCAGCTGGGCCTCCAATTCTCGATGCAAGTGCAGCTCTTCCCAGACTTGGATGCGGAGATGGAGAATCAGACACGGCCGATTAATTTCTCGCCGCCCCCATGGAGTTTTATGCAAATACTTCTGCATTAGAGTATATACAAAGCAGTTCACAGTTTGTGCATGTGCTTATACATGTTTAACTGATGGAAATCCTAAACAAACTTCTAAGAGCATGCTCATAGATACTGCATAAGTATGTAAAGAGACTTCCTAAATTTGTGGAGAAGTAAGTGGGCCAAAATTAGACATACCGCGACATTTTTTAATATCTTTGGCGGCGCTTTTAAATTTAGTTAAGAAATTGATAGGGTTTTAAGTTCTACCCCACTTTCAAAAGCTCTTAAAATTGATTTTACTATACGAAAAATTTCACAAAAACATTCACGAAAACTATCACTTTTGTAAATCATACTTTTATCTATATGAGCAATCAAATGAGTTATAGATCAGTACATGACTACAAAGACAAACACAAAAGGAACAAGACAAGCCCACAAACTGGAGTTAAATGTAAACTCCTTGCGACCAATCGATCACAAGCTAGTTGACTTTTTTATATCTGCACATACTTAGAGAATCAAAATTAGTGCATGTAAATAATAAAATCAAGTTTATGGGAAAATACGATGTGAATGTAGGCTTTCACAAATTTTTAATTCATATAATCAAACATCAAAATCTGAAATAAATTGTATGTTGGACTAGATCCGATATAAAGATGATAAATATCTACATATAAAGTGATCTAAAACATACACTTTAAACGAGATCTTTCACATATTTTTTAATTTATATCAATCGCATGAAATGATGAATTCACATACCTTTTATTCTACTGAAAACAACCGAATAAAATTGAGAATGCGAGATCTTTGTAAATCCAGAACAACTAGATTTAAGATTAAATTCTTAAGACGGGCTTTTCATCTCCCAAGGAAGGTTGTTGGCTTTCTTCTCCCTGGACAAAGAAATACTACATGTAGACGGGGAGAGAGAGATAGACTAGGCAGCTTTCCGTTCTTATGATTTGGAATTGAAACATTAAAAATTCATTATTCTTAAAATTGAATAATTTGAACAAAATATTAATGATAATTGGAGTTCATTAAACATAAAAATATTCTAATCCACAAAACACGGAAATACTAAACCATCTATCAAACATCCATAAATAAAAACAAAATACTAGCGATCTAATTGCATTCGCAACCACGTGCATTTCAGCTTATCAGGTAGCCTCATGTAGAATTTAAAAAAAAATGTCATCATACAAAAAACATGGGGGATGAGGAAGATAGATCTGCAAATAAATAACTTTATTCCTTCTCTCACCCTCTCTTTCTCCCAAATTGGTGATTATATGTTTGTACATATAATTTTATATTTCTCTCTTCTCTCTCTCACACATTCGCAGCATGAGGAGCTAAAATTAAAAAGATGAGTTCTCATCATTCAACCATGCTTGGTAAACCAGATTAGCTAAGCCCAGCTTTATATTTTTTCCATATCTATATTTTTTATCCATATGGCTAAAAAAATTATTTAGGCTTTTACAAACATTCCATATCAATATTTTTTCAGATCAAATAACCAGAAAAAAATGAAAAAAGGGGGATGAGGAAGTTCGGGCGAAGGAATATCCAGAAAAAAAATGAATAAGGAGGGAGAGGAAGTGGAAGAGGATGAAGAGGAAGTGGAAGAGGATACCTGGAGATCTTGAAAAAAAACGGCGGGGGAGGAAGATCGGGCATTAGGTGGAAGAGGCAGATCGGGATCCAGAAAAAAATTTAAGAAGGGGGATGGAGGGGAAGAGGAAGAAGAAGAAGAGGTGAAGGAGGATCAAACCTAGGGCAGAGATTGTGGGGGAGTTCGATCGAGCGGGCTGGAGATCGATCGAGCGGGCTTCCCTTCCTTTGGCGGCGGAATAGCGCGAGTGCACAGCAGAGCCCTAGGCGAGGCGAGACGACATTTGTTCACCGACGTGAGAAGCCCTCGCGTGATATACAACAGTGCTTGACAGTGTTCTCTGCAAAACCCTCGCTGGAATTTCATTTTACCGCTCAAATTTTTTGGTTGGAGCCAAAAGTTTAATAAATCTATGTATTTTTAATTAGCAACAAAATTTGAAACAAATTAATCAATTGTTTTTCTTTCTATTTTTGAAAGAATTTTTTTCAACAAATATTTTTATTTCTAATTTTGTTGGAGAATTTGTTTTTAATATTCATCGCTGAATTTATTTTACTTTCTAAATTTTCTTGATAATAGATGTTTTTTTTGGAGTGCCCGCCAATTGATTGATGTCGTCCGCCGAATAATACTGTCTGCTGATTGATTGATGTCACCCGCAAAATGATGCTCCCCGCCAAATGATGTCGCCCGCCAAATGTTGTCGCTCGCCGAATATTGTGTGTGTGTGTGTGTCTCTGTGTCTGTGTCGGTTTATGTCTGTGTCTGTGTCTGTGTTTGTGTCACATGTTTGTGTCTATCAATGTTTGTGTGTGTTTGTGTCTATCAATGTTTGTGTGTGTTTGTCTATGTTTGTGTGTCTATGGGTGTCTGTGCCTATGTGTGTCTTTGTGTTTTGTGTATGTGTGTGTGTGTAATTGTTTCTCTCTCTCTCTCTCTCTCTCTCTCTCTTTGTGTGTGTGTGTGTCTGTGTGTGTGTGTCTGTGTCGGTTTGTGTCTATGCCGGTTTGTGTCTATGTCGGTTTGTGTGTGTGTGTGTGTGTCGGTGTGTGTCTGTGTCAATGTGTGTCTGTGTCGGTGTGTGTCTGTGTTCGTTTGTGTCTGTGTCGGTGTGTCTGTATCAGTGTGTGTCTGTGTTGGTGTGTGTCTATGTCGGTTTGTGTCTGTGTCGGTTGGTGTCTGTGTTGGTTTGTGTCTGTGTCGGTTTGTGTCTGTGTCGATTTGTGTGCGTGTCTATGTCGGTTTGTGTGTCTGTGTCTCTGTCCGTTTGTGTCTGCGCCTATGTCGGTTTGTGTTGGTGTCTATGTCGGTTTGTGTCCATGTATATGTCAGTTTGTGTTGGTGTCTATGTCGGTTTGTGTCTGTGTCGGTTTGTGTCTGTGTCTATGTCTATGTTGGTTTGTGTCTATGTGGATGTATCTGTGTGTCTGTCCGTGTCTGTGTTTGTGTTTGTGTCTGTGTGTGCGTCTATTTGTGTATGTGCCTGTGTGTGTCTGTTTCTGTGTGTCTGTGTATGTGTCTGTGTTTGTGTCTGTTTGTGTCTGTGTGTCTCTGTGTGTGACTGGGCTAAAATGCACCCGAGCGAAAAAGCTATGGGACGAAAAAAATGTGCTTCACAAAAGAACGCTCACGGGAGATAAACCTGTGAGTTGGAGAAATTATGTATGCTCTTGAGCTAAAAAGAGCTAGTGCAATACGCGCGACTGGGCAAAATACATGTGCTCGGGCAAAAAAAAACGTGCGTCCGAGTGAAAAGCACATGCCTGGGCAAAAAAGGTTCTCCCGGGCCAAAAATGCTATCCCGAGCCCGCGTCGTGCGTGCGCTTGTGCTCGGAGGTGGAGCGCGTGTGCGGGTGTGTGTCTTTTCATGCGTGCGGGCCGGGGGCCATGTGCGATCTTTATTTTTATTCTAAAATTCTTTTAATAAATTAATGTCATATTTGCATTTATTTGTAAATTTAATATATTTTAATTTTTGGATTTGTTTTTTGCAAAATTTTATGGAGGGAAATTTCCCTCCATATATTTCATTCTTTGTGTGGAAGAGAGAGAAACTTTTATAAAAATATTTTTAAAGGGTTATAAAACTTCTTATAAACGATTTTATAAAGTTTTATAAAAACTTTATATACCGAATCGCTATATATAATGTTTTATTTAAAAAATTTATAAAAATGTTTATATAAAATGTTTAAAATTAATTATAACATTATTATTCAAGTAATTTTTATATATCATAACGTATTGACGAGATTCCCTTAGATTTTTCCAAGTCAAATCGGTAGGAATCTGACCAAGAATATTCAAGTAGCACAACCCCATAAAATTTTATTGTTTTATATAAAATTGGTGTGTGAAAAAGCCTTGTGCGTGCGAAAACGCCTTGTGCGTGCGAAAACGCCTTGTGCGTGCATTTTAACGAAAAGTGTTCAACACCAAAGTTGTAGATCTCGACGAGATCTACAATTTTCGTGTTGAACATTTTTCCTAAAAATGCATGTACAAGACGTATTTTCAAAAGGCGCGTAATAACTAATAGAAATTGGTGTGCCAATAGCCAAAACTGGTGTGCTTATAACATTGCCCTAAATTAATGTCAAATTGTCACATTTTTAAATTTAATGTTTTTAATTTTTGAATTTCTTTTTTCAAAATTTTATCGAGGGAAATTTTTCTCCGTATATTTCATTCATGTAAAAGAAAACTTGTATAAAAACGTTTTTAAAATTTTATATAACTTTATATATCTTTAACTACTATATATAAAGAAACTCTAAAAGGATTTTATGTTAAAATATAAATGTTTTTAAAAAAATAATTATAAAATTTTGATGTATATTTTTTTACGATTATTTTGAGTACTCATATGTATATGTTGCGGGCAAAGCCCGTCGGGGGCGGGCAAAGCCCGTCGGGGGCGGGCGAAGCCCGCCGTCACCAGCCGAGTACTATAGTATATGGGCACACCCCACTCGAATGCGGGCTCAGCCCGCTCAGAGCCAACGAGCACAGGCGAAGCCCGTGCGGAGCTGCTCATAAAGTTTTATATAAAAACGTTATATGAAATTTTTATATAAACGTTTAATAAACTTTTATATAAAATTTTATACACATTAGTTTATATATAATTAAATTTATAATTATAATTTATTAAATATGTAACCGGTTATATATATATATATAAATTATAGAGTTACGTCCGTGCTCGATACTCTCCGCTGTGACAGTACCCCGGCAGCGACGGTACCTCCGCCAAAATTGTACTCTCCCACTCTCAGACGCTCGATCGATCAATAACTAACAGTGCATAGGAAAACTGCACATGCCCCACACGACATTAATTACCCCCGCCTCCATACTGTCGCAGTGCGACGACGCTCATGCAGCTCGCAAACCCCTGCGTGCGAAAATACCCAAAATTTAAAATCTTTAGTCTTATTTTTTTAAACGCTACAAAAAAACGTCGTCGTAAACGTTTCCTTATGAGTGGTGATAATAAATAAATAAAATTATTTTTTAGTAATAATATTTTTCTATTTATACAAAAATTTAAGGCAATTGTTAACCGCACCCCAGTTTTGGCTATCCGCAACCCTTTTATATGAATAATTATGCGTTTTTTATGGAAATACGTCTTGTACAAGCATTTTTAGGAAAAATGTTCAACACGAAAGTTGTATATACCGTCGAGATCTACAACTTTCGTGTTGAACATTTTAGCTAAAAATGCATGCATAAGACGTGTTAACGCCCGAATTTAAATATGGGCGTAACTATAATGAATTTTTGGAAATACACATTGTGCATGCATTTTTAGGAAAAATGTTCAACACGAAATTTGTATATCTCGATGATATCTACAACTTTCGTGTTGAACACTTTTCCTAAAAAATGCTTGTACATGGCGTATTTCCAAAAAAACGCGTAATAATTCATATAAAAGGTTTGCGGATAGCCAAAACTGGGGTGCGGTTAATAATTGCCAAATTTAAAAGATACATTAGATATTTTTCATGTTACGATATTTAATTAATAGTCAGCTCTCGCGCGCCCGTAAGACAAATGCATGCTTGTGCTAACAGTACGTACTTGCACCCAGTTGAAAATGCGTGCCCGTGAAAAAATGTGTAAATAGCTCGGCTAAAATGTGCCCGTGTGAGAAAAAGCATCAGGACGAAAAAAGCGCGTCCGAAAAAATGTGTTTTTGAAGAAAACACTCATGAGCGAATAACTTGTGTGCAAACAAAATTGTGCTCCCGAGCCAAAAAGTGTGCACAGTAAAAAAAAAGCGCCCTGACAAAAATGAACTCGGGAGAGAATGAGTGATGATTCAAAAATGTGTTCTCGGGCGAAAATATGATCCCGGGCAAAAATGCACACCTGGGAGACAATGCGCCCGGGCAAAAAATGCATGCTAGTGCAAAAATGCGCAACCAGACAAAGAACGCACGCACAAGTGAAAAACACATGCACGGGCGAAAAAATACGCTCTACGGCCTAAAATGCGCGCTTATGTTTTAAAATTTAATTAATATATTTATTGTAACAAAACTTTGGTTACCAAAAAATACTAATTGTAAGAAAATTCTATTTGTTACAAATACTTTCATGGTGTTGTCACAATTGCTACTTATTATGAGGACATTTTACTATTTGTAACGTAAAACTAGTCTTGTTACAAATACCTTCGCTTATTGTAACAAATATTTAGTTATTGTAACGAATCATAAAATACTTGTTACAAAAAATTAAGCTTTTGTAACGATAGCAAAATTTCGTTACTAAATATAGCTATTAGTAACAAATTTTTTCTTCGTTACAATTTAGTCCTTACTAAAAGTGTATTTTGTTGTAGTGGTGGGTCTATGTGAGGGATTCTTCAAGGTGAGTCTCAAGCGGTAGGCCCCCATATCCTTTGAAGAGTTGATGGAAAGGGCGGCGGAGGAGATCGAGGGGGAGGCAGCCAACCCGGAGTTCGCAAGAAGGTTGGCAAAGCTGAGTGAGCTGGAGGTTAGGCAACATAAGGTTAGGAGGAGAGAGAGGAGCCGAGAGCCCCGAAGTTGGGGTGGAGATCGATAATAGGGAAGAGGCTTCGCACTAGGAAGGGGTAATTTCCAAGGGGGCCAAGGAAGACCTCACCAGTTAGGGTGGAGGCAGGGTCCTAAGCCACCCCTTTCCCCGTCACAGCAAGCCATGGCGATCAGACCAGGGAGAGGAGGAAGCGGAGCAGGAGCAGGAGAACTAGGAGCTCAGAAAAGGAACAGGGTTGCAGAGGCCGAGAGAAGCGAGGTGGTGTTGCCCTTTTGTGACTTCTACCAGGAGGAGGGTCACGCAACATCCAACTGCCCGGAGTTCTTAGAAATGAGAGCTGGGAGAGGCCCGACGCAGCCGTAGAAGCGACCATGTATCGTCGGAGCATAGCTTCGACTTCTCAAGCCCTACCCCCAGCGGAAAGGATCACCTTCTTTCAAAAGGATATGCCGGGTCATGAGGAGCCGTTCTGCAATGCGCTGGTTATCCAGACAGCCATCAAGAACTTCACCGTCGCCCGGATCCTCATGGACAAAGGGAGCTCGGTCAATGTCATTTTCAAGAAGGCATTCGACGAGATGAAAGTGGAGGCGAGGAGAGTGTTGGCCTCGAATGGCCCTCTGTTTGGATTCTCAAGAGAAAGGAAGGAGGTGGAAGGAGGAATGGGGCTTCATGTCATCTTGGGGGGACAGTCCCGCAACTGTCGGTTCGTCATCGTTGATGCTCCGTGCAGCTATAATGCTATATTCGGACGACCCCTCATCAGTGCGTTCTGATGCATCCCATCCTCATTCCACCGGCCTCTCAAGTTTAGCATGGGTGGAGTTCAAATCGGGTGAAGGGGATCCAAAGGTGGCAAGGCAATGTTACATCACCGCTGTCAACGCTGTCACCTGGCAGGCTGGGGCAGAAGAGATGGATTGGGAGCTAGAGAGGCGGAGTGTAGAGGAAGAGGTCGTTGAAGGGCCCGAGGCAGAGGAGATGGTAGAGGAAGGGGGAGAAGGAGACCAAGCCCATGAGAGAGTGGCGAGGGAGCTGTTGGAAGTTCAGGAGGAGAAGATAGAGGAGGGAGAGATCGAAGCATTCAGTTGCAGAGGAAAGAAAGAAGTTATTTGGGGGGAACAATCTAGGTTGGAGGCCATGGAGATGATTATGGAGCTGGAGGTCGTCTCCCGAGCAGGAGCGATAAAAAAGGTGAAGATCAGTGGGGAGCTCAGCCCCGAGGACCAGAGGAGGATCCTGGCCTGCGTCCAATAGAACGTGGATGTCTTCGCTTGGAGTGCGGCAAGAATGCCAGGGATCAATGCAAATGTGGCTTGTCACCACCTCAACCTTGACCCTGGCACTCGCCCCATCCGGCAAAAGAAGAGGTCCATCGCCGACAAATTAGAGGAGCCCATCCGGGAGGAGGTGAACAAGATCCTCAAAGCAGGTTTTGTAGTTGAGATCCAATATCCAGGCTGGGTCTCCTTCGTGGTGATGATAATGAAGGAGGATGGAATGTGGAGGATGTGTGTTGATTTTTCTATGTTAAATAAATCATTCCCTAAGGATTGCTACCCTTTGCCTCGAATCGACGCACTGGTTGACTCATCAGTCAGTTTTTCTCTAATGAGTTTTCTATATGCCTTTTCAGCTTATCATCAGATTTGAATGCATCCACCCGACATCAAGGATGTTTCGCTCATTACAGGGGATAAATGCAACTGCTACAAGATGATGCCCTTTGGGCTCAAGAATGCATGAGCAACATACTATCGAATGATGGACAGGGTCTTTCGCGAGCAAAAGTGGAGGAACCTTGAGGTATATGTGGACGACCTCATGATCAAAAGCCGAGATCTCGAGTCCCAACTTCAAGACCTTGAAGAGTCCTTCGGTACCTTGAGAAAGTAAAAAATGAGACTCAACCCCCAGAAGTGTGTCTTCGGGGCTAGCCGGGGAAAGTTGTTAGGCCACTTGCTCACCCCGGCTAGGGTAGAGCCCAACCCCGACAAAGTGAAGGCAATATTGGAGCTGGGGTCGCCAAGGAACGCAAAGGAGGTCCAACGCCTCATGGGGAAACTGGCCGGGCTGATCAGGTTTCTCTCTAGGGCAGGGGAGAAGTGCTCATCTTTCTTCAAAGTACTCCGAGGGAGCCAGAAGTTTAGATGGACCCCTGAGTGTGAAGGAGCGTTCCAAGTGCTAAAAGAGCAATTGACCCAGGCCCGCTGCTCCAGGGACCTCGACAGGGGTAGGACCTGTCCCTATACCTGGGGGTGGGGGCAGAGGCAGTAAGCTCTGTGTTGGTCAGGGATGAGGGCAAGAAGCAACTCCCAATCTACTATGTCAGTAGAGTGCTAAGGAATGCAAAGCTCAGGTATCCCATCTTAGAGAAGCTATCCTTCGCCCTGGTGGTGTCGGCTCGGAAGCTTCGACCTTACTTCCAGGCACACTCCATTAAGGGGGTGACCGACCACCCCCTCCACGACATCATGGAAAGGGTGGAACATTCAGGAAGGTTGGCCAAGTTGTTGGTAGAGTTGAGAGAGTTTGATATCTTGTTTGTCCCATGGATCTCTATAAAGGCATAGGTGGTGGCAGATTTCATGGCCGACTATGTGACCGAGGTGGAGGAGCTTGAGCCACCTCCCTCGCTGGCGTGGAAAATGATGGTTAACGGTGCATCAAGAAAGAATTCCTTTGGAGGGGGAGTAATCTTAGTAAGCCCCCGGGAATAAGGATTGAGCATGCCATTAGCATCCACTTACCGCTCACCAACAACCAGGCTGAGTACAAAGCGGTAATAGCGGGGCTCCGCCTGGCACAGGAGCTGGGCGTACAGGATGAGGATGTCTCAACAGACTCCATGGTGGTGGCGTGCCAAATCATGGGAGAGTTTGAGGTGAAGGAACCGACTCTCCAGCGATACCTGGAAAAGGTCAAGGGAATCATCGGGCAATTCCATACTTTCTCGATTCGACATGTACTGAGAGAGCAGAGCATCCCGACAGATCTCCTGGACAAGTTCGGTACCAAGAGAGGAGGAATGCTGTCGGAACTCTTTCGAGTCCATTGATGATTTAATTCGGGATTGCTTCTTGTTTCTTTGTTTTGGTTAACCTTTATTTGAGGAGATTAGATTTCGATGGGTGTTTCCAAAGAGTCTCGCAAGTACTCCTACTTTGAGAAATTAAACGTTATCCTATCGAAAGATAGAAGTAACGGTCTTTTTCTGCTTTTGAAATATTGACGATTACACCTCGGCTACAACGTCGAATTCTATTGATTTTTAAAATAGCAAAGGAGAGTTTTGCACTAAATTAGTTTGAAAAGCATTTGTTTAATTTTTAATCCGAACTAATCATTTAATAAAGGCAAGTATACCTTATCGTGAGTAATACAAGATATTTTGTTTTAGAAAATATCGAGGTCGTATATTTCCGCGGATCGTGTTGATTAACCTACTTTGAGGAACGAACTATTATTTTATCTGAATAAGTTTTTAGTTGGGTTTTTTTAAAAGAAAACGATAATAAGCGTATAACTAGAGTTCTAAACGATGATAATAATTGCGCCCGATGTCGAATTACCTTGAGACAAAAAATAGTCTTTTTAGAAGTAAAAGAGATGACTTTTTAAAACATTAAAACGGCTTGGCCGTGGAGGTTCCATAATTATGAACACTCCTCTCTCGAGGGTACGCCCACCTGAGATTATGAATTTTCGACCATCGAATCTTCTTAATACTCGCCTTATGTTGTGAACCCCACTATTGGGTTTTTACTTCCAATTCGGGAGACTAACCTCATCCTCTCTCAAGGGTAGAGCGCACTTCTCTTTACCCGTGAGCGATCAGTCCGTACGCACGAGCCTCTCGGCTAACTAGTGTACGGAGACGGAAATGAAAACCACACATCGATTATGTGGCTCCACTCAACGTTATTCTCGGGTAAACCTTAAGCGTTAATTATTTTAGAAAGAGATGTTTTATTTTTAGAAAAACTATTTTTGTGTCCCAATGCTCTTCGACATCGTGCGCTAAAGGAAATTAGCCACTCATCAGAGGATATAAGCGGATAAAAAGGAAATAAAAAGACTTATATAAAAGCAGTAATAGTATCCGTCCCAACCGTCTTAAACAAGCGCTAAAGGAAATTATCCTCTTATTCAAGATGGGGGTGGTATAGAAATAAAAGACATAAAGGTGCAGAAATAATATCCGTCCCAACCGACTTAAACAAGTGCTAAAGTTAATTAGCCTCTTATTCAAGATGAGGGTGGTATAAGCAGTTATATAAAGACTAAAATAAAGCTAAGTTACAAAAAAGGAAAAATACTATCTCATAAACTCACGCACTCTACTTGTAATAAAAGACTGAATCGAAAGAAAGCGTTTAAAAGAAAGCGATAAATAAAGCGTTAAAAGAAAGCGATAAACTATTTCTATGAAAGCAATAAACCTAAATTATGAAAGCAATAAACTAAGTTATGAAAGCAATAAAACTATTCTCACACACACACACACACACACAAACATAAATGAAAAGTAAGATGATCCAAATGAGAAAACAACATTTAATTTCTAAAAGGGTAAAGTTACAAACGAACATAAACTCAATTGCATAAAGAAAACTCACAATCACTCAAAGAACTCAGAAAACACTAACAAGCACTCAAAATTTGGATGGGAAATGCTTCAGCCGAGCCCCTCTATTTATAGGCAAAATTTTATTTTTACACGCCCTAGGTCACGACCATGACTTGGATGTCACGACCGTGACTTAGGGCGTGACATTTGCGCGTGCTATAGGGGTCGCATCTGCCGTCTTCTGTAAGGTCTGCGGTCAAACTTGGCTGCACACGGGTGTGAACCTACAGTGTCACGGGCGTGACAGTGGGCGGCAGTCTATCAGCAGCATGGGCGTGACTTTGGGGCTGACTTTGGGGATTCGTCGAACGTAGTTTGACTTTCGTCGAACACTGGGGATGGCGCTTTCGTCGAACGCAGCTTGTTGAACTTTCGTCGAACACAGTTCGACGTTCGTCGAATGCAGGGGCAGAAGGAGTTCGTCGAACGCAGCTTGTAGAACTTTCGTCGAAGGTTGTTCGACGTTCGTCGAACGCAGCTTTACTTTCGTCGAACGCAGATTACACGCCCTTCGGTCACGGGCATGTCATGTTGTCACGGGCGTGACTTGGGGCGTGACTTGACAAAAATTGCCAAAATCTGCAAAAGCAAAAATAAAACTAAGTTAGTAAGGAAAATAATAAAACAAGCAATTTATTCATTAATTTACATAGAAAATTTACAATATTAATTAAAATTATACTAATAATCATACTAAAATACTTATATTTTATTACTTATCAAATACCCCCATACTTAAGCTTTTGCTATTCCAGAGCAAAAGTAAGAGAGATCTATACGGGATTAACATAAGTTCTAATTTTTAGCTATCGTTTTATTTTAATCATAAGAGACTGAAAATTAAAAATTCAGAGTAATACGAGTTAAGTCCTAAATTATGCAAATGATTTAAGTAGAATGAAATGTCCTAGCCAAAAGACTTCTTAAATAACCAAATAGCAAACAAAATTGCAATCATTAGTAAATGAGATTAGATCGAAATTATAATAACTTTTGTTTAAAGAAATGTGAAGGAAATGTGCAATTTACTAATTATGCTCTCAAATGATTTTTTGAATTAAGTCCAGAAACAATAAATCGGCTAAGGGAAAGGGGGGTAAAAAGCAATGGCAAAGAGAAGAGTACTTAAATTAGGAGTGGTGGTTTGTATCTTTCCACCTTTTCTTTTTAGTTTTCTTTGGTGCTCACCGTGATATACGGGGGAAAACTGTTTGTTTTTTTTCTTTTGCTTTAATAACCCAATGCTTATGTTTACGAAACGAAATCTTATTCCCATTGACATAAGGTCATTTAAAATTTTTATTGGATTCCAATGTTTACGGAACGAATTCTTATTCCCATTGACATAAGATCTTTTTCTTCTTTTATTTTTTCTTGCCATGCATACAAAGGGGTTTGCGAGAAAAAATTCTTAGAAATAATAAAAAAAAGGTTTGAGAGCAACCTTGGTAATTTGAAAATTCCTAGATTCCTAGAGACATAAAGTAGGGATAATTGGGGTCTAAAGTTGTTTTGCCAACATAATACACATGTCTCTATTTTAGCTAGTAGAAGTAGTGCTTGATAACAAAGCCTCTATTTAAATTAAAAACACAAAATATTCTTTAAAACTTAACCCCAAACGTTTAAATCTATCGATCTTAAATAAACAAACAAATAGTAAAACTAGCGATTATGAAAATCCACAAACATATACTCTCGAAACTAAATGCTTTAAGAATAAAAGTAAAGTAGGGTTTATTATTTCTTTTCTTTTTCTTGGATTTTTTTTCAACTACTATATAGTTATATATATATATTTTTTGGAAAAGTTTTGGGGTTTTGCTAATTTTTTTTTGGATTTTTGTAATTTTTTGTATTATGACAAAGTTAAAAAAAAGAAATACATATATATATATATTTTATTTTTTTGTGGTTTAAACTTTTTTGTTGTTGATTTTTTTGTATTATGACAGTTAAAAAAAAAGGAAAACATGTTTTTTTTAAAAAAAAATTTTGAACATTTTTTTAAGCTTATATTTAAAAAAATAGGCAAGATGAAATAAAACAAAAAATTTTTTTTTGAAATTTTTTTTGTTTAAATGAAAATGGTAAAACACCCCCATACTTAAAACCCAACATTGTCCCCAATGTTGTAATGTAAGTATGAAGAAGAGAAAATAAAAGTGCAATATATACAAAAGGAAAGAGGGAGCAAAAAGGCTGCCCTGAAATAAAGTTGGCGAGGTCGTTAGAAACCCAGCAAAAATATATAAACGGCATAATAAAAATATTAGATAAATATGGAGTGCCTCCCACGAGCGCTTTGTTTACCGTTGCGTAGCTTGACGCATTTGGCGTGGTATGTTTATAAGTTGGGGAGGGTTAAGGATTCAGTATTTTCGTCCACTGGATCGCCCGCAAGATAAAGTTTTAAACGATGCCCGTTGACTTTAAATTCGCCTCTTTCGGGGTGAGAGATAAGAATGGTCCCATACGGCCAAACTTCTTTAACCTAAAGGGGTCGACCATCGGGATTTTAACTTACCCGGAAAAAGACGAAGGCGTGAATTATAAAGAAGGACAAAATCGCCCGACGCAAATGTTTTGGGAAATTTTATTTTCCGAACATGGTAGAACTTAGAACGCTCCTTATAAAATTTATTACTCTCATAAGCGTTCGCACGCCATTCATAGAGTTCATTTAGTTGTAATTTTCTATTCTCGGAGGCTAAGTTCGAATCGAGATTTAAAAACTTTAAGGCCCAAAAAGCGCGGTGCTCTAACTCTACAGGTAAATGGCACGCTTTGTAGTAGACTAATCGATAGGGCATACAACCAATATCGGTCTTGTATGCCGTACGATATGCCCACAACGCGTCGTTGAGTTTGACGGACCAATCTTTCCTATTTAAAGAAACAGTTTTCTCCAAAATGCGTTTTATCTCGCGATTTACTACCTCTACTTGGCCGCTTGTTTGGGGGTGATAGGCGGTGGCAAGCTTATGCGTGACGCCGTACTTAGATAAAGTTTTTGTAAACTGGGCATTGCAGAAGTGCGTACCCATATCACTTACTATTGCATGGGGCGGGCCAAAGCGAGAAAATAATTTTTTAGAAAATGGACGACGACTCGCGCATCATTGGTGGGCAGAGCTTCCGCTTCCGCCCACCTAGATACGTAGTCAACCGCCACTAGAATATAATGATTATTAAAAGAAGAAGGTAGGGGGGCAACAAAATCTATGCCCCACAGATCGAAGATTTCGCACTCGAGAAAAAGGTTTTGGGACATCTCGTCACGACGAGAGATGTTACCCGACCGCTGGCAGCTATCGCATTTACTCACAAAAGTGTGAGCATCCTAAAAGAGAGTGGGTCAATAAAAGCCTGACTCTAACGCTTTCTGCGCGGTCCGGTTGGCTTGATAATGCCCTCCAGCCGGCCCCTCGTGCCAGTGTCGCAAAATTTGCGCACCCTCCTTGCTTAAAACACATCTTCGCACCACTTGGTTTGCACAGACTCGAAAGAGAAAGGGGTCCTCCCAAAAGTAGTTTTTCAAATCAGATAAGAATTTCTTCTTTTGCTGTGTCGAAAAATCTTTTGGAAGGACCCGTGCGACTAGATAGTTTGCATAATCTGCGAACCAAGGGGTGGAAGAAGTTTTTATATTATTCAAAATTAAAAGGCACTCTTTAGGAAATCGATCGTCTATTTCAGGTTCGACGAGCGCTTCCGCGAAGGGTTGTTCTAAACGTGAGAGGTGGTCGACTGCTAAATTTTCATCCCCTTCTTATCTCAGATCTCTAAGTCAAATTCCTATAAAAGGAGGATCCATCGAAGCAAGCGGGGCTTGACATCAACTTTGGCCAAAAGATATTTTAGGGCGGAGTGATTCGTGAAAACGATTACGTGTGAAAGTGTTACGTAAGGACTCAATTTATCAAAAGAAAAGACGACGACAAGAAGTTCCTTTTCCGTCATTGCATAGTTAGCCTGTGCGGCATTGAGTGTGCGAGAAGCATAATATATTGGATGAAAATATTTATTTATGCGTTGGCCTAAGACGGCTCCTACCGTTATATTGCTCGCGTCGCACATAATCTCGAACGGAAGGGACCAATCTGGCACCACCAGAATTGGAGAATTGATAAGTTGCTATTTTATAAAATTAAATGCCTCTACGCAGCCCGTGTCAAAAATAAATGGGGAATCCTTTTCCAGGAGGTGAGTTAGCGGTTTCGTTATTTTTGAAAAATCTTGAATAAACCGCCGATAAAAACCTGCGTGGCCGAGAAAACTTCAAATAGATTTTACGTTCGAAGGAACAGGAAGTTGTTCAATTATAGCGACTTTGGCCCTATCGACCTCCATACCCTTGGAAGAAATTTTATGGCCGAGGACTAAACCCTCTCGGACCATGAAATTGCATTTCTCCCAGTTCAAGACTAAGTTTGTCTCTTCACACCGCTGGAGGACTCTATCTAAATTTTTTTAGACAATTTTGAAAAGAGCTTCCAAATACAGAGAAGTCATCCATGAAGACTTCCATTATATCTTCTACAAGCTCGCCGAATATAGCCAGCATACATCGTTGGAATGTAGCTGGCACGTTACAGAGGCCAAACGACATCCTTCGATATGCGAAGATGCCGAAAGGGCAAGTAAAAGTCGTTTTTTCTTGGTCCTCGGGGGAAATAGGGATTTGGAAAAATCCCGAGAGACCATCAAGAAAGCAGTAAAAAGGATGACCGGAGAGACGCTCTAGGATTTGATCAATAAATGGCAATGGGAAGTGGTCTTTTCTAGTGGCATCATTTAATTTTCTGTAATCGATGCACACCCTCCAACCCGTAATAGTACGAGTTGGGATTAATTTGTTATTCGTGTTTGCCACGACCGTTATACCCCCTTTTTTAGGGACGACTTGTACGGGACTTACCCACGTATTGTCGGATATAGGATAGATAATCCCCGCATCGAGGAGTTTAACAATTTCAGTCTTAACGTCTTCCCGCATAATCGAGTTAAGTCGCCGTTGAGGCTGAATAATTTTGCGGGGGTTTTCTTCGAGAAAAATTTTGTGGGAGCAGAATGAGGGGATAATTCCCCTGATATCAGAAATTTGCCATGCAATTGCACGACGATGTTTAGACAAAACCTCAATCAATTCGGATGTTTCCGAATCGGTTAAAGTAGATGATATTATAACCAAAAGTTTTAAGTTCGCGGCTAGAAAAGCATATTTTAAATGGTCAGGGAGTTGCTTAAGCTCCAAGACCGGGGGTTCTTCATAAGATGTGGAGATTTTAACTCTTTCGAATCGAAAGGCTCGAAGGGCGAATCTGGCGGCAATTCATCTAAAGGAGGTTGATTTGCCAGATCCGAATCATTTATTATTAAAGATAATAATTCCGAAAGAGAAGAACACTCATCCTCAAACGCGGATTCCAAATTAAAGCAGGAATCATCATTCGATATTGAGTTCCGCATAGAGGGGTTGATATGCAAAGTAACTTCTCTAACCCGAAGGAGGAGGCAACCGTTATTAACATCGATTAATGCGCGGGAGGTGGCGAGGAATGGGTGACCGAGAATGATAGGCACCTCAGCGTCCTCCTCTATGTCCAGGATGATAAAGTCTACCCGGAAGATAAACTTGTCGACCTTGACCAGAACATCCTCCACTACACCTATCGGGTACTTTTCCGAGCGATCCGCGAGTTGGATGCTCATCTTAGTCGGGCTTGGGATGCCCAAATCTAGTTTTTTGAAAAGGGAGAAAGGTATCAAGTTGATGCTAGCTCCTAAGTCCGCTAGAGCGTATTTTATTAACATATTGCCAAAGAGGCATGGGATGGAGAATCGTCCTGGGTTATTGAGTTTTGGTGGCAATTTGTTAAGGAGGACAGCCGAGCATTCCGCGTTAAGGGAATCACGCGAAACATCTTCGAGTCACTTTTTATTAGAAAGCAACTCCTTAAGATTTTTTGCATATTTCGGCATTTGGGAGAGTGCCTCGCAGAAAGGAACGTTGATAAGGATTTGTTTTAAAATTTGTAGAATTTTTTTATAATGCTCGTCCTTCCGCTCGTTGTTTATTTTCGAGGGATAAGGAAGGGACGGGCTAAAAATGTTTGGCACAGTCGGAATACTCGTTGTATTATCTATCGAGAGAGGGGGTGGAGGGGTCGGTGTCGAAACATGTACCTTGGGCTCAACTCGTTTTGGGGAGGTTACCTCCTTGCCGCTGCGAAGGTTTATGGCGTTGGCATTTTCTCGGGGGTTTGGCTCCGTGTTCCCTGGTAGAGCTCCATATGGCCGCTCGGAGACCATCTTTGCCAGCTGTCCCACCTGATTTTCCAAGTTCTTAATCGATCCGGTAATATTCCGGATATTTGACTGGTGGACGCAACATATTTAGCAAAAATATCTTCGAGCGGAGAAGATTTTGGAGGTGGAGGCTGAAAACCATTTGGAAATCCTTGCGGATTTACAATTGGGGGCCTCTGAGCATTATTAGGATTGCTCCAGGAAAAATTTGGGTGGTTCCTCCAACCCGGATTAGAATTATTGCTATACGGATTATTATTAGGGTTGAAGGGGGGCCTAGCTGGGTTGCCTAGGTAATCTACAGTTTCTTCGACAAAAGTATTATTATTATTATTATTAGTATTATTATTATTATTATTATTAAGCCAAGCGGGAGTAGAGGAGGAAGCAGTCATCTCCGCCACTTGCTTACTTAGCCGCTCCACTTGCGAGGCTAAGGGAGCAGTGGCATCCACTTCATAAATCCCGGCCGGTTTGGCAGGGCGAGATCTAGGTGCATTCCATTGATAGGCGTTCATGGCCATTTCCTCGAACAGAGCTTGAGCGGCCGTCGGGGTTTTGTTGTTTAACGTTCCCCCGGCGGCTGCATCGATCATCTGTCGTGTGGAAAAATTTAGGCCATTATAAAACATCTGGACCTGTAGCCAGGATGGCAGCGCATGATGAGAACATCTACGCAGGAACTCTTTAAAACGCTCCCAAGTCTCATAGAGAGACTCAGAATCATATTGAATGAAAGAGGCGATATCCGTACGTAACTTAGCAGTTTTTGACGGGGGGAAATATTTAGTTAAAAAGTGTTCCGTCAATTGGGCCCATGTGGTTATGGATCCTCTGGGAAGAGAAGTTAACCACGCTTTTGCCTTCATCCACAGCGAAAATGGAAATAAGCGTAAACGAATGGCGTCGTCAGTAACGCCATTAATTTTGAAAGTATCGCATATTTCTAAAAAGTTAGAAACATGTAAGTTTGGATCCTCATCTGGCAAACCGTCAAATTGGACTGACTGTTGTACCATTTGAATGATGGTAGAATTTATTTCAAAATTATTATTAGCCACTGTTGGGCGCGTTATGCTCGATCCGGTATCTTCCAGATTTGGCCTGGCATAATATGCCATGGTCCGTGGTGGGGCCACATCTGGAATTTGATCGGCCATAGGTTCAGTGTAAGTATCTCCGACTGACTCTTCGGGAAATTTGAGTAAGTTTTGATCACGAAGTCAGAGGCGCTCGTGAAGAGTGCGCTCAATTTTGGGGTCAAAAGGAATATTCGAATCGTCTGAGGAGTTTCCTCGGGTCATATACTAATAATAAAAATGATATATTTTTTTTTGTCTTTTTGTAATAATTTTTTTTATATTTTTTTATTTTTTTGTAGATATATATATATTTTAATATATATGATAAACGTAATAGTAATTCCTTGTTTCAAATAACAACACTAATTGGTCCCCGACAACGGCGCCAAAAACTTGATGATTTAATTCAGGATTGCTTCTTATTTCTTTGTTTTGGTTAAAACCTTTATTTGAGGAGATTAGATTTCGACGGGTGTTTCCAAAGAGTCTCGCAAGTACTCCTACTTTGAGAAATTAAACGTTATCCTATCGAAAGATAGAAGTAACGGTCTTTTCTGCTTTCGAAATATTGACGATTACACCTCGGCTACAACGTCGAATTCTATTGATTTTAAAATAACAAAGGAGAGTTTTGCACTAAATTGGTTTGAAAAGCATTTGTTTAATTTTTAATCCGAACTAATCATATAATAAAGGCAAGTATACCTTATCGTGAGTAATACAGGATATTTTGTTTTAGAAAATATCGAGGTCATATATATCCGCGGATCGTGTTGATTAACCTACTATGAGGAATGAACTATTATTTTATCGGAATACATTTTTAGTTGGGTTTTTTTAAAAGAAAATGATAATAAGCGTATAACTAGAGTTCTAAACGATGATAATAATAACGCCCGATGTCGAATTATCTTGAGACGAAAATAGTCTTTTTTAGAAGTAAAAGAGATGACTTTTTAAAACATTAAAACGGCTTGGCCGTGGAGGTTTCATAATTATGAACGCTCCTCTCTCGAGGGTACGCCCACCTGAGATTATGAATTTTTGACCATCGAATCTTCTTAATACTCGCCTTATGTTGTGAACACCGCTATTGGGTTTTTACTTCCAATTCGGGAGACTTACCTCATCCTCTCTCGAGGGTAGAGCGCACTTCTCTTTACCCATGAGCGATCAGTCCGTACGCACGAGCCTCTCGGCTAACTAGTGTACGGAGACGGAAATGAAAACCACACATCGATTATGTGGCTCCACTCAACGTTATTCTTGGGTAAACCTTAAGCGTTAATTAGTTTAGAAAGAGATGTTTTATTTTTAGAAAAATTATTTTTGTGTCCCAATGCTCTTCGACATCGTGCGCTAAAGGAAATTAGCCACTCATCGGAATGGAGACGGCATGATTAAGAAAAATACATGTTTAATTATTAAAGCGGATATAAGCGGATAAAAAGAAAATAAAAAGACTTATATAAAAGCAGTAATAGTATCCGTCCCAACCGTCTTAAACAAGCGCTAAAGGAAATTAGCCTCTTATTCAAGATGGGGGTGGTATAGAAATAAAAGACATATAAAGGTGCAGAAATAATATCCGTCCCAACCGACTTAAACAAGTGCTAAAGTAAATTAGCCTCTTATTCAAGATGGGGGTGGTATAAGCAGTTATATAAAGACTGAAATAAAGCTAAATTACAAAAAGGAAAAATACTATCTCATAAACTCACGCACTCTACTTGTAATAAAAGACTGAATCGAAAGAAAGCGTTTAAAAGAAAGCGATAAATAAAGCGTTAAAAGAAAGCGATAAACTATTTCTATGAAAGCAATAAACCTAAATTATGAAAGCAATAAACTAAGTTATGAAAGCAATAAAACTATTCTCATACACACACACACACTAACATAAATGATAAGGAAGATGACCAAATGAGAAAACAACATTTTATTTCTAAAAGGTGAAAATTACAGACGAACTTAAACTCAATTGCAAAAAGAAAACTCACAATCACTCAAAGAACTCAGAAAACACTAACAAGCACTCAAAATTTGGATGGGAAATGCTTCAGCCGAGCCCCTCTATTTATAGGCAAAATTTTATTTTTACACGCCCTAGGTCACGGGCGTGACTTGGATGTCACGACCGTGACTTAGGGCGTGACATTTGCGCGTGCTATAGGGGTCTCATCCGCCGTCTTCTGGAAGGTCTGCGATCAAACTTGGCTGCACATGCGCGCGACCCTGTAGTGTCACGGGCGTGACAGTGGGCGGCAGTCTATCAGCAGCATGAGCGTGACTTTGGGGATGACTTTGGGGATTCGTCGAATGCAGTTTGACTTTCGTCGAACGCTGGGGATGGCGCTTTCGTCGAACGCAGCTTATTGAACATTCGTCGAATGCAGTTCAACGTTCGTCAAACGCAGGGGCAGAGGGAGTTCGTCGAACGCAACTTGTAGAACTTTCGTCGAACGTTGTTCGATGTTCGTCGAACGCAGCTTTACTTTCGTCGAACACAGATTACACGCCCTTGGGTCACGGGCGTGTCATGTTGTCACGGGCGTGACTTGGGGCGTGACTTGACAAAAATTGCCAAAATCTGCAAAAACAAAAATAAAACTAAGTTAGTAATGAAAATAATTCAACAAGCAATTTATTCATTAATTTACATAGAAAATTTACAATATTAATTAAAATTATACTAATAATCATACTAAAATACTTATATTTTATCACTTATCAAATACCCGCATACTTAAGCTTTTGCTATTCCAGAGCAAAAGTAAGAGAGATCTATACGGGATTAACATAAGTTCTAATTTTTAGCTATCGTTTTATTTTATTCATAAGAGACTGAAAATTAAAAATTCGGAGTAATAAGAGTTAAGTCATAAATTATGCAAATGATTTAAGTAGAAAGAAATGTCCTAGCCAAAAGACTTCTTAATTAACCAAATAGCAAACAAAATTGCAATCATTAGTAAACGAGATTAGATCGAAATTATACTAACTTTGGTTTAAAGAAATGTGAAGGAAATGTGCAATTTACTAATTATGCTCTCAAATGATTTTTTGAATTAAGTCCAGAAATAATAAATCGGCTAAGGGAAAGGGGGGTAAAAAGCTATGGCAAAGAGAAGAGTACTTAAATTAGGAGTGGTGGTTTGTATCTTTCCACCTTTCCTTTTTAGTTTTCTTTGGTGCTCACCGTGATATACGGGGGAAAACTGTTCGTTTTTTTCTTTTGCTTTAGTAACCCAATGCTTATGTTTACGGAACGAAAATTTATTCCCATTGACATAAAATCATTTAAAATTTTTATTGGATGCCTATGCTTACGGAACGAATTCTTATTCCCATTGACATAGGATCTTTTTCTTCTTTTATTTTTTCTTGCCATGCATACAAAGGGGTTTGCGAGAAAAATTCTTTGAAATAATAAAAAAAAGGTTTGAGAGCAACCTTGGTAATTTGCCTAGATTCCTAGAGACATAAAGAGGGATAATTGGGGGTCTAAGGTTGTTTTGCCAACATAATACACATGTCTCTATTTTAGCTAGTAGAAGTAGTGCTTGATAACAAAGCCTCTATTTAAATTAAAAACACAAGATATTCTTTAAAACTTAACTCCGAACGTTTAAATCTATCGATCTTAGATAAACAAACAAATAGTAAAACTAGCGATTATGAAAATCCACAAACATATACTCTCGAAACTAAATGCTTTAAGAATAAAAGTAAAGTAGGGTTTATTATTTCTTTTCTTTTTTTTGATTTTTTTTTCAACTACTATATAGTTATATATATATATATTTGGAAAAGTTTTGGGGTTTTGCTAAAAGTTTTTTGGATATTTGTAATTTTTTGTATTATGACAAAGTAAAAAAAAAAGAAATACATATATATATATATATATATATTTTTTTTGTGTGGTTTAAACTTTTTTTTTGTTGATTTTTTTGTAATATGACAGTTAAAAAAAAGAAAAAACATGTTTTTTTTATTATTTTTTTATTTTTTTTGAACATTTTTTAAGCTTATATTTACAAAAATAGGCAAGATGAAATAAAACAAATTTTTTTTTTGAAAACATTTTGTTTGTTTAAATGAAAATGGTAAAACACCCCCATACTTAAAACCCAATATTGTCCCCAATGTTGTAATGTATGTATGAAGAAGAGAAAATAAAAGTGCAATATATACAAAAGGAAAGAGGGAGCAAAACGGCTGCCCTGAAATAAAGCTGGCGAGGTCGTTAGAAACCCTAAACGGTATAATAAAAATATTAGATAAATATGGGGTGCCTCCCACGAGCGCTTTGTTTACCGTCGCGTAGCTTGACGCATTTGGCGTGGTGAGTTTATAAGTTGGGGAGGGTTAAGGATTCAGTATTTTTGTCCACTGGATCGCCCGCAAGATAAAGTTTTAAACGATGCTCGTTGACTTTAAATTCGCCTCTTTCAGGGTGAGAGATAAGAACGGTCCCATACGGCCAAACCTCTTTAACCTTAAAGGGGCCGGACCATCGGGATTTTAACTTACTCCGAAAAAGACGAAGGCGTGAATTATAAAGAAGGACAAGATCGCCCGTCGCAAATGTTTTGGGAAATTTTATTTTCCGATCATGGTAGAACTTAGAACGCTCCTTATAAAATTTATTACTCTCATAAGCATTCGCACGCCATTCATCGAGTTCATTTAGTTGGAATTTCCTATTCTCGGAGGCTAAGTTCGAATCAAGATTTAAAAATTTTAAGACCCAAAAAGCGCGGTGCTCTATCTCTACAGGTAAATGGCACGCTTTGCCGTAGACTAATTGATAGGGCGTACAACCGATAGCGGTCTTGTATGCCATACGATATGCCCACAATGCGTCGTCGAGTTTGACGGACCAATCTTTCCTATTTAAAGAAACAGTTTTCTCCCAAATGCGTTTAATCTCGCGAATTACTACCTCTACTTGGCCTCTTGTTTGGGGGTGATAGGTGGTGGAGAGCTTATGCGTGACGCCATACTTAGGTAAAATTTTTGAAAACTGGGCATTGCAGAAGTGCGTACCCCTATCACTTACTATTGCACGGGGCGTGCCAAAGCGAGAAAATAATTTTTTAGAAAATGGACGACGACTCGAGCATCATTGGTGGGCAGAGCTTGCGCTTCCGCCCACCTAGATACGTAGTCAACCGCCACTAGAATATAACAATTATTAAAAGAAGAAGGTAGGGGGCCTACAAAATCTATGCCCCATAGATCGAAGATTTCGCACTCGAGAAAAAGGTTTTGGGGCATCTCGTCATGACGAGAGATGTTACCCGACCGCTGACAGCTATCACATTTACTCACAAAAGTGTGAGCATCCTTAAAGAGAGTGGGCCAATAAAAGCCCGACTCTAACGCTTTCCGCGTGGTCCGGCTGGCTTGATAATGCCCTCCAGTCGGCCCCTCGTGGCAGTGTCGCAAAATTTGCGCACACTCCTCGCTTAAAACACATCTTTGCACCACTTGGTCTGCACAGACTCGAAAGAGAAAGGGGTCCTCCCAAAAGTAGTTTTTCAAATCAGAAAAGAATTTCTTCTTTTGCTGAGTCGAAAAATCTTTTGGAAGGACCCGTGCGACTAGATAGTTCGCATAATCTGCGAACCAAGGGGTGGAAGAAGTTTTTATATTATTCAAAATTAAAAGGCGCTCTTCAGGAAATTGATCGTCTATTTCGGGTTCGACGAGCGCTTCCGCGAAGGGTTGTTCTAAACGTGAGAGGTGGTCGGCTGCTAAATTTTCAGCCCCCTTCTTATCTCGGATCTCTAAGTCAAATTCCTGTAAAAGGAGGATCCATCGAAGCAAGCAGGGCTTGGCATCTACTTTGGCCAAAAAATATTTTAGGGCGGAGTGATCCGGGAAAACGATTACGTGTGAAAGTGTTACGTAAGGCCTGAATTTATCAAAAGCAAAGACAACGACAAGAAGTTCCTTTTCCGTCGTTGTATAGTTAGCCTATGCGGCATTGAGTGTGCGAGAAGCGTAATATATTGGATGAAAATATTTATTTACGCGTTGGCCTAAGATGGCTCCTACCGCAATATCGCTCGCGTCGCACATAATCTCGAACGGAAGAGACCAATCTGGCGCCACCAGAATTGGAGAATTGATAAGTTGTTTTTTTATAAAATTAAATGCCTCTACGCAGGCCGTGCCAAAAATAATTGGGGAATCCTTTTCCAGGAGGTGAGTTAGCGGTTTGGTTATTTTTGAAAAATCTTGAATAAACCGCCGATAAAAACCTGTGTGGCCGAGAAAACTTCGAATAGATTTTACGTTCGAAGGAACAAGAAGTTGTTCAATTATAACAACTTTGGCCTTATCGACCTCCATCCCCTTGGAAGAAATTTTATGGCCGAGGACTAAACCCTCTCGGACCATGAAATTCCATTTCTCCCAGTTCAAGACTAAGTTCGTCTCTTCGCACCGCTGGAGGACTCTATCTAAATTTTTTAGACAATTTTGAAAAGAGCTTCCAAATACGGAGAAGTCATCCATGAAGACTTCCATTATATCTTCTACAAGCGCGCCGAATATAGCCAGCATACATCGTTGGAATGTAGCTGGCGCGTTACAGAGGCCAAACGACATCCTTCGATATGCGAAGGTGCCGAAAGGGCAAGTAAAAGTCGTTTTTTCTTGGTCCTCGGGGGAAATAGGGATTTGAAAAAATCCCGAGAGACCATAAAGAAAGCAGTAAAAAGGATGACCGAAGAGATGCTCTAGGATTTGATCAATAAACGGCAACGGGAAGTGGTCTTTTCTGGTGGCATCATTTAATTTTCTGTAATCGATGCACACCCTCCAACCCGTAACAGTACGAGTTGGGATTAATTCGTTATTCGTGTTTGCCACGACCGTTATACCGCCTTTTTTAGGGACGACTTGTACGCGACTTACCCACGTACTGTCGGATATAGGATAGATAATCCCCGCATCGAGGAGTTTAATAATTTCAGTCTTAACGACTTCCGGCATATTCGGGTTAAGTCGCCGTTGAGGCTGAATAGTTTTGCGGGGGTTTTCTTCAAGAAAAATTTTGTGGGAGCAGAATGAGGAGTTAATTCCCCTGATATCAGAAATTTGCCATACAATTGCACGACGATGTTTAGACAAAACCTCAATCAATTCGGATGTTTCCGAATCGGTTAAAGTAGATGATATTATAACCAAAATGCTTAAGCTCCAAGACTGGGGGTTCTTCATAAGATGTGGAGATTTTTAACTCTTTCGAATCAAAAGGCTCGAAGGGCAAATCTGGCGGCAATTCATCTAAAGGAGGTTGATTTGCCAGATCTGAATCGTTTATTATTAAAGATAACAATTCCGAAAGAGAAGAACACTCATCCTCAAACGCGGATTCCAAATTAAAGCATTAATCATCATTCGATAGTGAGTTCCGCATGGAGGGGTTGATATGCAAAGTAACTTCATTGTCTCCAACCCGAAGGAGGAGGCGACCGTTACTAACATCGATTAACGCGTGGGATGTGGTGAGGAACGGGCGACTGAGAATGATAGGCACCTCAGCATCCTCCTCTATGTACAGGATGACAAAGTCTACCGGGAAGATAAACTTGTCGACCTTGACCAGAACATCCTCCACTACCCATATCGGGTACTTTACCGAGCGATCCGCGAGTTGGATGCTCATCTTAGTCGGGCTTGGGATGCCCAAATCAAGTTTATTGAAAAGGGAGAAAGGCATCAAGTTGATGTTAGCTCCCAAGTCCGCTAGAGCGTATTTTATTAACATATTGCCGAAGAGGCACGGGATGGAGAATCGTCCCGGGTCATTCAGTTTTGGTGGCAATTTGTTAAGGAGGACAGCCGAGCATTCCGTGTTAAGGGAAACACACGAAACATCTTCGAGTCGCTTTTTATTAGAAAGCAACTCCTTATGATATTTTGCATATTTCGGCATTTGGGAGAGTGCCTCGCAGAAAGGAACGTTTATATGGATTTGTTTTAAAATTTGAAGAAATTTTTTATAATGCTCGTCCTTCCGCTCGTTGTTTATTTTCGAGGGATAAGGAAGGGACGGGCTAAAAACGTTTGGCACAGTCGGAATACTCATTGTATTATCTATTGAGAGAGGGGGTGGAGGGGTCGGTGTCGAAACATGTACCTTGGGCCCAACCCGTTTTGGGGAGGTTACCTCCTTGCCACTGCGAAGGTTTATGGCGTTGGCATTTTCTCGGGGGTTTGGCTCCGTGTTCCCTGGTAGATCTCCATATGGCCGCTCGGAGACCATCTTTGCCAGCTGTCCCACCTGATTTTCCAAGTTCTTAATCGATCCGGTAATATTCCAGATATTTGACTCGGTGGACGCAACGTATTTAGCAAAAATATCTTCGAGCGGAGAAGATTTTGGATGTGGAGGATGAAATCCGTATGGAAATCCTTGCAGATTTACAATTGGGGGCCTCTGAGCATTATTAGGATTGCTTCAGGAAAAATTTGGGTGGTTCCTCCAACCCGGATTATAATTATTACTATACGGATTGTTATTAGGGTTGAAGTGGGGCCTAGCTGGGTTGCCTAGGTAATCTACAGTTTCTTCGACAAAAGTATTATTATTATTAGTATTATTATTATTAAGCCAAGCGGGAGTGGAGGTGGAAGCCGTCATCTCCGCCACTTGCTTACTTAGCCGCTCCACTTGCGAGGCTAAGTGAGCAGTGGCGTCCACTTCATAAATCCCGACCGGTTTGGCAGGGCGAGATCTAGGCGCATTCCATTGATAGGCGTTCATGGCCATTTCCTCAAACAGAGCTTGAGCGGCCGCCGGGGTTTTGGTGTTTAACGTTCCCCCGGCGGCTGCATCGATCATCTATCGTGTGGAAAAATTTAGGCCATTATAAAATGTCTGGACCTGTAGCCAGGACGACAGCGCATGATGAGGACATCTATGCAGGAACTCTTTAAAACGCTCCCAAGTCTCAGAGAGAGACTCAGAATCGTATTGAATGAAAGAGGTGATATCCGTACGTAACTTAGCGATTTTTGACGGGGGGGAAATATTTAGTTAAAAAGTGTTCCGTCAATTGGGCCCACGTGGTTATGGATCCTCTGGGAAGAGAAGTTAACCACGCTTTTGCCTTCGTCCGCAGCGAAAATGGAAATAAGCGTAAATGAATGGCGTCGTCAGTAACGCCATTAATTTTTAAAGTATCGCATATTTCTAAAAAGTTAGAAAGATGTTTGGATCCTCATCTGGCAAACCATCAAATTGGACTGACTGTTGTACCATTTGGATGATGCTAGATTTTATTTCAAAATTATTATTAGCCACTGTTGGGCGCGTTATGCTCGATCCGGTATCTTCCAGATTTGGCCTGGCATAATATGCCATGGTCTGTGGATGGGCCACATCTGGAATTTGATCGGCCATAGGTTCAGTGTAAGTATCTCCGACTGACTCTTCGGGAAATTCGAGTAAGTTTTGATCACGAAGTCGGAGGCGCTCGTGAAGAGTGCGCTCGATTTCAGGGTCAAAAAGAATATTCGAATCGTCCGAGGAGTTTCCTCGGGTCATATACTAATAATAAAAATGATATTTTTTTTTGTCTTTTTGTAATAAATTTTTTTTATATTTTTTTATATTTTTGTAGATATATATATATATATATTTTTTATTTTTAATATATATGATAAAAGTAATAGTAATTCTTTGTTTCAAATAACAACACTAATTGGTCCCCGGCAACGGCGCCAAAAACTTGATGATTTAATTTGGGATTGCTTCTAGTTTCTTTGTTTTGGTTAACCTTTATTTGAGGAGAATTAGATTTCGACGGGTGTTTCCAAAGAGTCTCGCAAGTACTCATACTTTGAGAAATTAAACGTTATCCTATCGAAAGATAGAAGTAACGCTCTTTTTATGCTTTCGAAATATTGACGATTACACCTCGGCTACAACGTCGAATTCTATTGATTTTTAAAATAGCAAAGGAGAGTTTTGCACTAAATTGGTTTGGAAAGCATTTGTTTATTTTTTAATCCGAACTAATCATATAATAAAGGAAAGTATACCTTATCGTGAGTAATACAAGATATTTTGTTTTAGAAAATATCGAGGTCGTATATTTCCGCGGATCGTGTTGATTAACCTACTTTGAGGAACGAACTATTATTTTATCAGAATAAGTTTTTAGTTGGGTTTTTTAAAAGAAAACGATAATAAGCGTATAACTAGAGTTCTAAACGATGATAATAATAGCGCCCGATGTCGAATTACCTTGAGACAAAAATAGTCTTTTTTAGAAGTAAAAGAGATGACTTTTTAAAACATTAAAACGGCTTGGCCGTGGAGGTTCCATAATTATGAACGCTCCTCTCTCGAGGGTACGCCCACCTGAGATTATGAATTTTCGACCATCGAATCTTCTTAATACTCGCCTAATGTTGTGAATCCCGCTATTGTGGTTTTACTTCCAATTCGGGAGACTTACCTCATCCTCTCTCGAGGGTAGAGCGCACTTCTCTTTACCCGTGAGCGATCAATCCATACGCACGAGCCTCTCGCCTAACTAGTGTACGGAGACGAAAATGAAAACCAAACATCGATTATGTGGCTCCACTCAACGTTATTCTCGAGTAAACCTTAAGCGTTAATTATTTTAGAAAGAGATGTTTTATTTTTAGAAAAACTATTTTTGTCCCAATGCTCTTCGACATCGTGCGCTAAAGGAAATTAGACACTCATCGAAATGGAGATGGTATGATTAAGAAAATACATGTTTAATTATTAAAGCGGATATAAGCGGATAAAAAGGAAATAAAAAGACTTATATAAAAGCAGTAATAGTATCCGTCCCAACCGTCTTAAACAAGCGCTAAAGGAAATTAGCCTCTTATTCAAGATGGGGGTGGTATAGAAATAAAAGATATATAAAGGTGCAGAAATAATATCCGTCCTAACCGACTTAAACAAGTGCTAAAGTAAATTATCCTCTTATTCAAGATGGGGGTGGTATAAGCAGTTATATAAAGACTGAAATAAAGCTAAGTTACAAAAAAGAAAAAATACTATCTCATAAACTCACGCACTCTACTTGTAATAAAAGACTGGATCGAAAGAAAGCGTTTAATAGAAAGCGATAAATAAATCGTTAAAAGAAAGCGATAAACTATTTCTATGAAAGCAATAAACCTAAATTATGAAAGCAATAAACTAAGTTATGAAAGCAATAAAGCTATTCTCATACACACACACACACACACACTAACATAAATGAAAAGGAAGATGATCCAAATAAGAAAACAATATTTTATTTCTAAAAGGCGAAAATTACAAACGAACATAAACTCAATTGCATAAAGAAAACTCACAATCACTCAAAGAACTCAGAAAACACTAACAAGCACTCAAAATTTGGATGGGAAATGCTTCAGCCGAGCCCCTCTATTTATAGGCAAAATTTTATTTTTACACGCCCTAGGTCACGGGCGTGACTTTGATGTCACGACCGTGACTTAGGGCGTGACATTTGCACGTGCTATAGGGGTCGCATCCGCCGTCTTCTGGAAGGTCTGCGGTCAAACTTGGTTGCACACGGGCGTGACCCTGCAGTGTCACGGGCGTGACAGTGGGCGGCAGACTATCAGCAGCATGGGTGTGACTTTGGGGCTGACTTTGGGGATTCGTCGAACGCAGTTTGACTTTCGTCGAACGCTGGGGATGGCGCTTTCGTCGAACGCAACTTGTTGAACTTTCGTCGAACACAGTTCGACGTTCGTCGAATGCAGGGGCAGAGGGAGTTCATCGAACGCAGCTTGTAGAACTTTCGTCGAACGTTGTTCGACGTTCGTCGAACGCAGCTTTACTTTCGTCGAACGCAGATTACACGCCCTTGGGTCACGGGCGTGTCATGTTGTCACGGGCGTGACTTGGGGCGTGACTTGACAAAAATTGCCAAAATCTGCAAAAAGAAAAATAAAACTAAGTTAGTAAGGAAAATAATAAAACAAGCAATTTATTCATTAATTTACATAGAAAATTTACAATATTAATTAAAATTATACTAATAATCATACTAAAATACTTAAATTTTATTACTTATCAAATACCCCCATACTTAAGCTTTTGCTATTCAGAGCTAAAGTAAGAGAGATCTATACAGGATTAACATAAGTTCTAATTATTAGCTATCGTTTTATTTTAATCATAAGAGACTGAAAAATAAAAATTCAGAGTAATAAGAGTTAAGTCCTAAATTATGCAAATGATATAAGTAGAAAGAAATGTCCTAGCCAAAAGACTTCTTAATTAACCAAATAGCAAACAAAATTGCAATCATTAGTAAACGAGATTAGATCGAAATTATAATAACTTTTGTTTAAAGACATGTGAAGGAAATGTGCAATTTACTAATTATGCTCACAAATGATTTTTTGAATTAAGTCCAGAAACAATAAATCGGCTAAGGGAAAGGGGGGTAAAAAGCTATGGCCCGATTTTTTTGTTAATAAATTAAAAAAAAAGAAATACATATATATATTTTTGTTTTTTTGTGGTTTAAACTTTTTTTTGTTTATTTTTTTGTATTATGACAGTTAAAAAAAAGAAAAACATGTTTTTTTTTAACATTTTTTTAAGCTTATATTTACAAAAATAGGAAAGATGAAATAAAACAATTTTTTTTGAAAAAATTTTGTTTGTTTAAATGAAAATGGTAAAACACCCCCATACTTAAAACCCAACATTGTCACCAATGTTGTAATGTAAGTATGAAGAAGAGAAAATAAAAGTGCAATATATACAAAAGGAAAGAGGGAGCAAAAAGGCTGCCCTGAAATAAAGCTGGCGAGGTCGTTAGAAACCCTGCAAAAATATATAAACGACAAAATAAAAATATTAGATAAATATGGGGTGCCTCCCACGAGCGCTTTGTTTATCGTCGCGTAGCTTGACGCATTTGGCGTGGTGATTTTATAAGTTGGGGAGGGTTAGGGATTGAGTATTTTCGTCCACTGGATCGCCCGCAAGATAAAGTTTTAAACGATGCCCGTTGACTTTAAATTCGCCTCTTTCGGGGTGAGAGATAAGAACGGTCCCATACGGCCAAACCTCTTTAACCTTAAAGGGGCCGGACCATCGGGATTTTAACTTACCTGGAAAAAGACGAAGGCGTGAATTATAAATAAGGACAAGATCGCCCGGCGCAAATGTTTTGGGAAATTTTATTTTCCGATCATGGTAGAACTTAGAACGCTCCTTATAATATTTATTACTCTCATAAGCGTTCGCACGCCATTCATCGAGTTCATTTAGTTGGAATTTCCTATTCTCGGAGGCTAAGTTCGAATCGAGATTTAAAAATTTTAAGGCCCAAAAAGCGCAGTGCTCTAACTCTATAGGTAAATGGCACGCTTTGCCGTAGACTAATCGATAGGGCGTACAACCGATAGAGGTCTTGTATGCCGTACGATATGCCCACAACGCGTCGTTGAGTTTGACGGACCAATCTTTCCTATTTAAAGAAACAGTTTTCTCCAAAATGCATTTAATCTCGCGATTTACTACCTATACTTGGCCGCTTGTTTGGGGGTGATAGGCGGTGGCGAGCTTATGCGTGACGTCATACTTAGATAAATTTTTTGAAAACTGGGCATTGCAGAAGTGCGTACCCCTATCACTTACAATTGCACGGGGCGTGCCAAAGCGAGAAAATAATTTTTTAGAAAATGGACGACGACTCGCGCATCATTGGTGGGCAGAGCTTGCGCTTCCGCCCACCTAGATACGTAGTCAACCGCCACTAGAATATAACAATTATTAAAAGAAGAAGGTAGGGGGCCTACAAAATCTATGCCCCATAGATCGAAGATTTCGCACTCGAGAAAAAGGTTTTGGGGCATCTCGTCACGACGAGAGATGTTACCCGACCGCTGACAGCTATCACATTTACTCACAAAAGTGTGAGCATCTTTAAAGAGAGTGGGCCAATAAAAGCCCGACTCTAACTCTTTCTGCGCGGTCCGGTTGGCTTGATAATGCCCTCCAGCCGGCCCCTCGTGGCAGTGTCGCAAAATTTGCGCACCCTCCTCGCTTAAAACACATCTTCGCACCACTTGGTCTGCACAGAATCGAAAGAGAAAGGGGTCCTCCCAAAAGTAGTTTTTCAAATCAAAAAAGAATTTCTTCTTTTGCTGAGTCGAAAAATCTTTTGGAAGGACCCGCGCGACTAGATAGTTCGCATAATATGCGAACCAAGGGGTGGAAGAAGTTTTTATATTATTCAAAATTAAAAGGCGCTCTTCAGGAAATCGATCGTCTATTTCGGGTTCGACGAGCGCTTCCGCGAAGGGTTGTTCTAAACCTGAGAGGTGGTCGACTGCTAAATTTTCAGCCCCCTTCTTATCTCGGATCTCTAAGTCAAATTCCTGTAAAAGGAGGATCCATCGAAGCAAGCGGGGCTTGGCATCAACTTTGGCCAAAAGATATTTTAGGGCGGAGTGATCTGTGAAAACAATTACATGTGAAAGTGTTACGTAAGGCCTGAATTTATCAAAAGCAAAGACGACGGCAAGAAGTTCCTTTTCCGTCGTTGTATAGTTAGCCTGTGCGGCATTGAGTGTGCGAGAAGCGTAATATATTGGATGAAAATATTTATTTATGCGTTGGCCTAAGACGGCTCCTACCGCAATATCGCTCGCGTCGCACATAATCTCGAACGGAAGGGACCAATCTGGCGCCACCAGAATTGGAGAATTGATAAGTTGCTTTTTTATAGAATTAAATGTCTCTACACAGGATGTGTCAAAAATAAATGGGGAATCCTTTTCCAGGAGGTGAGTTAGTGGTTTGGTTATTTTTGAAAAATCTTGAATAAACCGCCGATAAAAACCTGCGTGGCCGAGAAAACTTCAAATGGATTTTACGTTCGAAGGAACAGGAAGTTGTTCAATTATAGCGACTTTGGCCTTATCGACCCCCATCCCCTTGTAAGAAATTTTATGGCCGAGGACTAAACCCTCTCGGACCATGAAATTGCATTTCTTCCAGTTTAAGACTAAGTTCGTCTCTTCACACCGCTGGAGTACTCTATCTAATTGTTTTAGACAATTTTGAAAACAGCTTCCAAATACGGAGAAGTCATCCATGAAGACTTCCATTATATCTTCTACAAGCTCGCTGAATATAGCCAGCATACATCATTGGAATGTAGCTGGCTCGTTACAGAGGCCAAACGACATCCTTCGATATGCGAAGGTGCCGAAAGGGCAGGTAAAAGTCATTTTTCTTGGTCCTCGGGGGAAATAGGGATTTGGAAAAATCCCGAGAGACCATCAAGAAAGCAGTTAAAAGGATGACCGGAGAGACACTCTAGGATTTGATCAATAAATGGCAACGGGAAGTGGTCTTTTCTGGTGGCATCTGTTGGAGCTTGCATTCCGCATCTCTTGGTTTGAGAATAACAAATACCATGATGTATTTGATCTACTCTTTTGTGTGTTTATAGTGTATAGGTGATACATGTTAAATAAAGAAACACGTCCTCGTTCATGGATCAAAAAGACAAAATGACGAGTTTTGTATGTTAAACTTCAAACGGCAATAACTTTCAATCCAGGAAGAGTTACGGAACGTGCCACCCCATTTCGGAGATGAGAACGACTCCATCTACACTCTGGAGAAGTTTCGGATGACAAAAATGAAGAGGAGCTATCGGATTTCCGACAGCAGTATCGGAAATCCGATACCTAGCTATCGGATTTCCGATATCGCTAACGGATTTCCGATAGCCCACGATCTTCCAATAACGCTAGGACGTGCAGCAGTTACCTTAGCTAACGGATATCCGATAGTGCTATCGGATATCCGACAGCCCACGTCTCAACCACGACCTTTACTTCATGCAGAAACTTCGTTTTAGTGGGACACGTGGCAGCTTCTGGAGATATCGGATTCCGGCGACAGTAGCTATCGGAAATCCGACAGCTCTTTTTTATTAAAAGCATTCAGAACTTCGTGGATTTCAAGCTTTGAAGATTCTAAGTTCCTTCCTGAGTGCATTCCATCCAGAGAGCTGCAGAACCTCATGAACTCCCATTTATGCTGAGAAGGTTTGAAATTGAAGACGAGATCGGACGCGCTTCTACATCAACGATCATCTCGAGGCTTCAACCTTCCCTTCAGAGATCTGAATTTCTAGGGAGTTCTTATTTTATCTTGTATTTTCATTTATATACATTTTACTTTGTATTGGTAGGGAAAATCGCTTCCTTGTGCGGAGCGTCTAAGTCCTTGCGTGGCTTAGGGGAAAATCGCTTCCTTGTGCGGAGCATCCAAGTCCTTGCGTGGCTTGGTGGGAAATCGTGGCCCTTTGTGCTACGTCTAGATCTTGGGAAGATCTAGAGGATAGGCTTGGGCTTGGTCTAGGGAGAGACAAGTGATAGCCTTCCGATCCTTGGGAGAAGGATTGGTAAACACAAATTGTTAAAAGTTTATTTTTATTATAGCCTTGATTTTAAGCTTTATTAAGATCGACAATCCTTTGTATTCATCACTTGTGGAAATAAATTTGATTTCCAATTTCTTATGATTTTCTAAGTGTTTATTTGGGTTGTCTAAAAATCTACTTGTTTATCCGTTAAAATTATCATAATATATTAGAAAAATTTCAAAGTAAATTTTAGCCCTTATTCACCCCCCTCTAAGGGCGCCACAAGATCCAACAGCATCATTTAATTTTCTGTAATCGATGCACACCCTCCAACCCGTAACAGTACGAGTTGGGATTAATTCGTTATTCGTGTTTGCCATGACCGTTATACCGCCTTTTTTAGGGATGACTTGTACGGGACTTACCCACGTTGTTGAAACCGATTTCTCGGCCTCTTGTGGAGTTCGGGGCCCTCACCAAAATGAGGGGCAGATAGCCCTTACTGATCCCTCAGAGAAGGTAGACTGAAGACTAGAAAGAAGACTAAGACCTTAGTCACAGCGAGGAGGTCCCTCCACTAACCCGGAAAATCGTTGAGTGCTTCCCCTCCCAAGCCAAAGCTGAGACTTGGGCACCTTGGAGAGCTCGAAAAAGGCTAACCAAAGTAAGCCTGAGGAGAGAGAAGCTCAAGTCTAGTCCCCTCCAAAGGTGCCCTTGAGGTCTTATTTATAGGTTTTCTGGTCTGGCCTGCAAATAGCAGGATTCTGCCTTTTGATTTTACTATCCGCACCCCAAATGGGTCTGCTAACAACTGAACTCCGCTGTTTGGATAGGCTAACGGCAGGCCAACGGGGATAGAGAGATGATTTCGTCGATCATAGATGATCAGTGGATTCGTCGAACGCGGCCCGCACTTCGTCGGGCGCCGGGCTGAGTTCGTCGACCTCGATTGAGATTCGCCGATCGCGGAGACCCTGGAAGAAAACCGGCTCGCCTGTCTCCTTGCGATCCTTCATCGAGTTTCCTGCTCGCTCGCCTCCTTGCAAGTGTTCGGCGAGCACCTGGCCCGCTCGCCTTCTTGCCGGTCCACCTCGAGGCTCCGGCTCGTGGGAACATGGCTCGCGCCTCTTCCCGCGGGTGACCTTTGATAGATCTGGTTCGCCCCCTTTGGGCGAGTGGCCCGTGAAGACCTCGTTTGCACTCCTGCCCCACTCGCACTCTTGACTCGCTCGCCTTCTCGCGAGCAGCCGACTAAGTGCTCATCCCAGCGGATCCGCTGAGATGGGATCGTCGAGCGCTGCCAATTTTGCTCTTTCTCTTATTTTCTGTCCATTAACATATATATATCCCGAGAACCAACCTCGCATTACTTTTATTTGATCATCCACTAGGCGAATATCTAGGTTGTACACAATCCCCGCTCTTCGCGAGGCTATCTAGGCTCGCGAAGAATCATCCAGCCCTTGATATTCGCCAGCCCCTCGGTGACGTGGCGAGAATCTTTCGGTGGGCCCCATGCCCACTACTATAAATATCACTCTCCCTGGCAGTCATTCGAACTTTTTATGCTTCTCTATCTTTCCTTACTCGCCGCGGGCCCCAACGCGATGTCGAAAAAAGATGAGATGTTGGCTCGCCTAAAGGCCTCGCAAGCGGCCCAAAAGGGGAAAACCGCTGTCATCGCCTCCTGGAATTCTCCGCGACGCTCTCCGCCTCCGCCTTCCCTAAGAACAACAAAGGCTGTTCGGCGCGTGGCTGATGGGGGAGGGTCTTCTTCTTCGCCGCACTCTCCTGATGACGGGCTCGTCTCGCAGGTATTATCGACAAGCTCGCCCATTTCATGTTCTTCCCTTTCGACCTTATTTATCCCATTCGCAGAATGATCCCCCGGACGAGAGCGCCTTGGGAAGGCCAATCACGGAGATCCACCTCCCTTCTATGGGTGGAGCTAACGCTCTTCTTGCGGATGCGAGGACCGTCGGCCGACAGGACTCGCCTTCGCAACGAGGTGAGCGACTTACCTCGTCTTCCTTCACGTCTATTGACTCGTTAAATCACACTTACTTTTTGTGCAGTGTCCCCTCTGGCGCCCCCAGGGGAACAAGTTCCTCCTCCGACGGACTCGCCCCCCATGCCGAATCAGACTATCCTTACTCTGGGATTCTGCATACTAGGTCAGAGGAGCCCAGGAGGGACGTTGGTTGCCGAGCCTGGACTTGGCTCTAGACCCGCGCTCGCCTCCGGTCTGGGTAAGGCCCTCACCCCTGTCTTTATCGAAGCATTCCGAGGCCAGCCGGGCACCTCCCGCCAGCGGCCCAGTACTCAAATTCCTCCACTAGGTTAGACTGTCACCACTGAGTGTTGTCTTTCACCTTGTCGCTAATTTCCACTTTACAGGCAATCCTACGACCCCTCTCTCCGAGTCAGAATCTGGAGCGTTGGAGATATCTCCACCCCCCTCGCTGAGTCAGGTCGCCGACTTTTTGGGGGATCCCAACAATCCAGAGCAAATGAAGAGGCGGGTCACTGAGATATTCCTGAAGCACACCACCCTGCTGAGGGACCTACATGAGAAGAATCAGTTGGATCGGCTCGCTAATGAAGAAAGGTTCGCCGCGATGGAGGATGCAAACGTGCGCATTCTCGCCGAGATACGACCGACCGATCATGGTGATGCGACCTCCCCCGGGCTGTACATTGCTCGTATCGATGATTACATGCGGCTGACGAGCCAGGCGAACCGGTCGCTCCGAGAGTATCACTACCCGCGAGTTCCCCCTCGTTCTGGTGTCCGGGGTCGCGGTCGCTGGAAGTGGCTGCGATATTGAGGATCCTAGTATTGCTCTTTATTGTTTTTCTTCCCCCCTCCTCTTCGATAGGAGGGGTCACGAACAACTTCCATAAGTTTGTAATAATGATACTTTGACTCGCTTGCGAGCCCTTTATTTTCCCTGTCCTTCATCTCTTCTTTCATCCTACCTGGCTTGCTCTTGCGCGGATTATGTTTGTGCTTCTATTACTCGCACTCGCATTTTGCCCTTGCTTTTTTATGTTTTATAATTTAGCGCTAGCTCGCCGATGATTAGTAGGAGAAAGCTTTGACAGGGTGCCGACTCGCTGGGAGCGGATAGGATCCCTAGAGGCGGAAGATTACCGCGCGAATCCGCTATCCGCAAATACCGACGCTTCGGCTTCTTCCCGCCTTTTTCATTTCTATAAATAGCCGACATTTTTCCTTTCCAACCACCGCATTTACGATTGCTCCCTCGCGCTCTCTCTCTCTTTCTGATTCTCTCGCAGATCTAGCTAGCCCTCGCAGCTTTTGCGATTCCGCGGATCCTAGATATCATGGTCGGCGAGACAGTAACTGAGGGGCGGTCTAAGTGCGACAGGGCCTTCCTCGATGGCATTTTCTACTGCGCCAACCTTACGAAAGAGGAGTACCAGGCCGCCGCTGACCAGTACATTCACTCTGGTTTTGTGGCTCGCTGCCCTATAGAGAGGGACACCATCAGCGACCCACATCCCGACGAACTCGCCATTCCCGTTGTCCACTTCGAAAATTGGTTGCGACTCCCACTCTGGCCGGAAGTGCGCCAGGTATATATATTTATTTCTCCACCCTTACATCCCCGACTTGCTTTGCGAATGGCGCTTAAACCTTGTTGACCCTTCTAGGTGCTCAAGTATTTCGGCATTCTGCCGAGCCAGCTAACGCCGAACGCGATCGCCGTGGTGGTCGCGTTCGCCAGTTATCTCAGGGCGGAGAGGATCGAGTTCAGCCTGCTCGTCTTCCGCAAGGTCTTTTTGTTCTGCTCGTATAGGGACGGGACGGCTCACTTCGTGAGCCAGCACGTCACTGTCTGCGAGACGGTGAACAAGTCTCACTATTGGACGCAGAAGTTCATCCTGGTGAAGGGTCCCTTCGGCAACGTCTCCTATACTCCCACCCAGTGAGACGAGGCCGCCTACCGCCCTCCGACCTCACTAGGGGGTTGTGCTGCGGCCCTGTACCAATACCTCAAGGGAAAAAAACTTAGAGGTCGCCTTCCTTCGAGAGCGAGTGGACCTCCTGCCACCCGTCCTCCCAGGAGAAGGTTTGACTCGCACTCGTCGACTTTCTTGCTACCTCCTCCCTCGATTGTCTAACTTCCTCCCTTATCTTCGCAGGAGAGCGTGAACTCCCGCTCAACCCTCCTCACGCGCCTCCTCCTTCCCTCACCTTTGACTCGCTCGCGCAGGCGGCCGCCGAGGCTTGTCGTGACGTCCCAAGTTCTTCGTCAGGAAATAAACGCCCTCCTCCCCTACGCCGGTCCGCCTCGCAGGGGGCGACGAAGAAGGCCAAGAAGGCCCTTTCCGCTGCCAAGGAGAAAGAGGTCGTGGACCTGTCTGAACCCGATCTCCCCTCTCCTTCTGCTGCGGGTCAGGAGCTTGCCGAAGAGGGAGGTGAGCCGGGGGAGACAGCCGCCAAGCCCAAGCCGACGAGCCATACTAACTTTGGGCTCGGTATGAAGCTTGCGGATGCGGTTGGCGAGCCGGTGCTCGCGTGGGACCCCGAGCAGAACAAGGTCGTCTGCTCCTCTCTGCTCCCTTCCTGGGTGGAGGACAATAAGGCCGGGGGTGAGGCGTTCGCCCTCGCTTTCGGCCTCTGCGACCGCGAGGATGCCGCCCTCTTTCGGTCCTTTACGCCGAAGGAGGTCGTATATGAAGCTATGCGAGCCCACTTCCGGGCGATGGAGCTTACCCACATGGTGGGCCGCCGTTACTTCACAGCTGATAGGGAGATCAAGGAGCTTAATGTTGAGCTCCAGAAGTCTGCGGATGAAGTCGCGGAGCTTAAGGGGAAAGAGGCCTTATCGGAGGGCCTCCTCACAAGTCTTCAAGGCGGACTGGTAAGTAATGCTTTGCGAAAATCCTTTCCAGTTCGCCTTTGCGTTTTTCTCGCCAACCCGCTTTTTGCATGATGCCGAGTCCGTCAGCCAGCTTCACGCGCGGATCGCTGACTTGGAGCTGGAGAATACCTGTCTCAAGGCCCAGGTCCACGACCTGACCTCGGCGGTGCTTCCTCTCTCTCCTCCGCGAGCTAGGACTCGCGGTCAGTCGCGGGAAGAGAAAGAGGTCGACCGCAAGAGGTCGATGGAGATCGCGGAGCTCGTCCTCGACATTCTCAAAGGAGCGGGCATGATCGTTCCAGACGCTATGGAGTTCACTGCGGAGGAAGTCGTCCCAGACCTGTTCGCGCCCATCTCCGAGGCGGAGGGTCGAGAGAGTGATTGAAATGCTAGCTGGCGAATCGCCTTAAAATGTTTTGTTGTTTATAATGTAAAAGGTTTTTCTTTTTTTGCCGGCGAGGCCGCCGTTGGACTATGATTTTTGTGAGGAATGAAAGGAAATACTTTGTCTATCTTTCCCATGTTATCACTTTGATTATTATTCGCATGCGACCTCTTCTTTCGTGCTCGAGCGATCCCCATTTTCTTATGTTCGTGTCTTTAGACTTTCGATTGCCGTTCGTGCCCGCATTTCTTTTATTGACAGCTTTTTCCTCGCTATGTTATATCTAGGTCGCTCTCGCCTACCTTTCTTCTGCGGCGACATTGGGACTCAGGTTGTAGGACCTTATCCCTGCTTGGGACGTACCTCATTGGGGAACCTTGCGGGAGGGATCTATATTCGCCTGCCTCATTCGCACTCGCCTTTTGCGAGCTCTTACCGTTATCCACGGATCACCGCGGAGGCGGGCCCTCCCTGGCTCGCCGTCTTTACTCGCTCCGTTAAAATTCGTGGATGACTTTGCGAACTGCCGAACCTATTGCCCTGTCGCGATTGATCCTCGTATGAGAGCGGACCCTCGGTCTCGCCTCGCCCGGGCCTTGAGGTCGCTTGCGAGCCAAACCTCTTGTTCTTAGTAACTTATTTACCTGCCCAAACCACTTGTAACTTTGCCAGCCTCTCCGGAGACCAACCTGAACCCCCGGCTTAGTGAGAGCCCGGGAGCGGAATCGATCTGGCGCATTCCAGCACCAAAACTTGTCACCTCGCCAGCTTCTCCAGAGATCAACCTGAACCCCCCGTTTAGTGAGAGCCCGGGAGCGGAATCGATCTGGGGCATTCCAGCACCAAAACTTGTCACCTTGCCAGCCTCTCCAGAGATCAACCTGAACCCCCCGTCTAGTGAGAGCCCGAGAGCGGAATCGATCTGGGGCATTCCAGCACCAAAACTTGTCACCTTGCCAGCCTCTCCAGAGATCAACCTGAACCCCCCGTCTACTGAGAGCCCGAGAGCGGAATCGATCTGGGGCATTCCAGCACTAAATCTTGTCACCTTTCCAGCCTCTCCAGAGATCAACCTGAACCCCCCGTCTAGTGAGAGCGCGGGAGCGGAATCGATCTGGGGCATTCCAGCACAAAAACTTGTCACCTTGCTAGCCTCTCCAGAGATCAACCTGAACCCCCCGTCTAGTGAGAGCCCGGGAGCGGAATCGATCTGGGGCATTCCAGCACCAAAACTTGTCACCTTGCCAGCCTCTCCAGAGATCAACCTGAACCCCCCGTCCAGTGAAATCCCGGGAGCAGAATCGATCTGGGGCATGCCAGCACCAAAACTTGTCACCTTGCCAACCTCTCCAGAGATCAACCTGAACCCCCTGTCTAGTGAGAGCCCAGGAGCAGAATCGATCTGGGGCATTCCAACACCAAAACTTGTCACCTTGCCAGCCTCTCCAGAGGTCAACCTGAACCCCCCGTCTAGTGAGAGCCTGGGAGCGGAATCGATCTGGGGCAATCCAACATAACAACTATTTGAGACCTGCCAAAGGATTGCTCCAAAATGCATGTGTTGAGTAGGAAATATAAAAGTCATCTACAAAAAATGGCTAAGGATAAAACCTTTTTAAATCATCCCCACTCCTGGCTCGGCCAAGTGGTACCCCTTCCACATCCCGGAGGTGGTATCCTCCTGACCTGAGCACTTCGCTTACAATGTAAGGTCCTTCCCAATTGGGCTCTAGCTTGCCAACCGCGGCTCCTCTCCCAGCCGCGTCAACCTTCTTTAGCACTAGGTCTCCTTTTTCGAAGTGTTTTACTCGGATGTGCTTGTCAAAATATCGGGCCATTCGTCGCTTGATTTCTTCCTGCCTGATGGTGGCCTAGTCCCGGAGTTCTTCCATCAGGTCCAAGGATAGCCTTTGTTCCTCGTCATTGGCCACTAGCCACTCTTCATTCCCTTCACCTGCAGCGATCACCCTCGGGGTTTTTACTTCAAATTCTATGGGAAGGACTGCTTCAGACCCATGAGAAAGTTTGAACGGGGTCTCTCCGGTGGCGGTGTTTGGAGTAGTCCTCAGGGCCCAAAGAACGGATGGTAGCTGTTCTACCCAGTTTCCCCGGAGGTTCTCCACCTTTTTCTTTAGCAGGTTAACGATTATTTTGTTTGCCGCCTCCACTTGACCGTTGCTTCTCGGGTGATGGATCGATGCGAACCTGAGGTCGATGCCAACCTGGGTGCAGAATTCAACAAATTCTTCGTTAGCAAATTGCGGCCCATTGTCCGTCACTATAGCCAGGGGGAGGCCGTGCCTACAGATTATTTCTCCTCATACGAAATTCCTCACAACTTGAGATGTTACCTTGGCGAACGCCTTCACTTCTACTCATTTGGAGAAATAATCAATCATGACCAGTAAGAACTTTCTTTGGCCGCTAGCTTGAGGGAAGGGACCAACTAGGTCCAACCCCCATATGGCAAAGGGCCAGGGAGCTGTGATGGTTCAGAGCCTCTGAGCCGGGAGGAGTTGGAGCGGAGCATAGAGTTGGCACTTTGAACACCTCCTTGCGAACTCCGCCGCATCCTTGCTGAGGGTGGGCCAGAAGTAGCCTTGCCTCAACACTCTCCCCTCCAAAGTTCGGCTCCCGGAGTGACTCCCACACTCCCCGGAGTGAATTTCTTCTAGGACTCTCAGAACCTCCTCCTCTGAGACACAACGGGCCAGGAGTCCCGAGAGAGTCTTCCTGTACAGCCCCCCTGCATGCAAAGAGTAATAAGCTGACTTATACCTGAAGCGCCGTTTGTCCGTGTCTCCTTCAGGGAATTTCCCTGATGATAGGAAAGTGACAAAAGGATCCATCCACGAGACCCGTTGATCCACCTCCATCAACTCTCCTTCCTCGATGGTGGGTCGGAAGAGTTCCGAAACCATTCCTCCTTCTCGGGGACCGAACTTGGCTAGGAGGTCCGCGGGGATGCTCTCTTCCCTGGGCACGTGTTTGATGGAAAAAGTGTTGGAATTGACCGATGACTCCCTTGACCTTCTCCAAGTACCGTAGGAGGGTCGGGTCCTTTGCCTCAAACACTCCCTTGACTTGGCATGCTACCACCATGGAGTCCATTTAGACCTCCACATCTAGCACTCCCAGTTCTCGAGCTATCTGCAGGCCTGCTATCACCGCCTCGTACTCCGCTTGGTTGTTGGTAATCGCGAAGTGGATGTTTAAAGCTTGCTCGATCTTGGTCCCCTGGGGGCTTACTAGGATGATCCCCCTCCATAGGAGTGCTTTCCTGACGCACCATCCACCAACATCTTCCACGCCACTGGGGGAGGCGGTTCATGTTCCCCGACTTCGTATGTGTAGTCAGCCATGAAGTCTGCCACTGCTTGGGCCTTGATTGAAGTCCTGGGCACGAATACGATGTTGAACTCACTCAGCTCCACGGACCACTTGGCCAATCTTCCTGAGTGTTCCACCCCCTCCATGACCTTGCGAAGTGGGTGAGCTGTTATCACTTTGATTGAATGAGCCTGGAAGTAGGGCTGGAGCCTTCGAGCTGCCACCACCAATGCGAAAGCCAACTTCTCCAAGATTGGGTACCGGAGCTCCGCCTTCTTCAGCACTCGGCTGACATAGTAGATATGGAATTGCTTTCTTCCTTCCTCGTGGATCAACTGAACTTACCGCTTCAAGTCCTACTCCCAGGTATAGGGATAAGTCTTCTCCCGATCTCAGCCCTTGAAGTAGGGGGGTTTGGGCGAGTTGCCCTTTCAAAGCCTGAAAAGCTTCCTCGCACTCCGTGGTCCATTCGAAATTTTTATTTTCCCTTAGCACCTTAAAGAAGGGCGCACACTTTTCTCCCGCCTTGGAGAGGAATCTGCTAAGTCCGGCCAGCTTCCCCGTGAGGCTCTGAACCTCCTTTAGGTTTCTTGTGACCCCAATTCCATCATTGCCTTGACCTTGTCTGGGTTAGGCTCTACCCCTGCCGGGGTGAGCAAGTGGCCTAGGAACTTCCCTCGGCTAGCCATGAAGATACACTTCAAGGGGTTGAGTTTCATCTTATACTTCCGTAGGGTCCCAAATGTCTCCTCAAGGTCTCGGAGGTGAGACCCAAGGTCCCGGCTCTTCACCATGAGATCATAAACATAGACCTCCAAGTTTCTTCCCCTTTGTTCGCGAAAGCCCCGATCCATCATCCTTTGATATGTGGCACCTGCATTCTTGAGCCCGAAGGGCATCATCTTATAACAGTAAAATCCATCCCCCGTGATGAAGGAGACATCTTTGATGTCCGGGGGGTGCATGCGAATTTGGTGGTAACCTGAAAAAACATCTAAGAAAGACATCATAGAGAAACCGACGGCTGAGTCAACCAGCGTGTCGATTCTAGGCATGGGTATCAATCTTTCGGGCATGATTTATTAAGAAGTGAAAAGTCGATACACATGCGCCACTTACCTCCCCCCTTTTTTACCATGACCACATTGGAGACCCAGCCGGGATACTGGATCTCCGACACAAAACCCGCTTGTATGAGCTTCTTCACCTCCTCGCGGATTGCTCCCTCCAGCTTGTCCGCCGTGGCCCTCTTCTTTTGGCGGATGGGGCGGGTGCCGGGGTCGAGGTTGAGGTGGTGGCAAGTCACGTCCGCATCGATCCCGGGCATCTCCGCGGTGCTCCAAGCGAAGACATCCAAATTCTTCTGCACGCAGGCTAGGATCTCAGCCCTCTCCTCCGAACTGAGCTCCCCGCTGACTCGGACCTTCTCCACCACCCCAAGCCGAGTGGTGACCTCAAGCTCCACGACCTTATCCACGGCCACCAGCCTGGATTGTTCTCCCCAAGCACTTTCCTTCTCTCCGCCGCAAGCGAGCGCTTGAGCTCCTTCCTCCGTCTCTTCCTCCCCTACCATCATTAACTCCCCCACTCCTCCTGCCTGAGTACCCCCTTCTTTCTCCTCTGCTTCTCCTTTCTCCGCCCTGGGTCTTTCAACGACCCCCTCCTGGGCACGAATTTCCTCTTCCTCCATCCTCTCCTCGACTCCATTCTCTCCTCCGGCTTCTGCCGCCTCCTCCATCAATTTATCGAACTCCTCCGCTTCTCCCATCCAGCTGAGGTGTTGGCTGCCGTCACATAGCACAGTCTCGCCATCTTGGGATCTCCTCGGATCCGGACCTGGACTCCACCCGCGCTGAACTTGAGACACTGGTGGAAGGTGGAAGGGACGCGTCCGAAGATGGCGCTATAGCTGCTTGGGGCGTCCACTATCACGAAGCGGCAGTTCCGGGACTGCCCTCCGAGGGTCACATGGAGCCCCACTCCACCCTCTACCTCCTTCCTTTCTCCTAAAAAGCCGAATAGGGGGCCATCCGAGGCTAACACCCTCTTGGCCTCCACCTTCATCTCGTCAAACGCCTTCTTGAAGACGACGTTGACCGAGCTCCCATTATCGACTAGAATCCGCGAGACGGTGAAGTTCTCGATGGCTTCTGGATGACCAGCGCATCGTAGAACGGGTCTTCATAGCTTGGCATGTCCTTCTGGGAGAAAATAATTCTTTCCGCTGGGGGTGGAGCAGTGGATGTTGAGGCCACGCTCCGCCGATAGATGGTATGGAGGCTAGCCTTGCGGGTTGCCTCCACCCCTACCCCCCTATGGATCACCCCGATCCCTCCTCTACTCCCCACATCAACTTTGTCTTCACACCTTTCTTCCTCCTCCCCTCGAGGCACGACCTCCTCAATTCTCACCTGTTGTTGTTGCCTCAGCGCGGGCACTCACCCCCTTTTTGTTTCCAGGAACTCTGGGCAGGTGGCCGTCGCGTGACCTTCCTAATCGTGGAAGTCACTATATGGCAACGTCACCTCCCCTGCTTCACCTTCCGCCACCCTATTCCTCCTCCTCCTCCTCGCTCCCGCTTCTTCTCTCGCCTCTTCTCTCCTACCTCTTCCTCCTCTTCCCTGCCTGATTGCCATGGCTTGCTGAGGTGGGGGAGGCAATGGCCTCAGACCCTGCCTCCATCCCAGTTGATGGGGTCTTCCTTGTCCTCCATAGAAGTTACCCCTTCCCGGGCCGTAACCCCTTCCCTGACCTTGCATTCCTTCGGCACGCTGCCTCCACTCCCCCTCCGGGACCCTGGGCTCTTCCCTTCTCCTTACCTCCTGCTGCCTGACCTCTGGCTCACTGAGCTTTGCTAGCCTCTTGGTAAGCTCCGGGTTGGCCTCTTCACTCTCAATCTCCTCCGCCACCCTCTCCATCAGCTCCTCGTAGGAGACGGGGGCTTTCCTCTTCAAAGCCATCTTAAAGAAACTTTCCCTCAGCCCGACCGCGAAGGCGAGCTGGAGTGCAAACCCAGGCATCTCCTGAGTGAGTAGCACTTCTTCCTGGAACTGATCTGTGTAGCGAGCCAGCAACTCCCTTGGCTCCTGTTTCACTTTGAAGAGGGACTCAACGTCCTTATTCCTCTTCTTTGAAGTTGAGAATCGCAACAAAAAGCTCCGGCGCAAATCTTCGAAAGCGTAGATCGACCCTGTAGGGAGTTGATGGAACCAGTCCCTGGCCTTTTCTTTAAGAGTGACGACGAAGAGCCGACACTTAAAAGCATCCGACATCGGCCTGATGGAGACCGAGTCCTCAAAAGACTAGAGGTGTTGGACAGGGTCATCCCTGCCGTTGTAGTACACCTTGTCCCACTCTCCGAACCATGCCGGGACAGGTGCAGAAAGTACCAACTCGCAGAAGGGACTCCCCCCTTCTGCTACCGTTTCTCGTTCCACCCGACTCCCAAGCTCTCTCGCCAAACTCGGGCTCGCGGGGACTGCACTCGCGAGAATGGTATTCTCCTGGACCACTCCCACAGTCGCCATGTCTTCCGGACGTCCGCTCGCCTGCGCCGCGCTCGCCGGCACAGAGCTCGCCGACACGGAGCTCGCCAACACGAAGCTTGCCGGGCTGGCGAACAACACTCGCCCTTCTAAGTACTGCACTGATCCTCCGATGACTTCCTTTCCGGCCCTTCCCCCCGGGGCATTCTCGCCAACCGCTGCTGGGGGAGGGGTCGCCTGAGGTGCTGGCGTCACAAACTCACTCCGCAGCGCCGCGACCGTGAGTCCGAAAGTGTCAAGAACCTCCCTCCTAAAATCCACGAACATCCTTGGCGTCACCACCTGCGGTGACTCGCTGAACTCCTCGCCTTGATCCTCGCCTCCTGTCATATCTGCTCCTTAGAACTTTCTTGGACCAGCCGCGCTCCACGCTCACCGCACCAAAATATTGAAACCGATTTCTCGGCCTCTTGTGAAGTTCGGGGCCCTCACCGAAATGAGGGGCAGCTATCCCTTACTGATCCCTCAGAGAAGGTAGACTGAAGACTAGAAAGAAGACTAAGACCTTAGTCACAGCGAGGAGGTCCCTCCACTAACCCGGAAGATCGTTGAGCGCTTCCCCTCCCAAGCCAAAGCTGAGACTTGGGCACCTTGGAGAGATCGAAAAAGGCTAACCAAAGTAAGCCTGAGGAGAGAGAAGCTCAAGTCCAGTCCCCTCTAAAGGTGCCCTTGAGGTCTTATTTATAGGTTTTCTGGTCTGGCTGCAAATAGCAGGATTCCGCCTTTTGATTTTACTCTCCGCACCCCAAATGGGTCTGCTAACAGCTAAACTCCGTTGTTTGGATAGGCTAACGGCAGTCCAACGGGGATATAGAGATGATTTCGTCGATCATAGATGATCAGTGGATTCGTCGAACGCGGCCCGCACTTCGTCGGGCGTCAGACTGAGTTCGTCGACCTCGACTGAGATTCGCCGATCGCGGAGACCCTGGAAGAAAACTGGCTCGCCTGTCTCCTTGCGATCCTTCGGCGAGTTTCCTGCTCGCTCGCCTCCTTGCAAGTGTTCGGCGAGCACCTGGCCCACTCGCCTTCTTGTCGGTCAACCTCGAGGCTCCGACTCGTGGGAACTTGGCTCGCGCCTCTTCCCGCGGGTGACCTTTGATAGATCTGGTTCGCCCCCTTTGGGCTAGTGGCCCGTGAAGACCTCGTTTGCACTCCTGCCGCACTCGCACTCTTGACTCGCTTGCCTTCTCGTGAGCAGCTGACTAAGTGCTCGTCCCAGCGGATCCGCTGAGATGGGATCGTCGAGCGCTGTCAATTTTGCTCTTTCTCCTATTTTCTGTCCATTAACATATATATATCCCGAGAACCTGGCTTGCCTTACTTTTATTTGATCATCCACCAGGCGAATATCGGGGTTGTACACACGTACTGTCGGATATAGGATATATAATCCCCGCATCGAGGAGTTTAATAATTTCAGTCTTAACGACTTCCCGCATATTCGGGTTAAGTCGCCGTTGAGGCTGAATAGTTTTGCGGGGGTTTTCTTCGAGAACAATTTTGTGGGAGCAGAATGAGGGGTTAATTCCCCTGATATCAGAAATTTGCCATGCAATTGCACGGCGATGTTTAGACAAAACTTCAATCAATTCGGATGTTTCCGAATCGGTTAAAGTAGATGATATTATAACCGGAAGTTTTAAGTTCGCGGATAAAAAAGCATATTTTAAATGGTCGGGGAGTTGCTTAAGCTCCAAGACCGGGGGTTCTTCATAAGATGTGGAGATTTTTAACTCTTTCGAATCGAAAGGCTCGAAGGGCGAATCTGGCGGCAATTCATCTAAAGGAGGTTGATTTGCCAGATCCGAATCGTTTATTATTAAAGATAACAATTCCGAAAGAGAAGAACACTCATTCTCAAATGCAGATTCCAAATTAAAGCAGGAATCATCATTCGATAGTGAGTTCCGCATGGAGGGGTTGACATGCAAAGTAACTTCATAGTCTCCAACCCGAAGGAGGAGGCGACCGTTACTAACATCGATTAACGCACGGGAGGTGGCGAGGAACGTGCGACCGAGAATGATAGGCACCTCAGCGTCCTCCTCTATGTCCAGGATGACAAAGTATATCGGGAAGATAAACTTGTCTTCCTTGACCAGAACATCCTCCACTACCCCTATCAGGTACTTTACCGAGCGATCCGCGAGTTGGATGCTCATCTTAGTCGGGCTTGGGATTCCAAAATCAAGTTTTTTGAAAAGGGAGAAAGGCATCAAGTTGATGCTAGCTCCCAAGTCCGCTAGAGCGTATTTTATTAACATATTGCCGAAGAGGCACGAGATGGAGAATCGTCCCGGGTCATTCAGTTTTGGTGGCAATTTGTTAAGGAGGACAGCCGAGCATTCCGCGTTAAGGGAAACACGCGAAACATCTTCGAGTCGCTTTTTATTAGAAAGCAACTCCTTAAGATATTTCGCATATTTTGGCATTTGGGAGTGCCTCGCAGAAAGGAACGTTTATATGGATTTGTTTTAAAATGTGTAGAATTTTTTTATAATGCTCGTCCTTCCGCTCGTTATTTATTTTCGAGGGATAAGGAAGGGACGGGCTAAAAACGTTTGGCACAGTCGGAATACTCGTTGTATTATCTATCGAGAGAGGGGGTGGAGGGGTCGGTGTCGAAACATGTACCTTGGGCTCAACCCGTTTTGGGGAGGTTACCTACTTGCCGCTACGAAGGTTTATGGCGTTGGCATTTTCTCGGGGGTTTGGCTCCGTGTTCCCTGGTAGAGCTCCATATGGCCGCTCGGAGACCATCTTTGCCAGCTGTCCCACCTGATTTTCCAAGTTCTTAATCGATCCGGTGATATTCCGGATATTTGACTTGGTGGACGCAACGTATTTAGCAAAAATATCTTCGAGCGTAGAAGATTTTGGAGGTGGAGGCTGAAATCCGTTTGGAAATCCTTGCGGATTTACAATTGGGGGCCTCTGAGCATTATTAGGATTGCTCCAGGAAAAATTTGGGTGGTTCCTCCAACCCGGATTATAATTATTACTATACAGATTGTTATTAGGGTTGAAGGGGGGCCTAGCTGGGTTGCCTAGGTAATCTACAGTTTCTTCGTCAAAAGTATTATTATTATTATTAGGCCAAGCGGGAGTGGAGGAGGAAGCAGTCATCTCCGCCACTTGCTTACTTAGCCGCTCCACTTGCGAGGCTAAGTGAGCAGTGGCATACACTTCATAAATCCCAGCCGGTTTGGCAGGGCGAGATCTAGGCGCATTCCATTGATAGGCGTTCATGGCCATTTCCTCGAACAGAGCTTGAGCGGCCGCCAGGGTTTTGTTGTTTAACGTTCCCCCGGCGACTGCATCGATCATCTGTCGTGTGGAAAAATTTAGGCCATTATAAAATGTCTGGACCTGTAGCCAGGACGACAGCGCATGATGAGGACATCTACGCAGGAACTCTTTAAAACACTCCCAAGTCTCATAGAGAGACTCAGAATCGTATTGAATGAAAGAGGCGATATCCGTACATAACTTAGCGGTTTTTGACTGGGGGAATATTTAGTTAAAAAGTGTTCCGTCAATTGGGCCCACGTGGTTATGGATCCTCTGGGAAGAGAAGTTAACCACGCTTTTGCCTTCGTCCGCAGCGAAAATGGAAATAAGCGTAAACGAATGGCGTCGTCAGTAACGCCATTAATTTTGAAAGTATCGCATATTTCTAAAAAGTTAGAAAGATGTAAGTTTGGATCCTCATCTGGCAAACCGTCAAATTGGACTGACTGTTGTTTACCATTTGAATGATGCTATTCAAAATTATTATTAGCTACTGTTGGGCGCGTTATGCTCGATCCGGTATCTTCCAGATTTGGCCTGGCATAATATGCCATGGTCCGTGGTGGGGCCACATCTGGAATTTGATCGGCCATATGTTCAATGTAAGTATCTCCGACTGACTCTTCGGGAAATTCGAGTAAGTTTTGATCACAAAGTCAGAGGCGCTCGTGAAGATTGCGCTCGATTTTGGGGTCAAAAATAATATTCGAATCGTCCGAGGAGTTTCCTCGGGTCATATACTAATAATAAAAATGATATTTTTTTTTTGTATTTTTGTAATAATTTTTATTTATATTTTTTTTGTAGATATATATATATTATTTTATTTTTAATATATATGATAAAAGTAATAGTAATTCCTTGTTTCAAATAACAACACTAATTGGTCCCCGACAATGGCGCCAAAAACTTGATGATTTAATTCCGGAGTTTTGGTTAACCTTTATTTGAGGAGATTAGATTTCGACGGGTGTTTCCAAAGAGTCTCGCAAGTACTCCTACTTTGAGAAATTAAACGTTATCCTATCGAAAGATAGAAGTAACGGTCTTTTTCTGCTTTCGAAATATTGACGATTACACCTCGGCTACAACGCCGAATTCTATTGATTTTTAAAATAGCAAAGGAGAGTTTTGCACTAAATTGGTTTGAAAAGCATTTGTTTAATTTTTAATCCGAACTAATCATATAATAAAGGCAAGTATACCTTATCGTGAGTAATACAGGATATTTTGTTTTAGAAAATATCGAGGTCGTATATTTCCGCGGATCGTGTTGATTAACCTACTTTGAGGAACGAACTATTATTTTATCGGAATAAGTTTTTAGTTGGGTTTTTTAAAAGAAAACGATAATAAGCGTATAACTAGAGTTCTAAACGATGATAATAATAGCGCCCGATGTCGAATTACCTTGAGACGAAAATAGTCTTTTTTAGAAGTAAAAGAGATGACTTTTTAAGACATTAAAACGGCTTGGCCGTGGAGGTTCCATAATTATGAACGCTCCTCTGTCGAGGGTACGACCACCTGAGATTATGAATTTTCGACCATCGAATCTTCTTAATACTCGCCTTATGTTGTGAACCCCGCTATTGGGTTTTTACTTCCAATTCGGGAGACTTACCTCCTCCTCTCTCGAGGGTAAAGCGCACTTCTCTTTACCCGTGAGCGATCAGTCCGTACGCACGAGCCTCTCGGCTAACTAGTGTACGGAGACTGAAATGAAAACCACACATCGATTATGTGGCTCCACTCAACGTTATTCTCGGGTAAACCTTAAGCGTTAATTATTTTAGAAAGAGATGTTTTGTTTTTAGAAAAACTATTTTTGTGTCCCAATGCTCTTCGACATCGTGCGCTAAAGGAAATTAGCCACTCATCGGAATGGAGACGACATGATTAAGAAAATACATGTTTAATTATTAAAGCAGATATAAGCGGATAAAACGAAATAAAAAGACTTATATAAAAACAGTAATAGTATCCGTCCCAACCGTCTTAAACAAGCGCTAAAGGAAATTAGCCTCTTATTCAAGATGGGGGTGGTATAGAAATAAAAGACATATAAAGGTGCAGAAATTGTATCCGTCCCAACCGACTTAAACAAGTGCTAAAGTAAATTATCCTCTTATTCAAGATGGGGGTGGTATAAGCAGTTATATGCCGACTGAAATAAAGCTAAATTACAAAAAAGGAAAAATACTATCTCATAAACTCACGCACTCTACTTGTAATAAAAGACTGAATCGAAAGAAAGCGTTTAAAAGAAATCGATAAATAAAGCGTTAAAAGAAAGCGATAAACTATTTCTATGAAAGCAATAAACCTAAATTATGAAAGCAATAAACTAAGTTATGAAAGCAATAAAACTATTCTCACACACACACACACACACACACACTAACATAAATGAAAAGGAAGATGATCCAAATGAGAAAACAACATTTTATTTCTAAAAGGCGAAAATTACAAATGAACATAAACTCAATTGCATAAAGAAAACTCACAATCACTCAAAGAACTCAGAAAACACTAACAAGCACTCAAAATTTGGATGGGAAATGCTTCAGCCGAGCCCCTCTATTTATAGGCAAAATTTTATTTTTACACGCCCTAGGTCACAGACGTGACTTGAATGTCACGGCCGTGACTTAGGGTGTGACATTTGCGCGTGTTATATGGGTCGCATCCGCCCTCTTCTGGAAGGTCTGTGGTCAAACTTGGTTGCACACGGGCGTGACCCTGCAGTGTCACGGGCGTGACAGTGGGCGGCAGACTATCAGCAGCATGGGCGTGACTTTGGGGCTGAATTTGGGGATTCGTCGAACGCAGTTTGACTTTCGTCGAACGCTGGGGATGGCGCTTTCGTCGAACGCAGCTTGTTGAACTTTCATCGAATGCAGTTCGACGTTCGTCGAACGCAGGGGCAGAGGGAGTTCGTCGAACGCAGCTTGTAGAACTTTCGTCGAACATTGTTCGACGTTCATCGAACGCAGCTTTACTTTCGTCGAACGCAGATTACATGCCCTTGGGTCACGGGCGTGTCATGTTGTCACGTGCGTGACTTAGGGCGTGACTTGACAAAAATTGCCAAAATCTACAAAAACAAAAATAAAACTTAGTAAGGAAAATAATAAAACAAGCAATTTATTCATTAATTTACATAGAAAATTTACAATATTAATTAAAATTATACTAATAATCATACAAAAATACTTATATTTTATTACTTATCATCCATCGAAGAAAGTGAGTTGATGGAAGTGGACCGACGAGCCTCGTGGATGGAACCCTTCATCACCTTCCTAGCATTGGGTTAGTTCCCAGAAGGAGATATGGACAAGCGGCAGTTCAGGTACAAATCAACATATTATTCTTTGCATGCATGAGGATTATACCGAAAGACCCTCTCGAGGCTCTTAGCCCGTTGTGTGTCGGAGAAAGAGTCCCTGAGGATCCGGGAAGAGATCCATTCTGGAGAGTGAGGCAGCCACTCGGGGAGCAGGACCCTGGAGGGAAGGGTGTTGAGGCAAGGTTACTTCTGTCCGGCCCTCAGCAAGGATGTGGCAGAGTTCACAAAGAAGTTCTCCAAGTGCCAGCTATATGGTCCCCTCCAACTCCTTCCAGCCCCGAGGCTTCGGACCATCACGACTCCATGACCGTTCGCGATATGGGGGTTGGACTTGGTAGGCCCATTTCTCCAGTCCAGTGGTCAAAGGACGTTCCTGCTAGTGATGATCGATTATTTCTCCAAGTGGTTGGAGGTGAAGCCGCTGGCTAAGGTAACCTCTCAGGTAATAAGAAACATATGGGGGGAGATAATTTGCCAGCATGGGATTCCATTAGCCATCGTCACGGACAATGGGCCGCAGTTTGTTAGCGAGGAGTTTGTCAGCTTCTGCAGCCCGCTGGGCATAGAACTTTGCTTTGTGTCGGTCCATCCCCCGAGGAGCAATGGGCATGTGGAAGCGGCAAACAAGATAATTATGAACTAGTTGAAAAAGAAGGTAGAAAATCTAAGGGGTAACTTGGTAGATCAGCTACCCTCTGTCCTTTGGGCCTTGAGAACCGCACCAAACATGGACACAGGGGAGACCCCGTTCAAGCTCTCCCACGGGTCTGGGGCCATCCTCCTAATCGAATTTAAGGTAAGGTCTCCCAGGGTGGTCACAACAGGGGAAGGAGATGAGGACTGGCGAGTGGAAAATGAAAAGGAGCAAAGGCTATCCTTGGACCTAGTGGAAGAACTCTGGGACCTGGCGACCATCCAATAGGAAGAGTTCAAGCGACGGATGTCTTGGTACTTTGACAAGCACATTCGTGTGAAGTAGTTCGAGAAGGGGGACTTGGTCCTGAAAAAGGTCGACGTGGCCGGAAGGGGAGCCACATTCGGAAAGCTCAATCCCAACTGGGAAGGTCCTTATATTGTAGTGGAAGCACTCAAGTTGGGGGGGGGGGGGGGTATATCACCTCCGGGTTGTGGAAGGGGTACCCCTCAGCCAAACTTGGAGCGGTGATGATTTAAAATGTTTCTACCCTTGAATTCGTATGTTGATTTATTATAAGTTAAAATTGTTGCCTTTTTTAATGATCGGACCAGGCAAGGTAATATGGTGCTAGAATGCCCCAGATCGATTACGCTGCCGGACTCTCATTAGCCGGTGGGTTCAGGTTGATCTCTAGAGAGGCTGACAAGGTAATATGTTGCTGGAGTTCCCCAGATCGATTCTGCTGTCGGGCTCTCATTAGCCGGTGGGTTCAGGTTGATCTCTAGAGAGGCTGACAAGGTAATATGGTGCTGGAGTTCCCCAGATCGATTCCGCTATCGGGCTCTCATTAGCCAGTGGGTTTAGGTTGATATCTGGAAAGGCTGACAAGGTAATAAGGTGCTAGAGTGCCACAGATCGATTTCGTTGCCGGGCTCTCATTAGCCGGTGGGTTCAGGTTGATCTCTGGAGAGGCTGATAAGGTAATATGTTGCTGGAGTGCCCCGGATCGATTCTATTGCCGGGCTCTCATTAGTTGGTGAGTTCAGGTTGATCTCTGGAGAGGTTAACAAGGTAATATGGTGTTGGAGTGCCCCAAATCGATTCCACTCCCGGGCTCTCATTAGCCGATGGGTTTCAGTTGATCTCTGGAGAGGCTGGCAAGGTAATATGGTGCTGGGGTGCCCCATATCGATTCCGCTACCGGGCTCTCATTAGCCGGTGGGTTCAGGTTGATCTCTAGAGAGGCTGGCAAGGTAACAAGGTGCTGGAGTGCCCCAGATCGATTCCGCTGTCGGGCTCTCATTAGCCAGTGGGTTCATGTTGATCTCTGGAGAGGATGACAAGGTAATATGGTGCTGGAGTGCCCCAGATCGATTCCACTGCCGGGCTCTCATTAGCTGGTGGGTTCAGGTTGATCTCTGGAGAGGTTAGCAAGGTAATATGGTTGTTTACTAACTCAATATTTTTTTTTCAAATAATATCATGGTACGATTAAGTAAAAGAAACCCGAGAGCGGTCGAGAAATATCCAACTAATAGCGGAGATAGAGTTCACAGATTGTTTTAAGAAACAAAAATAAAAAGAATAAAAACAAACATTCACAACACTTGGTTCGCTGAAAAGAGGGGGAGCGGGTATGAGCAGGATCAGTATTGGATCCATCTCCATCGGCCTCAGCCTCACACCCCCCGAGCTCGGTGGAACTTGCGGGTAATAATAGGAGCAGACCGCGCGGAGCTCGCGCATTATCAAGCGTACTTGATCTTCCACCTGCGAGAGGTGCACCCTCGGGGAGGTGACCTCACCGACGGTATCCAGCTGCAGCTTGTCACGAAGCCGCACATAATCATCATCAAAGGAGGGGAGTCGCTCCTCGGTGGCCGTTCTGTCCTCCCGCGCCTGACTGTACAAGTCCCGCAATATGTGCCCGTACTTTTGGAGCACCTCGGTGGTTCGCCTCTTCATCACCTCGGGGTCCCGAGGATCGCCTAGTAAATCAGCAATCTTGTCCGGGGAAGGCGGTGCAACATCTCCTCCTCCCCAAGGTCCAGCTCGGCGGAGGACTCCTGGACACCTGCAAGAGAAGAGTCAGTGACGAGCGGGATACAAATAATTGGTATTACTGACCACCTGGCAAGGTTATGGTCGCTTTACCGGGTCACGGGCGGGAAGAACTCGACTAACCCTGGAAGGCCTCGGTGTATGTCAGCATCATGGATTTTCCCAGGCCGAGGGGGCGAGGCTCGTTGCTCACGATCCGGAAAACACCGGGAAGCCAGCCGCCAAGAATCGGCTGTCCCAGAAGACTAAACCCTAGGGTGGAGATGGTCAGGCTCGGCAGGACTGGCAAATGCGGCGGGGTGAGGCGCCTCCCGGGCGTCACGGAAAGAGTATCTGCAAGGGGAAATAGCGTCAGGATAGATTAAAGAGCTCATCGATGAAGAAGGCAAAGAGCTTACCAGGTCGCGGTGAGGGGACGAGCATGTTGGCGGCATCCATATCCATGGCCACCGAGTTGGTCATACCAGGGGAGGGGAGGTGAGTGCCCACCAGGGGCTCGTTCGCAATAGCTCCCTCCAGGAGCGCGCTCTGTGAAAAAGAAAAGTAGTGTTAGCATGGTTAAGTGGAGAACCGACTTGTCAACCTGAATACCTGCTCGGGGAGCCCGATGTCGGGAAACGGATCCGGGAGCGAGGACCCATCCTCCCCTTGATGTCTTCAGACCGACTTCACTTTCTTAAAACTAGGGAAGGCCGGAGTGGGCCGTCGGGCGACCCAAGGGGCGAACTGAAGGAAGACTGAATGTTCATCGGCTCACGACGCATTCAAGTGAGCCTGGGCTTCTTCTAAAAGAGGCATTTTGATGGCTACAATAGCAGGTGGCGATAGAAGGTGAAAGATGACATGATTACCCACCGCACATGATTGGTGGTATTTATTGCACTAGGGGTGAGGCCCACAAAAAGATTCCTGCCAGGTCACAATCCATTCATCGAACACCAAGGGCTGGATATTTCTTCACAAGCTTAGATTAATCTCACAAAGAGCGGGGATTGTGTACAACCCCATGTTTTCCGAAGGGTAACATGGAAAATTTGGTACCAGTGAAGCGAGCGGAGGCAAGGCATGCCAGCCATGTCCCCATGCAAGGGGCATAGCGCAGGAGCAAGGCAGATTCTGGCTCGGCACTTTTGGGGTGCATTTAGCCATAGCGAGGCGAGTGAGGACTCGCCGCGCCAAGGAATGAGGTGAGCAGGACCTCTACTCGTAAGGGTAATTCTTGCGAGCCCTGCTCGCAGGAAGACTGGCGAATGGCGCCTTCATGGGCCACTCGCACAATGGGGTGTGTAGTTGAAATTACCCTCATAACCTTTGTGGGCTGCCAATAGCCCTTCAGAACAGCAGAGTTTGGCTGTTAGCAGACTAGTTTGGGGTGCGATTAGTAAAACTAAAAGGCGGAGTTACACTATTTGCAGACCGGTAGAGAAAAACTATATATAGACCCTGTAGAGAACCTTTGGAGAAGATCCACTTTCTTGGTTTTTTCCTCCTTAGGACATTCTTGGTTAGCTCCTTAGGCTCTCCAAGGTGCCCGACTTCAGTTCTGGCTTAGGAGGGGAAGCGCTCTAAAGATCTTCCGGGTGTGTGGTGGGACCTCCACACTATAGGCAAGGGTCAGTGTTTTAAATCCAAGTCTTCGGTCATGTTCTTCGGTGGGATCAGTAAGTGCCAGCTGTCCCCTTTCAGGGGTCCGAACTCCTCATTGGGACGATTCTCGGTTCCAATAGCCACAATCATGTTATTGTTGTTTTTGGGTTTTAAAACCATCTCCTTCATATTCAGCTAACCAAAATGCTTTCTTGAGATCAATTTCATCTAACACATGTGTGTTTGCATGCGCTAACCACTTTTCCATGATTTAATCACAAAAAACCCATTGCCCACTGACCGGTGTTGGGTGGTTCAGGATGAACCACTACAATAGAAGTGATAGTGGACATTAGGGACAGTAAATGACAAAAACATGACACAATCCCAAGTACATGTTTACATATCATAGTTAGATAATCCCTAAAGTGTTGAATTTATTGTTATCGAGAAAATATATGTATTTTTTAGTGACGGTTGATGACCACTTGTTCATTACATGGTCTTTATTAACATCTAAACCATCATGATTAAGAAATTGTCTCCACGAAATGACTCATCTCGACACTAAGATGACTTTGACACAATATATTTTCAAGTATGGTGACACACACTAGTACGCTACCATGGTCACCCTTGTTAAATATAAAATTACTCTTCTCGTTAAAACCTCAGTGTAAAACTCTGTATACGTCGAGTGGGTCCCCAGGTCCCAGAAGGTCAAAGGGATACAAGATAGGTCAGAGGAGCATTCGCCAGGAGTGCTGGGGGTCACTCGCCCAGGACAGGAGAGGCATGCAAGCTTCGGGGCGAGTGCAGGCCTCATCCACAAAGCATTTGCCCACATAGGTGTGCGGATACACGTGAGGCTAGGCGAGTGAGGGGAGGAACCCCACTCACCTAGAGAAGCCAAGGGCCAGGCGAGTGGTGCCCCTACGGACCACTCGCTCAGTGGAACCTAAAGAATCCAGTGTCCGAGAAGTCTGGCGAGTGGTGCCTTCACGGACCACTCGCCTAGAAGGATTTGGTGGTGAAATTACCTGAATACCCTTTGTGGGCTGCTAATAGCCTTTCAAAAAAGCGGAGTTTGCATGTTAGCAGACCAGTTTGGGGTGCGATTAGTAAAACTAAAAGGCAGAGATACGCTATTTGCAGACTAGACTAGAAAATCTATAAATAGGCCCTTAAGGGCAGCTTGGAGGAGATCCAATTCTTTTGGGCTCTCTCCTCCTTGGTTGGTTTTGGTTGGCTCGTAGTGCCCTCCAAGGTGCCCAATTGAACATTGGTTTGGGATGGGAAGCTCTCTAAGATCTTTCGGGTGTGTGGCTGGACCTCCTCGCTACAGCTTTGAGTCTATTCATTTTTCTTCATCAATAGTCAAGAGTGCTAGTGAGGGAGAAGTAGGTGTAGGCTAAAACCCTTGTGGGTCCGAACTACTCAAGAGATTGGTTGATAGTATCAACACTCAGGTTTGTTCCTCTTTGTTTTATTGGAGAATATGAATTGTGTTCAAATTCTTGATGAAATACATCCTCTCATTTCATCAAGAATTTAACTTACACATCAATTCTTTAGCATATTATTTGAAAATAAAATATTGAGTTAGTAAACAACAATTAAAATTCTTATCTCTATGTTGCTTAGTGTCATATATCTTTCTAAAAATGCATTTCTTGTATATAAATCTGATTTATCTCTATTGGATTTGTTATCATCAAAAGGGGGAGATTGTTGGAACATGGTTTTTTGCATACCTTTGATTTGAGAATAACAAATCCTACTTGTATTTGATCTTGTTTTCCATTGTGTTTTTAGCATGTAGGTTTGAACAAAATTGACACTAGGATGCTACATTATTGGTCTGGACTTGCTCACAAGCTAAAATGATGAATGCGGTCTAACGCTAGGAGTTAGGACTTAACGCCTAAAAGTGCAAAATGTTCCCGTGAGTATACTCTAGAGGGGGGGGGGGGGGATATAGATTTAAAAATTATTTCTATCCTATTTGTGCAAACACAATAAAACACAAAGTTTTATGCTTCAACAATTCCACACACAAAATAAAATAAGTGATGTTAAGTAAAACAAGAAATCAGTAAAAGAAATGGGATAGCACAAAAAACTGACACACATAGAAGACACAAGATTTTTTCGAGGTTCCCCAAAATGTGGGTAGTCCTCTCTTCTACCACCTGGTAGGAATGCACAACCTGTGCCTGAGTATTTTGATAAGGAGACTCTAAGAACCAAAGATCTTTTGATAAGGAGATCTTGAACCACTCATATCTTTTGATAAGGAGATCTTAAACCACTCAGATCTTTTGATAAGGAGATCTTGAAACACTAAATCCTTTGGAAGAGGGATTCTAAGAACTCTGTGCAGTTAAGGAGAATGAGAGAAGAAGGAAGATGGAGAAGAATTCTGTTTATCAGAATTTTGTAGAAGCTTTCAACTTTTATTTTTCCTTTCAAAGGATCTGCTAATGAGGAACCCTTGCTTAAGATGATTTCCAAGGGTTATGTTCTTCAGATCCTTCTGAATGTTTTCTTCTAGCTATCTGTCTACATGTGGTATTGATGAAAGAGCAACCTTCTATATCTCTATTCTCAGATAGCACTTGTTGTTCTTTTATCTTTTAGGGTTCCATGAGGAAGAAGAAGAAACCCTAATCGACAAGCCATGTGAAAATGTGTTGCATCTTCAGCTGTTTTTCTCTCTTCTATGCATATTTATTGTCCAAGATATAATTTTGAATTCCTTTCCTCTTTTGGGTTGTACTGAAAAGGTATTAGCTTGAACAATTAATCTCTCTTCCTTCATTTGTTCACGACCCATCTGCCAACTGTTGGAATCCTTTTCAAGAAAGCTTTTCCTATCTTCTTGAATGCTCCTCTCCATTCTAGGCAATAAGAAAGCCGTTGTAGAACAGTCTTTAGTACTGTGGGCCCTCAGAGAGAGAGAGAGTGAAAAGGAATAACTGAAAAGGTTTCCTTTTCAGACTGTATTCGACGCTGTGTCGACTTCATTCTTTCTTCTTATCGACGCACCTTCGAGTTCTTGTAAGAGCAACTTCGAATTCCTTCAAGCTATTGTTGTACTCTGATGTCGACGTTACGTCGATTACTTATCGATGTAACCGTCGAGTTGAAGACTTCATCCTGAACTTCATTTACTGCATCGAATTATAGTCTACGTTGCGCCGACTTCAGATGGCTCCGACAGATACTTCCTTCTGCGTTGAATTGAAGTCGAGGTTGAGTTGACTTCTAAGATAACTTCGACATGCTCCTTTATCTACGCCGACTCCTATCCGACGTAGCATCGAAATGATGTACTTTGACAGAAAGCTTTAGTTGCTTGGACTTCTAGTCTGAGTTGCGTCGATAGTAAGTCGAAGTTGCGTCAACTTGTATTCGACGCAAGTATTAGTTCAACATAGATTATGCTTGTCCTGACCTAGTATTGACACTCTAAGATGAGTGAGACATCCTAAGACATCTAATGACCAAATTACTCTTACTATACAATGGGTAATATTTCCTAATACATGAAATCACTTGTATATAATTTGTTCAAATAAATCAAGGGTATTTTTCCCAACAACGCCGACGTTGACTTTCGTTCCCACCAAGACAAAAATGGCATGGAGGGAAGCTGCCCTGATTGCAGGAGCATTTTGGGAATGATTTTACTTAACGCTAGGTATTAGCCTCAACGCCAGCGTTAAGGTTGCCGAAAATGAATGTTTCCAAAGATGCAGAATCTCCTTCCAGTTTTAAAGATCCGATGTTGAAACCTACAACAGGCCTCTTGAGTTCGGACCCACTGGGGGTGCAGCCGATGCTTACTTCTCCCTCACTAGACTCTCTTGACGGTGGATGTGAGAATAAGAAAAGACCCAAGGCTGAAGCGAGGAGGTCCCGCCACACACCCGGAAGATCTTAGAGAGCTTCCCCTCCCAAACCAGAGCTCAACCGGGCACCTTGGAGGGCACTGGCAGCCGACCAAAAACTAGCCTGGAGGAGAGGATTCTCTAAAATCGAATCTCCTCCAAGGTGCCCTTAAGGGTCTATTTATAGATTTTTCTAGGCTGGTCTGCAAATAGCATGAATCCGCCTTTTAGTTTTACTAACCGCACCCCAAATTGGTCTGCTAATAGCCTAACTCCGCTGTTCTGAAGGGCTATTTGTAGCCCACAAGGGGTATTATGGTCATTTCCCCCTCAAATCCTTTTGGGCGAGTGGTCTGTGAGGGCACCACTCGCTGGGCACCCGCTTAGCTGGGCGAATGCCCATGCTTCCGGGCGAGTGGTCCGTGAGGGCACCACTCGCCCAGCTCCTTCTCTTCCGCAGCTTACCCCCACCAAACCCGGGGGTACCTCCACCTCCTAGCCGGGGCGAATGATCTGGCTGACCCAGGTCTCGCCAGTTGGCTTGAGGGGCCCACTCGGCGAATATGGGTTGTACATCCGAGCCATCAAATTATTTCTTTATTGAGTCAACGCCTAGCGTTAGCCTTAACGCCGACGCTAGCTTCAATCCTATAAATAGGTGGTATTCATTCTCTTCAACAATCTATGCCAAGGAGCCCTATTCTAGCACTCTGAATTATTTGTGAGGGCCGTATTTTCAGACCACAATGGATCTCTCATTCAATTTCAAAAGAAGGAATCAAAAGAGGCTTGGATTAATGCTAACTCAATGCGAAGAACGCATGCTTCGACTTCAACGATCTTCAACGATTCTTCGTCGTCTCCTTTAGATTTCCTCATAGGGAGTTTATATTTTGTCTCTTGTATTTTGTAACACCTTTATCCTTGTGATCGGTTTGGTAAATTCACCTCATATTGGCGACTAAGTCTGGGTAGGATATATGGAGGAATTTGCCTCGTGTTGGCGACTAGGTCAAGGGAGTAGATCTAGGGGTGCTCGAGGCCTTTCTAGGGATAGAAAGGCTAGAGCGACTTGAGGTCATATCTAGGGAATGATCGGCTAAAGCCAACCGGTTCTTCGTGAGAAGAGTCGGTATAGAAAACGAAAAGAGTTTTTCATATTCGCCTTGATTTCTAGTGTCATAGAAATCAGATTTTGTAATTAAATTTTATAAATGATAATCATGTCTTTGCATGTTAAATAAAATTGATTTCATTTCTTATTTCTAGCTGTTTACTTTTGTTTCAATTTACTTATTAGAAAATCACAAAAGTTTTTCTTAAAATCCTAAAGTTTTCTAAAACCCTTATTCACCCCCCTTTAAGGGCGCCTCAACATCCAACAGAAAAATCTGACCCAGCAACTCGCCACCACTCGCGAGTGGGGTGATGATAGGGATGTTTGAGTACTTCAAGCAAGAGGTCCCGCAGACTCTGTAGCTCGCATCCACCGCAAAGTGCGAGTGCATGATTTCCATGGTTCCGGTGGTTGCATCTATGCTGATAGGAGAGATCGCACCAGGTCAGCGACCCGGGAAGGAAGAAATTGCGGAGGTAAGTGTGCAAGATCTTCCTGGGCGGCAGCTATTCCCAAACCTGGCGAGTGCTGAGGTGTGAGAGATGTATCCGCGAGACCATACCACTTGTCGAGTGGGGGAGGGGTGTCCATTTTGCGATCTGATCATCTCTGTCCTGATTCCGAAGAGGTTTAGGGAGCCGAACATGGTCTACTACACCAGAGATACAAGTATATGTTAAATTGGTATAAGTTTATAATTGTTTTATATTATATGTCCAAATGATGTACTTGAATGCTAGAGTGACCAAGATCGATTCCACTGCCGGGCTCTCATTAGCCGGTGGGTTCAGGTTGATCTCTGGAGAGGCTGGCAAGGTAATGTGGTGCTGGAGTGCCCTAGATCGATTATACTGCCGGGCTCTCATTAGCCGGTGGGTTCTGGTTGATCTCTAGAGAGGCTGGCAAGGTAATGTGGTGTTGGAGTTCTCCAGATCGATTCCACTATCGGGCTCTCATTAGCAGGTGGGTTCTGGTTGATATCTGGAGAGTTTGACAAGGTAAAGTGGTGCTGGAGTGTCCCAGATCGATTTCGCTGCAGGGCACTCATTAGTCGGTGGGTTCAACTTGATCTTTGGAGAGGCTGGCAAGGTAATGTGGTGCTGGAGTGCCCCAGATCAATTTCGCTGTCGGGCTCTCATTATCCGGTGGGTTCAGGTTGATCTTTGGAAAGGCTAGCAAGGTAATATGGTGCTAGAGTGCCCCAGATCGATTAGCTGGTGGGTTCTGGTTGATCTCTGGAGAGGATGGCAAGGTAATGTGGTGCTGGAGTGCCCCAGATCGATTCCTCTGCCAGTCTCTCATTTGCCGGTGGGTTCAGGTTGATCTCTGGAGAGGTTGGCATGGTAATGTGGTGCTGGAGTGCCCCAGATTGATTTCACTGCCGAGCTCTCATTAGCTGGTGGGTTAAGGTTGATCTCTAGAGAGGCTGACAAGTTAATGTAGTGCTAGAGTGCCCTAGATTGATTCTGCTGCCGGGCTCTCATTAGCCGGTGGGTTTAGGTTGATCTCTGGAGAGGCTAGCAAGGTAATGTGCTGTTGGAGTGCCCCAGATCGATTCCGCTCCTGAGCTTTCATTAGACGGTGGGTTCAGGTTGATCTCTAGAGAGGCTGGAAAGGTAATGTGGTGTTGGAGTGCCCCAGGTCGATTCTGCTGCCGGGCTCTCATTAGCCGGTGGGTTCAGGTTGATCTCTCGAGAGGCTAGCAAGTGAAAGGTTGGAATGAATAGCCGGAGCAGACCTGCTGACTAGGCTCTCTCCTAGTTGGTAGGTCCATTGGCTCACTCAGTGGCAGGATGAAAGTTTCAAAGTGGTAGGCCCCGAGCAGACCCGCTGATCAGGCTCTCACCTACCTGGTAGGGTCGTAGGCTCACTCGGCTGTGATTCGGGATGAAGGCAAGATAGGAATGGTAAATCCGAGAAAGGAAAGATCGACACAGGAGAGTTAAGTCTCTTAGTCTGAGATATGCGAGTGGGGTCCATCGAGAGGGGCACTCACCCGGTGAATGAACCCAGGGTGTCAACCTACCTCAAGGAATGTAAGAATCATTCGGGATGAGGCGTGCTCTCTGCAAGGACACACTCCCGGTGGAATCATCGCAAACACTTAAGTCATAAAAAGATATGGGCGCGTGCGGATGGGCTACGACCGCATGGCGCACCTATGGGGCGTGAATGCCTTAGTCATGGATCATGATTAGGGGTCGGAGGTGAGCGAGTGTGCAAGCGATGTACGAGTACGTGAACCTGCGCATGAATCATTGGTGAATGGCAACGAGTAAAGAAAAAAAAATGAAGAATCAATGAAACTTGGACAAACAAATATCCTTCATTTCATTTTAAAAAAAAAAGAGGTTTACAAAAAGGAGGATCCCGCCCCAAGCATATACTACAACAAAAAAAAAATGGAAAGCAAATCTTCAGGAGGAGCCACCAGACTGCTCGCTGGAGGGTCCACTGCTTTCGCCTGAAGGACGGAGGGCACCATACTCTTGTCGAAGGTGGACTTCATCATCCAGGACATTCAGCCAAGCAAAGAGCTCGGGCAGCACGTGGCGAGCCGTGATCCTCTTGCCCTCTTCTTTCAGGAGCCCAACACTCCGAAGCACCTTCAGTGCATGTTTTTCCACTCCTCGGGCCGTCTCCAGCATCATTGCCTTGAGCTCATCGTTGGTGTAGTGATGTTGAGTGCCCATCTCTCTAGGAGGCAGCGGTACAGCAGCTTCCTATAGGCGCTGGACCTCGGCCCGCAGCTCTTTATTCTACTCCTCAAGACTGGCCACCCGCACGTGCAGAACATCGATGCTCGTAGTGTCCTGTAAGAAAGGGAAGACAAGGGTTGATCAGGAAAACGAAAAGGAGGCGCAAAAGCACAAGCGTCCTTGACCACACTTACCACTCGAATTGGGCGGTCGGCGAGAAGGGTCTCAGTGGCCTCTAGTCTCTGCTTTAGGGTCACAACCTCAGAAGAGGTCAGAGCGAGCATTCTCTTGACCTAGGTGAGGTTCTGCGCATGGGTTATGTTGCGGTGCGAGGACATATGCGCAAGCTCGAGCGCATGCAGCTGAGTCCGCACGGCCTCGTGCGCGAGCGTCCGAGTGGACATGACGTCAAAGATAGATGCATCCTCGTGGCTGTAGAGCACGAAAGAGAGGTCGTAGGACTCGCCGCTGGTGGTCACCTGCTCCATCCAACATGGAAGGTGGGTGGAAATGGAGGCCCGGTTGGCCTTTCAGTCCGACTGAAGCAGGGGCTCGCTTGCTTCATCGACATACTTCTCGCCCAGTGCAACGTTTCGATGCCCTCTCGACGACCATCTCGTGGAAGACCATGCTGGCGCTCTGGAGGTCCTGACCACCGTAACCGCCGCGACCATGGCACTCGGCCCAAGAGTCTCGGCGACAACCGCTTTTCCTTTGGCGGTTTACGAGGGCTTGGACCGCATGGAGGGAGAATCATGAGCTGCGTCAAACTTCCACTTTTGGCCGCTGGGCTTCGAGGAGACCATATTTGAGCGGCAGGTTTCGGCGGCGGACCGCGCGAGAGTCAGAATTCAATCCCCTCCTCACGCATGTAGCAGGAGAATGCTACCAGCATGGCGATAAAGTTGTGGTTCAGCTGCGCGGGAACAACGCCTAAGTAGTGAAAGGTCTGGCGCAGCTCTAGCCAGAGAGGCAGGCAGAGTCCAACCTTAAAATGCTCTTGGAGGATGGAGAGTGTGTATGGCGAGAACTGGTTGATGAGGTCGCGGTTTCCAGGGTGGCGCGCAACCAACCCTGGTGGGACGTAGCCAGCGATCGCCATTGTGAACTCATCTTCCGACAAGTTACATATGGCGAAATCATGATTAGCGAATGCTTGAGCGCACTTGCCCCTACCATCAAGTTTGGCCACCATTGCACAGTAGTTGTGGGGTCGCACGAGAAATCTGGAGAGAAGCGCGAGTGCAAGTGCAAAAGTGAGGAAGAGAAGAGGAAAGCTAGAATGAAAGTGATAAATGCGGTGGGTGGACTTGGCTATTTATAGAAAAATAAAGTAATCAAGAACTTTCCTAGGCGTGGGGGTGCAGGTAGTGACCGCTCTATCCTGATGCCACGTGATTCGAGTCAGCTGCTCCTTTGTCCCACTCACCGGCAGGTGATGAGGGTCGCGCATAGAGTCCTCTGCAAAAAGGCAAAATCAAGATAAAGCGAGGCAAGATCAAAGCATTAAACAAGACAGCATTTGGTAAAACGTAAAATAAATCACGCGAAATGGAAACACGGTTAATAACTAAAAATGCAAGATTGTTTACATCACAAGGCCGATCTCGGCATACATTGCGAAAAAAATTTACTGTGTGGGGTAAGGGGATACAGGGGGTGAGTGTCGGTAGGCTCAGTATTGAATCTATTGGCATCGACACCCGACCTCGCCTCCCCATCCTCTGTGGCACTCGTGTGTTGTAATATGCACTTACAGCAGAGAGTTCTTGATTGATTAAGCGCCTTTGATCCCTAGCCTGCGCGATGTGCCTCCCGGGGAAGTCCCCTCGCACCCGGCTCCCTGCCTCTCCATCTCTCCCATGAGATGCGATTAGTCCCTATCGAGAGCGCTCAACCTGCGCTCAAAGGCTGCCCGATGCTCGTTTGTCTGGCTGGCTTGGTCTCGCTGCATCCAGATAAGCTTGTCGAGAATCTCTGTCACTAGCTCCTTCATCGTCTTAGGGTCAGAGGGATCTCCGAGAAAGTTTGAGAGGTCGCTGGGAGAGGGGGGTGGCGAAATCACCTCCTTCTCAAAGTGAGGGTCCATTGGCAAGGCCTCCCGGTAGTCTGTGAGAGCGAAAGTTAAATAGTCATATATATTGGTTCACGCGAGTATGGCCGAAGCGAATGAAGCAACTAACCTGGTTTATATTCTTCGACTAGGATGCCCTGCGAATGGATGGCTGGGAGGATGAAGTAATTTCCCCTTTCCAGGGTAAGAAGGAACCTGGTTGGCAGAGGAAGTGGTGGCTAAATCAGCGGCGAGAGAATTATGGTTGAGGTACCTCCCAGACGAATGCTCCGGCTTCTGTGCTAGGAGAGTAGTGATGATATAGTGGGACAGAGAGCTACGCGGGACCAAGGATAACCCCATAGTTCCAAAGGTGGGGGCTGCGGAAGACAGTGTAAGAAAGAGAACAAGTGGTAATAAAGGAGGCAAGAAAGCAGTAAGCGGCTAACCGAGCTCCGACAGGGTTTTGCTGAGAGTAGCTGAAGGGAAGGACTCCTGAGCCTGCGGAACATCCTTAACAATAGGCAGGAGCACGTCGGCACCCGCCAGGTTGGTCTCGGGGTCGTCTCCCATCCCCAACATGTCCTGCGAGTGATTTTGAATATTGAGGTATCACGTCACCAAACCACAGAGCAAGCTAGATCATATTACCTTGGTGATGTTGTCAGGGGGATTGCGAGGAGGGTGCGGAGTCCTTGAGGCGGACTCAGTCACCAGGGAGTCCCACCGAACCACTTTGGCCTTTCATGGCCGATAGGGTAAGGCTGGATCCCTCTTGGACAAGAGCCAGGGGAATATCGAGCAGATTTGGAGGAGGTCTTCTCCTGCATGGGGATGATACGGTCCAGCAGTCCTTGCAAAAGGGGTCTCAGCAATGGCCTCATGAACGTCATTAGGATGGCGAGAGCTCATAGGGGAAAAGAGAAATAGTAAGTGGAAAACGGGCACTCTCAATGCTGCGGCCTAATATATATATATATATATATATATATATATATATATATATATATATATATAAATATATATATATATATTTAGCAGGGGGAGGGGCCCAACAAAAGATTCCCTCCAGGTCAGCAAGCACTCATCGAATACTAGGGGTTGGACTTTTCATTCCGAGGGTAGAACTCACTCGCACAGACAGGGGATTGTGCACAACCCCGTATTCGTCGAGTGGGTCCCCAGGTCCCAGGAGGTCAAAGGGATGGAAGATAGGTCAAGAGGAGCATTCGCCTGGAGTGCTGGGGGGTCACTCACCCAGGACATGAGAGGAAGGCAAGCATCGGGGCGAGTGCAAGCCTCATCCGCAAAGCATTTGCCCACTTAGGTGTGCAGATATACGGGAGGCTAGGCGAGTGAGGGGAGGAACCCCACTCACCCAGAGAAGCCAAGGGTCATGCGAGTGCTGCCTCTACAGACCACTCACCTAGTGGAACCTAGAGAATCCAGTGTATAAGAAGTCTGGCGAGTGTTGCCTTCACGGACTACTCTCCTAGAAAGAATTGGTGGTGAAATTACCTGAATACCCTTTGTGGGCTGCCAATAGCCATTCTGAATAGCTGAGTTTGACTGTTAGTAGACCAGTTTGGGGTGCGATTAGTAAAATTATAAGGCAGAGCTACGCTATTTGCAGACCAGACTAGAAAATCTATAAATTGACCCTTAAGGGCACCTTGGAGGAGATCCGATTCTTTTGGGCTCTCTCCACCTCTGGTTGGTTTTGGTTGGCTCGTAGTGCCCTCCAAGGTGCTCAATTGAGCATTGGTTTAGGAGGGGAAGCTCTTTAAGATCTTCCAGGTGTGTGGCGGGACCTCCTCACTACAGCTTTGGGTCTATTCATTTTTCTTTGTCAACAGTCAAGAGTGCCAGTGAGGGAGAAGTAGGTGTAGGCTACAACTCTTGTGGGTCCGAATTCCTCAAGAGACCAGTTGACAGTTTCAACACTCAGGTTTGTTCCTCTTTGTTTTATTGTAGAATATGAATTGTGTTCAAATTCTTGATGAAATACATCCTCTCATTTCATCAAGAATTTAACTTACACATCAATTATTTAGCATATAATTTGAAAATAGAAATATTGAGTTAGTAAACAACAATAAGATTAAGTGGCTTACACTTTGGTTATTTTAAAATTAATAATGATGAAAACTAATCCTCCTCAGGATTACACGTGTCTATATGTCGATAGATGAATATGTTGATGAATTCATCTTAAGCTCTCTAGGTGGGCAATATCATAATCGATAGTCATGATGCATGTTTTAAGTGATGGCGCACTTGGCTTCATGTAAATATTATAGAATTTGAACATGATTCACCTAAGTGTGCATGTTGGAAGCTAAAGATAGATAAACTATATGATTAATACAAGGACAGATTTTTGGGTCCGGAGTCCGGACTCCAGGTAATCTCCAGGAGATCAAATTTGATCTCCTGGAGATCAAATTTGATCTCCTGGAGATCATATTTTTGAGATCAGAATATGATCTCTAGGAGATCAAATTTGATCTCCAGAGGATCTTTTAGGCTTTTTTGATATCCTAAAATCCATTTCTATATCTAGAGATAAAAAAAATATACGTCGGACCTTCTCTTTTATTAAATCCCAGACCTAAAATTTGGAAACGGGCTCCAGACCCAAAAATTTTGCTAATACAAGGCACTGGTTGGAAGAAACGTACAACAAGTGATCTAGTTGTAAGAACCCCCTCCCGATAATTATGCATGGCCGAAGGAATTCTTATGCCAAGAGCAGTCATCATGCGGTAGTGTTAGCAAATGTGCTAACCTCTACTACATGACGCATGCTCTATAAGGTGACGCATGCTCTATTAGGTGAGGAATCATTACATCACAGTATGACAAACCTATAAAGAAAGTACAAGACCGAAGATGAAGTTTAATTTTACATTTTTATACATAATGACATAAAAGTCCATAATTACAACGGAAAAGAACTAGGACTAAGACATGTCTTGACTCAAAAAGGTATACCTAGGGTACACTTAGAATGTATTTACTGATCTTGGTTCATAATTTGAAGACATTTCTACATGGTTAACTTCTATTACGAATTATACATTTGGAAGTGTATAGTTTAATTCATTTAATTGTCACACATTGATATTATTGAAATAATGTGACCTTATTGATTACCATATTTTTAGGGTACACTTAGAATGTCTTGACTGATCTTGGTTTATAATTTTAAGACATTTAGAGAAAGTTAACTCCTTATATGATCTATACATTGGAAGAGTATAGTTTAAATCATTTAATTGGCACACATTGATATTATTAAAATAATATGACCTTATTTATTGATATGGATTCCCTTATTTTTATGGTACACTTAGAATGTCTTGACTAAACCTGGTTTATAATTTTAAGACATTGGGGGGGGGGGATGGAAATGAATCCACTTAGTCAAATTGACTGTTGGTTTGTTACAACCTCTCTTTAGGATCCCCCACTGCAACCGTACCCACAGTACCACCCCCAACCTGACAACCTTGACACGGTGATGGAGATTCTAGTTGTTATGGCCCCTAACTCATTCCCAAGATGTGCCAAGACATGTGAGCGCTTATCGTTGTACTGTGTATTTTGTACTTTACTAGGACATGTCTTAGTCCATAATTACAGCAGAAAAAACTAGGACTAAGACATTTCATAGTAAAGTACAAAATACACAGTACATCGATAAAAGCTTACATCTCTCGACACATCTTGGGAATGAGGTTGGGCCGTAATAACTAGAATCTACTTCATCGTGTCAAGGTTGTCTTGCTGCTGTGGTACTGTGAGTACGATTGCAGTGGGGGATCCTAATGAGAGGTTGTAATAAACCGTTAGTCGATTTTACTAAGTGGGTTCAATTCCATTCCCCTTCAAATGTCTTAAAATTATAAACCAAGGTCAGTCAAGATACTCTAAGTGTACCCTAAAAATATGGGAATCAATATCAATAAATATGGTCACATTATTTCAATAATATCAATGTGTTATAATTAAATGATTTAAATTATACTCTTATAATGTATAATTCATATTAGGAGTTAACCTTGTCAAAATGTCTTAAAATTATAAACCAAGATCAGTCAAGACATTCTAAGTGTACCCTACAAATATGGTAATCAATCTCAATCAATAAGGTCACATTATTTCAATTATATCATTGTGTGATAATTAATTGAATTAAACTATACACTTCAAAATTTATAATTCATAATAGAAGTTAAACATGTACAAATGTCGTCAAATTATAAACCAAGATCAGTCAAGACATTCTAAGTGTACCCTAAGTATACCTTTTTGAGTCAAGACATGTCTTAGTCCTAGTTCTTTTCCCCTGTAATTATGGAATTTATGTCATTATGTATAAAAATGTGAAGTTAGACTTCATCTTTGGTCTCTTGCACTTTCTTTACAGGTTGGTCATACTTTGATGTAGTGATGTCTCACCTTACAGAGTACGCATCATGTATTAGAGGATAGAATGTTTGCTATCACTACCGCATGGAGACTACACTGGGCTTAAGAATTCTCCCAGCCGTGCACTATTTTCGGGAGGGGGTTCTTACTAATGGCGAACTTATTTTACAAGAATGCCCAAATAAATTTGTAAGATAAGTGTCTAAATATGCAAGGTATGCAATGCGAGAATGTGACATGATGAAAAATTATACTAGTATGATGATAATTAAACTATTTTATCCCATATTAGTCGACAACTAACCTAATCCCATTATTAGGTGTGTAGCTAGCCAAACTGGCCTTATCACCGTGGCGTATGATAACAATGAATATGACTACTCCACTTCTAGTTAGGTGACACACAACCATCCTAGGGTGATGAAAGTGCACAGTTAACCTCACTAGAATTCTCTAGAGGGGGGGGGGGGGGGGGGGGGGGGGGTGAATAGAGATTTAAAATATTTTGTGCAAAGTAAATATATATATATGTGTATGATCACAGATTAGAGCTTCCCACACACACCAACAAGAATTAAACAAATAAAGAAAGTAAATGCAAGAAAAGAAATCACAGCACAACACAAGAAAAATATAGTGGTTCCCCAAACTTTTGGTAGTCCACTCTTCTACCCCCTTTGTAGGAATTCACTATCTTGCACTGAGTCTTTTGATAAGGAGACTCTTAGAACCACCCTGAGTCTTTTGATAAGGAGACTCTTAGAACCGACTGAGTCTTTTGACAAGGAGACTCTTAGAACCAGTACAACTGAATTTTTTGAAGAGTGATTCTAAATACTCTTTTACAATATGTGAGAATGAAAATAAGAAAAAGGAAAAGAAGTATTTAAAACAAGAATGAATCTTCTTCCTAGCAAGAAGATTGGAAGCACAAGAAGTAGTGAATTAAATCTCCCTTCTATAGTGAGAAGGAGACTGTAAGCTTTTCAGAATTTTGCAGCAGTATGGCTTTAGAAGCAGAAGAAGAATGCTTGAAAATTGCTGCAGGACTATTTCTCAATTCTCTCTTTATCACTTGGGAGCTTTTCCTCTTTTTCAAATGTAAAATGGTGAATCACCTAGTCCCCTTTCTCTGCCGACCTCCTTGGTTATTTATAGCTATGTTCATTAAAATAACACTATAGGAGAGTAATCAATTAGCAAGCAGAGTATTAGAAAGAAAGAGAAATTTACATAACAGTTATATCCATAGAAGGAAAGTATTCAATCTGATTTCAAATAATGTCCATAAAGGATTTAATCAATTTAGCCAAGAATCTAATAGAGGAAAAGAAAGATTCAGAACGGCTATAAGACATAAATTGATTCCATATAAATCAGATCTATAAGATAAGGAAAGAGATCTGGCGATTTTGAATTCTGTCATAAAGATTGACGTACGTCGATTACTATTCGACGCAAGCGTCGAATACATCCTGTCTGGACGTCGAGAGGAGAATAAGGAAGGTGCGTCGACTAGGGTGCGTCGACTTCTCAAGATACGTCGACTAGAATTCAGAGCTACGTCGACATAGGATACGTCGACTTCTGCTTGGAGCTACTTCGACTCATTCTGATAGAAACGTCGACTTTATCTCGACGTTGCGTCGAATACTATTCGACGCTTATTTACTTAGCCTTATTTTTCATTCTTAGAATTCTTATTCAACTTATGTTCAGGGGTTAAGAGAAATCATTTTCCCAACAATCTCCCCCTATTTGTCTTAACCCTATAGGAGAGAAAGCATATAATTAATACTTCACAGCATTTGTAAAGATAAGAAATATATTAAACAATCAGAAGAGAAATTGGAATAAGAAAGCATATGACAAGCATTTGTTTTTCACAAAAATTAAACCAGAAACTTCTTTCTGTACATGAAGTTGACAAAAACAGAATAAAGTTTCCTAGATAAGTTTTCAATAGCATCAAAAATGTAGCCCCTGGCTCTATCAGGTCGTTCCTGGACATTCCTGATGATTGTATGCAGTTTTTCCAATAGTTTATCACCATCAGGGATTGTGTCATTTATGGAGTAGCCTTTGCTGATGATGATTGCTGCCTTTTCATCAATCATCTCAATTGTAATGTTTTGAACTTTCTTTTCAGTAGGCTTGATCTCAGGTGGTCCCTTGTTATCAACGTTGGGCCTATATTTTGTTTTCTTTTCTGATTGCTGCTTCTCGGGAATGTCAGCCATTTTTCCTTTCCCTTTCCAGGGTGATGCATGCCATTTGTCTAGTTTTACAGGTCTGTTGGGCTTCTTGTAGGGAATGTAAGTATCTTGTGTACACCCTACACCCTTCTTGTGTTTTTGACCTTTTTCTAGAATGATCCCTGCCTGAGGGTTTTTCTTTTGATAAGCTTCAATATCAAACAACTTCTTTGGAATTCTGATAGAAGATTCAGCAAGAATTTGTTCTTTAGTCATTCCCTTGTTGATCTTTTCTATCCAGGCATTCCTTTTATCTTCCACTTCTTTCCTAGCTGCTTCATATTCATACAGTTCTCTTTCTCGTATCTCTTCATGCCTCTTTTCCATGTCAGGGTCATAGTACTCCTTCACAGGGCTGTTAGGAGTGATAATAGGCATCTTTTCAAATCTTTTTATTTCCTCACATGCTTTTCTATACTTCCTTTCTTTTGCATACTCTCTCCTTTCTTCTTTGGAGAAGTTTTGACAGTAGGGAATGGCTTCTCTTTTCCTTTTCATCTATCCTCCTGGACTTTGCCTAGGTAGGATCTGTTTAGAGAGGCTTGCTACTTGTGGAGGTAGAGGTAGCAGAGGAGGTAGAGAAGAAGGTTGAAGTGGAGGTAGAGGTAGAGGTGGAGATGAAGGAGAATGAGTTTTCACTTTGGGTGGAGAGGGAACTATATCAAGAAGAGGAGTCTGTTCTGCAATAGAAGGCAGAATGACTTCAGGTAGAATGATCTCTGCTGAGGGATGATTGTCTCCTCCAAGCTCTTTATAGGGATGTCCTCAAGTATAGGTGTCTTCAGCTTGATGTAACTGGCAGAGAAGCCAGGGGAGTGATGTTGAAGTTCCTCCTCACATAAGGGTGCATCAATCCACATCTGTCCATTCCAATCATCAGAGGTGACTGCTTCTTCCTCCCCCTGGATTTCTGGGTTCTTTACTACAGGAATCTCCACCTGGTTATATGGGTCATCAATTCTGAATGCTGAATCCACAGCATGCTCCCCTTCAGTGTTGTAAGAGGAGGATTCACCAAAATGTTTGATGAAGGTGTAGTCAGAGTGATTTGAGAGGAGTGGAGCCTATAATGGAATTGGAGTAATAGTTAGAGAGAATACTTAGAGTTGGGGAGAAGAGAGTTAAACCTGAGCTTTAAGTGAGATCAAGGACCTGGCAAGAGGGGTTTCTGGAGCAACTCTCCCCCTAGTTTATATCTTTCAGGAAGGATGTAAACCTTTGTGGCGACATAGGTTCTTCTCGAAGAAGAGCATGAAGCTCAGGAAGAGAGGCAGATAGGGTGGCCAATTTGGCTTCACAGTTGGTGATCATATTGGCACATTCATTGGAGAAGTTGGTTAGACGTGTCTGGAAGTCGTTGAGAAGATTTTCCAGAGCATCGTTCATCACTTTGATAAGGGTAGATTGACCAGGAGTGGGCGCCATTGAAGCAGAAAGAGAGAGAGGTAGAAGACAAAGTTTTGGCGGGTTCAGAAAGGTATATGTTATTAAATAAGAAGTATTATTTAAAGAAGATGAAACGTCGAGAAGGGAAACAGAAATCAAGGTAATCCAATCGTCAGAAGAGGAAGTAAGGATTTGATTGTAATTTTAACCTGAAGTCGTCGTTACGTCGAATGTATGTTGACGTTTGCGTCGATATAGAGTCGGAGCTCCGTGGAGATTGGCCAGCTTGGAGTTCTATCGACGTGATCATAGTCTTGCATCGATATGAATTCGACGGTGCGTCGATAAAGGATCGACGTAACTTTGTCTGATGGAAATCGGTGTCAGCGTCGAGTTTGTCTCGACGGAGCGTCGATATGTATTCGACGTATCTGCAGGAAATTTTCTTAGATTGTCTGATTTCTTTAGAGTTCCCTAACAATGGTGTTTACAAGCTTCCATCAAGCATTCCTAAGGTGTTTATGAAGTAGTTGTGCTTGGTTTCATCCAAGGGTTTTGTTAAAATGCCTGCTCTTTGACTTTCTGTGGGTATATATTCTAAGGTTATCTTACCTTTTTCTACATTGTCTCTAAGGAAGTGATGTCTGATCTCTATGTGTTTGGTTCTACTATGAAGGACTGGGTTAAATGCTATAGATATAGCACTAGAGCTATCACAATAAATCTTAGAGTTATTGACTTCCAATTTGTAGTCAAGAAGCTGATTTTGCATCCACAAGATTTGTGAACAACAGCTCCCAGCAGCTATATATTCAGCTTCAGCTGTTGAGGTTGAGACTGAGGTTTGTTTCTTACTAAACCATGAGATTAATCTGTCACCTAGGAATTGGCAAGTGCCAGATGTGCTTTTTCTATCAACCCTACATCCAGCATAGTCTGCATCTGAGAAACCTATTAATTCAAAGTTGGTTTCTGCTGAATACCATAGACCTAGTTCAGGAGTTCCCTTTAGGTATCTAAGAATCCTTTTTACAGAGGTGAGATGGGATTCCTTTGGATCAACCTGAAATCTAGCACATATGCAAGTTGCAAACATAATGTCAGGTCTGCTAGCAGTGAGATATAGAAGGGATCCTATGATTGCTCTATATGTCTTTTGATCTATTGATTTACCCTTGTCATCCTTTTCTATAATGGCATTTGTTGCCATGGGGGTTTTCATAGAGGAGGCTGATTCCATACCAAACTTCTTGATTAGCTCTTTAGTATACTTTGATTGTGAGATAAAGATTCCTTCACTACTTTGTTTTACTTGTAATCCTAAGAAATATGAGAGTTCTCCCATACTACTCATTTCAAATTTAGATTGCATGAGATTAGCAAATCTTTTACACAGTTTAGGATGAGTTGAACTAAAGATGATATCATCTACATATATTTGAACAAGAAGAAGTTGGTTTTTATGGGTTCTAGTAAAGAGTGTCTTGTCTACTTTTCCTCTTTCAAAGGAATTTTCCAAAAGAAAGTTAGAGAGAGTTTCATACCAAGCTCTAGGAGCTTGCTTAAGACCATATAGTGCTTTGTTGAGTTTATAAACAAAGTTAGGAGAGGAGGGATTAACAAAACCTGGTGGTTGCTCCACATATACCTCTTCTTGAAGGTCATCATTCAGAAAAGCACTCTTGACATCCATCTGATATACTTTCATCTTCATGAAAGCTGCATAAGCAAGAAAGAGCCTAATTGCTTCCAGTCTGGCTACTGGAGCAAAGGTTTGATTGTAGTCTATTCCTTCTTCTTGTCTATATCCTTATGCTACAAGTCTTGCCTTGTTCCTGACAATTACTCCAGTGGAATCTAATTTGTTTCTATATACCCATTTTGTGCCAATCATTGGGTAGTTTCTTGGTCTTTCCACTAAATTCCATACTTTATTTCTCTCAAATTGGCCTAGTTCTTCTTGCATGGCCATAATCCAGTGAGGATCAAAATTTGCTTCCTCAAACTTCTTTGGTTCAACTTGTGATAGGAAGCATTGGAGCATCATCCCAGTGGAGACCTGGTGTCTTGTTCTTACTCCTGTATTGGGGTCTCCAATTACTTGAGTTTGTGGATGATCTTTTAAATTGACCTTTGTCCTGCCTGGACTTGTCAGATGTTCTTCTTCCTCATTGGTGATAGGGTCAATGTCCACCTGGCCTTCCTGAACCATGTTCTCTTGTGGGAGTTGGTTTTGCATGCTCTTTTCTGAATCTTCTTCATGTTCTTGTTCAGATTCCTCACTTGATTCCTTTATCTTGTTTTCTTTTCCATTATCTGTGTTCTCTAGAACTAGTTGTTCAAGCTGTGTTTCTATGCTGCTGCTTTCCTGTGGAAAAGAGCTGGTGGGAGTTCCCTCCCCCTTAAACAGTATGTTAGTTTCATCAAAAATAATGTGCATAGACTCTTCAATTTTAAGAGTTCTCTTGTTATAGCACATATAGGCTTTACTAGATGCTGAATATCCCAGAAATATTCCATCATCAGATTTCTTGTCAAACTTGGCAAGATGATCCTTTACATTATTTAGGATAAAACAAGCACATCCAAAGATCTTAAAATATTTAACTATGGGTGTTTTTCCTTTCAGGAGCTCATATGGAGTTTTTGATTTAGTTTTGTGTATTAGGCTTCTATTTAGAACATAATTGGCAGTGTTGACTACTTCAGCCGAGAAAGTTTTTGGCAAACCTGATTCTACAAGTAAGGTCCTTCCTGATTCTATTAAAGTCCTATTCTTTCTTTCAGCAACTCCATTTTGCTGAGGAGTTCTAGGGGCTGAAAAACTTTGTTTGATACCTATATCTTCACAGAAACTACTCATAAACTGATTTTCAAATTCAGTCCCATGATCACTTCTGATTATGGAAACCTGACTATTGAGTTCAGATTGAATTTGTTTTATGAATCTTGAGAGAGACTTGTAGGTTTCAGACTTAGCCCTTAGAAAGAATACCCAGCTATATCTAGAGTAGTCATCCACAATGACTAGGGTATAGGATTTTCCACCTAAGCTCTGAGTGGAGATGGGACCAAAGAGATCCATGTGTAGTAAGTAAAGGACCCTCGGAGAGTCATCCTTACCAATTGGTTTGAAGGATGATTTGGTTTGTTTTCCTAGTTGGCAAGGTCTGCATGGAGAATCCTTAGAGTACCTACCTTTTGGTAAGCCTCTGACTAGGTTATTCTTTGCTAGTTTACTAATTGTTTTGTAGTTTAGATGACCTAGTCTCCTATGCCATAGTTCACTTTTATCAATAATATTGTTGAATAAACAGACTTCTGTGGGTGAGGAACTAAAGTCCACTACATATACTTTTCCTTTTCTAATTCCATTGAGTACTGTGGCTCCAGTCTTGATATCAATAATATGGCAGAATAGTGTGGTGAATTTTACCTCATATTTACCATTTTCACATATCTGACTTATACTTATCAGATTGTGCTTCAGTCCTTTGACAACTGCCACATTCTTAAAGGTGACTTTCCCTTCTTTGAAATCTCCAAAGCCCTTGGTTTGGCCACAGCTAGAGACTCCAAAAGTTACTGATGGTCCAAGTCTGTCCTCAAAGTTGATTAACTAGTTTTTGCATCCTGTCATGTGCATGGAGCATCCACTGTCCAAGTACCACACCAGCCTGGAGATGTGATACATCTGCACATAAAATTTTAAACATTAGTTTGAACCCTGCTGAGCTGGGGTCCCTTTCTCCATCAGTGTGAAATTTAATAAGAGAGTAAGTGGGTTTTTCTGAATATCCTTCCTCCTTTAGGGGCATTGGTTTATCATACCAATTTTCTTTGGTGATGTTACAGAAGTAGTGATCATAGTAAAAGGAGATGGATTGAGATTGTTGTTTGGTAGAGGAGAGATGTCTGTCTGATTGGTTGCGTCGATATGTATTCGACGTAGGTTTATGGTTACGTCGATATGAAGTCGACGCTTTCTCCATTCTGCGTTTTCTTTCAGTCGAAGCATGAGAGAAGTTGCGTTGGGTAGAAGTCGACGCACTTTGGTGTAAGCGTCGATTACAAGTCGACGCACGTTGATAAGAATTCGACGTATGTTTAGATTTTTTCTGAGGATATCTTCCTAGGATTCCTTCATATATAATGGGATTAATTTTATTAAAGACAGTGGTTGTTTCTGGATTTTCCTGTGATCTTTCTCCTGTCAAGTATCCTTCCCTAGTGGAGTGAATGGGATGTCTCCAAACAGATTTCCTAGGTGATTGAGATTTTGGTTCTAAGTTAGTATTATCTTCTAGTTGTCTAAATCTATTAGTAAGATTTTTAGAGATGTTCTTGAGCTTCTGACTTCTCCCATTTAGAGAATCTTCAAAGGACTTTGCTTTTGCTAGCTCATTTCTTAGTGTTTGGTTTTCTGTACAGATTTTGTTTAATTCCTTTTCTAAGAGTCCTAGACTGAGCTCATAGTTATTATACTGTGTGTTCACTTGTTTGAGAGTTTTTAATTCATTTCTTAGTTCATCTATTTCTTTTTCAGATTTGATTAAATTTAAACAGAATTCTTTGAAACTGTTTTTGAAGTCAGTGGAAGATAAATCTACATCATCAAGTATATTTACCATAGATGTGTCATCATGCTTCTCAGTGGCCATCAAACAGGTTTCCTCCAGCTTGGTCTCTTCTTGATCATTGTCAGATGAGGTGCTTTCTTCAGTTTCTGAATCACTCCATGATTGAGTAATGAGACCTTTCTCTTTCTTCTTTTTCTTCTGTAGATCTGTTCTTTTCAGATCTTTCTTTTTGCTGATCTCCTTAGGACATTCAGGTGCAATATGTCCAGGTTTCCTGCAAGAGTAACATATAATCTCTTTAGTAGGTGTTTTATTATACCTGGTTTTTAAGTCTCTTCCTCTGGATCCTTCTGACTTAATCCACTTCTTAAACCTTCTGGCTAGCAGACTGATCAACTCCTCATGACTTGTAGAGGGTTCACCTTCAACAGCCTTCAATGCAATACTCTTTTCTTTTGAGAGTGAGGGAGCTTTTTCTTTCTCTTCTTTCTCAGCTCTTGTCTTCAACAAATGTTCATAGGATTTTAATTTGCCCAACAGGACATCTGTTGAAATTTCTCTTTGACTTCTGGAGTCTCTAATTGGCCAGATTCTTGAATCCCAAGAGCTAGGGAAGCAAGTAAGCAGTTTGTCATTTATCTCAGTAAGAGATATGTCCTTTTCAAGTGTCTTCAACTCATTCACTATGAGGCTGAATTTGGCATACATGTCAGCAACACTTTCACCTTCTTTCTTCTGAAAGTTTTCATATTGAGAGATGAGTAGTGCCTTTCTATCCTTTTTCTCATCAGCACTTCCCTCTACCATTTTGGTGAGAGCTTCCCATACTTCCTTAGCTGACTCACAATCAGCAATCTTTTGGAAGATTTCATCTGAGATGGTTGAGACTAGGATATTCATAGCCTTGGCATCATATCCTTGGGCTTTCTTTTCTTCCTCTGTCCACTCAGCTTTTGGAGCAAGTGTTTCAGTCACTTTTCCACTTGAGTCATTTCTGAATGGCTTGGGGGGACCTGTCAAGATAACATTAAACAATTCATCATTAATAGAGTTTAAATAAATTCTAATTCTTATTTTCCAAAGTGCAAACTTTTCAAGGTTGCAAATTGGTGGTCTGGTGGAAGCATAATCTTTGATTTGTGCCATGTGAAAAATAATTGTTAGAAATATATATATATATATGAATGGTAGGACCTTTTTGATCAAGGAGTTATCCTTTTTAGATCAACCTCCCTCTGATACCAATTGAAAGTGCACAGTTAACCTCACTAGAATTCTCTAGAGGGGGGGGGGGGGGGGGGTGAATAGAGATTTAAAATATTTTGTGCAAAGTAAATATATATATATATATGTGTATGATCACAGATTAGAGCTTCCCACACACACCAACAAGAATTAAACAAATAAAGAAAGTAAATGCAAGAAAAGAAATCACAGCACAACACAAGAAAATATAGTGGTTCCCCAAACTTTGGGTAGTCCACTCTTCTACCCCCTTGGTAGGAATTCACTATCTTGCACTGAGTCTGTTGATAAGGAGACTCTTAGAACCACCCTGAGTCTTTTGATAAGGAGACTCTTAGAACCAACTGAGTCTTTTGACAAGGAGACTCTTAGAACCAGTACAACTGAATTTTTTGAAGAGTGATTCTAAAAACTCTTTTACAATATGTGAGAATGAAAATAAGAAAAAGGAAAAGAAATATTTAAAACAAGAATGAATCTTCTTCCTAGCAAGAAGATTGGAAGCACAAGAAGTAGTGAATTAAATCTCCCTTCTATAGTGAGAAGGAGATTGTAAGCTTTTCAGAATTTTGCAGCAGTATGACTTTAGAAGCAGAAGAAGAAGAATGCTTGAAAATTACTGCAGGACTATTTCTCAATTCTCTCTTTATCACTTGGGAGCTTTTCCTCTTTTTCAAATGTAAAATGGTGAATCACCTAGTCCCCTTTCTCTGCCAACCTCCTTGGTTATTTATAGCTCTGTTCATTAAAATAACAATATAGGAGAGTAATCAATTAGCAGGCAGAGTATTAGAAAGAAAGAGAAATTTACATAACAGTTATATCCATAGAAGGAAAGTATTCAATCTGATTTCAAATAATGTCCATAAAGGATTTAATCAATTTAGCCAAGAATCTAATAGAGGAAAAGAAAGATTCAGAATGGCTATAAAACATAAATTGATTCCATATAAATCAGATCTATAAGATAAGGAAAGAGATCTGGCGATTTTGAATTCTGTCATAAAGATCGATGTGCGTCGATTACTATTCGACGCAAGCGTCGAATACATCCTGTCTGGACGTCGAGAGGAGAATATGGAAGGTGCGTCGACTAGGGTGCGTCGACTTCTCAAGATACGTCGACTAGAAGTCAGAGCGATGTCGACATAGGATACGGCGACTTCTGCTTGGAGCTACTTCGACTCATTCTGATAGAAACGTCGACTTTATCTCGACGTTGCGTCGAATACTATTCGACGCATATTTACTTAGCCTTATTTTTCATTTTAGAATTCTTATTCAACTTATGTTCAGGGGTTAAGAGAAATTATTTTCCCAACAGGTGAAAAGTACGGTAATGGTCATTACCTGTACTACTATCAGACATCACGCTAAATCCAGCGGAGAAATGATACAAGATAAGGGAGTTTGCCCATTGGGATTATATCCACAAGACAACCCATCCCAATAGCATAAGGTTCTAACACGCAATTTTCTCTGTCTGTGTGCTCTGTTCGGTAGAGTGGTTAGATCCACTATAGTTTTAGAACCAAAAATTTTACCCAATGTTGGTCTCCTTACATAAAATCTAGGCTTTCCGATACTCTTGTTTATAATATACACGAAGGAGGTTTTAAGAATAACTTTAATGACACACCAATTAACTTACTAGTAACTATAATGATGTCCAATTTAATTAAGCCATTAGACAGGTAAGTGTAAGGTTGGTTGTCGCACTGTGTACAGTTATACACCACCTACCTTTCAAGGGTTACCAACTCACCCCTAACCACTTTCCTAGACCTAATTAGATGACTTAAATAGATATTTTCACAAACATGTGCTAAGGTTTATTGGACTATATTACTAGCCTTACAACTATCCAAAGGCTATTACGGAATAGAAACACTTCATCAAAGAGTTAGAGGCATACACGCATGTTTTTGCTAAATAGAAACCACACTCAACAACATCAAACGATAATTCACTCATATACAATAAAGATTTAACACATGAGCAACAATCTTTTATGTTAAACATTTTAAAGGAATTACATCCTAAGGTACTTAATTATTCAAGTGAAGGCAATTATTTAAGTGTGACAAAATGAATTTAACTTAAACTATACTCTTTCATCTATGAATTATAATATGAGTTAATCATGACCAAATGTCTTCAATTTATGAACCAAGACCAGTCATTACATTTTAAGTGTACCCTAAATATATGGGAATCAATCTCAATCAATAAGGTCACATTATTTCAATAATATCAATGCATGACAATTAAATGAATTAAACTATAACTTCCAAATGTATAATTCATAATAGGAGATAACTATGTCCAAATGTCTTCAAATTATAAAACAAGATCAATCAAGATATTACTTGTACCCTAAGAATATGGGAATCAATATCAATCATTAAGGTCACATTATTTCAATAATATTAATGTGTGACAATTAATTGATTTAAACTATACTCATCCAATGTATAATTCATATGAGGAGTTAACTTTGTCCAAATGTCTTAAAGTTATAAAACAAGTTTAGTTAAGACTTTATAAGTGTACCCTAAAAATATGGGAATCAATCTCAATCAATAAGGTTACATTATTTTAATATTTAATAATATCAAAGTGTGACAATTAAATGAATGAAACTATATCTTCCAAATGTATAAATCATAATAGGAGTTAACCATGTCCAAATGTATTGAAATTATAAACCAAGACCAGTCAAGAAATTCTAAGTGTACCTTAAAAATATGGTAATCAATCTCTATAAGACCCCTCTCCTCCTTACAAGAGAGTTCCCGGGTCTTATGCCCAGAACCGCCGCCTTATAGTGACACCAACTCACGGGTTAGTCGCCACCGTTCGACGCCGATCCTGCCGGCTAGTATGGTCATGTCACATGCCAATAATTAAGAAAATAAGTAGCAAAAGCAGTCCACGATCACATCACATATACATATAAGAAGGGAAATAGTCCACAATGAGTACAAAAAAGAGTGCAAGGGCTTATGCCCGGTATAGGTCCAAATAAAATAGAATAACACTCTCTCTCACTAAGCGGAAGCCAATCAATTCACAACCTGATGTCGTGTAGTAATAGTAATGCGTGACAACTGCTCCTCAGGTCCTACCATCACGTCATGCGGGTCATACTGGTGCTCCAGCTCCTCGATCTCCTGGTGTTATGGACACATCTGAGCGTTAGTCAAAAAGACTAAGCCATTTTGTCCTCGCCTCCCCCATGACTCCTAGGTACCGAGCGGGAGGACAAAGTAGAGGACAACAAGGGGTAAAGAAAAAAACAGTGGCATTGAGCTAAGCTAGCATGTGTACAAATATAAAACAAGTACATTCTAAGCTAGCAGTATGTATAAGTAATGAGCAGAAAGTATAACTGTAAAGAACAGTAAGTAAAGAAGTAAATAAATAAATGCGGCACATGCAAGGGTAGGTAAACTACTATACAATCATCACAAAGAGTAGCTTAACTTATATGAAGGCCCATACAAACTTATTAGTTAAGATTTTCGGAATTGTAACTTATCATATAAAAGAGCTCATTCTAATTTATATGATAAGGATATGTAAGTGCGTATGTCTATAGAATGTATAAATGATATGATATGTTATGCTATGTTCATACAGTGCAACTCAACCACACGACTATGCGCGTATAGTCCGTTTGTTCCTGCTTTTTGGAGGTAGTGACATGCTTACGACAAGTGCACCGGTCGTACAAGTAATAAAAGTTGGGAGAGACTCCCAGAATATCGTTCTCAGAGGATTGCAAGTTGGGGTGTATGATTTCTCGTTAGGGAAATTGTTTATAAAGATGGCTATGCTAATAATAAAAAGGGGGGTTTGATCATGGGTTTCCTAAATTAGCAATAATGAAAGAAAATGCGGGCCTAAAGCACCGCTTCGCTTGGCAGGATGGAATGCAGGCCGTAATGCCGCACTTCAGTAAGCGGGTGGACAAGAAGGCTAGCGGATGGACAATTCGTAACCGGCGGAGTGAGGGTCGTAGGCACCTCATCACGGAACACGCAACTAACAATTGCTAGTGCAGTGCACAACAGAGCGGTGGAGTGGATGGTGGAATGGGGGGGCTCCTCAACTCACAAAAACCACAACAAATCTCATAAGCATGAAATTATATTAGCTTAAACAAAAGGTTTACGAACATTATCCAAAATAACACACATACAATGGAAAAACCTTAAGCCATACACAAGGGGAAGAGGTAACCGAAGCTTGAAGACTTTGCGGAAGGTTCTCAGTCGGAATCGTAAGTTTGTCAAACCTCGTCCGTGCTCGGTCTTCAGTTGCCGTCCGGGGTCCAGAGGAGCTGTCACCTTCCTCTACTTTACCCATCTTCTTCGTGGTTTAGCTCAAGCTAACTCTTGTTGGACACACCTTGAATGCACGGAGACTTTCTGTCGATGGCATTATTGAGCTCGTGGATGATGGAGGAGGCCGAGGAGGAAGCTTTGGCATAAGATTTGCAAGAAAATGGTTGCCGAAGCTTCTCCTAGGTCGAACGGTGGTGGAGAGGCGAAATGCGCAGACTGGAGCGGAAATGGCGGGCTCTCAAGTCTTTTTCCGGATCCTTTTTCAAGCCAGCAGATTTCCTGGCTTATATACTAAGACAGTAGAAATAAAGTCACGCATGGTCGAACGCACGACCGTGCGTAGACCATGCATTATTAACGAAAAAGAAATGCCTTGAGGAAGAAGCAGCACCGCCCGTGCATTTTACTCACACACGGTCGAAGCCGCCCGTGCGTAAAAATGCATGACCAATTCCAGATGGCCTAAAACAAGGCTTAATAGGCGATCGTGCGTTTCCTTCGCGCATGGGCAACTGCTTGTGCGTAAAAACGCATGATCAAAGGCAGAACATCATTTTCTACCCCAGATGAGGGCGCACGATCACAGCCATCCGTGAGTCAAGGAAAACACACGACCGTGCAATATATGCAGACATGAATTCTGGGTAAAATAGGATGATCCATCCACCTGCATAAACATCAACACAGCTGGGAATACCCTTCCAGCTCAATACAAATACAGAATAAAAGGTTAGGGAGCACCATGTGCTTACCCCCAACAACAAGAAGCACAAAAGCATACCAAGACGGGCCTAAATAGTGCACATAGAGCGGAAGTGATTATAAGAGAAATACACTCAATTATAGCTCGAATAGGACGTGCACAAGAGTGAAAACTAGCCCAGATGAGTCCATAAAATCATATAAATATTGGACTCATCACACCCCCAGACTTAACCATTTGCTCGTCCCGAGAAAATCATCCCTTATGCGGATGGGAAAAAAGATTAGCTGGCTTAACAATTGTAGATGCGGAGTACCATGCGAAGTCGCATGCTCGCGCGCATAGAAATGCAATAGACCAATTTTTTAATTATACAAATACTTTGTAATAATCTAAGAGCGTAATTATTGTTGGACATGTGTGTCACATCCCTTTGTTTGAGAATAACAAATCCCAAATTGTATTTGATCTTGTTTGTCGTGTGTTTATAGTGTGTAGGAACTATATGTGCAATACTCCACAGGTAGAAAGCAGCATGGAACCAACAAACTGAACTTAAGCACTACCGCCAGCGCTATGGGTTACCGCAGGCGCTAGCGCTACCGCCAGCGCTAGCGCTACCGCCAGCGCTAGCGCTACTTCCTGGCGCTAGCTCGAGTTCGTGCCACAACGCCACGCCGCCGACGGTTTTGTAACCGCTCCACACGAACGCTACCATAGGCGCTAGGAGCTACCGCATGCGCTATCTCCAAGTTCTATAAATTGATGGATTCTCTCTCATTTTAGAGAGAGCTTCTAGAGAGATTATTTGTGCCAAAATTCCAGTGTTCTTACTCTGCCGAAAGTTCATCTCCCACTCAAAGCCAAAGAAGATTTCTGGAGAAGGAAGCCATCACGCTGCATCCGAAGAATGATCGCTTCAACCTCGCTTATGCTACAACGATCCTTCATCCTCATCTTTAGAAGTCTCATAGAGGGAGTTCTTATTAATTACTTTATTTCATTATTGTTATTTTTGTTGTAAAATCACCTTGTGTTGGAGACTAGGTCCTTGCACGGCTTAGGGGGTAAATCGCCCTGTGAGTTGGCGACTAGGTCTAGGAGATTAGATCTAGGGGTGCTCGAGGGCATATTTGGGGAAGGATTGGATAGAGCGGCTTGAGGTGATATCTGGGGAAGTTAGGCTAAAGCCAACCGGTTTGTGGAGATACAAGTCGGTATAGAAAAGGAAAAGTTATTAATATTTGTATGCCTCCGATTTCTAGCGATATTGAAATCAAATTTATGTAAACACTTATTCATATAATACAATCATGTCTTTATTTGTGTTTACTTGATTTCTCTCATTTGGCATAAATTTTATTATTGGAAATTACTTTTTGCTAAATTGTTATTATGCTCTCTTAACTTTAAAACAATATAGTAAATTGCATAAAATTATAAAAAGAATTTTTATTCCCTTATTCACCCCCCCCCCCTCTAAGGGCTCCTATCGATCCAACAAGTGGTATCAGAGCTAGGTTATTCCAAACGGTTTAAAAACCAGGAATAATGGCCTCTTATGATCTCGTTTTTTCCGAGGGTCAGGGAATTAGTAGACGTCCACTATTTACTGGGTCAGATTATAATTATTGGAAAAATAGGATGAGATGTTTTCTTATGACCCTAGATATTGAGGTATGGAATATGGTAGAAGAGGAATACTCTCCTCCTACAATTGTAGTTGGAGAGATAACATTAGAAAAACCAAAAGATAAATGGGATGATAGGGATAAACTCAAATGCAAAAATAACCCCAAGGCCATGACTGCTTTATTTTGTACGTTAAATAGAAATGAATTTAATAGAATTTCTGCATGTACTACTGCATATGAAATTGGGAATCATTTGGAGATTACTCATGAAGGTACATAGTAGGTTAAAGATTCAAAGCTCTTCCAACTAGAGTCGGAATATGAAAAGTTCTGGATGGATGAAATTGAAGATGTTGATGCCATGTACACGCGCTTCACCAAGATCGTCAATGCCTCCAAAGCTCTTGGAAAGACATTCTCCAATGACGTCTTAGTCCGAAAGATTCTTCGATCTCTTCCTCCAAAATTCAATCCGAAGGTAACGACTATCTCGGAGTCACACAATCTAAGAACGCTCCAAGTTGAGAGCCTCATTGGGAATCTCAAAACCCATTAGGTAGAACTCAAGATCCAACACGATGAATACAATTAGGAGACAAAGAAGAAAGCATTGGCACTAAAATCAAAGAAGGAGTGGAAAGAGGATGAAGATGAAGAAAGCCTTTTGGTAAAGAACATCCGAAAGTTCACGAGGAATCTGGAAAGGAGAAACACCTTCCAAAAATATTTCCAAAAGGAAGGAAGATGGAAAGGGTCATCTTCGAAGAAGGAAAAGGAGAGTGACGATGAAGAAGAAAGACCGCCATCAGAATGCTATCATTGCAGGAAGACCAGGCATATTCGGAGCCAGTGCCCAATGTTTTTGAAGGGGAATAAGGAAAAGCGGCACAAAGAGAAGGAAAAGAGGAAGGTGCTAAAAGCTAAAACTTGGGATGACTCCTCCTCCTCTGAAGGATCAAGCAAGTCTTCATCAAGCGAAGATGAGGAAGTAAACATGTGCCTCATGGGACAAGAAAATGACGATGACGCCAGTGTTCTTAGCGACACTGAGATAACTCCTCCCAATTAAGATGAAGTTTTCAATTAATTTCTTAAAACTTGCAAAGCTCTTGATGAAAATATGAAAGATAGTATTTTATTAAATCGGGAAAATGAATCCTTAATTAAAGAAAATCAAAAGCTTTCCAAAAAATTAATTGCTTTAGAAAAGAGAAAGATTTCTTGCCAAGAGTGTGATCACTCCACTAAAATGGCAAAAGATATTGAAGAGTCACTTTCTAAAGCCCTCTCTCATGCCAAAACTCTTAAAAAAGAGAAGGGGGAATTATAAAGGAAATTAGAAGCCTCTCTTTTGCAAATCAAAAATTATAAAAAAAGGTTTTGAAAATAGGTGTGTCATGCTTGTGAAGAATACGTCCCGGGTTGGTTGTCTCCTTCCGCAGGACTCGCGGCTTGTATCTGAGAGAGGTCTAAACTCTGCTTTTGCAGGATTTTTCCAGATCCCATCACCGATCCTCTAGAGAAGAGGGGCTGATCTCACCTCCCCCCTCCCCCAACGACCTCTCTGAACTCCTCTGTGATCATGAGGATGCCCGTAATATGAAGGAACGGGTGAAAGAGATCCTTGGCAAGCTAATCTGGATGCAGCGAGACCAAGCCAACCTGACAGAGGAGCACCGGGTAGCCTTCGAGCGCCGGTTTAGCGCCCTCGAGTGAGACTACAGACACCTAGTCGGGGAGATGGAGCGCCAGGGAGGCGGGTGCGAGGAGACCTCGCCTAGGAGGCACATTGCATGGGCTAGGGATCAAATGCGCTTGATCAACCAAGAGCTGACAGCAGTCAGCGCATTCCACTACTCGCGAGTGCCTCCAAGGACAGGGAGGCGAGGCCGGGGCCGATGGGGGTGGGATCAGTACTAAGACTACCGGCTCTCGCTCCCTGCGCTCTCCCGCATCCCTGCTATTTCTTCTTTTCTGTTTCCTTTTTCTTTTCCATATCGAGCTAAGGCGAGACCCTTTTTTGTCTCGCGAACTATGACTTGATTATGTGTTTGTATGTATATATCTTGCTCTCCGCTATTTTCCTGAATGCCATCCCATGAGTGCTCTCGCTCTTTTTATGCTATTTGCTTTGCATTTGTAGGAGAGATCTCGAATACCGTTCTCGCCTTTTATAAGCGTCTGGGTTCCGGTGGGTGGTTCAGACCCCGAGGCGCCAGGAGGTCGCGACAGCTATCTGCACCCCGCGCGCCAATGTTTTCAAACATTTTCCTCCTTTTTTCTATAAATAGTTCACCCAACCACCATCATTACTGCGCTTTCATCTCTCTCTACTCCTTTGCTCTCGCGATATCACTCGCCCTTCTCTCAACTCTTTTGCTCTCGCGAGATCATTTCGATCCTCCACGATGCCGAAAGATGCGGATGGTAGAGCTAATTGCGCCCAGGTCTTCTCTAACTGAGACTTCGACACCTGCGACTTCTCAGAGGTAGATTTCAACCAGGCCGTCACGGATTTCGTCCCGCCGGGTTTCGCCGGGCGCCTCCCGGGGAGCCGGGATCGTATCAACCAGTTCTCGCCCGACACACTCACAATCCCCCTAGAACACTTCGAGGTAGGGCTCCGCCTCCCGCTGTGGCCAGAAGTGCGCCTGACCCTGCGCTAGTTTGGGGTGGTCCCCGCACAGCTCAATCCCAACTCCATCGCCATGCTGGTAGCATTCGCCTGCTACCTACGCGAGGAGGGGATTGAGTTCTCGCTCCCGGTCTTTCGGAAGCTCTTTACCTTCAGGGTAACTTGAGGAGTGGCGTTCTTCTCTGGACAGAGCCCCCTCAATGTGATCGGTACCACAAATAAGAACCATGACTGGGTTCAGCAGTTCATGTTCATCACAGGGAAGTTCAGCAATGTGCCACTCGCACCCGTGCAAGAGGACGAGTCGACCGTCCGACCTCCAACGCTGGGAGGATTCGAGGCCAAGCTCAACGCCTACCTTCTAAAGCACGATATGGACGTCGTGTACTTGCAAAAGCACATCGGCTCGCTGCCGGTGGTCCGGCTGGGAGAAGGTAGGCTGAATTACTTTGTCCGAGCTCTCGCTCCTTCTACGTTCGTTTCCGCTTGTATTAACTGACCTTTTGAACGTAGAGCTTCGGAGCCTCCCCCTTCATCCGCTGAATACGAATGTGGGGATCCTTCCTGTCGACGCTCTCGCCCGTGCGCAGTCTGCTGCCGCTGCCTACCGCGAGAACCCACCTCCCGCGAGGTCCAGCGGGCAAAAGCCGAAGCCGAAGTGGAAGCCCGATGCGGCTTCGAGCACTTCTGCCAAGCGGTCGAAGCCCTCATCCGCTGATAAGGGCAAAGCGGCCGTGGAGGATGTCCCGTGCTCGAGTTCTCCCTTGGAGGGGGTCTTAGCCGTCCATCCTGCCGCCACACCAGCGGCAACTTCTTCGAGGCCTGTGCCGAGAGGTCATCGGAACTTCCCTCTCGGCAAGAAGTATGTCGATCTCGCTGGCGAGCCCCTCATTAGCTGGGACCGGCGGGCCAACCGAGTATCCCTTTCAACCCTTCCTCCATCTTGGATGGAGAAGGAGACCACCAGCGGCCATGCCTATGGCCTCTCATACGCGCTTTACAACCGCGAGGGTGCCTACATTTATGACTCCGAGTCGACTCAGACTCTCGCGCACGAGGAAACGAGGGCAATGATGCAGGCCCATGAGCTGACCCATATATCCTCTCGCCGGGGTATGACACTCGCGCGAAACATCATAGAGGTCAAGAAGACCCGCTCTATTGCGGCAGCCGAGGCCGCGATAGTGAAGCAACAACTGGCCGCTGCCGAGGCCCTCCTCGCCAGCCGTCCGAGTCGAGAGGTATCGCACTCCTCTTCTCGCGCCTTTGAGTTCTCGCTCCATTTATTTTCTTTCCCGCGCGTTAACCTTCTTTTTTCTTGTAGGACATAGCTAACTATGATACCTTGCTCGTTCGGTCTCGCATCCTCGAGGAGCAAAATCTGGCGCTGGAGGCCGAGAACTGGGGGTTGCGGGAAGTTGCCGCGCGGTCACCTCCCGCGGAGAGAGAAACTCGATATCTTTAATCCAACGCCGAGTTTGAAGGGTTGATACAGAGACGGCCCAGGGAGCGGCGGAGCATACGCTAGATGTGCTGCGAAGGGCCGGCCTTCTGAAGGAAGAAGGGGAGAGGATCCTGGCCCACCACGTACTTCATGAGCTCTTTGCCCCTATCGACGCCACAGATGAGGCTGGAGATGGGCGAGATCTTGGAGGCCTCTCCTCTCCGAGCAGCGGGTATTCTAACGACGATGCCAGTGACACTTGAGAATTTTATCTTTCTTTTGATGTAAGGCGTGAGCTTCTTGTAATTTCATGATGAAATAGAAAGTAACGCTTTCGTTTCCGTTAGTGACATTAGTTACTGCGCATCTCCTTTATGATACTTCTCGCTATCACCCCCGACAGCTCGTGCACTCTTATGCCCCTTTTGCATGTTTCTCAAGTAATCGTGCTCGCACTCACATTTCTTACTTGCTTGAGTACTTGAATGTTGATGGCCGCTATCCTTAGGTCGTGATCGAGATGATTCTGCTACATAGCCGCGCCCCGCAGACGCGACCCTTTTCGCATTCGCACGTGCCTCTTTGTAAAGACTTAGACAATTTCATTGACTCTGCCAGGAGAGAAACCGCGGTGTGGACCCACTTCATCTCGCATACCTCCCTGTCCTTTGGGACTACTGGCGTTTCACATGCATTAGCCTAGCGAATGCTTTTTTGAGTAACCCCATCCTCGGGCGAATTCGTCTACCGCTGAGACGGAGTAGGTTCGTCGACCGCTGAGACAAATCGTCGACCGCTGAGACAGATCAACCACTGAGACAGATCATCAACCGCTGAGATTGAGGCAAGCCGTTCATTGAACGCAGAGTGTTAGCCGTTCGTCGAACGTAGAAAGCCATTCGACGAATGCAGAGTGTAAGCCGTTCGTCGAACGCAGAGAGCCATTTGCCGAACGCAGAGAGCCATTCGCCGAACGCAGAGTGTAAGACGTTTGTCGAACGCAGAGAGTCATTCGTTGAACGCAGAGCCTTAGCTTTGCTTAAGTTCTATCTAACTCAACGGCCCAAAACCTTGACCCTTTAGGCTATACCATGGGGTCAACTTAGTCTTAATCAACAGATAGTGGTCCTGGCCCAAATCAATACAAAGGTTGTTCCCTGTGATAATCTTCCTCCTTAGGTTCTTCATTCATAACCCTTCCTTCCCCTGGGCCAACCTTTGGAACTTTTGCAACTTGCCTCCGAGTGAGCCTTCGGACCTGCCAGCTAGGTAAGAGCCTGGACAGCGGGTCTGCTCAGGGCCAACCTTTGGAACGTTTGGAACCTACCACCGAGTGAGCCTTCGACCCTGCCCGCTAGGTGAGAGCCTGGACAGCGGGTCTGCTCGGGGCCAACCTTTGGAACTTTTGGAACTTGCCTCCGAGTGAGCCTTCACCCCTGCCATCTAGGTGAGAGCCTGGTCAGCGGGTCTGCTCAGGGCCAAACTTTGGAACTTTTGGAACTTGCCTCCGAGTGAGCCTTTAGCCCTGACAGCTAGGTGAGAGCCTGGACATCGAGTCTACTTGGGGCCAACCTTTGGAACTTTTGGAACCTGCCCCCGAGTGAGCCATCGACCCTGCCTGCTAGGTGAGAGCCTGGACAGCGGGTCTGCTCAGGGCCAACCTTTTGAAATTTTGGAACCCGCCACCGGGTGAGCCTTCGGCCCTGCCAGCTAGGTGGGAGCCTGGACAGCGGGTCTGCTCGGGGCCCACCTTTGAAACTTTTGGAAACTGACCCCGAGTGAGCATTCGACGCTGCCCGCTAGGTGAGAGCCTTGACAGCGGGTCTGCTCGGGGCCAAATCTTGGAACTTTTGGAACCTGCCACCGAGTGAGCCTTCGACCCTGCCAGCTAGGTGGGAGCCTGGACAACGGGTCTGCTCGGGGCCAACCTTTGGAACTTTTGGAACCTGCCACCGAGTGAGCCTTCGGCCCTTCCAGCTAGGTGGGAGCCTGCACAGCGGGTCTGCTCGGGGCCAATCTTTGTAACTTTTAGAACCTGCCACCGAGTGAGCCTTCATCCCTGCCAGCTAGCTGGGAGCGTAGACAGCGGGTCTGCTCGGGGCCAACCTTTGGAACTTTTGGAACCTACCACTGAGTGAGCCTTTGGCCCTGCCAGCTAGGTGGAAGCCTGGACAGCGGGTCTGCTCGGGGCCAACCTTTGGAACTTTTGGAACCTGCCACCGAGTGAGCCTTCGGCCCTTCTAGCTAGGTGGGAGCATGGACAGCGGGTCTACTCGGGGGCAACCTTTGAAACTTTCGGAACCTACCACCGAGTGAGCCTTCAGCCCTGTCAGGTAGGTGGGAGCCTGGAAAGCGGGTCTGCTCGCGGCCAACCTATGGAACTTTTAGAACCTGCCACCGAGTGAGCCTTCGGCCCTGCCAGCTAGGTGAGAGCCTGGACAGCGGGTCTGCTCGGGGACAACCTTTGGAACTTTTGGAACTGGCCTCCGAGTGAGCCTTCGGCTCTGACAGCTAGGTGAGAGCCTGGACAGCGGCTCTATTCGGGGCCAACCTTTGGAACATTTGGAACTTGCCTCCGAGTGAGCCTTCAGCCCTGCCATCTAGGTGGGAGCCTGGACAGCGGGTCTGCTCGAGGCCAACCTTTGAAACTTTCGGAACCTACCACCGAGTGATCCTTCGGCCCTGCCAGCTAGGTGGGAGCCTGGACAGCGGGTCTGCTCGGGACCAACCTTTGGAACTTTTGGAACCTGCCCCCGAGTGAGCCTTCGGCCCTGCCAGCTAGGTGGGATCCTGGTCAGTGGGTCTGCACGGGGCCAACCTTTGGAACTTTTGGAACCTGCCACCGAGGGAGCCTTCGGCCCTGCCAGCTAGGTGAGAGCTTGACAGCGGGTCTGCTTGGGGCTAACCTTTGGAACTTTCTACCACCTCCTTGAAAGTCATTCCTACCACACACCTATATAAAATCAAGTAGTAAAGCAAAGTATTCTTATTACATGGACTTAGGGATAAAAACGTTTTAAGTCATCACCACTCCACGTGTGATTGAGGGACTCGCCCTCCACATTTTGGAGGCGGTACCCTCCTGATTTCAATGCTTCTTCTACGACATAGGGGAATTCCCAATTTGGATGGAGCTTCCCTACTGCGGCTGACCTTCCGGCCGCGTCGACCTTTTTCAACACGAGGTCACTCTTCTCGAATTGTTTGATCCTGACATGCTTGTCGAAGTATTTGGCCATCCGCCTCTTTACTTCTTGTCGAATGGCGGCTAGATATCGGACTTCCTCGATCAGATCCAAGGAGAGTCGTAACTCCTCCTTGTTTCCTTCCCTCCATTCTTCATCACCATCTAGGACGGCCCTTACCCGTGGTGTCTTAACTTCAAATTCCACAGGAATGACAGCCTTGCAACCATAAGAGAGCTTGAAAGGGGTCTCACCAGTGGCGGTGTTGGGGGTAGTCCTTAGAGCCCATAGGACCGAGGGGAGTTGCTCCACCCAATTCCCCTTCAAGTTCTCCACCTTTTTCTTGAGTAGATTTACTATGACCTTATTCGCCGCCTCCACCTGTCCGTTGCTCCTGGGGTGATGAACAGATGCAAACCTGAGGTCTATCCCCAGCTAGCTGCAGAAACTGATAAACTCCTCACTGGTAAACTGCGGACCGTTATCTGTGACTATGGATTGAGGGAGCTGATGCGCGATTTCAGCAACGCTAATTAGCAAGCACGAAATGCGATACAACGGCAGTGCATCAGTCGCTCAAGTAATAAAATAGGGAGGAACTCCCCGAATGTCGATCTCAAAGGAATGCAGGTTCTGGTGAACGAAACATGTGTGATTCGATTGTTACATGAGCGAATAATGTGAAATAGGGGCGTTGTGATTGGATTCCTAAGCTATTGCGGAAATAAGAGAAATGCGGGTCGAAAAGCACCGCTTCGCAAGGTGTGGGTGAATGCAGCGGCCGCGATGCCGCGCTTCGGTAAGCGAATGGAGTTGCCACAATGCGAGGTTTTGTGAGGGTCGTATTCACCTCTTCGCCAACATCACCACTAACAATTGCTAGATCGCTTCACACACAAACAACCTAGGCTATCACAACAACAACGAAAGCTATTCTCACCACCACATCATCATTGCACATGAACACAAGCAAGGATCCATAACATTAACCTAACAAGCGTTCGTACAACAACACAAAGAGAAAACACAAGCATCAAAGTTTAGAAAGGACCACATAGAAGATGTCACCGCGTCTTGGGTTCTCGGCCAGAGTGAGAGGATGTCAGGCTCTCTCTGGGATCGGCCCTCAGATGGTGTGCAGACTCGAAGGAGGCTGTCACCGCTCCAACGATCTTCAGTTCTTCTATGGTCTCCTCGATGAAGAATGCTTGAACTAGTGGCGGAGAATGCTTGCAAATGCTCCCGGATGGAGGAATGGAGAAGGAGATCGTTAGAAATGGTCTCCTCTTGTCTCCTCTGGTGGAAGGGGCGAAAATGGCGGGGATCCTGTGTTGTTTATGGGGTGTCTACTTAATCACCTAGAGGGCGGGGGGGGGGGGGGGGGGGGGGGGGGGTTAATAGGATTTTCTTTTTATAAAATCCCCCTTTCGGTTTTTCTTCTTTATGGTTGATAGATTTAAGAAGTAAAGAACAAACCACAGAAAGCACACAGCGATCTATAGAGGTTCCTCAAGACCGGGTGTCTTGAGTAGTCCTCTCTCACTCTGCGCCTACCCAACAGTGTGCTGGACTCGGCAAACTCCGCCAAAAGATTCAGGCCCTCAAGCCTTACAACACGGACACGCAAGTCCCAACAGCCTAGGCCCTCAAGCCTCTACTGCCCCCGAGCCCGAAAGCTCGACACTCAGGCCCTCAAGCCCTACCACACGGACCCGCAAGTCCCAACAGCCTAGGCCCGCAAGCCCCGACTGCCCCCGAGCCCGCAAGCTCGACAAGACGCACCCGAAAGTGCACTGCCCTGGCCCTCAAGCCTCACAGCTCTCCAGCCCTCAAGCTAGACAATTTGGCCCGCAAGCCTTACAAGAAATTATATTAAATAAAACTGCTTCTTCTGCCGGATGAAGATCGGCAACTTAGCCTGATGAAGATTGGCTTCTTACGGTTGAAGAGGACGCTTTAGATTTGATCTTTATGGCTCAGCTCCTTCTTCAATCTTCTTCTTTAGCCTGATGTTAAACGACAACTTCTCAGTCAATGGAGATGACTGATTCTTATGAGAACTCTTGAATCTTGTTCTCTTTCTTCTCCGCTGAAGAACACTGTTCTATTGAAGAGCGGCAGGATTCTTTTTCACTTCCTTTTCTTGCACCGTAAGCCTCTTCTGTTCTAGGGCAATACTGTTTCCTTTTAAAGGACAGATAAGCCGCATAACGGTAACATCTATTGTCCTTTAATGTCAGACGCCCATTCCATAAGAGCACATGCTGATTGGACAATCAGGAGATGACATTAACTGATGACAGCACGTCCGCAAGATTTGAATTCTGTCTTCATGATATTTGCATCATTACGACGGCAAACTGTCTCTGACTTTGTCGTCGCGATCTTTCTTCTGCCTCATGTCATCGTAATCATATGTTCTCTCGACGACATATGTTCCACATGATGATGTCCAATGTCTTCTCTGCGTTCGACGAACAACATTCTTCATTTGCCGATCTCGCCATGTCTCAGCGGTCGACGAACACTTTGCTTCTCAACTGCTGCTGCTCAATCTGTCATTACGACGGTAAGCATTCTTTGTCGACGACATCATTTTAATTTCTCGACGATATAGTACTTAGTAAAATAACTAGAGTACATGACTTGTTGTCGATTTCTGCAAGCATGAACTAGATGGAATGTCAAATACAACTTGCATTTATCATTGAGCTGAGCACTTCTTCAAATCAGGAACATTGCAGGGCACTGTTCCCAACAATCTCCCCCTATTTGAAGAAGTCATAACCCACTCAATGATAAATGCCATCTGTGAAAAGATATAACATTTCAGATAATGAAATCACACATATAGTAACAATCATATAAATAGGTTAAGTGTTCTTCAAAATAGATTAAATGTTCAAGAATAATCATGCGCATTCATTTTGCCCTAACAAGATAATTTAGGATTTTAGTTTGTTGCCCATCAGCGTCTGCTGCTGCCGCTTGCTCCTTTGGCTTTCTGCCTCCGCCTTTGATGGTAGTTGATGGGTAGTGGAATCTTCTTAGGAGAAGGAGGAGGACCTTATGGGAATGCTAACTTATGGTTCTTCCTCCTTTCCAGCTGCTTTAAATGTCTATCCCAGTCAACCGAGTGGTATACTCTCTGATAATCCTCCTGTGAGTGTCCAAATTGAATCCACGACTCTGTTATTATTTCTCTTGATACTGGACTCCAGCTTCCAGATTGGGGATCCAGCTCAATTTCCCTCAATCTCTTTTCCCTATATTGGTTGCTGTGAATTCTCCTTCTTTTTCTGGAGGTGGCTGATTCTTCAAATTCTATCACATACTCATCAGAGTCAGTGCTTGCAAAAGGAGTGGCAGTTACGTATACTGATGGAGGTTGATTCATTGTCTGCTTTATCTGATTTGTGATCCACATCGCTTGATGTGAACTGACATTTATTATTTTATTCTCCCCCTTTATGGCTTATTCAAATATGTGCTCTTCCAGGTTGTCTTTGACTAGATTAAGCCGTTCAACCAGGGTCATCTCAGTTACATCCAGATTATTGCTTACTTCAAGCAGATGAGCATCTAGGGTGTGAGAATTCTCATTCACCCTGGTCAGAATTTGATCTCTGTTATTTGCAGCACCTGTCTCCATCTGCTCAAAACAATAATATACATTATTCGAGAAGGTTTCTTGACTGTTCAAAATTTTAGGGGTTTGATGTCCCACTTTATTAACCTCCTCATTCATCTTATCTATAACAGGAGCTGCCATAGAATAGAATTGAGTGAATTGAGTGTTCAGGTCGTGTATGTCGCTTTTTACCTTCTTAATTTCTCCCTTCACTTCCTCTCTTAAACAATTCACGGTTTTTACTATAAATTGCTCTAGATGTTGTCGCTGAGCATTAAGTAAAGCTGATATCATGTGGAATAGCGAACCTGTCTGAGCCGAAGATGGCTTAGCAGTTTTTCCCTCCTGATCTCCTCGTCCCTGCGAGTCTGCTTTACTGACATCTTCAGATGATTCTTCACTGATATGCGCTGTAACTTTGGCCTCCCCTTTAGGGACTTCTGGCAGGGGCTCACTTGGAGCTATGAGCACAATTTTGCTCTCAACAGCTAACTCTCGGCAATCGGAGAGAATGATGTCTTCTGTTGGCTTAGGTATTGTATTTTGATCTTCTGGGCCAGAGTGCTCCAGATCGATCTCCCCCTCAACTCTAGCATTCTTAGGGATCATGTCATCATTTTGGGCTGAGCCCCCGAATTGAGGCTCCCCCTCAACGGGCTCATTTCCTCCATGCGTATTTTCACCAATCTCTGTGGAAGCAGGTTCAGGAGTTGAGACAGGGATATGTGTTTTGATACCAGTGGATGGTTCACTTCCGGATTGAGCTGAATGGTGTGGGTGTGGTGGGATGTCATCAGAGCTGCTTGATGACTCTTCTTCGGAGGAGGGGTTTCTTTGGGCTGCAAGTTTCTTCTGCTTCTTTGGAGCTGGTTGTACATCAGAGGATGGTTTGGGGATGGACCTGTCCCATCGGTCTAGCATCTTTGCATCTAATTTCTTGGAGTAGTGAAGAGGTACTCCCATTCTCTTTTGCAACACATCACCCTGGATGTTTAGAAAGAAAAGAGACAATATTCTCCCATAGGAGGGGTTCTTCAGGGAGTTCTTTACTCTCTGGAAGAGGAACTCACTCCAGTCGGTTTTCTTAGAGTGAATGATTCGGGCCATGACAGCAAACATGTCTTTGGATATGCGGTCGTGGGAACCAGGCTTGCATAATAACACTTTGCCAACAATGTCAGCCATCAGCTTCCCCTTCTGATTGAATTCAGCTCTTTTGATAGACCCGTAGGTCTTCCCTATGTGCCCACACCATTTGTAGCTAGCAGACATTTCTTCGGAGGTCAGTTCATCTTCTTCCTCTCCCCCTTCGATTCTTGGCAGATTCAGAGATTTACCGAGGCTAATCGCAGATATCTTAACTTTCTTGCCTCCCACCAGGGACTTTATCCGTGATTCATTATGATTGAGTTTAGCGTTGGCGAAGAGTTCACCTAGTTCTCGGTGGAGAAGAACAGAAGGTTCACATAGAACATATTCCAGTCCCGATTCCTCCAACAGTCCTATTACTGACCTAATTTCCTCGGAGCAGGCATTGAATCATCCGCGCTGAAGTTCACAGCCTGAGATCACCTCTTCTTTCTTTGGATCCATTGATTCAGATTGAGTGAGAAGGCAGCACGTCAACGGAGGCGAGGGTTTGTCGACGGAGTGGCTTAGGGCAAATGATAGCGTAATTTTTATTTTTGAACATTCACTCTATTTATAGTGTCGGTATGTGAAGAGGCGCATACCTTTCAAAGGCGATCAGACAGTTTCGATTGACCCAACTAATCCCGAGACAAATAGCTTAATTATCTCAAAGCGCGTACGTCGTCGATATGTTCCTTGGATATGCATTTTCTCGCCTATAGAATTTTTCTTTTTTTTTATGTCTCAGCACATATCATATCGTCGTGACGATCGAAGATTCTAGATATCTGGATCAATCCACGTGTTGGGCTCCTTGTTTTTCAAAATAATCTGCACCAAAAAAAAACTTTGCTGTTCTGACAATGAGTCAGAACAACTACTATGTCCAGGGCCTAGATTTGCTTCTGGTGGGCACTAGGACTCCCTGCAAAATATGGTTACAAGCCCTTAGGAACCCAAGCGAACTTGGGTCCTGGGAAATTATTAGTTCTGAAGGGTATGCTGGATTTCACTGCCCTCAGTAATATATAATGATTGTGAAATAAATTATTTATAGGTTTAGAATTTGTTACCCTTGGAACAACTGGATTGTGCCAACAATTGCTTGTAAAGTGCCCCGTCTTACCGCAGCACCAACAGTTAAATCTGTCGCGCCCTATCCTCTTGCTGTCCGTTAGTGTATGACTCTTCTGTGGGCGGAAGGAGTGCCTGTAGGAAGTAGAATTGCATTGATCAGAGGTGTGATTTTTCCCACTCCTGCTTCTTTTGTGAAAGTCAGTCCTTTGCAAAGGTCCCTTCGTTCTCTTGGACCAACTAAGCTCCTGTTCCCTTGTGATACATTTTTCGTGACTTACTTTGGAGGTGACAGGTAACATCTTTCTCCTTTTTGTGGAGGATTTATCCTTCACCTCACTGACTTGATTGACTCTGAGTTTTGCGGGTCCAGCCAGATTCCTGTCTTTCTTTAGAAGCACAATTTCTTTGGTTAGAGAGTAGCATAGTTCTCTGCTGTCAACCAGAGCTTTCATGGTATTCCCAAACTTGATTATCAAGTCCATGTTTGAGCTAGCATTATAATCTCTTTTGAGCTGACAGAAATCCGCGTTCTCCAAAGTCAACCTATCAGCCTTTCCAAAAGATCGGAGTTTCTGGTTTGGAGAATTGAGATCTCATCGGCTTGTTTCCAGCAGAGTTCCTTGCTCCTTCTGAGTTCTTCTAGAAGACCCTCATAATTTTCGGAGAGACATATTTCGGAATCTGAATCAGTATTAGATAATGGAGCCCTTATCCCTACCTGTTCTGGTATTGTCTCATCCTATATTTCTTCCTCTGGTTCAGATAGGACAGTTAGTCCAAACTGAGCTTCCTCCTCTACATCTGAGTTTCTTAATTCACTATCACTTCGGGTCTTATTATTCCTCTCATCTGCAATATCTCCAATTTCTTGGAATCGTTCCATGAGAACTGTCAGAGAGTCCCACATTTCTTTAGCTGTTTTGTAGTGGATCAATTTCTGGAGTACAAAAGTATCAAGTGCAGCAACTATGATGTATCTGACTCTTTTGTCTAAGTTAATCAGAATCATATCATCCTCAGTCATTGTTTTGGATGTGGTCTTGGGAGCATATGGCCCTTCTTGAGTAACTTGAAACATCCTGGGATCCAAAGCTTCCATAAATATTCTGGCTCTAACTTTCCACAGGGGAAAGTTTTCTCTACAGCACCTGGCAATTCTTGACTCCATACTAATGATGCTTAGACACCCACTGGCAGATCTGTTCAAGCTGTTAAGCTTTTCTTTGAACAACCTCCCTCTGATACCACTTGTTGTTTATGGGGTGTCTACTTAATCACCTAGAGGGGGGGGGGGGGGGGGGGGGGGTGAATAGGTTTTCTTTTTATAAAATCCCCCTTTAGGTTTTTCTTCTTTCTGGTTGATAGATTTAAGAAGTAAAGAACAAACCACAGAAATCACACAGCGATCTATAGAGGTTCCTCAAGACCGGGTGTCTAGAGTAGTCCTCTCTCCCTCTGCGCCTACCCAGCAGTGTGCTGGGCTCGGCAAACTCCGCCAAAAGCTTCAGGCCCGCAAGCCTTACAACATGGACCCGCAAGTCCAAACAGCCTAGGCCCTCAAGCCCCTACTGCCCCCGAGCCCACAAGCTCGACACTCAGGCCCTCAATCCCTACCACACGGACCTGCAAGTCCCAACAACCTAGGCCCACAAGCCCCTACTGTCCCCGAGCCCGCAAGCTCGATAAGACGCACCCGCAAGTGCACTTCCCTGGCCCTCAACCCTCACAGCTCTCCAGCCCTCAAGCTAGACAATTTGGCCCGCAAGCCTTACAAGAAATTACAGTAAATAAAACTGCTTCTTCTGCCGGATGAAGATCGGCAACTTAGCCTGATGAAGATTGGCTTCTTACGGTTGAAGAGGACGCTTTAGATTTGATCTTTATGGCTCAGCTCCTTCTACAATATTCTTCTTTAGCCTGATGTTGAACGGAAACTTCTCAGTCAATGGAGATGACTGATTCTTATGAGAACTCTTGAATCTTGTTCTCTTTCTTCTCCGCTGAAGAATACTGTTCTATTGAAGAGCGGCGGGATTCTTTTTCACTTCCTTTTCTTGCACCGTAAGCCTCTTCTGTTCTAGGGCAATACTGTTTCCTTTTAAAGGACAGATAAGCCGCATAACGGTAACATCTGTTGTCCTTTAATGTCAGACGCCCATTCTATAAGAGCACGCGCTGATTGGACAATCAGGCGGCGGCATTAACTGCTAACAGCACGTCCGCAAGATTTGAATTCTGTCTTCATGATATTTGCATCATTACGACGGCAAACTATCTCTGACTTTGTCGTCGCGATCTTCCTTCTACCTCATGTCGTCGTAATCATATGTTCTTTCGACGACATGTGTTCCACATGATGATGTCCTGTGTCTTCTCTGCATTCGACGAACAGCATTCTGCATTTGCCAATCTAGCCATGTGATGCGTTGATTCGACAAGTGCACCGGTCGCGCAAGTAATAATAATGGGGAAAATCCCCGAGTGTCGGTCTCTTGAGGAACACAGTAAGGTGGAGTTAGGTTTCGAGGAAGGACTTGAGATTGAAGTCCTTAAATCGGATGGAATGCGGGGGAGTTGGGTTGGCTTTTGGAAAATAAAATAAAAGCTATCAACTACTCCTATGCAATGCCGCTATGCAATGCTTCGCTTGGCGGGATGGAGACTAGGCAGGCCTTGAGCGCGCTGCGTCGAAAGGGCGGATGGACGAGTAGGCAAGCGGAATCGAACAGTGCAGGCCTTGAGCGCACTGCTTCGTTAGGCGGGATGGAATACGGGCTGCGATGCCACGCTTCGGTAGGTGGATGGATGAGTAGGCTAGCGGAGTGAGGGTCGCAAGCACCTCTTCGACAAGCACGCCACTAGCAATTGCTAGTGCGGCACATGAACGTGACGGCGGGATGGAGGATGGAATGGGGCGCACCTCAAGCAACTCAAACAACAAATATTTCACATAGACATGAAATAAATAGAAATACAACTAGTTTAAGTGCCACTTCATCATAATAATGAGATCTAAAACATATACACATCAATAAGAGAAGAATAAGGCAAGAAATCGACCGAATCCGAAGTCTCGTTGTAGATTCACGGTTGGAATCGCCGGGTTGTCAATCCGCGTCCAAGCTCGGTCCGCAACTACGTCCGGGGTAGAGAAGGGCTGTCACACCTCCCAATGGACCCGTCTTCTTCGTGTCACGATCCGGTAGAGGTTGCAAACTTCCTCTTGCTCGATGGAGATGGCGGCTAGATCTCTCTTTGAAGCTCTCGGATGAAGGAGGAGGCCGAGAGGAAACTCTGGCTCAAGATTGGCGTGAAGAACAAGCCCGGAGCATCTCCCGATGGTGGGCGGCGATGGAGGGGCGAAACTGGCGTGGAACGGCGGAAGAACGGCGGAAAAATGCGGAAGATCTGACCTAAATCGCGAGCAGGTCGATTTATAGGCGCTGGAATAAACAGTGCGCACGGTCATTGGCGCACGACCAGTGGTCGTGCGCACTAGAATCCTGTGATCGTGCGCTCTGCCTGGACGGAGCCTGCAAAGACAGAAATTGTGAAATAACATGTTCGCACGACCAGTGGCGCACGACCGGTGGTCGTGCGCACTATCGTAGGTGGTCGTGCGCACTGATTGAAACAGAACTCATGAAATTGATGATAAGTGCGCACGAACAGTGGCGCACGACCGGTGGTTGTGCGTACTATCGTAGATGGTCGTGCGCACTGCACCAAACAGAACTCATGAAAAGGTGTTAAGTGCACACGACCAGTGGCGCACGACCAGTGGTCGTGCGCAATAGAACCGGTGATCGTGCGCAGTGTTCCTGTGCAGAATTGCACCGGGAACACCTGCACGACTCCTATTCCAGCACAACCACGAATCTAGCCACTGAAAGTGGCACCTAACGGAGCATGAAAACTACTAAAGAAGAAAAGCATGAAATCACACCAAAATGGGCCTAGAGGTGCACCTAGCATGGAATATCAAATATAAACAATAACATGGCTAAAGTGCGGTGAAATGACTGAAAAATGGCCCGGATGAGTTCATAAAAGTGTATATGATCAGGACTCATCACCATGTCTCAGCGGTCGACGAACACTTTGCTTCTCAGCTGCTGCTGCTCTATCCGTCATTACGACGGTAAGCATTCTTTGTCGACAACATCATTTTAATTTCTCGACGATGTAGTACTTAGTAAAATAACTAGAGTACATGACATGTTGTCGATTCCTGCAAGCATGAACTAGATGGAATGTCAAATACAACTTGCATTTATCATTGAGTTGAGCACTTCTTCAAATCAGGAACATTGCAGGGCACTGTTCCCAACATCCTGCGTTTTTCCCGCGAGGGGAATCGGTCCCATCTGTAGCGGCATTTCCTGCGCTTTTATAATAAACTGGCTGAATTTTGGGCACGCACGATCATGCGCTACCCGTGCGATAATTAAAGATAAAAACTGGCGTGAAGACGAAGCTGCGCCGCCCGTGCGATTTACTCACGCACGGGCAAATCCACCCATGCGTCAAAACGCACGGGTAAATTCAGAAAAGCTAAAAACAGGATGAAACAGGCATCCGTGCGTTTGACTCACGCATGGGCAATTCCGCTCGTGCGTCAAAACGCACGACCAAACTCAGAACTCCCGTTTTCTGCCCAGATGAGAACGCACGACCACAACCGTCCGTGCGTCAAGGAAACACACAACCGTGCGTTGCACACATTCATGAATTCTGGGGGAAACTGAATGATCCGACCACCTGTACATAAGATAAAACAGCTGGGAAACACCTCCAGCACTAGATAATCATAGAGAAAGGGATGGGGAGCACCATGTGCTTACCCCCAATAACAAGGAGCGCAAATGCACACCGAAACGGGCCTGAGAGTGCACCTAGCAGGGAATAACAAATATAATCAAAAACATGCCTAAAGTGTAGTGCATCGACAAGAAATACGGCCCAGATGAGTCCATAAATGTGTATATAAATGGGACTCATCACACCCCCAGACTTAACCATTTGCACGTCTCGGGCAAACTACTCAGTTCTCCTGTCGGAACAATTGGATGTTAGAGTGTGTTTGAGCGGTAGAAACCTATGTGAAGTCGCATGCACACGTGCATAGAAATACATTAGAACAGAATTAAACTCAAGATTATATCTAACTATTTCTAGAACAGTAATTTGAAATTTACTTTACTTGGATGATGAATCCCGGTGAATCTTTCGGTCGCGCAAAAGGGAAAATAGCGTGACTAACGAGTAGAGTTTTACTCGAATCAAAGCTCGGGACAAACTCCTAAGAAATCCATCAAAGTCGGTGTCCATAGGCTTGCACATTCGCACTCTCTCTACTGCATGAGACGACTCGTATCTAAAATCAATAGGACTTATGGGTTAGGATTGGGCTTAGGTTGAGTTTAGGCTAGATAAGTAGAAGGACGATGGGAATCGCATTCAACATAACTGAGCACTCAAGAGAATTACAATCACCAATACAACATTTTCAAGAATTACACAACACCCCCAGACTTCAACTGAACACTAGGTGCGTGCTAAGCCAAATATAATTTGAATTTGTCGAGAGAGTAATCATTTTGAACAACCCCTTTTTTTTTCTTTTTTTCTTTTCTTTTCTCTTCTCGACAGAATACTTTTGTAGGCACAATAAAAACAGCTCCTTTAGCTAATTCAAGGCTGTCATACACCACAGAGATAACACCAAATGCGATCGAAAAATAAATTTCTTTCAGCTCAAAAGTTGGTGCGAAAATAGGTTTGGCCGTATGGCTTTGGTGAAATTTTAGTGGAGCTAAACAAGGATGAAAGGTAGGCTCAAGTGGGCTTGCAAAGGTGATTACGTTGGTAAGGATTTCAAAAGCGCAAACGGATCAAGAAATGGCCTATATCACATTTTATAATGAGTACTTCAACGCAATTGTTTCAAGAGTAGCCTAGTGCAAGTTCTAGCCACCGAGAAAGGTTGTCCTTCCTTCTGACCCTAATAATAAGCTACTACTAGTACAGCTACACTCGACCTTATGCTACCGTTGAATTCACCAGATTCATCACTAAAGTAAAATAAATTGCAACTACTATAATAGAAATAATTAAATTATAACTTTGAATTTTATTCTACTCTAATTGAATTTCTAGGCGTGCCGGGAGCATTTGACTAGATCACTACTCGAGTCAACATTTTTCTCTACTCCTCACTCCTACACTAACAATCCAATTCTTTCGAGCAGGGAACCTTGCAGCAATATCCAATAAGCGCGCGTGAACTAGGTGCAAGTGTATGCAATGTGTGCACCAAAATGATAAATCCTAACTCAGCACATTCTAACTTGCCATGCAAATTGTGTGTACGTGCAAAGCTCGCTCTCTCCCCCAGACTTGATCAAAACGAAATAAAATAGACAATTCAGGAATAGGGAAAAATAGGGGTAGAGAGGACCTATGCTCATAAAAGAACATGCCAGAAGTGCGGTATAATCCTTCTTTAAAGATCTCCTCCTCTTCATCCAATCGCATTCACACCTGCAATGTTAGCGCCAAAGCAAAAACAAACAAAACATAATAGAAATTAAAGCAAGCAAGCGAAACCGGGTGGTTCCCATGGGTTGTCTCCTAAGAAGCCCTTTTGTTTAACATCCTTGAGGTGGACCAAATACCTGTATTAAGCAGTTTATAAAGTCTAGGAATAAGCAAAAGTCAATAAATCCTAATTATTATTACAAGCTCAACACAAATCAGCTATAAGCTGATTTGAAGTAGTAACAACTGATGAAAGAAAAAGGTCCGGGGACCTGGTAGTAGGGGTGGAAATTAAGTAGGATGCTCAGCCTCCAACCCCAAATCTCCTCCTTTTTCGCTCTCTTCTTCTCCTCCAGTATTATGTCTTCAAAGAAGAATCGCTTGCCCCCTTGTAACCAATCCTCAAAGGGAAGCACCAACGATGATAAGGAAATAAGATGTTTCTTCACAGTACCTTCCTCATCCCGCCAGCCTTTCGGCTCCTCCATGCATAAGGTCTGGTCAACCGGAGGAGGGGCATCCTGCATCCTTGTACATAAAGAAAGGGGGTCAGGAAATAAATTGGAAGAAAAACTAAAAGAAATCTCATCTGAGGGGATAATCCCGTCTTCATCCCCCATAGGGTGTGGCAATGACAAACTGATGATATCATCGAAGATTTCACTAGACTCAACAGCGCACGCAATGGCCTCCTCTATAACTTGGACTTCCTCGGTCTGGACCGAAATGGTTGCTTCAGCACACTCGAGACTGTCCTCCTCCATGAGAGTGGGCACGACACTGCGCAGGTCTGCAACATCCTACAAATTGACCTCAATGATAACATCAAAAATAGATGTAGTGTCGTGTGTAGTGGGAGAAAACGTGCCACTTGAGAGTTCGGGCTCACTCTCCACACAAGGGCACAAATCCACGCAAAGTGGTACGTGAACCGAAGAGGTATGGGGGGTCGCATCAGTGACAGAGTCTTGAGGGACACTGATGCACTTGTCGATTCCAGAGCCTTCAAAAAGTGAAGGTGGAAGTGACACGTAACCAGAGGAAGGGGCTGTGCTCGCAGAATTCGAAGATGGGACGATCCAGATATCTGGCTCATCGTCATCTTCCAGTTGGCGAAGGTAATCAGCACAGTCCTTCAAGGCATGTTCTCTACTTTTGCAAAATAAACACTGCTTCATCGGCTTCGCAGGCACCCAAGGTGCGACAGCCACGTAAAAGTGCGACAACAGAGGCGCAGTAGAGTTGCCAAAATATTTATGGGCTCCGTACGGTTTCTGAACGACACCATACTCTTTGGGACACCTATCACTAGCGTGGGATGTGTCCCCACACCAACGGACATCGGATTTTCAAATGCGCCCACATGACACAGAAGAGGAAAATAGCATACTAAAGAATAAATTAAAGAAAATAAAAGACTCAATCGAAAACAACCGATTCATAACCAACATCTCATTACGCCTGCATTACCCGGCAACGACGCCAAAAACTTGATGCGTGATTTCAGCAACGCTAATTAGCAAGCACGAAATTGGGTACGACGGCAGTGCACCGGTCGCTCAAGTAATAAAATAGGGAGGAACTCCGCGAATGTCGATCTCAAAGGAATGTAGGTTCTAGTGAACGAAACGTGTGGTGATTCGATTGTTACATGAGCGAATAATGTGAAACAGTGGCGTTGTGATTGGATTCCAAAGCTATTGCGGAAATAAGAGAAATGCGGGTCGAAAAGCACCGCTTCGCAAGGTGTGGGTGAATGCAGCGGCCGCGATGTCCCGCTTCGGTAAGCGGATGGAGTGGCCACAGTGCGAGGTTTTGTGAGGGTCGTATTCACCTCTTCGCCAACATCACCACTAGCAATTGCTAGATGGCTTCACACACAAACAACCTAGGCTATCACAACAACAAAGAAAGTTATTCTACCACCACATCATCATTGCACATGAACACAAGCAAGGATCCATAACATTAACCTAACAAGCGTTCATACAACAACACAAAGAGAAAACACAAGCATCAATGTTTAGAAAGGACCACATAGAAGATGTCACCGCATCTTGGGTTCTCGGCCGGAGTGAGAGGTTGTCGGGCTCTCTCCGGGCTCGGCCCTCAGATGATGTGCGGACTCGAAGGAGGCTGTCACCGCTCCAACGATCTTCAGCGCATCTATGGTCTCTTCGGCGAAGAATGCTTGAACTAGTGGCAGAGAATGCTTGCAAATGCTCCTGGATGGAGGAATGGCGAAGGAGATCGCTGGAAATGGTCTCCTCTTGTCTCCTCTGGTGGAAGGGGCGAAAATGGCGGGGATCCTGCGTTTTTCCCGCGAGGGGAATCGGTCCCTTCCGTAGCGGCATTTCCTGCACTTTTATAATAAACTGGCAGAATTTTGGGCACGCACGGTCGAACACACGATCGTGCGCTGCCCGTGCGATAATTAAAGATTAAAACTGGCGTGAAGACGAAGTTGCGCCGCCCGTGCGATTTACTCAGGCACGGGAAAATCCGCATGTGCGTCAAAACGCACGGGTAAATTCAGAAAAGCTAAAAACAGGAAGAAACAGGCGTCCGTGCGTTTGACTCACGCACGGGAAATTCTGCTCGTGCATCAAAAGGCACGACCAAACTCAGAACTCCCGTTTTCTGCCCAGATGAGAATGCACGACCACAACTGTCCGTGCGTCAAGGAAACGCACGACCGTGCGTTGCACACAATCATGAATTCTGGTGGAAACTGAATGATCCGACCACCTGTACATAAGATAAAACAGCTGGGAAAACACCTCCAGCACTAGATAAACATAGAGAAAGGGATGGGGAGCACCATGTGCTTACCCCCAATAACAAGGAGCGCAAATGCACACCGAAACGGGCCTAAGAGTGCACCTAGCAGGGAATAACAAATATAATCAAAAACATGCCTAAAGTGTAGTGCATCGACTAGAAATATGGCCCAGATGAGTCCATAAATGTGTATATAAATGGGACTCATCAAGCCCATGTCGACAGATAATCTCTCCCCATATGAAGTTGCGGACTACCAGGGAGGTGACTTTTGCCAAAGCCTTGACCTCCAACCATTTCAAAAAGTAATCGATCATAACTAAGAGAAATCTTCTTTGTCCACTGGCCAGGGGGAAAGGTCCCACCAGATCCATTCCCTCTATGGCGAAGGGCCAGGGCGCGGTGATGCTCCTTAGCCTCTGAGCTGGCAAAAGTTGAAGTGGGTCGAATAGCTGGCACTTTCGACATTGTTTGGCGAACGCCGCCGCATCCCTGCTCAGGGTCGGCCAGAAGTATCCCTGCCTTATTATCCTTGCTTCCAACATCCTTCTCCCCGAGTGACTACCACACTCGCCGGAATGAACCTCCTCTAGGACCCTCGGGTCTTCTTCCTCCGAGACACATCTTGCCAAGAGCCCAGAGAGGGTCTTCCGATACAAGTCCCCTTCATGAAGCACGTAGTAGGCGGACTTATATCGAAAGCGTCTTTGATCTGGGACCACTTCTGGAAACTCTCCCGTTGCCAGAAAGGTCATGAAAGGATCCTTCCACGAGCGGCGCTGTTCTTTGTCCATGAGCTCCCCTTCCTCAATCGAAGGATTAAAAAGATCTGTCAAAGTCCCTCCAACCCGAGGGCCGGACTTGGCCAGCCGGTCTGTCAGGACGCTTTCTTCCCTTGGTATGTGCCTAATGGAGAAGGTCTTGAATGTTCTGATGAGGCCCCTTACTTTTGCCAAATATCTCATGAGTGTGGGCTCCCTTGCCTCGAACTCACCCTTGATTTGCGAGGCTATAACCATCGAGTTTGTGAGAACTTCCATGTCGTGAACCCCCAACTCCTGAGCCAGACGTAGGCCGACGATCACTGCCTCGTACTCTGCCTGGTTGTTGGTGATGGGAAAATGTATTACCAGAGTTTGTTCGATTTTCATTCCATGAGGGCTCTCCAACACCACCCCTCCCCCTAAGGAATTCCTGCCCGACGCCCCATCGACCAACAGCTTCCAAGGGATGTGACGAAGAGCTTGATCTTCCTCCATTTTGATTACATATTCTGCCATGAAATCCGTGACCGCTTGAGCCTTCATCGACAATCGGGGAACAAAAGAGATGCCAAACTCACTCAACACCACCGACCACTTCGCGAGCCTTCCCAAGTGCTCCACCCCCTCGAAGATTTGGCGAAGGGGATGGTCCATCACAACCTGGATCGAGTGGGCATGGAAATACGGCCTGAGCTTCCTGGCCGAGATGACCAGGGCGAAGGTCAACTTCTCCAAAATCGGGTATCGGAGTTCTGCCTTCTTCAAAACCCTGCTCACATAGTACATGGGCAGCTGCTTCTTATACTCTTCCCGGACCAAAACGGAGCTTACGCCTTCAGCCCCGACCCCTAGATACAAGGATAGATTTTCTCCCTCCTTAGGACCTTGGAGTAGCGGAGCCTTGGTGAGCTGGCTCTTTAGGGCCTGGAAGGCCTCCTCACATTCCCCCGTCCATTCGAACTTCTGGTTACCTCGCAACACGTTGAAGAAGGGGGAGCATTTCTCTCCGGCCCGGGAGAGAAACCTACTCAACCTTGCGAGCTTCCCAGTTAGACGCTGAACTTCCTTGGCATTTCGCGGCGATTTAAACTCCATTATAGCTTTGACCTTGTCCGGATTCGGCTCTACCCCCGCCTGGGTAAGGAGATGTTTTAGAAACTTCCCCTTCTTGGCCCCGAATACGCACTTCAGGCGGTTTAGCCGCATTTTATACTTGCGCAGAGTGGCAAAGGTTTCCTCAAGATCGTGGAGGTGAGAGCTCACGCTCTTACTCTTGACCATGAGGTCGTCTACATAAACCTCCAGGTTTCTCCCTCTTTGCTCCCGGAAGACCCGGTCCATCATTCTTTGGTAAGTCGCCCCTGCGTTCTTTAGCCCAAACGACATCATCTTATAGCTAATTTGATGATAACCTGAAAAAGCACCTAAGTAAGACATTACAGAAAAACCGATGGCTGAATCAACCAGCGTGTCGATTCGAGGCAAAGGATAACAATCCTTGGGGCAGGCTTTGTTTAATAAAGAAAAATCAATACACATACGCCATCGACCGTCGCCCTTCTTTACCATAACGACATTAGAGATCCAGTCTGGATACTGGATCTATGATACAAAACCTACCTGGAGGAGCTTCTCTACCTCCTCGCGAATCGGCTCCTCCAGCTTGTCAGTGATGGCTCTCCTCTTCTGCCTGATGGGGCGGGCTCCGAGCTCAAGGTTGAGGCGGTGGCAAGCTACGTCTGCATCAATGCCAGGCATGTCCGCCGCGTTCCATGCAAAGATGTCCACGTTCCTCTGGATGCATTCCAGCATCCTCTTCCTGTCCTCCGAGCCAAGACCCCCGTTGATCCGCACTTTTTCCACTCTTCCCCCTTTGGTGGTGACCTCCATATCGACCACTTCTTCAGCCGCCTCAAGACGGGTCGGCTCTTCCCATTTGTTATTCTCCTCCCTCTCCTCGGGCATGGTCTTTTCTTTCTCCGGAGCCTCCTCCTCCATCGGCTCGATACGCTCCTCCATAGCCACTTTCTCCTCCCCTCCTGGGATGCTGCTCTCTCCTTCTCCTTCCCCTTTATCTCCACCTGGCCCCTCCGGCCCCTTCATCTCCCCATCCACCTTCTCAGCCTCTGCCATCCAAGAGATAGTGTTGACGTCAGTCACATAGCACTGCCTCGCCACCTTTGCATCCCCCGGATCCAGACCTGAAGTCCACCACTGCGGAACTTCAAGAACTGATGGAAGGACGAGGGAACGCACCGAAAGGTGCTGATGAGAGGGCGTCCAAATATGGCTTTGTAGCTACTCGGAGCGTCAACAATGACGAACCGGCAGTTCCTGGGGACCCCTCCCAAAGTCACATGGAGGCCGACTCCTCCCTCGACTTCTTTCCTCTCCCCCGAGAACCCGAACAGGGGTCCATCCAAAGCTTGCACTCTCTTCGCTTCTACCTCCAGCGCGTCAAAATCCTTCTTGAAAATAACATTCACCGAACTCCCATTGTCGACCAAGATGCGGGAGACTGTGAAGTTTTCAATTGCCGCCTGGATCACCAAGGCGTCAAAGAATGGGTCTTCAAAATCTGGCATGTCCTCCGCTAAGAAGTTGAGCTTCTCCGAAGGGGGTGGGGTTTGGGAGGTCGATGCGACGCTACTCCTGAACATCGCCTGGAAGCTTCTCTTGCGAGTTGCTTTGATTCCTACACCCCCCCCATGAATCACCCCAACCCCTCCCCTGGCTCCCAAATCCGTCCTGTATTCGCATATATCATCTTCATCTCCTGGTAGCACCTCTTCGATTCTCACAGGTCGCTGCTGTTGCTGGCCTCTTCCCCTCACCTCCAGAAATTCCAGGCAGGTGGCCGTCGCGTGACCTTATTCCTGATGAAAGTTACAGTTGGGCAACGCCACCCTGCCCCCTCTTCCACCTCTTCCTCGGCCTACTGACATGGCTTGCTCTTGAGGGCGGTGAGGTGGTCTGGGACCTTGCCTCCATCCCGGATGATTGAACCTCCCCTCCCCCCTTCGTTGGTGATCTCTTTCCTGACCTCTCGCTGATCCTTCTTGGGGCCTCCAAGCCAGCCGGTTATTGGGCTCCTGATACCCCCAATCCCACTACTGCCTCCGAAACCCCTGACCTCTCGGTTCTTCCCTTCTTCTTCCCTCCTGGTGCCTCACCTATGGCTCGCTCAGCCTTGCCAACCTCTTTGCAAACACAGGGTTGGCGGCCTCTCCCTCGATCTCTTCTACTGCCCGCTCTATCAGCTTCTCAAAGGATAGAGGGGCCCTCCGCTTCAGGTCCATCTTGAAAAACCCCTCCCGCAACCCCACTATGAAGGCTAGCTGGAGGGAGAACCCCGACACCTCCTGGACTTGCAGGACCTCTTCTTGGAACCTATCCACATAATGGGCCAACGACTCCCCGGGTCCCTGCTTGATCTTAAAGAGTGCCTCTGCATCCTTCTTCCTCTTTTTTGACATTGAGAAGCGCAACCTGAAGCTACGACGCAAGTCCTCGAAGGCGTAGATGGAACCCACGGGGAGCTGGTAGAACCAGTCCCTCGCCTTCTCTTTCAGGGTGGTGGCAAAAAGCCGACACTGGAAGGCATCTGTCATTGGGAGGATCGAGACCATATCCTCAAACCACTGCAGGTGCAGGACTAGGTCATCTTTGCCGGTATAGTAGGACATCTACGGCCCTCTGAACCCCTCTGGCACCGAGGCTGAGAGGATCAACTCGCAGAAGGGACTCCCTTCCCCTGCTCTGCGAGTGGTCCTCTCGCGCGGAGTCAGCTCGCACACCTCCGCACTCGCTGGGCAGCTGAACAGCTGCCGCCCGGGGAGATCTCACACACTCGTTTCCGCCGCGACCTCCTTTCCAAGCCGCTGGCCCGGGGCGTTCTCACCAATCTGCTAGGGCGGAACCACCGGGACCACGTGAGTCTCGCACTCGCCTCTTCCCACGAAGGCTACCTGCACCGTCCGCATGACCTCTCTCTTGAACTTCTCGAACATCTCCAGCCACTCCATTGCTGCTGGTGGTTGCGAGTGGCCTGGATCGAAACCATTTCCTTCATCTCCTGTCATCGAGCTCAACTTGCAATTTTCTTGCACTGGCTATGGTCCACGCTCACCGCACCAAAAATGTTGAAACCATCAACCGGTCTCTGAGTTCGGATCCACAGGGGGTGTAGCATGCGCCTACTTCTCCCTCACTAAACTCTCCTGACTGAGGATGAAAAATCTGGAACAGACCCAAGGCTGCTGCGAGGAGGTCCCGCCACACACCCTGAAGATCTTAGAGAGCTTCCCCTCCCAAACCAATGCTCAGCTGGGCACCTTGGAGGGCACTAGCAGCCAACTCCGAAAATTTCCTGGAGGAGAGAGCTCAAAAGATCCGGTCTCCTCCAAGGTGCCCTTAAGGGTCTATTTATAGTTTTTCAAGACTTGGACTGCAAATAGCGTAAATCCGCCTTTTGGTTTTACTAATCGCACCCCAAATTGGTCTGCTAACAGCCTAACTACGCTGTTATGAAGGGCTATTGGTAGCCCATAAGGGGTATCCAGGTAATTTTTGTTGGAGTTACCATTGTGATCTAGAAGTGGTCAAACATGTAATCTCACTGCCAACGCGATATGAGCCTGCAGGGTCGCACATAAGAGCATGTGGAGAAGTTGGTAGATTGACTGTGTTAGTAAATGTTACCAATCACCATATAGAATGGGGAAGTCCAGCAATTGTTGCTGTCTGAATTCGTCGGATATGATTCGTCGGAATTCGTCGGGTTTACACGGATAGGATTCGTCGGATTCGTCGGGATTCGTCGGGTCGTTCCGTGGAAACTCGACGAACTGTGACAGAGATCCTTCACTCGGCAAAATGTTGTCGTCTGTCTGGATTCGTCGGAATTCGTCGGGATTCGTCGGATTGTTCCGTGGAATCTCGACGAATTATCACAGAGAGTTTTGACTAGGCAATTGTTGCCGTCTGTTGTGATTCGTCGAAATTCGTCGGGTTGTCCCGTGAAGACTCGACGAATTGTAACAGAAATCCCTATTCGGCTGTGTGGTCTGCGGATAGCGATTCTTCTAGAAGCTGTTTATCCTTTGGGTATAAATAGGACTTCGTTTTAGGGTTCGTATAATAGACGGACGAAAAGAGAAGCCGACGGAAGCCGTTCCGCTCGCCCTCGACGGAAGAAGTTCCGATCTCGTCCGAACCCTAGACGGAAGGAGTTCCGTCGTTCGCCTCCGCCAACCTCCACTCCGTCGATTGTCGCTGGATCTAGCAATCCGTGGAAGTGCAAGGTGCAGCCTTTCTTCCTTCCGAGTCGAGTTGCGTGCGACGTGACTTGGTGTTCTCCCGGCTCGTGTGGACTTCTGTATAGACGTAGACATAATTCTACGTGAGAACTCTCCTTGCCGCCAACAGGAATCTTCTTCTTGGAGCATCTAGGTTGGATTTGATCCAACCCCATTGAGGTAATTTTTACCTAGCATTTTGTTAACTTCTTGATTCAACATTCATGGCCCGATCAAAGCATTTTTGGGTTGTTTCTGTTTATTTCCGCTGCGCCTACATATGATGTATGGTTCTAGAAAAACCCAACAGTGGTATCAAAGCGAGGTTCTGGTCATGAATTTTGTTTCAGAAGTTTGGTTATTCCAGTACGTGCAAATCTAGGTATTTGGAAGCGTTCTAAATGTCAAGATTTCTTCTTGGAATATCACATTTGATGTGATTTTGTGTGGTTTCTGGTGGTGGGATTTCGAAAATTTGGCAGGACCACCGCCAGGGGCGCTGCCCCTTGGACCCCGTTAGGGGCTCTGCCCCTAAGACCCCGCCAGGGGCACGGCCCCTTGGAACCCCGCCAGGAACGTCTGGGATTTCGTGGTCATTTCTAATTGTTAGAAATTGTTGTCTCCTTAGCAGTAACCGTCCCTCAAGTGGTTAATGAACCCTTGTATTGTTTTGGATTTTGAATCCAACAATGAGAGACGAGCTTGTCTACTGCTTTAAGTCGAGTTGTCTTTGCCTTTGTCCAATGCATGTAAATCTGAAGATTTGGAAGAGTTCTAAATGTCCAGATTTAGCCCTTTCATCTATCAAAGGTTGATAGTCTTATGTTGTGCACATAAGGGATGCATGTGGTTTTTAGAAAGCTTGTTTTTCTGTGGATGTGCACATTGATCAAATGTTGATCATGGTTAAGTGTTAACCTATTTTTTAAAATTCTCTTCATCAAATATTAAGTGTTCGGATGCCTTCCGATGGATGACACTCTTCCTGCCTCGATCGATAAAGTGTGGGCTTGCCAAAGCAAGGTGCATTAATCTATCTTGGTAAGGGTGCGAGCGGATAATTGTGATATCCCACTGTCGACATCGGGTCTAACTTAACTAGGTGACCTCAAAGGTTGAGTGCCTAGAGGCATAGGGTTGGCATGCACCATATGATGGATGCGAATAAGGAGTTATTCACCAGCCATACAAGAATTGCATGAGGATGCAATTGGCAAGCGTTGCCTACCTAAATAACCGCATTATGAGAGGAACGCCAAAGCGGACTCGTGGTGTTGGTGAAATACGGATCTTGTCCACTAAGAGAGTAGCTCGCATGGACTCTCCGAATTGATAGTGAGGGCTATCAATTTGAATAAAATAGTGGGAGTATTTAATTGAAGTCCAAATTAAAATAAATTGTATTTTGAAATTAGGGTACTGATTAAATTCTGCATGAATTCTTGTAGAATTCCATGGCAAGTGGTTCACATTCCACCTTGTCCCTAAGAGCTATCCTTGAGAAGGACAAGCTTAGTGGGACGAATTACATGGACTGGTATAGGAACTTGAGAATTGTTCTCAGGCAAGAGCGAAAGCTCTACGTCTTGGAAGAAGAAGCCCCCGAGGTGCCGACCGGGAACTCGTCCCGTGTTGATAAGGATGCTTATAAGAAGTATACCGATGACGCCTTAGACGTCGAGTGCCTTATGCTTGCCACCATGAACTCTGAGCTTCAGAAGCAACACGAGAACATGGGGTGCAAGGAGATTGACGAGCACCTAAAGAAAATGTTTCAAGGGCAAGCTCGTCAAGAGAGGTTCGATGTCACGAAGGCCTTATTTCAGTGCAAAATGGGAGCTCGAGACTCAGTTGGTACTCACGTACTCAAGATGATTGGGTATATAGAGAACCTAGAGAGACTGGGTTTTCCTCTGGGTCAAGAGTTGGCCACAGATCTTATCCTGCAATCGTTGCCGGATAGTTATGAGCAGTTTGTCTTGAACTACAACATGAATGAAATAGACAAGACACTGCCCGAGCTCCTAGGCATGTTGCGAACTGCCGAAATAAACATGAAGAAGGCCAAGCCTGCTAGTCCCATATTGATGGTACATAAAGGCAAGGGTAAGGCCAAGGGCTTCAAGAAGACAAAGGTGGGACCTAAGTCACATCTTGAGCCCAAATCTTCTGCGCTGAAAAAGAAGAGCACCGTGAAGGAAGGAAAATGCCACCACTATGGCAAGGCTGGTCATTGGAGGAGGAATTGTCCTTCGTACATTGACGGTCTGCGGAAAATGAAGGGAGGTATGACTTCCGCTTCGAATATTTACGTTATAGAGATAAACCTTTCTGCTCCTTCATCTTGGGTATTGGATACCGGATGTGGTTCTCACATTTGTACAAATGTGCAGGAACTGGGAAGGAGGAGATTGCTGAGTAAAGGAGAGGTGGACCTACGCGTCGGCAATGGAGCAAGAGTTGCTGCTGTAGCCGTAGGGGTTTACCGTCTTTCTTTGCCCAGTGGGCTTGTAATAGAACTTAATAATTGTTATTTTGTTCCGGCCATAACTAGAAACATTATATCAATTTCATGCTTAGACATGATTGGATTTTCTTTTATAATTAAGAACAATTGTTGTTCTATATTTAAGAATGATGTTTGTTATGTTGTAGCTCAATTGTTTAATGGTCTTTATGTTTTGAACCTGGACCATCCGATCTATAATGTAGATAATAATAAAAGACTAAGAACAAATGACTCAAATCCTACATATCTCTGGCATTGTCGTTTGGGCCATATAAACGAGAAGCGCATATCCAAGCTCCATAAAGATGGACTATTGGACTCATTTGATTATGAATCATTTGAGCGATGCGAGTCTTGTTTGTTAGGCAAGATGACTAAAGCCCCTTTCACTGGTTATACTGAGAGGGCTGAGGATCTCTTGGGTGTTGTACATAGTGATGTATGCGGGCCCATGAGTTCTATGGCTAGAGGTGGGTATTTCTACTTCGTTACATTTACTGATGATTTCAGTAGATACGGATACGTGTATCTTATGAAGTGCAAATCCGAAACCTTTGAAAAGTTCAAAGAGTTTAAGAATGAAGTGGAGAACCAATTGGGTAAAAAGGTTAAAGCACTCCGATCTGATCGAGGTGGCGAATACCTGAGTCATGAGTTCCGTGATCATCTGAAAGAGTGTGGTATTGTATCACAGCTCACTCCACCTAGGACACCGCAGCATAATGGTGTGTCTGAGAGGAGAAATCGTACTCTGTTAGACATGGTACGGTCGATGATGAGTCATGCAGACTTGCCTGTTTCCTTTTGGGGTTTTGCTTTAGAGACTGCTGCAATGACACTGAATCGCGCTCCGACGAAAATGGTTCTAAAGACACCATATGAGATATGGACTGGGAAGCGTCCTAGTATGTCGTTCATTAAAATTTGGGGCTGTGAGGCATACGTACGACGTCAAATGCCTGACAAGCTGGAACCCAAATCAGATAAGTGTTATCTGGTGGGATATCCTAAGGAAACGAAGGGATATTACTTTTACCTACCGTCTGAGGGCAAAGTGTTTGTCGCAAGGACGGGTGTCTTCTTGGAGAAAGAGTTCTTATCAAGAAAGACGCAAAAGGTAGAACTTGAAGAAGTTCAAGAACCACAAATAGTGAATGAACCAGAGTTGGATTCTGAGCCAGGACTACAAGATGTTGTAGCTAGAGAACCTGCTCACGAAACACAAGTCCTACGTAGATCTGGTAGACCAAGATTTGAGCCTGAGAGATATGGATTTCTCGTGTCTCAAATAGGTAATGTGTTGCTTATGGATCATGATGATGAACCAGCAACCTACCAAGAGGCTATGAATGGACCGGACTCCGACAAATGGCTTGAGGCTATGAAATCTGAAATGGACTCCATGTATATAAACCAAGTTTGGAACTTGGTGGAACCACCTGAAGGGGTACGACCCATAGGGTGCAAGTGGGTCTTCAAGAAGAAGACCGACATGGATGGGAATGTATAGACATTCAAAGGGCGACTGGTGGCTAAGGGTTTCAAGCAAATTCATGGTGTTGACTATGATGAGACCTTTTCCCCTGTTGCCATGGTAAAGTCCATTAGGATATTGCTTGCTATTGCTGCGTATTATGACTACGAGATCTGGCAGATGGATGTCAAAACGGCTTTCCTAAATGGAAACCTCCTTGAGGAAGTGTACATGACACAACCCGAGGGTTTTGAATCCCCAAATGAAGCCACTAAAATATGCAAGCTGAATAGGTCCATTTATGGATTGAAACAAGCCTCTAGAAGTTGGAATCTTCGTTTTGATGAGAAGATCAAAGAGTTTGGTTTTGTCAAGAACGAGGATGAACCGTGTGTTTACAAGCGAATCAGTGGGAGCATTGTTGTCTTCCTGATATTGTATGTAGATGACATACTGCTGATCGGGAATGACATACCTACCCTGAAAGTTGTTAAGAACAACCTAGGGAACTGCTTTTCTATGAAGGACTTGGGTGAAGCGACTTACATACTCGGTATTAAGATCTATAGAGATAGATCGAAGAAGTTGCTGGGTTTGACCCAGAGTACGTACATTGACAAGGTGTTGAAGCGGTTCAACATGCTTGAGTCCAAGAAAGGATTTTTGCCCATGTCTCATGGTGTGAATCTCTCTAAGGACCAGTGTCCAAAATCTTGCGAAGATAAGGACCGCATGAAGTCGATTCCATATGCTTCGGCAATTGGGTCAATCATGTATGCAATGTTATGTACTCGACCCGATGTCTCTTTTGCTTTGAGCATGACTAGCAGGTATCAGTCTGATCCCGGTGAATGTCACTGGATAGCCGTAAAGAATATCCTGAAGTACTTGAGAAGGACTAAGGATGTATTCTTAGTGTATGGTGGAAAGGAAGAGCTCGTTGTAAGTGGTTACACGGATGCCAACTTCCAAACTGATAGGGATGATTCAAAGTCTCAGTCAGGGTTTGTGTTTTGCCTGAATGGAGGAGCTGTGAGCTGGAAGAGTTCCAAGCAAGAGACAGTTGCTGATTCTACAACTGAGGCCGAGTATATCGCTGCAGCTAATGCAGCGAAGGAGGCTGTATGGATTAGGAAATTCATCGGCGAGCTAGATGTAGTTCCTAGCATTGTTGGTCCCGTAGTTCTCTACTGTGATAACAATGGTGCAATTGCACAATCTAAGGAACCTAGATCCCATCAGCGCTCCAAGCACATACTTCGGCGGTTCCATCTTATTCGTGAGATTGTCGAACGAGGAGATGTGAACATTTGCAGAGTGCCGACTGAGGAGAATATTGCAGATCCACTGACAAAGCCTCTCGCGCAGAGAAAGCATGATGGTCATACTAGATCAATGGGTATACGATACCTGAATGATCAACTCTAGTGGGAGTCTTGTGGGTTGCATGTAAAATAAATATTCTGTTGGCTGTTTAAAATTTATTCATATGATGAATTGTGTACCAATTATTTCTTTTTACGATTAATGGCAAGTTCTTTTATTACGATATACTGTTTCTATATGATAGAATAAAATTCGTGATAAATACCCTTAGAATGTTCGCTTCCATAGGACATCAAGTACGAGACTTGAATGTGAGAGCCTATGATTTCGAAGCTTCATTCTTAAAAGGTCCCTGGTCGAGGTATCATCGTAGAAGCTAAGGGTGATGATGATACATTAAGACTAGCATGTGTGTTGACTGATGACCGGTTCTCACAGGTCATGATATTGTGATATCAAGTCATCACGTGGGTACTTGTTAGTGAACAAGTTGTACTGGACAGACCCAACCTGAGACTACTTTGTGGATTGTTACTTATAAGTGTCACAAGTAGGTCTCATTTGACAATGGTGTTGTGGTCCTTTGACCTGAAGTCACAGCATTCATCGAGTGAGGAAGAGCGTGCTTTGATGTCATCTAAAGTCTTCCTTGAAGAAGGTTGATGATAAGGGTGGTCGTTGGGTACGTTACGAATCATTTGGGTGTTTGGGTGTGAGCAGATATGGGATTTGTCCTCCTATCTAACAGGAGTTGCATCCATGGGCCCCTTGATGGAATTGGACTGAGAAATGCATGGCCATGCTTGGTTGAGCCAATATGTGATATTGGGCTCACCATTCTCTGGAAGTCCGTTCTAGATCAAGAAACTTGGATTGAGCTATTATGAGGGTGACACGGTCCATGCCTCTAGTTCTTTCCGGATGTAAGGGACAAAGGGACAAAGACAACGCTGTAACATTGGTCATAAGGGCTTATGAGTTATGAACTCTTATTGCTTGGGGAGCAGTGATGCATTGCTAGATGCCGCTCATTGTTTGTGAGGTTTTTGGTTTGATACTTTCAAGATCAAGTGGGAGACTGTTGGAGTTACCATTGTGATCTAGAAGTGGTCAAACATGTAATCTCACTGCCAACGCGATATGAGCCTGCAGGGTCGCACATAAGAGCACGTGGAGAAGTTGGTAGATTGACTGTGTTGGTAAATGTTACCAATCACCATATAGAATGGGGAAGTCCAGCAATTGTTGCTGTCTGAATTCGTCGGATATGATTCGTCGGAATTCGTCGGGTTTACACGGATAGGATTCGTCGGATTCGTCGGGATTCGTCGGGATTCGTCGGGTCGTTCCGTGGAAACTCGACGAACTGTGATAGAGATCCTTCACTCGGCAAAATGTTGTCGTCTGTCTGGATTCGTCGGAATTCGTCGGGATTCGTCAGATTGTTCCGTGGAATCTCGACGAATTATCACAGAGAGTTTTGACTAGGCAATTGTTGCCGTCTGTTGTGATTCGTCGGAATTCGTCGGGTTGTCCCGTGAAGACTCGACGAATTGTAACAGAAATCCCTATTCGGCTGTGTGGTCTGCGGATAGCGATTCTTCTAGAAGCTGTTTATCCTTTGGGTATAAATAGGACTTCGTTTTAGGGTTCTTATAATAGACGGACGAAAAGAGAAGCCGACGGAAGCCGTTCCGCTCGCCCTCGACGGAAGAAGTTCCGATCTCGTCCGAACCCTAGACGGAAGGAGTTCCGTCGTTCGCCTCCGCCGACCTCCACTCCGTCGATTGTCGCTGGCATTGTTCTTCCTGAAGCGGATCTAGCAATCCGTGGAAGTGCAAGGTGCAGCCTTTCTTCCTTCCGAGTTGCGTGCGACGTGACTTGGTGTTCTCCCGGCTCGTGTGGACTTCTGTAGAGACGTAGACATAATTCTACGTGAGAACTCTCCTTGCCGCCAACAGGAATCTTCTTCTTGGAGCATCTAGGTTGGATTTGATCCAACCCCATTGAGGTAATTTTTACCTAGCATTTTGTTAACTTCTTGATTCAACATTCATGACCCGATCAAAGCATTTTTGGGTTGTTTCTGTTTATTTCCGCTGCGCCTACATATGATGTATGGTTCTAGAAAAACCCAACAATTTTCCCCCCAAAGCCCTCTAGGCGAGTGGTCGTTGAAGGCACCACTCGCCAGGCTCATTGTCCATTATTGTTCGTCGGGCGAATGATTTATGGGGTCGTCACTCGCCATGCATTCGACTCGCTTGAGGGGCGAGACCTAGGGCGCTCTCGCCTATCTGCCATGATGCCTATATGAGTGGTCTACGATTGCGTCCTCACTCACCCAAAGGCCCCTTGGACTCCTTATTCCGCTCCTTGCCTTGCCACCTGGCCCCTGGGGCCACTTGGACCCACTCGGCGAATACGGGGTTATACAGTCCCATTTTCATCCATCTTATTTCTGAAGATCCATTTGGTGCCAATGATGTTGTGTCCCTGTGGTCTTGGCACCAACTTCCATACTTTGTATCTCTTGAATTGCAAAAGTTCTTCCTGCATTTCCTAAATCCAGAATGGATTCAAGTTGGCCTCTTCAAACTTCTTAGGCTCTACCTGTGACAGGAAACTGAGGAACAAAGCCTCATTGTGAGCCCTGCTCCTAGTTGTCACACCTTGTTGAACATTCCCAATAATTTTCTCCAAGGGATGATCCCTTAGATGTCTTGTAGCTACAGGTAGTCTGTCCTCTACATGCTGAATTTCTTCCACTCGGTCAGCAGCTTCTTCAGCATCCTGCACCTCTACTTCTTCTGGAATTGCTGCATCAGTATGTGCTTACTGCTGCTTGATGGTTCTTGTATAGATAGTTCTTCCATGGCCCTTTCACTTCCTGTCAAAATAGAAGAACTGGACCAACCCATATAAATTAGGTTGGTCTCATCAAACACCACATGCATGGACTCTTCAACAACATCGGTTTTCTTGTTATATACTTTATAGGCTCTACTATGTGAGCTATAGCCAACAAGAACCCCCAAGTAGCATTTTTCAGCAAACTTGGTTAATTGAGATTTTCCATTGTTTAAAATATAGCATTTAGATCCAAAGATCCTAAAGTATGAAATTGTTGGTAGTTTGCCTTTCAGAATCTCAGGGGGTAATTCCATGAACTTTATTGATGGAAGCTCTATTGAAAACATAACATGCAGTATTGACTCTTCAGCCCAGAAATATTTTGGGAGTGAAGAGTCACTAAACAATGTTCTCCCAACTTCTATCAAGGTTCTATTCCTCCTCTCAGCCACACCATTTTGTTGTGGGGTCCTTGGGGAAGAAAACTCTTGGATAATACCTAGTTCTTGACAGAACCTTGTCATGGATTCAGATTGAAACTCTGTGCCATGGTCAGACCTAGTTCTGACCACAGAACATTGCAAATCATTCTGAATGGCCTTGACATTGTTTATAAAGACATTTAGAGTATCTGATTGGTTTTTAAGGAAAAATACTCTTGTATTTCTTGAGTGATCATCAATAATCACTAAGGTATACAACTTCCCTCCTAAGCTCTGAATTGGCATATGACCAAACAAGTCCATGTACAATAAATAAAGGCATCTCTTAGTGTCTTTGGAGCCAAAATTTTTAAAAGTGGCCCTTGTTTGCTTGCCCATTTGGCAAGAATGACATGGGCCATTTTTAACACATTTTAAATTAGGACTATTTCTAACCAAGTTCTTAGAGAATAGTCTATGCATTGCCTTGTAGTTTATGTGGGCAAGTCTCTTGTGCCAATGAACACATAGAGACTCACTCTCATTTGCCACAAGACACACAGGAGTGGAAGATGATTTGCAAATAAAATCTAAACAATAAACATTTCCACTCCTAGTTCCTGAAAGTATGGTTTCCAAGTCATTAGACTTTTTGATTAGGCACTTATCATTGTGGAATTCAATGACATAGCCAAGATCACATAGTTGGCTTATGCTAACAAAGTTGTGTTGCAACCCTTCAACATAAGCCACTTTAGTGATGGAGACTATGCCATTTGAGATCATACCATAACATCTGGTGAATCCCTTTTCTGAACCCCCAAAGATGACTTTGGGTCCATTCTTCAATGTTTTGTATTCCTGTAGTAAACACTTGGTTACTGTCATATGTCTTGAGCACCCACTCTCCAAATACCAAATCTGCCCAAGGCTGGTATTTGAACTAACCTGCATGATGGAATTTAATTACCCTTAGGAGCCCAAGTGATTTTGGGTCCTAGGTACTTGTTAGTCTGATAAGATAACCTCACACTAGTTGCACTCTTTGCAGGAAGACTCTTCTTTGCATTTGGTACATTGGGATTGTACCAACAATCTATGGCAAAGTGTCCCACTTTACCACAACACCAACATTCATGAATGTTGTATCTCCTCTTCTGAACATTTCCCGAGGAAACAACATTACTGTGCCTTAGTTCAGGAGGGGAGACAGCTGCAATCTTCCTATTTCTCTTAGTAATGATTTGACTGAATATTAATCTATATGTTGTCTTGATGCCCTTTGTTTTGATGACATCAGCTTGCTTTGTCTTGGTAGCCATACAAGATCTGATGACATCAGACACTGAGCAGCAAGTCTTGTCAATAGATTTGACAGCAGAAATTTTCTTTACTGAAATAAATTTAGAAGAGCTTGCACCCTGATTCTTGAATGAGGGGGTTGAGGTACCAAATACAAAAGGTACAGGTTGGGCCATTTGAATTTCCTCATGGGGAGCCTTCATAGCACTCAATCTCATTCCCTTTCTTCCAATATGGGAAGGATTGCTTTCTTTCCTATAGTTACTTCCATTCTTCCAGTAACCATACATGCTTTCATGGTCATACCTATTGGAAGGAAGTAATACCTTTTGAAAGGTGGTTTGAGGCTTAGCCTTACCCCTGCTCTTTTCTCCACTCCCTTCTCATGTTTCCATTTTATTGAATCCTAGTCCTCTTCTATTGGATTGAGAAGAGAAGGAGTCCATAATAGGGAGCACAGATTTAGGCTTGGAGAATTGAGCCACTAGGCTTCTTTCTTTCAAAAGCTTCTCCTCAAGATCCTTGATGATCTTATTCTTTAGATAAAAAGAGCTCAAATGGACAATTGTTATCCCCTTGAGTTTGCTTATTTCTCTACTCATCCGAGCCACCAAAGTAGGAGACTCAGAACAATTTCTTTTAGCCATTTTGAGTGAGTCAATCTCTAGGGCTTGGCTTTTGACAAGCTTCTTGCTCTCTTTCAGAGCAATAACTATAGCATCATATTTGTCAATTAATTGATTGACACCCACTTCAGATTCGGAATCATAATCATCAGTTGATGAGTGTGCATCAGATTCTGGAATTGATTCATACTTAGAGTAAGAGAGAGAAGTAGGTACCTGGTCAGGTGTGTCCTGACAATCTTCATCATCTGAAGTTATGGCCATTAGGCCAATATATTCTTAAACATTTTCATCCACCTCCATATCACTGTCTGAATGTGATAGAGGGGCCCTGATGCCCACCTTTGTTGCAGGAAAGTCCTCATCTTCCTCAGCATCAAACATCCCAATATAGGCCTATTCTTCATCATCTGAATCTGATGATGATGACTCAGATTCACTCCAGCTTTTGTCCTTCTTGGCTAGGAAGGATTTCTCACCTTTTCTTCCCTTCTGGTGATAAGGTTTGTTATCACCCTTATCCTTTCTTTTGACTGGACAGTCATCAATGACATGTCCAGGCTTACTGCAGCAACAACTAATCACATTAGTTAAACCAAGTTTAACATGTTTCGAGTCATACCTGTCCCCTTTGGGGTGCAACCTGTCTGCCCTGCTTGAATCCTTCCTAGGATGTGAGGAGGAGGAAGGCTTATTCTTCCACTGCTTCCTTCTCATCACCTTTTTGAATTGCCTTAAGAAGGCAGCAAATTCCTCATCAGAAGAGCTGTTTTCAGATGAGCAGTGATCTGAATTGTCTGAGTCAGCAGCCCTTCTTGGAGGGGTAGGAATTCTTGTCTTGCTCTTCTTGGACCCTTCAGCTTTGTGGGCCACAGACTTCTCCCTAGCTTGAGGCCTGGAGGAGTTGTCCTCTTCCTTTCTTGCAGATAGTTGCATCGCATATGAGAGCAACTTTCCAAACAGAGTGTGAGGAGGAGTTTCACTCAGCTTTGCCACTTCCCTGATGGCACAGATTTTGGTATCCCAGTCTCTAGTTAGAGATATTAGGAATTTATCATTCAACTCATAATGAGTGAAGGTCCTTTCATAGGTCCTCAACTCATTTACTATTCTGAAGAATCTTTCATAGCAGTCAGTTATGCATTCCTGATTTTGTTTCCTAAAGGCTTCATACTCCTGATTGAGGCAGGATTTCCTATTATTCCTCACTTCTTCAGTACCTTCCATGTACACAATCAATGTATCCCACATCTCCTTTGCAGTCTCACAGTGCACCAAGTTTTGGAATGTTGAATCATCAATAGCATTGATTATTATATTTTGAGCCCTTTTATCCATTGTATCCAATGCTATCTCATCCTTTGTCATTTCAGTGTAAGACTTGCCTACCTGCCTAGTAAGATCAATGGTGGAGGGCTTTGTGATAAGTAATTGGCCTTCCTGAACAATGATATAGATTCTAGGGTCTGAAGCTTCCATGTACAGCCTCACCCTTTGTTTCCAAATGCCAAAGGTTTCCTTTTTACATATAGGAAGCTTCATGGACCCCATTTCTTTCTGAACTCCATTAGAAGCCTTTGGATTTAGAATTAACAATACCTATGTAGGATCTGGTCAGACAGTTAAGCCCTTTATGACCAACCTACCTCTGATACCACTTGAAAGATTATAGGTATGTGATCTAATTCACCTAGAGGGGGGGGGGTGAATAGGTCTTTTGATTTCTACTAGTTTGATGTAGACAGTTAAAATTATTCTAAGCAAGTAATCAAGCAAACCCAGAAAACACATAAGTGTTTATAGTGGTTCCCCAAGACAATGTGTCTATGGGTAGTCCACTTCCCCCTTCTAGCAGTGTGTTAGACAAGGCCAACTCCTCCAAACTTAGCTCCAAGAGCTTACAACACAGATCCCTCAGGTTTTCCCAAACCCTACCTCAGGCACAGCAGCCCTAACTCAGAGGAAACCACCTCCTACAGCTCAAACCACCTCCAGGTCCTACCTCAAGCTGATCTCTCAGTTCTACAACTCAGGCTATTCATCCCTACCTCAGATCTCACAGATCCTACCTCAGATCTCACAGATCCTACCTCAGAGGACTCCACCAAGTACAGCTCAGACCACCTCCTGGTCCTATAACCTCAGGCCAAATGGCCCTACAAACTCAGAACCCAAAGGCCCCTACAGATGATATAATGAGGTTTACAGAATGAAAGAAGAAAAGATCAAGCCTGTTCTTCTTCTTCTTTTCAGCTGCTGTTGCAGACTTGAATCAGGGAGGAGTAGTACAGCTCCAATCTTGATTCTACTTGATCAGCACTTCAGATGAAGGACTGGATCTACTTGCTCTATCTTGAGATGAATCAAGATGAGCTATCTCTTTTCTCCTTGCAGCCTTGTGTTAGCTCAGTTCTTGGCTGCCGATAATGGAACAGTACGCTTCCGCTTCTTTTTGTGCTCGAGAGAAAGATTGATAACAGAAGTGCTTTCCTCAACCCTAACTTATTACTTTCATATTCCTTTTATCTTCAATGGATCTCAGCCGTCCTTCTGATAGATATGGGAGTGACTGGTGGACCCCACAATGCCTTTCTGCAGCTTGCGCCAAGGGAAGAACCCGCCGTGTTACTTTTGAATCTGTCTCAGCGATTGGGCTGAGATGGCTTCCTCTTCTCAGCGGATTCAGTCGATCTGCAGAGAAGTTTTTGCATTCGACGAACTCCATTTTGCGTCCGATGAACTCATTCTTTGTTCGACGATTTCGTCAAGTCTCAGCGCTTGCTTCTGTCCCGTCTTTGCGTTCGACGAACTTCATTATCCGTTCGACGAACACGCCAAGTCTCAGCGTTTGCTTCTATCTCGTCTTTGCGTTCGACGAACTTCATTCTTCGTTAGACGAACAAGCCAAGTCTCAGCGTTTTCTTCTGTCTTGTCTCTGCGTTCGACAAACTTCATTCTTCGTTTGATGAACACGCCAAGCCTCAGTGTTTGCTTATGTCTCGTCTCTGCGTTCGATGAACTTCATTCTTCATTCGATGAACTGCATTCTTCGTTCGACGAACGCGCCAAGTCTCAGCGTTCGACAAACTTCCCAAGTTTCAACAGATATTTGCTGCTTCTTTCCCTTCTCAGCGGATCCACTGAGACAGACAGTCGTCTCAGCGGTTTCTTTTATCTGCAGCTCAGCTTGCCCAGATGCCTTCTCAGCGGCTCCTGGTCTTGTCTCAGCAGTTCAGCTAAGACAGTGAGACCTTCTCAGCTGATTAAACAGCACACCTTTGAATATATTCCATTGTATGGAATATCATCTCCCTGTACAATACCTGAGGCAAAATAGATTGAATCAAATACAATATGTACTTAGTATTGTGAGTGATACCTCTTCAAATCAAAGGAACATTGAGGGCAATATTCCTAACAGATTTGTTGGACATGTGTGTCACATCCCTTTGTTTGAGAATAACAAATCCCAAATTATATTTGATCTTGCTTGTCATATGTTTATAGTGTGCAAGAACTATAGGTGCAATACTCCATAGGTAGAAAGCAGCATGGAACTAACAAACTGAACTTAAGCACTACCGCCAGCGCTATGGGTTACCGGAGGCGCTAGCGCTACCGCCAGCGCTAGCGCTACCTCCTTGCGCTAGCTCGAGTTCGTGCCACAATTCCACACTGCCGACGGTTTCATAACCGCTCCACACGAACGCTACCGCAGGCGCTAGGAGATACCGCAGGTGTTATCTCCAAGTTCTATAAATTGATGGCTTCTCTCTCGTTTTAGAGAGAGCTTCTAGAGAGATTACTTGTGCCAAAATTCTAGTGTTGTTACTCTGCCGAAAGTTCATCTCCCACTCAAAGCCAAAGAAGATTTCTGGAGAAGGAAGCCATCACGCTGCATCCGAAGAACGATCACTTCAACCTCGCTTATGCTACATCGATCCTTCATCCTCATCTTCAGAAATCTCATAGAGGGAGTTCTTGTTAATTACTTAATTTCATTATTGTTATTTTTGTTGTAAAATTGCCGTGTGTTGGCGACTAGGTCCTTGCGCAGCTTAGGGGGTAAATCGCCGCGTGAATTGGCGAGTAGGTCTAGGAGATTAGATCTAGGGTGTGCTCGAGGCCATATCCGGGGAAGGATTGGCTAGAGCGGCTTGAGGCCACATCCGAGGAAGGATAGGCTAAAGCCAACCCGTTTGTGGGGATATAAGTCGGTATAGAAAAGGAAAAGTTATTAATATTTGTACCCCTCCGATTTCTAGCGATATTGAAATCAAATTTATGTAAACACTTATTCATATAATAAAATCATGTCTCTATTTGTGTTTACTTGATTTCTCTCATTTGGCGTAAATGTTATTATTGGAAATTACTTTTTGCTAAATGGTTATTTTGCTCTCTTGTTAACTATAAAACAATATAGTAAATTGCATAAATTTATAAAAATAATTTGTATTCCCTTATTCACCCCCCCCCCCCCCCCCCCCTCTAAGGGCGCCTATCGATCCAACAATTATATATTATTTCTACTCAAAAGTTGATGAATCGTCCGGTCTCGCGTAAGAAGAAAGTAAACTGATCGTTGAGGCTAGTATTGCTCAATATCGGTGCTCGGAACAACCTCTATTGAAATCCATCAATGTCGGTGACCATAAGCTCACCCGGTCACACTCTCTCCACGGCACTAGTTCCATTCATTGATTGAGTCAATAGGACTTTAGGATAAATACGGGGTTTAGGATTCGGTAGGGTTTACAATGATAAACAGAAGGTTTCCGCAACCTAACCCACAAGAGCTATCGTTAAGGAGATTATCCAAGCATCACAATAAAAACACGGATGCACCACACCCCCAGACTTCAACTTGAAAACATGGGGGTGTGCACCGCCTACTCCCAATAAACATCTCAAAAAGATTTTCAATTGAACTCTTTTCTTGACCACCTTTTTCTCTTTTCTTTTTCTTTTTTTTATTCTCGCACTTTATTCAGTGAATAAACTGAGGAAGCACAAACCACACTTTCATAGAATTTACACCGCATCAACACGCTCAATTGAAGACAATAAAACACTACAGGTCGGATTGGGTGTGCGACTAGGATTAGCTTGTAGGCTTTGGTGAAATATAAGTGGAGCTGAATCAAAGGACGGAGTAGGCACAACGGGGCTAGCGAGGATTATGATAGGGTCGGTATACAAAGCTCAACATGGCCAAAACGAAGGCCCTACATCATGCTCACGCTTTGAACTAACTTATGCCAATGCTTCGAAAGTTGCTTGGGGCAAGTTCTTAGCCACCGAGAAAGATAATTCTTCCTCTCGACTCGAGCAATACAAACCTAGCAACCGTCTACACACATTCCTACGCTACCGTAAGATTCACACCAGATTCACCACATTTGAGTAGAATAATCATTTATTACGCAAATAGGCAAAATTACAAAACTATAAGCATAAAGAAAAACTTATTCTACACACAATTCTATGCAAGACGTGAGTACTCGACTTGAGCACTACGAGAGTCAACATTTTACTCCGTCTTACAACCCTAAGCCAACACAACAATTTTCCCAATTCTACAAAAGAAACGAGCTAGACTCGTCATGCGCCTACGATTAAGTGCGCTCTCTAGTGGGGGTTGTGGTGTGCTATGAGAATGAAAAGAAAAATAAGATTATAACTTCTAGTATGATGTGCTTATGTGCACGTGCAAGTGGGTAACGACAAGATACTCTCCCCCAGACTAAAATCTAAACATCACAGAATACAATACTTTATTCATAAAAAGACGAGGAGAGGTTACCCCATGCTCAGAAATGAGCATACCGGAAGATTGGAGTTAAACTGTAAATTAGCTCACCGCGTCCGCCATCAACGTTTCCATACCTACAAAAATTGCTCTGGCACCACACAAAACATAAAAAAAACTGCCAGCATTGATATTAATCATGAGAAGATATATGCGGCATAGACAAACGATACGACAATGACGAAAAATAACATTAGAAAATACAAATTGTCCACAACCACACCCTAGGGACGATGCCCCAGCAGAATAATATCAAGTACATAGTCAAAATAATAGTGCACCCAGGATATTTAAAAGAAACAAAACTACTAAAAAAAACAAGAGGCCCTGGAAGAGGTAGCTGAGTAATCACTAGGGAGAAAGTGGAGGAGAATGCGGAGGAGGTGGAGTAGGAGTACACATCCGCCGAGATCGCGATGTAGAAGCCCGGGCAGGGACCACAGGAGGCTCAACTCCCAAGTGTGCACCAATCCACGAGAAAAGTTCGTACTGCATGGCCATAACATCCTCCATGCGCACGAAACCATCGTAAAACTCAAGATACTGCTGCTCGATGCTTTGCCGCGGGGCGTACCATTGAGTAGTAGGAGAGGCAGTGTGGGGCCCATCAGGGGGTTGCCTACTCATCCCAGCCGAGGTATTAACCTCGGCAACATCAGCACGAACAGCACACTCAACACGGCCTGACCCAACTTCGCGAACTTGGTAGCTCCAATTGTCGCCATGGCGCACCTTCTGAATCAACTTGAATGCCACCATCATGGATAAAGAAATATGGTAACCCCTGGAGAGGACTGTCATGGGTGGCAATGAATCCCAGATGCCAAGTCCTTTGGCAATCCGAGTGATAAACTGCGGTCCTCCGATCGACTTCAGGGGGAGGTAGGTGGCCTAGCGAAGAAGATATTGGGCGAGCACTCGCCCGAGATGGAGAGGCACACCCTTGTGCATGCTAAAGAGGTAGAGGAGATCCTGCCAGCCAGCTACATTCTGGCTCATGGCATGGGCATTGATGCTATGCCCGATCAAGTACTAGACGCAGCGGAAAGCGGGGGAAATAATATGGGTAGACTTTGCTGCAAGAGCCTTGTACTGCTGATCCCGTCCCGTAATGGACTGCCAGAATTCGCAAGGAGATACTCCCTCAGGGAACTCATCTGGACGATTGATAATGTTCGTCTGCATGAGTTCGTCGTGGGTGTAAATTTCGGCGCAAACCGCCAGTTGGCCAACACCCATGGTATGGGTACGACCCCTCATACGGAACGAAAACGACACGGGCTCTCCGATTTCCTCATTGACGTGATCAAGGATGCGGAAGGTGGAAAGGAACTCAAACATGAGTTCACGGTAGACCAACTCTGTAATGGAGAATAGGTTTCTCCATGATCCCACGCTGAGTAGCCCTGCCACCGTCGCATCCAAATGCACGGATCGGAGATCCGGGACAGAAACAAAATGATGATCTAGGAATGTTTTCTGTCGCAACAAATTATACCTTTCCAAAAATTCAGGCCTCCTAAACTACAGCATTGCGTCAACACCAAGATCTTCCGCCCTTGAAGAAGATGATCCTCCACAACGGAACATCCGGCTCACCACCTTCTTGACACCCATGGAGCTTCACTCAAGAGCTAAGGAAGGGGAAAGAAAGGGAGTGGAAGAGAAAACGAAAGAGAAGATGGAAAAAAGGGAGGAGAAATCATGCACGGGAGAGGGATTTGCGAATTGCACGACGGAGAGGTTTAGGGCCAGCGTGCGATTTCATTGGGAAGAAGAAGAGTTTTTATAAAAATATAAATCGCACGGTCGTGCGATTTGATCACGCACGAGCAATCCAATCGCGCGATTGCAAAAATCTGCCCCAAAATTCCCTTCTTTTTTATGATTTGATCAAATCGGGAAAAATGATGTGCGCGCTCCAAAATGAACGTGAAGAACAGATAAATACTCAAAAACATCGAATGCTCTACTACCATCTCCACAGGGTGCGCGGTGCGCGAAAGCTATCAAAAACAAGAGATAAAACTTGCAAAGTCCAAATAATAAGGAAAACTATAATGTTGATAAAATTTAAATTAACTACTCATATGCCTAGATAACTACTGGGTTTTTTGTCTTCCCAGCATGACTTATTTATCACTAATCACAGCTCTAGCTAATGGGTCAATGAAAAGAAAAGTGAACAGGTAACTGGTTTATTATTCGTGTTGGTAGCGGGTACAGATGCAGCGACAAAGCAATTACCCCCATACTTGAATATATATACCTGCACTGAACGTTGGGCAGGGGTAATAAGTATGAAGAAGACATCTCAATGTCTGTCTTCATACGCAGCTGATTCATTCCCTTGTCGGTCTGCACAGCGGGCACGACAACTTGCTAAATCAGATCCAATGAGGAATCATGCGATGAATCAAACACGAGAGTGGGGTAAAGAAACAAATTAGAAGAATGACATAAAAGAATTTCATCTTTGGGAGGGATCCCGGTATCACTCCCGATAAGATGGCCCAATGAAATATTGTCGTCATTATCGATAATGATGCAGGTCTCGGTAGTATCAATGGTGGTCTTGCCCAAGATTTGGACTTCCGTCCCTGTTGCAAAGGTAACTTCCTCTTCACCTTGAGGGTTGTCCTCCTTCATAGGGATAGACACAATACATAGATCTCCTGCCTCATCCTGCGAAGCACTCTCAACAGTGTCGTCAGAAGCAGATGTAGTAATATGCACAAAAGAAAGAGAAATATTGCTCGAACAAAGGTCATGCACCACTACCTCTCAAAGAATTGAATCAACATATTGTGATATAAGTAGAGGGAATATGGGCTCCACCATGTCGGAGTCCAGATTAACCACACATCTAATATCTGTATCCAAATCATTCCCTTCACAGCATGGTGGTGATACGGATACATAAATATGTTGGGAATATTGTCCTCAATATTACCTTGATTTGAATAGGCATCACTCTCAATGCTAAGGGCATATTGTATTTGATAAAGCTATACTTGTGTAGTATATACAGGTACAGGTGACTCAAAAGGAAGGGCCAAACATGCCCTTACATGAGGAGAAATCATCTACAAGGAGATGAAGATTTGTCTCAGCAGAACCGCTGAGACGAAGGGCCAAAACCGCTGAGATGAGGTCATTGTCTCAGGGGATCCGCTGAGACGGGAAAGGAGCAGCGTGCAGATTGGAAAGAATGGCGTGTTCGTCGAACACAGAGTGTCGTTCGTCGAACGCAGAACTCAGTTTGTCGACCGCTGAGACGAGACCAAAGAAGGAGCCGCTGAGAAGACACAAAAGACGTGTTCATCGAACGCAGAGAGCCGTTCGTCAAACGCAGAACACTTTTCGTCGACTGCTGAGACAAGATAGAAGAAAAAACTAAGAGTTGGCATATTCGTCTCAGAAGGTAGTTCGTCGAACGCAGACAGAAAGGAAGAATCAGCTGAGACTTGGGCAAGATCGTCGAACGCAGAGACAGTGCAGATCGTTGAATGCAGAGACAAGGCAGATCGTCGAACGCAGAGTTTGGCTAGTTCGTCGAACGCAGAGTTTGGCAAGATCATCGACCGCAGAGTTTGGCAAGTTCGTCGAACACATTACAACGTGTTCGTCGAACGCAGATTGCGTGTTCTGCCCATGGCGCAAGTTGCAGAAAAGCTGTGTGGGGTCCACCAGTTTCTCCCATACTTCTCAGAAGGACATCTAAGAGCTGTTGAAGATCAGAGATGTATAAAAGGAAGAGTTAGGGCACATTTGAACTCTCTCCGTCGCGTGCAAAAAGAAATCAACTATTCCATTGACGGCTGAAGCTCTTGTCTTCTCTCCTGCTACTCACTGAACAAGCAAGAAGAAGAAAAGAGAAAAAGTTAGCTCCTTTGCAAGAAGGAGCAGGGAGATCTTCCAACCTTCATCTGAAGAAGAAGATCAGTTAGTAGCTGACATCAACATCACCAGCTACAGGAAGCACAAGCTGTGCAGGAACTACAGGGGACTTGCTGTCATCTGTAGTAAGTTTAATACTCACTTTTTTTGTAGGGAATTTTGCCTAAGTTATAAGACCTTTTGGTCTACAATTGTAGGAACCTGAGGGTTCTGTGTTGTAGGGCTGAAGGCCTGAGTGTAGGATCTATTGATCTGAGGTGTAGGGATTCACAGCCTAAGTTGTAGGAGGAGGAATCCTCTGAGTTGTAGGACCTGGAAGGGGTCTGAGCTGTAGGATCAGGTGCTGATATGAGGTTGGGATGTTTAGCCCGAGGTAGGGCTGTTTAGCCTGAGTTATAGGACCTGCTGAGGTCTGAGCTGTAGGATCAGGAGTTGATCTGAGTTGTAGGGCTGCTTAGCCTGAGATAGGGTTGGGAAAACTTGAGAGATCCTGAAGGATCTGAGTTGTAATCTCTTGGAGCTGAGTTGGAGGTGTTGGCCCTGTCTAACACACTATTAGACGGGTGAAGGGGGAAAGTGGACTACCCAAAGACACATTGTCTTTGGGGAACCACTATAAATACTTGTGTGCTTTCTGTGTTTATTGATTTGCTTAAACTAAACCAGAAATAAACTAGGGTACTTAGAGGAAAATTTACAGAAACCTATTCACCCCCCCCCCCTCTAGGTGATTTAGACTACAAACCTTATTAACTAACAAGTGGTATCAAAGCTAGGTTGGTCAAAAAGGACTTAACAGTTTGACCAGATCCTAAAAGGTTTAGTCAAATCAAATCCCAATGGCCTCCTCTGGATTGCAGAAGGAAATGAGGTCCATGAAGTTGCCCATATGCAACAAAGAGAATTTTGGCATATGGAAGCAAAGGATCAGGTTGTTTATGGAAGCATCTGATCCAAGGATCTTCATTACAGTTGAAGAAGGACCTTTTACTTTTCACACTGCATCCACTATAGATCCAATAAGAAGAGTGGCCAAATTATTCAAAGATTTGACCAAGGATGAACTTGAATTGTTCACCATGGACAAAAGGGCCTAAAACATCATTGCCAATGCTATTGATGATTCCACCTTTCAAAACTTGGTACACTGCATTTCTGCCAAGGAAATGTGGGATACTTTGAAAGTATATATGGAAGGGACAGCTAAAGTTAGGGATGACAGGAAGTCACTCCTTAATCAATAGTATGAAGCCTTCAGGCAGCAGAGCCAGGAAAGCATATCCATGTGCTATGAGAGGCTCCAAGAAAAGCAAATGCAGGATGGTGTCTCCTCCAAGGAGAAGTGCTGAACCTGAAGTCAGCACCTCAGGATGCTCTTCCTCTGATGAGGAGTTTGCTGCCTTCACAAGGCAGTTCAAGAAGATGATGAAGAGGAAGCAATGGAAGAACATGCCCTCCTCATCATCACACAACAAAAAGGATAGCAGCAAATCAGAAAGACATCACCCAAAGGGTGACAGGTATGACTCTAAACTTAGTAAACATTCTTCTAACAATATAATCTGTTATAGCTGCAGCATGCTTGGACATGTCATAGCTGACTGTCCAGTTAAAAGAAAAGATAGTGGTGAAAAGAAGCATCATCACCACAAGGATAGGAAGGGAGAAAAATCCCTCCTAGCAAAGAAAGAAAGGAGCTGGAGTGAATCTGATCCTTCAACATCAGATTCAGAGAATGAAGAAGAAGCCTACATTGGGCTATTTTCACCAGAAGAAGATGAAGATCATCCAGCTGCTATTGTTGGAATCAGGACCCCTCTTTCACACTCAGATAGTGATGAAGAGGAGGATGAAGAAGACATTGTTCAGCTAGGCCTTATGGCCTTCACTGATGAGGAAGGAAGTCAGAATGCTTCTGACAATGTTTAGGTACTATCTCATTCCACTTCTATTTCTGATTATGAGACTAGACCAGAATCTGTTGCACCTTCATCAATTGATGGAAGGGGCAAGGAAGCTGAGGAAGAACTCAATCAATTGATTGACAAATATGGTGTTCTTTTGGAGGCTCTGAAGAAGAGCAAGAAGCTTGCCAAGAGGCAAGCCCAGGAAATTGTTTCCCTCAAAATGACTAAGGATGTCAACACTGAACCTACCACCCTGGTGGCTCAGATGAGTAGACAAATTAGCCATTTACAGGGGATAACTGTTGTGCAATTAAGCACTATTTCCCTGAAGAACAAGGTCATCAAGGACCTTGAAGAAAAAGCTTGAGAAGGAGAAGAGCCTGGTGGCTCAATTCTCCAAGCCCAAATCTGTGCTTCCTATTATTGACATCTTCTCCTCTCAAACCAATAGGAGAGGACTAGGATTCAAGAAAATGGAAGTAGGAAAAGGGAGTGGAGAGAAGAGCAAGGGGAAGGCTAAGCCACAACCCACCTTTCAAAAGGTGTTACTTCCAACAGGTATGACCATGAAAGCATTTATGGTCACTGGAAGAATGGGAGTTGCTATAGGAAGGAAAATGCTCCTTCCATAGTGGAAGAAAGGGAATGGGATTGAGTGCAATGAAGGCTCCCCATGAGGAAATTCAAATGGCCCAACCAGGACCATTTGTATTTGGTACTTCAGCCCCTGCATTCAAGAATAAGAAGGCAAGCCCTTCCAAGGTTGAATCATCCAAGACAATGACTGCTACCAAATCAGTAAACATGTCTGATTGCTCAGTGTCAGATGCCATCAAATCTTGTATGGCTGCCAAGCCATTGCAAGCTGATGCCATCAGGACAAAGAGCATCAAGACAGTTCATAGATTGACATTCAGTCAAATCATTGCTGAGAGGAACAGGAATAATGCTGATGTTTCTCCTCCTGAACATGTGGACTGTGCTACACATCCATCAAGAAATGCTCAGAAGAGGAGATACAACATTCATGAATGTTGGTGCTGTGGTAAAGTGGGACACTTTGCCATAGACTGTTGGCACAACCCTAATGTGCCATGTGCAAAGATGAACCTTCCTGCAAAGGGTGCATCTAGAGTAAGGTCATTTGATTGTGCTAACAAGAACCTAGGACCCAAGACATCTTGGGCTCCTAAGGGACATTAAACTCAGTTTTGCAGGATAGTTCAAGTACCAGCCCCATCTTTATGTGGTACTTGAACAGTGAGTGTCAATGGCACATGACAGACAAGAGGTTGACATTATGAAGTCAACATCAAGTAGAGGAATAAATCCTCAAGGTAAGTATGTCTCCTACCTACTGTGAAATTATCATCAAATGCTGTCTTCGATAATGTTAAAGTGGGATGATAAGATTAACCAGTACAATCTGCCTAAGCTATGCTTCAGATTGCATTTTAACTGCTAAGAAAAATCTGGGCTCGACGAACTCTGTCCTGAGTTCGTCGAACGTAGAGCTTGAGTTCGACGAACTCTGCCCTAGAATGAAATTTTAGGTAAATCTTCTCAGCTGTTCCGCTGAGTCGATTAGGTTACCACTAAGACCTAGTGTATAAATAGCAGACCGTGTTAGATGACTCTTCACATTCTCTTGCACTACTCCAACCGCCGAGATGAAACTTCTACCCTTCCGTCCTAACGTTTATTCTCTTCGACCAAATGGCGCCCAAGATCGTGAAGGTGTTGCTAGAAGGATGCGAACTAGTGAGGGATGGCTTTCTTCATACTTCACCAGAGATTTCAAGTGTTATCTCCCTCATCTCTCCTGCCGCTCTAGATTTCGTGCTATCTGAACCCTCTCAGATATTCAGGCATGAAGTGCTAGAATTTTATGCAAACGTCAAACTGTCGTCTTCTAAGGATGGCATGTCTTTTAAGATTGGAGAGTTTAGGGTGAAACTGTCCCCTAAGAGATTGGAAAAAGTACTGCACCTTCCTAGAGTGGAGTAAGAGGAGATTTCTGAATCAGACAAGGAGCAAGCCTTAAGGTGGTGTGAATACAGTGATTCCCAGACTGCATCTTTGAAGAAGAAATTCTTCAACCAAAAGGGGAAGCTGTTGTGTGAATAGGAGTGAGCTTAAGAAACTGCAAACCGCAAAAACCGCCCGCACTGCACAAACCACACCGATTTTTAAACCGCACCGCGTAGTTTCGGTGCGGTGCGGTTTTGAACTTTTACAAACCGAGCGCGGGTCGGTGCGGTGCGGTTTTTGGATCTTGAAAACCGCAAAAACCGCACCGCACCGACTAATGACATATTTTCAATTTTAATAAACTTATGACATATCACATACATATAAATAAAAGTATAACTTTTAAATTATTAATTAATAATATCAATTAACTAATTATATTAGCTTGTTTGTTCTTTATCGATTTATTGATGAATTTGAAGATTAAGTAAGCTTTTGTTAAGTGAAAATAGTATCATAATGGTTCATCTAACTGTAAATGCGTATTCACTAGTTTTCTCTTAATGTTTCAATGTTTGAAGGATAAATAAAGCTGCAATTATGTGAGTGTTGTGCATATCTAGGACTTAAAATCATTTCGATTCGTTATATTTGTATTTGATGTGTCATTTCATATGCAACTAAAGCAGTCATATCATGAGGATTGTATTATCTGAAGAGCTATTTTTAGCTCATGGTTGATTTTGTAGTATTTGTATTTTAAAAATATATGTATTAAACATTTTTTCATGAAAATATAACTCATATAACTATGTTTTTTCCCAAATTTTACAACTTTTTTTGCCTCACATTATCCTTTTGTTGTATATGCATATCACATGCTAAAAATTGCACCGAAACCGCAACCGCACCGTAAAAAACCACATCAAATTGAAACCGCACCGCAGAATTTCGGTGCGGTGCAGTTTTGCTCGGGCCAAAACCGCGCCCTTGCGGTGCGGTTGCGGTTTGGGCCAAAACCACACCAAACCGCACCGCGCACACCCCTATGTGTGATATTATGGGAAAGGCCCTTCTGTGCAAGCCAGGCTCACATGACACAATCTCACAACCAATGTTTGAGCTGGTTGCAAGGATCATCATGAAGAAAAGGACATGCTGGGGAACTATCCTGTACCAAAGGATTAAGCAATGTCTGCAGGCTCCAAACTTAGGAAGAATCTTATCACTCTTCCTGCTCAATGCATATCCAGACCAATTCTCCTCCTTCAAGGGTATCAATATCCACTACTTGAAGAGACTGGATATAAAGACATTGGACAGGTCCACAAAGGTCCTCCCCATGAGCCAACCCTCTATGGTGGATGAGCCGAAGGAGAAGAAGAAGAAAGTAAAGAAGAGTGTGGTTGGAGGTGCTGAGTCCTCCAAGAAGAATGATGATACTCAAGATCACATGGAAGGTGTGGGAGGAGAAGATGTCCCCAGGACATGTGGGGATGATGAACCCCAGGGAACAATTGATTCTACTTCTTAGCCAACTCAGATTGATACTGATCCAGCTGTTCCTCCAGCTGAAGATGAACTACTGAATTCCCCTATCCATGGTAAATTAGGATCATAGTTAGGCTTCACTCCCTAATTATAGGCTAGTCTAGGTATCTAACTAACTCATCAACCATTTTTCAGGTTTACCTAGATAGGATACTCCACATATGGATGTTGTAAGTGAGGGGGAGCATAGCTCTCACTTTGGAGAAGGTGGTGGGGGTGCTAGTGAGGGGGAGCACATCCCAAATGCTGAAGAGCTACAAAGACCAGAACCTGGAATGGAGAAGGACAATAATGGGGTTGAAGAAGTGGTGGAGAAAGAGGTGGCCCAAGAAAGGCCAGCAGCTTTGCTGGACACATCTGACCTGCTGAACTCAATACAATCCATCATTGAGGGTCAGATGTTGTCTGTGAAAGAGCTAGTTGCTGAAAAGGTTCAAGGTGCCACTGTTCAAATAAGGGAGGAGTTACATGCTACAATAAAAGCTTTGACTTAGGAAATCCATGCCAGTGAGTGGAGAATGGAGTCAAGGGTGGCTACAATCCATCAGTGAGGGAGAGTGGAGAATGGAGAAGGGAGTTACATGCTAGTCTAGGAAATCCATGCCAGTAAGAACTGAGCTGAACACCAAGATTAATGATGTCAAAACTGCATCTGATCATATCCTCCAGCAAATGACTAGATGGTTTGAGATGGCCAAAGGCACAGTTGCTGCTCATCACACTGTATTGAAGCAAATTGCTGATCATCAAGGGGTCTCCTCAAAGGACATTACATATGTAAAGAATCATCTTTACAGGAATCAAAATGTCTGGGAGAATGCAGTTGCCAGAATGGCACAAGTGGCTAACACATCTAGCAGCCATGTCATATCCCACATTGACAAGGCCAAGTAAAGCATTTTGGATTATGTGGATAGCACTTTCCAAACTCTCTCCCAATCCATAATAGATCAACACTCTGAAATAGAGAAAAAGATAATGGAAAAAGGCAAAGAAGGAGAGGAGAAGGTTACCAAGCTAAATGCCAAGCTGAAAGGAGCTCACATAAAGCTATAAAACAACATGGAGACTGCCCACCAGTTGATACTCTCCAATCAGGCAGCAGCCAGCAAGCAAGCGGTGGAAGTGGTCAACAAAGCTCCCAATGAAATTCAAGAAAATATCCTGACTGTGGTAAAAAAGGTTAATGATAATCATTGCACCTCAAGCTTAAAGGTATTACAAGGAACAAGGATTGCCTTGAATCTTCCAATATTGAATCTAAGCAGACCTGAAGACTTTGACTTCCAAGGTCAATCAGATCTGATTCAAGATGAGAGGGAAGAAAAGAGGAGAAGGGCAGAGGGCATTCAAACTACTGAAGAGTATATGGCCCAGAAGAGGATGGAAAGATTAGAGGATCCACTCCATGAGGATGACAATCTGGAGTTGGAAACAATTGTTGTCAACACCTGGGTCAGCCATGACAATCAACTCAAGGACATTGACCATGTCTATTCATCTACTGAATGGATCAAGCACCTTGAGAGGGAATCTCTAAGGGAAAGGATTCTCAAAGAAAACATGGTAAGAAGGGAAACTCCTATAAGGATTCCCACAAGATATATTCCCAAGCCATTTCTATACTTCAAAGTAAAGGAGAAGATCAAGGCTGCTGCTGAATCTAGGAAAAGAAAGCCTGAAGATGGAGAAAGCTCTTCCCAGGGACCATCTAAGAAGACCCTGCCTTGAGATGCTCTTTAAATTATTTAATGTAAAATCATAAGTTGAACTGTTTGAAATATCTGTACTGAACATCCAATTGAAATGATATTTCATATTCTAAAAATAATATTGTGTTTGTTACTATTGGTATATGTACTCTGTTTTTCTACCTTCAGTATTCAGGTGCTAGAATGGGTAGTTCAAATTGAACAAGATCAGCTATTATAGAAAATAGCTCTCTAATTGAGGGGGTGCAAATTCCCTGCTCAGGTTGAGGGGGAGATGGCAAATGCTAAGAATGTATAGGTTGACCTATAAGTTGATCCAAAGGGATCTATAGATGTTTCCTCCTAATCCATAGAAGGTTAAATAGTTGAAGAGACCGGAAACGCAGAACACTATTCATCGACCGCTGAGATGAGATAGAAGAAATAGCTGAGAGTTGGCATATTCGTCAAACTCAGAAGGTAGTTCGTCGAACGCAGACAGAAAGGAAGAATCAGCTGAGACTTGGGCAAGATCGTCGAACGCAGAGACAGTGCAGATCGTCGAATGCAGAGACAAGGCAGATCGTCGAACTCAGAGTTTGGCAAGTTCGTCGAACGCAGAGTTTGGCAAGTTCATTAAACACAGAGTTTGGCAAGATCATCGACTGCAGAGTTTGGCAAGTTCGTCGAACACAGTACATCGTGTTCGTCGAATGCAGATTGCGTGTTCTGCCCGTGGAGCAAGTTGTAAAAAAGCTGTGTGGGGTCCACCAGTTTCTCCCATACTTCTCAGAAGGACAGCTAAGAGCCGTTGAAGATCAGAGATGTATAAAAGGAAGAGTTAGGGCACATTTGAACTCTCTCCGTCGCGTGCAAAAAGAAATCAACTGTTCCATTGACGGCTGAAGCTCTTGTTTTCTCTCCTACTGCTCACTGAACAAGCAAGAAGAAGAGAGAAAAAGTTAGCTCCTTTGCAAGAAGGAGCAGGGAGATCTTCCAAGCTTCATCAAAAGAAGAAGATCAGTTAGTAGCTGACATCAACATCACCAGCTACAGGAAGCACAAGCTGTGCAGGAACTACAGGGGACTTGCTGTCATCTGTAGTAAGTTTAATACTCACTTTTCTGTAGGGCATTTTTCCTGAGTTATAAGACCTTTTGGTCTGAGATTATAGGAACCCGAGGGTTCTGAGTTGTAGGGCTGAAGGCTTGAGTGTAGGATCTATTGATCTAATTTGTAGGGCTTCATAGCCTGAGATGTAAGAGGAGGAATCCTCTGAGTTGTAGGACCTGGAAGGGGTCTCAGCTGTAGGATCATGTTTTGATTTGAGGTAGGGCTGTTTAGCCTGAGGTAGGGCTGTTTAGCCTGAGTTGTAGGACCTGCTGAGGTCTTAGATGTAGGATCAGGAGCTGGTCTGAGTTGTAGGGCTGCTTAGCCTGAGGTAGGGTTGGGAATGTTGGATCTTACGGCGCCCTTAGAGGGGGGGGGGTGAATAAGGGAATAAAAAATCTTTTAATAATTATATGGAAATTACTAAATTATTTTATAATATGAGAAAGGCAAAATAACAATTTAGCTAATTTGTGAGAATATCATAATTTTCATCTTTAGAAATAAGTACTAAATTGTTTTATGATTAAGAGATTGAAATAAACAATTTAGTTAAAGTGATTTGAATTTAAAGCTTTGTAACCAATATATTAAAGATAACGCCAAAGGAGAGAAATCAAGTAAACACAAATAGAGACATGATTGTATTTATATAAAAAGGTGTTTACAAAAATTGATTTCAATATCGCTAGAAATCGGAGACATACATAGGTAAATAATTTTTCCTTTTCTATACCGACTCGTATCCCCACGAACCTGTTGGCTTTAGCCTATCCTTCCCCGGATATGGCCTCAAGCCGCTCTAGCCAATCCTTCCCCGGATATGGCCTCGAGCACCCCCTAGATCTAATCACCTAGACCTAGTCGCCAACACAAGGCGAATTTCCCCCTAAGTCTTACCCAGACCTAGTCGCCAACACAAGGCGAATTAACTAAATGGTTACAAAGAAGTATGGAATGGAAATAATGAAAAATAATAATAAAACTCCCTATATGAGATCTCTGGAGTCGAGGATGAAGGATCGCTGTAGCATAAGTGAGGTAGAAGAGATCGTCCTTCGAATGTAGCGTGGCGTAGTCCTCCTCCAGAATTCACCTTAAGCTTTTTGTGGGAGAACCATCTTCGGCAGCATAACAGCACTGGAGATGTGGCACAAGCAACCTCTCTGGAATCTCTAGCCAAAACGAGAAGCAAAGCTCCAATTTATAGAACTTGGAGCTTGCGCCTACGGTAGTGGCTAGCGCCGACGGTAGCGTTCATGTGGAGCAGTTGCGGAACCGTCGGTGGCGTGGCGCTGTGCACGAACTGGAGTTAGCGCCTGGCGGTAGCGATAGCGCTGGCGGTAGCGGGAGATAGCGCTGGCGGTAGCGGTAGAGGTAGCGGTTGTGTAACCGTCGCTGTGCACGAACTCGAGATAGCGCCTGGCGGTAGCGATAGCGCTGGCGGTAGCAGGAGATAGCGCTGGCGGTAGCGGTAGCGCTGGCGGTAGTGCTGCTCCTTTCAAAAGATTGCTCCAGGCTGCTTTTTACCTATGGAGTATTGCACCTATAGTTCCTGCACACTATAAACACACTACAAGCAATATCAAATACAATATGGAATTTGTTATTCCCAAACAAAGGGATGTGACACACATGTCCAACAATCTCCCCATTTGATAATAACAAATCCTCTAAGCAAAAAATCAACAATAGTGTTTATAGATAAGATAAGCAAGGTAAAAGTGCAACTATAGTAAATGATATGCATGATAATGTGCATACTCCCCCTATCTTAATGCCCCCCTACATAAATGCAATTTATGTGTTACTCCCCCTAAATGATAGATTTCATGAATTTATTCTCCCCTTAATCTTCTATATTTCTTCTATATAGATTTCTTCAATTAATCTCCCCCTTTTGGTATTATCAAAAGAAGGTGGGGTGAGGGTAGTAAGGAGGCATTAATATATCATGATCGAGCTTTTCGAAATATAAATAATGATAAAGAGTTTAAGCATAGCATATATAAGAGATTTCAAATATAAAGATACGAGTTGTAAGCAAGCGGAAGATTATAATAAACATCTTTTTGTAAGCATGAAAAGCATAAGTAGAAATATGAGTTTTAGTTCAAATTTGAAAGATGTTTTAATCTTTTTGAAATCTCAAAGTTTTTCATAAAAAATATCGAGCATGATATGAACATATCAAAGGGAGATTATACTACAATGTTACTTAATTCTAAGTTCAAGAAATACCAAAACATTGTAGAGATCATGCTAGGTTATCTAGTGCATTTCTTATATAAAGAGTAGTATAGATAAAGCATTAGAATCCAATACTCATGAGAAGAAGTGTTATGAAAGATAATGATGTGCACATAAGTGTATTTTGGGCAATGTTAACAATTGATTTAAATCACCAAAATACAAGACATATGTAAAGTAAAATGCACAATAAAACATAAGTAAATTACTTTCACACACTTTTAATGCACATAATTTTTAACAAAGTGGTGTAATAACCATGGTTTGCACAAGTAACTTTACTATTCTTTCCAAGGTGCTCAACCTCACAATGCTTATGAAGACTTATCAGGAGGTTCAAGTAGTGCTTGGTGGAGTTATATTTATCTACATATATATAATTTTTTTGTTCACATTTGTGAGACAACATTCTCCGAATACACTTGTTTAGCAAACAAAAAATTTTAACTTAACCACTTTTCTAAATGTCATAAGTGCAATTCAAATGTAGTGTAGGCAATAAACTTTATGCAAGTTTTAATTCATTGTACAAATACAATACACAAGCAAGCATTTTTAGATTTAGACACACATGTTGATTACCAAAATAAGTGAGTGAAATGTATCATTATCAATCATAAAATATTTACTCATACTTAGAGGCATGCTAAGCTTAGTTCTACACATTTTTCAATACAATTGATGCACTTTAAATAGATATATCAAAGCATGATAAGCAAAACAATGTTCATAGTAATTTGAAAGAATATGTTTTAACATTGTAAATAATTCTAAATAATAGAATTCATACATGCTTGATATTGGCAATAAAGATCATACAGTTTTTTTTGTTGTTTTGAAAATTTTAGTGAGAAAAAGAAAACAGAAAATCACAAAAACATATTTTTGTATTTTTGAATTTTGAACTTTTGTAGTTGATTTTTCAAAATATGGATAAAAACACAAATAACAAAAACATATTTTTGTATTTTTAGATTTTGAACTTTTATAGTTGATTTTTCATAGAATGAATAAAACACAAATAACAAAAAACATATTTTTGTATTTTTGAATTTTGAATTTTTGTAGTTGATTTTTCATAATGTGAATAAAATAAAAATACCAAATGTAAGAAATACAAGAACAAAGTAGTACATATAGACTAAAATGTTTTTAATGATTTTTAGAAATTTTAAAACCCAGAAAAATCAGACCCTCACGCTCGCGCCGGCGCTAGCGCTCGCGCGGCAAATAGTACATGATTTTTTGGAATTTTAAATTTTTGATTATTGATTTTGATTAAGTGTCCTTAGAGTAGTTCCATGCTGAAATTTCAGAATTTTTGGAGATCTCTAGGTGGATCAAATTTGCATGAAACTTTGGCTTTTCAAATTCTTGTGTTTTACAAAACCATTTAAACATGAAGATATAAACTATGAAGACACAAGAGGACATTTTTTATTAAACAACCCAAAATATGCATGATTTAAGTGATAAGTGAATAGAATGATCATGCAAAGAGTAATATAAGTATGTCCTAAGATTAAAGACTACCCCGACTAAGTGTCTACACCCTAGCCCCGTACTAAGTGACGGATGGGCCTGAGGAGCTGCACGCATGTCGTAGGTTGGGGTGTTAGTCCCATATGCACACACTAGAGAACACACAACCTAGCACTCTTTACCCCCAGTGCCTCGCAAGGCCCCACTGGAACCCTCCCCGGTTAAGGACAAGACATGACTTAGAGGTTAGGTCTCAAATGCATACAACCCTACGCCCCCGCTATTGTGAGATATGAAGTCAAAGGTGAAATAATCTTTTGGAGAACCTATGCTTTTAAATCTAAGGGTTGATATAAAAACTATGGGTTTTGTTTAATGTGATGAGTTATATAAATCCGCATAGTTTTCTACTTTTTATGAGATGACGAAATGAGATAACTAGCAAAATTACTAATATTTAATAAGTGACAATGCTAGAATGATGAGTTTTGGGTTTAATGTCATGTCATAAGATTTATATTAATATTGCATGTATTCCAAAATGGAGTTTCAAAATATAGATCTAGAATGTAGTGATGATTAAGTTTGATGTATCTTTATTATTCCAAAGTTGATTCTAGAATCTATATAAATGTGAGATGCATGCAATCAATATCAAATCATATCCATACACCAACTAATGAAAAAAATATATTCATATTTGTATCATAAGATTCATAATTCCTAGGTGATATTCTTGTTTTGAGATTTTTCTTGATAGAACAAGAATTATGATTTATGATTATAGAGATTTTGCATAGAATAAATGTTAGATCATCATGATGTATGTAAATTCTAGTTCTTCTAAACTTATGACAATATGATTTGGAGATTTTCTTTTGAATGAGTATGTTTGACTTGTAAGTCTAGGAAATGATGATCATGTAATCATATTAAAGACAAAGATCACATATAGAATGTTTTGAAATTTATAATAAAATTTGCATTCAATAATTGAATCTATTGATCTTTGGTTTTACATGATAATATATGATTTATGATATAATATTCATATATATATATTCTAATGATTAATCCATAAACTATGTGTTTGTTGGAATTTTAGTATTCTATATAATTTCAAATCACATAGTTATCATCAAATTTAAATAACATTGTAAGTGTTATACCTAGCATATAAATTTAAGCACAAATTAAGAAGTGATGCTAGAATGATACGTTTGAATGCAATGTTATTACATAGAATTAATGGAGATAATGTTGCATGTAATATGAGAAGTTTACAAATTAATTTTCTTTAGACCTATAATGAAATGATTAATCTTTTGATTTGATCTTAATGATGCAAGATGATTCTAAGGTCTAAATTACATGCAAACATTGGTGACACACATCACACACATAATATTTAAATTAATATTTGAAATAATTATACTAAGGATAGCATGTGATGAAAAAATCCATAAACACAGAAATTTCCAAATCAAGCAAACTAAGATAGCTTTTAAAACGGAGTTGAAATTGGGCAAGTTGAAAGCACCAAAAGAACTCAAATGAGTAAGCCTAGTTTGCCGTTGGATGGAGATTTTTGTGCTCTGTTGGGAAAATGATTTCTCTTAACCCCTGAAAATGAGTTGAATATGAATTCTAAGAAAGGAAAATCTAGGCTAAGTAAATATGCGTCGAATAGTATTCGACGCAACGTCGAAGTAGTATCGACGTTCCTTTCAGAATGAGTCAAAGTAACTTTAAGAAGAATTCGACGTATCCTATGTCGACGTAGCTCTGACTTCCAGTCGACGCATCTTGAGAAGTCGACGCACCTTAGTCGACGCACCTTCCTTATTCTCCTCTCGACGTCCAGCCAGGATGAATTCGACGCTTACGTCGAATAGTAATCGACTCACGTCGATTTCTATGATTAATTCAAAAAATCGCCAGATCTCTTTCCTTCTTTCATAGATATGATTTATATGGAATCAAATTATTCTTTATAGCCGTTCTGAATTATTCTTTCCTCTAATGAATTCTTGGCTAATTTGATTAGATCCATTATGGACACTATTTGAAATAAGAATGAATACTTTCCTTCTATGGATATAATTGTTATGGAAATTTCTCCTTCTTTCTAATACTCTGCCTGCTAATTGATTACTCTCCTATAGTGTTATTTTAATGAACAGAGCTATAAATAACAAGGTGGTCGGCAGAGAACAACACAGAAGTGATCCACCATTTTACAATTGAAAAAGAGGAAGAGCTCCCAAGTGGAAAGAGAAAATTGAGAAATAGTGCTGCAGCAAAGATCAAGCTTCCTTCTCCTTCTCACTCTGAAGCCATACTGCTGCAAAATCTGATAGCTCTCACAAAAGAGAGAAAAGGCCTACAATCTCCTTCTCACTATAGAAGAGAGATTTCATTCACTACTTTTTGTGCTTCCAATCTTCTTGCTAGGAAGAAGATTCCTTCTTGTCTTTTTATTATCTCTCTTTCTTCTTTACCTTTATTTCACTTTCAAATACTGTAAAAGAGTTTTTAGAATCTCTCTTCAAAAAATTCAGTTGTACTGGTTCTAAGAGTCTCCTTTTCAAAAGACTCAGTTGGTTCTAAGAGTCTCCTTATCAAAAGACTCAGGGTAGTTCTAAGAGTCTCCTTATCAAAAGACTTAGTGCAAGATAGTGAATTTCCTACCAAGGGGGTAGAAGAGTGGACTACCCAAAGTTTGGGGAACCACTATATTTCTTTGTGTTGTGCTGTGATTTTTCTTCTTGCATTTATTTTCTTTACTTGTTTAATTCTTGTTGGTGTGTGGGAAGCTCTAATCTGTGATCACTACACCCATATATATATTTATTAACTTTGCACAAAAATATTTTAAATCTCTATTCACCCCCCCCCCCCCCCCCTCTAGAGAATTCTAGTGAGGTTAACTGTGCACTTTCAATTGGTATCAGAGGGAGGTTGATCTAAAAAGGATAACTCCTTGATCAAAAAGATCCTACCTCTTATTTTATATATATATATATTTCTGAAAAATATTTCTTTACACATGGCACAAATCAAAGATTATGTTTCCACCAGACCACCAATGTGCAATCTTGAGAAGTTTGCAGTTTGGAAAACAAGAATTAGGATTTATATGAATTCTATTGATGAAGATTTATTTAATGTTATCTTGACAGGTCCCCCCAAGCCTTATAGAAAAGACTCAAGTGGTGAAGTGACTCAAACACTTGTCCCAAAGGCTGAGTGGACAGTTGAAGAGAAGAAGGCAGGAACATGTGATGCAAAAGCTGTAAATATTCTGGTCTCAACCCTCTCTGATGAAATCTTTCAAAGGGTTGTTGAGTGTGAATCAGCCAAAGAAATTTGGGAGGCTCTCATAAAGATGGTAGAAGGAAGTGCTGATGAAAGAAAAGATAGGAAGGCTCTATTGAACTCTCAATATGAGAACTTCCAAAAGAAGAATGAAGAAAGCATCTCTGAGATGTATGACAGATTCAGTCTGATCATCAATCAACTAAGGGACTTGGATAGAGAAATCTCTCTCACAGAGATCAATGACAAATTGCTGATGAGTCTCCCAAGTTCATGGGACTCAAGGATATGGGCAATAAGAGACACAAGAGGACAAAGGGAAATTTCAACAGATGCTCTCTTAGGAAAACTCAGATCCTATGAGCAACTGCTGAAAACCAGAGAAGAGAAGAAGAGAAAAGAAAACACTCCAACTTCTTCAAAAGACAGGAACATTGCATTAAAAGCAACAGAAGAAGGAAGCTCTATCACTGAAGAAGAACTATTCAGTTTCCTAGCCAGAAAATTCAAGAAATGGGTTAGGACAGATGGATCAAGAAGGAGAGAGTCAAAACCAAGGTATGACAAAACTCCTACTAAAAAAATTATTTGTTATTCTTGCAAGAAACCTGGACATATTGCCCCAGAATGTCCAGAAAATGCTGAGACAAAGAAAGATCTGAAAAAGAAAGATCTCATGAAAAAGGGGAAGAAGAAAGAAAGAGGCTTTATAGCAGAAGCCTGGAGTGATACAGACTCTGAGGACAGCTCCTCTTCTAAGAGTGACAATGAAGAGCCTAAGCAAGAAGATCTATGCTTGATGGCCCTTGAAGGCTCAAAGAATGATGATGGTGCTAAATCATGGAGTGAGACAGGATCAGAAGAAAGCATATCTTCTGAAGAGGAAAAAGAAGATAGCCTTATTCTCATAGAGGAATCTGAGGATAAGGATGAGGTAAGCATGTTTGATGAAATAGATTTTCAAAGTGATAACTTCAGAAATGATTTTATGGGAATGTGTCTAAATCAACTAAAAGCTACACAAGAAATTAAAGATCTAAAAGAACAAATCAATGTGGCTAAAAACCAGAGAAATAGAGAAGTTAAATGCTCTAAAAATTATGAATTAAGGGCTAACATCATAGAAAAGGAGGTAGAAAGGGCTAGAATAGAAAACCAGCTCCTTAAGGATAAGGTATCCCAGGCAAAAGCTTTTGAAGAATTAATAAAAATGAGAAGCCAAACTCTCAAGGAAATCACTGAACAACAAACAAGTAGACATAAAAATCTTGGTCTAGGGGCTGATCCCTCAACCAGCCAAGTTCCATCCAACAAACCTGCTTGGATGATCCCTATAAAATTCACAAAACCCATCAAATCAACCCAAGAAAAAGACTCACTAAATAAGGAAGAAGACTCCCTCAAGGAAATAAAACAATTTGATGAAACATCATATTATTCAGCTGATGACTCTCAAACTTCATCTGAAGAAGCAACTAAGCCAAAAGAAACAATACATAAAAGAACAAGATCAGAAAAAGGGAAAAAGAAAATGTATGAAGATACAGTTGCGTTGACTTTATATCGACGCATGAATGATAGTGCGTCGACTTTTACTCAACGCAACCTCTCTGATGCGTCGACCTCTACTCGACGCTTGAATAAAAGTACGTCGACTTCCAATCGATGCAATTGTTTCCATGCGTCGATATCAGATCAACGCTATCGGGAGAAAGCGCCGAATATAAATCGAAGCAACTATCAACATGCGTCGAATAGATATCGACGCACAAAAATTCAGAGCAACTTAAATGCCTATCCTCCAAAAACCTTATATAATTCCCATTCAGGATCCATTCATCCTAACCATGATTTCCATCCTAATCAACACCCCTATCCTAACCAAAATTTCCACCCTAAACCTGGTAACCAAAATTCCCATCCTAATCAAACTTTCTATCCTAATCAACCCTTCTATCCTTCTCTAAACTCAAATTATCATAAGAATAAGATAATCAAGTGCCATATATGTAACCAAACTGGCCACCTTGCCAAACAATGTTGGCACAACCAATCAAACTATATGTAAAAATTAGTCCAAGACTGACTTAGAGCTAGGAAGAGATAAAAAGAAATAAACACCTAAAATTCTTCAGGAAAATCAAAAGTCACGTCGACTTCTAATCGACGCACCGTCGATGACTCAACTCAATAAGTGAAATCGACGCATACGTCGACTCCAATTGACGCATACGTCGATAGGAAACCCTATCATCCCAAATCAGACTATATCGACGCTCACGTCAAATTCCATTCATCATAACGTCGACTTCATAAAAAAAACGAGCGGCAATACCATAATATTTTCAGTCACATCCATTGAAGTACCGAATAAGCCTCGAATTGAGTCCCATTTCGACGCTTCACCTAACTTAAAAAAACTCTTCAGTTAGAAACCTTCACTACTCTGCATCCTTCATCCTTCTTGCTCCTTAGTCCAGCCATTTCCTCCTCTCTTTCACTGCCTAAAATGGCTCCCAAGATAAACTCTGGTTTCGACATTGACCTCGACTCCTTCCAAACCGTTGCAGAAAATTATAAGAACATCATAGCTCTCTTCACTGAAGCTGTATTGGACAAACTCATCTCCACAAGATGCAAGCTCCAGGAAACAGAGCTCACTGAGCTGATGACTCATGTTCGGATATCTGAACAAGGAGAAATCCAGGGAACAATCTATGAGACACCAGTCTCAATCTCTGCAGAACATATTAGGACCACCTTTGATCTTCCATCAGGTATATCCTAATATTATCTTGGTTCAAATAAAATAGGGAAAGGAAATCAATTTATAAAGAGTAACCTCATAAGTCTTCATCATTCCCTTATTAGGTGATGAATCTATAGACCTCACACCCGATGAAATCAAGCATCTGCTAACCACCATGAAGTTTTCAAAGGATAAACCAATCCATCTAAAGAAAATAGACTTTTTTGAGGAGTACAGACTGCTAGAAGATGTAGTAGGAAAGATACTACTATGCAAAATTTCAGCCCATAATGCAGTACCCAAGAAGCAACTGAACATCATGGGGGCCCTTGTGCTGAAGAAGAAGGTGGACTGGGCCACATGCTTGCTCAAGATGATAGGCTCCAAATACTCACACAAAGAAAATGGATATATGAGGATTATGAGTCAAGTACTCTTCCACTCCTTCCCTGACCTCTGTAGGTCAAAAGGAATCCACATTCCTCCAGGGAAAAGAATGTCAATACCTCTATTCTCCAAGTGGACCAGGAAAATCCCTAAGCCTGGTTCCATTCCTGAAAGGACTCCCTCTCCTCCTAACTCTCCTGTTCATCCATCTCCTCCTCCTCCTCCTCCTCAAAGAGACAATCCTTCTCTACCACCATCATCCACTCCAATAGTCTTTACCACAATCACAACTCCTACTCTACCTACCTCTTCTCAAACACCTGCTCCTCAAACAGCAGTTTCTCCATCTCCTCCTCCTCATACTTTCTCATCCTCTTCACCTCCATTATCACCAATACCTCATACATCAACTAACCTTTCACCACTCTCTCCTCATCACCAACCATAACATGAACCATATGCATCCACTGAAGCCCTCCTTACTCGGTGCATTGCATTAGCAGCTCAAACATTCCAAGCAATGCTGGATGAGCACTGCTCTCAGATTCATTCCTCCATCCTTCACATGCACACCCAAATAGATGGGGTCAGTGCCTCTGTGCAAAATCTGAAGACCTCTCTCTTACTCTAGAGTAACCAGGTCTTTCTTAACCTCCCTGGCCAGGAAGGTCAAGAAGGGGGAGAATCTAGATGTAGAGCAGCTCTCCAATCCTAAATCTCTCTCTTACAAGTCCCCTCCTTGCTCAAAAGATGATAGTCTTGCACTTCTCAAGACAATTGGAAATGAAGTTGTACCTGAGCTATACTCTGAAGAACAAACAATAGAGGTACTTAATATATCAAGAGAAGCTGCAAATCAAGTGATACTATTACAAGAGGAGGCAAGCAGAGCAGACAAAGAAGCTGAAAAGGAAAATGTGGCAGATAGTAAGAAAAATAAAGAAACCGAAACTCAGGGGGAGCTGGATACTGTTATGAATGAAGTTGAAAATGAAAAAGGACAGCCAGATGTTGTGTTGGCTGAAGTAGGAGCTAAGGAGCCAGATACAGCTGAAGCTGAAGATGATAAAGAAATTGAAGAAGTAAAAGGATCAAAGGAAGTTCCATCCCAGGGGAAGCAATCTGCTCAGGGGGAGCTAGGTGAACTTCCTGCAACTGAGAAGGAGAAACCCCCCTCTCCTAAAACAGTAGTATTCAAAAGAAAGAGAAAGACTCCTCCTACCCCTCCTAAGTAATGTTTGAAAATAATACTGATATAATTTACCCTATAGTTAAATACTAATTGGTATGAACATGAAGTCTGTTTATATAATTCTGGAAAATTTTGTTATATGATCTCTCTTTCCAATTTCTTTTCTGCTTGATTGACATATTTCTTTTCTCTACAAATGCTGTGATGATAGTACAATTTCCCTCTAAATAGGGTTAAGACAAATAGGGGGAGATTGTTGGGAAAATGATTTCTCTTAACCCCTAAAAATGAGTTGAATATGAATTCTAAGAAAGGAAAATCGAGGTTAAGTAAATATGCGTCGAATAGTATTCGACGCAACGTCGAAGTAGTATCGACGTTCCTTTCAGAATGAGTCGAAGTAACTTTAAGAAGAATTCGACGTATCCTATGTCGACGTAGCTCTGACTTCCAGTCGACGCATCTTGAGAAGTCGACGCACTTTTGTCGACGCACCTTCCTTATTCTCCTCTCGACGTCCAGCCAGGACGAATTCGACGCTTACGTCGAATAGTAATCGACGCACGTCGATTTCTATGATTAATTCAAAAAATCACCAGATCTCTTTCCTTCTTTCATAGATCTGATTTATATGGAATCAAATTATTCTTTATAGCCGTTCTGAATTATTCTTTCCTCTAATGAATTCTTGGCTAATTTGATTAGATCCATTATGGACACTATTTGAAATCAGAATGAATACTTTCCTTCTATGGATATAATTGTTATGGAAATTTCTCCTTCTTTCTAATACTCTGCCTGCTAATTGATTACTCTCCTATAGTGTTATTTTAATGAACAGAGCTATAAATAACAAGGTGGTCGGCAGAGAACAACACAGAAGTGATCCACCATTTTACATTTGAAAAAGAGGAAGAGCTCCCAAGTGGAAAGAGAAAATTGAGAAATAGTGCTGCAGCAAAGATCAAGCTTCCTTCTCCTTCTCACTCTGAATCCATACTGCTGCAAACTCTGATAGCTCTCACAAAAGAGATAAAAGGCCTACAATCTCCTTCTCACTATAGAAGAGAGATTTCATTCACTACTTCTTGTGCTTCCAATCTTCTTGCTAGGAAGAAGATTCCTTCTTGTCTTTTTATTATCTCTCTTTCTTCTTTACCTTTATTTCACTTTCAAATACTGTAAAAGAGTTTTTAGAATCTCTCTTCAAAAAATTCAGTTGTACTGGTTCTAAGAGTCTCCTTTTCAAAAGACTCAGTTGGTTCTAAGAGTCTCCTTATCAAAAGACTCAGGGTGGTTCTAAGAGTCTCCTTATCAAAAGACTCAGTGCAAGATAGTGAATTTCCTATCAAGGGGGTAGAAGAGTAGAATACCCAAAGTTTGGAGAACCACAATATTTCTTTGTGTTGTGCTGTGATTTTTCTTCTTGCATTTATTTTCTTTACTTGTTTAATTCTTATTTGTGTGTGCGAAGCTCTAATCTGTGATCACCACACCCATATATATATATATATAATTATTAACTTTGCACAAAAATATTTTAAATCTCTATTCACCCCCCCTCTAGAGAATTCTAGTGAGGTTAACTGTGCACTTTCATGCTCTTTCCAAAAGATATGGGTGTTTGAAGTTTTGATCGTAAACTCGCATTTTTGAAAGATTATACATGCGTTTAGATGAATTTTTGTTTTCAATTTTTCTAGATAATGTTCTTCATTATAAGGGCTATCATATGCAGCAAACAAATATAGAATAAAAATAATGTTTCGCATTTTAATTTTTAGTTTTAAGCCCTTTAATAAACCATTTAAATTCAATTTTTAAAATAGTTTCAATAGTCTTGATAATAATTTCAAAATTCAATTTCTAATGATAATTCAAGACAATTAAGGGTAAAGGATTTACAAGGATAAAGAACAATCAAAGATGAGAGATAGATCACTTTGAAATTATATGACTTAATGTTCAATTTTAATTCAAATTTGATTTGATAGACATTAGGCTTAATATATGAAAGTCATATTACATGATATATAAAGTGCTCATAGCATGTTTGTTTAAAAAATATAAAATAAACAAAAGAAAAAGAGACAATAAGCAAATCATGAAGTAGAGTATTGATATTTCATTTTTAATTGTTTCTACTTCATGCAAATGAGTGGATACTAATTAATTAGAGATTTAGGTATCCAAAGGGGACCAAGTGGGATGGTTCCTTTGGGTACCCAAATACAATGTGTAGGCTTTTGGGGAGATAGTGATGAATTGCCCTTTACAAGTGGAGTTAGTGTTTCGTTTTTAGTTTTGGGCCTCCATTCATACTTTGGTTGCTTGTCTTTTAAATTCATGTTATGATTATGTGACATCTTTATATGATTATATTTGTTTGAAAAATAATTCATTTGTGATTTATGTTTGTTCAAGTTATTTTTCAAAATAGATTGATGTTGATAAACATAATGAATTTTATTACATGGATTCTTTGAAAATTTATAAGAGTGATTGTCTTTCTTAAGAAGTGATTGTTGAAAGAGTGGGTTACAAAATGTTGTAAATAATTGATTCTTATTTTGATAATTTTCATTTCCACTCTTTCTTATAGACATACTCTTATAATATAAAGGATAATATTTTGTACTTTGATTTTCATGAAAAGGAGTTTTTAAATTTGAGTCATGATTGAAAATATATTGAGATTTATAATAATGACTCTTAAGAATTTTGTGAGGGTCATAATTCTTTTTGAAACTAAACTCCTTTTGAGTTGATGGATGAAAATGATCCTTTTTAGAAATGATTTTGTAAGTTAATTTATTCTTGTTATTCAAAATCTTATGATGAAATTCATTACAGGACATTTGAAATTTTTCAACAAAATATTTTAATTGTATTAACTTACAAGATAAAGCATCATTTTCAATTAACAATTTTTCATTATGCCTTTTAGAAATTAAGAGCCCTTTTTCAATTTCCTTGAATTTTTCTTTTAATAAATTGCAATTAAGACAAGGAATAGGAATTTTAACTAAAGAGCGTGGAAAGAGAATTTATCACATCAATATTTGATTCTATATTATCTTTTGCTCTTAAAGATTTATTTTCTAAACGTAATTTGGAATTAGCAATTTTTAACTTTAAAATTTTACGTTTAGCAATTTTAAGCATACGAGAAGTAGAAATAGAATTTGTTACAAAAAGAGAAGATTTAGATTTTCTTACCTTGCTATAGTTTCCGTCTTCTCTTTTGCTTGATGTGTTGCCAACAAATGAGTCCAACATTGTGACGTTGTATTTTTCTTCCTCCAAGCATGAATCCTCATCGATTTCTTCTCTTGGATCCATAAGGAATTCCTCGTCGATTTCTTCTCTTGAATCCATAAGGAATTCCTCGTCGATTTCTTCTCTTGGATTCATAAGGAATTCCTCGTCGATTTCTTCTCTTGGATCCATAAGGAATTCCTCTTGTTCATCATCTGTAGAAGGAAGACTATAAGTATTCTCAAGAAATTTCCAAACTTCATAAGCAGTAGGAAGTGTATAAATTAGTTTGAAAATATTTTGATGCAATGCACAATATAGACTATTCATTGATTTGGCATTTAAAAACATTTCATTTTTATTTATAGTACTTGGGGGTATTTTAATAGTAATATTCCATACTTCCATATACAAAGACTTAAGAAATTTTTCCATAAGAAATTTCCACCCATTATAATTTTTGCCTTCAAATAAAGGTGGTGCTAAAGATTTTTCATTTATAAGAAAATTTCCCCTACTAGTAGAAGCGAGATCTTGAGATGCCATTATTCCTGGTTTTTAAACCGTTTGGAATAACCTAGCTTTGATACCACTTGTTGGATCTTACGGCGCCCTTAGAGCGGGGGTGGGGGGGGGGGGGGGGGGGGGGGGGGGGGGGGGGGGGGGGGGGGGGGGGCTGAATAAGGGAATAAAAAATCTTTTTATAATTCGATGGAAATTACTAAATTGTTTTATAATATGAGAAAGGCAAAATAACAATTTAGCTAATTTGTGAGAATATCATAATTTTCATCTTTAGAAATAAGTACTAAATTGTTTTATGATTAAGAGATTGAAATAAACAATTTTGTTAAAGTGATTTGAATTTAAAGCTTTGTAACCAATATATTAAAGATAATGCCAAAGGAGAGAAATCAAGTAAACACAAATAGAGGCATGATTGTATTTATATAAAAAGGTGGTTACAAAAATTGATTTCAATATCGCTAGAAATCGGAGACGTACATATGTAAATAATTTTTCCTTTTCTATACCGACTCGTATCCCCACGAACCGGTTGGCTTTAGCATATCCTTCCCCGGATATGGCCTCAAGTCCCTCTAGCCAATCCTTCCCCGGATATGGCCTCGAGCACCCCCTAAATCTAATCACCTAGACCTAGTCGCCAACACAAGGCGAATTTCCCCCTAAGTCCTACCCAGACCTAGTCGCCAACACAAGGCGAATTAACTAAACGGTTACAAAGAAGTATGGAATGGAAATAATGAAAAGCAATAATAAAACTCCCTATATAAGATCTCTGGAGTCAAGGATGAAGGATCGATGTAGCATAAGCGAGGTAGAAGCGATCGTCCTTCGGATGTAGCGTGACGTAGTCCTCCTCCAGAATTCTCCTTAAGCTTTTTGTGGGAGATCCATCTTCGGCAGCATAACAGCACTAGAGTTGTGGCATAAGCAACCTCTCTGGAATCTCTATCCAAAACGAGAAGCAAAGCTCCAATTTATAGAACTTGGAGCTAGTGCCTGCGGTAGTGGCTAGCGCCGGCGGTAGCGTTCGTGTGGAGCGGTTGCGGAACCGTCGGCGGCCTGGCGCTGTGTACGAACTGGAGATAATGCCTGGCGGTAGCGATAACGCTGGCGGTAGCAGGAGATAGCGCTGGCTATAGCGGTAGCGGTAGCGGTTGTGTAACCGTCGCTGTGCACGAACTCGAGATAGCGCCTGGCGGTAGCGATAGCGCTAGCGGTAGCAGGAGATAGCGCTGGCGGTAGCGGTAGCGCTGCTCCTTTCAAAAGATTGCTCCAGGCTGCTTTTTACCTGTGGAGTATTGCACCTATAGTTCCTGCACACTATAAACACACTACAAGCAATATCAAATACAATATGGGATTTGTTATTCTCAAACAAAGGGATGTGACACACATGTCCAACAGGGAAAACCTGAGAGATCCTGAGGGATCTGAGTTGTAAGCTCTTGGAGCTGAGTTGGAGGAGTTGGTACTGTCTAACACACTGTTAAAAGGGTGAAGGGGGAAAGTGGACTACCTAAGGACACATTGTCTTTGTGGAACCAATATAAATACTTGTGTGCTTTCTGTGTTTGTTGATTTGCTTAAACTAAACCAGAAATAAACTAGGGTACTTAGAGGAAAATTTAAAGAAACCTATTCACCCCCCCCCCCCCCCCTCTAGGTGATTTAGACTACAAACCTTATAAACTAACAAAATAGATGTTGAAGGTGTGCTACCATAAGTAGGAGTTGGGATGATCCGGATGTCCGGCTCATCATCCTCATCTACTTGGAGAAGAAACTCGGCAAAATCCTTCAAGGCATGGTCTGTGCTCTAACAAAACAAACACTGCTTTGTATTCTTCTTTGGTCCAAATAGGGCCGGAGATGAATTCAAAAATGGCATCTGCGGAGAAGAATGATAACCATAGGACTTAGGCACACTGTAAGGGGTACCATGTGATATCAACATCCGATACATTGAGTCTAAGGTACTAGGGCCACCATCTCCCGATGGGCATCTATCACTAGCATGGGAGATATCTCCACACCAGCATGAAAGTGGAGGTTAGATCTTAAATTACTCTAGAGGGGGGGGGGGGGTGAATAGAGTATTGAAACTTTTTATTTAGTTTTATAGCGGAATTAAAAATACTGTTTAAGTATATGTGTAATCAGTGAGATTTAAAGATAAAGACAGAAATAGTAAAAAGTACACAGCACAAGCACACAGAAATAAGCAAGCACAGAAGATACAAGGAGCTATAGTAGTTCCCCAATAAATCTGGGTACGACTACTCTTCTACCACCCTTGGTAGGAATCCACTAGGAGGGTTGATCAGGTGCCCAGGCACCAAGGGGTTTTTGATAAGGTGTCCACACACCAATATGCTTTTGATAAGGTGCTTAAAAACCACGCAAGGATTTTTTGATAAGGTGTCTTGCCACCACTGGGTAAACTTTTGAAGGGAGAATTAACCCTGTACAAGATGAGATAAAAGGTTTAGAATGTTCTTCTCTGTCAATGTTCTGAGAGAAGACAAATGGTGTTGAAGCAGAAAGCTCCCCCTGTCTGATGAGAGTTGATGACAGTTTGTGGACAGAGCTTTCTCAACCAGAAGTCTTTATAGCAGATTATCTGGAAGAAATTAATCTTCAGATTGTTGTTGCTCTTTGAAAGACTTTATCTTGCAGCAGATCTGAGAAATTGAATCTTGTTCTCAGAATGATGAGGATGCTGCTTTGATGAGGAAGAAAACTAAAAAGAATAGTATCTTATCTTTTTCTTCTTTCTCTAATACTTCTTCTGTTCTCCTTGTTCTGTGATAACAAAGAGACTGAGAGATGGTGAAGTTTTTCTTTGTTCTCTATAAGAAAAATCGACTGTCTCTATTGATGATTTTCTTCTCTGATAACTTGTCTATATTCAAATTCAAATCTTCTGCCTTTTAAGGAATATATTTTTCGGACTTAAATCCTTCTTGGAATTAGGTAGCCACCCAAAACAATTTCGGCAGGTCCTTTCAATTCCTTTTGTCGAGAAAGATGTCTTGGCATTAAATGTCAACGGCTATTCTTTTTCTTGGAATAGAAAGAATATATGGATATAATAAATAAGAAAGATATCCTTACATGGCTGACTGAATACGTCCAAGGAGAAATAAATATATCCGTTATTCTGTTGATTTGTGTTCAGAGAACTGATATCCAACTGAGAATATTAATCTGAGCTTCGAAAAGGAATTTGTCGAGCGCTGGCTAGAATTCGTCGAGCGCTGCTAGCCATTTGTCGAGCGCTGCTCAGAAAATGTCGAGTGCTGGAACTGGCTATATTTCTTCAGTCTGCTGAAAACAATTTGTCGAACGAAGCTGGTCATTCGTCGAACGCCACTCGCCATTTGATTGAGCTTGAATTTTCCTAAGTTCTGACTAATCTAATCAGCCTAAAACTTGACCCTAAGACTATACAATGGGGTCAATACAGATCCTAATCAACATATAGTGATCCTAGCCCAAATCAGTAATAGGGTTGTTCCAACAATCTCCCCCTATTTGGGTTAGGATACTATTTGACAATTAATCAAGTAAATACAATAGAAAACATAAACAGCAGAGCATAAAGTATATGTGTCTGACAGAATGAAAAATTCATTTCAGCAGATTGAAAAAAATTAGTGCTCTGAGTTCATTACAATAAAAAAGTTTAATCAATAATAAAAGTAACTAAATCTGAACCTCTTTTATTTCTTTGCTGATGGAGGTTTGAAGATTATTTGCCTGTTTGGATCTTGAGATTTCTTCTTACTTAAGTAGAGATTTTGAGCTTCAATAATTGTCTGTTCTCTGACATGAGGAACAAATGCTGCTGGGTGCATATCAATATATTCCCCAGCATTGAATGCTGTATATGGTTTGTACTTTTCAAGTTCTTTCCTTCTGTATTCTGACATAGTTGAGATATTTGAGAAATCTCTGCCTTCTGCTTTTGCCTTATTAATTTGTGCAAGAGCAGTTGACTCTTTGAGTCTTGTCATTTGAAATAATCTTTCTTCTTCAGGATCTGGAGAATAATAAATATCTTCTGAATCATCTTTATCTTGAGTGACCTTTTGAGGTGCTTTGTCTCTGTGAAGAGATCCATCAGAAATATGAAGTTTGTATTCTGAAGATATTTGAGGTGAAATAATGGCTTGACTTTCTTGTAAGGCAAGTGCTGATTTCTTAGAAGGAGGAGCACTGGCTGATCCAGAGGCTTAAGAACCACTAGAACTACCAGGTCTCCCTGATTGTTGAGGGCTTTGCTTTTGAGAAGAGGATGATACACCTGTTGATCCTGCTGCACCAGCTGCTGGAGGAGGAGGAGGAGGAGGAGGATGATTGTGCTTGACAAGTTTGTCAGGGATGTAGCCAGTCTTCTTGAATTTCTTCCTCTTGTTATTCTCATTTCTAGAGAGCTTCATCCAGTGAGGAGTTTTCTCATCAAAAGGAACATCATACAAAATATAAAGAGGAATGTCATTCTTTGGATTTGGAGGCTTGGGAACAGCCTTTGACTTAGCTGTTCTTTTCTTTCTTTTCCTTGATAATGTATCATCAGAATCACTGTTATCACCATCATCATCTTCAGAGTCAGAAGAAGAAATTGGCTTATTATATAAATCATCAATTCTTTTGATTGCTTCAAGAGCTTTTAATCTTTCTTCTTCAGCTTTGTCAAACTCTGCATCTACCTCTTTCCAGATTTCATCAAAACTTGGCATTGGTTCTTCATTCCATACAAGAATTGGAGGTGAGGAAACAATTTTTGAGACTGTTGTATCTGGTGGAGTAGGGTGATCTTCTATATCATCAAGGAATTCTGCAAGATCATCTTCATATTCTGCAGAAAGATCCTTCATTTGAATGTCTTGATCAGTGATTGAAGGAATAGAGGAGATGTAACTTTTTATGATATCAAAATGAGTCTTCTGAGGAAGGCATATCAGAGCCTTTGATAAATCCTCTATGTACACTTTTGGTGATACCCTTGAAGTATATTTGACATCAAATTTGATAATAAACTATATAAGTCACAAGATGGATGAATGCATATACTATTTATTTCTTTTATAACTTGTGTATCTGATATTATACAAGAATCAACAATATCTGTATCAAAAACTGAAATTGAATCTTCTTTATGTTGTACTATATCAGAATTATCTAATTCAAAAACTGTAACTTCTGTATCTTCTAGAGTAGATTCTGTTTCTGGAGCTTCTTCTTAGGACATCTCCCCCTGCCTAGCTTTAGGACAGCCTGAATCTAGGCCCCTAGAAGAAGGGACAGCAAGAGAGGAAGGAAGAGAAGCTATCTTAGCAGATAGAGAAGAAATTGCCTGAAGAACTGGAGCAAATTTTGCATCCAGGAGTTGGCTTATTCTAGGAAGGATATGATCAAAAATCTGATCAGCAATAGAGGTAATGTTGAGAGATAGATAATCTGGTGGATGAGTAGAGGATGGTTGTGAAGTGGATGGAGATGAGATTGGAGGAATTGGAGAGATATTGCTGATGTTGGTAGTATGTGTGGGAATATCTGGATGGATTGGACTAGGGGGATGAGTGGGTGATTGATATTCATTATGTATTGGAGATGGAGGTGTGGTAGGTAGTGGTTCTGGAGATAGAGGTGGAATATCATTGATAGGTGATATGTCAGTTGAAGGAGGTGGTGAAGAATGAGAATGTGCAGGAGACTGTTGAGCAGGTGGAGATGGGATATGAGAAGGAGAAGGAACTGAGGGAGGAACTTCTGGAAGGGTAGAGGGAGTGACTTGGTCAATTCATGTGTCCTCAGAAGTTTTCCTTTTCCTAGAGGCATCAGCTCCTGTATTCTTCTTGGGGATTACCCTATCCCACTTAGCAAAGAGTGCTGAGGTCAGCCTCTTGCTGGCATTTATGGTCACCTTTGGTGACACCAGAAGGTCTGGATGCCTTTCCTGCAGGAAAATACCTATAACTCTTCCAAAACTTACACTATCTTTAGAATTTTTCTTTTTAATCAATTCAAAAATATTTGATCCCCAGTTGATTTTCTTCTTCTCCATCAAGGCCACCATCAACAAAAATTGGTGCCTATTGATATAGTCATGCCCAGAAGTCTTGCCCAGCAAGACTTTTCCAACAATGTCTGCTAAGAACTTGTAGTCCTGAGACAAGTTCTTTTTCAGAAGGTGGTTATGGTTTCCAGTCAAATGACCCATTTTGACTAAAGCTTCATCAAATTCATTTGAGCTTATGTCTAAGTCATCATCACCATTCTCAAAACCAAAAATTTCAAAAAGAATGGTGGGAGAGAGAGAGACTTGATGACCTGAGATTGTTCCAGACAAGCTTTCATCTACTGTTTTTGCAGTGTAAACCCATTTTTTAATCTCTGCAACAACTATCTTTTGCCTGGTGCTTAGAAACTTCCTTAGATGTTGTTCTTCCAGCATTTGAAGAATATCTTTGAAGATTTGGTCAGACTGTGCAAAAGAGTCCATGTCAATATCAAAGCCTGCGTCAAACTTCATTGAGTGCAGAGAGGCATTGTTCCTGCAAAGAAAATGAAGATCAAGTGCAGAGGGGAACTTGAGGGAAAGACGATTTCTGTAGGCGCAAACTTAGAATAAGATAAAATAAAGCTTATATAGAAGGGTCGAAGAATGAGGGCGCATTCGTAAACTGTTTTTCGTCAAAACCTAATAAAATTAGAAGTCGAAAAGGCTTTATTTCTTTGTCTGAATGCGTTCGACGAGAACATCTTTTTCTTCGACCATCGTTCGACAAATGAGATTGCCTTAACGATTCTGATGTTAGCAGGTTTTGTCGATTGCTGTTTGACAAATGGTTCAAATTCGGCGTTCTTCGTTCGACGAATTTATGGGATAAATAGAAATATTTAATTTTTATCAGATTGTGTCTCCATCTATCATTCCTAGTTGATTTATAAAGAAGATGTGCTTCTTTTCATCCAAGGGCTTGGTGAAAATATCAGCTCTTTGCAAATCAGTAGAAATGAATTGTAGGCAAATTTTGTTTTTATCCACATTATCCCTAAGGAAGTGGTGCCTAATTTCTATGTGTTTAGTCCTACTATGGAGAACTGGATTTTGTGCTATAGATATTGCACTAGTGTTGTCACAAAATATAACTGAACTATTTAAGTTGACACCATAGTCTAGGAGCTGATTTTGTATCCACAATATCTGTGAGCAGCAACTGCCAGCAGCTATGTATTCAGCTTCAGTTGTTGATGTAGACACAGATGTTTGTTTCTTACAAAACCAAGACACAAGCTTATAACCAAGAAACTGACAAGTTCCCGATGTGCTTTTCCTGTCTACCCTGCATCCAGCATAATCTGAATCTGAGAATCCAGTTAATTCAAATTCAGATGCTGTTGGATACCAAAGTCCTAGATTAGGGCAACCCTTTATATATCTTAAAATTCTTTTTAGAAAAGTAAGATGAGATTCTTTAGGGTTAACTTGGAACCTAGCACAAATACATGTAGCAAACATTATATCTTGCCTGCTAGCTGTTAAATAGAGTAGAGAGCCAACAATTGCCCTATACATTTTCTGATCAACAGGTTTCCCTGATTCATCAGTATTAATAACAGCATTAGAGGCCATGGGTGTTTTCATAGTAGAAGAATCAGACATTCCAAATCTTTTCACTAATTCTTTAGCATACTTAGATTGGGAAATGAAGATTCCTGATGGGGTTTGCTTCACTTGAAGACCAAGGAAGTATGATAATTCACCCATACTACTCATTTCAAATCTCGATTGCATTAGATTGGAAAATCTTTTGCACAAATTTGAATCAGTAGATCCAAAGATAATGTCATCTACATATATTTGAACTAGTAGAGTTTGATTTTTATGTAATTTGTAAAATAAGGTTTTGTCTACTATGCCTCTACAGAAATTGTTTTCCAAGAGAAAATTAGCTAAAGTCTCATACCATGCTCTGGGAGCTTGTTTGAGACCATAAAGAGCTTTATTAAGCTTAAATACATAGGAGGAATGAGTTGGAGAGATGAAACCTGGTGGTTGTTCCACATAGACTTCTTCTTTGATGTCTCCATTGAGAAAAGCACTCTTCACATCCATTTGATACACCTTGAACTTCTTGAATGCAGCAAAGGCCAAGAAAATCCTTATAGCTTCAAGCCTTGCAACAGGGGCAAATGTCTGATCATAATCTATGCCTTCTTCCTGTGAATATCCTTGAGCTACTAATCTTGCTTTGTTTCTCACAATATTGCCTTGATCATCAAGCTTGTTCCTGAAGACCCACTTGGTGCCAATAACTGGATGGCCTTTTGGTCTTGGAACCAAATCCCAAACCTTGTTTCTTTCAAACTGGTTGAGTTCCTCTTGCATTGCAAGAATCCAATTTGGATCTTGTTCTGCATCTTTTATGGTTTGAGGTTCAACTTGTGATAGGAAACAAGTATGCATCTGATTTTGGTGTAGTTGATGCCTTGTTTGAACACCTGCTGTGATATCACCAATCACTTGTGAAATTGGATGATCTCTAACTGTGATGTTGTCAACAGTTGGAGTTGGTTCAGCAGCAGTATCCACATTGGGAATTTGTTCAGCTGTTACATCCTGTGGAGGATGTTCTGTTGTTACTTGATAGGACCCAGCGCAACTAACTGCACCAAAATCCCGGACTATTGGTGAAGGCACAACTTGATATTTATATCAACGGAAAGGCGCTACGGGTCAAGTGAAGGAACGCTAGACCCAACAATCCCCCCCAGCGTCCAGCACGACCCGCAATCTCAGAGGTGCTCCACATGGCCCGCAAGCTCAGAGGTGGCTTGACACATGGCTCCGGCCGCCTGACCCGCCAGGACCCACACAGGTAGAGAGAATTTCAGGAATTATCAGCGCCCCCCAGAGGTGCTCCACAGCGGCAACGGATGTTGAATGCAGCCCACATTGCATGAAGATACTCAAATTCGACAGACAGACCCAAATGTGCAATATACTACACCCAGCAATAAACAATTGCAGCACCCTATAAAAGGACAAGATAAACAAGACAAATAATCTAACAGAGAAACCAAAAAAAAATCTTTACAAGAAATTTTCCTAACAAAAGAATCACAGCACCAGTTACAATCCCCGACAACGTCGCCAAAAACTTGACACGCTTACGGTAAGTGCACCGGTCGTACAAGTAATAAAAGTTGGGAGAGACTCCCCGAATATCGTTCTTAGAGGATTGCAAGTTGGGTGTATGATTTCTCGTTAGGGAAATTGATTATAAAGATGGCTATGCTAATAATAAAAAGGGGGGTTTGATCTTGGGTTTCCTAAATTAGCAACAATGAAAGAAAATGCGGGCCTAAAGCACCACTTTGCATGGAGGGATGGAATACAGGCCGCAATGCCGTGCTTCAGTAAGCGAGTAGACAAGAAGGCTAGCAGATGGACGATTCCTAACCGTCGGAGTGAGGGTCGTACGCACCTCATCACGGAACACGCAACTAGCAATTGCTAATGCGGTGCACAACGGAGCGGTGGAGTGGATGGTGGAATGGGGGGCTCGTCAACTCACATAAACCACAACAAATCTCATAAGCATGAAATTGTATTAGCTTAAACAAAAGGTTTATGAACATCATCCAAAATAACACACATACAATGGAAAAACCTTAAGCCATACACAAGGGGAAAGAGGTAACCGAAGCTCGAAGACTTTGCTGAAGGTTCTCTATCAGAATCGCAGATTTGTCAAACCTCGTCTGTGCTCGGTCTTCAGGTGCTGTCTGGGGTCCAGAGGAGCTGTCACCTTCCACTACTTTACCCATCTTCTTCGTGGTTTAGCTCAAGCTAACTCTTGTTAGACACACCTTGAATGCAGCAGAGACTTTCCGTCGATGGCGTTCCTGAGCTCATGGATGATGGAGGAGGCCGAGGAGGAAGCTTTGGCAGAAGATTTGTAAGAAAATAGTTGTCGGAGCTTCTCCTAGGTCGAACGGTGGTGGAGAGGCGAAATGCGTGGACTGGAGCGGAAATGGGGGCTCTCAATTCTTTTTCGGATCCTTTTTCAAGCCAGCAGATTTCCTGGCTTATATACTAAGAAAATAAAAATTAAGTCACGCACGGTCGAATGCACGACCATGCGTAGACCGTGCATTATTAACGAAAAGAAATTCCTTGAGGAAGAAGCAGCAGCGCCCGTGAATTTTACTCATGCACGGTCGAAGCCGCCCATGCGTAAAAATGCACAACCAATTCCAGATGGCCTACAAACCAGGCTTAATAGGCGATCATGTGCTTCCTTCGCACATGGGCAACTGCCTGTGTGTTAAAACGCACGATCAAAGACATAACATCGTTTTCTACCCCAGATGAGGGCGTACGACCGCAGCCGTCCGTGCATCAAAGAAAACACACGACCGTGCGATATATGCAGACATGAATTCTGGGTAAAATAGGATGATCCATCCATGTGCATAAACATCAGCACAGCTGGGAATACCCTTCCAGCTCAATACAAATACAAAATAAAAGGTTTGGGAGCACCATGTGCTTACCCCCAACAACAAGAAGCACACAAGCATACCAAAACGGGCCAAAATAGTGCACATAGCGCGAAAGTCATTATAAGAGAAATAAAAGCAATTATAGATCGAATAGGACGTGCACAAGAGTGAAAACTAGCCCGAATGAGTCCATTAAATCATATAAATATTGGACTCATCAGGTAGCATGCCTCTTAGGTACTTCTATCGTGGCTACGAAAATAGTGGATCAGGCACTCCACTCCTAGGTTGGTATATACACTACCAGGCCTAGACCTTACGTACGCGGATGTACATGTCGTAGGTGCACTTCCTTGAGCTCTCGCGTACTCTTGCTGCCAAACCCACCAGTTTTTATGGTCGGGTGTGGGTTATTAGGGATTGTCCTCCAGATCGTAGTAAAACAACCTACTGGTCCTCTAAGCCAACACAGCACGCCATAGTCAACGTACTTGAATTAGTGTGATGATTGGACTAGTACCAAAGACTCGCCACTGTCTATGCATATGCAATGTTTTATCTTATTCACCCGAGCTTCCAGCTCGCAGGACCAACCCGTCCTGATATCATAACCTCCTGAGCCTCCATCTCGTAGGACTAACAAGTCCTTATACCATTCTGTCCCATAATTTGGGATGAGGTTTACCTTCACCAAGTTTTCCTACTTAAACTACTCTTGTCGATGTTTAGTTGATCGTAATGATATAAGGTGAAACCTGGACTTACCGAGGTCTACCTGGCGAAGGGCTCGCAGCAGTACTAGAAGTTATGCTGGGGTGACATCACAAACCTTCCTTTCTCAAGATATTTACTTTTATTGGTTGCTACCCATTGTTAACACCACTCTCATTGTTACTCTTAAACTAACCTATGATGTCTTATGATACTTGTAGAGGAGTGACGATCTTTCGTCGGACACCAAGATTGAAACTCCCCTTAATGTCCATGTACACTAACACTTAGCACCATTTGGTGCTTTGCCCTAAGACTTCGACCAGAATTCTATGTGTACAACCCCATATTTGCCGAGTGGGTCCCCAGGTCCGAAAGGTCTCAAGATGGGCACACGCCCAGGTCAGGAGAGGCAGGGGAACCTTAGGGCGAGTGCGAGCCTCATCTGCAAGGCACTCGCTCACTTAGGAGTGCGAATGCGCAGAAGGCCAGCGAGTGAGGGCGGAATCCCACTCGCTAAGCGGGCCAGGTATCGGGCGAGCGATGCCCCCACGGACCACTCACCCAGTGTAATCTAGTGTGCGAGAAGATTGGCGAGTGGTGCCTTCATGAACCACTCGCCCGAAAGGTTTTAGTGGGAAAATTACCTAGATACCCTTTATGGGCTGTCGATAGCCCTTCAGAACAGTGGAGTTAGGCTGTTAGCAGAACCATTTGGGGTGCGATTAGTAAAATCAAAAGGCAGATTTATGCTATTAGCAGACCAGAAGAGAAAAGTTATATATAGACCTTGAAGGGCACATTTGGAGAGGTGTGCGATCTTTTGCTTCCTCCTCCCTAGGTCATTTTGGTTAGCACCTCAGGCTCTGCAAAGTGCCCATCTTCAGCTTTGGCTTGGGAGGGGAAGTGCTCTGAAGATCTTCCAGGTGTGTGGCGGGACCTCCACACTGTAGCCAAGGGTCTGTGTCTAGCTCTTAGTCTTTGGTCTATTTCCTTCGGCGGGATTAGTAAGTGTTACCTGCCCTCTCTATGGTGTCCAATCTCATCGTTGGAGCCAAGTCTTGGTTCCAAAATTTTATGGTGCAGTGAGCGTGGAGAGCAGTTAGTGCAGGAAATTCCCAAGGAAGCAACATGGCAGGAGAGGATGAGTGAGATGCCGGCTTTGGAAGTGCGCCACCATCTAGCTTGCCGGTGACGGCAGGGATGCTAGCTGATCTCCGGAGGGAGGTGCTTGAGATGATCTAGTTCACATTCATGTCGGTGCGGGGCAACTTCGCAGACCCAGCGGACATGTTCAGTGATGCACTGGTCATTCGGATGACCCTCAAGAACTTCACCGTCTCCCGGATCCTCGTGGACAACGGGAACTTGGTCAATGACATCTTCAAAAAGGAATTTGATGAGATGAAGCTGGAGGCAAGGAGAGTGTTGGCCTCAGACAGCCCATTGTTTTGTTTCTTGGGAGAGAGGAAGGATGTGGAAGGAGGAGTGGGACTCTACGTCAACTTGGGGGGCAGTCCCATAACTGCTGGTTCGTCATTATGGATGCCCCGAGTAGCTACAACGCCATCTTTGGACGACCCCTCATCAGCGCGTTCTGATGCATCCCCTCCACTTTCTACCAGTGCCTCAAGTTCAGCATAGGTGGAGTTCAGGTCCGGGTGAGGGGTGACCCGAAGGTAGCAAGGCAGTGCTACGTCACCGTGGTCAACACCACCGAGCAAACTGAGGCAGAGGAGATGGACCGGGAGATGGAGAGGCATGAGGAATTGGAAGGTGTCACCAAGGGACCCGATGCAGAGGAAGTGAGAGAGGGAAGAGAAAAAAGTTCAGGCCCAGGAGGAAGGGGCAGAGCTGCTGGAGGTGCACGAGGATAAGTAGGAGATAGAAGAAACTGAAGCACTCGCTTGCGGTGAGAAGAAGGAAGGTGATTGGGGGGGACAATCTAGGCGGAGGTCGTGGAGCTGGAGGTCACCTCCTAGGCGGGAGTGGGAGAAAAAGTGAAGATCAGCGGGGAGCTCTGCCCCGCGGAGCAAAAGAAGATCCTGTCCTGCGTCTAGGAGAATGTAGATGTGTTTGCCTGGATTGCGACAAAGATGCTAGGGATCAACGCGGATGTGGAAGGGATACCTCTCAGCTAGGCTTGGAGCGGGGATGACCTCAAACGTTTCTACCCTTAGAACTCTTATGAATTTATTAAACATTTATATTATTCCTTTCTCATCATAGGCTGACAAGGAAATAAGTTTGTGCTGGATTGCCCCGGATGATTCCACTGTCGGGCTCTCATTAGCCGGTGGCTCAGGTCGATCTCGCAGAAAGGCTGGCAAGGAAATAAGTTTATGCTGGATTTCACTGGATGATTCCACTGTCAGTCTATCATTAGCCGGCGGGTCAGGTCGATCTTGTGGAGAGGCTGGCAAGGAAATAAGTTTATGCTGGATTGCCCCGGATGATTCTACTACTGGGCTCTCATTAGCCGGTGGGTCAGGTTGATCTCGCGGAGTGGCTGGCAAGGAAATAAGTTTGTGCTAGATTTCCTTGGATGATTGTGCTGCCAGGCTCTCATTAGCCGGTGGATCAGGTCGATCTCGTGGAGAGGCTGGTAAGGAAATAAGTTTGTGCTGGATTGCCCTGGATGATTTTGCTACCGGGCTCTCATTAGCCGGTGGGTCAGGTCCATCATGTAGAGAGGCTGGCAAGGAAATAAGTTTGTGCTGGATTGACCCAGATAATTCTGCTGCCTGGCTCTCATTAGCCTTCAGGTCGATCTCGCGGAGAGGCTGGAAAGGAAATAAGTTTGTGCTAGTTTGCCTCGGATGATTCTGCTACTGGGCTCTCATTAGCCGGTGGGTCAGGTCGATCTCGCGGAGAGGTTGGCAAGGAAATAAGTTTGTGCTGGATTGCCCTGGATGATTCCACTGCCGAGTTCTCATTAGATAGTAGGTTAGGTCGATCTCGTGGAGAGGCTGGTAAGTAAATAAGTTTGTGCTGGATTGCCTCGGATGATTCCACTGCCGGGCTCTCATTAGCTGGTGGGTCAGGTCGATCTCGCAGAGAGGCTGGCTAGGAAATAAGTTTGTGCTGAATTGCCCCAGATCATTCCATCGTCGGGCTCTCATTAGCCGATGGGTCAGGTCTATCTCGCGGTGAGACTAGCAAGGAAATAAGTTTGTGTGGGATGGCCCCGGACAGGATTGCTGACCAAGCTCTCGCCTAGCTGGCAAGGGCCGTAAGAAAAGAAGAGAAATCAGGGGAGAGAACCTTATGGGTCAGAATATGTGAATGGTCCTGTCGGGGGAGGCACTCGCCCGACGAATGCACACGAGGAATCCGCCTGTCTGAAAGGGGATGCGTGAATCATTCGGGTTTGTTCTCTCAACAAGGTCTCTCTCTCGGCAAATTCGTCGCCACCACCTAAGTCCTAAGAGGAATACAAATGTGTGTGGATGAGCTGCGATCTCATGGCGCACCTATGAGGGGGGGGGGGGGGGGGGGGGGGGGGGGCAACGCCTTATAGCCCAAGGACAGCGATACGTGAGTACATAAGCGAGCGGGCGAGAATGTGAATGGATGTGTGCGAGTGCGCAAACAATTAATGAGTATACATCGTTATATAATGCGTGAATGGTTAGCGAATGATAACAAGAAAAAACAAAAAGGAAGGACAAGAAGCTCAGACAAACAGATTTCATTTCATTACATTTTCAAAAAGGTTCTGTTTACAAAAGGTGGATGTCGCTCCGAACATATTACAACTGAAAAACAAAAAGTGAAAAGAAGATGGAAGGGTCTTTAGGAGGAATCGCTGGACTTCTAGCTGGAGGATTCGTCGATCTCACGTACGGGGGGGGGGGGGGGGGGGGGGGGATTGCCTCATCTTCCTACTGAAGGTTGGCCTCACCCTCTGGCACATCCACCGGAACCAAAAGCTCGGACAAGAGGTCACGAGGGTCGATCCTCTCACTCCCTTCCATCAATAGCCCAGCATGTCGCAACCTCTCTATCGCGTGCTTCACCGCTCCTTAGGCTGTCTCCTGCATCATCACCTCAATTTCATAATTGGTGTATCAATGCCGAGTGCTCACCTCTTCGGGAGGCGGCGAGGCAGCAGCGTCACACAAGCTCTGAACCTTGGCCTGCAGCTGCTTATTTTGGTCATCGACCCTGTCCGCTCGCACGTGTAGAATCTTGAGGTTCGCGGTATCCTGCAAGGAATGAAAAAGATGAGGTTGAGACAAGATAACAAGAAGGGGAGGTGTGAGAATGCAAACATCCTCGACAACACTTACCACTCGAACAGGGCAGTCGGCGAAAAGGGTCTGGGCGGCATCTAGTTGCTTCTTCAGAATCATGACATGCACGGAAGCTTCGGCTCGCGTCCTCTTGACCACCGTGAGGTTTCACGCGAGGGTGAGACTGCGGCGCAATGACAAGTATGCCAGCTCAATGGTGTGAAGATGAGCATGCGCGACCTCGTGCGCATGGGTCTGGGTGGACTCGGCATCATAGATAGAGGCATCCTCCCGTCCGTAGAGCACGAACGAGAGGCCATACGCTTCTCCACTAGTAGTGTCCTGCTCCAGCCAGGATAGCAGGAGCATGGAGATGGAAACCCGGTTGGAATTTCGGTCCCACAATAGTAGGGGGTCGCACATGTCGTTCACGTACTTCTCTCCCATGGAGAAATTTTGATGCCCTCTTGGAAGGGGTCTCGCAGAAGACCCGACCGACACGCTGGAGGTCCCGACCAGCATGTTCGCAGAAGTTCCCACCGTCTCCGTCACGGTCGGGGGACTCACCCCAGGGATCTCGGCGACTACCTCTTTTCCTTTGACGGTCAAGGACTTGGACCGCTTAGAAGAGGAAGTGTCGGGGGCTGTGTCGGGTTTCCACTTTAGGCCGCCAGATGTGTAGGGGGTTGGATCTTTATGGGAGGCTTCTGTGGCAGACTTTGCGAGAGCCAGGGAAGCGGCAGGAGTCACCCCACCCGCGTGCGGCGGATAAAGGGGGAGATCTCGCACACCTTTATTAGCTTGGGTAAGAGAGAACGTAATGTAAAATGGGAGCAAGAGCGGAAGCAATTCGCCTTACCCTCTCCCGACAGGACTAGCGAAAGCGAGTTGATGTTTTTCCTCAGATGGATGACGTCTATGTCGTGCTCCTAGATGAATAGGTGGAGTTTGTCTTCATAGTCTCCCAGTGTTGGATGCCGGTAGGTTGACCTGTCCTCCTGCACGGGTATGAGGGGGAGGTTGCCTAAATCCCCACTGACGAAGATGAATCGCTGGACCAAGTCATGATTCTTGTTGACTGTGCCGGTGACTTTGAAGGGTGTCTGGCTGGAGAAGAAGGCTACCCCAGCTTTCGCCCGAAAGTTGAATAACTTTCGGAAGATAGGGAGAGAGAACTCGATCCCCTCCCCACGCAAGTAGCAATCGAATGCCGCCAACATGGTAATGGAGGTGGCGTTGAGTTGCGCGGAGAAGACACCGAAGTATCGAAGGGTCTGGCGCAACTCGGGCTAGATGGGAAGGCGGAATCCCACCTCAAAATGCTCGAGGGAGATTGCGAGTGTGTCGGGCGAGAACTGATTGATGCGATCGCAGTTCCCCGGGCGGTGCGCGATGAACCCGGGTGGAACATAATCCGTGATCGCCACCGTGAACTCATCTTCCAACAAGTCACAGGTGTCGAAGTCATGATTGGCGAACAGCTAGGCACACTTGCCCCTACCATCAGCTTCTGCCACCATCGCAAAGTTTGAAGTAGTACTCATGGGTTTTATAGAGAGAAGGGCGAGTGCTAATGCGAGACCAAGAAGGGGAAGAGAGAGGTTAGAATAAAGCGTAATAAAGGCAGTGGGTGGGCCGGCTATTTATAGAAAAATATGGAAATCAAGGGGTTTCCTAGGCACGGGGGGCGAGCAGCAACCGCACTACCCCGTTGCCTCGGAATTTGAGCCATTCCACCTATACCCCAGTCACCTCCGGGTGGCGAGTGTCACGCGCGAGATTATTCAGGCGAGAGCAAACTAAAACACAGCGAAATAAAAGGGTTGTGCAAGATAGCGTTCGACAAAACTATAAAAAATGCAGAATATATAATTAACTAACATTCCACACAGTTAAATAGTTCGCAGGACAGCCGGTCTCGACGTATTCAAGGCATAAAAGTAAAGAGTACAAAGATAAAGAATTACAGGGAGCGAGTGTCGGTAGGTCTAATATTGAACCCACTGCCATCAACCCTGGCCTCGCCTCTCCGTCCTCGGAGGCACTCGCGGATAGTAATACGCATTCACCGCGGTAAGTTTTTGGTGAACCAAGCGCATTTGATCTCAAGCCCGCGCAATGTGCCTCCCAGGAGAAGTCTCCTCGCATCCGCCCCCCTGACGCTCCATCTTGCCGATAAGGTGCAGGTAATCCCTCTCCAGGATGCCCAGCTAACACTCAAAGGTCGCTCGTTGCCCGTCGATCTGATTGGCAAGGTCTCGCTGTATCCAGATGAGCTTGCGAAAAACCTCCATCATTCGCGCCTTCATCGTCTAAGGGTCGGCAGGATCGCTTAAGAAATTGGAAAGATCGCCAGGGGAGGGTGGGGCCGAGAGCATCCCTTCCTCCTCATATTGAGGGTCCATCGGTGAGGCCTCCTGGTAGCCTGCAAGAGAAAATGTTAGGTAAGTATTGGTCAGCGGTCTTAGCAGATAGGGTTGCGTCCAGTTAACTAACCTGGCACAGGTTCCTTATCCGTGCGCCGATGAGAGGAATCAGGTTTCCCTACGAATGGTTGGCTGGGGGGATGAAGTGATTTCCCCTTTCCAGGGCGGAGAGGTTCCTGGTGGGCAGAAGCGATAGCCAGGTCAGCGCCCGGAGAGTTGTGGCCAGGGACCTCTCGGCAGGGCGCTCCTGCTCCGACACAGGGAGAGTAGTTGTCTTGAGGGTTGGATAGGCACACAGTGTTAGGGGAGGTCTGCGTGGAGTTGGAGGAAGTCCCGTAGTCCCAAAGGTGGATGCTGCAGGAAGAAAAAGGGATAAGATGGAGAAAGGACAAATCATGCGAGAAAGAAACGACAGTTTACCAGATTCAGGAAGGATCCTGCCATGTGTGACCGGAGGGCGGGACTCGAGGCTCGGCACGACATCTTTGGCAGGAGGCGGGAGAGCATTGACACCCTCCTCGTTAGTCTTGGGAGCGCCTCCCGTCGTTAGAGTCTCATGCGGATGGACAGTCCTTGAGATATTGCATCAACATTTTGTCAATGAAACGAGGAAAGGTACAACCTTGGGCAAGTTATCGGGAGGTTCGCGAGAAGAGTGGGAAGTCTCTGATGCCGATTGATTAGTCACTGGACCCCTCCTGACCGCCTTGGCCTTTTTTGGCCGATAGGGAGAGCTGGGGCCCCTCCTGGAAGAAAGCTAGGGAGCATACCTAGTGACCCATGAGGAATCCTTCTCTCGTGCCGCGGCGAGATGCCCCAGCATATCCTGCAAGAGAGGTTTTGGTGACGGTCTCATAAAGGCCATGGGTTGCGAAAGATCGGGAAAAGGAAAAAAGAGAATTCAAGAGGGGAAGGTGTAGTGTAAGCGCTGTAGCCTGAGACATATATATAGCAGAAGGGAAGGGCCCACCAAAAAGATTCCCTCCAGGTCAGCAAAACACTCACCAAATACTAGGGGTTGGACCTTTCTTTCCGAGCGAAGAACTCGCTCATAAAGAGCGGGGATTGTGTGCTATCCCATATTCGCCGAGTGGGTCCCCGGGTCCCAAAGGTCCAAAAGGCATGCAAGATAGGTCAAGAAGGGCACTCGCCCAGGTCAGGAGAGGCAGGGGAGCATCAGGGTGAGTGCGAGCCCCATACGCCAGGCACTCACTCACTTAGGAGTGCAAATGCGCTGAAGGCCAGGTGAGTGAGGGTGGAACCCCACTCGCCAAGCAAGCCAGTTATCGGGCGAGTGGTGCCCCCACAGACCACTCGCCTAGTGGAACCTAGCGTGCGAGAAGCCTGGTTAGTGGTGCCTTCACAGACCACTCACCCGGAAGGTTTTAGTGGGGAAATTACCAAGATACCCTTTGTGGGTTGTCAATAACCCTTCAGAATAACGGAGTTAGGCTGTTAGCAGACCAATCTGTGATGCGATTAATAAAATCAAAAGATGGATTTATGTTATTAGCAGACTAGAACAGAAAAGCTATATGTAGACCTTGAAGGGCACCTTTGAAGAGGTGTGCGATCTTTTTCTTCCTCCTCCTTAGGTCATTTTGGTTAGCACCTCAGGCTCTCCAAAATGCCCAACTTCAGCTTTGGCTTGGGAGGGGAAGCACTCAAAAGATCTTTCGGGTGTGTGGCGGGACCTCAGCACTGTAGCCAAGGGTCTGTGTCTAGCTCTTAGTCTTCGGTCTGTTTCCTTCCGCGGGATCAGTAAGTGCTACATGCCCCCCCTAATGGGTCAGATCTCCTCGTTGGAGCCAAGTATTGGTTCCAACACTTTGACTCTCCAATTGCCACTAAATCAGTTGGATTTAACCCCTATGATCTCCTCTAAGATCCACCCCTAAGCAAACATTCTATTTAACAGTGCATTCCCTTAATATGTTTATCTATATACCCCAAGATTTATTCTACTAATGCACCATGGTCATAATAACACCATAAATTGATATGATAATCTCCAAAGGTGGAAAATTTCCAAATCATTCATTTATTCAATATGCAACATGAATATATATTGTCAGGGGTATTTAGTGATGAAATATAATGATTGACAGAGATTCATAATTTTCCATATTAATTGTTGATAGTTTATATAGGATGTAGTCTTAAACACCTAGAGGGGGGGGGGGGGGGTAAATAGGTTTCTTTTATTCTAGGCTTAGTGTTTTCTGAATTTAGGTTAGAAAAATATCAAGCACAGAAAGCACAAAGAGATTTATAGAGGTTCCTCAAGACAGGGTGTCTTGAGTAGTCCTCTTTCCCCCTTCACCTTTCTAACAATGAGTTAGACAAGGCCAACTTCTCCACAATCAGCTCCAAGAGCCTACAGCATAGATCCCACAGGATTTCTCAGGTTTTCCCAAACCCTACCTCAGGCACAACAACCCTACCTCAGTCACAACAGCCCTACCTCAGATCACACAATGATCCTACCTCAAGCTGACCTCTCAGCTCTACAGCTCAGGCCAATCAACCTTACACACTCGGGCAATAAAGCCCTACAGTCTCAGAACACACAAGTTCCAACAGATGATATAATAGAGAATTACAAATAGAAGGAAGAAGAGGTCAAGCCTTGGTCTTCTTCTTCTTAACTGTTGCGGTAGCAGACTTGAACCAGGGAGGAGAAGTGCATCTCCATCTTGATCCTTCTTGATCATCCCTTCAGATGATGGACTGGATCTACTTGCTCTTTCTTGAGATGAATCAAGATAAGCAATCTCTTCTCTCCTTGCAGCCTTGTTTAAGCTCAGTTCTTGGCTGCCGACAATGGAACAGTGTTGTTCTGCTTGCTTGTGTGTGAAGAGTAAGATCAATAGCAAAATGTTTTTTTGCTCAACTCTAACTTATTCCTTTTATACACCACTGATCTTCACCGGCTCTTAGCTGTCCTCCTGACAGGTATGGGAGTGATTGGTGGACCCCCATGATTCCTTTCTACAGCTTGCGCCAAAAGCAGAACCCGCCAGATCACTTTTGAATCTATCTCAGCGGTTGGGCTGAGATGGCCAGCCGTCTCAGTGGTTGTATCTGTCCCGTCCTAGTGGATCCGCTGAGACAGACAGTTGTCTCTGTGGTTTTCTTCTATCTGCAGCTCATCTTGCCTAGACACCTTCTCAGCGGCTCATGGCCTTGTCTATGCGGTTCAGCTGAGACTGAGAGCTCGTCTCAGCGGTTTTGACTGTAAACCAACTGATCATACATCACACCTTGGTATGTCCTAGTCCTGCATTGTCATGAGATAGAAATAGGGTTTATCAAATACAACTTGTAATTATCATTGAGTGTGAGGCCTCTTCAAATCAAGGGAACATTGAGGGTCAGTTTCCCAACAATCTCCCCCTATTTGAAAAAGGCATGACACCCTCAAATGCTAGAGTACATTACTCATAAATTCTTGATATGTGTCATTGCAATAATGAGTTCAACATATCATGCTTAGTGCATCAGTCATTTTAAAACAGATGGTTGTTACGAAAGTATTGTACCACAGAGTTTAATCAATCCATCAGTAAGATTTGATAAACATAACATTGCAACATAGATTAAATTATCCAATAAAAATAAGGTAAGGTTTAGTTATAACTCAGATTTAGCTTTAATACAAGCTGATTACATTAATAAACCATCAATTGCAATCCAGATAGAATAGTAATTCAAAGCTCAGCTTGCATTCATATATTCGCAAATTATTTTAGACAAAGTATAATTAAGTTTGCATCCACACAATAATAAGTCATTATAGTTCAATATTAATTAAATACATAAACTGTTTCTACATTCATTCAAAGCTTCCTTTTCTTATAAGAAGAACATTCAGGAGAATCAACAGCTGCTTCTTTCCCTTTGACTGAAGCATCATTCATGTCATCAACAACAGTGTTATCTTGACCTGGAAGCTTCTTCTTTTCAGCATTGGTAGCCTTGATATCAGCAATTCTTCTCTTGTTTTCATGCCTTTGGAAATACATGAATGGCTTAGGAATATATCTAGGAGGAATTTTCTTAGGATTTTCTTTCCTCACCAGATTGGCTTTGAACACGTTTTCTCATTTTGAATTTCTCTCAAGGTGCTTTATCCATTCTTCAGAATGATAGAGCTTGTCAATATCCTTGCAGACCTAACCATGGCTTATCCAGGTATTCAAAATTATGTCCTTGGAGTCATCACTCCAATGCTCATAGTCAGGGTCTCTATCCTGCACCTCCCTTTGTTTGGCCATGAATTCTTCAGCCAACAGTGTTCTCTCCCTTTCCCTTCTCTTTTTCAGACTCTTATCTTGGGCAATTGCCTCTTGATGAGGGAAATACCAATCTTCTGCCCTATTGACATCTAATATTGGAAGATTCAAGGCTATCCTTGTACCTTGGAGAACTTTCAGAGTGAGGTTAGAATTTATGATGGCATTTGTGTCATCCCCCTTTCTGGCTTCTTTATATATCTTTTGATGGAGGTCTTACTTGGCTGCTGTTATTGTGCCAGACAGGGTTTGGAAGGCATTCTCAAAATCAACTTGAAGCACATCTTTTAACTTGCATATTTCTTCATTCAGATGGGAAGAGGTGTCTCTTGTAGCAATGGATTGAGAGACAATGGCAATTTCTGCTCTCAACTCTTCCTTATACCAGTCATCTTCTTCATTTAATGGCATAGCAGTGGAGTATACATATTCCTGAAGATGATTGGCTGACATCTCTATCACCTCATTTGTCATGCTTACATAATTCTTGACATATCTCATGTCCTGTTCAGACAGCTGGAGGTGTTTGTCCATAGATCTTAGAATGGTATTCTGAGAAATTACTGATTTTTCAGCAAGTTCAAACCATTTGGTCATTTGTTTGTTGAGTATCTCAGTGTTCTCCTTTATGTCCTTGACCTCAGACATGACTTCAGCCTTCACATTCCTGATGGACTGATCAACATATTCCTTGACTGATGTGACTGATTGATCTATATGTGACTGCATGGAAGAAAGATGGGACTGTAGTAGCAGGTTGATGGCATTGAGAAGGTTCTCATTTGAATACATGGAAGAAAAGGCTTGCAAAATGTTGATCATGGGGGATGGGGACCTAGGAGAGCTTGGAGGGTTGATAATATTGAGCACTAGGTGGAGTGGAGGTTCAGGCAGGACTGTAGTTGGGGCATCCACCAGCTCAGCACCTGATGCCATTGCATCAATGTGATCAGGAAGGAGTTGATCATCATCTATATCATCTTCATTATCAGCATCTTGATGATCATCCAGATTGTCTTCATCATCAGTATCATGCTCCTCCCCCTCAGAGAGAGCATCCTTGTCTGTTGAGTCAAGGAATGCTGGGATAATTTGTTGGTGCTAGATTGAACTACTTAAAGTGTCTAAAGATAAGAGTGTTAGATTTACCTATAACTTCATATTTTTCTGTAAGTGGCTCATTCTGCACCTCTCCCTCAAATAGATCAACTTGAATAGATGAGTCCAGGAATTCTAGAACAAGAATTGTGGAGTTAGATTCTATAAGTTTGTAATGTTTAGGCTGGGTTTATAGGACTTACCAATAACATGATCTTTTACTGTTGATGGTTCTTGTGGTTCCTCCCCCTCAGATGGAGCATCAGATGATCCTGTTGTAGGTAATAACCACAGGGCTGGGTCATTATCAGTATTGTTTCTTATTCTTTCTTCAAGATGGAAGATAATTGTGTCAATCTGACCTTGTAAATTCTGAGGTGATGGTCTTGTGTCCACATCAGCATCATTAATTTTTGCAATGTCAATGGGGGATGGTTCTTGTTGATGCTCCCCCTCAGGTGAGTTACTCATTTGTCCTTGAGGAACTATGGTCCACATTATTCAAATGTTAGAAGTGATAACCTAATTGGTTGTTTATGATCTATTAATTTAATGAGAGGAATGAGTTTTCAAAGAGTAGTTACAAGATGGTATATTTGTTTCTAGCTGTTGTGGATGAAGAATGGCATCCCTTTGAGCATTCTTGGAAAGAGGGCTTTGGGAGTTTTTACCACCATCATTATATTTATCTGAGGTGTCAGACTCAGAACTTGACAGTACCAGCCTAGTTTTCTTGGAGGATTTGGTAGTTATTTTCTCTTTTCCTTTAGCCTCAGTGGGCTGACTCATTGGAAGGACCCTGGTGAATCTGTCCAATGTCTTGATATCCATTCTTTTGAGATAGTGGAGGCTTGATCCTTTGGAGTTGTTGAACTTGTCTGGGTAAGATTGGATGAGATACGGGGACAAGAGTCTTCCCAGATTGGGAGCTTGCAAACATTCCTTCAACCTTTGAAAGATCATTGCTCCCTAGGATGTTTGTTTTTTTCAGAATTATCCTAGTCATGAGGTCAAACATGTACTGGGACATAGTATCATGTGAACCATGTTTGTATAGGATAGCTTTTCCCACAATGTCTGATAATAAATTCCCCCTCTGATTGAAGAATTTCCTCTTTAATGATCCAGTTTTGGCATCATTATAGTATTACTAAACCATTCAAGAACTTCAGTTCTGAGAATGGGGCTTGGTTCAGAGAGAAGAAATTCTAATCCTTGTTCTTCAAGCAGTTTTATAACTCCCTTGATTTCTTCAGTAGCATGGGCAAAGCCATTCCTCACTATTTCATATCTTTCAAGAAGATCTTTAGGGCTTTTGGGAACCATTGCTATTATAGACGAATGCGCTGGGACGGAAGAGAAGGTGATTCATCTCGGCGGCTGGAAGAGAAGGGTCGTGTACCTTTCTCTAAGCAGATTTGCTTTTTATATGGCTTAAGACTTAGGTAAAATTAAACCTAGTAATTAGATTTAATTGGTCTTATAATTGTTAGTGTAAGTGGGTCAACTGGGGTTGCACTTAGACAATTTATAATGACTCCAACCCATCTTAGTGGAACCGCTGGGACGTTGACCTATCCGCTGGGACATAACACTATCAGCAGCTGGGACAGATTTAGTCGTCTCAGCGGTTTAGCTGAGACTTTTCCCAGCTGCCTCAGCAGCTTAGCTGAAACAGATGGTTCTGGTTAAGATGATCTAACTACTTTAAAATCATTAGAGATAGGATTACTTGAAGGCCTAATCATGTCACTCATAGGGTTGATGTGTCAACACTTTAAGTTATATCAAGTCAAGCAGTATATCATACATGATTGAAAGAATGAAGTGTTTTACACTATTCTACATTTAACATTCCTAGTTCAATTTTGAAAGCATTAAACTTGGCCTCATCCAATGGCTTAGTGAAGATATCATCCACTTGATTGTCAGTGGGGACAAATTCAAGGCAGATATCTTGAGATTCTACATGTTCTCTTATAAAATGATATCTTATCTCTATATGCTTAGTCCTGCTATGAGAGATAGGATTCTTAGCAATAGAGATAACACTTGATGAGTCACAATAAAGAGGAGAGTTACTTACCTTGAGGTTGTAGTCCTCCAGCTTGTGTTGAATCCACAATAGTTGTGCATAATAGCTCCCTACATCTATGTATTCAGACTCAGCAGTGGAAATAACCACACTTATCTGCTTTTTGTTGCTCCATGATATCAATCTTCTTCCTAGGAATTGACAAGTGCCACTTGTGCTTTTCCTATCTTCTTTGTAGCCTGCAAAATCTGCATCTGAAAATCCTGTTAGTTCAAAATCATTGTTCTTAGGGTAACAAAGGCCAAGATGTAGGCTGCCTTTAAGGTATCTCAAAATCCTCTTTGCAGATGAGTAGTGAGATTCCTTAGGACATGCCTGGTACCTAGCACACACACATATAGCATACATAATATCTGGTCTACTAGTAGTTAAATATAACAGGGATCCAATGATGCACCTATACATGGATTCATCAAAGGCCTTGCCCTTCTCATCATTGTCCAGGGAAATGTTGGACCCCATGGGAGTTTTCATGGTGGAAGCTGATTCCATCCCAAACTTCTTGATAAGCTCCCTAGTGTACTTGGTCTGAGAGATGAATATACCTTCATTAGACTGTTTTACTTGGAGGCCTAAAAGTACTTGAGCTCTCCTATACTGCTCATCTCAAACTCCCCCTGCATTAGTGTTGAAACCGATTTCTCGGCCTCTTGTGGAGCTCGGGGCCCTCACCGAAATGAGGGACAGCTACCCCTTACTGATCCCTCGGAGAAGGTAGACCGAAGACTAGAAAGATGACTAAGACCTTAGTCACAGCGAGGAGGTCCCTCCACTAACCCGGAAGATCGTTGAGCGCTTCCCCTCCCAAGCCAAAGCTGAGACTCGGGCACCTTGGAGAGCTTTGGGAATGCTCACCAAAGAAAGCCTGAGGAGAGAGAAGCTGAAGTGAAGTCCTCTCCAAAGGTGCCCTTGAGGTCTTATTTATAGGTTTCCTGATCTGGCCTGCAAATAGCAGGATCCCTCCTTCTGATTTTACTATCCGCACCCCAAATGGGTCTGCTAACAGCCAAACTCCACTGTTTGGAGAGGCTAAAGGCAGACCACCAAGGGTTAAAGGGGTAATTTGGCCCTATCAACTTATGGGCATGGAACTGCGAGAACAATACTGCTGAAGATCTCGCGGGCCTTCTCGCGAGTCCTGCTCGCGATGCCTCTCCTAGGCAATCGCCCTGCGAGGACCTCGCCGGCCGATTCTGGCAGTATCTGCCGAGGTCCGGTCTCGCGAGCCTTCCTACGAGACCGCCTCTTTACTCCGTCGAGTTCAACACACCCTTCGTCGAACGCAGAGTACTTCGTCGATCACAGATGAGCTCGACGAATGCAGAACGTTGAATTGTTCGCCGAATGCTGAGAAGGGCGGTTCGCCAACCGCTGATTCCATGCCGTAATTTGTCGAGCGACGTCCGACGAATGCTGAGCTCCATTCGACATTCGTCGAACGCCGAATTGAGCTCGCCGGACGCTGAGGCTCTAAACTTGCGAGCCTTCCAGCGAGATCGCCCATTGATTTTGCCGCACACCGAACCCATTTCGCTAGACGTCTCTTTACTGAACATAGGTCTCTTCTGCCAGCGGCCTGTGAGGTATTGATTTGCCAGCCCTCGCTCGGCCCAGTCTTTCGAAGATATCTGCCGAGGTCTGGATCTCGCGACTCCTCTTGCGAGACCGCCCCTTTGGCTTTAATGAGCATAGAACACCGTCGACCTCTGATGATTTCGCCGAACAGGGGTGAGCTCGACGACCACAGGCGGGCTCGACGAACTCTGGAGAGATCATCGAATGCAGTACTCCTTTCGTAGTACTCAGGAAACTTCTTCAAATTGCCTGCGAGCGTTGATCTCGCCGCCGACCCTTCTCGCTCGCCTCTTAGCGAGCCCTCCGAGAGAGACTTCCCCAAGGTCCCTCTTGCAAGGTCTTTGACCCTAAGGACTCCCTCTTTTTTATTACTTTCATCATGTTGCCCCCTTAAACCACGCCTCCTGGCCTGGCGAATATCGGGGTTGTACACAATCCCCGCTCTTCGCGAGGCTATTTAGGCTCGCGAAGAAACATCCAACCCCTGGTATTCACCTGCCCCTTGATGATCTATCGGGAATCTTTGGTAGGGCCCACCCTGAGGGCTATAAATATCGTCCTAAGTCCTCAGTGGCATGCGCCGCCACTTCCTTTTCTCTCTTCTTGCCTCGTACTGTTGTTGCCAGAAGATGCCAATTTCTGAAGAAGCTGAGGCTCGCCTGAGGGCTGTAAAAGCCGGTGGGCTACCCTCCACGGCCAGGGTCCCCGCGTGGATGAATCGTCCGCCTCCCGGTCCGTCGCCGAAGACTAAGAAGGCGAAGGCGGCTTGCCGAACCGGGGACGGCTCTGTGCTGCTGGACTCCTCCCCGGATAGCCATCCCCACGAGAAGGTATGAGCTACCCCTCTAGCTTAAGTCAATAAGTTTGCCCGTGACTCATGCCTATTTGCAGGATGCTTTGCTGAACGAGGATGCTGGCGAACCTGCTGGTGGGTCTCGCAAAAGTCCTCCAGCGTACACGGATCTCGCTGGCAAGAATGTCGCGGGTATGCCCTTAATCTCGCATATTGACTTATTCTTTTGTCAACTATCTGACCTTCATTCTCTGCTTCTTACTGTCTCGCCCCGGAATTTCCCGGCTCGCCAGGCATTGCGGCCTCCGTCTCCGCCTCCTCCCGACAAAACTATAGATAGGCCTGGGTTCCGACTCCTGACGAGCGAGGAGACCGGTGGCTCTGTGCCGCCAAAGATCCCTCTGATCAACAGCGCTGCCTACCCTTCTGGTCTGGGCAAATCTCTCTATCCCCACTATGGCAACGTCTTCCACGGCCGCCCCGAGACCTCTCGTCCCCCTCTGGGTAGGCATTCCGACGACCCCCCTGCCCTGCGCGAACTCAAGCGCGCTATCTAACCTTCTCGTAATATTTTGCAGAGAATCCTGAAAATCCGCCTACCGATTTTGAGTTGGGCGACGACGAGATGTCCCCCCTTCCTGACCAGGTGGAAGACTTCTTAGGGGATCCGCGAGATCCTGAGATGATGAAACAACGAGCCGCAGAGTTGCTGAGAAAACATGGTCGAATGATAATGGACCTCAACATGCAGGCGCGGCGGGACAGAGAAGCCGCCGAGGATAGGCATGCTGTCTTGATGGAAGAGTGTGCGAGGCTCCGGGACGCGAGACAACATGATCATGATGAGAATGTTAGGACGCCGGAAGTGCATATAGCGAGGATGAGGGATTACGCTTTCCTCATGGACCGGGAGGGCCGCGCGGCCGAGGATTATTATAATTCTAGGGTACCGCCGCGGTCCGGGTCGCGAGGTGGGGGAAGGTGGAAATGGTTGCCCCATGACTCTCGCTAACTTTTATGTTGCCGCGAACTCTTATTACTTGTTATTGAGTGCCGCTATTCTGGACAATCTTGCAATGGTTTGCAACTTATATACTAGTTTTGTCTCGTCTGATAATAATTACTAGCTTTTTATTAGTTCTCGCTCGCTGCTAATATGTCCATTTAATTTTCATGCTATGTTGTGTTCGCGGGGGTCTCCGTTCTCGCTGAATGTATCTCGTGGCGGCTCCCCCCCCCCCCCCCCCCCCCCTTCTCAAGCTATTATGTTTGCTTGCGCTGTTCTCGCAAAGATATTGCTTGTACTAACCTCGCAGGCCTTTCTCGCCCGCGGTCGTGATGTGATGTTTCTTTTGGCTAACCGCGCTCACCGACGCTTGGAATTCTTCCCGCCCTTTTACTTTTGCTATAAATAGGCTGTCCCAGCTGAGTCAACCACCGCATTTACTGTCACCCTCTTCCTCCTCTACTTCAGAGCTCTCGATCCTTCCCGTTCTCGCTCTACTTCCTTTCTCGCAGGTTATTGAAATGGGCGGCGACGCTAATGAGTCGGAGGGTCGGCGAAAGATCGCTAAGGCTTTCGCCGAGCACAGCTCCCTCCATTGCAATCTGACAGACGAGGAGTTCTTCAGCGCGGTCACCGACTACGTCACTCCTCCATTTGAGGCACGCCGTCCCAGTGAGAACGATGTGATCAACGCTCCTCTTGTCGACGAGCTGGCCATACCCACCGCTCATTTTGCGGTTGGCTTGCGTCTCCCCCTGTGGCCGGAAGTTCGCCAGGTAATAATCGCTCTTGCTCGCTTCTTATTCTCTGCAGGTCAAGTCTCGCTCATTATGTGAACTAATCCTGGTCTTCTTACTGCTCGCCAGGTGCTCAAGCATTATGGCGTTGTTCCGGGCCAGCTTACCCCTAACGCCATGGCGGTGATCACAGCCTTCGCCTGCTACCTTCGCGAGGAGTGCATCGAGTTCAGCCTGCCGGCCTTTCGGAAGCTGTTCTCGTGGGCTCGGGTCCTAAGGTTGACGAGACCGTCAACAAAGCCCACTTCTGGGCCCAGAAGTTCCTCTTCGTCAAGGGGAACTTCGGTAATATTCCGATCTCGCCAGTCCAGCACGGCGAGACCACCTACCGGCCCACTGCCCTCGGAGGACACGACGCCCTCCTCTATCAGTTCTTCTGTAAGAAGAACTTTGAGGTTGTTCATCATCGCCGCAACCTCGACAAGCTGCTTCTAGTGCTCGTTGGGGAAGGTAAGGACCTCGCTCTATCACTACAACTTTTTTCCCAGTAACCTCGTATTTATTGAAATTTCAACCCTTTTTTAGGCGAGCGAGATCTTCCCATCCATCCCCCCTACGCGAGCAATCGGAAGAACGACGCTACCTTGGCTCTCGCGACCATGGGGGCGGAGGCTTGTCGAGGCGCCGTCACACCAGGTGAGCCCTCCTCTCGCAAGAGACCGGGGACTTCTGGTAGCCATGCCATTCCCCCAAAATCTCCGCCAAATAAAAAGAGTAAGAAGAGTGGGGTCTCGCTCGGCTCCTCGAAGGGGAAGGAGCCTCGCGAGGCCGCTATCAATGAGTTCGACCTCACCTGCCTTTCCGCAGGAGGTGAGGACGATGAGCCCTTCCAGGAGGCTTCCAGAACCTCCGTCCCGCCCATCCCCGTCAACCATTACAATTTCGGCCTCGGCCAGAGACGCCGGGATAAGACCAGCGAGCTCTTGGTAAACTGGAAGCCGGAGATGAACCGGGTGGACATCTCCACCATCCTTCCTTCCTGGGTGGAGAAGGTGACCATCAGCGGCCACACCTTCGATCTCTCGTTTGTCCTCTATGGGCGCGAGGACGCGGGGTCTTATAAAGGCGAGACTGCGAGAACTCTTGCTTTCGAGAGCGTGAGGTCTCAGTTGTGCTCTGCAGAGCTCGCCCATATGATGGGGAGGCGTTGCTTACAACTGGAGCTTCAGAACGTGGAGCTCGCGAGGGCCTATCAGGGGCTTCTTGCCGAGAACGCGCAGTTGAAGGAGAAGTTGCTCGCCACATAGGGCAGTGTGGTGAGTTACCTAGACCTCGCCACCCTCCTCTCCTTCGGCCATTTCGTTTCCCTAACTTATTTTTCTTGCATGATGTCGAGGCCACCAGAAGGGCCGACGCTCGCATTCGGGAATTGGAGGGCGAGGTTACCAGGCTGAAAGCCCTAAACTGCGACCTCACCCACGTCGTAGTTCCCCCTTCTCCCTGCCGTCTGAAGGAAGAGCGGCGAGCGCGAGACGAGGAAATCCGCTTGGAGTCTACCGAGTCAGCTCGCTACATCTTCCAGACGATGAAGGCGGTCGGCCTCCTAGCCACCGACGCGGCCGACATGATTCTGGAGGACATCGTCCTGGAGCTCTTTATCCCGCTTCCGCCAGTGAAGAGCAGCGATGACGAGGAAGGGTTCGCGAGTGATTCCTGAAGCTCGCCACCATTCCCGTTTTTTGTAACTTTTGATCGGCGAGATCGCCGTGACTTGTAACCGAACTGTGGAATGTAAATGCGGATTTTGTTTTGTTCATTGTGCTTGCCTTTTCTGTTTTGTTATTTTCGTGCGTTGATATACCATTCTCGCTTACCTCGATATTCGTCTTCGCGAAAGTTATTCTCGCGATGTTCGTTCTCGCATATTAGGTTATCGAAAAGATAAGCATAGGACGTTTCCAGCTGCTTCGGCCTTTCGTCGTTTGCCTTAGAATCATTACCCTTTAGGTATGCATCTTCCTTTAGGTTTCGCTAGATACTTTCCTATTCAGCGAGAGCTCGCCTCCCACCCTGTGCCGGCGACCTCACTGCCGAGCACCGGGTACCCCGGAGTTCTTAGGGTTGATTCTCGTCACTCGCATACTATCGTGCGAAATCTTTCCTCTCGCCGAGCGAACAGGCTCGCCGAGCGAGAAGGCTCGGGTCAGCGCCGAAGGCTCGCCAACCTGAGGCATATCATCCTGACCTTTTGAAGAACTCATCTCCTTGCCAACTTCCCTAGTGATCAACTTGCATCTCCCGTCTAGTGAGAGCCCGGGAGCGGAATGGACCTGATGCATTCCAGCATCGATATTTGTCACCTTGCCAGCCTCTCCAGAGATCAACCTGAAACCTCCCGTCTAGTGAGAGCCCGAGAGCAGAATTGACCTGGGGCATTCCAGCACCAATACTTGTTACCTTGCCAGCCTCTCCAGAGATCAACCTGAAACCCCCCGTCTAGTGAGAGCCCGGGAGCGGAATCGATCTGGGGCATTCCAGCAACAATACTTGTTACCTTGCCAGCCTCTCCAGAGATCAACCTGAAACCCCCCGTCTAGTGAGAGCCCGGGAGCGGAATCGATCTAGGGCATTCCAGCACCAATACTTGTCACCTTGCCAGCCTCTCCAGAGATCAACCTGAAACCCCCCGTCTAGTGAGAGCCCGGGAGCGGAATCGATTTGGGGCATTCCAGCACTAATACTTGTCACCTTGCTAGCCTCTCCAGAGATCAACCTGAAACCCCCCGTCTAGTGAGAGCCCGGGAGCGGAATCGATCTGGGGTATTCCAGCACCAATACTTATTACATTGCCAGCCTCTCCAGAGATCAACCTGAAACCCCCCGTCTAGTGAGATCCCGGGAGCGGAATCGATCTGGGGCATTCCAGCAACAATACTTGTTACCTTGCCAGCCTCTCCAGAGATCAACCTGAAACCCCCCGTCTAGTGAGAGCCCGGGAGCGGAATCGATCTAGGGCATTCCAGCACCAATACTTGTCACCTTGCCAGCCTCTCCAGAGATCAACCTAAAACCCCCCGTCTAGTGAGAGCCTGGGAGCGGAATCGATCTGGGGCATTCCAGCACCAATACTTGTCACCTTGCCAGCCTCTCTAGAGATCAACCTGAAACCCCCCGTCTAGTGAAAGTCCCATGGAATCGATCTGGGGCATTCCAGCACCAATACTTGTTACCTTGCCAGCCTCTCTAGAGATCAACCTGAAACCCCCCGTCTAGTGAGAGCCCGGGAGCGGAATCGATCTGGGGCTTGCCAGCAACAATACTTGTCACCTTGCCAGCCTCTCCAGAGATCAACCAGAAACCCTCCGTCTAGTGAGAGCCCGGGAGCGAAATCGATCTGGGGCATTCCAGCACCAATACTTGTTACCTTGCCAGCCTCTCCAGAGATCAACCTGAAACCCCCCGTCCAGTGAGAGCCCGGGAGCGGAATCGATCTGGGGCATTCCAGTACCAATACTTGTTACCTTGCCAGCCTCTCCAGAGATCAACCTGAAATCCCCCGTCTAGTGAGAGCCCGGGAGCGAAATCGATCTGGGGCATTCCAGCACCAATACTTGTCACCTTGTCAGCCTCTCCAGAGATCAACCTGAAACCCCCCGTCTAGTGAGAGCCCAGGAGCGGAATAAATCTGGGGCATTCCAGCACCAATACTTGTTACCTTGCCAGCCTCTCCAGAGATCAGCCTAAAACCCCCCGTCTAGTGAGAGCCCAGGAGCAGAATCGATCTGGGGCATTCCAGCACCAATACTTTTTACCTTGCTTGTCCTCGCATAACACTTATAACTATCAAGTGAAGAAGTAAAATATTCGACTAATATTGCAATAAAACTTTCAAGGGTAGAATCGCTTCAAATCGTCTCCACTTCGGGCTCGGCCGAGAGGTACCTCTTCCACATCTTGGAGGTGATACCCCCCCCCCCCCCGACTTGAGCACTTTGCTTACAATGTATGGACCCTCCCAATTGGGGTTGAGCTTACCTATCGCGGCCCCTCTTCCGGACGCGTCGACCTTCTTCAAGACCAGATCTCCTTTTTGAAAGTGCTTTACTCGGATATGCTTGTCAAAATATCGGGCCATTCGCCGCTTGATTTCCTCCTGCCTGATGGTGGCCTGGTCCCGGAGTTCCTCCACCAGGTCTAAGGATAGCCTTTGTTCCTCATCATTGGCCACTAGCCACTCTTCATTCCATTCACCTGCGGCGACCACCGTGGGGGTCTTTACTTCGAACTCTATGGGAAGGACTGCTTCGGACCCATGAGAAAGTTTAAACGGGGTCTCTCCAGTGGCGGTGTTAGGGGTAGTCCTCAGGGCCCAGAGAACGGATGGTAGATGCTCTACCAAGATTCCCCGGAGGTTCTCCACCTTCTTCTTTAGCAGGTTGACGATTATTTTGTTTGCCGCCTCCACTTGCCGTTGCTTCTCGGGTGATGAACTGATGCGAACTTGAGGTCGATGCCAAGCTGGGTGCAGAAGCTAACAAACTCTTCGCTAGCAAACTGTGGTCCATTGTCCGTCACTATGGCCAGAGGGAGCCCGTACCTACAAATTATCTCTCCCCACACAAAATTCCTTACAACTTGAGATGTTACCTTGCCGAGCGCCCTCACTTCCACCCACTTGGAAAAATAATCGATCATGACCAGCAAGAACCTTCTCTGGCCACTAGCTTGAGGGAAAGGGCCTACTACGTCCAACCCCCATATGGCAAAGGGCCAGGGAGCTGTGATGGTCCGAAGTCTCTGGGCTGGGAGGAGTTGGAGTGGAGCATAGAGTTGGCACTTTGAACACCTCCTTGCGAACTCGGCCGCATCTTTGCTGAGGGTGGGCCAGAAATAGCCTTGCCTCAACACCCTCCCCTCTAGGGTTCAGCTCCCGGAATGACTGCCACACTCTCCGGAGTGAATTTCCTCCAGGACTTTCGGGACCTCCTCCTCGGAAACACAACGGGCCAGGAGTCCCGAGAGAGTTTTCCTATACAGCCCCCTTGCATGCAAGGAATAATAAGCTGACTTATACCTGAAACGTCGCCTGTCTATGTATCCTTCAGGGAACTTCCCTGATGATAGGAAGGTGATGAAAGGATCCAGCCACGAGGTCCGATGATCTATCTCCATCAGTTCTCCTTCATCGATGGTGGGTCGGAAGAGTTCCGAAACCGTTCCGCCTGCTCGGGGACCGAACTTGGCTAGGAGGTCTGCGGGGGTGCTCTCCTCCCTCGGCACGTGTCTGATGGAGAAAGTGCAAAATCGCCCGATGACTCCCCTGACCTTCTCCAAGTACCGCTGGAGAGTCGGATCCTTCGCTTCAAACTCTCCCCGGACTTGGCATGCCACCACCATGGAGTCCGTCGAGACCTCCACATCCTGCACTCCCAGTTCCTGGGCCAGCCGGAGTCCCGCTATCACCGCCTCATACTCAACTTGGTTATTGTTAATCGGGAAGTGGATGTTCAGAGCTTGTTCGATCTTTGTACCTTGAGGGCTTACCAGGATGATTCCCCCTCCATAGGAGTGCCTTCCTGACGCACCATCCACCAACATCTTCCACACCACTGGGGGAGACGGTTCATCTTTCCCCACTTCGGATGTGTAGTCAGCCATGAAGTCCGCCACTGCTTGGGCCTTGATTGACGCCCTAGGGACGAACGTAATGTTGAACTCACTCAGCTCCACGGACCACTTTGCCAATCTTCCCGAGTGTTCCACACCTTCCATGACTTTGCGAAGCGGGTGATCTGTTACCACTTTGATTGAATGTGCCTGAAAGTAGGGCCGGAGCCTCCGAGCCGCCACCACCAATGCGAAAGCCAACTTCTCCAAAATTGGGTACCGGAGCTCCGCCTTCTTCAGTACTCGGCTGATATAGTAGATAGGGAATTGCTTTCTTCCCTCCTCCCGGATCAGTACTGAACTTACCGCCTCAGATCCTACTCCCAGGTACAGGGATAGGTCTTCTCCCGGTCTCGGCCCTTAAAGTAGGGGGGTTTGGGTGAGTTGCCCCTTCAAAGCCTGAAAAGCTTCCTCACACTCTGGGGTCCATTTGAATTTTTTATTGCCCCTCAATACCTTGAAGAAAAGCGCACACTTCTCACCTGCCTTGGAGAGGAACCTACTAAGTCCGGCCAACTTCCCCGTGAGCCTCTGAACCTCCTTTGGGTTTCTTGGCGACCCCAACTCTATTATCGCCTTGACCTTGTCTGGGTTAGGCTCCACCCCTGCCGGGGTGAGCAAGTGACCCAGGAATTTCCCTCGGCTAGCCCCGAAGACACACTTCAAAGGGTTGAGTTTCATCTTATACTTTCGCAGGGTCTCAAACGTCTCCTCAAGGTCTCGGAGGTGAGACCCAAGGTCCCGGCTTTTTACCATGAGATCATCAACATAGACCTCTAAGTTTCTTCCCCTCTGCTCGCGAAAGACCCGATCCATCATCCTTTGATATGTGGCACCTGCATTCTTAAGCTCGAAGGGCATCATCTTATAACAGTAGCATCCGTCCCCCGTGATGAAGGAGACATCTTTGATGTCCAGGGGGGTGCATACGGATTTGATGATAACCTGAAAAAGCATCTAAGAAAGACATTACAGGAAAACCGACGCCTGAGTCAACCAGCGCGTCGATTCTAGGCAGGGGGAAGCAATCTTTCGGGCATGATTTATTAAGTAGTGAAAAATCGATACACATGCGCCACATACCTCCCCCCTTCTTTACCATGACTACATTGGAGACCTAGCCTGGATACTGGATCTCCGACACAAAACCTGCTTGTTGGAGCTTTTTCACCTCCTCGCGGATCAGTCCCTCCAGCTTGTCCGCTGTGGCCCTCTTCTTTTGGAGGATGGGGCGGGTGCCAGGGTCGAGGTTGAGGCGGTGGCAATCCACATCCACGTCGATCCTGGGCATCTCCACGGTGCTCTAGGCGAAGACATCCACATTCTTTTGTACGCAGGCTAGGATCTCAGCCTGATCCTCCGAGCTAAGCTCGCCGCTGATCCAGAGTTTCTCCACCACCCCAAGCCGAGTGGTGACCTCAAGCTCCACGACCTCCTCCACGGCCTCCAGCCTAGATTGCTCTCCCCAAGCATTTTCCTTCTCTCCGCCGCAAGCGAGCGCTTGGACTCTCTCCTCCGTCTCTTCCTCCCCTACCATCATCGACCCCTCCACCCCTCCTTCCTGGGCACCCTCCTCTTTCTCCTCTTCTCCTCCTCCCTCCTCCCTGGGTTCTTCAGCGACCCCTTCCTGGGCATGAATTTCCTCTTCCTCCATCCTCACCTCTTCTTCCTCCTCGCCTCTAGTTTCTGCCGCGTCCTCCATCACTTTGTCCCACTCCTCCGCTTCTCCCATCCAGGCTATGGTGTTGACAGCCGTCACATAGCACTGTCTCACAACTTTGGGGTCTCCCCGGACCCGAACCTGGATTCCACCTGTGTTGAACTTGAGGCAATAGTTGAAGGTGGAAGGGACGCATCGAAACGCGTTGATGAGAGGCAGTCTGAAGATGGCGCTGTAGCTGCTCGGGGCATCCACTATCACGAAGCGGCAGTTCTAGGACTGTCCTCCGAGAGTCACATGGAGCCCCACTCCACCCTCTACTTCCTTCCTTTCTCCCGAAAAACCAAATAGGGGACCATCTGAGGCCAACACCCTCCTGGCCTCCACCTTCATCTCGTCAAACGCCTTCTTGAAGACGACGTTGACCAAACTCCCATTATCGACTAAAATCTGTGAGACGGTGAAGTTCTCGATGGCGGTCTGGATGACTAGCGCATCGCAGAATGGATCTTCATGTCCTGACATGTTCTTCTGGGAGAAAGTAATTTTCTCCGCTGGAGGTGGAGCAGTGGATATTGAGTCCACGCTCCGCCGATAGATGGTATGGAGGCTCGCCTTGCGGGTTGCCTACACCCCTACCCCCCCCCCCCCCCCCCCCCCCCCCCCCCCCATGGATCACCCTGATCCCTCCTCTACTCCCCACATCAACTCTGTCTTCACACCTTTCTTCCTCCTCCCCTCGAGGATCGACCTCCTCGATTCTCACCTGTTGCTGTTGCCTCGGCGCGGGCACTCGGCCCCTTTTTGTTTCCAGGAACTCTGGTCAGGTGGCCGTCGCATGACCTTCCTCATCGTGGAAGTCACAATACGGCAACGTCACCTCCCCTGTTTCGCCTTACGCCATCATATTCCTCCTCCTTCTCCCTGCCCCTGCTTCTTCTCTATCCTCTTCTCTTCTTCCTCTTCCTCCTCTTCCCCGCCTAATCGCCATGGCTTGCTGAGGTGGGGGAGGCAATTTCCTTGGACCCTGCCTCCACCCCAACTGGTGGGGTCTTCCTTGTCCTCCATAGAAGTTACCCCTTCCCGGGCCGTAACCTCTTCCCTGACCTTGCATTCCTTTGGCACGCTGCCTCCACTCCCCCTCCGGGGCCCTGGGCTCTTCCCTTCTCCTTACTTCCTGCTGCCTGACTTCCGGCTCACTGAGCTTTGCTAGCCTCTTGGTAAGCTCCGGTTTGGCCTCCTCACTCTCAATCTCTTCCGCCACCCTCTCCATCAACTCCCCATAGGAGACGGGGGATTTCCTCTTCAAATCCATTTTGAAAAAGCTCTCCCTTAGCCCGACTGTGAAAGCGAGTTGGAGTGCGAACCCAGGCATCTCCTGAGTGACCAGTACCTCCTCCTGAAAACGGTCCGCATAGCGAGCCAACGACTCCTTGGGCTCCTGCTTCACTTTGAAGAGAGACTCGGCGTCCTTCTTCCTTTTCTTTGAAGTTGAGAATCGCAAAAGGAAACTCCGGCGCAAGTCTTCAAAGGCGTAGATTGACCCAACAGGGAGTTGGTGGAACCAATCTCTGGCCTTCTATTTGAGGGTGACGGCGAAGAGCTGACACTTGAAAGCATCTGACATCGGCCTGATAGAGACCGAGTCCTCAAAAGACTGGAGATGCTGGACAGGGTCATCCCTGTCATTGTAGTACACCCTGTCCCACTCCCCAAACCCTGCCGGGACAGGTGCAGTAAGCACCAGCTCGCAGAAGGGACTTCCTCCTCCTGCTATCCCTTCTCGCTCCACCCGCCCCCCGAGCTCCCTCGCCTGACCTGGGCTCGCAGGGACTGCGCTCGCGAGAGCGACGCTCGCCTGAACCACCCCCACTATCGCTACATCCTCCGGGAGCGCGCTCGCCTGCGCCGCACTTGCCAGCACAGCGCTCGCCGGCAAAGAGCTCGCCGGCACGAAGCTTGCCGGGCTGGCGAACAACACTCGCCCCTCCAAGTCTTGAACTGAACTCCTGGCGATTTCCTTCTCAGCCCTCCTCCCCAGGGCGTTCTCGCTAACCGCTGCTGGGGCAAGGGTCGCCTGAGGTGCTGGGGTCGCGAACTCACTCCGCAGCGCCACGACCGTCAGCCTGAAAGTGTCAAGCACCTCCCTCCTGAAATCCACGAACATTCTCGGCGTCACCACCTGCGGTGACTCGCTGAACTCCTCGCCTTGATCCTCGCCTCCTGTCATATCCGCTCCTTGGAACTTTCTTAGACCAGCCACGCTCCACGCTCACCGCACCAAAATGTTGAAACCGATTTCTCGGCCTCTTGTGGAGCTCGGGGCCCTCACTGAAATGAGGGGCAGCTAGCCCTTACTGATCCCTCAGAGAAGGTAGACCGAATACTAGAAAGATGACTAAGACCTTAGTCACAGCGAGGAGGTCCCTCCACTAACCCGGAAGATCGTTGAGCGCTTCCCCTCCCAAGCCAAAGCTGAGACTCGGGCACCTTGGAGAGCTCTGGGAATGCTCACCAAAGAAAGCCTTAGGAGAGAGAAGCTGAAGTGAAGTCCTCTCCAAAGGTGCCCTTGAGGTCATATTTATAGGTTTCCTGATCTGGCCTGCAAATAATAGGATCCCGCCTTCTGATTTTACTATCCGCACCCAAAATGGGTCTGCTAACAGCCAAACTCCGTTGTTTGCAGAGGCTAAAGGCAGACCACCAAGGGTTAAAGGGGTAATTTGGCCCTATCAACTTATGGGCAAGGAACTGCGAGAACAATACTGATGAAGCTCTCGCGGGCCTTCTCGCGAGTCCTGCTCGCGATGCCTCTCCTAGGCGATTGCCCTGCGAGGACCTCGCCGACCGATTCTGGTGGTATCTGCCGAGGTCCGGTCTCGCGAGCCTTCCTGCGAGACCGCCTCTTGACTCCGTCGAGTTCAGCACACCCTTCGTCGAACGCAGAGTACTTCGTCGATCACAGATGAGCTCGACGAATGCAGAATGTTGAATTGTTCGCCGACTGCAGAGACGGGCGGTTCGCCGACCGCTGCTTCCATGATGTAATTTGTCGAGCGCCGTCCGACGAATTCTGAGCTCCGTTTGACATTTGTCGAACGCCGAATTGAGCTCGTCGGACGCTGAGGCTCTAAACTTGTGAGCCTTACAGCGAGATTGCCCATTGACTTTGTCGCGCACTTAACCCATTTCGCTGGACATCTCTTTACTGAACATATGTCTCTTCTGCCAGCGGCCTGCGAGGTATTGATTTGCCAGCCCTCGCTCGGCCCAGTCTTTCGGAGATATCTGCCGAGGTCTGGATCTCGCGACTCCTCTTGCGAGACTGCCCCTTTGGCTTTAATGAGCATAGAACACCGTCGACCTCTGATGATTTCGCCGAACAGGGGTGAGCTCGACGACCACAGGCGGGCTCGACGAACTTGGGAGAGATCGTCGAACACGGCACACCTTTCGTCGTACTCAGGAAACTTCTTCAAATTGCCTGCGAGCGAGCGTTGATCTCGCCGCCGACCCTTCTCGCTCACCTCTTAGCGAGCCCTCCGAGAGAGACTTCCCCAAGGTCCCTCTTGCGAGTTCTTTGACCCTAAGGCCTCCGTCTCTTATTACTTTCATCCTGTTGCCCCCTTAAACCACGCCTCCTGGCCTAGCGAATATCGGGGTTGTACAATTAGGTTGGCAAACCTTTTGCAGAGGTTGTCATCAGTAGACCCAAATATTCTGTCATCAATATATATTTGGACTAGGAGACACTTGCCCCTTGTTTCCCTAAGAAACAATGTGCTATCTATCTTTCCCCTCAAGAACTTGTTCTTAATGAGAAAGCTAGACAAAGTCTCATAGCAAGCCCCGGGGGCTTGTTTAAGATCATAAAGAGCTTTCCTAAGTAAGTAAACATGACTAGAGAGGGTAGGATGTACAAAACCCGATGGTTGCTCAACATATACCTCTTTCTTCAAGTCACCATAAAGGAAGGCTGATTTGACATCCATTTGATACACTTTGAACCCCTTGTGGGCAGCATAGGCAAGGAATAGCCTAATTTCTTCCAACCTTGCAAGAGGGGCAAATGTTTGATCAAAGTCTATCCCTTCTTCCTGTCTATACCCCTTGGCTACCAGCCTTGCCTTGTTCTTTATGATTGTGTTATTTTCATCTAACTTATTCCTGAAATCCATTTGGTACCTATGATATTGTGTCCTTGAGGTTTTGGCACCAATTTCCATACCTTGCATCTCTTAAATTGTAGAAGTTCTTCTTGTATAGCTTGAATCCAAAAAGTGTCTTGGTTGGCTTCTTCAAACTTCTTGGGCTCCATTTGTGATAGGAAGCTCAAGAATAGGGCCTCATTATGAGCCATGCTTCTGGTTAATACACCTTGATTCTGATCTCCTATTATTTGTTCTTTTAGATGATCCCTTAGATGTCTTACAGCTGTAGGCAGTCTGTTCTCAGCTTGCTGTGCTGTTTCTGCTGGTTCAACAGTGTCTTCATCAGCATGGACTTCTTCCTCTTTAGGGATGGCAGCATCAGAATGAGCTTTGCTACTGCTGGGTGTGTCTTGTATAGACATCCTTTCCAAATCCTTTTCATTTCCTGCCAAGACAGAAGAACTAGACCAGCCCTTATATATTAGGCTGGTCTCATCAAATACTACAAGCATAAACTCCTCTACAACATGAGTTTTCTTGTTATGCACTGTATAAGCTCTACTATGTGAGCTATAGACAACAAGAACACCCACATTGCATTTCTCTGCAAACTTTGTTAATTGAGATTTTCCATTGTTTAAAATGTAGCATTTGGAGCCAAAGATTCTAAAGTATGAAATTGTAGGTTGTTTGCCTTTCAGAATCTCATAGGGAGTTATTCCATGAACCTTATTGATGGAAGCTCTATTGAGAACTTGACATGCAGTATTGACTGCATCAGCCCAGAAGTATTTTGGGAGTGAGGAGTCACTAAGCAATGTTCTCCCAGCTTCTATCAAGGTCCTATTCCTGCTCTCAGCCACACCATTTTGTTGTGGAGTCCTTGGGGAGGAGAACTCTTGGGTGATACCGTATTCTTGACAAAACCTTGTCATAGCTTCAGATTGAAATACTGTGCCATGGTCAGTTCTAGTCCTGACCACATCACATTGCAAGTCATTCTGAATTGCTTTGACATGAGTTATAAAGATATTTAAAGTATTAGACTTCTTCTTAAGGAAGAATACCCATGCAAATTTTGAGTGATCATCAACAATCACCAAAGTATACAACTTCTCACCTAGGCTCTGAATTGGCAAAGGACCAAAGAAGTCCCTATGCAAGAGATAAAGACATCTTTCAGTGTCTTTGGAGCCAATACTTTTAAAGGTGGCCTTTGTTTGCTTACCCATTTGGCAAGCATGACAGAGACCACTTTTGATACATTTTAAATTAGGACTATTCCTAACAAGATTTTTAGAGAATAGTCAATACATTATCTTGTAGATAATGTGAGCAAGTCTCTTGTGCCATTGAACACAAAGGGACTCATTCTCATTAGCTAAGAGGCAAATAGATGTAAGATAATTACTACATATAAAGTCTAAGCAATAAACATTCCCACTCATGGTGCCTGAGAGAATGGTCTCTATGTCTTTAGACTTCTTGATCAAGCACTTGTCATTGTGGAATTCAATGACATAGCCTAGATAAAATATTTGACTTATGCTTACTAGGTTGTGTTGCAACCCTTCAACATAAGCTACCCTTGTGATTGAGACTATGCCATTGGAGATCATACCATATCCTTTGGTGACTCCTCTTTCAGATCCCCAAAAGATAACTTTGGGTCCATTCTTCAATGTCTTGTAGTCCTGTAGAAGATTTCTTGTTCCTGTCATGTGCCTTGAGCACCCATTGTCCAAGTACCAAATTTGGTTGAGGCTAGTACTTGAACTATCCTGCAAGAAGGAGTTTAGTTACCCTTAGGAGCCCAAATAGCTTTGGGTCCTAGGTCCTTGTTAGCATGATGAAATGACCTCACACTAGCTGCACTCTTTGCAGGAAGGCTCATCTTTGCACATGGCACATTAGGATTGTGCCAACAATCTATGGCAAAGTGTCACACTTTATCACAGCACCAACAGTCATGAATGTTGTATCTCCTCTTCTGAACATTTCTTGAGGGGAGTGCAGTACTGTGCATATGTTCAGGAGGAGAGACAGCAGCTTTTCTTTTGTTTCTTTCAGCAAGGATTTGGCTGAAAGTCAATCTGTGGACAGTCTTAGTAGTCTTTGTATTAATGGCATCAGCTTACTTTGGCTTTTGGGCAATGCAGGTTTTGAAGGCATTAGACACTGAGCAATTAGACATATCCACTGATTTGACATCAATCATGTTCTTGGCTGAATTAACCTTAGAAGGGCTTGCTTTCTTATTCTTGAATGAAGGGGCTGATGTACCAAATATAAATGGTCCAGGTTGGGCCATTTGAATTTTCTCATGGGGAGCCTTCATAGCACTAATCCCATGCCCTTTCTTCCACTGTAGGAAGGAGTTTTTTCCTTCCAATAGGTACTTCCATTCTTCCAGTGACCATACATGCTTTCATGGTCATACCTATTGGAGGGAAGTAATACCTTTTGAAAGGTGGTTTGAGGCTTATCCTTAACCCTGCTCTTTTCTCCACTCCCTTCTCCTACTTCCTTTTTATTGAATCATAGTCCTCTCCTATTGGATTGAGAAGAGAAGGAGTCAATAATAGGGAGCACAGATTTTGGCTTGGAGAATTGAGCCACTAGGTTTCTTTCTTTCACAAGCTTCTCCTCAAGATCCTTGATGACCTTGTTCTTCAGGGATATGGTGCTCAGATGAGTGATAGTTATCCCCTTCAGATGGCTAATTTCTCTATACATCTGACTCTTCTTGGTAGAAGATTCAGTGCATTCTTATTTTTCCATCTTAAGGGAATCAGTCTCTTGGGCTTGCCTCTTGGCTAGCTTTTTGCTCCTTTTCAGAGCTTCCAAGAGAGCATCATACTTGTCAATCAATTGATTGACATTTACCTCAGCTTCTGAATCACTTCCACCAATTGATGAAGGTGCTCCAAATTCTGGGCCAGTCTCATAATCAAAAGAGGAAATGGAATGAATTAACCTATTCATTTTCAGAGATGTTCTGACTGTCCTTCTCATCAGTGATGGCCATGAGGCCTAGCTGAACATTATCCTCTTCATCCTCCTCTATATCACTGTCTGAGTGTGATAGAGGGGCCCTGACTCCAACCTTGGCAGTAGGATAATCTTCATCCTCTTCTGTTGCAAACAGCCCTATGTAGGCCTCTTCTTCATTCTCTGAATCTGAAGTTGAGGATTCAGATTCACTCCAGCTTTTTCCTTTCTTTGCTAGGAAGGATTTTTCACCCTTCCTATCCTTTTGGTGATGATGCTTCTTATCACCCTTCTCCTTTCTTTTGGCTGGACAGTCAACTATGACATGTCCAGGTGTACTGCAGCAATAGCAAATAATGTTATTTGAAACATGTTTACTAGATTTGGAATCATACCTGTCACCCTTTGGGTGTTGTCTTTCAGATTTCCTGTGGTCTTTCTTGGAGTGTGATGAGGAGGAGGGCTTGTTCTTCCATTGCTTCCTCCTCATCATCTTCTTGAACTGCCTTGAAAAGGCAGCAAACTCTTCATCAGAGGAAGAGCTATCTGAGGTGCTGATTTCAGATTTTTCAGATTCAGCACTTCATGATGTAGGCCACCGGAATGAGGCGGTCGCACGCGACTACGAACTAAAACTCTCAACGTTCCGCTCGAACCAAACACTAATCAAACGCAGCACTCGAATAAACTTAATATAAATTTTCGTACGCGTACGGATAGCAACTCCGTGACAAGATCGAATCGTCGGCGATAAGCCGGGATCCGTCAAGCTAAAGGGGCGAGTGTTTGCGTCCGGACAAGCGATTGTGTTGTACCAAAGAAGACCCTCCGAAAGCAAGACTTCGGAAAATAGGAAGATCTTCCCCAACAAGAGCAAAAGAGGATCGCCACTCCTCGTCGAATAAAAGATAAAATTCTAGAGCGTTCCACTCTCCAAATGAAAATAATCACGAGAAAATAGCGTCGAGAAAATCCGTCACAATTCTATACCACCACAAATAACCTTTTAAGAGAAATTATCACAATGAGTAGTAAACGCGTTACCCTTCCCGGAATCGTAGATCCGGGTTGTAGAATTTCCTAGGTCGTTCCCGGTGGTGGTCGCCGGAGGGGAGTCCTTAACGTAGAGCACCGTCACCTTCAAATCTGGCCTCCACGAGCAAGACCAAAATCCGGGGTTGTTTTCGTGGAGTTTGGCTTTGAGTGGTGGCTGTAGGAGAAGTGAGGGGTTGCCGGAATAGTGATGTGATGAGGGGAGAGATGGAGGTGGTCGGGTAGGATAGGGCTGCCCGTGGAGAGAAAGAGGAAGGGGCTGGTGGCTTGGTCGGATGGTAGCAAGGATACGGGGAAGGGGTGGCCAAGGTAGAGGTGGATGGGCGGAGATGGTCGGTCGCAAAGTTGGAGGGGCTCGAGTTGGGTGGCCGGCAGCACCAAGTCGAGAAAGCTCGGGTAGGGGGCTCGGCTGGAATGGGAAGAAGAAAAGGGGGGAAGAAGGTGGCCGACGGGCCAAGAGGAAGGGGAGGGAGGAGGAGAAAAGGCGCGCACGCCGGGGAAGGAGCAGAATCCCGATCGGGAAAGGGGAGGGAAAAGTCGGCTGAGCAAAGGAGATAGGTTTTTTTTTTCTTGTCAAAATCTGCCTTCATTTCACCAAACAAACCTACTTATATGTTTTTACAATGCATCATGACCACTCATCAAGAGTGCCAATCCAAACCATTAAACAAAACATATAATTAAAAATTGAAATTAAAAATGCAAGACCTTTAAAACTGCAGCAAAAGAAAACGACGTTTAATATGACGAAATGCATATTAAAACGTCACGTGGAAGAGTGTGGCCGCGAGTGAAGGTTGTAGCGGCGATGGCGCACGTCATGGTTGGAGTGGCGCCATCATCCTCCGTCGTCATGGTCCAAGAATGCCCCAACAAGAATCGTGCCGACTCGAACATAGACCATCACGCCGGCACCAATAATCTCCCGGCATCTTCCATCATAGTCTTCAAATTTGCCGCCGCGATCAAAGTGACGCGTCGGCGTGGAATCACGCGCACGAACAAAGCCATCTGGCGGGTCCTTTCCTCCATCAATCCTCCCCCACTCAAAAACACTCATCACCGATGAGTGGGAGTGAAGGAACCGGTGTAGCAGAGCAGCAACCTGTAGGAGTACGCCCGGGGGAGCGGGCCGTGAGGATGGCCCATCCGGCCAGGGTGGCAGGAAGCAGTAAGGGGCCCAGCTTGGCCCCAAAGAAGTGTCCACCTGTGTCAACCTGTCATGAAAAAAGTAGTGCCCAAGGGCCTCGATCATAGCATAGGAAAAAGAAGGGGAAAGTGCTAAAACATTAATAGACATCATACCTCCAGAGATCACCATGAGAGTGAACGACATGCTACCCAGCTCACCTCTCAACCCAACAGAATTTTTAATGGAGGGAAACGAGAAGAAAGCTAAATGTAGTGGCTCTAGAAAAAGTGAAAGACATCTCGAAACACTAAACATGGGGTTGGGGCCCCGCTCAGCAAAAATTTTCGAGGGAGTAGCGAAAGTTTCTAGCATTACAAATATTCGACGAACAGTACCGAAACTACTAACATCGCTCTCTAAGTTGCCAAGAGGCAACTGTCCAGGGTAAGGATCCACTAAAACCGAACCGAGCATAAGGCGGGATGCTCCCGTGGGTGCGGTGAAAATAGAGTGAATGGACCCAAGTGGGTCGGCTAGCAATGTAACATCAAGTCCAGGTGAGTGAAGACAATGTGGAACATAAGATAAGTCATAATATAAACTTAAATCTATGATCGTCCTAAGGTGTGGTGGGTCCGTGGGTGGAAAAGGGCTCGAAAATTTCGTGACTTCGTTCCCCAAATTTAATACAGGTATGTTAGCACTCCGAACGTGAATGGTGTCATGAACACAAAGCCTAGGGTGATCATGCGTAGCAGAGGCAGCTAACATAGGAAAATAAACCCAATACAACCACTCAACACGCCCAGCGGGGGTAACGGGCTCCATGCCATACCTCAAGGTTGGGGCTGAAGTTTGGGAGCTCCAGGCAACCTTAAATGGATGGTGGTTCCAGGGGGGTAGCTAACACGAGTCTAGAGTCCACAAGTGCGGAATGTAGACTCACACAAGTACTACCAATCGTTAAAGAAGTGGGCCGTATGACCTCCCCACTAAGGGGCACAGAAAACTCAGTAGTCATAATCTCATTGTGATCATCAACCTCCTGAGTGACCTCGGGATGTCCAACAGAGGGCTCCCTAAGGACGATGGGAACGTGCATAGGTTGACTAATCAGGGCAACCTCACTCGCAGGCACTAAATCAGACGTGGGTGCCTCCACAGGGACAATATCACGGGGCAGGATGGGACTAATAGGATCAGACTCAGGTCTTATGATCAAGCTCTGTGTGTTGGCCTCAGAGTGGCTAACACAATCAAAGGGTTGAATTTGACAAGCGGTGTCAAAATCCCCATGTGTGTCAATACCGGGTGGTGTCGACTCAACCGAGCCGCATGTGTCTCCAGATGAGACTGTGGGCTTTCTGGGCGGGCTGAACTTAAAAATGAAAAGTTGACCATTATGTTGGAATTCTAACGTGTTGTCTTGGTCATCGTGGATGACAACATGGTCAGTAAGCCATGGGCGTCCTAGCAATATATGGCAATCCTTCATTGGAAGGACATCGCACCAGATGGGCTCAGAATAGGCTCGGATGGTGAGGGGTACCAAACATCGTCTGGACACTAGGAATATGCTATCGTCAGGGCATACGAGCCGATAAGGGCAAGGGTGTGGTTCAGTGGTCACCATCATCCTAGACACCGCGTTCTCCTATATAGCGTTAGTATGGCAAACACTGTCAACAACGAGCCTACACCACTTTTCACCATGTTTAAAGTTTAATCTAAATCAGTGCATCGGGTCACGGCTGAACCTAAGTATCTTCATAGAGCAGGCCCGTGGTGTAGTTATACGTGAAAGGGGCGGGGGATACCCCGGATTCAGCCTAGTAGTCATTACTAGTGAAAAATTAGGTGTTGTCCAGTATAAAAATTACGAGCGTTTAAATTTTGTAGCCACCTAAACCTTAATGAAACTGAAATATTTTTTTATTTTAATTCTTATATCTTGACTTAGAACCTACATAATTTTTTTTGTTGATTTCCGACGAGAATTTCAAAATCTGGTTCACTATTGGCACACCAGTTTTAATTAATTTCAGATTTCAGCAATAGTACGGCGCACACCCAAGTGAGGGCGGAAAGCATACGGATTAGAGTGCGCGGATGGTGTCAAGTAGGAACTCGACACAACCTCGCTTTGATACCAAATTGATGTAGGCCACCGGAATGAGGCGGTCGCACGCGACTACGAACTAAAACTCTCAACGTTCCGCTCGAACCAAACACTAATCAAACGCAGCACTCGAATAAACTTAATATAAATTTTCGTACGCGTACGGATAGCAACTCCGTGAAAAGATCGAATCGTCGGCGATAAGCCGGGATCCGTCAAGCTAAAGGGGCGAGTGTTTGCGTCCGGACAAGCGATTGTGTTGTACCAAAGAAGATCCTCCGAAAGCAAGACTTCGGAAAATAGGAAGATCTTCCCCAACAAGAGCAAAAGAGGATCGCCACTCCTCGTCGAATAAAAGATAAAATTCTAGAGCATTCCACTCTCCAAATGAAAATAATCACGAGAAAATAGCGTCGAGAAAATCAGTCACAATTCTATACCAGCACAAATAACTTTTTAAGAGAAATTATCACAATGAGTAGTAAACGCGTTACCCTTCCCGGAATCGTATATCCGGGTTGTAGAATTTCCTAGGCCGTTCGCGGTGGTGGTCGCCGGAGGGGAGTCCATGACGTAGAGCACCGTCGCCTTCAAATCCGGCCGCCACGAGCAAGACCAAAATCCGGGGCTGTTTTCATGGAGTTTGGCTTTGAGTGGTGGCTGTAGGAGAAGTGAGGGGTGGCCGTAATAGTGATGTGATGAGGGGAGAGATGGAGGTGGTCGAGTAGGATAGGGCTGTCCGTGGAGAGAAAGAGGAAGGGGCTGGTGGCTTGGTCGGATGGTAGCAAGGATACGGGGAAGGGGCGGCCAAGGTAGAGGTGGATGGGCGGAGGTGGTCGGTCGTAAAGTTGGAGGGGCTCGAGTTGGGTGGCCGGCAGCACCAAGTCGAGAAAGCTCGGGTAGGGGGCTCGGCTGGAATGGGAAGAAGAAAAGGGGGGAAGAAGGTGGCCGACGGGCCAAGAGGAAGAGGAGGGAGGAGGAGAAAAGGCGCGCACGCCGGGGAAGGAGCAGAATCCCGATCGGGAAAGGGGAGGGAAAAGTCGGCTGAGCAAAGGAGATAGGGTTTTTTTTTCTTGTCAAAATCTGCCTTCATTTCACCAAACAAACCTACTTATATGTTTTTTACAATGCATCATGACCACTCATCAAGAGTGCCAATCCAAACCATTAAACAAAACATATAATAAAAAATTGAAATTAAACATGCAAGAACTTTAAAACTGTAGCAAAAGAAAACGACGTTTAATATGACGAAATGCATATTAAAACATCACGTGGACGAGTGTGGCCGCGAGTGAAGGTTGTAGCGGCGATGGCGCACGTCATGGTTGGAGTGGCGCCGTCATCCACCGTCGTCATGGACCAAGAATGCCCCAACATGAACCGTGCCGACTCGAACATAGACCTTCTCGCCGGCACCAATAATCTCGTGGCATCTTCCATCATAGTCTTCAAATTTGCCATCGCGATCAAAGTGACCCGTCGGCGTGGAATCACGTGCACGAACAAAACCATCCGGCGGGTCCTTTGCTCCATCACTTCTCCTTGGAGGAGACACCATCCTGCCCTTGCTTTTCTTGGAGCTGTCAGCTTTGTGAGCTACAGATTTCTCCCTTGTCTGAGCTCTTGTTGAGGTGTCCTCTTCCTTTCTTGTAGACAACCGCATCTCATAAGAGAGCAGCTTTCCAAACTGAGTATGAGTGGGGGTCTCACCAAGCCTAGCCACTTCCCTGACAGCACGGATTTTTGTGTCCCAATCCCTTGTTAGAGATCTAAGGAAATTATCATTCAGCTCATAATCAGTGAACACTCTCTCATAGGTTCTCAGCTCATTGACTATTCTGAAGAACCTCTCATAGAATATAGAGATTCTCTCATGGCTGAGCTGCCTGAAGACTCATACTCTTGGTTGAGGAGTGACTTTCTATCATCCGTCACTTCAGATGTCCCTTCCATATATACTACTAATGTGTCCAACATTTCCTTGGCAGTGGTGTAGTGTACTAAGTTTTGAAATATGGAATCATCAATAGCATTGACTATGATGTTCTGGGCTCTTTTATCCATAGTGAAATGTGCAAGTTCATCCTTGGTCAAGTCATTGAAGTCCTTGGCCACTCTCCTTGTTGGATCTATGGTGGAGGCAGTTTGAAAGGTGAAAGGCCCTTGCTTTACAGTTATGTAGATCCTTGGATCAGATGCTTCCATAAACAATCTAACCCTTTGCTTCCATATGCCAAAGTTTTCTTTGTTGCATATGGGCATCTTCATGGATCCCATTTCCTTCTGCAATCCAGAGGAAGCCATTGGATTGATAAGACTATTTTTTTAGGATCTGGTCAGATAGTTATGTCCTTCTTGACCAACCTACCTCTGATACCACTTGATGGTTTATATAGGATGTTGTCTTAAACACCTAGAGGGGGGGGGGGGTGAATAGGTTTCTTTTATTTTAGGCTTAGTGTTTTCTGAATTTAGGTTAGCAAAATATCAAGCACAGAAAGCACAAAGAGATTTATAGAGGTTCCTCAAGACAGGGTGTCTTGAGTAGTCCTCTTTCCCCCTTCACCTTTCTAACAATGTGTTAGACAAGGCCAACTTCTCCAAAATCAGCTCCAAGAGCCTACAACACAGATCCCACAAGATCTCTCAGGTTTTCCCAAACCCTACCTCAGGCACAATAGCCCTACCTCGGGCACAATAGCCCTACCTCAGATCACACAATGATCCTACCTCAAGTTGACCTCTCAGCTCTACAGCTCAGGCCAATCAGCCTTACACACTCAGTCAATAAAGCCCTACAGTCTCAGAACACACAAGTTCCTACAGATGATATAATAGAGGATTACAAATAGAAGGAAGAAGAGGTCAAGACTTGGTCTTCTTCTTCTTAACTATTGCTGTTGCAGACTTGAACCAGGGAGGAGAAGTGCAGCTCCAACTTGATTCTCCTTGATCATCCCTTCAGATGATGGACTGGATCTATTTGCTCTTTTTTGAGATGAATCAAGATAAGCAATCTCTTCTCTCCTTGCAGCCTTGTGTAAGCTCAGTTCTTGGCTGCCGACAATGGAACAGTGTTGTTCTGCTTGCTTGTGTGTGGAGAGTAAGATAAATAGTAAAAGGTTTTTTGCTCAACCCTAACTTATTCCTTTTATACACCACTGATCTTCAACGGCTCTTAGCTGTCCTCCTGACAGGTATGTGAGTGATTGGTGGACCCCACGATGCATTTCTGCAACTTGCACCAAAAGCAGAACCCGCCAGATTACTTTTGAATCTGTCTCAGCGGTTGGGCTGAGATGGCCAGCCGTCTCAGCGGTTGTATCTGTCCCGTCCCAGCGGATCCGCTGAGACAGACAGTTGTCTCAGCGGTTTTCTTCTATATGTACCTCAGCTTGCCTAGACACCTTCTCAGCGGCTCCTGCCCTTGTCTCAACGGTTCAGCTGAGACTGAGAGCTCGTCTCAGCGGTTTTGACAGTAAACCAACTGATCATACATCACACCTTGGTATGTCCTAGTCCTGCATTATCATGAGATAGAAATAGGGTTTATCAAACACAACTTGTACTTAGCATTGAGTGTGAGGCCTCTTCAAATCAAGGGAACATTGAGGGTCAGTTTCCCAACAATTGTGACCATAATTTTCATAATTAAATATTGATGTCAATTTGTCACATTGCACAATAAGTGCTAAGATAATTCATTCAAAATTTTTTCGAAAATTACCATAGGCTTACAGTGACATAGAAATAGCCTACCCTCAATTTTAAAAAAATTCAAGTAATATTTATTGCATAACATTCAGTAATACAAATGTGTGACAAATGAAATTTTTGGTATTCAACTAAGTAAATAACTCCCAAAAATCACACTAAAATTTTAGAGATGTAATATAACATAAGTCACCATGTGACAGAATATTAGATTTTTTCTGAGTCATTAAGTCATCTTTATTTCATTAATACATATAAGTGACATAATTTTAATTATGTAAATACGTAGGATTTTTTAATCCAAAAATCCAATCTTTTTTTGGATGACTCCTCTAATCATAAAGGGTGCATGACCAAAATAATATACTCATGAACCAAGTCATTTGTGCTGAATTCATAAAATACCAAAACGTGGCTAAGTGCACACCAAGTCACTTACAACATATATTCACATGCATGTGTAATACACCAACATGCATTGGTCCAAATAACCATAAATTTTGGTCAGAGACTAAGCCTAATCAAATTAACCTTCTGCCCAAAATTTGGGATATTTTGAGTTGATATAACCATGTACATTTAGTAATACATTATAGTTTTATGTGCACACCAAAATCCCATTTACATGCATGTGGAATACATTAGCATGCAGAGGACCAAATGACCTCAAGTATTTACTAGTGAATATTTATGATCTAATTAACATGCCATCCAAGATTTGAGTTATTTTGAGTTGATCTAGCCACATATATTTCAAAACTATGAAAAACCACATTTCTTACAAAACTATAGAAACATGATGCCCAAAAATTCTGATTTTTGGGTAGGGGATGGGTCTATTGTATATACTTTCATGGCCAAAATATCAGGCCCATGCAAAAACCAATGTGAAATAAATTTACATTTTGGTGACAGGTCCTTCCTTAGGACACATCTCAGAAAAATAGACCTACATGGAGTTGTAGGTCACCCAAATATGGTGATTTAAAATCGTATAAAAATTAGACCTCATGGGCTACAATGTTTGTCTCTGGCACTTTTTCATAAGACAACTTCTAGGTAGCATAAATATTGAGTTTAATTAGCTGTATAAAGTGTGACAAAAAACATCATTTAATTAAATCCTGTGCTGCAGATAGCCATCATCCCAGAACATTGGATGGCCAAGATTGTGTCTTCCTCCTCTAGCCAAGGGCCCAGATCTGCCTGTCCTAGAGGATATCTCTTGCCCATTTCCCGGCCACCTGTTGGACACCATTGCCAGCCATCACCACCACCTCTGTTGAGGTGGTGGCCATCGATCGACGGCGACACGACAACCAAAGGTGGCTTTTTTGGCGATCCCGAGCTAGAAGAAAATATCCGGATTTCTCCCCGATCCTCACATGGGATCAGGCTCAATTGAGCCTGATTTCTCACCTAGATGGTTCTAGATGCTAGTATTGAGTGAGAGGAGGAAAAACGGACCTGTATCTAGGCTCGACTCCTTAGAGGCTTCTGAAGGTGATGGAATGAGAGTGAGGTTGGCTGGTTGTGGTGTTTTGAAAATGGGGTGGTTGGCCATGGTCTTTGGATGATCCTCCTTGGCTCCAAGTATCCACCATCCCAGGAATTCTGCTGAAAAATCCCTGGAGATCCCAGATACGAGCTTGGACAGAGGAATGAAGAGACATGTGGCCTCCATTCCTCAAAATCCTCTTTGTCCTTAATGGATTTTGGGGGAAATCTCCAATTTTTCCTCATGCATGTCTTATTACTCTAAATCAAAAGGGCATGGAAGGTAATTGGGCATTTGGGCTCCTGGTTGGGCTCCTGGTTGGGCTCTGGTTGAGGCCTTAGCCCATGAGGAATTCACTTGGGCTTTTAATTTCTTCCTTTAGGCCTAATGTTGACCATGGTTGACTTTGGGGTGGCCTTGGTCAAATTTATATGTGGGTTGTCCCCACTTGAAGGTCATGAGTCCCAGGACATCAATCAATTCTCATTGGGCCATGTTGGGGGCCCCAATTGGGCTATTTGACCCATACAATGTGAATTTGGCCCAAATTGGCCTAAGTTTGACTTTGGTCAAGTTAGATGAATTGGTTGACCACTTGATGGGGCTTTTGGGTTCATTGGGTCCCTAATGAGGTTAGAAGGTTAGGGGTGAGGTCAATTTGTCCAATTGAAGGCCAATTGAACCTTGATTGGTTTGATTTGGCTATGTTGACTAAGAGTTGACTTTGGTCAATTCCTTGAAATTGGGTGGAACCAATTAGTGATTACTGACCAAATGACCTACCTTAGTGATTAGGAGGGCATAGCTGTGTCCATTTGAGGCATTGAAGGTCAATTGAGCCTAATTGTGTTGAATAGGCTATGTTGACCTAAGTTGACTTTGGTCAATTTGGCCTATTTGGTTGACCAATTGATGGCGCTTTTGGTCAATTGAGTCTCTTTTAGCGTTAGTGGCATAGTGTTGGGGTCAATTTACACTTATGAGTTCAATTTGGGCTGTTTTGACCTAAGTTGACTTGTATACCATAGTGGACCCTATGCGAGTTTACCCTAACTCATTGAGTCATATGGTCACCTCCTTGCCTTAACACACCATTCTCACCATATATCATGCCCTAACACTATCATGGGGTCTAGTAGGATTAGATATGATACATTCTCAATCAATAAGGTCACATTATTTCAATAATATCAATGTGTGACAATTAAATGAATTAAATGTACTCTTCCAAATGTATAATTCATAAGAAAAGTTAACCATGGTCAAATCTTCTTAATTGAAGTCAATTGGACTTCATATGGTCAAATTGAACCCACCACTACAAGGCAAACCCTCAAAGAGGTTCAATTGACCAATATCGCCATCATTTGGTCAACCAATTGACCCAATTTGACACAAGTCAAACCTAGCCTAATCTTGGTCAAAATTACACATTATGGCCCAATTAGCCCAATTGGGGCCACACCATGGCACAATACACCTCACATGATGACTAGGGACCTAAGAATTTTAATTTGTGTCAGCCACATTGGTCAATTTGACCTAGGGTCAACTTAAGTGCACTTAGCCAAAATTGACCCCTTTAGGTCAAGTGAACCCAAACCAAGTTTCAAATGGGCCAAGAACAATGTTAGAAGCCCAATCTACAGCCCATGACCTAATTAATATGCACGCCCTCAGAAATTATGAAGGGATGACATGCAAAAGGGCCAAATTGAGAAATCCCCAATTTTTGGATGAGGATTGTTGGAACCCGTATTTTGGCCCAACGAGGAGTTTGGACCCCTATAATGTTGGGTTTTATTTAAACCATTCTAAATGATAAAAAGCATATCAGATATGAGCAGCGGAAGAAGCAACAAGAACAATCCAAGAGTAAGGATCTTGCGGGATTTAATGAATCAAGAGATTAGGAAAGGATAATGCGATATACTTTTCGGTGATTGAGTCAATACTCAATCAAGATGCTCCAAGAAGAAATATGGAAGATGAACTTTGAGTTCCAAGGACCAAAATGGATCGGCCCCTCTACAGAGATCCACACAAGGAAGGAGAACCCCAATGCCTTGTCGCACAAGGGATGGGTCGGAGAAGAACAGTCCTCTGCGTCCCCACAAATTACTAGGTCCGTTGAAGGGGAGGCGGCGATGGTCGGCGACCGACGAGGTCGGTGGACGGGGCGAGGTCGGAACACTTCCGTGTTCGGCCTCTTTTAGAGTCGCGAAAAAGGATCGATCTATATAAGACCTAATCTCGTCCCTTTTATAAGCAAGGCATAAAATAGATTATTCGCAGACCCGGGAAAAACAGAACAATTCTACAAGGATTTAAATTCGTCGAATATGATATAATTCGTCTAAACACTTTCGACGAATCAACATATTTTTCGTCGAAACACTTTCGATGAATTCGTCGATACAATTTCGACTAAACACTTTCGACGAATTAGTATCTTATTCATCGAAACAATTTCGAAGAACTTGAATAGACGAATTGACATATTTCGTCTAAACTCTTTCAACGAATTTGTCAAGTATAAATCCATTCGTCGATACCCTATCGACGAATTTACTAAGTCCTATAGAATTGTTGAAACCATTTCGACGATTCTTCAATAGTACTTATTTCCCGTTTGAGATATTCTCAATTTAATTCTGAACAGTCATAGGATTGGTCCTCCACTCATATCCAATATGAGTAAGGCCATCACAATCCTTTCTCCAACTTCTCCAAATGCTTTTATGTGCGACCCTATAGGCTCATATTGCGTTGGCAGCATGACCAACTGCTTGATTGCTTTGAGAACACCTCGGAAACTCCAACAGTCTCCCACTTGATCACAAAGTATCAACAAAAGTCTAACAAATAATGAGCGGCATCTAGCAATATGATAAGAAGGATTTATGCTTATTTTAATTATAGTATTTAGGTTAAGTTTAATATAATTTTGTAAATATTATTTATATTTTAGTTAAAAATCACTTCTTTTATAATTTTAGTTCTAAATATAATTGTATTTTTGTTTTGCAGATTTTTTGGAGATTTTGGTCAAAATTCATAGTACACGCCCTAGGTCACGCCTGTGACCAAGGGCGTGTAACATTAAGATCAGTCCAGGAGTTGTTGCCGCGCATTTGAGCTAGTCCACAATAAGTCACGCCCTCGGTCACGCCCGTGACCCATAGTCACGTCCGTGACCAAGGGCGTGTAAATTTAAAGATCACTTCAAGCTTTCCACGTGGACCTGTCAGCCACCGAATCCAATGTTGACCCAAGTCACGCCCGTGACCCAAAGTCACGCCCGTGATTTCCCGCGTGATCCCTGCTCCTTGCTGCGCCGAATTCAAGCCCATGCCGCATTGATGGAGTTGACCCCAGTCACGCCCGTGACCCATGAGTCACGCCCGTGACTTTTCGCGCGTGATCGCTTTTTGCTGCAGCGCCGCACTCAAGCCCACGCCGCATTGATGAAGCCGCCAAAGTACACGCCCAGGTACACGCCCGTGACCAAAGTTACACGGGCGTGTAATGTCCTTTTTCGCGACACAGTCACGCAAGACCCACGCCGATGTCGCAGCCGTGCAGAACAAGTATTACACGCCCTAGGTCACGCCCGTGACCGAAGGCGTGTAACCTGGAATTTTTTCCTATAAATTCAGAGGCTCCCCTACAGCATTCAATTCCCTTCCCCCTGCCCATTTGGGCTGTTCTTGTATAGTTTTCCTTATTTTTCATGTTTTAGGTTTAGATTTAATTTCATGTAATTCTCTTATTTCCTTTTTAATGTCTTGTTTTCTCTTCCATGCAAGGTAGCTTAGCTTTAATTTCATGCAATGTAATGTAGCTTTCAATTTATGTAATCTCCCTTTTTTATGAAATGAAATTTTGTTATCTCTTTCTTTTATGCAAACTCTCTTTCTTCCTCTTTCTCTCTTTTTCTTGTTTTAATTTTTCCTTTAGCTAGTAATTAGTTATTCTTGATTCTAGCAAGTTTTGAATCGAAATTATCTCTACACCTTATTATCGCATCTTCTCTCCTTCGATTTATTCTCGAAATATAACGATATCGAGTTCATATTCCGGTTATGAATTTCGGTATTTGTTTTCGTATTCTAGCTAGCCGAGAGGACGTGCGTACGAATCGATCACTCGAGAATAAAAAGAGTTGCACGCACCCCTCGAGAGAGGATGACGTAAATCTTCCGGATAGGAGTCAAATCCTATAGTGGGATTCACAGCGTAAAGCAAGTCTTAGGTAATCAATTATAGGACGAGAGTCCGGTTGATTTTTCCTAAGCTTAGTTGGGCATTAAACTCGAGAGAGGCATGTTCGAGCTTCGGGAATCCCCACGGTCAAGGCTTAGAGTTGAATGATAGTATTTATCTTTTAATTTCATTTCAAAGCGAGTTTTAATCAAGTTTTATTTTCTTTCTTTATTTTCTTTCTCTTTTATTTAGTAGCAATTTAGTTCTCTTTTCCGCTCTCTCTCCGATAAAATAATAGTCCGCTTTCTCGAAGTAGAAGTACTCGACAAACCCGAGTTTAATACGACTTTGGTATTTTTATAAAATATCCTATATTATATACGATAAGGTACACTTGCCTTCATCGAATATAGTTTTGGAAAATATCATCAATCTTCTTCGCATTTTTATAAATCATAAACCCTAAGAAGAAGAAGTCTAATTTTTCTTATCATGTTTTTGGCGCCGTTGCCGGGGAATATTTTGTCGATATTTTGAAAAGAGAAAGCACTATTACTTTTATCAAAAAATAATAATAATAATAATAAGTAACTTTTATGTTTTAATTCTTTTGATTTTGTGTTTTGTCTTATGGTTTTGAAAGAAAATTTTTGCAGGTAATCGTGATGGTCGTCCGTCTCCATCAGGGACGTACTTCTTTTCCTCTCCTTGTTCTTTTTCTTTCATAATCATGCTCTTATATTTTCTATTTTATTATTCTCCATATTTAGCTTTCAACATTGGGGACAATGTTGAACTTTAAGTATGGGGGTGTATTTCCCTTTCTTTTAAATTATAAAATCGTAGAAAATTTCCAAAAATAAAAATCACAAAATTCCAAAAATATTTGTGTACATAGTTTTGTAAATAGTTTATTTCCTTTTTATTGTCTTTTACAAAAGAAAAATTAGCTTTTTAAAAAAAAAATTTAGAAAACCCAAAAAAATTCAAAAAAATTAGATAATCGAAAATTTAAATTCTTGGAAAGGACGCCTTGGGCTTGAATTCCCATCACAGCCTCTAGTACCTTGCGAGCCCTTCACTGGGTCGACCTCGGGAAGTCCAAGAATTAACAAAAAAAAATTAGGTTTTTTTTAGTTTATGTTTAGCATTTTTAGTATTTATTTCTTATCCTAAAAAATTCCAAAAAAAAAAGATAATATTAAAAATTCCAAAAAAAGATAATATCAAAAAAATTCCAAAAAAATTATTACATAAAACTTATAAAAAATCCCAAAAATATAATAAGCCCTTACTTTGGTTTTTGTCATTTCCAAAATCATTTTGAGTTTATTTATAAGTATTTATACTTTTTTATTTGCTTATCATTTATTCTATCATGGTTTGCTAAATCTAATTTTTGTTTAAGTGATTTAGTGTTAAGAAATATTTGATGATTTTAATTTGATTAGAGGTATTTCTTTAGCACTTCTTCTCTTTTATTTTAAATAGTTACAAATTTTTAGTAATCTTGCTTAAACACCTTTAGATTTTAATTATTTCTACCTCAAGCTTTTAAAATCTTAGGAAAGTTTAAAGTACTAAAATTTGCTCTCAAAATAATTTAATTTATAAGCTAGAAGTCTTTTCTCTACCCTACCCCTTTGATGGCATAAAAAAAGTATTTTAAAAGATCATATGTCATGGGAATAAGAGGATAAAATTCATTAGTCCCTAAAATATATGCACCAAAAATATTTGAAAAGATTATATGGCATGGAGTAAGAGGATAAAATTCATTACTCCTAAACCATATACATTTTGGGTTGTTGTTAGAAGAGAAAAAAAATATATTTACTTAAAAAAAACCACTTTGGTGAAATGGAAAATCCATCACCTTCATTCAAAGATCTCTTCTTATGCCAAATTTTATGAAACCCCCCTAACCCAATATCTTTGATCTAGATTTAAATTATGTTATGGAGAGAGCAATACTTAGTAAGTTACAGTTTTCCTTTAGATTTTTCAAAGTTATGGTTTTTATAAATTTTAAATCTAATTTTGTTTACTTATTACTCAATTTTGTTAACTAGTTAATATTTTTGAGAACTCTTGGCTAAATATTTTTCTCTTATTATTTTAATTTCATAATTTAGGACTTAATTCGTCGATCCTTAAATTTTCTTTTTAGCTTTCTTGTGATTCAATAAATTTTTAGTCTTAATTAAAAATTTTATTAAATGTCTTATAAATATTTCTCATACTTTTGCTCTGGAATAGCAAAAGCTTAAGTATGGGGGTATTTGATAAGAAGGATTTATGCTTATTTTAATTATAGTATTTAGGTTAAGTTTAATATAATTTTGTAAATATTATTTATATTTTAGTTAAAAATCACTTCTTTTATAATTTTAGTTCTAAATATAATTGTATTTTTGTTTTGCAGATTTTTTGGAGATTTTGGTCAAAATTCATAGTACACGCCCTAGGTCACGCCCGTGATCAAGGGCGTGTAACATTAAGATCAGTCCAGGAGTTGTTGCCGTGCATTTGAGCTAGTCCACAGCAAGTCACGCCCTCGGTCACGCCCGTGACCCATAGTCACGCCCGTGACCAAGGGCGTGTAAATTTAAAGATCACTTCAAGCTTTCCACGTGGACCTGTCAGCCACCGAATCCAATGTTGACCCAAGTCACGCCCGTGACCCAAAGTCACCCCCGTGATTTCCCGCGTGATCCCTGCTCCTTGCTGCGCCGAATTCAAGCCCAAGCCGCATTGATGGAGTTGACCCCAGTCACGCCCGTGACCCATGAGTCACGCCCGTGACTTTTCGCGCGTGATCGCTTTTTGCTGCAGCGCCGCACTCAAGCCCACGCCGCATTGATGAAGCCGCCCAAGGATACGCCCAGGTACACGCCCGTGACCAAAGTTACACGGGCGTGTAATGTCCTTTTTCGCGACACAGTCACGCAAGACCCACGTCGATGTCGCAGCCGTGCAGAACAAGTATTACATGCCCTAGGTCACGCCCGTGACCGAAGGCGTGTAACCTGGAATTTTTTCCTATAAATTCAGAGGCTCCCCTCCAGCATTCAATTCCCTTCCCCCTGCCCATTTGGGCTGTTCTTGTATAGTTTTCCTTATTTTTCATGTTTTAGGTTTAGATTTAATTTCATGTAATTCTCTTATTTCCTTTTTAATGTCTTGTTTTCTCTTCCATGCAAGGTAGCTTAGCTTTAATTTCATGCAATGTAATGTAGCTTTCAATTTATGTAATCTCCCTTTTTTATGAAATGAAATTTTGTTATCTCTTTCTTTTATGCAAACTCTCTTTCTTCCTCTTTCTCTCTTTTTCTTGTTTTAATTTTTCCTTTAGCTAGTAATTAGTTATTCTTGATTCTAGCAAGTTTTGAATCGAAATTATCTCTACACCTTATTATCGCATCTTCTCTCCTTCGATTTAATCTCGAAATATAATGATATCGAGTTCATATTCCGGTTATGAATTTCGGTATTTGTTTTCGTATTCTAGCTAGCCGAGAGGATGTGCGTACGAATCGATCACTCGAGAATAAAAAGAGTTGCACGCACCCCTCGAGAGAGGATGACGTAAATCTTCCGGATAGGAGTCAAATCCTATAGTGGGATTCACAACGTAAAGCAAGTCTTAGGTAATCAATTATAGGACGAGAGTCCAGTTGATTTTTCCTAAGCTTAGTTGGGCATTAACCTCGAGAGAGGCATGTTCGAGCTTCGGGAATCCCCACGGTCAAGGCTTAGAGTTGAATGATAGTATTTATCTTTTAATTTCATTTCAAAGCGAGTTTTAATCAAGTTTTATTTTCTTTCTTTATTTTCGTTCTCTTTTATTTAGTAGCAATTTAGTTCTCTTTTCCGCTCTCTCTACGATAAAATAATAGTCCGCTTTCTCGAAGTAGAAGTACTCGACAAACCCGAGTTTAATACGACCTTGGTATTTTTATAAAATATCCTATATTATATACGATAAGGTACACTTGCCTTCATCGAATATAGTTTTGGAAAATATCATCAATCTTCTTCGCATTTTTATAAATCATAAACCCTAAGAAGAAGAAGTCTAATTTTTCTTATCACAATACATCATTGCTACCCAAGCAATAAGAGTTCATAACTCAATAAGCCAGTCTTAACCAATGTATCAGTGTTGTCATGTTCCTTTGTCCCTTACATCCGGATGGAACTAGAGGCATGGACCGTGTCACCGTCCTAATTGTTCAATCCTAGTTTCCTGATCTAGAATATACCTTAAGAGAGTGGTAAGATCAATATCAAATATTGGCTCATTCCAGCATGGCCATGCATTTCTCGGACACATTCCATCAAGGGGCCCATGGATGTAACTCCTGTCATAAAGGAGGACAGATCCCATATCTGTCCACACACAAACACCCAAATGAATCGTAACATACCCAACAACCACCCTTATCATCAACCTTTGTCATGAAAGACTTTAAATGATATCAAAGTACGCTCTTCCTCATTTAATGAATGCTGTGACTTCAGGTCAAAGAACTACAAAAACCATTGTTAGTTGATACCTACTTGTGACACGTTCATATAATAATCCACAATGTAGTCTCAAGGTGGGTCTGTTCAGTACAACTTGCTCACTAACAAGTACCCATGTGATGACTTGATATCACAATATCATGACCTGTGAGAATCGGTCATCAGTCAACGCACATGCTAGTCTTAACGTACCATCATTTCCCTTCAACTTCTAAGAAGATACTCCGACTAGGGACCATTTATGAATGAAGCTTCTTGTTATATATAGGTCCTCACATTCAAGTCACGAACTTGAATTCCTATGGAAGAAAACATTCTAAGGGCATTTATTATGTTAATTAATCTATCAAATAAAAACTATTGACATAACAATAAGAACTTGCCATAAATGTAAAATGAAAAACACAGTACATATCACAATTCATCAAATGAATAAACAACCAACAAACACACAATCCACAAGGCTCCCACTAAAGATGATCATTCAGGTAACTAATACCCATTGATCTAACATGACCATCATGCTTCTTTTGCGTAAGAGGCTTTGTCAGTGGATCCGCTGTGTTTTCTTCAGTCGGTACGCTGCAAATATTCACATCTCCTCGATCGACAATCTCTCGAATAAGATGGAACCGCCGAGGTATATGCTTGGACCGCTGATGAGATCTAGGTTCCCTAGCTTGGGCTATTGCACCATTGTTGTCACAGTAGAGAACTATGGGACCAACAATGATAGGAACTACACCAAGCTCGCTGATGAATTTCCTAATCCATACAGCCTCCTTCACCGCATTTGCAGCAGCAATATACTCAGCCTCAGTCATAGAATCAGCAACTATCTCTTGTTTGGAACTCTTCCAGCTCCTCCATTAAGGAAAAATAAAAACCTGATTGGGATTTTGAATCATCCCTATCAGTTTGGAAGCTAGCATCCATGTAACCCTTTACAACGAACTCATTCTCTCCACCAAACACCAAGAATACATCCTTCGTTCTTCTCAAGTACTTTAGGATATTCTTGACAGCAATCCAGTGACCATCACCGGGATCTGACTGATACCTTCTCATCATGCTTAAAGCATTAGAGACATCGGGTCGAGTACACAACATTGCATACATGATTGATCCAATTGCCGAAGCATATGAAATCAACTTCATGCGGTCCTTATCTTCCAAAGATTTAGGACACTGGTCCTTAGAGAGACTCACACCATGTGACATGGGTAAGAATCCCTTCTTGGACTCAAGCATGCTGAACCGCTTCAGCACCTTCTCAATGTATGTACTTTGGGTCAAACCCAGCAACTTCTTCGATCTATCTCTATAATTCTTAATACCTAGTATATAGTCGCTTCGCCCAAGTCTTTCATAGAAAGTAGTCCCCTAGTCTGTTCTTAACAACTTGCAGGGTCAGAATGTCATTCTCGATCAGCAGTATGCCATCTACATACAATATCAGGAAGACAACAATGCTCCCACTAATCCTCTTATAAACACAAGGCTCATCCTCGTTCTTGATGAAACCAAACTCTTTGATTTTCTCATCAAAACGCAGATTCCAACTTCGAGAAGCTTGTTTCAATCCATAAATGGATCGATTCAACTTGCATATTTTAGTGTCTTCACTTGGAGATTCAAAACCCTCGAGTAGTGTCATATACACTTCCTCAAGGAGGTTTCCATTAAGGAAAGTCGTTTTGACATCCATTTGCCAGATCTCGTAGTCATAATACGCAGCAATAGCAAGTAGAATTCTGATGGACTTGACCACGACAATAGGGGAAAAGGTCTCATCATAGTCAACACCATGAATTTGCCTGAAACCTTTAGCCAACAACTGGCCTTTGAATGTCTGTACATTCACATCCATGTCGGTCTTCTTCTTACCCCTTCAGGTGGTTCCACCAAGGTCTAAACTTGGTTTGTATACATGGAGTCCATTTCAAATTTCATGGCCTCAAGCAACTTCTCGGAGTCAGGTCCATTCATAGCCTCTTGGTAGGTTGCAGGCTCATCATCATGATCCATAAGCAACACATTACCTATTTGAGACAAGATAATCCATATCTCTCAGGCTCAAATCTTGGTCTACTAGATCTACATAGGACTTGTGTTTCTTGAGCAGGCTCTCCAGCTACAACTTCTTGTAGTCCTTGCTCAAGTTCCAATTCTGGTTCGTTCATTGTTTATGGTTCTTGAACTTCTTCAAGTTCTACCTTTGCAGTCTTTCTGGATAAGAACTCTTTCTCCAAAAAGACACTAGTCCTTGCGACAAACACTTTGCCCTCGGATGGCAGGTAGAAGTAGTACCCTTTGGTCTCCTTAGGATACCACACTAGATAACATTTATCCAATTTGGGTTCTAGCTTGTCAGGCAGTTGATGTCGCACGTATGCCTCATAACCCCAAATCTTAATGAACGACATGCTAGGACGCTTCCTAGTCCATATCTCATATGGTGTCTTTTGAACCGTTTTTGTTGGAACTCGATTAAGTGTGAAAGTAGTAGTATCTAGAGCAAAACCCCAAAAGGAAACAGGCAGATCTGCATAACTCATCATCGATCCACCATGTCCAACAATGTATGATTCCTCCTCTAAGACACACCATTATTTTGAGGTGTTTCGGGCAGAGTGAGCTGTGATACAATGCCACACTCTTTCAGATGATCACGAAACTCATGACTCAGATATTCGCCACCTCGATCAGATATGAGTGTTTTTATCCTTTTTCCCAGTTGGTTCTCTACTTCATTCTTAAACACTTTGAACTTTTCAAAGGTTTCAGATTTGTTCTTCATAAGAAACATGTATCCGTATCTACTGAAATCATCAGTAAATGTAACAAAGTAGTAGAACCCACCTCTAGCCATAGAACTCATGGGTATGCATACATCTCTATGTATTATACCCAAGAGATCATCAGCCCTCTCACTACATCTAATGAAATGAGCTTTTGTCATTTTGCCTAATAAACATGACTCGCATCTCTCAAATGATTCATAATCAAATGAGTCAAGTAGTCCATCTCTATGGAGCTTGGATATGCATTTCTCATTTATATGGCCTAAACGACAATGCCAAAGGTACATAGGATTTGAGTCATTTGTTTTTAGTCTTTTAGTATTTTCTACATTATAGATCGGATTGTCTAAGTTCAAAACATATAAACCATTAAACAATTGGGCTACACCATAACAAACATTATTCATAAAAATCGAACAACAATTGTTCTTAATTATAAACAAAAAACCTTTCATGTCAAGACATGATATAGATATAATGTTTCTAGTTATGGCTGGAAGAAAATAACCATTATCTAGTTCTATTACAAGCCCAGTGGGCAAAGAAAGACAATAGACACCAACGGCAACGACAGCAACTCTTGCTCCATTTCCAACGCGCAGGTCTACCTGCCCTTTACCCATCATTCTTCTCCTTCTCAGTTCCTGTACATTTGTACCAATGTGAGAACCGCATCCGGTATCCAATACACAAGATGAAGGAGCAGAAAGGTTTATCTCTATAACGTAAATACCTGAAGTGGAAGTCACACTTCCCTTCTTCTTTTGCAGATCCTTAATATAAAGGGGACAGTTCCGCCTCCAATTCCCCGCCTTACCGCAGTGGTGGCACTTTCCTTCCTTCGCCAGACCTTTCTTTTTCAGTACATAAGATTTGGGATCAAGATGAGACTTAGATCCTACCTTCGTCTTCTTAGATGCCTTAGTCTTGCCCTTGCCTTTATGCACCATCAGTATCGGGCTAGCAGGCTTGACCTTCTTCATGTTATTTTCAGTAGTTCTCAACATGTCTAGGAGCTCGGGCAGTGTCTTGTCTATTTCATTCATGTTATAGTTCAAGACGAACTGCTCATAACTGTCTGACAATGATTGCAGGATCAAATATGTGGCCAACTCTTGGCCCAATGGAAAACCCAGTCTTTCAAGGTTCTCTATATATCCAATCATCTTGAGTGCTTGAGTCCCTATTGATTCTCGAGCTCCCATCTTGCACTGAAATAATGCCTTGGATATGTCAAACCTCTCTTGCCGAGCTTGCCCCTCGAACATTTTCTTGATGTGCTCGATTATCTCATAACCACACATGCTCTCGTGTTGCTTCTGATGCTCAGAGGACATGGTAGCAAGCATAAGGCATTCCACATCCAAGGTATCATCCTGATACTTCTTGTAAGCAACTTTGTCTACTCGCGGAGCATTCCCGGTCGACTCTGTAGGGGCTTCCCCTTCTAAGACATAGAGCTTGCGCTCTTTCCTGAGAACAATTCTCAGGTTTCTGTACCAGTCAAGGAAGTGCGTCCTGTTGAGCTTGTCCTTCTCAAGGATAGCCCTCAGGGACAAGGTGGAGTGAGATCCACTTGCCATGGAAATTCTACAAGGAATTTTGCAAAATAGATTTTAGTACCATATTTTAAAATACATTTTATTTAATAAGGACTTTTATTAAAAGCTCTCACTATTTTAATCAAAACGACAACCCTTAATTTCAATTTGGAGAGTTTATGCGAGCTTCTCTCTTAGTGGACAAGATCCGTATTTCACCAGCACAACGAGTCCGCTTTGGCGTTTCTCTCATAATGCAGTTATTTAGGTAGACAACATTTGTCAATTACATCATTATGCAAATCTTGTATGGTTGGTGAATAACTTTTATTCGCATCCATCATACCAACCCTATGCCTCTAGGCACTTAACCTTTGAGGTCACCTCGATAAGTTGGACCCGATGTCGACAGTGGGATATCACAATTATCTGCTCGCACCCTGATGAGTCCCAAATATATACACATTTATGGACTCATCTGGGCCGATTTTCTAGTCTATGCACTACACTTTAGGCATGTTTTTGCTCATATTTGTTATTCCATGCTATGTGCACTTCTAGGCCCGTTTTGGTGTTATTTCTTGTTTATCTTCATTATTAGTTTTCATGCATGGTTAAGTGTCACTTTCAGTGGTTTGATTAGTGTTGTATGCTGGAGCAGGAGTCGTGCAGGTGTTCTCGGTACAAATCTGTACAGGAACACTGCGCACGATCACTGGTTTTATTGCGCACGACCACTGGTCATGCGCCACTGATCGTGTGCACTTACCCCCTGAATTCTGAGTTCTGTCTTCCTTATCGCACGACCACTTACGATAGCGCGCATGACCACTGGTCGTGCGCCACTGCTCGTGCGAACATTGTATTTTATAATTTTCTTACCTTGCAGGCTCCGTCCAGGCAGGCGCACGATCACAGGATGCTAGTGCGCACGACCACTGGTCGTGCGCCAATGACCGTGTGTTGAAATTATTGAAGTGGAAGTGGAGGAGGCTTTTGGACCTGGGCGGTCTGGGAATTGACCGGGCGGTCTGGCGTGAACGCACGGTCTGGCGGTCTGACAATGGCGGTCTGTTCTATTGGTCAGCTGCAGCTTCCAGGGTTGACCGCTGGTCTGGTCCAAGGGCTGCTGGAGGAGGTCGTGCGGTCTGGCTGTGACCGCATGACGGCTGTTCATCCTCAGGGTCGCGCGGTCTGTCTCTGACCGCGTGACAAGTTCTCTTCAAGGACGTGCCGGTCTGGCGTGACCGCACGGGTTGGCTCTTGAATCCGGTATGGTGGCTTTCCAGAGGGTTCTGAAGGAGTTCGCGGACTAAGTCATTCTTAGTCGCGCGGTCTCAGTTCGCGGTCTCAGGAGGAGACCAGGAGGGCGAGCTGGCTGTGTTTGCGGTCTCAGGCGAACACAGGTGGTGGATGACTTCTAGGTGGTCTGGCGATCTCCGTGTGGAGTCGTGTTCAGACCAAGGGAGTAGCGATCTCCCGCGGTCTGGAGTGAAGTCGGCGCTCACCAAAATGAAGCAGGAGGGTTGCGGTGATCGCGCGGGTTGACCGGTAAGGTCGCGCGGTCTGATGGGTGGTGACTCTATCTCATAGGGTGGTGACTGGATCAGGTCTCACGCCTATAAATAGGGAGCCACTGTAGCAACAAGTAGAACACACCAAGTGTAAGTCGAGTTTGCCTAGTTCCTGCGGTCTGTGTTTCTGACCGGGCGGTCTCTGATTGAATTCTTCCTTGTGCAGCTTCTGCGGATAGTGCAGGCAGCAGCGATCACCTCTTCCTCTGAAAGTGTTCGGGCGGTCTGCGGCTTGGAGTTGTGGTGCTGGAGTTCGGGAATCAGGAGATCGGCAAAGGAGCGGTCTGGTGCAGCGGTCTGGTGGTGTTTCGAGATCGGGAGCGGTTGCGGTCTGACAGCAGCGGTCTGGCAAGCTGCTGAGTTCGGCAAGAGACCGTGCGGTCTCAGTTATCTTCAGTTTCTGTTCTTTCTCTTTGAAGTTTTGTGCTGACGAAATCATGTCTCGTCGAGCATGTCTTGCCTTGTAATTGAAGTGTTGCTATCAATAAAGATCGTTTTGTTCGCCTAAGATTGTCTCTGGTTGTTTGGCTTGCATCTCTAGTTGTTATTCCTGCTTGCTCTCACAAGGTCCGGAAAAATTTCACATGGTATCAGAGGGAGGTTGGAGTTGAAAGAGCAGTGAATAACTTAGAGTAGCCATCGCCTTTGTGAAGAAGGAACCAGAGGAAGAGCAATGGAAGGTGGTTTTGCAAGAGGTCTTGGTATTGAGATGCTTACATCGACTAACTTCAAGAAGTGGAAGTCGTGTATGCAGAGCTATCTTCTGGGTGAGGACCTCTGGGAGGTGGTAGGAGGAGATGAAACAGAAGAGGTGAAGGCAGTAGAAGGAGGTGATAATGGACCGGCCGTGAGGGCATGGAGGAAGACCAACGCCAAGGCCGAGTTCACCTTGAAGCGTGCCATTTCACCTGATCTCTTTGATCACATCTTGGGGTGTGGATCAGCTGCTGAGATCTGGAGAGCCCTGGATGGGCTGTTTAACAAAAAGAATATAGCAAGGCTACAGTTCTTAGAGAATGAGTTGGCAAGGTCAGCTCAAGGTGATCTTTCTATCTCAAACTTCTTTTTGAAGATGAAGAATCTCTGCGCTGAGATATCAGCACTGGATCCTGATGAGCCTATCTCTGAGGCAAAGCTGAAGAGGCACATCATCCGCGGCCTGCGGAAGGAATATGTTGCCTTTGTGACGTCAGTGCAGGGATGGGCAAATCAGCCGTCTCTGCTAGAGCTGGAGAATCTGCTAGCTTCGCAGGAAAGTCTGGCAAGGCAGATGGCGGGAGTGTCAGTGACTGGGGGAGACGGCGAGGTGCTCTTCTCAGGAAAGAAGAAGAAGTGGGAGAAGAAGAAAAAGATCGCGGGAGGCTATGGGCCTTCAACTTCTGGGCAGCAGGAAAGGGGGTATGCTCCCAAGGCTGACGGGAAGAAGAAGGGGGAAGGTCCGAGATGCTTCAAGTGCGGGAAGGTTGGGCACTTCAAGAAGGAATGCCCAGTTGTCACTCAATCGGGGCATGTTGCTGGAAAGGTGGAAGTGGAGGCCAGGCACATTGATGGAGGATGGGGAGGAGCCTTCTCGGCTTCGGTTGAAGCCTCGGCTACTATCAACTATCAAGAGGACTGGATCGTGGACTCGGGGTGTGGTCATCACCTCACCGGAGATGAGTCGAAGCTTTCATCAGCACAACCCTATACAGGTAACAATGCTATCATCACCGCTGATAATACTGTGCATCCAGTCGAGAAGGTGGGGGTTGTTTCTTTGGGCAGTGATAGAGGGCCACTTACCTTGAAGAGTGTCTATCATGTGCCCGGGATGAAGAAAAACCTCTTCTCAGTAACCAACGCTGTTGACGCTGGGTATCACGTTCTGTTCGGCCCAACAGAAGTGAAATTTCTACGAAATGTAGAGGCCGTGAAGGCGGAGGTTGTTCATGTTGGGAGACGGGCAAAGGACTTGTTCGTTTTGTCGACAAGTTCCTATGTCGACAAGATGAAGACGAATGATGGTGCCGTGATATGGCATGAGAGGTTGGGGCATGTAGGGATGGACAAGCTGAAAGCTATGGCGGTGAGAGGTCTGGTCAAGGGCCTGCCAAGTCTATCTTCCTACGGAGAAGGTCATGTTTGCGCAGGATGTCAGTTCGGCAAGTCTCATCGACTACCGTTTGACAAGTCGCAGACAAGGAGTAGTGTGCCGTTGGAGTGCATCCACGGTGACTTGATGGGACCTACTGCTACCCCAAGCCTCGGAGGCAGCAGGTATATGCTGGTGCTGATCGATGATTACACCAGATATGTCTGGGTATATTTCCTGAAGGAGAAGGCGGAAGCGTTTGCCAAGTTTGTGGAGTTCAAGGAGCTCGTGGAAGGTCGGCTGAATCTGCGGATCAAGAAGCTGAGGACGGACAACGGAGGAGAGTTCACCTCTGCTGAGTTCTCCAGTTTTTGCAGGAAGGCAGGCATCCGGAGGGAGCTTACTTGTGCACATACTCCACAGCAGAACGGTGTTGCAGAGCGGAAGATCCGTCATCTGACGGAGACTTGCAAGTGTTGGCTGCATGCCAAGAGTATCCCAAAGTCCTTCTGGGCGGAGGGAATGTCTTGTGCTGCTTACGTCATCAACAGGATGCCTCTGAGCCCCATCAACATGTTGACCCCGCATGAGATGATGTTCAAGGAGAAGCCAAGCGTGGCACACCTTCGGGTGTTCGGTTCCACCTGTTACGTGCACATCCCTGATGCTCTTCGGACAAAGCTAGAAGCGAAGGCTAGGAAGCTAGTCTTTGTGGGATACGATGAGAGGAAGAAAGGGTGGAAGTGCATGGACCCGGAGACGCGGAGATTTGTTGTATCTCGCGACGTCGTGTTCGATGAGGTGACATCTTACAGGGGGTCCTCTGGAGTGGAGTTACCAGAGAGCAGGGTGGAGGAGCCGGGGCAAGCTGTGGAAAATCTTCAGGTGGAGCTACCTGTGTCACCAGGTGGTCCATCGCCTTCTAGTTCTGAGACGGGAGCTTCTGGTTCAGGGAGCAGGGGGAGCAATGCTCCTAGCACGTCTGGAAGGGGAGCTAGGGAAGAAGCAGCTGAAGATGATGCGGTTCAGGGGAAGGAGCTGAGGAGATCGAAGCGAGCGATCATCGCCCCTGATCGCTATACAGGAGGAAACACCGTGAGCTTTGTCTCATGTTTCTTCGCTGGTCCCTTAGATGAGAGGGAACCGTCGAGCTTTGAGAAGGCCAGAGGCGTGAAGGAGTGGGATGTTGCAATGCAAGAAGAGATGTCAGCTCTTGAGAAGAATGAGACCTGGTCTCTTGTGCCCAAGCCTAAGGGCATCGCTCCTGTGACATGCAAGTGGGTCTACAAGCTTAAGAAGAAAGCTGACGGCAGTATCGAGCGTTACAAAGCTCGCCTTGTAGCTCGGGGGTTCTCGCAGCAATACGGTGAAGACTACGAGGAGACTTTCAGTCCGGTGGCAAAAATGACTTCAGTTCGTTTTATTATTGCCTTGGCGGCGTTCAGTGGATGGAAGATTTGGCAGCTCGACGTCAAGAACGCTTTCTTGTACGGCGAGATTGACAAGGACATCTTCATGGTTCAGCCACCAGGTTTTGTGTCTGAAGATTTTCCGGAGCATGTCTGCAAGCTGAAGAAGGCCCTGTATGGGCTGAAGCAAGCGCCGAGGGCGTGGTACGGGAAGATCGCAGAATATCTCCTATTCTGTGGATTTGTTGCTTCAGACTCGGACTCAAGCTTGTTCGTCAAGAAGAGCGGGGAGCTTCAGGTCATCGTGCTGCTCTACGTCGACGATATGATCGTGACGGGGAACTCGAAGGAGGAGGTAGCGCAGCTTCGGGCCGAGCTGTCTATCAGGTTCGAGATGAAGGACTTAGGTGAACTTCACCATTTCCTTGGACTCGAGGTGCAGAGGAAGGAAGGTGGAGTGTTGGTGACCCAAGCCGGATATGCGGAGCGGATCGTGGAGCGATTCGGCATGAAGGAAGGGAAGTGCACTTCCACACCTCTGGAGAAGGCTATGAAGCTTCGGAAGGATGAGGGAAGGATCATGCAAGATCCGTTGGTGTTCCGAGCTCTGGTTGGGAGCTTGATTTATCTGACGATCACAAGGCCAGATATTGCATATGCAGTAGGCAGGGTGAGTCGGTTTATGGCGGAACCACGAGTACCTCATCTGCTAGCGGCCAAGAACATTCTGAAGTATGTCAAGGCGACCTCGGACATGGGTCTCCTATACAGGAGGGATGCGGGCTTCGAAGTGCATGGATACATGGATGCTGATTACGGGGGAGATTCGGATGATCGGAAGTCGACATCTGGATTCGTCTTCATGGCGGGCCCTACGGCTATATCATGGTGCAGCAAGAAGCAGGATTCCGTATCGGTCTCCACCACAGAAGCGGAATACAAGGCCTCGGCCTTGGCAGCTCAGGAAGCCATCTGGCTTAGGAGGTTGGTTGGAGACGTCCACAAGGAGGTTCGGGAGCCGACTCTGCTACGCGGTGACAACGAGAGTGCTCTCAAACTGGTAACCAATCCAGTTTGTCACGCGAGGACCAAGCATATTGAGATCGAGCATCACTTCATACGGGAGAAGGTGCTGGAGGGATCTCTTTCGGTCGAGCATGTGCGGAGTGCGGACAATGTCGCAGACATCTTCACAAAGGCGCTGGCAAAGGGGCCGTTCACACGGCTAAGGGAGCTACTTGGGCTAGTTTCCACTTCCCACTTCAAGGGGGAGTGTTGAAATTATTGAAGTGGAAGTGGAGGAGGCTTTTGGACCTGGGCGGTCTGGGAATTGACCGGGCGGTCTGGCGTGAACGCACGGTCTGGCGGTCTGACAATGGCGGTCTGTTCTATTGGTCAGCTGCAGCTTCCAGGGTTGACCGCTGGTCTGGTCCAAGGGCTGCTGGAGGAGGTCGTGCGGTCTGGCTGTGACCGCATGACGGCTGTTCATCCTCAGGGTCGCGCGGTCTGTCTCTGACCGCGTGACAAGTTCTCTTCAAGGACGTGCCGGTCTGGCGTGACCGCACGGGTTGGCTCTTGAATCCGGTCTGGTGGCTTTCCAGAGGGTTCTGAAGGAGTTCGCGGACTAAGTCATTCTTAGTCGCGCGGTCTCAGTTCGCGGTCTCAGGAGGAGACCAGGAGGGCGAGCTGGCTGTGTTTGCGGTCTCAGGCGAACACAGGTGGTGGATGACTTCTAGGCGGTCTGGCGATCTCCGTGTGGAGTCGTGTTCAGACCAAGGGAGTAGCGATCTCCCGCGGTCTGGAGTGAAGTCGGCGCTCACCAAAATGAAGCAGGAGGGTTGCGGTGATCGCGCGGGTTGACCGGTAAGGTCGCGCGGTCTGATGGGTGGTGACTCTATCTCATAGGGTGGTGACTGGATCAGGTCTCACGCCTATAAATAGGGAGCCACTGTAGCAACAAGTAGAACACACCAAGTGTAAGTCGAGTTTGCCTAGTTCCTGCGGTCTGTGTTTCTGACCGGGCGGTCTCTGATTGAATTCTTCCTTGTGCAGCTTCTGCGGATAGTGCAGGCAGCAGCGATCACCTCTTCCTCTGAAAGTGTTCGGGCGGTCTGCGGCTTGGAGTTGTGGTGCTGGAGTTCGGGAATCAGGAGATCGGCAAAGGAGCGGTCTGGTGCAGCGGTCTGGTGGTGTTTCGAGATCGGGAGCGGTTGCGGTCTGACAGCAGCGGTCTGGCAAGCTGCTGAGTTCGGCAAGAGACCGTGCGGTCTCAGTTATCTTCAGTTTCTGTTCTTTCTCTTTGAAGTTTTGTGCTGACGAAATCATGTCTCGTCGAGCATGTCTTGCCTTGTAATTGAAGTGTTGCTATCAATAAAGATCGTTTTGTTCGCCTAAGATTGTCTCTGGTTGTTTGGCTTGCATCTCTAGTTGTTATTCCTGCTTGCTCTCACAAGGTCCGGAAAAATTTCACACCGTGCGCACTGTTTATTCCAGCGCCTATAAATTGACCTGCTCGCGAATTAGGTCGGGGAACTCCGCATTTCTTCCGTCCAGTCCGCCGTTTTCGCCGCTTCCGCAGGTTCTCCGCCCCCCTAGGCCTCCTCCATCATCCTTGAGCTCCAAGGAGAGGTTTCTAGCCCAAAGATCGCCAACATCGAGCAAGGAGATCGTGTATCGGAGGAGATTGGATCGTGACACGAAGAAGACGAGCCATTGGGAGGAAGTGACAGCCCTCCTCTACCTCGGACGCAGTTGAAGACCGAGCTTGGAGGCGGATTGACAACCCAGCGATTCCAACCGTGAATCTTCGGCAAGGCTTCGGATGTGGTCGACTCCTTTACTCTCTTTTTCCTTCTTTATGTTGATGATTGTTTAGGTTAGATTCTTCTATATCTTGATGATGAACACTATGAATCGTGCTTGTAATCTTAATTTCATGTCTATGTGAAGTTATATTTTGTTCATATGTGTATGAGGTGCGCCCCCATCTAATTTCCATTCCGCCGTCGTGTTCGGTGCCGCACTAGCAATTGCTAGTGGCGTGCTTGTCGAAGAGGTGCTTGCGACCCTCATTCCGTTAGCCTACTTGTCCGTCCGCCTATCGAAGTGTGGCATCGCGGCCCGTGTAATCCATTCGCCTAACGAAGCAGTGCGCTCAAGGCCTGCACAGTTCGATTCCGCTTGCCTACTCGTCCATCCGCCCTTGCGACGCAGCGCGCTCAAGGCCTGCCTAGTCTCCATCCCGCCAAGCGAAGCATTGCATAGCGGCATTGCATAGGAGTAGTTATAGTTGTTTTCTTTTATTTTCCAAAAGCCAAATCAACTCTCCCGCATTCCATCCGACTCAAGGACTTCGATCTCAAGTCCTTCCTCGAACGTTAACTCCACCTTACTGTGTTCCTTTGAGATTCGATACTCGGGGATTACTCCTCATTTTATATTACTTGAACGATCGGTACACTGCCATTTCGTGCCGCAGTCTTGCTACCGCCTATAGCGGTGTGCAGGATTTGCGCATCAAGTTTTTGGCGCCGTTGCCGGGGAACACAGTCGTGCGAGTTCTCTGAAGAGGGAGAATCTGAGGGAGAAGCCCTTCCATTTGTAAATTGCATTCCTTTGTTTAATTTCCTCGTATTCTGTTTCCTGTTTTTAATTAGGTTGCGTTAGTAATTTTTGTTAGGTGTGGTATTTCGCACATCAGTGTTCTTCTTTTTGAATCGTATTATCTTCACACTATGTGGGCACATCTCAATATCCGTTGCCGTTGGTGTAGAGATACCTCCCACTCTAGTGATGAATGCCCTACGGAGAATAGTAGGCATAATTCTTATAGCCCAGCATATGGAGCACCGACTTCGTCTGGTACTTCATATGGTGCGCGTAAGTCTTATGGCTACTCTGCTGAGCCTTTACCGTCATACCTCTTTTCGGCTTCAGCCCCCGCTGTGCCAAAGAAGGCCGTGAGGCAGTGCCGGTTTTGTCGGAGCACTGATCATGCCTTGAAGAACTGTGCTGAGTATTTTCGCCAATTGGACGAGGATGACGAGCCGGATATCCGGATCGTCCCAACTCCTAACTCTGGCGGCACACCTTCAACATCCGGTTATGTGTCTTTGTCATCTTCACATCTTGAAGGGTATGGCACGGACACGGTCACCGGATGTGCGGCTGATCTATGCACCGACATTGCTGAGCCTATTCTCCATGTGCATCCACCACCTCTAGTGGATTCGATTCTTCGTGAGGAATCAGTGCTCGACTTTTATCCGAGCACTACTCATCCCCCTGTTGTTCATACTATACTCGTCTCCGACGACATTGTTGATGATGTGTCGCAGGATGAGGTGGGTGATCTGAGTGTTGTGCCTATTCCTATGAAGGAGGACAACCTTCTAGGTGAAGAGGAGTTTTCCTCAGCACCGGTGGAGGAGGTCCAAATCCTAAGCCTGGCCACCGTTGATCCCGCCGAATCTTGTAGCATTGATGACAATGCAAACATTATTTTACTTCCCCAACCTGATGGGAGTGAGATCGGGATCACTCCCCCGATTGATGTTTATTTATGTTCTTCGTCTTCTTTATTTCTTGATCCCCTTCCTTCACCCGAGCCTGTGCAGGTTGAATCTTCACAGGTACTTCAGGAGGACTTGGAGCTTTTTGCTCAAGTCAATGATGAGAGCATCCTCTCATGTGAGGAGGTTTATTCCCCCTCCGTAGAGGAAGCTCCACTCATTGCCTTCGCCTCCTGCTGCCTCCCTATTGACGACTCCTTGCTAGGCAAGGATATTTTTGGTGAGTTGAGCGAGGATATCTCCTCCTCCTCCTCTTCTTACTTCCTTTTCCCTCTACCTGTGATGGGCAGGTTTTATCTTTATTCGGGTAGAGGCGTGACTGTTCTGTCGCCGTATCGGTACCCGTTACTGACACGCATATTAGAACAATTACCTGTCCATTTCCTTTTTCATACGCCCATTAGCTAGAACCTTTAGTTTTTGAATAAGTCGTGCTGGGATGACAATAACCCCAGTAGTTATCTTTCTTTTCTGCATTTTTATTTCATCTAATCATGTTTAGTTAGTAGTATTTTTTTTCAGTTTTCTATTTCCTTTTATTTCTGCGGAGCTGACCCCTGCAGGTCCTTTTTCTGGATGGCGGATGCTGCAGCTTTGTCTTAGTTTACACGCGTCTTCTGGTATGCTCACTTGCTGAGCATTGGGTACTCTCTTTCCCTAGCCCTATTTTGATTTTCCTGTCATATAATATGCAGATTGTTTAGTTTAAGTCTGGGGGAGAGTAGTTTTGTTTACCCGCTCACGTGCACTATTGCACTGCATACTAGAAGATTTCATTAAAATTGTTGTTCATTTTCATTGCACACCACAGCACCCACTTGAGCACGTACTCGTCTGTATGCATGCTCTGTAGTGAATTTAATTCTTTTGCTTATGTGGGAAAGTCTAGGTGATGGCTTAGGACTATGTAGCAGAGTAAAATGTCGAGTGTTCGGTTGCATAGAAATTTGTGTAGATTAGACTTCTCTTTATACTTATGGTTTTATATTTTTTTTCTATTAGTGTAAATGTTGTTTACTCTACTCAAATGGTGAATCCGGTGGAATCAAACGGTAGCATAGGGATGTTTGTAAACGAACGCTAGACTCGTATTGCTTGAGTCGGGAGAAAGGAGAATCTTTCTCGGTGGCTAGAACTTGCCCCAAGCGATTCTTGAAGCATTGGCATAGGATAGTTCTAGTGCGTGAGAATGACGTAGGCCTTTATTTTGGCCCGGTTGAACTTTTTATTTCATACCTATCGTCTACCTTTGCTAGCCCCTTTGTGCCTACCCTTTTCTTGATTCAGCTCCACATATATCTCACCAAAGCCTAAAAGCCTAACCTAGTCGCACACCCAAATCTGAGCATTAGTTGTAGTTTTATTTACATTGTGGGGGGTGTTGATTGTGGTGTTTATTATGTGAATCTGTGGATATGCTCATTTGAAAATTTTGTTGAAAGAAAAAAGACAAGAAAAAGAAGATAGAAAGAAAAAAATATGAAAAGGAAAAGAGAAAAAAAAATGAGTTTTATTGAAAAATCATGTAGAACAATTATGTATTGGGAGTAGGCGGTGCACACACCTATGTGGCAAAAGTCCAAGTCTGGGGGTGTGGTGCACTTGCATTCGATTTTGGTGCGCGGGTAGTTGTATTAAAGCTCATTTGGGTTGCGTGTTATAAGCCCTCTTGTTTATCATTGTTTACCCTACCTTGACCCAAGCCTCATTTAAAACCTAAAGCCCTCCCGACTCGAGCAACACACAACTAGTGCTCGTGAACACACAACACCGGGTTATCACCAATTTCGTTCACATTCACCATTTGAGTATAACACATCTAGAACTACGCAAAAATACTAATCATAAATTAAACGCATAGAAATAATCTAGTTTTACTCAAATTCTACTGCAGCATGGGGGTGCGACTAGAACACTGCTCGAGTCAACATCGCACTCCCAATAGTAATTCCTAAGCTAACACCCTAATTCACATTCCAAACCAAAATAATTTATTCGGAAACGTAACAATCATGTAAGCGCGCGCTTATGTGGGTGAAGTGGTGTATGAAGCATGGAATGAAAATAAACAAAACATTTTAAATGGAGAGAATGTCGTGGAGAGAATGTGACCGGGCGAGCCTATGGTCACCGACACCGATGGATTTCGGTGGAGTTTGTCCTGCACCCCAATCTTGAGTACTGCTCATCTCAGCGCTTAGTTTACTTTCTCCGTATGCGTGACCGGATGATTCACCGTAGTTCACCATTTTGAGTAGTTGTAATATGCTTTTACTCTTTTAGAAATATATAAACTGTTTATATAATCAGAAATCTTCTCTACTATTTTTCTTATGCACGTGAGCATGCGACTTCACATGGTACTATGTATTGTAATTTTAAGCCATCTACTTTTCTTTCCCCGTTCGCTTAGAATTTGTTTGCTCGGGACACGCAAACAGGTAAGTCTGGGGGTGTGGTGAGTCCCAAATATATACACATTTATGGACTCATCTGGGCCGATTTTCTAGTATATGCACTACACTTTAGGCAGGTTTTCGCTCATATTTGTTATTCCATGCTATGTGCACTTCTAGGCCCGTTTTGGTGTTATTTCTTGTTTATCTTCATTATTAGTTTTCATGCATGGTTAAGTGTCACTTTCAGTGGTTTGATTAGTGTTGTATGCTGGAGCAGGAGTCGTGCAGGTGTTCCCGGTACAAATATGTATAGGAACACTGCGCACGATCACTGGTTTTATTGCGCACGACCACTAGTCGTGCGCCACTGATCGTGTGCACTTACCCCCTGAATTCTGAGTTCTGTCTTCCTTATCGCACGACCACTTACGATAGCGCGCACGACCACTGGTCGTGCGCCACTGGTCGTGCGAACATTGTATTTTATAATTTTCTTACCTTGCAGGCTCCGTCCAGGTAGGCGCACGATCACAGGATGCTAGTGCGCACGACCACTGGTCGTGCGCCAATGACCGTGCGCACTGTTTATTCCAGCGCCTATAAATTGACCTGCTCGCGAATTAGGTCGCGGCACTCCGCATTTCTTCTGTCCAGTCCGCCGTTTTCGCCCCTTCCGCAGGTTCTCCGCCCCCCTAAGCCTCCTCCATCATCCTTGAGCTCCAAGGAGAGGTTTCTAGCCCAAAGATCGCCAACATCGAGCAAGGAGATCGTGTATCGGAGGAGATTGGATCGTGACACGAAGAAGACGAGCCATTGGGAGGAAGTGACAGCCCTCCTCTACCTCGGACGCAGTTGAAGACCGAGCTTGGACGCGGATTGACAACCCAGCGATTCCAACCGTGAATCTTCGGCAAGGCTTCGGATGTGGTCGACTCCTTTACTCTCTTTTTCCTTCTTTATGTTGATGATTGTTTAGGTTAGATTCTTCTATATCTTGATGATGAACAATATGAATCGTGCTTGTAATCTTAATTTCATGTCTATGTGAAGTTATATTTTGTTCATATGTGTATGAGGTGCGCCCCCATCTAATTTCCATTCCGCCGTCGTGTTCAGTGCCGCACTAGCAATTGCTAGTGGCGTGCTTGTCGAAGAGGTGCTTGCGACCCTCATTCCGTTAGCCTACTCGTCCATCCGCCTATCGAAGCGTGGCATCGCGGCCCGTGTAATCCATTCGCCTAACGAAGCAGTGCGCTCAAGGCCTGCACAGTTCGATTCCGCTTGCCTACTCGTCCATCCGCCCTTGCGACGTAGCGCGCTCAAGGCCTGCCTAGTCTCCATCCCGCCAAGCGAAGCATTGCATAGCGGCATTGCATAGGAGTAGTTATAGTTGTTTTCGTTTATTTTCCAAAAGCCAAATCAACTCTCCCGCATTCCATCCGAATCAAGGACTTCGATCTCAAGTCCTTCCACGAACGTTAACTCCACCTTACTGTGTTCCTTTGAGATTCGATACTCGGGGATTACTCCTCGTTTTATATTACTTGAACGATCGGTACACTGCCGTTTCGTGTCGCAGTCTTGCTACCTCCTATAGCGGTGTGCAGGATTTGCGCATCACACCCTTACCAAGATAGATTAATGCACCTTGCTTTGGCAGGCCCACACTTCATCGATCGAGGCAGGAAGAGTGTCATCCATCGGAAGGGATCCGAATACTTAATATTGGATAAGTGGTTTTAGGATTAAATCGATGAACATTTCATCGTGATTAACACTTAATCACAGTGCACATTCACAAAATTTAAATACAACATTTGCAAACTAAATGCATCCCCTATGTTCACAAAGTCAAATTATCAACACTTTTGATAAGATGGGCTAAATCTAAACACTTAGAACACTTCTAAATCTTCAGATTTGCATGCATTGAACACAAGAACAACAACTCCACTTATGCAGTAGACAAGCTCGTCTCTCAATGTCAGATTCAAAATCCATGACATTTGGTTTCACAAACCATTTCGAGGGACGGTTACTGCAAAGGAGAAACAATTTCTGAAACATGAAAATCGCAACGCAATCACAGGCGATCCTGACGGGGTTCCAAGGGGCCGCGCCCCTGGCGGGGTCTTAGGGGAAGAGCCCCTAACGGGGTCCAAGGGGCAGAGCCCCGACCAATTTTTGAAATCCCACCACCAGAAACCACACAAAAACACATCAAAAATGATGTTCCAAGAAGAAATCTGGACATTTAGAACGATTCTAAATTTCCTGATTTACATGCACTTGACCGCGAACCTAGCTCTGATACCACTTTTGGGTTTTCTTTAAACCATTCTAAATGATTAAAAGCATATTAGATATGCGCAGCGGAAGAAACAACAAGAACTACCCAAGAGTAAAGATCTTGCAGATTTCATGAATCAAGAGATTAGGAAAGGATAATGCGATATACCTTTCCCGGATTAAGTCAATACTCAACCAAGTTGCTCCAAGAAGAAATCTGGAAGACGAAATGGATCGACTCCTCTACAGAGATCCACACAAGGAAGGAGAACCCCAATGCCTTGTCGCACAAGGGATGGGTCGGAGAAGAACAGTCATTTGCGTCCCCACGAACTGCTAGGTCCGTTGAAGGGGAGGCGGCGACGGTCGGCGAACGACGAGGTCGGCAGACGGGGAGAGGTCGGAACAGTTCCGTCTTCGGTCTCTTTTAGAGTCGCGAAAAAGGATCGATCTATAGAAGACCTAATCTCATCCCTTTTATACGCAAGGCATAAAATAGGTTATCCGCAGACCTGGGAAAAACAGAACAATTCTGCAAGGATTTAAATTCGTCGAATATGATATAATTCGTCTAAACACTTTCGATGAATCAACATATTTTTCGTCAAAACACTTTCGACAAATTCGTCGATACAATTTCGACTAAACACTTTCGACAAATTTGTATCTTATTCATCGAAACAATTTCGACGAACTTGAATAGATGAATTGACATATTTCGTCTAAACTCTTTCAACGAATTTGTCAAGTATAAATCCATTCGTCGATACCCTATCGACGAATTTACTAAGTCATATAGAATCGTTGAAACCATTTCGACGATTCTTCAATAGTACTTATTTCCCATTTGAGATATTCTCAATTTAATTCTGAACAGTCATAGGATTGGTCCTCCACTAATATCTAATATGAGTAGGGCCAGCACAATCCTTTCTCCAACTTCTCCAAACGCTTTTATGTGTGACCCTATAGGCTCATATTGCATTGGCAGTAAGACTAACCGCTTGATTGCTTTGAAATCACCTCCGAAACTACAACATATAAAGGGGGGCAGCAAGCACTGACTGATCCCACGGAGGAACCTGACCGAAGACTTAGAACAAAAGACACGACCCTTGGCAACTGTGTGGAGGTCCCACCACACACCCGAAAGATATTTTGGGCGCTTCCCCTCCCAAGCCAATAATGTAGCCTAGCACCTTGGAGAGCTGAAGGAGCCAACCAAAGAGTTCCTGAGGAGAAGCAAAGATCTAGTATATCCTCTCTCAAGGTGCCCCAAAGGGTCTATTTATCGCCTTTCTGAACTGGTCTGCGAATAGTGGGATTCTGCCTTTTTGTCTTGCTATACGCACCCCAAACTGGTCTGCTAATAGCCAAACTCCGCTGTTTTGGAGGGCTATTGGCAGCCCACCAAGGGTATCAGGGTAAATTCACCTGCAGACCCCTACTGGGCGACTGGCTCATGAAGACGCCACTCGCTAACCTCCTTGCGAGCTGAACTCGCGAGACCTTCTCTCGCGAGTAGAAGCGACCCCCACTCGCCTCGCCTGTCTGACATTCCGAACCCTCCCTTGACTCGCTCTGGCTAAATGCACCCCTAAGCGGTTCTCTACAACTCACTGAACCGTCCCCGCTTGCCGCTCACGACCGAGATCTATGGTCCGCCTCGCCTTACCTTGGCAGGGTACTCGTCGTGAATCGGCGAGCACTCCCTGAATTGCATGTGACTAATTTCTTCGCGAGTCGGCGAACACTGTGTTGTACACAATCCCCGCTCTTCATGAGTTTTCGATAAACTCGTGAAGAAACATCCAACCCTCCGTGTTCGCCGGACGAGGATGAGCTGGCACGAATCTTTGGTGGGCCCCCATCCCCAACGCTATAAATACCAACATTCTGGGGTGATGAGAGACCCTTTCTTTCCTTCAATCCCTTCGCTACTCGCGACCACATTTGTTGAATATGCCCCTTTCGGAAAAAGCTCAAGCCCACTTGGCAGCGCCCAGCGCGAGGGCGCAATCTGTCACGAATCGGCTCGTCCTCTGGGGCGCCTGGCAGGCTTCACCCCCTGCTTTGAAGAGGGCGCGGGTGGTGCGGCGACGCTTCGGGATGACTGGGTCCTCCCTCCAGGACATGCTACATGATCCCGCACTCGCCGGACAGGTACTCGGATTCATCTGCCTTTTCTTCCCTATCTTTGTGCTGACATTTTAATATTCAGAGTGCATCTCTGGCGGGAGTCCTTGTGAGTGTGACTCCATATGATACTCGTCTTCCCTCTCCTGGGGGAAACAATTCGGCGGCCTCTAATAGGGATGTCATCGACCTCAGCCTCTCATCGCGGCATGGTAAGTCTCCGATATTGTCCCCTTCGCGAATTCCCCAACTATCTTTTTGCATTCTCGGCAGAGAACCTCCTCGCGATTCCCGGGAGGGATGCCACTCCACCGGGTTCACCCCCTCCTCTGAAGTCTCCACCCCCGCCAGGCTCATTGTCTCCAGCGGGCTCGCACCCTCCACCGGGCTTGCAGCCTCCACCGGGCTCACAACCTCCACCGGGCTCGCGGCCCCCACTTGATTCGCTGCCCCCGCCGGACTTGACAGTCTCCATTTCTGGGTTCAATCTTCTGGGCCATCAAAGCCCCGACAGCTCGCCTCTCGCCGACATCCGGGTTGCGAGCAACCTCACCCATATCCCGGGCCTGAGGAAATCCGTCAAGCTGAGATACTCTGAGGCTTTCCAGGGGCAACCGAGCTCCTCCTGCCAACGACTTGGTAAAGCGCCCGCGATCTCGTCATGTTGGACGGTTTCATTTAACAGATTGTTTCTCGATCAGTTCACTAATTCTCTTCTCGCAGGCGTCCAGGAGTCCTACGCTGAGCTGGAGCTTGGAGAGGAGGAGATGTCGCACCTGCCTTTGCTGGACAAAATTGCTGACTTCCTCAGTGATCCCCGGGACCCTAAAGCGATGAAGCAGCGAGTTGCTGATGTGCTCCAGAAGTAGGGGCTCGTGCTGCGAGAGCTATATGACCAGGCGCGCGGGGACAGAGCGGCCTGCGAGGAGCGGTTCTCTGTGATTGAGGATGAACTGGCCCGAGTTCTCACCGAGCTGCAGACTAACGCTCGCCATGAGGAAACCTCTCCCGGGGTGCACCTCTCGCGGGCGGAGGACCAAGTCCGGCTGCTGCAGCGTTAGCTCCGTGCGGTCCCCGCGTATCATTATTTGCGCGTACTGCCGCGCTCGGGGGTGCGAGGGCGAGGTCGATGGAGGTAGATCCACTATTGATCTCCCTCGCACTCGCATGGCGAACTCACAAAATAACAGCTGTTTAGTATTTCTTTTATTTTCTATAACATCCAGCAAACCATGATGTCAATTTGATCCCTCCCGAGTAATCGTAGGATTTTTCCTTCTTTTCTTTTACTCGCTATTCGTTATTGTTGTCTATATTGTTCCTACTAATCCTTTTATTTGACGTCTCTCTCGCAGCTTGCCTGGGACTCACTTCACCTGACAGTGAGCTGTCCCCGCTACATCGCTGCAAATTCTCTGGGAGTGGGCGGGTTCAAGTACTGAGGCGCGTCACGGCGGGATTCATCTATCCGCAACCCTGAGGCCTCGACTCCTCCCCGCCGCCTTTAGTTTCTTTATAAATAGGCCTGTCATCAATAGTCAACCACCGATTTCAATTTTCTTAGCCTCTCGCTTTCTTTCTCGCGAGCTTTCTCCTTCTCGTTCTCGCACTCGCTTTTGTCTTAGCAGCCATGGGTGGTGATGGTGATACGGAAGGTCGGGCTAAGTATGCGTTCACGTTCTGCGACCATTCATTCTTCACTTGCTCGCTCACAGAGAGCAAGTGCCATTCCGTGGTGGCCAACTACATCTCGTCGGCATTCTCCGCTCGCCATCCGACGAAGACCGAGGCCATCAACGACCTTCATACAGATGAGCTCGCCATCTCCGCGGCCCACTTCGATGTGGGCCTGCGACTTCCCCTATGACCGGAGATCAGCCAGGTATTTGCTCGCTACCCTTCCCCTTTCTCACCTTCACTTAGGACCTCTTTCTAACTCTCTTCCGCGAATCTGACAGCAACTGAAATACTAAGGCGTGGTCTTGGGCCAGATGAACCCCAACTCTGTCGCAGTCATGGTGGGGTTCGTTTGCTACCCGCGAGAAGAGCGCATCAAGATCAGCTTGCCGGTCTTCCTCAAGTTGTTCTCCTTCTATGCGAACAAGGATGGGACGACCTTCTTTGCGAGCCACCATGACAAGGTTCACGAGACGGTGAACAAGAGACACTATTAGACGCAGAAGTTCGTGTTTGTCAAGGGGCCTTTCGACAATGACCCCTTCTCACCCGTTCAGCGGAACGAGCCAACCTACCCTCCACCAACGCTCGGAGGCCACGAGGCCGAGCTCTTCCGCTACATGTCAACCAACTTCGAGGTCGGCTACCTCCGAAGGAACGTTGACTCACTACTCCCCGTGCCGCCCAGGGCAGGCTTGACTTGCGTTTACTTCGTGTCCCATAATATTCCCATTGATTTTTTCTAACCCACCTTTTATCATTCGCAGGGGAGCGAGATCATCTGCTCCACCCCCTACACGAAATCTGCGCCTATCACCCCGTGCTTGCAGCTCGCTTTCGCCACCGCCGCCTGCCGCGAGGCCCTTGGCTCTTCCTCCGCCTCCAAGAAGCAACCCGCACCATCGAAGAGCGGCTCGTCCCTCAATCCCCCGCCGCCAAATAAGCAACGGCCCTCGACCCTCGGCAAGGGGAAGGGGGCCGTTGAAATCTCAACACGGGCCAAACCCCCACTGGACTCTGTCGCAGACCAGGGAGTCAGGGAGACCCCCGGCAAGGGGAAGGGGGCAATCCGTGCACGAAATCCATTGAAATAATGTCGAACTTCCATTTCGGGATCGGTAAAGACTTTAGAAACCCACCAGGTCTTTGACATTCAACCTTCACCAATGCACAAGTGTGACACTTGGCCACGTAGAGTGCAATGTCTTTCTTCATTCCTGGCCACCAAAAGAGTTTCTTCATATCCATGTACATCTTTGTGCTCCCAGGGTGGATCGAGTACTTCGTATAGTGAGCCTCGTACATCAATTCCGCCCGCAATGTACCAACATTTGGGACGCGCAATCTACCATTTTTTCACATAAGATCATCTTCGAAGGAGAAATGAGCGTTTGACACATCCACGGTCTCCGCTTTATATCGCTTCATGCTCGAATCCAGCTCCAAAGCCTGTCGAACTCGGTCGGCCAGGTCGTATTGAACCTCCGTCCAGTTCAAACATGCTGAAGGAGACGCTCTTCTATCGACACAAATGATCTCCAAGGCTTCTAGCTCCCGGATTAGACACTCATCATGCATCAAAATCCAGTTTGCCTATGCAGGAGCCCGACGACTCAACGTGTCCGCAACCATATTTCCTTTCACAGGAGTATATCGAATGTCGAAGGTGTAGTCCCCAAGGAACTCCATCCACCTCCTTTGCTGCATATTCAACTCCTTCTGATCAAGCAGGTACTTGAGGCTTTTGTGGTCCGTAAAGATGTCGATCTTCACGCCATACAAGTAGTGCCTCCAAAGTTTAAGAGCAAATACCATGGCCGCTAGCTCCAAATCATGGACCGGGTAGTTCCTCTCATGTACCTTTAACTGACGGGAGCCATAGGCAATCACATTTCCGAACTGCACCAGAATGCAACCCAAGCCACTCCCCGAGGCGTTGCTATATATTTCGTAACATTCTGTTCCACATGGCGTGCATAGAATGGGCATAGTGGTCAGACGGCTCTTCAGCTCCTCAAAAGCTCGTGCGCACTCGGGCGACCAAATGAACTTATGATCTTTCCTGGTCAGTTTAGTGAGAGGAAGTGCAATCCTCGAGAAGTTTTCCACAAAGCGCCTATAACAGCCGGCAAGTCCTAAGAAACTTCGGACTTCCGCTACATTTTTCAACACAGGCCATGCTTGGATTGCTTCTATCTTCGAAGGATCGACTGTGATTCCTTCTCCACTAACAACATGACCAAGGAATGCTACTGACGATAGCCAAAACTCATACTTGGAGAACTTGGCATATAGTTGATTCCTCCTCAAGGTGCTCAAAACTACGCTCAGCATGCTCCTCTTCCGACTGAGAGTATACCAAAATGTCGTCGATGAAGACGATCACAAATTGATCCAAATACTCTCGGAACGTTCTGTTCATTAAGTCCATGAATACCGACGGTGCATTAGACAGACCGAACGGCATAACCATGAACTGATAGTGCCCAAAGAGGGTACTGAACGCTGTCTTTGGAATGTCACACTACCGAATACGAAGCTGATAGTAGCCGGACCTTAAGTCTAGCTTAGAGTATACCGTCGACCCAACCAGTTGGTCGAATAAGTCATCGATTCTCGGAATCGGATAACGGTTCTTCTCGATCAGCTTATTCAGCTCTCGATAATCAATACATAGACGCAAGCTCCCGTTCTTCTTTTTCACAAAGAGGACCGGTGCACTCCAAGGTGAAGAACTTGGACGTACATAGCCTTGCTCTAGTAGCTCTTGCAACTGAACCTTCAACTCTGCCAATTCCTTTGGCGCTATTCGGTATGGTGAGCGTGTTACAGGCTTGGCACCTGACACCAGCTCAATACAGAAATCAATCTCTCGCTGAGGCGGAGCCCCAGAGAGTTCGTTAGGAAACACATCGGCATACCCCGCTACAACTGGGACATCACTTAAACTGCGCTTTGGCTCTAAAGACTTCAACAAAGTGAAGAACAACTCTGCGCCCTTTCTCACCGCCTTAACCACCTGGAGAGCAGACATCAACGTCTTGCTCGCTCCTCGCATACCCGCGAATGTGGTTTCGTCTCCGGTGTTCTTTCTCAGAGTGATCTCCTTTGAATTGCAATCAATGCATGCTCGCTGCTCCGAGAGCCAATCCATGCCGAAGATCACGTCAAATTCATCTAGCAGTAATAACGATGCTTCCAAGTCGAAGTCTTGATTTCCAATCCGCACCTTCACACGACTCTTCCTATCCGTACCCATGCGAGATCCATTGGGTAGCACTACTTCCAATCTATCGTCTACTAAGGTAGATGGCACTCCGATTCGCACCACGAAGTCCTCAGATAGAAAAGAGTGTGATGCACCCGTATCAAATAGAGCTCTCGTCGATAATTGAAAATTAGGACGAAACCTAATTGCACACAAATCAAACATAAAGTCGCACAACATATCAATCATAAATAGCTGTAAAAGCTAACTTCTAATCCATACCCGTGACGACATCAGTTTGTCGTATGGCTTCTTGCTGGCCAAGTGAGTAAACTCTCGGCTGGGTCGGAATGTGCTGGGAAGCAGCAGAATCCGCAGTTTGGCCCTTTTCCCCATGACCCGCAGCACGAGCATAGTCCATCGCTCGGTTCTCTGGCCTCGGGGGACCAATGCGACACACGCGTGCTTTGTGTCCCACCTTTCCGCAAGTGAAACATGTAATTGGACCACGTGCAGTCGTAGCTCTCGACACATTTGAGCGAGTTGGTTCCGCAAACTTGAACTTCCTTTTGTTCCGCCTGAACTCAGATTTGGATTGAGAGGTCGGCGCATGAAATTCAGGTTTCTTTGCCAAACCCTTTGCTTGCACTCTCTTCATGTCCAACTCCAGAGATCTGGCGCTTTGCACCATCACATGGAAGCCAAACGTCATTGGGCCTGCAAGGAGCAGCCTCAACTCATCTCGAAGACCTTCATAAAACTTGTTCGTCTTCATTTCCTCATCTTCCACCAAAAACCCCGCATAGCGGCCCAATCTAGTGAACTCGTGCAAGTACTCGTCCACCGAGCAATCGCCTTGAGTTAACTTCAAGAACTGGTTCTGCAACGCAATGCGTTGGGCAGAGCGAATATATCTCTGAAGAAACGACTTGGAGAACTCCGCCAAAGTGATCTCAGTAATATCCTTACCTTCAAACTTATGTGCTTCCTGCTCGGCCCACCAAACTCTGCTTCTCCGTTAAGGAGAAAGGTGGCTAGGGTGACCATCATAACTTCTTCCGTTGTTGTCGCCTTTAGAGTTTTTCTAATGTTGACAGCCAGTCCTCCGCCTCCGTTGGGGATCCAGTCCCCGAAAAGGTTGGAGGATGGAAACTTAGAAAGTGCTGAAGTTGTTGATCACGCGCTCGCGCAACAGCTACTCTCTCAACTCGACGTTCCACCCTTGGCTCCACCGCAGGTTCCACTACAGCCATTGGTACAGGGATCTCCACCCTCGGTTCCACTGCAGGTTCCACTACGGCAGCTGCCACCGGGGCCACATCCGGAGTAGGCATAGCAGGCTGTGCAAGCCTTTGAGGTTGAGTGTTGATCATTGCTAAGACCGCTTCAGCGATTAACCTGATCATCTCAGCAGGAGGAGTGGTTGCTGGCACCTCAGCCGACGCACTACTTTCAACAGTGTTACGGGGTCGAGACTGCCCCGCAGCACTCCTAGTCACCTATAATCATGCAATACACAATTTAGTGACCGAAAACATAGCAACAATAATCATGGAACGCTCAGGTTCCGCAAACAAGTATGTTTTTCCATTCCTAAGTGGACATTCTTATTAGTTTTTTGTCGTTTTAGGTGAATGCACATCCCGTGCACACCACCCCTTAAAAGGAATTCGTCTCGAATTTGCTAAACTACGGATCGACGCCCTAAGTCCGATACCAAATTGTAACACCCTGTCAGTACACATAATATAATAGTAGGTCTGGTCGGGACCCCACACCATACTATACACACTAGCTAGGCATTATAAGGTGATAAACAGAAAAGAACAACAACTACACGAGAGTATAAACAACGTAAGCGGAAGCATTTGGATTAAACATCTTTTAGAATTGTCCACCATCCCAGGAATGAAACAAATAGAGTTACGGCCTTAAGGCCTTACATTTATCAAATGTATAGAAACTCAAAAACATACATCGGCACGCAGGCCGACAATACATGTAAAGCAAAAAAGAGGCTGGCCTTCAAGGGCCAATACAGCAAAAGGGCCACCACCCGCTATTTCCCGCTAGGCTCACCTGCACCTGCAACCAACATCCAATAAGAGGTAAACGAGGGTCATCTATGAGCTGACCACAAACCGCGTAACGATCCCACCCCCCCCCCCCCCCCTCGGCCATCTAGCCAGCTCAGGGGCGTGTCACCGCTAACCTGCAAGCAAGCCGTACATGAAACAAGTAATAATATAAAGAAAGTGCAAACTACACTACACAAGGTGAGGTTTTGATGAGTCCCAGATATATACACATTTATGGACTCATCTGGGCCGATTTTCTAGTCTATGCACTACACTTTAGGCATGTTTTCGCTCATATTTGTTGTTCCATGCTACGTGCACCTCTAGGCCCGTTTTGGTGTTATTTCTTATTTATCTTCATTATTAGTTTTCATGCATGGTTAAGTGTCACTTTCAGTGTGTTGTATGCTGGAGCAGGAGTCGTGCAGGTGTTCCCGGTACAAATCTGTACAGGAACACTGCACACGATCACTGGTTCTATTGCGCACGACCACTGGTCGTGCGCCACTGATCGTGTGCACTAACCCCCTGAATTCTGAGTTCTGTCTTCCTTATCGCACGACCACTTACGATAGCGCGCACGACCACTGGTCGTGCGCCACTGATCGTGCGAACATTGTATTTTATAATTTTCTTGCCTTGCGGGCTCCGTCCAGGCAGGCGCACGATCACAGGATTCTAGTGCGCACGACCACTGGTCGTGCGCCAATGACCGTGCGCACTGTTTATTCCAGCGCCTATAAATCGACCTGCTCGCGAATTAGGTTGGATCCTCGCCGTTTTTCTCGCGCAGCTCCGCCGTTCCGCCCATTTCCGCAGTTGTTCGCCCCCTAGGCCTCCTCCATCATCCAAGGGCTTCAAAGAGGAGATTCTACATTCATCTTCATCGCCAAGGAAGGAGTTCCTCGCATCGGACGTGGCCGGATTGTAAAACGCTGGAGAAGACGGGTCCATTGGGAGGTGTGACAGCCCTCCTCTACCCCGGACGTAGTTGCGGACCGAGCTTGGACGCGGATTGACAACCCGGCGATTCCAACCGTGAATCTACAACGAGACTCCAGATTTTGTCGTATCTCTTGCCTCTTTCTTCTACTTGTGTGGTTGTATTTGTTTGTAATCTCTATATTTAGATGATGACACTATGAATCTTGTTTATTAATGTTTATTTCATGTTTATGGAATCATATTATTCATATGTGTGAATGAGGTGCGCCGCCATCCATTTTCCTCTCCACCACTGTGTCCGGTGCCGCACTAGCAATTGCTAGTGGCGTGCTTTGCGAAGAGGTGCTTGCGACCCTCATTCCGCCGTTCTCTCCATTCCATTCGTATGCCTACTCTTCCATCCGCCTAGCGAAGCGTGGCATAGCGGCCCCTGTAATCCATTCGCCCTACGAAGCAGTGCGTTCAAGGCCTGCACAGTTCGATTCCGCTTGCCTACTCGTCCATCCGCCCTTGCGACGCAGCGCGCTCAAGGCCTGCCTAGTCTCCATCACGCCAAGCGAAGCATTGCATAACGGCATTGCATAGGAGTAGTTGATAGCTTTAATTTTATTTCCACAAACCAAATCCCCTTCGTCCGCACTCCACCTATCGCTGGACTTCGATCTCAAGTCCTACCTCGACATCCAACTCCACCTTACTGTGTTCCTTCGAGATTCGATACTCGGGGATTACTCCTCATTTTATATTACTTGAACGATCGGTACACTGCCGTTTTGTGTCGCAGTCGAGCTACCGCCTATAGCGGTGTGTAAGATTTGCGCCATCAAGTTTTTGGCGCCGTTGCCGGGGAACACAGTCGTGTGAGTTTTCTGGAGAGGGAGAACCTGAGAGAGAAGCCCTTCCATTTGTAAATTGCATTTCTTTGTTTTATTTCTTTTTATTCCATTTTCCTGCTTTAATTAGGTTGCTTTAGTAATTTTTGTTAGGTGTAGTATTTTGCACAATAGCATTTTTATTTTTGAATCATTTTATCTTCGCACTATGTGGGCACATCTTAATTTCCGTTGCCGTTGGTGTGGAGCTACCTCCCACTCTAGTGATGAATGCCCTACGGAGAATAGTAGGCATAATTCTTATAGCCCAGCATATGGAGCACCGACTTCGTCTGATACTCCATATGGTGCGCATAAGTCTTATGGCTACTCTGCTGAGCCTTTACCATCTTACTTCTTTTCGGCTTCAGTACCCGCTGTGCCAAAGAAGCCCGCTAGGCAGTGCCGGTTTTGTCGGAGCACTGATCATGTCTTGAAGGACTGTGCCGAGTATCTTCGCCAATTGGATGAGGATGACGAGCCGGATATCCGGATCGTCCCAACTCCTAACTCTGGCGACACACCTTCAACATCCGGTTATGTATCTTTGTCACCTTCACATCTTGAAGGGAATGGCATGGATACGGTCACCGGATGTGCGGCTGATCTATGCACCGACATTGCTGAGCCTATTCTCCCAGTGCATCCACCACCTCTAGTGGATTCGATTCTTTGTGAGGAATCAGTCCTCGACTTTTATCCGAGCATTATTCTTCCCCCTGTTGTGCGTACTACATTCATCTCTGACGACATTGTCGATGATGTGTCACAAGAGGAGGCGGTTGATCTTAGTATTTTGCCTACTCCTATGGAGGAGGACAACCTTCTAGGTGAAGAGGAGTTTTCCTCAGCACCGGTGGAGGAAGTCCAAATCTTAGGCATGGCCACTGTTGATCCCGCCGAACCTTGTAGCATTGATGACAATGCAAACATTATTTTACTTACCCAACCTGATGGGAGTGAGACCGGGATCACTCCCCCGATTGATGTTTATTTATGTTCTTCGTCTTCTTTATTTCTTGATCCCCTTCCTTCACCCGAGCCTGTGCAGGTTGAATCTTCACAGGTACTTCAGGAGGACTTGGAGCTTTTTGCTCAAGTCAATGATGAGAGCATCCTCTCATGTGAGGAGGTTTATTCCCCCTCCGTAGAGGAAGCTCCACTCATTGCCTTCGCCTCCTGCTGCCTCCCTGTGGACGATACCTTGCTGGGCAAGGATAGTTTTGGTGAGATGAGTGAGGACCAGGCCTCCTCCTCTTCTTACTTTCTTTTCCCTCTACCTGTGATGGGCAGGTTTTATTTATATTCGGGTAGAGGCGTGACTATTCTTTCTCCGTATAGGTACCCGCTACCGACACAGATATTGGGCCAGTTACCTGTCCACTTCTCCTTCCATACTCCCATTAGCTAGATATTATAAAGTTTTGAATAAGTCGTGCTGGGATGACAATAACCCCAGTAGTTATCTTAATTTTTTCTGCATTTTCATTTCTTTTCTAATTTTATTTAGTTAATTGCACTTTATTTCAGTTTTCTATTTTCTTTTGTTTTTGCGGAGCTGACCCATGCAGGTATCCTTCTTCTGGATGGCGGATGTTGTAGCTTCATTTTAGCTTACACGTCAATCTTCTGGTATGCTCATTTCTGAGCATTGGGTACTCTCTTCCCTTAGCTCTTTTCTGAATTTCATAGATATATATTGTGTGTATTATCTAGTTTAAGTCTGGGGGAGAGTAGTTCTGTGTGCCCACGCACGTGCACTATTGCATTTGCATACTAGGAGTATTTTAATTTCAATTATTTAGTTATGTACAATTGCATTGCACACCACTACACCCGCTCGAGCGTGCACTTAGCTGTTGGCACGTCTTGAGCCGAACTCATCTCTTTTCGTGTGATTTGGAAAATCACTGTGCTGGCTTAGGATTATGAGGCGGAATAAAATGTTGACTCCGGTAGTGCTCCTAGTCGAGTGCTCATGTCTCGTTTAGAAAATCGTGTAGATTCAATTTCTTTTTATGCTTTTAGTTTATATTTTTTTTTCTATTAGCGTAAATATTGTTTACTCTACTCAATTGGTGAATCCGGTGTGAATCAAGCGGTAGCATAGGAATGTGTGTAGATGCTCGTTAGCCTCGTATTGCCCGAATCGGGAGAAAGGATTATCTTTCTCGGTGGCTATAACTTGCCCCAAGCGATTCTTGAAACATGGGTATACGGTTAGTCAATTGCGTGAATGTGATATAGGCCATCATTTTGGCCCGGTTGAGCCTTTGTGCCCACTCCTATCTCTTTATCCTCGTTAGCCCAGTTGTGCCTACCCTTTCTTTGTTTCAGCCCCACTGTTGTCTCACCAAAGCCTAAATGCCAATCCTAGTCGCACACCCAAATCTGAGCTTTAGCTGTTTATTATTTTCTTGAGTTGGGTTGTTGATTTGGTGATATGTTTGTGAAGATGTGGATGTGTTTTATTGTTCAGTTGCTGAAAATGATAAGAAAAGAAAAAAAAATGAGAGAAAGAAAAGAAGTGAAAAGAAAAGAAAAAAAAAAGATATGATCTTTAATGAAAAGTCTGTGTACAAATATATGTTTGGGAGTAGGCGGTGCACACACCCATGTTGTTAAGTCCATGTCTGGGGGTGTGATGTACCCGTGTGTTTGTGTGGTGAACGAGAATACTTTCTGCATAAGCTTATTTGGGTTTAGTGCTTGAGCCGTCGTTTTTATCTTTGTTTATCCTCACCTAAACCCAAGCCTCATCTAAAACCTAAAGTCCTATTGATTCACGCATTTGAGTCATACCAGTGCCGTGGAGAGAGTGCGAACGGGCAAGCTTATGGTCACCGACATCGATGGATTTCAATGGAGTTGTCCCGAGCCCCGACCTTTGGCAATGCTCGCCTCAGCGTTCAGTTTACTTTCTTCCTATGTGCGACCTTATGATTCACCGTGATTCAATTTTTGAGTAAATGTAATATATAAATACGCTCCTAGGAAATTATAAACTAATATGCATAATTAGGAATTTTGTCTACTGTATTTCTACGCGCATGAGCATGCGACTTCGCATGATACCCCGCTTTACAATTTCTATGCCAGCTGTGTATTTTTCTCAGCCGCTTGAGGGATTTGTTTGCTCAGGATGCGCAAACAGGTAAGTCTGGGGGTGTGATGAGTCCCAGATATATACACATTTATGGACTCATCTGGGCCGATTTTCTAGTCTATGCACTACACTTTAGGCATGTTTTCGCTCATATTTGTTGTTCCATGCTACGTGCACCTCTAGGCCCGTTTTGGTGTTATTTCTTGTTTATCTTCATTATTAGTTTTCAAGCATGGTTAAGTGTCACTTTCAGTGTGTTGTATGCTGGAGCAGGAGTCGTGCAGGTGTTCCCGGTACAAATCTGTACAGGAACACTGCGCACGATCACTGGTTCTATTGCGCACGACCACTGGTCGTGCGCCACTGATCGTGTGCACTAACCCCCTGAATTCTGAGTTCTATCTTCCTTATCGCACGACCACTTACGATAGCGCGCACGACCACTGGTCGTGCGCCACTGATCGTGCGAACATTGTATTTTATAATTTTCTTGCCTTGCGGGCTCCGTCCAGGCAGGCGCACGATCACAGGATTCTAGTGCGCACGACCACTGGTCGTGCGCCAATGACCGTGCGCACTGTTTATTCCAGCGCCTATAAATCGACCTGCTCGCGAATTAGGTTGGATCCTCGCCGTTTTTCTCGCGCAGCTCCGCCGTTCCGCCCATTTCCGCAGTTGTTCGCCCCCTAGGCCTCCTCCATCATCCAAGGGCTTCAAAGAGGAGATTCTACATTCATCTTCATCGCCAAGGAAGGAGTTCCTCGCATCGGACGTGGCCGGATTGTAAAACGCTGGAGAAGACGGGTCCATTGGGAGGTGTGACAGCCCTCCTCTACCCCGGACGTAGTTGCGGACCGAGCTTGGACGCGGATTGACAACCCGGCGATTCCAACCGTGAATCTACAACGAGACTCCAGATTTTGTCGTATCTCTTGCCTCTTTCTTCTACTTGTGTGGTTGTATTTGTTTGTAATCTCTATATTTAGATGATGACACTATGAATCTTGTTTATTAATGTTTATTTCATGTTTATGGAATCATATTATTCATATGTGTGAATGAGGTGCACCGCCATCCATTTTCCACTCCACCACCGTGTCCGGTGCCGCACTAGCAATTGCTAGTGGCGTGCTTTGCGAAGAGGTGCTTGCGACCCTCATTCCGCCGTTCTCTCCATTCCATTCGTATGCCTACTCTTCCATCCGCCTAGCGAAGCGTGGCATAGTGGCCCGTGTAATCCATTCGCCCTACGAAGCAGTGCGCTCAAGGCCTGCACAGTTCGATTCCGCTTGCCTACTTGTCCATCCGCCCTTGCGACGCAGCGCGCTCAAGGCCTGCCTAGTCTCCATCCCGCCAAGCGAAGCATTGCATCGCGGCATTGCATAGGAGTAGTTGATAGCTTTTATTTTATTTCCACAAACCAAATCCCCTTCGTCCGCACTCCACCTATCGCTGGACTTCGATCTCAAGTCCTACCTTGACATCCAACTCCACCTTACTGTGTTCCTTCGAGATTCGATACTCGGGGATTACTCCTCGTTTTATATTACATGAACGATCGGTACACTTCCGTTTCGTGTCGCAGTCGAGCTACCGCCTATAGCGGTGTGTGAGATTTGCGCCATCAGGTTTCAAGCACAATCAATCTTCTAGGTTGAGGACCAAGTAAAAGGGACCTTTGGTATGCACATGATGTTGGTTGGGTTCACCCGAAGGTTCCCCACAACCGCCTAAGCAACCGCATGAGGCTAACATAACATCAATTCATCACAAACACTCCACCCTAAGGGCATAGCATTAGGTGGGGAAAAAGAGCTTTTGGTCAATCTAGGTAAGACACCTTCCACGACCTCTCCCATGATCACACGACTTACATGAGGTATGGACCTCTCACCGATCTGCATGGAAACGGGTTCGGTTCAGCTTTTCCCATGCTCTAACCGTCGCGATCTATCGCACGACGTGGGTACGGCTTCACCTCGGCCCGTAAGGGTTTAGCACATCAAGTGCCCACAAAATTAAGCTACGCATCTAATCCTTTCACGTGGACTTACACTTCGCAAATAACAACCAAGAAGGAGGTCCAAGACCACTCCTCTTCAAATCTAGTGGCGAAGGTTTGCATTCAACCACCCAAGCAAGGGGATATCTTTAGGCTCTCAAAAGGCACCTAAAACTCAAGTCCCGCAACATAATAGAAGATCCCATAGAGATATTCTTCGGCACGCATTCTAGACTTAACCTAAATGCAACTTCACAATCCAAGCATCACCGATCCGGGCTCACGGCACGAATAGGATTCACACAAAATGCCTAAATCTGCACGACTACCGGATTTCTAAATGCAATATGCCGGGGACGGACACAATCGACCCGGAGTTCCGAAGAACTGGAGGAAATCCTACACTTCACCGATTTGGTGAAAGGGATTCCTCCTGCAGGCATAGAAAAAGGAATGAGAGGACAAAACATGTCCTAAGACCGGGAGGAAGGATCGTTACCCTTGGAGCTTTCTTCTTCGCCATAGATCTGAGATTTCACTCGGATAGAAAGTTTTGCAACGACCTACACTTTCCAGATCTGAAAACGGCTCGCGAATCGGAGCTCCGAAGCTCCGGCAATGGCAGAAGACGACTCCTTCTTCTTCCTCGCTGTCGTTGTTTTTCCTCGGCTCCCGTCTTTTTCACGCTGAAAGAGAATAAGACTTAAGATAAAGAGGATATATATAAATATATACCCCTCTGGACAACCCTAAGATACCCCAGAAAGAAATCCCAACGCTTGGATTTAAAGCCTTGAATTTGACGGCCAGATCAAGAAGTCACGGGTCTGCTAAATCGCAAATCGCAGATTCTGTCTGCGTTCGACGAATAGCTTTAAGTCTGCGTTGGACGAATGGCAGTAAGGCTGCGTTCGAAGAATGCTAAAAAGCCTATGTTCGACGAACGGCTAACAAACTTGCGTTCGACGAACGAATGAAATGCTGCGTTCGACGAACGGCTGAAATGCTGCGTTCGACGAACGGCTGACAAGCCTGCGTTCGACGAATGGAGGCTTGTGTTCGACGAACGGCGGCCTGCGTTTGACGAACGACTACTAAGCCTGTGCTCGACGAACAGCTAAACCTGCATTCGACGAACGGCGGGCTGCGTTCGACGAAAGGCTGCTAAGCCTGCATTTGGCGAACTACTGCCTGCGTTCGACGAACGGCGGGCTACGTTTAACGAACGACTACAATGCTGCGTTCGACGAACGGCGGCCAGCGTTCGACGAACGACGGTCTGCGTTCGACGAACGGCTGCTAAGCCTGCGTTCGACGAATGGCTGCCTGCGTTCGACGAAAGGCGGGCTGCGTTCGACGAACGGCTGCAAGAAGGCATTTCTTGCTCCCGAGAATTGGCACTGCCTGCCCTTAAGATTTCTCGAGAAGTAATATTTGAGCAGATTAATTCCTGGAGAGCTTAACTTCTGCCTAAATGAATTTCGAGAAGTAAACTCCTACCCATTAATTTCTCGAGAAGTTTATTCCTGATAATTTGATTTCTCGAGAAATCAATCCTCTTCTATTTAAATTTTGAGAAGTAAATTCCTGCCCATTTGATTTCTCAAGAAATCAATCCTCTTGGCCTTATGATTTCTCGAGAAATGCATTTCCAGAATTTGGGGTGTTACAAAGATGTTGTTCAACTATATGGCGTCCAGGTAATTAAAGAAAGAAACTCAACGCCATGCGTTAGTCTTAACGCTGGGCGCTATCCTGTTGATGAATTTGGCAAGGAGAAAGCAGGCGTGATTGCATGAGGAACTTTAGGAATGATTTTCCCAACGCCCGCGTTAGCCTTAACGCCAGCGTTGATATTGCCTAAAATAAAATATTTCCTAAAGTGCAGAATTTCCTTCCTCTTCTGAAGATCCGAGCCATCAATATGTTGATATACATGATCAACGCCCGTCATTTTCTATTAACGCCGGTGTTAGCTCAAAGTCTATAAATTGGATGATTTCGACGTCTCTTACTACTGATTGCCAAGAGCCCTATTCCAGCACTTCAGAAACTTTGTGAGGGCCGTATTTCCAGACAAACACATCTCTCACTCATATTTCAAAAGGAGTAATCAAATGAGGCTTGGATCAACACGCTAACTCAACGCGAAGAACGCACGCTTGGACTTCAACGATCTTCAGCGATTCTTCGGCGTCTCCTTCAGATTACCTGATAGGGAGTTTTATATTTGTATTTTGTATTTGTCATTTATTTCAACTTTGTAATCGGTTTGTGAATTCGCCGCGTGTTGGCGACTAGGTCTGGGTAGGACTTAGGGAGGAATTCGCCTCGTGTTGGCAACTAGGTCTAGGGAGTAGATCTATGGGGTGCTCAAGGCCTTTCTGGTGATAGATTGGCTAGAGCGGCTTGAAACCATATCTGGGGAGAGATCGGCTAAAGCAAACCGATTCATGGGGATATGAGTCGGTATAGAAAACAAAAAGGGTTTTCATATTATTCACTTCGATTTCTAGCGTCATTGAAATCAGATTTTGTAATCAATTTTATAAATGATAATCATGGCTTTTCTTCTTTAATAAAATTGATTTCATTTCTAATTTCATTATCTCTTTACTTTTGATTTAACTTACTTCGACCAAAATATCAAAAAATTTCTATTAAAGTTTAAAGTTTTTAAAACCCTTATTCACCCCCCCCCCTCTAAGGGTGCCTACAGATCCAACAAGTGGTATCAGAGGGAGGTTATTCCAAATCGGCTTAACAACCGGGAATAATTGCGTCTCATGATGTAAGACCCTTTTTTCTTATTTTCAAACCCGGGGTCTTAGGCCCAGAACCGCCGCCTTGCGGTGACACCCTCGCTCGGGGAGGTATCCACCACAAAATGCCGATGCTGCCTATTGAAATTATTGAAGTGGAAGTTAGAGTACTTTTGGACCTGGGCGGTCTGGGAGGAGGTCGGGCGGTCTGGCGTGACCGCACGGCCTGGCGGTCTGCCTCTGCGGTCTGGCTTGTCTAAGCCTAGCTGCGGTCTCCTAGCTTGATCGCTGGTATGGGTCCAAGGCGGCTGAAGGCGAAGGCCGCGCGGTCTGTCTGTGACCGCGTGGCGGGTTGATCGTCTTCAGGTGTGCGCGGTCTGTGCGTGACCGCGTGGCGTGCTGTCTTCTTCAAGGCTGTGGCGGTCTGGTGTGACCGCACAGTTTGATCCAAGTTTTCCAGAATGCGGTCTGGTGACTGACCGGGCTTTCTGGCGTTGTTCGCGGACTAAGGGACTTAGTCGCGCGGTCTCAGTTCGCGGTCTCAGGAGGAGACTGGTATGCGAGCTGGATGCTGTTTGCGGTCTCAGGAGGAGACCGGCATGCGGACAGGAGTTCGCGGTCTGATGGCGAACTGGCTGTGTTCGCGGACCCTGGAGAACACAGGTGGTGAGCAGCTTCGTGGCGGTCTGGCGATCTCCTTGTGGAGTCGCGATCTCACTATGAGAGTGGCGGTCTCTCATGGTTTGGTTGAAGCTGGCGAGCTCACCTAAAATGAAGCAGGAGTACTATTGCTGATCGCGCGGTGTGATCTGTAAGGTCGCGCGGTCTGGATGGTGGTGATCCTATCTCATAGGGTGGTGACTGGATCAGGTCTCACGCCTATAAATAGGACCCATCGGCAGCAATAATAGTGACATACCAAGTGTAAGATGAGTTCTTTTCTTTCCTGCGGTCTCTATTTGTGTGACCGGGCGGTCTGTTGATTGAACTCTTATTGTGCAGCTTCTGCGGATAGTGCGGGCAACAGCGATCACCTCTTCCTATGAAAGTGTTCGGGCGGTCTGCGGCTTGGAGTTATGTTGTTGGAGTTCGGGAGAATTAGGAGTTCAGAAGGAGGGGTGCGGTCTGATCAGCGGTGTGGTGTTGTTCTGAGATCGGCAGCGGGTTGCTGTCTGGCAGGTTGCTGAGGTCGTAGGGAGACCGCGCGGTCTCAAGTTTCTTCAACTTGTATTTTTTCCTTTGGTGTTTGTGCTGGCGTAATCATGTCTCGCCAAGCATACCTTGCCTTGTAATTTGAAGTTGCTATCAATAAAGATCACTTGTTTGCCTCCATTTGCTTCTGGTTGTTTGGCTTGTGAACTCTAAGTTGCATGATTCCTGCTCACTTCATAAAGATCCGAAAAATTTCACATGGTATCAGAGCTAGGTTGGAGTTGATGGAGCAGTGAGCAACTTAGAGTAGCCATCGCCTTTGTGAAGAAGGAACCAGTGGTAGAGCAATGGAAGCGAGGGGTCTTGGAATTGAGATGCTCAACTCGACTAACTTCAAGAAGTGGAATTCGTGTATGCAAAGCTATCTTCTAGGTGAGGACCTCTGGGAGGTAGTTGGAGGAGATCAGACGTAGGAAGTTGTCCCGGAAGGGGATAATGGGGCTGAGGTGAGAAATTGGAGGAGGACGAATGCGAAGGCAGAGTTCACTCTGAAGAGAGCAATTTCACCTGACCTGTTTGATCACATCTTGGGGTGTGGATCGGCTGCGGAGATCTGGAGAGCCCTGGATGGGCTGTTTAACAAGAAGAATGTAGCAAGGCTACAGTTCTTGGAGAATGAGCTGGCAAGGTCGGCTCAGTGTGATCTTTCTATCTCCACTTTCTTTCTGAAGATGAAGAACTTGTGCGCTGAAATCTCAACATTGGATCCTGATGAGCCTATCTCTGAGATGAAGCTGAAGAGGCACATCATCCGCGGCTTGCGGAAGGAATATGTTGCCTTTGTGACGTTGGTGCAGGGATGGGCAAATCAGCCGTCTCTGTTGGAGCTGGAGAACTTGCATGCATCGCAAGAATGTTTGGCAAGGCAGATGGCGGGGGTGTCAGTGGCTGGGGGAGGTGCTGAGGTGCTCTTCTCGGGGAAGAAGAAGTGGGATAAGAAGAAAAAGACCACTGGAGGAGGCTATGGGCCTTCAACCTCTGGGTAGCAGGAAAGGGGGTATGCTCCCAAGGCTGACGGGAAGAAGAAGGGTGAAGGTCCGAAGTGCTTCAAGTGTGGCAAGTATGGCCACATCAGGAAGGATTGCAGGGTGGTCACCCAAGCTGGGCATGCTGCGGAGAAGGAGGAAGCTGAGGCCAAGCACTTTGATGGAGGTTGGGGAGGAGCCTTCTCGGCTTCTGTTAGAGATTCGGCTCCTATCAACTATCTGGAGGACCGGATCGTGGACTCGGGGTGTGGTCATCACCTCACTGGAGACGAGACCAAGCTTTCTTCTGTACAGCCCTATACAGGTAACAATGCAATCATTACTGTTGATAATACTGTGCATCCAGTAGAGAAGGTGGGGGTTGTTTCCTTGGGCAGTGATAGAGGGCCACTTACTTTGAAGAGTGTCTATCATGTGCCTGGTATGAGGAAAAACCTCTTCTCCGTGACCAACGCCGTAGACGCTGGGTATCACGTTCTGTTCGGCCCAACAAAAGTGAAGTTTCTACGCAATTTTGAGGCCGTAAAGGCCAAGGTTGTCCATGTCGGGAGACGGGCAAAGGACTTGTTCGTTTTATTGACAAGTTCCTACGTAGACAAAATGAAGACGAATGATGGTGCCGTTATATGGCATGAGAGGTTGGGGCACGTAGGGATGGACAAGCTGAAAGCTATGGCGGTGAGAGGTCTAGTCAAGGGCCTGCCAAGTCTATCTTCCTACGGTGAAGGTCATGTTTGCGCGGGATGTCAGTTCGGCAAGTCTCATCGACTACCATTTGACAAGTTGCACACAAGGAGTAGTGTGCCGTTGGAGTGCATCCACGGTGACTTAATGGGACCTACTGCTACCCCAAGCCTCGGAGGCAGCAGATATATGCTGGTGTTGATCGATGATTACACCAGATATGTCTGGGTATATTTCCTGAAGGAGAAGGCGGAGGCGTTTGCCAAGTTTGTGGAGTTCAAGGAGCTTGTGGAGCGTCGGCTAGGACTGTGGGTGAAGAAGCTGAGGACTGACAACGGAGGGGAGTTCACCTCCAGTGAGTTCTCTACTTTTTGCAGGAAGGCAGGCATCCGGAGAGAGCTCACTTGTGCACATACTCCACAGCAGAACGGTGTTGCAGAGCAGAAGATCCGTCATCTGACGGAGACCTGCAAGTGTTGGTTGCATGCCAAGAGTATCCCAAAGTCCTTCTAGGCGGAGGGAATGTCTTGTGCTGCTTACGTCATCAACAGGATGCCATTGAGCCCCATCAACATGTTGACTCCACATGAGATGATGTTCAAGGAGAAGCCAAGCGTGGCACACCTTAGGTTGTTTGGTTCCACCTGCTACGTGCATGTTCCAGATGCTCTTCTGACGAAGCTAGATGCGAAAGCAAGGAAGCTAGTCTTCATGGGATACGATGAGCGGAAGAAAGGCTGGAAGTGTATGGACCCGGAGACGCGGAGATTTGTTGTATCTCGCGATGTCGTGTTCGATGAGGTAACATCTTACAAGGGGTCTTCTGGTGTGGAGCTACCAGAGAGCAGGGTGGAGGTGCCGGAGAAAGCTGTGGAGGATCTTCAGGTGGAGCTACCTGTGTCACCAGGTGGTCCATCTCCTTCTAGTTCTGAGACGGGGGCTTCTGGTTCAGGGAGCAGGGGGAACGATGCTCCTAGCACGTCTGGAAGAGGAGCTAGGGAAGAAGCAGCTGAAGATAATGCGGTTCAGGGGAAGGAGCTGAGGAGGTCGAAGCGAGCGATCATCGCCCCTGATCGCTATACAGGAGGAAACGCAGTGAGCTTCGTCTCATGTTTCTTCGCTGGTCCCTTGGATGAGAGGGAGCCGTCGAGCTTTGAGAAGGCCAGAGGCGTGAAGGAGTGGGACATTGCTATGCAAGATGAGATGGCAGCTCTCGAGAAGAATGAGACCTGGTCTCTTGTCCCCAAGCCCAAGGGCACCACTCCTGTGACATGCAAGTGGGTCTACAAGCTCAAGAAGAAAGCTGACGGCAGCATCGAGCGGTACAAGGCTCGCCTTGTAGCTCAGGGGTTCTCGCGGCAATATGCTGAAGACTACGAGGAGACATTCAGTCCGGTGGCAAAAATGACTTCAGTTCGGTTCATCATTGCCTTGGCGGCGTTCAGTGGATGGGAGATTTGGCAGCTCGACGTCAAGAACGCTTTCTTGTACGACAAGATTGACAAGGATGTTGGATCGGTCGGCGCCCTTAGAGGTGGTGTGAATAAGAGTTTTCAATAAGTTTAGATTATATTTAGAAAACTTTGATATAATGCAATATTAAATCAATAAGAAGTTTAGTAAAAACAAAAGAAGAGACATGCTTTATTAATATCAAATAATGTTTTACAAAACTTGACTTCTATGACGCTAGAAATCTAAGGCGACTAGTAAAACTCTTTTTCGTTTTCTATACCGACTCGTATCCCCACGAACCGGTTGGCTTTAGCCGATCTCTCCCCAGATATGGCCTCAAGCCGCTCTAGCCAATCTATCCCCAGAAAGGCCTCGAGCACCCCCTAGACCTAGCCTAGATCTAGTCGCCAACACGAGGCGAATTTCAGCCCTAAGTCCTACCCCAGACCTAGTCGCCAACGCGAGGCGATTTCACTACCGTTTACAGAAAAGATATAAAATGAAAAGACAATAATATAAAAACTCCCTCTATGTGGATCTCTTGGAGAAGTGGACGAAGGCCCGCAGAGTATGATCGTAGTCGATGTGGCCTTTCGTCACGATGATGACGCGTGTTGAAATCTTCTCCACGGATCTCCTTAAGGCTTTATGGAATTGTGGGAGTATCGCTCTGAATCTTCCTCTCTCTGCTATGGCACGAAGCTCTGGAGTTTTGGAATTGGAGGAGGATGAAGAATACGAAGGCAAGGGGTCCAATTTAGAGCTTTCACGCTACCGCCGGCTCTAGCGCTACCGCCGGCGCTAGCCCAGATTAGGCAACATTTTGCGCGGCAGAATCTCCCATCTGCGGCAACCTCTTGCACTATGCCTTAAGTGAGTCATGCTACCGCCGGTGCTATCTACTACCGCCGGCGCTATCCCAAGTTAAGAAACTCTTTGTGCGGCAAGATCTTCAATCCGAGGCAACAATTCCAGCAAGCCTTCTGTGCATCGAGCTAACGCCGGCGCTATCCACTATCGCTTGCGCTAGTGATCAGTTTGGAGTTGATGGCTCAATTTCGGGGGCAACCACCATATGTAAACCTTGAGTCATTTTGACCTGTTATCCTGCACACTTAGATCACACAAGATTAAATACACACATAGGATTTGTTATTCTCAAACCTAGGAGATGCGGAAGACCGTGTTCCAACAAACTCCCCCTTTTGATAATAACAAATCCATTAATGATAAATCAGAGCATTAATCTATATAAGCATGAAGAAAACATATTTGTGTGTGTGTGAAAAGGATGACTTAGGATAAATAATGATTATAGCACTTTAGTATTGCTCCCCCTAAATACATGCTCCCCCTATGTGAATGCTCTCCTAATATGTAAGCTATCATTTTAATTAATCATGTTGGGTTTTTATTTTGATAGCGGATTGTATTTATAGGTCTCCCCCTTTTGTAATTTATCATGTTAATTCTCCCCCTTTGTTATTAGCAAAAGTGGGTTAGGAGGCACAAAGCACTAAAAAAATGTGTAAATAAAAAAGAAGGCATGATCGAGCTTTTTTTAAGTAAATGATAAGGAGTTTTAGACTTGTCTTTCATTGAAAATGATCAGAGTTTAAGCAAAAAAATAATTTTCCCTTTAGGTAAGAGTTTTAAGCATAAAAAATAATGATTTCCAAGTAACCAGTCTACCCAGACAATATGTCAACACCCTAGCCCCGTACTAAGTGACGGATGGGCATGAGGAGCTGCAAACAAGCCGTAGGTTGGGGTGTTAGTCCCTTATGCAAACACTAGACAAAACTCAACCTAGCACTCTTTCCCCCCAGTGCCTCGCAAGGCCCCACTGGAACCCTCCCCGGTTAAGGACAAGACATGACTAGAGATAAGGTTATCTAATGTCTACAACCCTACGCCCCCGCTATGGTGAGAATGAAGTCATGGATAACGATTATTGGAAACATTAAGCATTTAAATCTAATGGGAATTTTCATAGCATATGGATTTTTATTAGACAATAAAATACTCTTAGCTATATTGAAATGAATGAATCAGAGTTTGAGCATTGCGGAAGATTTCGAAAAAGAAACATCATAATACTAAATTAAAGTTTAAGTTTAAAAAGGAGATGTTTTTTTGAGTTTCCAAACTAACTTTATAGAGATAAGAGTTGAAGCATTTTGGAAGAAAGAAACAACATCCTTTTAGCAATGTTTCACTTGTTGGAAGAGCTTTTAACATACACGTTTATATTGAAAGAAATCAGAGTTTGTTACTATAAAAATGATATGCGTGTTAGAACAACCAATGTAAATTTTACCAAACAAGTCTACCATTTGTTTTTAATAAAAAATTGAGATTTAAGACTTGATATAAGCATGAAAATGCAAGGTAAAAGTGATATGGTGATAATGCGGAAGACTTGTAGAAATACATGAAACATCTTATTTTAATCAAGGATAATCCATAAAAAGATATATGAGTTAATTTCAAAAAGAAGATGTTTATGTAAATCATGTTTCAATGAAAATCTTTTATGGTTGACAAGAATAACTGAGCATGAAATAATACTATCACAAAGAGATTACTACAATGTTATTTCAATTCACAATTTCAAGTCATACCAAACATTGTAAAAAGCATGCTAGGTTATCTAGTGCATTTCATAAGTAAAGAGTAGTATAGAGTTTGCATTAGGATCCAATACTCATGAGAAGAAGTGTTATGGAAGATAATGATGTGCACATTAGTGTATTTTTGAGTAGAGTAAACAAATGTTTTAATCAAAAATACAAGTAATATGTAAAGTAAAGAGCACAATAAAACACAAATAATTTTACTTCCACTCACTTCAATGCACAAAGAAAAATGTACAACAACCAAGGTGCTCTGCACACACAATGCTCATTAAGACTTATCAGGGTGCAAAGTAGTGCTTGGGGGATCACATAATTTTATTCTTGTGTTTTTTTTATTGTGATCCGGTTTACTTAAGAATAAGTGGTTTTTATTTTGAAAGAAAGATATGGTTTGCACAAGATACTTTATTATTCTTTCCAAGGTGCTCAACCTCACAATGCTTATTAAGACTTATCAGAAGGTTCAAGTAGTGCTTGGTGGAGATAACTTTGTTAAATTATTTCATGCTTTTTTTGTTTTGTGCAAAGTTCTCCGAATACACTTGTTTTGCAAACCAATATAATTTATAAGAAGGATAACCACTTTTCTTAATTTGTAAAAGTGCAAATAAAGGAGTGTAGATAAGATACTTGTGCAATTTTAATTCATTGTACTAATACAGAACATACACAAGCATTCTTAGATTTAAACACAAATGTAGACAATGCCAAAAATAAGTGAGTGAATAAAGATCATTATCAAACATAAAATATTTACTCATACTTAGAGGCATGCTACGCATAGTTCTACACAACTTTTACAATATAATTGATGCACACATTAATAGATGTATCAAAGCATGATGAAAGCAATGTTCAAAGTAGTTTGAAAAGATAAATTGCAACATCATAGAAGTTCTAAATGATGGGTTAAATCATGCTTGATTTTAAATACAGTCCATACAGTATTTTTGATATTTTTGAGAAGTAATTTTGAATTAAAGTTTGAACTCAAAAGATTGATCTTGGACTTCCCGAGGACTACCTTGTGAGAGGTTCGCCCGGTACTAGGTGATATGATGGGATGATAGCCCAAATCACCCTTTCGCAAGATACATAGAAAAGTTAAGTTCAGAAGAATAATTTTGATACTTGTTTTTGTTTTGTTTTATATTTTTGTAGTTGATTTTTACAAATAAAAGCATATTTTTGTAATTTTTGCTTTTGTAATTTTTATATTTGATTTTTGCATAAAGATGAACTTTAAATAAAGGAAACAACACAAGCGAAAAAACAAAACATATTTTTTGTAATTTGGTTTTTTGTAGTTTTGTATTTGATTTTTCAAAAAATAAAGAAACACCGAAGTGCAAAACTAAGTAGAAAATATAGATCAAAATATTTTTAGGAATTTTTAGAAATTTTAAAAACACAGAAATTCGAAACTCGACGCTAGCGCCGGCGCTAGCGCTAGCGCGGGAAACAGTAAGTGATTTTTTAGGGTTTTGAAAATTTTGATGCTTGAACTGGATTAGGTGTCCCATTAGTAATTCCATGCTGAAGTTGCAGATTTTTAGGAGATGTTTTGGATGGTCCAAATTGCATGAAATGATAGCGTTTTCTTATATGACTTGACAAACTAATCATTGCACGAGTTATATTTAGTTATGTTTTCATTTTGATTTTTCTAAAGACTTGTGCTTATAGGAAATGAAAACCCAAGATATCATGTTTGAACAAATCAAATATGCATGGTTTCGGTGAACAAGGCAAATAGTAACATGGATATGCCCTAACATAGATATAAATATTCTTTAGGTTAAAATGATAAATTTCAGAATAATGTTATGCCAAATTTTGATTGTGTTTCAACTTAGAGACCTAGAATGGAGTGATAATTCTATTTTATTTGATATCAAAATGATTCAAAGGTCTAAACTAGAAATATTTATTAGTATCACAATGAATATTGAATTCAAAAGAAAAAAAAACAAATAGAAAAGACATTAAAGCACATCATGAAGTAGAAATTTGTGTATTTCATTTTAATTGATTTCTACTTCATGCAAATGATGGGATACTAATGAATAAGAGATTTAGGTATCCAAAGAGGACCGGAAGTGACGGTTCCTTTGGGTACCCAAATACATCGTGTTTTCTTTTGGGGAGATATGTTTGAATGGGCCCTTTTGATTTGAGTTTGTGTTTCATCTTTAACTTTTGGCCGCCATTCAAACATTGGTTTAATATTATTCTTATGAGTCAAATTTCCATTGTGATAATTTTTATCTTTAGGAATATAATTATAGAAAGCATTTTTCATAGTAAATTTGTGAAGTGTTATGTTTGGAGAAGTTTGATGTTGTACATGATAATAATGATTGTATTTTGAAACTTTATTTTCAATCCTCATATTTTGTGAAATCAAATTCGACTTGCTCTTAAAGTTTGCTTGTTCTTGAGATTTTTTCTTTATGATTTCCTTAAGCAAGTTAATTTTAGTTTCTAATTCATTGTTTTTAAGTTTCAAATTATGTCTAGCTTTATTATAATTGATTGTGCTATTTTTAAGAGTGGAAACAATTGAATCAATATGATCTTGATAGTTGTTTCTATATTCATCAAATGTTTCATCCATCTCTTTAATTTCAATTTTATATTCTTTACACTTAGCACAATCATTTATCAAAGATGAATTTTCTAAACATAATTTTTCATTTTGTTATTTTATAAAAATAATTTCTTTTTCAAGTTCCTTAAGTTTTTCCTTAAAGTTATTACAATCAAAACAAGATTTTGTGTTTTCAAGTAAAGGACAAGATGTTGAAACTACATGACAATTTGATTCTAAATTCACATTAGCTTTTAATCTCTTATTTTCTAAATGTAAATTTTTAATAGTGATTTTCAGTTTCTTGATCTTACGTTTAGCAGTTTTTAGTATATTGAAACTAGAAATGGAAGTTATCACACAAGAAGAAGATTTAGTTTTCCTTACAGCGCTATTGGAGGAGGCAGATTGTGAACATGCAATTCCTTCGTCATCTTTTAGTTCTTCCTCCATTATGGATGGGTTTTCATCTTCTTTTTCTCTTGATGTATTGTTCTCCTTTTCTGTTTCAATTTTCTCCATGGCTTCGCTCCGAGAGAGATCTTCTTGAATGATTATGGATACTTGTACGTTCTTTTCCTCCTGTGTTTGTTCCACACCTGCGAGAGGAAGATCATACATTTCTTCAAGAAAGCGCCATATTTTGTATGCACTAGAAAATCAATATACAAATTTGAAAACTTCATTAGATAGTGCACAAAATAAATAGTGTTTGGCTTTGGCATTTAGCTGACGTTCTTTGTTATTTGATTCATCCGCAGGCCTTATAATTGCTAAGTTCCATACTTCGATGTCTAAAGTTTTAATAAATTTTTCCATTAATAATTTCCACCCTTTATAATTTTTCCCTTCGAATAAAGGTGGTTTAGGAGATTTTTCTTCTTCATACAAATTTACCCCACTAGTAGAAGCGAGATCATGAGACGCCATTATTCCCGGTTGTTAAGCCGATTTGGAATAACCTGCCTCTGATACCACTTGTTGGATCGGTCGGCGCCCTTAGAGGGGGGGTGAATAAGGGTTTTCAATAAGTTTAGATTATATTTAGAAAACTTTGATATAATGCAATATTAAAACAATAAGAAGTTTAGTAAAAATAAAAGAAGAGACATGCTTTATTAATATCAAATAATGTTTTACAAAACTTGACTTCTATGACGCTAGAAATCTAAGGCGACTAGTAAAACTCTTTTTCGTTTTCTATACCGACTCGTATCCCCACAAACCGGTTGGCTTTAGCCGATCTCTCCCCAGATACGGCCTCAAGCCGCTCTAGCCAATCTATCCCCAGAAAGGCCTCGAGCACCCCCTAGACCTAGCCTAGATCTAGTCGCCAACATGAGGCGAATTTCAGCCCTAAGTCCTACCCCAGACCTAGTCGCCAACACGAGGCGATTTCACAACCATTTACAGAAAAGATATAAAATGAAAAGACAATAATATAAAAACTCCCTCTATGTGGATCTCTTGGAGAAGTGGACGAAGGCCCGCAGAGTATGATCGTAGTCGATGTGGCCTTTCGTCACGATGATGACGCGTGTTGAAATCTTCTCCACGGATCTCCTTAAGGCTTTATGGAATTGTGGGAGTATCGCTCTGAATCTTCCTCTCTCTGCTATGGCACGAAGCTCTGGAGTTTTGGAATTGGAGGAGGATGAAGAATACGAAGGCAAGGGGTCCAATTTATAGCTTTCACGCTACCGCCAGCGCTAGCACTACCGCCGGCGCTAGCCCGGATTAGGCAACGTTTTGCGCGGCAGAATCTCCCATCCGCGGCAACCTCTTGCACTATGCCTTAAGTGAGTCATGCTACCATCGGCACTATCTACTACCGCCGGCGCTATCCCAAGTTAAGAAACTCTTTGTGCGGAAAAATCTTCAATCCGAGGCAACAATTCCAGCAAGCCTTCTGTGCATCGAGCTAACGCCTGCGCTATCCACTATCGCCTGCGCTAGTGATCAGTTTGGAGTTGATGGCTCAATTTCGGGGGCAACCACCATATGTAAACCTTGAGTCATTTTGACCTGTTATCCTGCACACTTAGATCACACAAGATTAAATACACACATAGGATTTGTTATTCTCAAACCTAGGAGATGCGGAAGACCGTGTTCCAACAAAGGATATCTTCATGGTCCAGCCACCAGGCTTTGTGTCTGAAGATTTTTCGGAGCATGTCTGCAAGCTGAAGAAGGCCCTGTATGGGTAGAAGCAAGCGCCGAGGGCGTGGTACGGGAAGATCGCAGAATACCTCCTATTCTGTGGATTTGGTGCTTCAGACTCAGACTCAAGCTTGTTCGTCAAGAAGAGCGGGGAGCTTCAAGTCACCGTGCTGCTATACGTCGACGATATGATCGTGACGGGGAACTCGAAGGAGGAGGTAGCGCAGCTTCGGGCCGAGCTGTCTATCAGGTTCGAGATGAAGGACTTAGGTGAGCTTCACCATTTCCTTGGACTCGAGGTGCAGAGGAAGGAAGGTGGAGTGCTGGTGACCCAGGCCGGATATGCGGAACGAATCATGGAGCGATTCAGCATGAAGGAAGGGAAGTGCACTTCCACACCTCTGGAGAAGGCCACAAAACTTCGCAAGGATGAGGGGAGGATTCTGCAAGATCCATTGGTGTTCCGAGCTCTGGTTGGGAGCTTGATTTATCTGATGATCACGAGGCCGGATATTGCATATGCAGTTGGCAGAGTGAGTCGATATATGGCAGAGCCACGGGTACCTCATCTGCTAGCAGCTAAGAATATTCTGAAGTATGTCAAGGCGACCTCGGACATGGGTCTCATATACAGGAGGGATGCAGGCTTTGAGGTGCACGGGTACATGGATGCTGACTACGGGGGAGATTCAGATGATCGGAAGTCGACATCTGGATTCATCTTCATGGCGGGCCCTACAACTATATCTTGGTGCAGCAAGAAGCAGGATTTCGTATCGGTCTCCACCACGGAAGCGGAATATAAGGCTTCGGCCTTGGCAGCTCAGGAAGCCATCTGGCTTAGGAGGTTGGTGGGAGACGTCCACAAGGAGGTTCGGGAGCTGACTCTGCTACGCGGTGACAACGAGAGTGCTCTCAAACTGGTTACCAATCCAGTTTGTCACGCGAGGACCAAGCATATCGAGATTGAGCATCATTTCATTCGTGAGAAGGTGCTGGAGGGATCTCTTTCGGTCGAGCATGTGCGGAGTGCGGACAACGTGGCAGACATCTTCACAAAGGCGCTGGCGAAGGGGCCGTTCACACGGCTAAGGAGCCTACTGGGGCTAGTTTCAACTTCCCACTTCAAGGGGGAGTGTTGAAATTATTGAAGTGGAAGTTAGAGGACTTTTGGACCTAGGCGGTCTGGGAGGAGGTCGGGCGGTCTGGCGTGACCGCACGGCCTGGCGGTCTGCCTCTGCTGTCTGGCTTGTCTAAGCCTAGCTACGGTAACCTGGCTTGATCGCTGGTATGGGTCCAAGGCGGCTGAAGGCGAAGGCCGCGCGGTCTGTCTGTGACCGCGTGGCGGGTTGATCGTCTTCATGTATGCGCAGTCTGTGCGTGACCGCGTGGCGTGCTGTCTTCTTCAAGGCTGTGGCAGTCTGGTGTGACCGCACAGTTTGATCCAGGTTTTCCAGAATGCGGTCTGGTGACTGACCGGGCTTTCTGGTGATGTTCGCGGACTAAGGGACTTAGTCGCGCGGTCTCAGTTCGCGGTCTCAGGAGGAGACTGGTATGCGAGCTGGATGTTGTTCGCGGTCTCAGGAGGAGACCGGCATGCGGACATGAGTTCGCGGTCTGATGGTGAACTTGCTGTGTTCGCGGTCCCTGGCGAACACAGGTGGTGAGCAGCTTCGTGGCGGTGTGGCGATCTCCTTGTGGAGTCGCGATTTCACTATGAGAGTGGCGGTCTCTCATGGTTTGGTTGAAGCTGGCGAGCTCGCCTAAAATGAAGCAGGAATACTATTGCTGATCGCGCGGTGTGACCGGTAAGGTCGCGCGGTCTGGAGGGTGGTGATCCTATCTCATAGGGTGGTGACTGGATCAGGTCTCACGCCTATAAATAGGACCCATTGGCAGCAATAATAGTGACACACCAAGTGTAAGCTGAGTTCTCTTCTTTCCTGCGGTCTCTATTTGTGTGACCGGGCGGTCTGCTGATTGAACTCTTATTGTGCAGCTTCTGCGGATAGTGCGGGCAGCAGCGATCACCTCTTCCTCTAAAAGTGTTCGGGCGGTCTGCGGCTTGGAGTTGTGTTGTTGGAGTTCGGGAGAATAAGGAGTTCGGAAGGAGGGGTGCGGTCTGATCAGCGGTATGGTGTTGTTCTGAGATCGGCAGCGGGTTGCGGTCTGGCAGGTTGCTGAGGTCGTAGGGAGACCGCGCGGTCTCAAGTTTCTTCAACTTGTATTTTTTTCCTTTGGTGTTTGTGCTGGCGAAATCATGTCTCGCCAAGCATACCTTGCCTTGTAATTTGAAGTTGCTATCAATAAAGATCACTTGTTTGCCTCCATTTGTTCTGGTTGTTTGGCTTGTGAACTCTAAGTTGCATGATTCCTGCTCACTTCATAAAGATCCGAAAAATTTCACACTGCCGGCCAAATCGATCACAAAGAAGCAAGAATAAGAAACTAAAACTAGAGCCGAGTCCACATCACCTAGAAAAGTTAATCATCAAAAGGGATGTCCTCATAAACATAACTGAAATAAATGATAAAGATAACAAGGGCTCCTGCCCGATACATCAAATCCTCACTACAATTTCACTCGCGGAAGCAAATCTACTAGAACTAATAAGCCACTCACGGATCCTGTCATCGGTGCTCCCATACTAGACTGCCCCGCCTCCATCTGCACCGGCCTCTGGTGCTGCTCCGTCGCCGTGGTCTCCTAAAATGATAAGGTCCACCGATCGTTAGTCAAAAAGACTAAGCCAATCCCCCACCCCTCCCCGGTGACTCCTAGGCACCGAGCGGGAAGGATGAAGCGGAGGACAACAAGGGGTATAATCAAAAAGCAGATGACAGGGGCATAATCTACAGGGAAATCTCTACACTACACAGGTGTTTATATAAATAATTGAAGCAGTAATGAGCATGGTAAGAGCAGGTAAAGAGTAAGTAATGTGCAGTAAGTAAAGACATATATAATAGAAAAATAACCATTGATTTACAGGAATGCCCATACAAACCTATAGACCAAGGGGTCGTTTAACAAGGCCTATCGTATAAGAAGTCCCATAACCGACTTATACGATAGGGGTAGGGGTTGAATTGCAATGTTTATGCTATGACATGCAAGGTATGCAGTTTATGCTATGTTCACACAAGTGCAACTCACACACTTCGACTCTATGCGCACAGACCTTTAGTTCCCCCTTTTTGGAGCTAGCAAGACTCCCAGGATACTCCCGTAGTGGCAAACGAAAGTGGTGGGTTGGGCCTCGCCTACCTCTAGGTTGGTATATGCACTACCTAACCTACACCCATCGTACGCCTCAATGCAAAACCGCGGAGCATCTGCGTACTCTTACTGGCTGGACTACCAGACTTTTATGGCTAAGTGCAAATTCCACACTTGTCGAGCCCGAGTATCAACGTCGGTGCAACGACCGTCGACACTAAGGACCCAACACCTTATGCACATGCATTATCACAAACTATCTACAATCTCCAAACCATAAACCACTTGGGCTTAACTTGCCCGGCCAAGAACCATTCTGAGTCCCAAACTCACCAGATCAATAATCCGCACCAACCACCACCGAACCTACAGCTCGGGGTACCAAACCAACTAAACTTTCGTGACCTCGGGGTGTGGGTGAGTGTGTTATTAATTAATCTTGAGCAGCATCTTACTCCTACGACTTATGGTTAATCTTGGACTTCCCGAGGGTTACCCTGTAAGGGGCTCACTACGGTACTAGGAGCTATAATGGGATGACACCCCAAGGCTCCCTTTCTCAATACACTTACTGTTATTGGTATCTACTCTTAAGAACTTCCCTCTTACCCTTTCTCTTGAGTTAGACCTAAGTGATTTATGACACACCAGGGAAAGACGATCTTTTGTCAATTCCTAGCACATCCTTACCCTTAACCCACCAAGTGCACTCTCATCACAAACACTTCTTTGGATGGACTTCTAACTATTTAACCAACCCATGTGCACCATCTGCACACCATTTCCACCTAGTAGGCCACTAAAAACCTAAGTTTCACAGTTTTACTAAACGCAGGCCCAACTAACTATATGAAGCTTATAAGCAGAGGTACTCCAAATATTCATCCAACTGACTCGAGATATTTACTGTAGGTCTATCATGAGGTTATAAGACTAAATCCAGAGAATCGTATTTTTCCTTAATTATTTAGCATTTATTTTATTTCTCCAAACATTGGCCAAGTATGAAAATGAACATGAAGTGTAAGGAATTCTTATGATATGGCTCTCCAAAAATTATGATAAATCTATGATGACTAAATAACAGCAAATAAAACATATCATATTTTTACAGTAAGAAATTGTCTTCAATTTTTATTATTTATCATCTATCCAAACTTGTAGATTTATGAAGGAACCACCAAAAATATCTATTTCAAAATTATGGGAAAAATACCAAGCTCTTGTATTCATCAGAAAAGTCTTCTGACCAAATTTCAGGATTTATGGAAATCATTTTCTTACTTAAATAAATACTTTAAGAAAACCACAAATAAGACAAGTTGTGAAGTAGCCTACTGATTTAAGTCTCCAAAAATTATATAAAAATTCACAGAGTTTCCTAATGCTCTGAAATGTCCCATCATTAATTTGCACAATTTATCAAAGAGTATTGGGCCCTCAATTAATTTTATTAAGCCTAAGACAAAGTAGGTGCCTTGTGAATGAAGTACTGGTTAAATCATTTAATAAAATGCACAAAAATTACCAGAGGTGTATATCATAATAATAAAGGCACTACCAAGGTTCTATAACCATCCAAGACTATTTGTGCATGTAACTATCTCTTATAAGAAAATTCTCTAAAGGGGTTATGACCTAATTTAGGGGAAATAAGTTCTCCTAAAATTCTCTCAAAATTCCCTAGGGCATAATTACACCCCATGAACATATCTCCTAAGTTCCATGACCATTCTATAGCTTTTGACCACATGTCCTTCACAAGGTTCTAAATGCACACCTAAGGATAAAACTAGTGTTCTAGGGCTTAACCACCTCCACACCACCCCAAACCACTCATGGGGGTGTTTTAGGTGATCCTAAACTAGTGGTCAAGGTTTCACCTCATGGCGAGGAGATTTGACCACAATATCCCAAGATAAACACCATGCCCTAATTTTGACCTAGTTTGACTCAACTTGGATTGACAAATTACCCAATCAAAACAGTCCCATTTGGGCTGCAATTTTTACCAAGGTCATAACATAACCCTAAGGAGCACCCACCAAAATTTGGAGGGCATTGGAGGTCATTTGACCCAATAATTAATTACTAAATGATGTATGAAATTATCTCAAAAACCTTAGAAAAAGGTTCTCCTAGAAATCCCATCTTTGATTATGTTGTGTGGGAGTATGTGACTAGCCTAGGTTTTAAATATCAAGGCCATAGCATCTACCAAATAAACGATATGCAGGAAAGAGTGACTGCCCTACCCTAGGGACCAGTCCCACCATTTTGGTTCTACAGGGAGCTACAGTGCTCCTGTTGGGCTAAAACAAATTTTCACTTAATCTACACACCAAGGGCTACTATATTGGTGTTGGGCACTTTTTCATCAGAGGTGTTCTAGTATTTTTAATAATTAAAATGAAACACTGCTTATTATGTGACAGAAAACACCATAAACATTTAATTATATTACTGACTCTGCGTTCGACGATATTTACACTGCGCTCGACGAAAGCTGAACACATCTGCGTTCGACGAAAACTAACTGCGCTCGACGATGATAGAATAAATATGCGTTCGTTGAAAACTAACTGCGCTCGACGAAGACAGAATAAATCTGCGTTCGACGAAAACTAACCTGCGCTCGACGAAAGCAGAACAAATCTGCGTTCGACGAAAACTAACTGCGCTCGACGAAGACAGAATAAATCTGCATTCGACGAAAACTAACTGCGCTCAATGAAGACAGAATAAATCTGCGTTCGACGAAAACTAACCTGCGCTCAACGAAAGCAGAACAAATCTGCGTTCGACGAAATCTAACCTGCGCTCGACGAAAACAGAACAAATCTGCGTTCGACTAAACTGCGCTCGACGAAGTGAATTCCGTTCGACAAACTCCATATTCAGTTCATCGAACTCAACTATCAAATCGACGAAGTCTAGAACGCGATCGACGAATCAGTTCCATTCGACGAACTCAGGATTCCATTCGACGAACTTCAACAATCAGATCGGCGAATTAAATGAAATAAACGTAAACATTAAAAATAGATCTGACGGCTCTCAGTTATCATCCCCGAGGAATGGACGACGCGCGTAAACCCGACCTGGGTTTCTTTGTGGGATGATTTCCCGACCACATGTACCTCTTCCCAGCCAGCCAATGCCACCACCACCTCCGTTGAGGTGGTGGTCGGCGATAGGGGTGGTTGGCCGGCCGGAGGTGGTCGGATCGGGTTTTAGAGGAGGGGAAAAAGTGTCTATAACGAACCCTTTTGGAAGCCCAATCCGAGCCCAATTGAGCTCGGATCAAGCCCCAAATCAACATAAGATCTAGCACTAAGGGAGGGGAAGCGGATCGGACCTGTGTGGGGGCTTGGTGGTGTGAATTTCGGCGAGTTTCCATTGACGGTGCTGGAGCTTTCGGTGCTATGTCGATCTAGGCTTCCTCTGCACGATTCTCACTGGAAGGTTGGGGGATCTCTTCCTCTCTGAGCACTGAAGGAAATGGGGGGTTTCAATCGAGCTTGGATGGCTTTTTTCCTGAAAGCCATTAATGGCCATTAACATAGATTTCAGTTACGTCTAACTTACCCTTAATCCAGCCCCTCTAGCCATAGAAAACTCCAGAATTTGTTTGTAACTGAAGGGGGGAGATGAATGCTCATCAATCGGGGAGGGATTGAAGGATCAATTGCATTAAATCTCCATGAATGCTCTCCTTCTCTCTCCGATTTGGGGGAAACCTCCATTTTCTCTCTCTTAATCACCAAATACAGAACTTAAGTGGTAATTTCAGTAATTACGAGGCCCACTAGATGGTGAACCTCTTTAGTTGGGCCTAGCCCAAATGGATTGGGCTTGATTAGGTTAAATTAGGGTAATTTGCCCTAAATTAAGCTTGAGTTGACTTTGGTCAAATTGACCAATTGGGTTGACCCCAAAGGGTGGCTTGGGCTCCATTGGTTTCCCTTAAGGGTTAGGAAGGTATAGGTAGGGTCAATTTGGCAAGGTTAGGGTGAATTGCCCCTTATTAGGACACTTTGACCAAATTAGGGTTAAGGTTGACTTTAGTCAAATTGGCCTCTTAGGTTGACCTCAATGGGTCCCTGGGGCTCCAAGGAGACCCATAATGGGTTAGGGATGCTATGGTGGGGTCAAGGTTCAAGGTGGGGCCCTAAAGTCCAACCCTAGGCTTGGTATCTGAAAATTGCTATTTGTAGACCACTTGGGTTTTTTCCTTCCCACTTATGTTCACAAGGTCTTGAGCTCTTCTTATGGTTTTGTCATGACCTAGTCATGACAAAACCAACTTAGGGGTATAGTTGTATGGGGGATGTTACAAATCAGGATTGCACATTTTATAACGGTCCAGGCCCGCCAACACGGGACCCAGCTGGACCGCCGGCACCCTCCCAGCCCAGGCCCGCCAACACGGGACCCAGCTGGCACCGGAAGGGTTCAGCATAACCAGATGGTCTGCAGACCATGCACCCCAACCCCTCTCTGTCCCACCACAGAGCATAGTGGGTTGTTGGAGACCGCAGTCCCCCTTTGATGAGAATTGAGCCAGTTAAGCGGTATTGCGTGGACTTCCCAGGAGGTCACCCATCCCGTGACTACTCCAGCCCGAGCACACTTAACTATATAGTTCTTTCACTTCTCATCACCAATTGAGCTGCGTGCTCGGGCTAGAGTAGTCACAGGATGGGTGACCTCCTGGGAAGTCCACGCGCAACCGCTTAACTGGCTCAATTCTAATCAAAGGGGGACTGCGGTCTCCAACAACCATTGTGCTCTGTGGTGGGACAGAGAGGGGTTGGGGTCCATGGTCTGCAGAACATCTGGTTAGGCTGAACCCTTCCGGTGCCAGCTGGGTCCCGTGTTGGTGGGCCTGGGCTGGGAGGGTACCGGCGTTCCAGCTGGGTCCCGTGTTGGCGGGCCTGGACCGTTATACATGATCTCGCTTCTATTAGTGGGGGAAATTTTTATGAAGAAGAAAAATCTCTTGCACCACCTTTATTCGAAGGAAGAAATTATAAAGGGTGGAAATTTTTAATGGAGAGGTTTATTAAAACATTAGATATCAACGCATGGGATATAGCAATAACAAGACCAGCGGATGAATCAAATAAACAAGAGCGTCACCTAAATGCAAAAGCTTTGAATTGTATTTTTTGTGCTTTATCTCAAGATATCTTCAAATTAATATATTGTTTTTCTTGTGCATACAAAGTATAGAAATTTCTTGAAGAAATGTATGATTTTCCTCTTACAGGTATGGAACAAATACAAGAATTGGAGAACATACAAGCTTGCACAAGTCTTCAAGAATGCTCTTCTCATGACGGATCCATGAAGTGCACATCAAATGAAAGAGAAGAAGAAATATTATCTTCGGAAGAGGAGTGCCAAAAAGATGTCAAAGAAACTATATGTTCAAATCGTGCCTCTCCCGAAAGCAATGTAAGGAAATCAAATTCCATTTTTTGTACTTCTATTTCTACAATACAATTGCTTCAAACTACAAAGCGCAAAATTAAGAAATTAAAAAATGCTAATAAATATTTGCACTTAAAAAATAAAAATTTAAAGGCAAAAATTAATGAAGAATCAAATTCTAATTTATCTAGTTCTACCCATGGCTCCTTAGTTGAAAACATTACAGCTTGTGTAGAATATAAGGAATTAAAAGAAAAACACAAGGAACATGAAAAACATAAGGAAATAAAAGCGTAAAAATACAAAAAACACAAGGAAATAAAAGCGTAAAGTACAAAAAAATAACAGCACAAGCTTACAAGTTGATGAAAAATGAACAAAAGTCAAATCCTCTTTTTTTTCTCACGGAAAGAACAAACTCTCAACGAGCTTTTGGACTAAAAATTTCTAACAAAAATGAATATTCTAAATCTCTTAACCAAAATTATTGTCTTTTCTCATTCCCAATGAGCTCTATTTATAGGTGCCAACCAATAATGTCGGCCTAAGCAATTGAAGAAAGGAAATAAATAGAGGGGTGGGGCCCATGGCTGATTTAATGGAAAAAATAGGGGCTCCGTTTTCGGTACGTATACGTACCTATTCATAGGTACGTATAAATAACTCGTTTTTTGCAGTGGACCCTTCATTATTGTTGCCTTTTCGAAATTAAGAGCTGAAGCGCCCGGCGGAAACCTAGGTCTCTCGCTCTTCCACAAATCAACGTGAAATCTGCATAACTTTTCGGAAACTGAAAGGGAGTGCCCCAATCTAGTGTTCAAGGCTATCGAAGACCTATGTGCGCACACATTGGACATCCCTTCCCCTCACGCACGAAGAATCGACGGACCGTTCCTTGATGAAGGTAAGGTTTGAGAATGCCCGTTTATACTTCGAAAATGCTGTCAAAATATTTTTGTGAACCTCTTCATGGAGTTTGTAAGCATTTTTCACCTGTTCATAAGATATAGCTCCGTTTATATCGAAATACATCCCCAATATGACAGTATTAGTAGTGGTTTTCAAATATTAAACTCTAAATACTGTCGTATCTACGCGTTCCGTAATGTGGATTGTCTCTTTATCTCTTGCTGTAAAACCTCCATATTATTGTAGTGTTGTGATAAAACAACGATATTATCTCCGTTTAACTCTACATACTACAGTATTACTACGTAATACGGCAGAATAACAATTATATTCATGTTGTGATACCATCTTATGTTAATTAAGACCGTTCGAAACTTTTTAGCTTTTATATTCACTTTTTTATAGTTTAGTGTACAACAATATTATACATTCAATGCAGTCTTATTCTTATACTAACGCAGTATCCATAAATTGGTTCTAATATATCTTCCGTTAAAATGTCCCTGTATTTTTAGTAGATACGGCAAGAATACAATTATGCTCTCATTGTGATACAGTCTTTGAACCTGTTTTGTATGTTATAGCTCCGGTTAAAAAGTGTCTATATTTTTAGTGTATACAGGCGTATTACAGTTATATTCTCATTGTGATGCAGTCTTTGAACCTGTTTAGCATGTACATTTGTGTTTCTGCAGATGACACCATCTACAACTTTACATTGTCGATGTGTTGTGTCTTCGTTTAAGGAAAAAGCAATACCACTTCTCAGGTCATTGAATGAAAAGACAAGAAATGATTTACAAGAAGCTGGAATTCTGCAACTATTCATTATTCCAAATTTAAACCAGAATATTCCTCTAGTTCTAACTTTGATTCGAGCATACTCCAAGAAAAATAAGGCATTCCTTCTAGGAAAAACTTATAAAAAAATGACAGTAAATGAGGTTGCTTTAATGATCGGGCTACTAAACAAAGGTTTGAAATTCATATTTAGCAGAACCCCTCTAGCTACGTACGAGCAAAAGGATTTGGTAACTGAAATGTTGCGGCTTTCAGAGGGAGAGTATACTGAAGAGTTAGAGGGCCAAAGAGTTGCAGCCCTAGTAAAGTATGTGTTGTGTAAACTATTTTTTCCACTAAAGATTATGAAAATTCCTAAGTGTTTACATAAGTTTAATTTGGAGGATTTGAAGAGTTCAAAAAGTACAACTGGCCAGATGCAATACACTCTTTTTTACATTCGCAAATCAGGGTATTATGTATACTCGACTCGAAGAGAAAATCAACAGATAGTTTGGGCTACATAGAAGGATGCTCGATTCTATTAGTGGTGAGAACTAGATTTGGTAAGACTTATTTTATCATGTAATTTGTCATTGTTTTATGTGGAGACTCGTACTTGCAGGTGTGGTTTTATGAGTTCACCGCCTTTCTAACGGTTGATGACGACTTGGCGAGGCCACGGCTATGTCGATGGTCTCCTAAGTTCAGCTTTTCTAATAAATTCTGTTTAAGGATAAATTCAAAGTTAAGAGATCGTGGACAGGTATGATTTTCTTTCATATACCATGTATATACATTGATTAAATTTAAACTAATGAATAAAAGTTTTAGAAAGCTATTCCGGATATTGTTAAAACTATTGTACAAGTGAAATAGTGTTTTGAGAATATATTACCATCCGAGGAGTTTCTATTAGGAGATGTACCAAAAGACGATAGTGATTTTGAAGAATCCGATGAGATTATGGTGGAATCGGAGAAGGAAGAGGAGCATAGTCAAGAAGAAACTAAGAGCTTTGTGAAGAGAAAAATAGGGGAGTGTTTGTCAAAAGTAGAGCAAACCCACAAAAAGAAGAGAAGACAGAGTAGAGAGCGAGAGAAAACTAGGTGGTGAGAGAAATTAAAAAAATACAAGAGATTGTGCTGAAAATGACCTCCGAATTCGAGATAAAATCGAAAATGCGACATGATATTGTCATGCAAGAACTCCATGAATTACGCATCGCTTTCAATGCTAGGAATCATGATTTGTGCACCAACATTCCAAAAGGTAACCAGTATCCCCCTACACCCGCATTTGAAGAACCTGAGAACGGCCAAAATTTGAGCGAATCAGCTTCCCATCAATCTTCAGCTCAATCACCGATAGATATTAAAGAAGATAACAAGGTAAATGACGAGATTCCTAATGCATTGGTCGTTTGTGCGCTTCCATCACTTAACCAAAAGCCCGATAAGAGAAGGAGCTTGATAAAAAATATTAAAGGGTGTAAAGATAGGAAAAAAGGGGTAATATTTCATCATCTGCCGTTGAGGTTAGTTATCCTGGATTGAAAAGACTTAATAAATCAAAGCGTCTAATAATAGATCATATTATGGAAGAGTTCCCCAACAGGTGATATTCTTTGATTTTTTTTCATCAAAATTCCATCTTATATATATTTTATTGCTGATTATAGAACATTTTTCGTGCAGAAATAGTATAGTAATCGAAGCGGGAAATATTACTTTATATCGATCACACATTGATGATCTATTAGGGAATGGTTGGCTTAATGATAGCCACCTAGACGCATACAGCGTAGCTCTCACCCTACAAAAATCAGTTCATCCGCAGAAATTTAAACATTTCTTATACGTCTCACCGAATCATGTTGTTAGCATATATTTTCTTATTGGAAATTTGTATAGCCAAAGTGAATATGTCAAATGAATTGTTATATATTACATGATTCTTTTATGTAGAATCTGAAAAGTAACAAAAGAAATGCTCAAGCACTTGTTGTTAGCCACATTACGAGTAAATCAGTGCAGTACGCAGATTTATTCCTAATTCCAGTCCACCTAACTAATCACTAGGGATTGCTGGTCGGAAACATTATCGAAGGATGTTGGCAATTCTATGATTCATTGTACAAGGAAGCAAATTATAACAAGATTCTTATAGTGGTATGTTTGTGTTTATTTTTATAGAAAATATAATTTTTGGTTTGTATCTTCATTTATTTTTGGGCGTGCAGAGAAATTATTTTGAAGAAGATCTATGTGACGTCCTTCCAAAGAACATCCATAAATGGGCATTCGTCTATGTTAATGGCATTCCCACACAGGATAGTGCCGACGATTGTGGTGTATTTGTCCTACTATATATGAAGACAGTGGTTGGGGTAAAAAAAAATAGATTGGGAAAAATATAAAGGATGGGCTAAAGAAATGCCAAAAATAAGGGCAGAAATTTCTATTGAGCTCATAAGCGCTTTTCCTGAGAAATTTATGAGTAAGTACCTTTTATTAAACCTTTGTCGAAGATATGCAGTTATTAATGTTTACATTCCAATCAATATTTTGCAGTTTCGTAGAAGAAGTGGACCGTTCGTCAAAGACACAGCATAGTGATGAGAAAACGTTGTTTGCAAGAGTTTTTGAAGTAAACATGATAAAGATGGACAAATATTTTTAAAGCTAATATTACTTTATATCGTTTGTAATATTCAAATAGTCAACCGGACCTGTTCATTTTGCGGTTTATTGGATTTATATGTTAGAAACAGTAAATTTTGGTATGGTAGGAGATGCATACATTTGTATTTCTGTATGTTGTATATATAGTATTGGAAGGTTATACTATTTGTGCTAAAGTATATTTTGAAATTTTTGACGGACCATACCCCCGTAATACGAAAGGATAATGAACAGATAGTATAATCTTTTGAAAGAAATATGGGGGACTCTCTTAAAACCACATGTGGTGACATTTCACTTCCATTTATCTAAACATATTACTCTGAATACTAGCGTAATACAATTCGATGCAATGCCAATACGATTGTATTGAGCTTATATTTACACATTTTTGATACTAACGATTGATTTGAGGGACGACGGAATGAAAAGAACTTAAGGTTACATTTCACTCCAAATACTAGCGTAATAGGATTGGATGAACTGCATAGACAATAGTATTGAACTTATAATTAACCAAATCAAAGGTTAACAAGAGTTCTTGTTAACAGCATCATTGTGAATATACAGATATTCATCTATTTCCATTTATCTAAACATATTACTCTGAATACTAGCGTAATACAATTCGATGCAATGCCAATACGATTGTATTGAGCTTATATTTACACATTTTCGATACGAATGATTGATTTGAGGGAGGAGGGAATGAAAAGAACTTACGATAACATTTCACTCCAAATACTAGCGTAATAGGATTGGATGAACCGCAGAGACTATAATATTGAGCTTATTTTCAACTAAATCAAAGATGAATGAGAATTCTTGTAAATTGAATAGTTATGAATATACAGATATTCCCCTATTTGAATATATCTTGAGGATATAAAAATTATTCCCAAAAAACACTGTAATACGGTTGGATGCAGTGCAGATACAACTGTAATGACATTATATTTAAGCTAAAGCAAAATCAACATTATATTTTATTTATAAACTGAATAACTGTTAATAAAATAGAAAGTTCACCATTTGAATACATCTGGGATTTTGAAATTGAAAGGAGGGAATAAAATAGAAAGTTCATTCATTGAGAAATCATCGTTCAAGTGGCCATGTGCCGAAGTAGTGTTTGAAATTGAATTTGAATCAAACACTGAATTATTATCCGTGGAATTTTGCTGAATTGGATGCTTAAGAACCTCATTGGCAGAAACACCCTTCTATTTAACTACACGCGACTTCTCTGTTTTACCAACAAAAATATTAAGGTAAAATTCAATGTATAATAGTCAAATTAAAAAAAAATAGTCATACTCTGTTATTTGAAGTTTTGTTCCCAATAACTCTTCAAACGTGTCTTTGGTGCCCCCTTTGGCTGCATGGATGGTGGATCTTTCAGTACATCGTTGTCCTTCCGTAAGGATGAAACAAATATTTTTTCTTTTTCTCCTCATTGTCAATCATATCTTATATAACTTGACCCACATCATTGGTTACATTAACCACGTACTCCTTTGCAATTTGACAATTTTCCATTCTTTGGCAAAGGTCATATGTCCACCGCATCATATGATTTCTAAAAATCAAGTTTAACTCATTTCGGTTTATGGACGTCGGAAGTGTAAAATTACATCGCTTCTTTGCTTGCATTATAAATCTCCTTAATATGTACTTTGATGGAATTTTCTGCACATTATGAATATTATAAACCCCGAGTACATGCTCGCACAATAAACCCTTTGTTTGAAAACCTCTACAAGAACACTCTATATCATTGTTCCTTGTGGCAAATCTCACAATCCATTCCTTTGGAAGAGCGGTACTATCACAAAGGCATATGTTGTATACAATGGTATCTTGGTCATACATTGATTCCTCTGACACCCTCAAACCAAGTGCCCCCTCCATCAAAGAATGCTCAAATATTACATATATTTTTCTAGTGTATATCTTGGACATTTCTTTCAGAATCATGGAGGACTTGATTTTGAGAGAGTGTGTCCCTTGTTTGCATTTGAAATCCTCCTCCTGTTCACTCCTTCGCCAACAGTAAATCAATTTTTCCATACCAAGAAAGCATTCGGTAAGTGAACTTGTAGGCTTCGAGCAACCATGAAGACTGTGATTTGCCGATTCACTACATTGTGTGGATAAAAATGCCAAGATCAAATACCTCTTTATTAAAAGTCGTGGACCACTTATCTTTAATGTTGTAAAGCTCATTTAACCAACGATTCTCTTGCAAATTTCCTTTGTTGAGCATCTCTCTCCAATACAGCTCAAACTCAAATTCACTATCACACATACTCACGCAAGTATAAAATAAGGATCTAATGTGCTTGTCTTGGTTGAAAGTGGGTACCTTAGACGGTGCTTTCTTCGAAATGTGCCATTGGCATAAACGATGACGGGTAGTGGGTAAAACCCTCTCAATAGCAACTGCCATCGCCTGATCTTGATCTGTGAAAATTGTGATAGGTCACTTGCCACCAACAAACTTTAAGAAAGCCTCAAATATCTAACAGAAAGAATCTATTGTCTCATGTGCTACAAATGCACATCCAACAAAAAACATTTTGCCAATGGTAATTTACTGCTATAAAAGGAGCGCATGCTAAATTATATTTGTTTAGCCTGTAAGTGCTATCAAAAATGATCACGTCACCAAAACATTCGTAATCCAATTTGGCAGGACCATCAATCCCAAAAAAATTATGCAGACGATTCATTTCATCTGTTTGTATATCAAAGGAGAACAGGTTATCTGACAATTGTCTTTCCTTAAAAATTTCAAATAATCTAGCCGCATCTCCAATTTCAATGAGCACTCTTTTTTCCCGATGTATGAAGTTATATGCATCTGCTTTCGTGAACCCAACATTTTCAGCTCCACCAGCTTCTTCCGCCATAAGGTTGAACGTGTCAATCGTTCATATCCCCACTCCTATCATATTCCTAATCAAGCTTGTTGGCCATCAGCTACATGGCGATGCGATCGCAATAAATGTACGTCTTCGGATGTAGCCAAAGGATGATTGTGTTCTTCAATGAATTTTAATACCTTCCAATTCTTACCCTCTTGGTCAGCTGATACAAATAATTTGTAAGCAACTATAAAATACTTGATGTGCAAAATATAACTACAAACGATAAACGGCAAGTGTACCGTATCGAGTGAAGTATAGGATCTCGCTAGATCAAGGTCGTATTAGACTCGGGTTATGTTGAGTACTCCTACTTCGAGTGAAATTCTATTATTTTATCGATGATTAATGGATATGGTTTTGAATAACAGAAGAGCAAAAGATAGCAAGAAATACTAATATTTAAAATAAAATAACTCTTAAGGAGAATCAAAATTAAAGAGTTAATTCGGAAAGCGAAAAGGATATACTTGGCCGTAGAGATTCTCAAAGCATGAACGCACCTCTCTCGAGGAATACGCCCAACTAAGATTAAGGATATCGGCTTGAACTCTCGTTCGAGAAAAAATACCTTAAAGCTTGCTTTAGCGCGGTGAATCCAATTATAGGTTTTTACTCCTATTCGGAAGAATCTCGTCGCCCTTTCTCAAGGGTTGCGATCAACTCCTTTTATTCTCGACAATCGATCTGTATGCATGAGCCTCTCGGCTAACTAGAATACAATCAATATGGTTGCTAAGAATAAATCAAAGAATAAACTTAAGCCTCCGAAAATAAAGAAAAGAGAATTCACAACTCCTAAAAGAGTTTACTCCGATCAAATGTTAATGCGAGACAAACTAAACAAGATTCAGATTAAGAATAATGAGAAGAAATAATATTGAATAAAAGAGGAACTATTTTTATTATATTAAAGAAATAAAAGTACATGTGCATGAAGATAGAATTCTAAGCTAAAAAATGAAATTAAAACATTTGAATAGAAATCACAAATCTAGGAGTTGAAATTACAGGACTTTGAAATTGAAATCTAAATTAACGATTGAAATTGCAGTGAAATGAAAACACATAAAAAAAAATAAAACTAAACTAAAATTTGTCCACAAGTAGCTGGTAGTGGCCTCCTCCAACAGTCCCGAAGCTATCTTTTTATAAGCTGCAAAAATCAATGTTTTTCCGGGCTGGAATTGTAACGACTGTATTTGATTTTCGTCATAATTGCTGAGCGGGAATCATTGATGGCGAGGAGGCGGATCAGGCGGAGGAGGAAATGCTGCAGGCGGAGTTGGCGGAGAGGCGGATCGGTGACGTGGAGGAGGTGCTGGAGCGGCGGAGCTGCGGCCATCCTGCATGGCGGAGGCGGGATTTGATAAATATATATTACTATTCATATAATATATATTTATGATTTAGGGTATATATATATAATTTATACGATACGTATATATAATACTATAAATAATAATATAATAATATATTATATATAATAATATAATATATATATATATATAATAATATAATTTATACGATACGTATATGTAATAATATAAATATATATATATAAATATAAACGATTCTTAAATAATGATATATATATATATGTTGCATGCATATACTTGAATTCCTATCATGCATGCGTGGCCGAGCGCCCCTTGCATGCAAAGGTGGCAGATCGGTGCACGTCGCACTTGAACGGGTGTGACGGGACTTGCATGACGACGAAATCGATCGAGGTCAATGCGACAACTTCTATAAATCTTTCATTTGAAAGTTCGGAGCGCGATTACGGCGATCGACCTACCAAAAATAAATAAAGCGTAAATTAGAACTCAAAATATAAAATAAATAAATTATAAATAAAAATAAAGAATATATTACTAATTTTACTTAAATATTATACTAAATTATATATAAATAATATGTATATATTCTGCTCATCAAATACCCCCCCCCCATACTTAAGCTTTTGCTCGTCCCGAGCAAAACCATAAGAGGTATTCATAAGGCATTAATATCATTTAGAATTCAACTAAAAATTTATTTACATCAAAAGAGAGTTAAGAGTTAAAATTCGAGGATTTTCGGCTTAAGTCCTAAATTATGAGATTAAATAAAAAGAGAAGAAATGATTAGCTAAGAATTCTCAAATAAATTTACTAGCACACAAAATTGAGTAATTTTGCAAACAATACTTTAGATAAAAATTATTAAAACCGACACTTGAAGAAACTTGAAGAAAAGTAAGAACTACTACTTATGCTCTCCAAATATTTTAATTTAAAACTAAAATGCAATTATATGGGCTAGGGGTTTTTTTGGGGTTTTATGAAGAGAGCTTTGATTGGAGGTGATGAATTTTATCCTCTCACCTCCTTCTCTTTTATTTTCTTTTTGGATTTGAATATATTTAGGAAATCATGAATTTTATCCTCTAATTTCCATGACATATATTCTTTTCATAACTTTTTTTCATAATAAGGGTGCATACGTTTAGGGAATAATGAATTTTATCCTCTTATTCCCATGCCGTATGATCTTTTCTTGGGTTAGGGGAGGGCTAAAGGATTTGGGCTAAAGGGTTAAAGGCTATTTTAATTTTATTTTAGATTAAACAAAAATATTAGAGAGCAACATTTAGTAGATTTCAAATTTTCTAAAGATCTAAAAGTATGAGATTGAAATAATTAGAATCTAAACATGTTACACATTATCACTACAAAATTGAGACTAATTAAAAATAAGCGAGAATAAATGCTAACTAAATCACACTAATTAGATTAACATCATAAAATGATTCTTAAGTTAAAATCGCCTAAAAACTAAATCTAACTAACTATGATTAAAATAAAAGATTTAGCAAATTAAAATGATAAAAAATGCTTATAAATATTCTCAAAATAGTTTTGTGAGCGAGAAAAGGGTAAGATGGGGTTTATTATTATTTTTGTTTATTTTTTTTATTTTTTCAATTTTTTGTATTTTTATTTAAGGGAAAAGTAAAAGAGACACTCCCCCATACTTAAAGATAAACATTGTCTCCAATGTTTATAAAGCACGGGGAAGGGGGAAAACAAAGGAAAAAAGTTCACTAAAAAAAAAATTAAAGCAAAAAGAAAGATAAGCATGGGGTGCCTCCCAAGAGCGCTTTGTTTTTCCCGTCTTTAAGCTAGACGGTTAATGTTAGCTAAAAGGAAAATAAAATTTAAGGTGCACGGGCAACTCCCTGAATATGCGTTGCGGGAACTTGGATGTGATCCGTTGCTCGGCGACTCCTCCACTTGCTATTTGATTCTCCTTGTTGCTTTTAGGTTGAGAGTGTAAATTCGAATCACCTATCCATACCTGAGGTGATTTGAATTTTTGTAGATGAGAGACAAATGGGCCCACGACGACGTTTAGTTGCGACGGCTCATCCTCTACATGAAAATCATTAGGATTTGAAGAATCAAAAGCCAAGGGGTCAGAAACAATTTCACAAGGAGGAGTCACTTGTGAAAGAAAAAGATTAAAATCCGATTGTTCGTTTAAAATAAAGGTTTTCTCCCCTAAAATAATCGTTATGTCAAAACGCATAGAATCATCATTTTTATTTATTTCATTTTCAAAAATTGGTGGCGTTAGCGAATTATCATGAAAATGCGAAAAATTTTGACTTAACGAATTTTCTAAAATCTGGGGGGGAGGAGAAATTAGGGAATCAAAATTTTTACGAGATGAAATTTCTTCATCGCCGCGAAGACTATTCGAGTGGCTTGCCCACCATGAATAATCCACGCCGGTGAGTGAAAAAGAATCACCAGCGTTATCTGGATTATAAAAAGTATTTTTCTTATAATAATTATTTTCCTCATGAAAATTATTAGAATAAAAATCATGAAAATTATTTTCATAAGATTCATGAGAATTACCTTTATTAAAATTAAAAATATTTTCATATGAAAATTTTTGAGAATTTAAATTATAGCTAGAATTCTCATAAGAGTTAGAAAAATTATTTTCATAAGAATCATAGAAATTATTTTGAGAAAAATTATTTCCATCATTAGAATAAAAATTATTTTCACTATTAAAATTTTGAGAATTTTGAAAATTAGAATTATTAGCGTTAGGAAAAATATTCTCGTAGAAATTTGAAAAATTGTTTTCACAAAAATTACTTTCATAGGAAAAATTATTTTGATAATTGTTATGAAAACTATTTTCTTTATTAAAATTTTGAGAATTTTGCGAAGAATGTTCCCTAATAACATTATTTATCCTAACCGCGGCTTCTAAATCATTGATTTTATCTTGAAGCGCGTTAATAGAAGCAGAAAGTTCTAAGACATTATTAGCATTCTCAAGCGCGGCGGATAGCCAAAACATATTTTTTTTTTGAAAAACAAACGGATTTTAAATGAATGGAATTGAAATAAAAATAAGAAAATATTTTTTTTCTTTCTTTTCTTTTAAAAGCGGATTAATATTAGTCTTGGACTTCCCGAGGACTACCCGGTGAAGGGTTCGCAGCGGTACTATGAGATGTGATGGGATGAAAACCCAAATCTCCCTTTCCAAGAATTTAGGTTGCGCTTTTAATTGAAAATAATTTTTTTTATATTTTAATAAATAAAAAAAATGATAAAATTAATAAAATTCACTCTTTTCAAAATATCAACAAATGTTCCCCGGCGACGGCGCCAAAAACTTGATACAAATAATTTGTAAGCAGCTATAAAATACTTGATGTGCAAAATATAACTACAAACGATAAACGGCAAGTGCACCGTATCGAGTGAAGTATAGGATCTCGCTAAATCAAGGTCGTATTAGACTCGGGTTATGTTGAGTACTCCTACTTCGAGTGAAATTTTATTATTTTATCGATGATTAATGAATATGGTTTTGAATAACAGAAGAGCAAAAGATAGCAAGAAATACTAATATTTGAAATAAAATAACTCTTAAGGAGAATCAAAATTAAAGAGTTAATTCGGAAAGAGAAAAGGATATACTTGGCCGTAGAGATTCTCAAAGCATGAACGCACCTCTCTCGAGGAATACGCCCAACTAAGATTAAGGATATCGACTTGAACTCTCGTTCGAGAAAAAATACCTTAAAGCTTGCTTTAGCGCAGTGAATCCCATTATAGGCTTTTACTCCTATTCGGAAGAATCTCGTCGCCCTTTCTCAAGGGTTGCGATCAACTCCTTTTATTCTCGGCAATCGATCTGTATGCATGAGCCTCTCGACCTACTAGAATACAATCAATATGGTTGCTAAGAATAAATCAAAGAAAAAACTTAAGCCTTCGAAAATAAAGAAAAGAGAATTCACAACTCCTAAAAGAGTTTACTCCGATCAAATGTTAGTGCGAGACTAACTAAACAAGATTCAGATTAAGAATAATGAGAAGAAATAATATTGAATAAAAGAGGAACTATTTTTATTATATTAAAGAAATAAAAGTACATGTGCATGAAGATAGAATTCTAAGCTAAAAATTGAAATTAAAACATTTGAATAGAAATCACAAATCTAGGAGTTGAAATTACAGGACTTTGGAATTGAAATCTAAATTAACGATTGAAATTGCAGTGAAATGAAAACACATAAAAAAATAAAAACTAAACAAAAATTTGTCCACAAGTAGCTGGTAGTGGCCTCCTCCAACAGTCCCGAAGCTATCTTTTTATAAGCTGCAAAAATCAATGTTTTTCCGGGCTGGAATTGTAACGACTGTATTTGATTTTCGTCATAATTGCTGAGCGGGAATCATTGATGGCGAGGAGGCGGATCAATCGGAGGAGGAAACACCGCAGGCGGAGTTGGCGGAGAGGCGGATCGGTGACGTGGAGGAGGTGCTGGAGCGGCGGAGCAGGTGGAGTTGGCGGAGCTGCGGCAGAGTTGGCGGAGCTGTGGCGGAGTTGACGGAGTTGACGGAGCTGCGGCCGTCCTGCATGGCGGAGGCGGGATTTGATAAATATATATTACTATTCATATAATATATATATTTAGGATTTAGGGTATATATATATATAATTTATACGATACGTATATATAATACTATAAATAATAATATAATAATATATTATATATAATAATATAATATATATATATATAATAATATAATTTATACGATACGTATATGTAATAATATAAATATAAATATAAATATATATAAAAATATAAACGATTCTTAAATAATGATATATATATATATGTTGCATGCATATACTTGAATTCCTATCATGCATGCGTAGCCGAGCGCCCCTTGCATGCAAAGGTGGCGGATCGGCGCACGTCGCACTTGAACGGGTGTGACGGGACTTGCATGACGACGAAATCGATCGAGGCCAACGCGACAACTTCTATAAATCTTTCATTTGAAAGTTCGGAGCGCGATTACGGCGATCGACCTACCAAAAATAAATAAAGCGTAAATTAGAACTCAAAATATAAAATAAATAAATTATAAATAAAAATAAAGAATATATTACTAATTTTACTTAAATATTATACTAAATTATATATAAATAATATGTATAAATTCTGCTAAACAAATACGATAAAGTGCAAGCAAGCCAAGCAGCCCGTACTAATATCCCGCCTATGGAATTTTCTCTTCGCATCAGTACACGGGTTCTGAAGTTTAAAACCGGCTTTCGAACATGAAAACTCTCATCCCTTGATGATCCGTGTGTGCATCCAGTAAAATATATGTTGTTTTCGCACACTAAAGCCACACTGACGAGCGTATTCAGAGTACATTTTGAAAGCCTCATCATCAGAATGAACAGTGCGAAACACCATATCTTCTTTGTGGACCTGCAAATAAACACCTAAGAATACAGTTGATAATAAAATATACACCCGTATTACAGTAGCAATACAGTCTAATTCAAGTTTATACAGCTGTAATAACACTCAATCTTACAGCGTCTATCGCCTCATTAAATGGTCCAGCACTCTTATCAACCTGCTGGGACTTCTCACATGATTGATTGTAGTCATCCATGGAGTTACAACGGTGTAAAATGCTGCTGGCGTGTAAAATGATGGCTCTAAATTGCTGTTATAATATACTCGCTGATGGTCCTCGCCGAAGAACCTGACGGATGGTTGCTCCTACTAAATACCCCAAAGAAAATGATTCAATAATTAGGGGAGTATATAGGCTCCGCTTCGAAGAAGATGACACTGTGAAGCTGCTCCCGCTGGAGTACATCTCTTCGCGGCTCGGAACACCTAATCCGATGACCCGAAAAATTTGAGAGAGGCTACTCTACGAAGAAGATGATGGAGGAGTGCTCCCACTAGAAACCCCAAATAGAAAAATGCAGTCAGTTGGAGAGAAATGGGGGCTCCTCTATGAAGAAGATGACACTGTAATACCTGCTGCCGCTCGAAACCCCTAGAGCGCCCTTACGAAAAATTTGAGAGGGAAAGGCGAGGCCTCCGCCAAAATAAAGAGTATTTATATGCGCACCTAATAATACACGCGCATACGTAGGGAAATTTTTTTGAAAAAGGCTCTGTTTTCTGTACGTATACGTACCTATTCATAGGTACGTATATATAACTCATTTTTCGCAGTGGGCCCTTCATTATCGTTGCCCTTTCGAAATTAAGAGCTGAAACGCCCGGCGGAAACCTAGGTCTCTCGCTCTTCCTCAAATCAACGTGAAATCTGCATAACTTTTCGGAAACTGAAAGGGAGTGCCCCAATCTAGTGTTCAAGGCTATCGAAGAACTATGTGCGCACACATTGGACATCCCTTCCCCTCACGCACGAAGAATCGACGGACCATTCCTTGATGAAGGTAAAGTTTGAGAACGCCCGTTTATACTTCGAAAATGGTGTCAAAATATTTTTGTGAACCTCTTCATGGAGTTCGTATGCGTTTTTCACCCGTTCATAAGATATAGCTCCGTTTATATCGAAATACAGCGCCAATATGACAGTATTAGTAGTGGTTTTCAAATATTAAACTCTAAATACTATCGTATCTACGCGTTCCGTAATGTTTAGGATTGTCTCTTTATCTCTTGCTGTAATACCTCCGTATTATTGTAGTGTTGTGATAAAACAACGATATTATCTCCGTTTAACTCTACATACTACAGACGTAATACTGCAGAATGACAATTATATTCATGTTGTGATACCATCTTATGTTAATTAAGACCGTTCGAACCTTTTTAGCTTATATATTCACTTTTTTATAGTTTAGTGTACAACAGTATTATACATTCAATGCAGTCTCATTCTTATACAAACACAGTATCCATAAGTTGGTTCTAATATATCTTCCGTTAAAATGTCCCTGTATTTTTAGTAGATGCGAAAAGAATACAATTATGCTCTCATTGTGATAGTCTTTGAACCTGTTTTGTATGTTATAGCTCCGGTTAAAAAGGCCCTATATTTTTAGTGTATACAGGCGTATTACAGTTAAATTCTCATTGTGATACAGTCTTTGAACCTGTTTAGCGTGTATATTTGTGTTTCTGCAGATGACACCATCTACAACTTTACATTGTCGATGTGTTGTGTCTTCGTTTAAGGAAAAAGCAATACCACTTCTCAGCTCATTGAATGAAAAGACAAGGAATGATTTACAAGAAGCTGGAATTCTGCAACGATTCACTATTCCAAATTTAAACCAGAATATTCCTCTAGTTCTAACATTGATTCGAGCATACTCCAAGAAAAATAAGGCATTCCTTCTAGGAAAAACTTATAAAAAAATGACAGTAAATGAGGTTGATTTAATGATTGGGCTACCAAACAAAGGTTTGAAATTCATATTTAACAGAACCCCTCTAGCTACGTACGAGCAAAATGATTTGGTAACTGAAATGTTGCGACTTTCAGAGGGAGAGTATACTGAAGAGTTAGAGGGCCAAAGAGTTGCAGCCCTAGTAAAGTATGTGTTGTGTAAACTATTTTTTCCACTAAAGATTATGAAAATTCCTAAGTGTTTACATAAGTTTGGAGGATTGGAAGAGTTCAAAAAGTACAACTGGCCAGATGCAATACACTCTTTTTTACATTCGCAAATCAGGGTATTAAGTATACTCGACTTGAAGAGAAAATCAACAGATAGTTTGGGCTAAATAGAAGGATGTTCAATTCTATTAGTGGTGAGAACTTGATTTGGTAAGACTTATTTTATCTTGTAATTTATCATTGTTTTATGTGGAGACTCGTACTTGCAGGTGTGGTTTTATGAGTTCACCACCTTTCTAATGGTTGATGACGACTTGGCGAGGCCACGGCTATGTCGATGGTCTCCTAAGTTAAGCTTTTCTAATAAATTCTGTTTAGGGATAAATTTAAAGTTAAGAGATCGCGGACAGGTACTATTTTCTTTCATATACCTTGTATATACATTGATTAAATTTAAACTAATGAATAAAAGTTTTAGAAAGCTATTTTGGATATTGTTAAAACTATTGTACAGGTGAAAGAGTGTTTTGAGAATATGAAAGTGCACAGTTAACCTCACTAGAATTCTCTAGAGGGGGGGGGGGGGTGAATAGAGATTTAAAAATATTCTGTGCAAAGTTAACAAATATATATGTGTAATATTCACAGATTTAAGCTTCCCACACACCAACAAGAATTAAGCAAATAAAGAAAGAAATAGTAAAAAGAAAATCACAGCACAACACAAATAAATATAGTGGTTCCCCAAACTTTGGGTAGTCCACTCTTCTACCCCCTTGGTAGGAATTCACTATCTTGCACTGAGTCTTTTGTTAAGGAGACTCTTAGAACCAGCCTGAGTCTTTTGATAAGGAGACTCTTAGAACCACTACAACTGAATTTTTTGAAAAGAGATTCTTAAAACTCTCTTACACAATTGAAATTTGAATAAGAATAAGAAGAAGAAGTAGATGGAAAATAATTGAAGCAAGAAAGAATCTTCTTCCTAGCAAGAAGATTAGAAGCACTAGTATAGTTAATGAAATCACTCTTCTATAGTGAGAAGGAGATTGTAAGCCATTTTCTCTTTCAGTGAGAGCTTTCAGAAATTGCAGCAGTATGGCTTCAGAAGGAGGAGAAGAAGAAGGCTTGTTCTTTGCTGCAGCACACTTTCACTTTTCTCAGCTTTCTCACTTTTCACTTGGGAGCTTTTCCTCTTTTTCAAATGGATGGAGTGGATCACTTCTTGTTATTCTTTGCCGACCTCCTTCTGTATTTATAGCCCTGTTTATTCAAAAATATTGCTACAGGAGAATGATCAATTAGCAGTAAGAGAAATAGCAAGAGAGAAAAGTTTCCATAATCATTATATCTGTAGAAGGGAAGAGATCATTCTATTTTCAAATAATGTCCATAATAATCTTAATCAAATTAGCCAAGAATCAATTAAAAGGAAAGACTAATTCAGAACGGCTAGAAAAGAATAATATAATTCCATAAAATTCATTTCTATAGAAGGAAGGAAAGAGATCTGGCGAGTTTTTGAATCTGTCACAGAAATCGACGTGCGTTGATTACTATTCGACGTAAGCGTCGATTTCAACCTGGCTAGACGTCGAGAAGAAAATATGGAAGGAGCGTCGACTGAGGTGCGTCGACTTTACTGGGTGCGTCGACTAGAAATTAGAGTTACGTCGACTTTGGTTACGTCAAATTCTGTTTAGAGTTACTTCCACTCAGTATGAGAGATGCGTCGACTATACTTCGACGTTGCGTCGATTACTATTCGACGCATATTTACTTAAACTAATTTTTCACTCTGAGAACTCATTTTCTACTTATTTCTAGGGGTTAAGATAAATCATTTCCCCAACAATCTACCCCTATTTGTCTTAACCCTGATCAGAGAGAAATTTTACCTTTTGTCTAAGGAATACCTTGATATATTAAAGAAGTTTGTCAAGCATTCATCAGAAAAGAAAGAAATCATATAAACAAGTAAGTATCTTTCACAAGGTTTAAACTAAGAACTTCTTGTTATACATGAAATTAACAAAGGCAGAGTAGAGTTTCTTAGATAATTGTTCAACATCTTCAAAAATGTAGGGCCTGGCTCTATCAGGATGCTCCTGAACATTTCTGATAATTGTGTGCAGTTTTGCCAAGCTCTTTTCAGCATCAGGGAGAGTGTCATTTATGGAATAACCCTTGCTAATGATAATTCCTGCCTTTTCATCAATCATTTTTATTGTAATGCCTTGAGGTTTCTCTCTCTTTTGTGTAGGTTTGGGTTCATATGGTCCCTTGTTGTCAACCTTGGGCCTATATTTCCTTTTCTTTTCTGGTTCCTGTTTCTCAGGGATCTCAGACATATTTTCTTTCCCTTTCCAGGGTGAATCATGCCATTTGTATAATCCTTCTGGTTTTTTAGGCTTCTTATAGGGAATGTAAACATCTTCTGAACACCCTATACCCCTCTTGTGCTTTTGTCCTTTATATAGGATAATCCCTGCCTGAGGATTTTTCTTTTGATATGCTTCAACATCAAACAACTTCTTTGGAATTTTGGTGGATGGTTCAGCAAGAATCTGTTCTTTGGTCATTCCCTTATTGATCTTTTCTATCCAAGCATTTCTCTTATCCACTGTTTCTTTCATAGCTGCTTCAAATTCGTACAGGTCTCTTTCTCTTATTTCATTATTCCTCTTTTCCATTTCAGGGTCATTATACTCCTTTACAGTACTGTCAGGACAGATATTAGGAATCTTTTCAAACCTCTTTATCTCCTCACAAGTTTTTCTGTATTTCTTTTCCTTTGCATATTTTTTCCTTTCTTCTTTGGAATATTTTTGGCAGTGAGGGATGACCTCTCTTTTTCTTTTCATTTGTCCTCTTGGACTTTGCCTAGGTAAGATTTGAGTAGGTGCTATAAACTACTTGGTAGAAGTAAGTTTTGTTGATGGTGGAGATGAAGGTAGTAGAGGAGATGGAGTTTTCTCTTTAGGAAGATAAGGTGGAGAAGGAACTTTTGCAGGAGGAGGAGTTTATTCTGCAACAGGAGGTAGAATGTCCTCAGGTAGGGTAGACTCTGCTGAAGAATGTTTTTCCCTTCAATTTCTTCTGGAGGAACATCCTCAAGTAGAGGTGTCCTAAGTTTGATGTGACTGGCAGAGAAGCCAGGAGAGTGATACTGATATTCTTCCACACAAAGGGGTGCATCAATCCAGACTTGCCCTTTCCAGTCATCAGAAGTAGTTGCTTCTTCCTCCCCCCTAGACTTCTGTATTTTTTACTACATCAATCTCCCCCTGAACATATGGGGCATCTGCTTTGAATGTTGAATCCACGACATGGTCTCCTTCTGTATGGTAGGATGAGGATATACCAAAAGGGTTTTTCTCCTTGAAGGTGTAATCAGAGTGAGTGGAGAAGATTTGTGCCTATAGTAAGAAATGGAGTTTAGGGTTTAGAGATTGGAGAAGAATTAACCCTGAGCTTAAGAGTAATAGAGAAGAATATGAAGCTTAAGAGTAATAGAGAACCTGATTGGAGGGGTTTCTGGAGCAACTCTCCCCCTGGTTTATACCCTGCAGAAAGGATATAAACCCTTTTGGCGACAGATTTTGTTCTTGAAGAAGAATATGAAGCTCAGGAAGAGATGTAGAGATGTCGGCCAGTTTGGCTTCACAAGTGGTTAGCATGGAGGCACATTCGTTGGAGAAATTGATCAGTCGTGACTGAAATTCATTCACAAGTTTTTCCAGGGCATCATTCATCGCTTTGATGATGGCAGATTGAGCAGGAGTCGGCGCCATTGATGCAGAGAGAAAGGTAGAAGACAAAGTTTTTGGCGGTTTGGGAGAGTAAGAGTTATGAAATAAGAGGTATTATTTAAAGAAGGTGAAACGTCGAAAAGGAAACAGAAGTCGAGGTATATTAGGTAATTCAATCGTCAAAAGAAGAAGGGAAGATTCGTTTCCAGTTTTATCATGAAGTCGACGTTACGTCGAATTGATGCCGACGTGTTTGCAGACTTGTGTCGATAGGTAATCGACGTATCTTCAAGTGCTCTCATTTGCCCAATGTTAATTTTTTCTTCCAATGGTGTTTACAAGCTTCCATCAAGCATTCCTAAGGTGTTGATGAAGTAAGTATGCTTAGTTTCATCCAAAGGTTTGCTAAAAATGTCTGCTCTTTGGCTGTCTATAGGAATATATTCTAAGGTTATCTTGCCTTTTTCTACATTGTCTCTAAGAAAGTGATGTCTGATCTCTATATGTTTGGTTCTACTATGAAGGACTGGGTTGGATGCTATGGATATAGCACTAGAACTATCACAATAGATCTTAGAGTTATTGACTTCCAATTTATAGTCAAGAAGCTTATTTTGTATCCATAGGATTTGTGAACAACAGCTTCCAGCAGCTATATATTCAGCTTCAGCTGTTGAGGTTGAGACTGAAGTTTGTTTCTTACTGAACCATGATATCAGTCTGTCACCTAGGAATTGGCAAGTGCCAGATGTGCTTTTTCTATCAACCCTACAACCAGCATAGTGAGCATCTGAGAAACCTGTCAATTCAAAGTTGGTTTCTGCTGAGTACCATAGACCTAGTTCAGGTGTTCCCTTTAGGTATCTAAGAATTCTTTTTACAGAGGAGAGATGGGATTCTTTTGGATCAACCTGAAATCGAGCACATATGCAGGTGGCAAACATAATGTCAGGTCTGCTAGCTGTTAGATAGAGAAGGGATCCTATGATTGCCCTATAGGTCTTTTGATCTACTGATTTTCCCTTTTCATCCTTTTCTATAATGGCATTAGTTGCCATAGGTGTTTTCATGGTAGAAGCTGATTCCATGCCAAACTTTTTGATTAATTCTTTAATGTATTTAGATTGTGAGATAAAGATCCCCTCACTGTTTTGTTTTACTTGTAGCCCTAAGAAATAAGAGAGTTCTCCCATACTACTCATTTCAAATTTAGATTGCATTAGATTAGCAAATCTTTTACAGAGTTTGGGATGAGTTGAGCCAAAGATGATGTCATCTACATATATTTGAACAAGAAGGAGTTGATTCTTGTGGGTTCTAGTGAAAAGTGTTTTATCTACTTTTCCTCTTTCAAAAGAGTTTTCTATAAGGAAGTTAGAGAGAAAGTGTCATACCATGCTCTAGGTGCTTGCTTAAGACCATAAAGTGCTTTGTTAAGTCTATAAACACAGTTAGGAGAGGAAGGATTGATAAAACCTAGTGGTTGCTCTACATACACCTCTTCTTGAAGGTCACCATTTAGAAAAGCACTTTTGACATCCATCTGGTAGACTTTCATCTTCATGAAAGCTGCATAGGCAAGGAAAAGTCTGATTGCTTCCAATCTGGCGACTGGAGAAAAGGTTTGGTTGTAGTCTATTCCTTCTTCTTGTCTGTATCTTTGTGCTACAAGTCTTGCCTTGTTCCTGATAATTACTCCAGTGGAATCTAGTTTGTTTCTGTATACCCACGTTGTACCAATAACTGGGTAGTTTCTTGGTCTCTCAACTAAGTTCCATACTTTGTTTCTCTCAACTTGGCTTAGTTCTTCTTGCATAGCTATAATCCAGTGAGGATCACAATTTGCTTCTTCAAACTTCTTTGGTTCAACTTGTGATAAGAAGCATTGGAGCATCATTCCACTGGAGACTTGGTGTCTTGTTCTTACTCCATTATTGGGGTCTCCAATTACTTGGGATTGTGGATGATTTTTCATATTGAATCCTGTCTTGCTTGGATTTGTCAGAGGCTCTTCTTCCTCATTAATAATAGAATCATTTCCCACCTGTTCTTCTTGAAACATGTTCTCTTATGGGAGTTGATTTTGAATTCTCTTTTCTGAATCTTCTTCATGTTCCTGTTCAGATTCCTCACTTGGTTCCTGTAGCTGGTTTTCATTCCCAGTGTCTGTGTTCTCTAGAGTCAGTTGTTCAAGCTGAGTCTCTATGCAGCTATTTTCCTGTGGAAAAGGACTGGTGGAAGTTTCCTCCCCCTTAAAAAGCATGTTAGTTTCATCAAATATAATATGCATGGATTCTTCAATTCTGAGAGTTCTCCTGTTATAGCACCTATAAGCTTTACTAGATGATGAGTACCCCAGAAATATCCCATCATCAGACTTCTTGTCAAACTTGGCAAGATGATCTTTCCCATTGTTTAGTATAAAGCAAGTACAACCAAAAGTCTTAAAGTATCTAACAGTGGGTATTTTTCCCTTCAGAAGCTCATATGGAGTTTTTCACTAAGTTTTGTGTATGAGGCTTCTATTCAGAACATAGTTTGCAGTGTTGACTGCTTCAGCCCAGAAGGTTTTTGGTAATCCTGATTCTACAAGCAAGGTCCTTCCTGATTCAATTAAGGTTCTATTCTTTCTTTCAGCAACTCCATTTTATTGAGGAGTTCTAGGTGCTGAGAAGCTTTGTTTGATACCTTCATTCTCACAGAAACTATAGATTAACTGATTTTCAAATTCAGTCCCATGATCACTTCTGATAATGGAAACATGAGTATTGAATTCAGATTGAATCTGTCTTATGAATCTTGAGAGAATCTTGTGGGTTTCAGACTTAGCTCTTAGAAAGAATACCCAGCTATATCTAGAATAGTCATCCACAATGACTAGGGTATAAGACTTTCCACCTAAGCTATGAGTGGATATAGGACCAAAGAGATCCATGTGCAGTAAGTAGAGAATCCTAGGGGAATCATCCTTACCAATTTGTTTGAAGGATGATTTGGTCTGTTTTCCTAGTTGGCAAGGTCTACATGGAGAATCCTTAGAGTACCTACCCTTTGGTAGGACTCTGACTAGGTTATTCTTTGCTAATTTACTAATGGTTTTATAGTTTAAATGGCCCAGCCTCCTATGCCATAATTCACTTTTATCAATAATGTTGTTGAACAACCAAATTTCTGTGTGTGTGGAGCTAAAATCTACTATATAAACTTTCCCTTTTCTGATTCCATTGAGTACAATGGCACCAGTCATGACATCAATAACTTGGCAAACTAGTTTGGTAAATTTTACTTCATACTTACCACTGTCACATATCTGACTTATACTTATCAGATTGTGTTTTAGTCCTTTTACTACAGCCACATTCTTAAAGGTTACTTTCCATTCTTTGAAATCTCCAAAACCCTTGGTTTGCCCACAGCTAGAGTCTCCAAAAGTCACTGGAGGTCCAAGTCTATCCTCAAAGTTGGTTAATAGATTTTTGTACCCTGTCATGTGCATGGAGCATCCACTGTCCAAGTACCACACCAGCCTGAAGATGTGATACACCTGCACATAAAATTTAAACATTAGTTTGGACCCTGCTAAGTTGGGGTCCCTTCCTCCCAATAGTGAAAGGTTCAATGAAAGAATAAGTGGGTCTTTCAGAGTACCCTTTCTTCTTTAGAAGTGTTGGCTTATCATACCAACAGTCTTTGGTAATATTGCAGAAATAGTATTCATAATAAAAGGAAATGGATTGAGAAGACTTTTTGGAAAAGGAGAAATTCCTGTCAGATTGGTTGCGTCGATAGGAATTCGACGTATATTTATAGTTACGTCGAGTGGAAGTTGATGCACTTTGGTGTATGCGTTGATTAGAAATCGATGCATCATTTAAGTTGCGTCGAGTAGAACTCGATGCACGTTGATAATAACTCGACGCAAATTTATTTCTTTTCTGAGGATATTTACCTAGGATTCCTTCATATATAGTGAAACTATTTTTATTAAAAACAGTAGTTGTTTTTGGATTTTCTTGTGAATTTTCTCCTATCAGATTATTCTTCCTAGTGAAGTGGATAGGATGTCTCCAAACAGATTTGCTGGATGATTGAGGTCTGGATTCTAAATCAGTATTAAACTCTAGTTGTCTAAATCTATCAGTGAGATTTTCAGAGGTATTCTTGAGCTTTTGACTTCTGCCATTTAGAGAATCTTCAAAAGCTTTTGCCTTTGCTAGCTCATCTCTCAGTGTTTGATTTTCAGTATTGATTTTATCTAGTTGCTCCTCTGATCTAGTGAGTTCTTGACTGAGCTCATAGTTTTTATATTGTGTATCCATTTGTTTGAGATTGTTCAATTCATTTCTTAGTCTTTTTATTTCTTTCTCAGATTTGACTTGATCTGAACAAAATTCTTTGAAATTATTTTTGAAATCAGTAGAAGAAAAATCTATATCATCAGATATATTTACCAGAGATTTATCTTCAGGCTTCTCAGTAGCCATCAATCAGGTTTCCTCTTGCTTAGCCTCTTCTTGATCATTTTCAGATGAGGTACTTCCTTCAGATTCTGAATCACTCCATGATTGAGCAATGAATCATTTCTCTTTCTTCTTCTTCTTTAAATCTATTCTTTTCAGATCTTTCTTATTACTGATCTCTTTAGGACATTCAGGTGCAATGTGTCCAGGTTTCCTGCAAGAGTAACATATAATTTCTTTAGTAGGAGTTTTGTCATACCTGGTTTTTGAATCTCTCCTTCTAGATACTTCTGTTTTGATCCACTTCTTGAGTCTTCTGGCCAATAGACTGATCATCTCCACATCACTTGTAGAGGGTTCACCTGCAGTAGCCCTTAAGGCAATACTCTTTTCCTTTGAGAGTGAAGGAGTCTTTTCTTTCTCTTCTTTCTCAAATCTTGTTTTCAACAACTGTTCATAAGATCTTAATTTACCCAACAGGTCATCTATTGAGATTTCTTTTTGGCTTCTGTAGTCTCTACTTGGCCAGATTCTTGAGTCCCAAGAGCTAGGGAAGCAAATCAGCAATTTGTCATTTATCTCAGTGAGAGATATGTCCTTCTCAAGTGTTCTTAACTCATTTATTATGAGGATGAATCTGGCATACATGTCAACAACACTTTCACTATCTTTCTTCTGGAAGTTTTCATATTGAGAGATGAGTAATGCCTTTTTATCTTTTCTCTCATCAGCAGTCCCTTCTACCATTTTAGTGAGAGATTCCCATATTTCCTTAGCTGGCCCACATTCAGCAATCTTTTGGAAGATTTCATCTGAGAGGGTTGAGACTAATATATTCATAGCCTTGGCATCACATGCTTAGGCTTTCTTTTCTTCATCTATCCATTCAGCCCTTGGAGCAAGTGTTTGTGTGACCTCTCCACTTGAGTCTTTCTTGAATGGCTTGGGAGGACCTGTTATAATAACATCAAATAGTTCTCCATCAATAGAGTTTAAATAAATTTTAATTCTTGTTTTCTAAAGTGCAAACTTTTCAAGGTTGCAAATTGGTGGTCTGGTGGAAGCATAATCTTTGATTTGTGCCATTAAAAAGTTTTTAGAAAAATATATATATGAGGTAGTATCATTTTGATCAAGGAGTTACCCCTTTTTGATCAACCTCCCTCTGATACCAATTGAAAGTGCACAGTTAACCTTACTAGAATTCTCTAGAGGGGCGGTGAATAGAGATTTAAAAATATTTTGTGCAAAGTTAACAAATATATATGTGTGTAATATTCACAGATTTAAGCTTCCCACACACCAACAAGAATTAAGCAAATAAAGAAAGAAATAGCAAAAAGAAAATCACAGCACAACACAAAGAAATATAGTGGTTCCCCAAACTTTGGGTAGTCCACTCTTCTACCCCCTTGGTAGGAATTCACTATCTTGCACTGAGTATTTTGTTAAGGAGACTCTTAGAACCAGCCTGAGTCTTTTGATAAGGAGACTCTTAGAACCACTACAACTGAATTTTTTGAAGAGAGATTCTTAAAACTCTTTTACACAATTGAAATTTGAATAATAATAATAATAAGAAGAAGTAGATGGAAAATAATTGAAGCAAGAAAGAATCTTCTTCCTAGCAAGAAGATTAGAAGCACAAGTATAGTGAATGAAATCTCTTTTCTGTAGTGAGAAGGAGATTGTAAGCCCTTTTCTCTTTCAGTGAGAGCTTTCAGAAATTGAAGCAGTATGGCTTCAGAAGGAGGAGGAGAAGAAGGCTTGTTCTTTGCTGCAGCACACTTTCACTTTTCTCAGCTTTCTCACTTTTCACTTGGGAGCTTTTCCTCTTTTTCAAATGGATGGAGTGGATCACTTCTTGTTATTCTTTGCCGACCTCCTTCTGTATTTATAGCTCTGTTTATTCAAAAATATTGCTATAGGAGAATAATCAATTAGCAGTCAGAGAAATAGTAACAGAGAAAAGTTTCTATAATCATTATATCTGTAGAAGGAAAGAGATCATTCTATTTTCAAATAATGTCCATAATAATCTTAATCAAATTAGCCAAGAATCATTTAAAAGGAAAGACTAATTCAGAACGGCTAGAAAAGAATAATATAATTCCATAAAATTCAGATCTACAGAAGGAAGGAAAGAGATCTGGCGAGTTTTTGAATCTGTCACAGAAATCGACATGCGTTGATTACTATTCGATGTAAGCGTCAATTTCAGCCTGGCTAGACATCGAGAAGAAAATATGGAAGGAGCGTCGACTGAGGTGCGTCGACTTTACTGAGTGCGTCGACTAGAAATCAAAGTTACGTCGACTTTGGTTACGTCGAATTCTGTTTAGAGTTACTTCCACTCAGTATGAGAGATGCGTCGACTATACTTCGACATTGCGTCGATTACTATTCGACGCATATTTACTTAAACTGATTTTTCACTCTGAGAACTCATTTTCTACTTATTTCTAGGGGTTAAGATAAATCATTTCCCCAACAAAATATATTACCATCCGAGGAGTTTCTTCTAGGAGATGTACCAAAAGAGGATAGTGATTTTGAGGAATCCGATGAGATTATGGTGGAATCGGAGAAGGAAGAGGAGCACAGTCAAGAAGAAACTAAGAGCTTTGTGAAGAGAAAAATAGGGGAGTGTTTGTCAAAAGTAGAGCAAACCCACAAAAAGAAGAGAAGACAGAGTAGAGAGCGAGAGAAAAATGAGGTGGTGAGAGAAATTAAAAAAATAAAAGAGATTGTGCTGAAAATGACCTCTGAATTCGAGATAAAGTCGAAAATGGGACATGATATTGTCATGCAAGAACTCCATGAATTACGCTTCAGTTTCAACGCTAGGAATCATGATTTGTGCACCAACATTCCAAAATGTAACCAGTATCCCCCTACCCCTGCATTTGAAGAACCTGAGAACGGCCAAAATTTGAGCGAATCAGCCTCCCATCAATCTTCAGCTCAATCATCGATAGATATTAAAGAAGATAATAAGGTAAATGACGAGATTCCTGATGCATTGGTCGTTTGTGCGCTTCCATCACTTAACCAAAAGGCCGATAAGAGTAGGAGCTTGATAAAAAATATTAAAGGGTGTAAAGATAGGAAAAAAGGGGTAATATTTCATCATCTGCTGTTGAGGTTAGTTATCCTGGATTGAAAAGACTTAGTAAATCAAAGCGTCTAATAATAGATCATATTATGGAAGAGTTCCCCAACAGGTGATATTCTTTGATATTCTTTGATTTTTTTCCATCTTATATATATTTTATTGCTGATTATAGAACATTTTTCGTGCAGAAATAGTATAGTCATCGAAGCGGGAAATATTACTTTATATCGATCACACATTGATGATCTATTAGGGAATGGTTGGCTTAATGATAGCCACCTAGACGCATACAGCGTAGCTCTCACCCTACAAAAATCAGTTCATCCGCAGAAATTTAAACATTTCTTATACGTCTCACCGAATCATGTTGTTAGTATATATTTTCTTATTGGAAATTTGTATAGCCAAAGTGAATATGTCAAATGAATCGTTATATATTACATGATTCTTTTATGCAGAATCTGAAAAGTAACAAAAGGAATGCTCAAGCACTTGTTAGCCACATTACGAGTAAATCAGTGGAGTACGCAGATTTGTTCCTAATTCCAGTCCACCTAACTAATCACTGGGGTTTGCTGGTCGGAAATATTATCGAAGGATGTTGGCAATTCTATGATTCATTATACAAGGAAGCAAATTATAACAAGATTCTTATAGTGGTATGTTTGTGTTTCTTTTTATAGAAAATATAATTTTTGGTTTGTATCTTCATTTATTTTTGGGCGTGCAGAGAAATTATTTTGAAGAAGATCTATGTGATGTCCTTCCAAAGAACACCCATGAATGGTCATTCTTCTATGTTAATGACATTCCCACACAGGATATTGCCGACGATTGTGGTGTATTTGTCCTACTATATATGAAGACAGTGGTTGGGGTAAAAAAAATAGATTGGGCAAAATATAAAGGCTGGGCTAAAGAAATGCCAAAAATAAGGGCGAAAATTGCTAGTGAGCTCATAAGCGCTTTTCCTGAAAAAGTTATGAGTAAGTACCTTTTACTAAACCTTTGTCGAAGATATGCAGTTATTAATGTTTACATTCGAATCAATATTTTACAGTTTCATAGAAGAAGTGGACCGTTCGTAAAAGACACGGCATAGTGATGAGATTACGTTGTTTGCAAGAGTTTTTAAAGTAAACATGATAAAGATGGACAAATATTTTTAAAGCTAATATTACTTTATATCGTTTGTAATGTTCAAATAGTCAACCTGGCCTGTTCATTTTGCGGTTTATTGGATTTATATGTTAGAAACAGTAAATTTTGGTATGGTAGGAGATGCATACATTTGTATTTTTGTATGCTGTATATATAGTATTGGAAGGTTATACTATTTGTGCTAAAGTATATTTTGAAATTTTTGACGGACCATACCCCCGTAATACGAAAGGATAATGAACATATAGTATAATCTTTTGAAGGAAATATGGGGGACTCTATTAAAACCACCTGTGGTGACATTTCACTTCCATTTATCTAAACATATTACTCTGAATACTGGCGTAATACAATTCGATGCAATGCCAATACGATTGTATTGAGCTTATATTTCCACATTTTCGATACGAACGATTGATTTGAGGGACGACGGAATGAAAAGAACTTAAGGTTACATTTCTCTCCAAATACTAGCGTAATAGGATTGGATGAACTGCATAGACAATAGTATTGAACTTATAATTAACCAAATCAAAGATGAACGAGAGTTCTTGTTAACAGCATCATTGTGAATATACATATATTCATCTATTTCCATTTATCTAAACATATTAATCTGAATACTAGCGTAATACAATTCGATGCAATGCCAATACGATTGTATTGAGCTTATATTTACACATTTTCAATACGAACGATTGATTTGAGGGAGGAGGGAATGAAAAGAACTTGCAGTTACATTTCACTCCAAATACTAGCGTAATAGGATTGGATGAACCGCATAGACTATAATATTGAGCTTATATTCAACCAAATAAAAGATGAACGAGAATTCTTGTAAACTGAATAGTTGTGAATATACAGATATTCCCCTATTTAAATATATCTTGAGGATAAAAAAATTATTCCCAAAAAACACTGTAATATGGTTGGATGGAGTGCAGATACAACTGTAATGACATTATATTTAAGTTAAAGCAAAATCAACATTATATTTTATTTATAAACCGAATAAATGCTAATAAAACAGAAAGTTCACCATTTGAATACATCTCGGATACATGGAAAAATCTAACGACAGTTGAATAGAGAAGTCATCATTCATTGAGAAATCATCGTTCAAGTCGCCATGTGCCGAAATGGTGTTTGATATTGAATTTGAATCAAAAACCGAATTATTATCCGTGAAATTTTGCTGAATTGGATGCTCAAGAACCTCATTGGCAGAAACACCCTTCCCTTTAACTGCACGCGACTTCTCTGTTTTCCCAAAAAAAAATATTAAGGTAAAATTCAATGTATAATAGTCAAATTAAAAAAGAAATAGTCATACTCTGTTTTTTTAAGTTTTGTTCCCAATAACTTTTCAAACGTGTCTTTGGTGCCCCCTTTGGCCCCATGGATGGTGGATCTTTCAGTACATCTTTGTCCTTCCGTAAGGATGAAACAAATATTTTTTTCTTTTTATCCTCATTGTCGATCATATCCTCTATAACTTGACCCACATCATTGGTTATATTAACCATGTACTCCTTTGTTATTTGGCAATTTTCCATTCTTTGGCAAAGGTCATATGTCCACCGCATCATATGATTTCTGAAAATCAAGTTTGACTCGTTTCGGTTTATGGACGTCGGAAGTGTAAAATTACATCGCTTCTTAGCTTGCATTATAAATCTCCTTAATATGTACTTTGATGGAATTTTCTATACATTACGAATATTATAAACCCGGAGTACATGCTAGCACAATAAACCCTTTGTTTGAAAACCTCTACAAGAACACTCTATATCATTGTTCCTTGTGTCAAATCTCACAATCCATTCCTTTGGAAGAGCGATACTATCACAAAGGCATATGTTGTATACAATGGTATCTTGGTCATACATTGATTCCTCTGACACCATCAAACCAAGTGCCCCCTCCATCAAAGAATGCTCAAATATTACATATATTTTTCTAGTGTATATCTTGAACATTTGTTTCAGAATCATGGAGGACTTGATTTTGAGAGAGTGTGCCCCTTGTTTGCATTTAAAATCTTCCTCCTGTTCACTCCTTCGCCAACAGTAAATCAATTTTTCCATACCAAGAAAGCATTCGGTAAGTGAACTTGTAGGCTTCGAGCAACCATGAAGACTGTGATTTGTCGATTCACTACGTTGTGTGGATAAAATGCTAAGATCAAATACCTCTTTATTAAAAGTCGTGGATCACTTATCTTTAATGTTGTAAAGCTCATTTAACCAACGATTCTCTTGCAAATTTCTTTTGTTGATCATCTCTCTCCAATACAGCTCAAACTCAAATTCACTATCACACTTACTCATGCAAGTATAAAATAAGGATCTAATATGCTTGTCTTGGTTGAAAGTGGGTACCTTAGACGGTGCTTTCTTTGAAATGTGCCATTGGCATAAACGATGACGGGTAGTGGGGAAAACCCTCTCAATAGCAACTGTCATCGCCTAATCTTGATCTGTGAAAATTGTGATAGGTCTCTTGCCACCAACAAACTTTAAGAAAGCCTCAAAAACCCAACGGAAAGAATCTATTGTCTCATGTGCTACAAATGCACATCCAACAAAAACATTTTGCCAATGGTGATTTACTGCTATAAAAGGAGCGCATGCTAAATTATATTTGTTTAGCCTGTAAGTGCTATCAAAAATGATCACGTCACCAAAACATTCGTAATCCAATTTGGCAGGACCATCAATCCAAAAAAAAAATATACAGACGATTCATTTCATCTGTTTGTATATCAAAGGAGAACATGTTATCTGACAATTGTCTTTCCTTAAAAATTTCAAATAATCTAGCCACATCTCCGATTTCAATGAGCACTCTTTTTTCCCGATGTATGAAGTTATATGCATCTGCTTTCGTGAACCCTACATTTTCAGCTCCACCAGCTTCTTCCGTCATAAGGTTAAACATGTAAATCGTTCGTAGCCCCACTCCTGTCATATTCCTAATCAAGCTTGCTTGGCCATCAGCTACATGGCGATGCGATCGCAACAAATGTACGTCTTCAGATGTAGCCAAAGGATGATTGTGTTCTTCAATGAATTTTAATACCTTCCAATTCTTACCATCTTGGTCAGCGGTAAAGTGCAAGCAAGCCAAGCAGCCCGTCCTAATATCCCGCCTATGGAATTTTCTCTTCGCATCTGTACACGGGTTCTGAAGTTAAAACTGACTTTCGAACATGAAAACTCTCGTCCCTTGATGATCCGTGTGTGCGTCCAGTAAAATATATGTTGTTTTCGCACACTAAAGCCAAACTGACGAGCGTATTCAGAGTACATTTTGAAATCCTCATCATCAGAATGAACAGTGTGAAACACCACATCTTCTTTGTGGACCTGCAAATAAACACCTAAGAATACAGTTGATAATAAAATATACACCCGTATTACAGTAGCAATACAGTCGAATTCAAGTTTATACAGCTGTTATAACACTCAATCTTACAGCGTCTATCGCCTCATTAAATGGTCCAGCACTCTTATCAACCTGCTGGGACTTCTCACATGATTGATTGTAGTCATCCATGGAGTTACAACGGTGTAAAATGCTGCTGGCGTGTAAAATGATGGCTCTAAATTGCTGTTATAATATACTCGCTGATGGTCCTTGCAGAAGAACCTGACGGATGGTTGCTCCTACTAAAAACCCCAAAGAAAATGATTCATTAATTAGGGGAGTATAGAGGCTCTTCTTCGAAGAAGATGACACTGTGAAGCTGCTCCCGCTGGAGTACATCTCTTCGCGGCTCGGAACCCCTAATCCGATGACCCGAAAAATTTGAGAGAGGCTACTCTACGAAGATGATGATGGAGGAGTGCTCCCACTAGAAACCCCAAATAGAAAAATGCAGTCAGTTGGAGAGAAATGGGGGCTCCTCTCAGAAGAAGATGACACTGTAATACCTGCTGCCGCTCGAAACCCCTAGAGCGCCCTTACGATAAATTTGAGAGGGAAAGGCGAGGCCTCCGCCAAAATAAAGAGTATTTATATGCGCACCTAATAATGCACGCGCATACGTAGGGAAATTTTTTCGAAAAATAGGTGGCGTTGATGGAGGTGAAACGGCAGCAGCACGATTTGAGGTGGCGGCATAGAACTGGAGGCGTTACTATGGAGCAGGTCGGGCAGCTGGTTGGAGGGAAAACTGCAGCAGTGGCGGCAGGATTTCTGGGCCACGAGCTGCCTATTGGAGGGGTTGACGTGGCAGTATTGACGTGGAGAGCTAGGACATCTGTGTAGGAGCTCGGGAGAGCTGTTGGTTGCTTGCATGGGTGGAGGAAGTAGGGCTGCTGCAGGGTGGTGTCCGTAGCAGCTTCATGGAGGCGTGCTACATGGGTGGTCGGCCTGCATACATGGTGGCATTGGAGTAACTGCGCATGCATGGAGGTGGTCGGAGAAGCTTCATGGTCTTGGTGAAAGTCGGGCTGCTGTAGGGTGGAGATTGAGGAGGCAGAAGTGGTCGAGCAAGGGTGACGGACCGAGATATATATATATATATATATATATATATATATATATATCAGATATATGTATATACGCGCAGCGCGGATTCTCTGTATATCCGCGCTTTCAACGAACGTTGGGCTCTGTTCGACGAACACGGGTTCTGTTCGACGAACAAGGGCTCTGAACAACGGACGGCCGATCGACGAACGACGAATGGCCACGATCAACGAATAAGCTTCGATCGACGAACGTCGGGCTAACGACGCGCTCCGTTCGACGAACACGGGCGTTGCGTGTATAAACATATATCTTTAGCCCGCGTTCGTCTAACATATATTATTCGTCGATCGTGGCCATTCGCCGTTCGTCGTTCGTCGTTCGCCCGTCCGTTGTTCGGAGCCCGTGTTCGTCGAACAGAGCCCCGTGTTCGTCGAACGGAGCCCGCGTTCGAAGAAAGCGCGGATACAGGGCGAAACCGCGCTGGGCATTTTTATATGTTTATATGTATATATATATATATATATGTTTATATGTTTATATGTAAAACGAACAAAATGCGATAATTTATTTAAAAACAACGAACAAAAAGCGATAATTTATATCTATTTATATATATATATATAAACAGATATATATATACAACGAACAAAATGCGATAATTTGTTTAAATATCTAATAAGATATTAGCCTAAAACGATAACTAAAATACCAATCATCAACCGCCCAGACCGCGTGTCTCCTCCCCAACGATTTTTCGGAGGAAAAGACGGCCAGGCTCCAAGGAGATCGCCAGACCACGCGGTCTGAGGTTTTTCCCTTCTTTTTGTTATTTGCACCCCCTATCTCTGCCCCGACTCTCTTGTACCTCAGGCAGCCCGTAATTTTTGGATCTGCCCATTTGGGTAGCCTCCGCGTCTATAAATAGAGGGGTAGGAGTACCTGAAATGGGACTTTTGCTTCGAGCCTCCAGCTTGCAACATGTGCAAGCGGTCTCGATTTCTATCGCTTTTGTACCTCTCACCCTTACCTGTTTTAGACCCCCTCCTGTAACATCCTTTGAAAACAAATGAAGTAGCTTTTTTCTCTCAGAGATCTCCTATCTGACATCCTCCGTCCCAAGTAACCTGCACTCCACAGTCTTCCCTCATCCCTTCTAAGTGTGAGCTTTGGAGATATGAATAGCCGGTAGGATCAACGTCTTGTAGTGGCGGCCTTCTTGTATGTAGGTGTCACCGCAAGGCGGCAGTTCTGGGTGTTAAGACCCGGAAATGTAAGCAAAAAAGGGGGTCTTACAATTCTCAGGTCTGATAAGGATCGCAACAATTCTTCAGGTTTGCCTCCATCTAGCTTCCTACCACTGTGGGTTGACGACTCAAGGCATAAACAACCTTATTGGCCTTATTTGGGTGGTATTGAAGGGCAAAATCATAATCGCAAAGAAATTCCAACAACCGGCATTGACGGAGGTTCATCTATTTTTGGGTGAAGACATATTTGAGACTTTTATGGTCGGAGAAGATTTCACATTTAATTCCGTATAGGTAGTGCCTTTAGATTTTGAGGACAAAGGCTACCATACCCAATTCTAAGTGGTGGGCTGGGTAGTTAGGCTCGTATGGCTTCAATTGCCGAGACGTGTAAGCAATTATTTTGATGTGTTGCATCATCACGACTCACAATCCTTTCAGAGATGCGTCAGTGTAGATTTGGAAACCCTTGGGTCCAGATGGAATTGTAAGGATCGGTGCTGAGGTCAAGCGATTCTTTTATCTCATTGAATGTTGCCTCGCATGGTCTGCTTTGCTTCTAGAGTAGATAAGGTGTCATTTATGAAGGTGATAACAAAGTGAACTAAGTAAGGTTCGAACACTCTATTCATCAAATACATGAATGCGGGTGAATTGGTTAACCCAAAAAGCATTACCATGAATTCATAATGTAAATACTGGGAGCTGAATGCAGTTTTAGGTACATCCTTCTCCCGGATCCGAAGTTAGTAATAGCCTGATCGTATATCTATCTTGGAGAAGACGGAAGCACCTTGCAGTTGGTTGAATAACACGTCGATTCTTGGTAAGGGGCAAGTATTCCGAACCGTAAGTCGATTTAACTCTCTGCCTAACATCCCTGGTGGTCCATGCAAAAGATAAAATTATGCGTGAAGCAGAGGGAATACCTTTCAGCATGATGGACTGTCCGTTCAAGCTTTGGAGGTTGATCACCCTGGTCGAGCAATTAATTCAGGTCTTATGCTCAACCAGCCACTCCATCCCCAGCATGATATCGAAACCGATTATCACTAATATTGTCACTTAAACTTTGAATTCCATGTTTTCTAGTAGAGCTTGGAATGAACACTTCTCCGTAAAGGTTATATATGATTCATCTGGATGTCGAATGCGTATTGACATTCCAGCCGATCGGATGATGTAGGTCTTTAAAGAAACAAAGTATCGTGATACAAAGGAGTGCATGGCTACTGCATAAAATAAGGTTTTGGCAGGTTGACCTTGTACCATAAGTAATCTTGGAAGTAGTTATTTATCTTATAACAGCGTTTATAATAACCAAGATTACATCAAACTCAATGATAAGCACCACCGAGAAAACTATACACCGATAACTATACCCGGAGTTGTTCCTTGTTGTAAGCCCAGAGCATAAGCATCCAGAGGTGTGGCTCTGACATTCCTTTGCATCACTCATCCTATATCTGCAGCTCCGTGAACAGCTCCTAGACCAGGCCTCTCTGCGTCCTGCGGGAAGAAAGCTCAGATGTGTCCGGGCTGATGGCACAGTAAGCAGTTCCCTGCGAAGGGTACATCTCATCGCACTACTGATGTCGGATGGGGTACTGGTTGTTACGGTTGGTGGCGATGATGTTGTCTCCTATCTCAAAACTATCATCGAGGAGTAATTACCCTCTCCCATCCTCTTGGTGCAACGATTGTCTCTATAGGTCTCCTTCGCCATTAGGCTACCATAATCTGGTCCATCTCTAGTGCAGCGGTGTGGGTGGGGATGTTGTGGAATGAAGTCTGTGTTATTATAATCAGGGCCTGGCGTAGGTCATCGTGCAGACCTCCGTAGAACCTAGCAGCTCTGTCTCTGCCTGTCATCGCAAGTATTCTCAAAAAGTGGGCTAAGTGGATAAACTCTCTCTGGTATTCTGGTATCGTCATATCTCCTTGACAAATCTATAGAAAGCGCTCCTACATCTTAGCTCGGTCGACATCGGGTATGAAGTGTTCTAAATGTGCCTCCGAAAATTCTCCCCATATAATAGTGTTGAGTGCGTGTCCTATAAAAGTGAAATGAATAGCTACCCGCCACCAGTCGCGGGCATATTCCTGAAGTAGGGTTACCACCAAGGAAACTGCAAAAATCATTGGGCATCTCATCCCTACTAGTAGTTCCTCGACTCTTTCTACCCACTCTTCTGTCTGCATAGCAGTCTCAGAACCTCAGTAAGTAGGAGGTCTCAACCCTCAAAAAGTCTTTAGCATGTCAGACTTATGAATGAATTGATGTTGTTGTTGGGCAATAACAGTCTGGAACATGCCTGGCAAGGCTGCGAGGGTTTAACACAGCTCTGTCTCTACAAAGGGAGCAGTAGGACCAGGTGGTGGAATCATGGAGTGGTACTGGTCACTCGAGGAAGATTTCCTTTTACTCAACTCGGGTATCTGGAGAAGTAACATGGGAAGACTCAGGAGTTTGCAAACTAATGGGATTTGCAGAACTAACTAAAGCAGAAATGAGTGTGCGGGTGTGCAAATGTGCATCCTAGAATCCTTAAACTTCTACCTAAAGAGGTCCACCAAGATTCCGATGCATGGTTCGTCCCAAACCAAGAAACGGAGCGTAGGAAGGATGGATTCTGAAGCTGCCCCACATGAACGGATCGTTAATTCTCAAATCTAATTATAAGACCCCCCCCCCCCCCCCTCCTCCAACAACAATCGGGTCGGGTCAAAGACGGGACTTACCGCCCAAGATGGCCATACTATGCTTTCCGAGTGGAAAGAGGCCTGTTGGTAAAATGACCCTCAATGTTCCCTTGATTTGAAGAGACCTCACACTCAATGCTAAGTACAAGTTGTATCTGATAAACCCTGTTTTTATCTCATAAGTATGCAGGACTAGGGCACACCATGGTGTAATGTATGATCAGCTGAGACGAGCTCTCTGTCTCAGCTAAACCGCTGAGACAAGACAAGGAGCCGCTGAGAAGGTGTCTAGGCAAGCTGAGCTGCAGATAGAAGAAAACCGCTGAGACAACTGTCTATCTCAGCGGATCCGCTGAGATGGGACATAAGCAACCGCTGACCATCTCAGCCCAACCGCTGAGACAGATTCAAAAGTGATCTGGCGGGTTCTGCTTTTGGCGTAAGCCACAGAAATGCATATTGGGGTCCGCCAATCACTCTCATACCTGTTAGGAGGACAGCTAAGAGCCGTTGAGGGTCAATGGTGTATAAAAGGAATAAGTTAGGGTTGAGTAAACAACATTTGCTATTGATCTTACTCTCCAGCACACAAACTCAAGAACAATATTGTTCCATTGTCGGCAGCCAAGAACTGAGCTCACTCAAGGCTGCAAGGAGAAAAGAGATTGCAAGTAGATGAAGTCCAACATCTGAAGGGCTGATCAAGAAGAATCAAGTTGGAGCTGCATTTATCCTCCCTGGTTCAAGTCTGCAACAGCAGTTGTTAAGAAGAAGAAGAACAAGGCTTGATCTCTTCTTCTTTCAATCTGTAATTTATATTATATCATTTGTAGGAGCCTTTAGGTTTTGAGACTGTTGGGCTTTATTGCTTGAGTGTGTAAGGCTGATTGGCCTGAGTTGTAGAGCTGAGAGGTCAACTTAAGGTAGGACTAGGAGGTGGTCTGAGTTGTAAGAGGTGGATTCCTCTGAGGTAGGGCTGTTGTGCCTGAGGTAGGGTTTGGGAAAACCTGAGAGATCCTGTGAGATCTGTGTTGTAGGCTCTTGGAGCTGAGCTTGGAGAAGTTGGCCTTGTCTAACTCATTGTTAGAAAGGTGAAGGGGGAAAGAGGACTACTCAAGACACCCTGTCTTGAGGAACCTCTATAAATCTCTTTGTGCTTTCTGAGCTTGATAATTTGCTAACCTAAATTCAGAAAACACTAAGCCTAAAATAAAAGAAACATATTCACCCCCCCCCCCCCCCCCTCTAGGTGTTTAAGACTATATCCTATATAAACTATCAAGTGGTATCAGAGGGAGGTTGGTCAAGAAAGACATAACTGTCTGACCAGATACTATAAAGGAATAGTCTTATCAATCCAATGGCTTCCTCTGGATTGTAGAAGGAGATGGGATCCATGAAGTTGCCCATATGCAACAAAGAAAACTTTGGCTTATGGAAGCAAAGGGTTAGATTATATATGGAAGCATCTGATCCAAGGATCTACATAACTGTAAAGCAAGGGCCTTTCACCTTTCAAGCTGCCTCCACCAAAGATCCAACAAGAAGAGTGCCCAAGACCTTCAATGACTTGACCAATGATGAACTTGCATTGTTCACTATGGACAAAAGAGCCCAGAACATCATAGTAAATGTTATTAATGATTCCACATTTAAAACTGAGTACACTGCACTACTGCCAAGGAAATGTGGGACACATTAGTAGTATATATGGAAGGGACAGCTGAAGCGAGGAATGATAGAAAGTCACTCCTTAACCAAGAGTATGAAGCCTCCAGGCACCTCAGCCAGGAGAGCATCTCTATGTGCTATGAGAGGTTTTTCAGAATAGTCAACGAGTTGAGAACCTATGAGAGAGTGTTCATTGATTATGAGCTGAATAATAAGTTCCTTAAATCTCTGACAAGGGATTGGGACACAAAAATCTGTGCTATCAGGGAAGTGGCTACTCTTGGTGAGACCCCCACTCATACACTGTTTGGAAAGCGGCTCTCTTATGAGATGCAGCTGTCTGCAAGAAAGGAAGAGGATTCCTCAACAAGGGCTCAGGCAAGGGAGAAAGCTGTAGATCTCAAAGATGACAGCTCCAAGAAAAGCAAGGGCAGGATGGTGTCTCCTCCAAGGAGAGGTGTTGAATCTTCTGAAATCAGCACCTCAGATAGCTCTTCCTCTGATGAAGAGTTTGCTGCCTTCTCAAGGCAGTTCAAGAAGATGAGGAGGAGGAAGCAATGGAAGAACAAGACCTCCTCCTCATCACACTCCAAGAAAGACAACAGGAAACCTAAAAGATAGCACCCAAAGGGTGACAGGTATGATTCCAAATCTAGTAAACATGTTTCAAATAACATTATTTGCTATTGCTACAGCAAACCTGGATATGTCATAGCTGACTGTCCAGCCAAAGGAAAGGAGAAGAGTGATAAGAAGCATCATCACCAAAAGGATAGGAAGGGTGAAAAATCCTTCCTAGCAAAAAAAGGAAAAAGCTGGAGTGAATCTGAATCCTCAACTTCAGATGCAGAGAATGAAGAATAAGCCTACATAGGGCTGTTTGCAACAGAAGAAGATGAAGATTATCCCGCTGCCAAGGTTGGAGTCAGGGCCCCTCTATCACACTCAGATAGTGATATAGAGGAGGATGAAGAGGACAATGTTCAGCTAGGCCTCATGTCCATCACTGATGAGGAGGACAGTCGGAACATCTTAGAAAATGAACAGGTATTAATTCATTCCTTATCCTCTTCTGATTATGAGACTCGCCCAGAATCTGGAGCACCTTCATCAATTGGTGGAAGTGATTCAGAAGCTGAGGTAGATGTCAATCAATTGATTGACAACTATGATGCTCTCTTGGAAGTTCTGAAAAGGAGCAAAAAGCTAGCCAAGAGGCAAGCCCAAGAGATTGATTCCCTTAAGATGGAAAAACAAGAATGCACTGAATCTTCTACCAAGATGAGTCAGATGTATAGGGAAATTAGCCATCTGAAGGGGATAACTATCACCCATCTGAGCACCATATCCCTGAAGAACAAGGTCATCAAGGATCTTGAGGAGAAGCTTGTTAAAGAAAGAAGTCTAGTGGCTCAATTCTCCATGACAAAATATATGCTCCCTATTATTGACTTCTTCTCTTCTCAATCCAATAGGAGAGTACTAGGATTCAATAAAATGGAAGCAGGAGAAGGGAGTGGAGAAAAGAGAAGGGGTAAGGCTAAACCTCAAACCACCTTTCAAAAGGTATTACTCCCTTCCAACAGGTATGACCATGAAAGCATATATGGTCACTGGAAGAATGGAAGTACCTATAAGAAGGAAAACACTCCTTCCCATAGTGGAAGAAAGGGAATGGGATTGAGTGCTATGAAGGCTCCCCATGAGGAAATTCAAATGGCCCAACCTGGACCATTTGTATTTGGTACATCAACTCCTTCATTCAAGAATAAGAAAGCAAGCCCTTCTAAGGTTGATTTAGCCAAGAACATGACTGCTGACAAATCAGTGGACATGTCTAATTGCTCAGTGTCTAATGCCATCAAAACATGCATTGCCCAAAAGCCAAATAAAGTCGATGCCATTAATACAAAGACCACTAAGACTGTCCACAGATTGACTTTCAGCCAAATCCGTGCTGAAAGAAACAAGAGAAAAGCTGTTGTCTCTCCTCCTGAACATGTGGACTGTGCTGCACACCCCTCAAGAAATGTTTAGAAGAGGAGATACAACATTCATGAATGTTGGTGTTGTGGTAAAGTATGACACTTTGCCATGGACTGTTGGCACAATCCTAATGTGCCATGTGGAAAGATGAGACTTCCTGCAAAGGGTGCAGCTAGTGTAAGGTCATTTCATCATGCTAACAAGTACCTAGAACCCAAAGCAATTTGGGCTCCTAAGGATAACTAAACTTCTTCTTGTAGGATAGTTCAACTACCAGCCTCAACCAAATTTGGTACTTTGAGAGCGGGTGCTCAAGGCACATGACAGGAACAAGAAATCTTCTACAGGACTACAAGGCTGTGAAGAATGGACCCAGAGTTATCTTTGGGGGGTCAGAAAAGGGAATCACCAAAGGATATGGTATGATCTCCAATGGCATAGTCTCAATTACAAGGGTAGCTTATGTTGAAGGGTTGCAACACAACCTTGTAAGCAAAAGTCAACTATGTGATCTAGGATATGTCATTGAATTCCATAATGACAAGTGCTTGATTAAAAAGTCTAAAGACTTAGAGACCATTCTCTCAGGCACTAGGAGTGGGAATGTTTATTGTTTAGACTTTATATGTAGTAATTCTCTTAGATCTGTTTGTCTTGTAGCTAATGAGAATGAGTCCCTTTGTGTTCAATGGCACAAAAGTCTTGCTCACATTAACTATAAGACAATGTATAGACTATTCTCTAAAAATCTTGTTAAGAATAGTCCTAATATAAAATGTATTAAAAGTGGTCCTTGTCACGCTTGCCAAATGAGTAAGCAAACAAGGGCGACCTTTAAAAGTATTGGCTCCAAAGACACTGAAAGATGTCTTTATCTCTTGCATATGGACTTGTTTGGTCCTTTGCAAATTCAGAGCCTAGGTGGGAAGTTGTATACTTTGGTGATTGTTGATGATCACTCAAAATATACATGGGTATTCTTCCTAAAGAAGAAGTCTGATACTCTAAATATCTTTATAACTCATGTCAAAACAATTCATAATGACTTGCAATGTGCTGTGGTCAGGACTAGAACTAACCATGGCATAGAATTTCAATCTGAAGCTATGACAAGGTTTTGTCAAGAATATGGTATAACCCAAGAGTTCTCCTCCCCAAGGACTCCACAACAAAATGGTATGGCTGAGAGGAGGAATAGGACCTTGATAGAAGCTGGGAGAACACTGCTTAGTGACTCCTCACTCCCAGAATACTTCTGGGCTGAGGCAGTCAATATTGCATGTCATGTTCTCAATAGAGCTTCCATCAATAAGGTTCATGGAATAACTCCCTATGAGATTCTGAAAGGCAAACAACCTACAATTTCATACTTTAAAATCTTTGGCTCCAAATACTACATTTTAAACAATGGAAAATCTCAATTAACAAAGTTTGCAGAGAAATGCAATGTGGGTGTTCTTGTTGGCTATAGCTCACATAGTAGAGATTATATAGTGTATAACAAGAAAATTCATGTTGTAGAGGAGTCTATGCATGTAGTATTTGATGAGACCAGCCTAATATATAAGGGTTGGTCTATATCTTCTGTCTTGGCAGGAAATGAACAGGATTTGGAAAGGATGTCTATACAAGACACACCCAGCAGCAGCAAAGCTTATTCTGATGCTGCCATCCCTGAAGAGGAAGAAGCCAATGCTGATGAAGACACTGTTGAACCAGCAGAAATAGCACAGCAAGTTGAGAACAGACTGCCTACAGTTGTAAGACATCTAAGGGATCATCCAAGAGAACAAATAATTGGAGATCAGAATCAAGGTGTATTAACCAGAAGCAGGGCTCATAATGAAGCCCTATTCTTGAGCTTCCTATCACAAATGGAGCCCAAGAACTTTGAAGAAGCCAACCAAGACACCTTTTGGATTCAAGTTATGCAAGAAGAACTTCAACAATTCAAGAGATGCAAGGTCTGGAAATTGGTGCCAAAACCTCAAGGACACAATATCATAGGTACCAAATGGATTTATAGGAACAAGTTAGATGAAAATGGCACAATCATAAAGAACAAGGCAAGGCTGGTAGCCAAGGGGTATAGACAGGAAGAAGGGATAGACTTTGATCAAACCTTTACCCATGTTGCAAGGTTGGAAGCAATTAGGCTATTCTTTGCCTATGCTGCCCACAAGGGGTTCAAAGTGTATCAAATGGAAGTCAAATCAGCCTTCCTCAATGGTGACTTGAAGGAAGAGGTATATGTTGAGCAACCATCAGGTTTTGTACATCCTACCCTCTCTAATCATGTTTACTTACTTAGGAAAGCTCTTTATGGTCTTAAGCAAGCCCCTAGGGCTTGGTATGAGACATTGTCTAGCTTTCTCATCAAGAACAAGTTCTTGAGGGGAAAGATAGATAGCACATTGTTTCTTAGGGAAACAAGGGGCAAGTGTCTCCTAGTCCAAATATATGTTGATGACATAATATTTGGGTCTACTGATGACAACCTGTGCAAAAGGTTTGCCAACCTAATGCAGGGGGAGTTTGAGATGAGCAGTATGGGAGAGCTCAAGTACTTTTTAGGCCTCCAAGTAAAACAGTCTGATGAAGGTATATTCATTTCTCAGACCAAGTACACTAGGGAGCTTATCAAGAAGTTTGGGATGGAATCAGCTTCCACCATGAAAACACCCATGGGGTCCAACATTTCCATGGACAAGGATGAGAAGGGCAAGGTCTTTGATGAATCCATATACAGGTGCATCATTGGATCCCAGTTATATTTAACTGCTAGTAGACCAGATATTATGTATGATACATGTGTGTGTGCTAGGTACCAGGCATGTCCTAAGGAATCTCACTACTCAGCTGCAAAGAGGATTCTGAGATACCTTAAAGGCAGCCTACATCTTGGCCTTTGGTACCCTAAGAACATTGATTTTGAACTAATTGGATTTTTAGATGCAGATTTTGCAGGCTGCAAAGAAGACAGGAAAAGCACAAGTGACACTTGTCAATTCCTAGGAAGAAGGTTGATATCATGGAGCAGCAAAAAGCAAACATGTGTGGTTATCTCCACTGCTGAGTCTGAATATATTGCTGCAGGGAGCTGTTGTGCACAGCTATTGTGAATTCATCACAAGCTAGAGGACTACAACCTCAAGGTAAGTAACTCTCCTCTTTATTGTGACTCATCCAGTGCTATCTCTATTGCTAAGAATCCTGTCTCTCACAGCAGGACTAAGCATATAGAAATAAGATATCATTTTATAAGAGAACATGTAGAATCTCAAGATATCTGCCTTGAATTTGTCCCCACTGACAGTCAAGTGGCTGATATCTTCACTAAGCCATTGGATGAGGCCAAGTTTAATTCCTTCAAGATTGAGCTAGGAATGTTAAATGTAGAATAGTGTAAAACACTTCATTCTTCCAATCTTGATTTGATATAACTTAAAATGTTAACACATCAACCCTATGAGAGACATGATTAGGCATTCGAGTAATCCTATCTCTAATGATTTTAAAGTAGTATGATCAGCTTAACAAGAACAATCTGTTTCAGATGAGCTTCAGGTTGCACTTAGACAGCTGGGAAAAAGTCTCAGTTCGACGAACTCTTGCCTGGGTTCGATGAACATCGTGTTTCAGTTCGACGAAATTGCTCCTCAGCTCGACGAATTCATTCTTCCAGCCAGTTTAGCAGATTTTTTCTTCAGTTCGACGAACTCAGCTTTGAGCTCGACGAACTCAGCTTTGTGTTCAACGAACTCAGCTTTATGATGTTATTTCAGATGAACTCAGCTTTGTGTTCTACGAACTTCAGTTTGAGTTCGACGAACTCAGCTTTGAGTTCGATGAACTCAGCTTTGTGTTCGATGAACTCAGCTTTATGATGTAGTTTCAGATGAACTCAGTTTTGTGTTCGACGAACTCAGCTTTATGATGTAGTTTCAGATGAACTCAGCCTTGTGTTCGATGAACTCCAGTTTGAGTTTGACGAACTCAGCTTTGAGTTCGACGAACTCAGCTTTGTATTCGACGAACTCAGCTTTATGATGTAGTTTCATTTACACTTACAATTATAAGAGCAATCAAATCCAATTACTATGGCTTATTTTACCTAAGTCTTAAGCCATATAAATAGCCAATCTGATTAGTGAAAAGCACACGACCTTTCTCTTCCAACCGCCGAGACGAAACACCTACTCTTCCATCCCAGCGCACTCCTCCACCACAGCAATGGCTCCCAAAAGCTCTAAAGATCTTCTTGAAGGATATGAGATAGTAAGGCATGGGTTTGCCCATGCTCCAGAAGAAATTAAGGGAGTGATTCAACTCGTAGAAGACCTAGGCCTGGAATTTCTACTATCTGAACCCTGTGTCATTCTCAGAACTGAAGTTCAGGAATGGTTTGGTAATGTCAAGTTGTCCACCTCCAAATGCCCCCTCAAGTCAAAGATTGCAGAAGATAGAATCAAGATAACCCCAACAAAACTATAAAAAGCATTACATCTTCCATCCTGGAGTCCAAGTGAAAAGGATGACATCTCAAACAAGATAAGAAAAAGGCTCTAAAATGGACTGAGTACAATGATGCCAAAATTTGCTCATTGTAGAGGAAATTTTTTAACCAAAAGGGAAAACTTTTATAAGATATTGTGGGAAAACCCATTCTTTGCAAACCAGGGTCCCATGATACAATCTCAAAGTACATGTTTGACCTCATGACAAGAATAATTCTGAAAAAGAAAACCTCTTGGGGAGAGGTCATCTTTCAAAGAATAAAGGAATGCCTTCAAGCATCCAATATGAGAAGAATTCTCTCCTTATACCTCCTGCAAACCCACCATGACAATTTTAACACATCCAAAGGAGAAAATCTTCACGATCTCAAGAGAATGGACATCAAGACTTTAGAAAGATTCACCAGGGTATTGCCTATGAGTCAGCCCTATGAAACTAAAGGAAAAGAGAAGACAACCCCCTCATCTTCTAAGAAAACAAGGCTGATCATGTCCAGTTCTGAGTCTGATCATTCAGACAAAGATGAAGATGATGGTGCTAACATTGGTTCACACAGCATTCTTGACAAGAAGGCCACACAAGTTGACATGCCAGCTGTCTCTGTCCACCCACAACAGCTGGACAAAGTCATAACCTCTGGTAAATAATACCTCTAATTCTTCACAACACATTTAAGTAATTAATTATATCTAATCACCACAATTAGTCAAATCTGACATCAAATAATGTGGACCCCATATACTCAACCACTGATGTCTGCTCCATCTGAGGTGGAGCAATAACAAGATCAAGCCTCCCTAGACATCTCAAACATCAATGATGTTGATTAGACAGAAGGCCATCACCTCAAAATTTACAAGGTCAGATTGACACAATTATCTTCAGTCTTGAATAAAGAATAAGAAACATTCCTGAAAATGCACCAGCACTATGGTCATTACCTTCACAAGGTTCAACTGATGCCCCATCTGAGGGGCAGCAGCCACAAGAGCCATCAACTGATAAAGATCAGGTTATAGGTAAGCCCTAAAAACCCAGCCTAAACATTCTGTTGAAATTGTTGAAGTGGAAGTTAGAGGGCATTTGGACGTGGGTGGTCTGGGAGGAGGTCGGGCGGTCTGGCGTGACCGCACGTCCTGGCGGTCTGCCTCTACGGTCTGGCTTGTCTAAGCCTAGTTGCGGTCTCCTGGCTTGATCGCTGGTATGGGTCCAAGGCGGCTGAAGGTGAAGGCCGCGCGGTCTGTCTGTGACCGCGTGGCGGGCTAATCGTCTTCAGGTGTGCGCGGTCTGTGCGTGACCGCGTGGCGAGCTGTCTTCTTCAAGGCTGTGGCGGTCTGGTGTGACCGTACAGTTTGATCTAGGTTTTTCCAGAATGCGGTCTGGTGGCTGACCGGGCCTTCTGGTGGTATTCGCGGACTAAGGGACTTAGTCGCGCGGTCTCAGTTCGCGGTCTCAGGAGGAGACTGGTATGCGAGCTGGTCGCTGTTCGCGGTCTCAGGAGGAGACCGGCATGCAAACAGGAGTTCGTGGTCTGAAGGCGAACTGGCTGTGTTCGCGGTCTCTGGCGAACACAGGGGGTGAACAGCTTCTGGCGGTCTAGCGATCTCCTTTGGAGCCGCGACCTGCTGTGAGAGTGGCGGTCTCTCATGGGTGATGTTGAAGTTGGCGAGTTCACCAAAATGAAGCAGGAGTACTGTTGCTGATCGCGCGGTGTGACCGGTCAGGTCGCACGGTCTGGAGGGTGGTGTTCCTATCTCATAGGGTCGTGACTAGATCAGGTCCCACGCCTATAAATAGGGCCCATCGGCAGCAATAATTAAGACACACCAAGTGTAAGCTGAGTTCTCTTCTTTCCTGCGGTCTCTATTTGTGTGACCGGGCAGTCTGCTGATTGAACTCTTATTGTGCAGCTTCTGCAGATAGTGCGGGCAGCAACGATCACCTCTTCCTCTGAAAGTGTTCGGGCAGTCTGCGGCTTGGAGTTGTGTTGCTGGAGTTTGGGAGAATCAGGAGTTCGGAAGGAGGGGTGCGGTCTGATCAGCGGTCTGGTGTTGTTCTGAGATCGGCAGCGGGTTGCGGTTTGGCGAGTTGCTGAGGTCGCAAGGGAGACCGCGCGGTCTCAAGTTATCTTCAACTTGTATTATTTTCCTTTGGTGATTGTGCTGGCGAAATCATGTCTCGCCAAGCATGCCTTGCCTTGTAATTTGAAGTTGCTATCAATAAAGATCTTTTGTTTGCCTCCATTTGCTTCTGGTTGGTTGGCTTGTGAACTCTAAGTTGACTAACTCCTGCTCGCTTCATAAAGATTCGAAAAATTTCGCATGGTATCAAAGCGAGGTTGGAGTGGTTGAGCAGTGAGTAACTTAGAGTTGCCATCGCCTTTGTGAAGAAGGAACCAGTGGTAGAGCAATGGAAGCGAGGGGTCTTGGAATTGAGATGCTTACATCGACTAACTTCAAGAAGTGGAAGTCGTGTATGCAAAGCTATCTTCTAGTTGAGACCTCTGGGAGGTAGTTGGAGGAGATCAGACGCAGGAAGTTGTCCCGGAAGGGGATAATGGGGCTGAGGTGAGAACTTGGAGGAGGACGAATGCGAAGGCAGAATTCACTCTGAAGAGAGCAATTTCACCTGATCTGTTTGATCACATTCTGGGATGTGGATCGGCTGCGGAGATCTGGAGAGCCCTGGATGGGCTGTTTAACAAGAAGAATGTAGCGAGACTACAGTTCTTGGAGAATGAGCTGGCAAGGTCGGCTCAGGGTGATCTTTCTATCTCCACTTTCTTTCTGAAGATGAAGAACTTGTGCGCTGAAATCTCAGCATTGGATCCTGATGAGCCTATCTCTAAGGTGAAGCTGAAGAGGCTCATCATCCGCGGCTTGCGGAAGAAATATGTTGCCTTTGTGACGTCGGTGCAGGGATGGGCAAATCAGCCGTCTCTGTTGGAGCTGGAGAACTTGCTTGCATCGCAAGAAAGTTTGGCAAGACAGATGGCAGGGGTGTCGGTGGCTGGGGGAGATGGTGAAGTGCGCTCTTCTCGGGGAAGATGAAGAAGTGGGATAAGAAGAAGAAGACCGCTGGAGGAGGCTATGGGCCTTCAACTTCTGGGCAGCAGGAAAGGGGTATGCTCCCAAGGCTGACGGGAAGAAGAAGGGTGAAGGTCCGAAGTGCTTCAAGTGTGGCAAGTATGGCCACATCAGGAAGGATTGCAAGGTGGACACCCAAGCTGGGCATGCTGCGGAGAAGGAGGAAGCTGAGGCCAGGCACATTCAAGGAGGTTGGGGAGGAGCCTTCTCGGCTTCTGTTGGAGCTTCTGCTCCTATCAACTATCTGGAGGACTAGATCGTGGACTCGGGGTGTGGTCATCACCTCACCGGAGATGAGACCAAGCTTTCTTCTGCACAGCCCTATACAGGTAACAATGCAATCATTACTACTGATAATACTGTGCATCCAGTAGAGAAGGTGGGGGTTGTTTCCTTGGGCAGTGATAGAGGGCCACTTACTTTGAAGAGTGTCTATCACGTGCCTGGTGTGAGGAAAAACCTCTTCTCCGTGACCAACGCTGTAGACGTTGGGTATCACGTTTTGTTCGGCCCAACAGAAGTGAAGTTTCTACGCAATTTTGAGGCTGTAAAGGCCGAGGTCGTTCATGTCGGGAGACGGGCAAAGGACTTGGTCATTTTATCGATAAGTTCCTACGTTGACAAGATGAAGACGAATGATGGTGCCGTTATATGGCATGAGAGGTTGGGGCACGTAGGGATGGACAAGCTGAAAGCTATGGCGGTGAGAGGTCTGGTCAAGGGCCTGCCAAGTCTATCTTCCTACGGTGAAGGTCATGTTTGCGCAGGATGCCAGTTCGGCAAGTCTCATCGACTACCGTTTGACAAGTCGCAGACAAGGAGTAGTGTGCCGTTGGAGTGCATCCACGGTGACTTAATGGGACCTATTGCTACCCTAAGCCTCGGAGGCAGCAGATATATGCTGGTGTTGATCGATGATTACACCAGATATGTCTGGGTATATTTCCTAAAGGAGAAGGCGGAGGCATTTGCCAAGTTTGTGGAGTTCAAGGAGCTCGTGGAGGGTCGGATAGGACTGAGGGTGAAGAAGCTGAGGACTGACAATGGAGGGGAGTTCACCTCCAGTAAGTTCTCTACTTTTTGCAGGAAGGAAGGCATCCGGAGAGAGCTCACTTGTGCACATACTCCACAACAGAACGGAGTTGCAGAACGGAGTTGCAGAGCGGAAGATCCGTCATCTGACGGAGACCTGCAAGTGTTGGCTGCATGCCAAGAGTATCCCAAAGTCCTTCTGGGCGGAGGGAATGTCTTGTGCTGCCTACGTCATCAACAGGATGCCTTTGAGTCCCATCAACATGTTGAATCCGCATGAGATGATGTTCAAGGAGAAGCCAAGCGTGGCACACCTTAGGGTGTTTGGTTCCACCTGCTACGTGCATGTTCCAGATGCTCTTCGGACAAAGCTAGATGCAAAAGCAAGGAAGCTAGTCTTCGTGGGATACGAAGAGCGGAAGAAAGGTTGGAAGTGCATGGACCCGGAGACGCGGAGATTTGTGGTATCTCGCGACGTCGTGTTCGATGAGGTGACATCTTACAAGGGGTCTTCTGATGTGGAGCTACCAGAGAGCAGGGTGGAGGTGCCGGAGAAAGTTGTGGAGGATCTTCAGGTAGAGCTACCTGTGTCACCAGGTGGTCCATCTCCTTCTAGTTTCGAGACGGGGGCTTCTGGTTCAGGGAGCAGGGGGAGCGATGCTCCTAGCACGTCTGGAAGAGGAGCTAGGGAAGAAGCAGCTGGAGATAATGTGGTTCAGGGGAAGGAGCTGAGGAGGTTGAAGCGGGCGATCGTCACCCCTGATCGCTATACAGGAGGAAACGCAGTGATCTTCGTCTCATGTTTCTTCGCTGGTCCCTTGGATGAGAGGGAGCCATCGAGCTTTGAGAAGGCCAGAGGCGTGAAGGAGTGGGACATTGCTATGCAAGAAGAGATGACAGCTCTCGAGAAGAATGAGACCTGGTCTCTTGTGCCCAAGCCCAAGGGCACCACTCCTGTGACATGCAAGTGGGTCTACAAGCTCAAGAAGAAAGCTGACGGCAGCATCGAGCGGTACAAGGATCGTCTTGTAGCTCGGGGGTTCTCGCAGCAATACGGTGAAGACTACGAGGAGACATTCAGTCCGGTGGAAAAATGACTTCAGTTCGGTTCATCATTGCCTTGGCGGCGTTCAGTAGATGGGAGATTTGGCAGCTCGACGTCAAGAACGCTTTCTTGTACGGAGAGATTGACAAAGATATCTTCATGGTCCAGCCACCAGGCTTTGTGTCTGATGATTTTCTGGAGCATGTTTGCAAGCTGAAGAAGGCTCTGTATGGGTTGAAGCAAGCGTCGATGGCGTGGTACGGGAAGATCGCAGAATACCTCCTATTCTGTGGATTTGGTGCTTCAGACTCAGACTCAAGCTTGTTCTTCAAGAAGAGCGGGGAGCTTCAAGTCATCGTGCTGCTATATGTCGACGATATGATCGTGACGGGGAACTCGAAGGAGGAGGTAGCGCATCTTCGGGCCGAGCTGTCTATCAGGTTCGAGATGAAGGACTTAGGTGAGCTTCACCATTTACTTGGACTCGAGGTGCAGAGGAAGGAAGGTGGAATGTTGGTGACCCAGGCTGGATATGCGGAGCGGATCGTTGAGCGGTTCGTCATGAAGGAAGGGAAGTGCACTTCCATACCTCTGGAGAAGGCCACAAAACTTCGCAAGGATGAGGGGAGGATTCTGCAAGATCCATTGGTGTTCCGAGCTCTGGTTGAGAGCTTGATTTATCTGACAATCACGAGGCCAGATATTGCATATGCAGTTGGCAGAGTGAGTCGATATATGGCGGAGCCACGGGTACCTCATCTGCTAGCAGCCAAGAACATTCTGAAGTATGTCAAGGCGACCTCGGACATGGGTCTCCTATACAGGAGGGATGCGGGCCTCGAGGTGCACGGGTACATGGATGCTGACTACGGGGGAGATTCGGATGATCGGAAGTCGACATCTGGATTCGTCTTCATGGCGGGCCCTACAGCTATATCATGGTGCAGCAAGAAGCAGGATTCCATATCGGTCTCCACCACGGAAGCGGAATACAAGGCTTCGTCCTTGGCAGCTCAGGAAGCCATCTGGCTTAGGAGGTTGGTGGGAGACGTCCACAAGGAGGTTCGGGGGCCGACTCTGCTTCGCGGTGACAACGAGAGTGCTCTCAAACTGGTTACCAATCCAGTTTGTCACGCGAGGACCAAGCATATCGAGATCGAGCATCACTTCATACGGGAGAAGGTGCTGGAGTGATCTCTTTCGGTCGAGCATGTGCGGAGTGCGGACAATGTGGCGGACATCTTCACAAAAGCGCTGGCGAAAGGGCCGTTCACACGGCTAAGGAGCCTACTGGGGCTAGTTTCAACTTCCCACTTCAAGGGGGAGTGTTGAAATTGTTGAAGTGGAAGTTAGAGGGCTTTTGGACCTGGGCGGTCTGGGAGGAGGTCGGGCGGTCTGGCGTGACCGCACGCCCTGGCGGTCTGCCTCTGCGGTCTGGCTTGTCTAAGCCTAGCTGCGGTCTCCTGGCTTGATCGCTGGTATGGGTCCAAGGCGGCTGAAGGTGAAGGCCGCGCGGTCTGTCTGTGACCGCGTGGCGGGCTAATCGTCTTCAGGTGTGCGCGGTCTGTGTGTGACCGCGTGGCGAGCTGTCTTCTTCAAGGCTGTTGTGGTCTGGTGTGACCGCACAATTTGATCCAGGTTTTTCCAGAATGCGGTCTGGTGGCTGACTGGGCCTTCTGGTGGTATTCGCGGACTAAGGTACTTAGTCGCGCGGTATCAGTTCACGGTCTCAGGAGGAGACTGGTATGCGAGCTGGTCGTTGTTCGCGGTCTCAGGAGGAGACCGGCATACAGACAGGAGTTTGCGGTCTGATGGCGAACTGGCTGTGTTTGCGGTCTCTGGCGAACACAGGGGGTGAACAGCTTCAGGCGGTCTAGCAATCTCCTTTGGAGTCGCGACCTGCTGTGAGAGTGGAGGTCTCTCATGGGTGATGTTGAAGCTGGCGAGTTCACCAAAATGAAGCAGGAGTACTGTTGCTGATCGCGCGGTGTGACCGGTCAGGTCGCGCGGTCTGGAGGGTGGTGTTCCTATCTCATAGGGTGGTGACTGGATCAGGTCCCACGCCTATAAATAGGACCCATCGGCAGCAATAATTAAGACACACCAAGTGTAAGCTGAGTTCTCTTCTTTCTGGCGGTCTCTATTTGTGTGACCGGGCGGTCTGCTTATTGAACTCTTATTGTGCAGCTTTTGCGGATAGTGCGGGCAGCAGCAATCACCTCTTTCTCTGAAAGTGTTCGGGCTTGGAGTTTGTGTTGCTGGAGTTCGGGAGAATCAGGAGTTCGGAAGGAGGGGTGCGGTCTGATCAGCGGTATGGTGTTGTTCTGAGATCGGCAGCGGGTTGCGGTTTGGCGAGTTACTGAGGTCGCAAGGGAGACTGCGCGGTCTCAAGTTATCTTCAACTTGTATTATTTTCCTTTGGTGATTGTGCTGGCGAAATCATGTCTCGCCAAGCATGCCTTGCCTTGTAATTTGAAGTTGCTATCAATAAAGATCTTTTGTTTGCCTCCATTTGCTTCTGGTTGTTTGGCTTGTGAACTCTAAGTTGACGAACTTCTGCTCGCTTCATAAAGATTCTAAAAATTTCACACATTCAGAATCATAAAATCTAACTTTACAATTCTTATTCTAGAATTCCTAGATTCATCCATTCAAGTTGATTTATCTGAGGAGGAGGTGCAGAATCCTCCTCCTGCAGAGAAAGATGAAGGTCTAGGTAAATCTTACATTATTATCCTTAGAACCTCTAAGTAGTTCAATCTAACTCCAACTCATTGTCCCAACATTCCTCGACTCAACAGAAAAGAATGCTCTCTCTGAGTGGGAGGAGGATGATAATGCTGGTGATGTCAATCTGAGTGATCATCAAGATGCTGACACTGAAGATGAACAAGATGATGCCCCAGCTGCTGTTATCAACATTCAACAAGCCTCTTCCTCCACCTCACCCAATGAGGCTCTTCTTAGTGCCATAAACATGACGTTTCAGTCTCATCTCACCTCCATGCAAACTCATCTAGACAAATCAGTTACCTCAGTAAGGGAATTTGTGGATCAGTCCATCAAAAATGTGAAAGATGAAGTCATGTCTGAGGTCAAGGAAATAAAGGAAAACACTAAAATACTCAACAAACAAATGTCCAAATGGTTTGATCTGGCTAAAAATCTGTAATTTCTCATAATACCATTCCAAGATCTATGGACAAACACCTCCAGCTGTCTGAACAGGACATGAGATATGTCAAGAATTATGTCAGTCAAACAGATGAAGTTATAGAGAAGTCAGTCAATCATCTCCAAGAGTATGTCTATTCCACTGCCATGCAGTTAAATGAAGAAGCTGGCAGGTACAAGGAAGAGCTGAAAGCAGAAATTGCATCTGTCTCCCAATCCATTGCTGAAAAAGCCACCTCTTCCCATCTGAATGAAGAAGTTGGCAAGTTAAAAGATGTGCTTCAATCTAATATAGAGAATGTGTTCCAAACCCTCTCTGGAACAATAACTGCAGCCAAGCAAGACCTCCATCAAAAGATATATGAAGAAGCCAAAAAGTGGGAGGACACAAATGTTATCATAAATTCTGACCTCACCCTGAAAGTTCTACAAGGGACAAGGATAGCTCTGAATCCTCCTGAAAGTATCTAGTTGCGGACTAAATCACCTAGAGGGGGGTGAATAGGTGGATTCTATGTCTTTACGCGGAATTAAAATATAACACAGAAATGAACACAATAAAGCACAGCACAGACACAAGGATTTTATAGAGGTTCCCCGATGTGGGTAGTCCTCTCTCCCGCTCCGCCTATCTAGCACTTCGGGCTAGCGTCGGCAACTTCACCAAAACTCGGATTTATCAACAAATCCTACACTCGGAGACAACGGCTCCTACAAGCTCGGAGACAACACTCCTACAACTCGGAAGATAAACTTCCTACAACTCGGAGTAAACAACTCCTACAACTCGGAGTAAAGAACTCCTACAAAATAACTCGGAGTAAACAACTCCTACAGAAATAACTCGGAGTAAACAACTCCTACAGAAATTAAATAAAGTTTAAAATGAAACTTCTCTTGAATCTCAATAGAGATTAACTTCAGATCTGGAGAGACTGAATCTTCTTCTTCCTTTAGAGTGGAAGCTTGGATCTTCAAGAATTAGGAAGAATGAAGAATCGGCAAACCTGATCTGAGTAGGCCCTTTGATTAAATCGAAAAGATCTTCAATATTGAGAGCAGCAACTTGATCAAAGGCCTTCTTATCTGAGAAATCTTTAGCACCACTGAAGAATGAAACTTGAGAGGCGCAGAAGTTAGATCTCAGAAAACTTCTCCAGCACGCGAGGAAGAAGACGGCTGGTTTCTTCTTTTTCTTTTAACAATCGAGAGATATCTTGTATTTGCCCTAAAATAGAAGACTATTTATAGGGAAATCTCCAACGGCTAGGGCAACAGACAAGGAGGGGTCGCCACGTGTACTGTACATTGTCGGCCAACCCTAATTTTGGAAAACGAAACTGAAATTTGAAATCCGTCTGTCCGTCATTCGTCGAGACTTCACGTGAACATTCGACGAATTGACTTAGCCACAGAAAAACACTGAACAACCCGTGAAAAACACCTTCTGTTTTCATTCGTCGGGATTCGTCGGGAGTTCACGAGATCATTCGACGAATGGACTTAGCTGCAGACTTTTCTTCACAAGACTGTCTTTTTGACTTCTGTCTGGATTCGTCGAGATTCGTCGGGAGTTCACGTGACATCTCGACGAATTGACTTAGCCACAGAAATTTCTTCTTCAGACTGGAATTTTGGCTTCTGTCTGGATTCGTCGAGATTCGTCGGGAGTTCACGTGACATCTCGACGAATTGACTCAGCAAAAATATCTTTTCTTTTCCTGAAAACCTGCTCCACTCCTCAAGCTTGAAAACATTTAGTTATGAGTATATGAAGTACACCCCAAAAGAGAGATTACACATGGACCAACACTTTGTTCTGCACAATGAGGGATTACATTGTTTAGAACTGTGTTTGGTGATCCATTGCAACCTGACTTTGGTGTGCACTTAGCATTAAGACCTGCAAACACATAACTAGAGAACAACATCAAATACAACTCAATTCAACTTAGTTCACAGGAACACTTCTTCAAATCAAGGTAATTGTAGCTACAATACCCAACAATCTCCCCCTATTTAAAGAAGTCAGAACCTATGTACTGAGTTGAATTGCACTTAAAAAATATATATCAAATAGATAAGGAGAGTTATAAACTTAACTTTTTCAACTTTCTCTCCCTTTCAACTTTCTCTTTCAACTTTGCCAATTCTAACTTTGCCAATTCTAACTTTGCCAATTCCTCCCAACTTCAAATTCTCTTGCAAATTCAACTTCTCTCCCCCTTTCTGACTACTTCAGATAGGGAAGAAAAAGCATGAGAGCTCAAAGCTCCCCCTCAGCAACTGCATAGGAGTAGTATATGTAGAATCAGCTCCCCCTCAATCTTTTCTCCCCCTTAGTCTTATCTCCCCCTTAGAGTTTCAGTGCCTGGACTGATTTCCTAAGCTTTTCAGCAACCATACTATATTTCTTCTATGCTCTGGTCATGTACCATGAACATCCACTTGTCCAAATGCCTGATTAGAGTTTTGGTTGGCCTTTGGACATACCTGCAAACACAGATTAATTTCCCTTAGGAACCCAAACCGATTTGGGTCCTAGGTTCCGGTTAGCATAACAATAAATATGTCTACTAACTGCAATTCCAGTAGAAAAGCTCTTCTTTGCATTAGACACACAAGGGTTGTGCCAACAGTCGATGTCAAAGTGTCCCACTTTACCACAGCACCAACATTCATGGATGTTGTACCTTCTCTTCCGAGCCTCCCTTTTTGATTTGCAAGTGGCATCAGAATGCTTGATTTCAGTTGAGAAGGCAGGAGCATTCTTTCTATTTTTCATAGCAAGTGGCTGATTGGTTACAAGAGCATATCCATTTTCACTTGGTTTTATCTGTTTGACAGCAACAGATGAAAGCTTGGAAGCTCTTATGGTGTTGATGGCATCAGATATATTCGAGTGAGGGTTGGCTATGGTGTTGCACCCAGTTTGCTTCCTTGCTGGAAAAGATTTTGAGGATGATGCTTCCTTACCCTTGAATGTAGGGGCTGGTGCATTGAACACAAATGGTTCAGGTTGGGCCATTTGGATTTCTTTATGGGGAGCATTCCGAGTACTCGCCACCATCCCCTTTCTTTTACTATAGTTAGGAGTATTTTCCCTGCCATAACAACTTCCAGTCTTCCAGTGATCACGGATGTTGTCCTGATCATACCTGTTAGAGGGAGTTCGCACCTTTTGAAAGGTGGTGTGAGGCCTAGCTTTAGTTGTGCTCTTTCCTCTAGTCTCAGAATCAATTGATCCAGGTTTAGAGAATTTAGCCACTGGCTTTCTTTCCATATAAAGCTTCTTCTCTAAAGATCTGATGGTTCTTTCTTGAGCCTCAGATTTCATTCGAAGTAAAATGAGTTCATTGAATAAGCTAATTACCTCTTTGGTCGTTTCATTTACCTGAGATTCGAAAGGCTTAAGGATTCTAATTTCCTCAGCCTGAGACTCAATCAATTTCTTGCTCTTTTCAAGATCGACTAGGAGAGCATTATACTGATTTTCTAGATTAGGTGTGTCATCATTTTCTGATGAGCTTATCTCAGCTTCAGAGTCTGTAACAGATAGAGGTGCCCTTATGCAGACTTGTTCGGGATAGGTTTCATCTTAGATTTCCTCTCCTGACTCAGATATCGCAGTCAGAGCAAGAAGTGTTTCTTCTTCTAATTCTGAACAGTTTGAATCACTGTCACTTAAGGTCCTGACCTTTTTTTCATTTATGGTGTCTTGGTCTTCCTTTGATCCTTCCATAAGAACTATTAGGTCTATGTTTTCCTTCCCTTTATGAGGCGAGTCATAGTTATTCGAATCTGAATTTGCTGTAATCCCAAAATAAGCTTCATCATCCGAGCTTGACTTAACTGAGTCACTGTCGCTAAGAGTCTTGGTCTTCTTTGCTAAGAAGCTCTTTTCTTCTTTCCTTTTTCCCTTGAAGGATTTCTTCTCTTTGTATGGACATTCCGTACTTATATGTCCTGGCTTATTACAACAATAACAGACAATATCATTCGAAATATGTTTATTCGGTTTGGTTTTATACCTGTCGTTGCTGTGTTCTTTCTTGTGATGTTCATCATCATGCCTTGACCTTCTTTGGCTCCTTTTTCGAAATATGTTTATTCGGTTTGGTTTTATACCTGTCGTTGCTGTGTTCTTTCTTGTGATGTTCATCATCACGCCTTGACCTTCTTTGGCTCCTTTTTCTGAGCAATTTCTTGAATTTCTTGGCGAGTGAAGAGAACTCTCCATCGGACATGTCTGAGCTTGATGAACAATCCACAGACTCATCGTCTTCATCTGACGGCTGTGTCGTTTCAAATGATCTAGCTTTACCTCTTCTTGACTCTTTGGCCTTCAGTGCCACAGAGTTCTCCCTTCCAGAAGTGGAGCATCCTTCTTCTTCAGCTTTTCTAATACTCAGCTTTAGTTCATGTGAGAGAAGCTTGCCAAACAATATTTGTGGCTCCATCGTAGCCAACTTTCCGAATTCCCGGATAGCAATAGCCTTGGTATCCCATTATTTCGTTAGGGATCTCAAGAAATTGTCATTTAGTTCTCCAACGGTGAATTCCCGATCATAGTTCTTAAGACCGTTGACGATCTTAAAGAACTTCTCATAAGTATCAGAAATGGAGTCTCTTGGATCTTGCTTGAATGCTTCGTATTCTTGGTTCAGCAACGATCTTCGGTCATCCCTCACTTCTTCAGTACCTTCCATAAGAACAACTATGGAGTCCAACATTTCCTTGGCAGACTTGTAGTGTATAAGATTTTGTAGCATTGAATCGTCCACTGCACCAACAATAATGTTCTTTGCCTTCTTGTCCAAGATGACGAGGGCAATCTCATCTTTGTCTAGCTCCAACATTTTCTTGGGAATCATAATAGCTGAATTTATTGACGATGGCTTCATAGGAACATAGGGACCTTCCTCTACTATCTGAAAAATTCTTGGGTCGGTGGCTTCCATGTAGGACTTCATTCTTTCCTTCCACATAGGGAAATTCTCCTTAGAACAGACGAGCATCTTAGCAGAATCCTTGGATTTTTCCATATCAGACAAACTTGCTCTTGCAACTAGATTTAAGGATCTTGTTCAAGGTGTTAACCTTTTAACGAACAACCTACCTCTGATACCAATTGAAAGTATCTAGTTGCGGCCTAAATCACCTAGAGGGGGTGAATAGGTGGATTCTATGTCTTTACGCGGAATTAAAATATAACACAGAAATGAACACAATAAAGCACAGCACAGACACAAGGATTTTATAGAGGTTCCCCGATGTGGGTAGTCCTCTCTCCCGCTCCGCCTATCTAGCACTTCGGGCTAGCGTCGGCAACTTCACCAAAACTCGGATTTATCAACAAATCCTACACTCGGAGACAACGGCTCCTACAAGCTCGGAGACAACACTCCTACAACTCGGAAGATAAACTTCCTACAACTCGGAGTAAACAACTCCTACAACTCGGAGTAAAGAACTCCTACAAAATAACTCGGATTAAACAACTCCTACAGAAATAACTCGGAGTAAACAACTCCTACAGAAATTAAATAAAGTTTAAAATGAAACTTCTCTTGAATCTCAATAGAGATTAACTTCAGATCTGGAGAGACTGAATCTTCTTCTTCCTTTAGAGTGGAAGCTTGGATCTTCAAGGATTAGGAAGAATGAAGAATCGGCAAGCCTGATCTGAGTAGGCCCTTTGATTAAATCGAAAAGATCTTCAGTATTGAGAGCAGCAACTTGATCAAAGGCCTTCTTATCTGAGAAATCTTTAGCGCCACTGAAGAATGAAACTTGAGAGGCGCAGAAGTTAGATCTCAGAAAACTTCTCCAGCACGCGAGGAAGAAGACGGCTGGCTTCTTCTTTTTCTTTTAACAATCGAGAGATATCTTGTATTTGCCCTAAAATAGAAGACTATTTATAGGGAAATCTCCAACGGCTAGGGCGACAGACAAGGAGGGGTCGCCACGTGTACTGTACATTGTCGGCCAACCCTAATTTTGGAAAACGAAACTGAAATTTGAAATCCGTCTGTCCGTCATTCGTCGAGACTTCACGTGAACATTCGACGAATTGACTTAGCCACAGAAAAACACTGAACAGCCCGTGAAAAACACCTTCTGTTTTCATTCGTCGGGATTCGTCGGGAGTTCACGAGAACATTCGACGAATGGACTTAGCTGCAGATTTTTCTTCACAAGACTGTCTTTTTGACTTCTGTCTGGATTCGTCGAGATTCGTCGGTAGTTCACGTGACATCTCGACGAATTGACTTAGCCACAGAAATTTCTTCTTCAGACTGGAATTTTGGCTTCTGTCTGGATTCGTCGAGATTCGTCGGGAGTTCACGTGACATCTCGACGAATTGACTCAGCAAAAATATCTTTTCTTTTCCTGAAAACCTGCTCCACTCCTCAAGCTTGAAAACCTTCAGTTATGAGTATATGAAGTACACCCCGAAAGAGAGATTACACATGGACCAACACTTTGTTCTGCATAATGAGGGATTACACTGTTTAGAACTGTGTTTGGTGATCCATTGCAACCTGACTTTGGTGTGCACTTAGCATTAAGACCTGCAAACACATAACTAGAGAACAACATCAAATACATCTCAATTCAACTTAGTTCACAGGAACACTTCTTCAAATCAAGGTAATTATAGCTACAATACCCAACACCTCCTATCCTAGATGTCAACAGGGAAGAAGACTGGGATTTCCCTCATCAAGAGGCAATTGCCCAAGATAAGAATCTGAAAAAGAGAAGGGAAAGGGAAAGGGTAATGTTGGCTGAAGAATTTATGGCCAAACAAAAGGAGGTGTAGAATAATGACCCTGACCATGAGCAATGGAGTGATGACTCCAAGGAAATCATACTAAATGCCTGGATAAGCCATGGTCAGGTGTGTAAAGATATTGACAAGCTCTATCCATCTGAAGAATGGATAAAGCATTTAGAGAGAAATACAAAAAGAGAAAAAGTATTCAAAGCTAATCTGGTTAGAAAATATAACCCAAGAAGAATGCCTTCCAGATACATCCCAAAGCCATATCTGCATTTCCAAAGGCAAGAGAACAAAAGGAAATTAGCTGAGATTGAAGCTGCAAATGCTGAAAAAGACACAACCACAAATCTCACTGAAGACATGGTTGTAGCTGCTGAAGATAAGGAGCTTCCTGTTCAAGATGAAGTGGTTGCTGAAAACATGGATGTTGAAGATAAGGAGCTCCCAGCACAAGAAGAAGTGGTTGCTGAAGACATGGATGTTGCAGCAGACCAACTGGCCTCAGCTAAAGGAAAAGAAGCAGTTGTTGATATTTCTGAGTGCTCCTCTTCTAAGAAAACAAAATTCTCAATGAATGTATAAATATCTTATGAATGGCTGGATGATAATTGAACTATAATTTGTTTGAAATGTTTAATGAATATGTGAATGCAAATTGAACTATGATTTATTACCCTATCTGAATTGTTAATCTGAGATTTATCTAAATTTTACCCTGGTATTATTGGTTAAATTAGTCTGTGTTGCATTGTGATAAGAAAAATTTGTGTTCTCCAATCTATACTCGATTAAGGCAAGTGTACCTATCGAAATATAGCATAGGATATAAAGAATAACAAGGTCGTATTAAAACTCGGGTCTGTCGAGTACTTCTACTTCGAGAAAACTAACTATTATTTTATCGGACGGAAATTTTACAAGAAATTATAAGAGGAACGAAAATACGAAATAAAAAAATAACTAACTTGATCAAAACAACCCTTGAAATGAAATAAAATATTATAATTTATAATCGTCTAATCCAATCCTTGACTGTGGAGATTCTCGATTCATGAACGCACCTCTCTCGAGGAATACGCCCACCTGAGATTAGGTTGATCGACCGAACTCTCGTTCTACAATCGAAACCCCTAAAACTCGCCTTACCAAAGTGAATCCCGCTATAGGATTTGACTCCTATCCAGAAGATTTTCGTCATCCTCTTTCGAGGGTTGCGATCAACTCTTTTTATTCGTGAGCGATCAATTCGTACGCATGAGCCTCTCGACTAACTAGAATACGAAATCAGATATGAAAGTCCACACATCGACATATGAACCCGATATAAATCACGAATAAATTGAAGGTCGAAAAGAACTATTATAAAGAGATAAATAATTTCATTCCAATGCTTGTAATAATCAAATGCTAAATATTTAACTATCAACCAAAAAATGAAAAGAGCATGAAAGGAAAGAGAACATGTTGAGATAAAATCTAAATTACCATTTCATTAAAAGAAAAGGAGGTGCGTGAAAATAAAAGTTACATGAAATAAAACTACAAGAACGAGAAAATACAGAAAATAAAATACATACTCTGCCCAAACGGGCAGAGGAAGAGAACCTCTCAAAACTTCTAACTTTTTATCTCCACTCTCTTCTCTTCTATCTTGTCATATTTTTTTTGATCATCGCAATCCTTGGAGCCTTTGCCCTTTTATAGATGAAAAAACTATCTAGAATCATCCCAAGAGTATTAACTCTTGGGAATGAATCTAAATCGGAGAGTTAATGTGGTAGTTCCAATTGAAATGAAAATTTCGGCCTAGGGAGAAGAGGAATAGGAATAGTTGAATTAATGTTGAAGGAGTGAAATGAATGGGTGCTAAAAATAATAATGATGCTTGAATGCATTAAGAATTAATAACCGGCTAGAGCATGAAATTGATTTGGACGGGTTGCTTCATGGAGGGATTTAAATGGATGTATTTAATTGGGGAGAATGTGAATGGTTGCATTTGATTTAATTAAAATAGATGGCATTGATAATGATAATAATAATAATAATAATAAGGTTAAATGGAGGAGAGGAAGTGGTTGCATAGATGGAAGAAATGAACCGGCTACACTTGTGGAGAGAGAACTGAATGTTTGCAATTATAATAATAAGTTATATTAAAATATTCGGTTATATGGTAGTAGAATAATGATAGTGCATGTATGAAATGATAATAAAACTGATTATATATGGGGAAATGAAACCGATTCCATATAATAATATATAATATGAGAAGTTAATATGGCATGGGATTAATGAAATGCATGCATGACTATTAATAATAAGTTGATGGCATGGCATAATAATAATCGTGAATAATTTGTGTTGGTAGAAGGAAATTAACCGGCTACATACATGGAATGATGATAATGAAATAATGCATGCATGGGTGGAGAAATAATATTGCCTGGGAGAATACGTTCACGTGCATGGAAATGATATATATAAGGGGGTGGAGAAATGCAAAGGTGGCGGCGACATGCAAAGGTGGCGGCGACATGCAAAGGTGGCGGCGACATGCAAAGTGGCGGCGACATGTAAAGGTGGCGGCGATGGCGTTATGCAACTTGGACTTGTGTGGCATGAGCTTGCGGAGTTGGCGAAGATGGCGTCGCGGTGAGTGTAGCTTTGACTAGGCGCGCGACCATGTTGCATGGATTGGCGAAGACGGCGCGGCGAAGCGGAGTTAATTTCTTGGACTGGTGTAGCTTGGAAGATGGCGCGGCGAAGCGGACGTTGCGGCGACATGAAATTATTTATACTTATGCGGCTCGAACGGGCACGGCCAACGTGGCAACTCAAGCAAATACATCATTCTCCAACTTAGGAGCACGGTCGCAACATTATTCCTACAAAATAGAATTAAAAGATAAATTAGTGGACAAAATATAAAATAAAGGATTTATAATGAAAAAATACATAATTTAATATAAATTTATATTAAATATTAAACTAAATTATATACTAAAAATAGGCATAATTTCTACTTATCAAATTGTCATGTTTATCAAATCACACTGATGGATTGATTAAACTCTGTGGTAATATGACTTTCATAAACATTATCTGTTATAAAAATTTTGATGCAATGAGCATGATATGATGAATTCTTTGTAGTAATGATACATATCAAGAATTTATGAGTTATGTACTCTAACATTTGAGGGTGTTCTGCCTTCTTCAAATAGGGGGAGATTGTTGGGAAAATGACCCCCAATGTTCCCTTGATTTGAAGAGACCTCACACTCAATGCTAAGTAAAAGTTGTATCTGATAAACCTTGTCTCTATCTCATAAGTATGCAGGACTAGGGCACACCATGGTGTAATGTATGATCAGCTGAGACGAGCTCTCTGTCCCAGCTGAACCGCTGAGACAAGACCAGGAGCTGCTGAGAAGGTGTCTGGGCAAGCTGAGCTGCATATAGAAGAAAACCACTGAGACAACTGTCTGTCTCAGCGGATCTGCTGAGACGGGACAGAAGCAACCGCTGAGACGGCTGACCATCTCAGCCGAACCGCTGAGACAGATTCAAAAGTGATCTGGCAGGTTCTGCTTTTGGCGCAAGCTGCAGAAATGCACATTGAGGTCCACCAATCACCCCATACTGGTCAGGAGGACAACTAAGAGCCGTTGAGGGTCAGTGGTGTATAAAAGGAATAAGTTAAGGTTGAGCAAACAACCTTTGCTATTGATCTTACTCTCCAGCACACAAACTCAAGAACAATACTGTTCCATTGTCGGCAGCCAAGAATTGAGCTCACTCAAGGATGCAAGGAGAAAAGAGATTGCTTATCTTGATTCATATCAAGATAGAGCAAGTAGATCAAGTCCAATATCTGAAGGGTTGTTCAAGAAGAATCAAGTTGGAGATGCATTTCTCCTCCCTGGTTCAAGTCTGCAACCGCAGCTGTTAAGAAGAAGAAGAACAAGGCTTGATCTCTTCTTCCTTCAATCTGTAATTCATATTATATCATTTGTAGGAGCCTTTAGGTTCTGAGACTGTAGGGCTTTATGTCCTGAGTGTGTAAGGCTGATTGGCCTGAGTTGTAGAGCTGAGAGGTCAACTTGAGGTAGGACCAGGAGGTGGTCTGAGTTGGAGGAGGTGGATTCCTCTGAGGTAGGGCTGCTGTATCTGAGGTGGGGTTTGGGAAAACCTGAGAGATCCTGTGGGATCTGTGCTGTAGGCTCTTGGAGCTGAGTTTGGAGAAGTTGGCATTGTCTAACTCATTGTTAGAAAGGTGAAGGGGGAAAGAGGACTACTCAAGACACCCTGTCTTGAGGAACCTCTATAAATCTCTTTGTGCTTTCTGTGCTTGATAATTTGCTAACCTAAATTCAGAAAGCACTAAGCCTAAAATAAAAGAAACCTATTCACCCCCCCCCCCCTCTAGGTGTTTAAGACTACATCCTATATAAACTATCAAGGCCCACTCTCCAAGCGTTGAATGATTACCTTGTAAGGCTTTGGTCAATCATTACATCAGGTCAGCAACGCGGAAGCAAATAAGAAACCAAACCATATATACATATATCATGGCCCTAACATGGCTAAACAACTACATTCTACTCTCACTATTTCTAAGTATTATAGGCTCACGTCTCTATAGTACATAGACAATTCTGGTGCCTCCATTCGAGTGAGCTCTATAACAGGTACTCACTCACGTTGTAGATAGACCTCGTGCTGCTCCATCTCCTAATAAGAGTGTACGACGATACGTTAGTCATTAGACTAGTGGATACTGATGCACTTACGACAAGTGTACCAGTCACACAAGTAATACAAAATGGGAGAAACTCCCCAAGTATCGATCTATGAGGAATGCAAGTTAGGGTGTGTGGTTTTATCGTCGATAAAACTAATTATAAAGATTTCTTATGTTTCAAAGGGGGTTTTAGAGGTTTTGAAAGACAAACAAGTAAAACTAATTTAACTACTACGGGTCGAATGCACCGCTTTGCTTGGTGGAGGGAACAACTGCAGGCTGCAATGCTCTGCTTCGGCTAGCAAATGGAGGAGTAGGCTAGCAAATGGATGAATCGCAACCGGCATTGTGAGGGTCGTAGTCACTTCGTCAACAAGCACGCCATAAGCAAATGCTAGTGCGACAGCTCAACACAATGACGGGATGGAGGATGGAATGGGGGCGCTCCTCACTTCGCATAAACCACAAATACATTCATAGATATGAAATTAACATTTATAACAAATCGTAGTTCATGGACATCATTCTTTCACGCAAACATTCAACAAGAAATCACTGTAACAGTACAGAGGGGGTAAAAGTACAACCAAAGCGCGAAGATTCATCGAAGATTCGTGGTCAGAATCGTACGGTTGTCAAGCCTCAACCTTGCTCGGTCTTCAACCACCGTCCAGGGTCCAGAGGAGCTGCCACCTTCCTCTACGTTACCTGTCTTCTTCGTATATCAGCTTCGATCAAGCTCTTGCTAGAGAACTCTGAGAATGCAGCGAGAAATCCCTTGGAACGGAGCTTTTGAGTTTGCGAATAATGGAGGAGGCCGAGGAGGAAGTCCTAGCCCTTGATTTGCAAGAAAATGGTGGTCGGAGCCCCTCCTTAAGGTGGGCGGTGGTGGAGCGATGAAAGGGGACGGAGATGGGAGCTTTGGCGTGAAAAAAGGCGGGTCTCGATGATCTCCCAGAATAGGGCAGAATCCTGCGCTTAAATATTAAACAGGCAGAAAATTGGTCACGCACGGTCAAATGCATGACCGTGCATGGACCGTGCGATATTAAACCAGCAGGAGCCCCAGAAAAACAAAGCAAAAGAGCCCATGTGATTTTACTCACACACGGTCAAAACTGACCGTGCACGAACAAAATGCACAGGAAGAGACAGAGTACTTGAAAACAGGCTACCACAAGATGGTCGTGTGTTTCCTTCGTGCACGGTTGAGTCCAACAGCGCGTGAATAAAACGCACGGGCGATAATTTTATAAAATATTTAGACAAAAAGAGGAGCTCGTGCGATTTTGCTCACGGACGGGCAAACTGCCAGTGCGCGAACAAAACGCACGAGCGGGGCAGATCACCAATCTGGGCCACTGTTGAATGTGAACGGTCAGAGCGATCGTGCGTCAAGGAAATGCTCGACCGTGCGATTTCTACTGAAATGGAATTTGGGCAACATGGGTGATCTGCCCACCTACATAACAAGAAAACTAGTTGTGAATACACCTCCAACTCAATCCAATCACAGGAAAAAGAATGGGGAGCACCATGTGCTTACCCCCAACAATAAAGTGCACAAATGGACACCATAACAGGCATAAACAGTGCATTCAGAGTGAAAGTGTGTACGAGTGAAATAAAATCAATTAGGGCTTGAAAGTGTAGTACACAAGAGTGAAAACTAGCCCAGATGAGTTCGTAAAACACTATAAATATCGGACTCATCACACCCCCAGACTTAACCATTTCCTCTTCCTTATTAAACCATCCCCTATATGGATGAGAAAAATGATAGCTGGCTTACAAATTGTAAAGCGGGGTACCATGTGAAGTCACGTGCTCGCGCGCGTAGAAATATGGTAGACGAAATTTCTAAATATGCACAATAGTTTATATTTTCAATTAGCGTAACTATATATTATTTCTACTCAAAAGTTGAATCACGGTGAATCATCCGGTCACGCGTAGGAAAAAAGCAAACTGATCGCTGAGGCAAGCATTGCCCATGATCGGTGCTCGGAATAACCTCCATTGAAATCCATCAATGTCAGTGACCATAAGCTCACCCATTCGCAATCTCTCCATGGCACTAATTTGGTTCATTGCGTGAGTCAGTAGGACTTTATGGTAGAGATGGGGTTTAGGTTACGGTAGGGTATATAAGGATAAACAAAAAGGCTCAAAGCACATAACCCAAAAGAGCTAAATCAAAACTAAGCTATCCAAGCAGCCACAATATGCGCGGGTGCACCACACCCCATACTTGAACATGAAAACATGGGTGTGTGCACCACCTACTCCTAATACACATCTTAAATAGATTTTCAATTAAACTCTTCTCTCATCATTTTTTTCTTGTCTTTTTCAATTCTTTTCATTTCAATTTTTTCACACTATTTCTTTCTTTCTTCTTTTCAGCAATTATTCAAAAGAGCACAACCACATATCCACAAAAAATTTCATCTCATCAACACTCCCGCAATGTAAATAATAGAACACTAAAGCTCAGGTTTGGGTGTGCGACTAGGATCATCTTTTGGCTCTAGTGGAATTTAAGTGGAGCTGAATCAAAAGGACGGGGTAGGCACAAAGAGGCTAGCGAGGATCAGACGATATGAGTGGTACAAAAGCTCAGCCTGGACAAAATGATGGCCTACGTCACGCTCATGCATTGAACTAACTTGTACCAATGCTTTAAGAGTCGCTTGGGGCAAGCTCTTAGCCACCGAGAAAGATAATCTATCCTCATGACTCAAGCAATACGAGCCTAGCAACCGTCTACACACATCCCTTTGCTACTGTCGGATTCACCACTTTTGAGTAGAATAAACAATCATTACACACTGAGAGAAAAAGTATAAAACTATAAGCATAAAAGAAAATTTTATTCTACATAGATTTTTATGCGGGACGCGAGTACTCGACTAGAGCACTACAGGAGTCAAGATCTTACTCTGTCTTATAATCCTAAGCCAGAATAGATATTTTCCCAATCACACAAAAGAAACGAGTTAGACTCGTAATGCGCCTATGGCTAGGTGCATGCTCAATTTAGTGTTGTGGTGTGCAGTGAAGATGAACAATTACTAAATATAATTGAAATAATAGTACTTCTAGTATGCACTGCATGTGCGTGCAATGGGTAACTAAAACCAGCTCTCCCCCAAACTTAATCTACGCAGCATAGTAAGCATACATGACAATATGAATTTAAATAGATGCTAGGAGAAGAGGTTACCCATGCTCAAAAATGAGCATACCAAAAGATTGGCGTTAAAATTGGGATTATGTTTGATGAGTAGTTTTTTTACTCATCCTTTAGTATAGTTTTAATATGAATTTATATAAATTATATGAATTATATCATATAAATCTTTCCATTTTTGATTTCATGAACTAACTTAAGCTTTTTTCTATATTTTTCAGGTTTTATGAGCACTTTAAGCAAAATTGTCAAATTACTCGCCCTCGGTCATGGGCGTGACCAAGGGCATAACAGCCTAGATGTGTTCTAGACCCGATTCCACCACCCCGGGAGCATTCCGTGAAGATTCGCCAAGTACACGCCCCAGGCCACGGACATGACTAAGGGCGTGACCCAATGTCACGGTCGCGACCCGTCACCAGCAGCAGAAGCACAATGCCACGTCAATTAAAATTACACGCCCTCGGTCACGTGCGTGACCTAGGGTGTGACATCCAGTCACGGGCGTGACTCATCCCGCGCTCCTTCCCGCCAAAGTTTCCCGCCAGCAGCCAATTTTAAAGTTACACGCCCTAGGTCACGGGCGTGACCTAGGGCGTGACGCGCACGTAACGCACACAATTACTCTAGAAGGCGACCTCTCCGATCCTGCTTTGATCACGCCCCTTATACGACCTTGGTCACGGGCGTGACGAAGGGTGTGTAACACCAAATTTTCAGGTATTTAAAGGGAGCTTCTCTAGATGATCAGGGACGAATTTTTGGGGTTAGTTCTTCATTTTCCTGTACTGTTTTCATGTTTTAGTATTTCTTGTAAGCTCCTTTCTTATATGCACTTGTAATTCTCAATCTCTTAGCTTGTAATTCCTTTTGAAATCAATAAAATAGTTCTTTTCTCCTTCTTATTCTATTATCAATTTCATTATGTACCTTTTTATTTTCATCAATTCATCCACCTCTATGAGTAGCTAAACTTCTATTAGTACTCGACCGAGATGATCCAAGGAAAATATATTTTATGATTTAATTTATAGCTTCTCTTTCTCTTCCTAGAACGCTTTAGATTTATCCTTGAACTTTATTGGATTGAGATTATATTTTCGATATATAATTCTCATTCTTGTTTTCGTAGTCTAATAACAGAAAGGTTATGAATTCGAATCAATCATTTCAAGGATAAAGAGATTTGAATGCACTCCTTGAGAGAGGATGACATAAATCTCCCGGATTGGAGTAAAATCCAATAGAGGGGTTCACTACGATAAAATGAGTTTTAGGGATTTTGATTCTAGAGCGAAAGTTCGATTGATCAACCTAAACTCAGTTGAGTGTATCCTCGAGAGAGGTACATTTATAATTCGGGAACCTCCGCGGTCAAGTAATTTCTTCAAGAGAATTAAAAGTTTTATTTATTGTATTTATTTTCCGAGGTGATTCAAGGTTGAGTACTAGTCTTTTAACTCAACAGTTTTAAAACAAGTTATCTCTCTTTCTTGCAACAACCAACCCCAAGTTTTAATTGATAAGATAATAGAGATTTTTCAAAGTAAGAATATTCAACCGCCCGGAGTCTAATACGACATTGGTTTATATAAATCTATACTACTCTCGATATGGTACACTTGTCGTTGTCGTTTGTGGATATAGTTTTGCGCATCAAGTTTTTGGCGCCGTTGTCGGGGAATTTTTAGGTTGATATTTCGAAAAAGAAATATATATTAATTTTATCATCCTCTTTCTTCTCCTCCTCTAAAAAAATTTAAAAATCTTAAAAGGCGTAATTTAAATTCTCAGAAAGGGGGATTTGGGCTTGAACTCTCATCGCATCTCCTAGTACCTTGAGAACCCTTCACAGGGTAGACCTCTGGAAGTCCGGGACTAACTTAACCCGCTTTTTGAAAAAAAAATATTATTATATATTTATTTTTAACTATAATATTATAAAAAATTTATAATAATTTTAATATTTCTTTCTTCACCTTTTTATCCTTTCCGCCTCTAAATCTCTCTCTTTTTTTTTTTCTTTTCTCTTAGTTTATGACCCGAGGAAACTCTTCAATTAATCTTGAATTGTGTTTTGATCCGGAAATCGAGCGCACCTTACGGCGACAACTCCGATTTAGTGATCTACCAATAATTCGAGAAGAGACAATTAGAGAGACTAACGAAGGTATAATGGAAGATCCCGACCATAATGAGGCCCCGCTATGGACCATGTCCTATTATGCAATACCAAATTGGGCGGCGACGTCTCCCTCGAGATGTTGAGCATTGCTTAAAGGCGAGTTGGTTGGGGCCAGGTTTTTGTGCTCCTCTGGAGCCTCTCCATTTGCGGTGCGAGTACTCATTCTTGTCATTGTAGTTAACCGGGAGTGCTTGCACTAGTCAAGCAATTTCTTAAGAAATTTTTCAGAACTTTTGGGAACACCTTCCCACAGATGACGCCAAACTATTGCGGATCGCTTAGCGTTGCTGGTCCAGAGAATCAAACCGCCTTATCTCGAGAGTAAGTCAAGCGCCCAAACAGTTAAAAGAGAACTAATGACAGAAACGACAAGACATTTTACGTGGAAAAACCCGAAAAGGGAAAAACCACAAGGCTAGTACGACGCCGACCACTTCCACTTGTTTGCTTGAGGTTACAAGTGTTAGAATATTCAGGAGGATGACAAACCACCGCTCCGATTACAGGTACTTGAGAGTGAAAAAGATGCAAATGCTCTCTACGTGCTCGTGGGAGAGGCTTCTGAGCAAGAACTTGACCAGGTTCCATCGAGAGCAAAGTCCTCCCTTGAGCAAGAGAACGTGGGAGTTTTCGGAGTGGACGCTTGAGCCATAGAGCAAGAGAACTCCAAGTCTTCGTCAGAAAACCTTCGGAGTTCCAAGTCTTCGCCGGAAAATCTTCAAAGCACTTTTCTCTCTTCTTGGTTGATTGTCTTCAAATGAAGGCTTATGAGCCTATTTATAGTTTTTTTGAGGGGCGCCTTGGTAATTGCGACGTCTTGGAGTTTGGACTGGTGAATGAGGTTGCATGATCCTGGTCAACTGTATCACCAATTTCTTAAAAATGACGGTCATTCCCCCAGGCAGTTCCGAAAGGTTTGCCGACCATGCGTGTATCTTCGCTCATGCGACTAAAAGGGAGCATGCGCTGCCATCGCCGCACTCATCACCACCATCTCCGCGCTCATCGCCTCCATCGCTGCGCTCACCGCCGCCATCGTCGTGCTCACCGCTGCCATCGCCGCGCTCACCGCCACCATCACCCACCGCCTCCATCGTCGCCTCACCGCCGCTATTGTCGTGCTCACCTCTTCCATCGTCGCACTCAATACTTCCATCGCCGCACTCACCGCCTCCATCATCGGGTTCACCGCCTCCATCACCGCGCTCACCGCCTCCATTGCCGCGCTCACCGCCACCATCGTCGCGCTCTCCTCCCACCATCACCGCGCTCCCCGCCTCCATCACCGCGCTCACCGCCTCCATCACCGCGCTTACCGCCGCGCTCACCGGCGCCATCGCCGCGCTCAACGCCGCCATCGCCGCATTCAGTCGCCATCGTCGCGCTCCCCGTCGTCGTCTATGCGCTCCCCGCATCCATCGCCACGCTCATCGCCACCATCGCCACCATCGCCGCATTCTGCCTCCATCGCCGTGCTCAACGCCGTCATCGTCGAGCTCACTGCCGCCATCGCCGCATTCCAACGCCATCGTAGCGTTCACCACCGTCATCGCCACGTTTCATCTCCATCGTCGTGCTCACCACCGCCATCATTGCACTCACCGCCTCCATCGCCACGCTCACCACCACCGCACTTGGCTCACGTCGTTGTCTTCGCTGCCGCCGCACTCGGCTCACGCCGTAGTCATCATCGCTGCCATTATCGTCAACACAACCAGAATAACTGGAGCTGGGGGTGGGGGTGGCAAGGTCATTATATTCTTAAAATTGGCAATCCATGTACCCCCGATCGAGGGTTCATATTTGCATCTTAGAAAGTTTAGGTGACAATTGGTAAAGTGCCCCCTCGGAAGCTATAAAAATGGGCCCTAAGCACACATTTGAAGAAACACTGCTTTCAGCACCAGAGAGAGATCATAAGTCTTCTTTGAAGATTGCTTAGAGATCTCCGTTGGGTGTTCGAAAACGCTCTCAAAGATCTCCTTCGTTGTTCAAAGATCTCTTTCGGCATTCGAAGATCTCCTTCGGTGTTTGAAGATCTCCTTCGGTGTTTGAAGATCTCCTTCGGTGTTTGAAGATCCCTCTGAAGACAATTTGAAGATCTCCATCGATCTTCGAAGATCCCGAGGATCTCCTTCGACTTCGTTCTTCGAGACCAGATCTCCCATTGCTACATTCATCCTACCAAACCGCCCCCGAGGCACTTCACTGCGCTTCGCTCCAAGCAATTTCTGTGATCCTGAAAACTCTTTGTAACGAGAGGTGACGTGTCACCCTCAAGAAACAACTACTTGTAAGACTATGAAAACTAGGGATTTGGTCAGCGATCTGGCCTCGTTGTTTTTTCCCTTTTCGGGATTTTCCACATAAAAATTCTTGTTGTCGTATGTTGGTTCATTATGTGATTGTTACTCCTTCGGCTCACTCTCGAGCTAAGATCGTTCAATTCTACCAGACCGTAAGACGTCAAGCGACCTATAACAAGCTACAACTAGTGGATTTCGTCTGAAATGGGCATGGCCCTGTGGTTTTTTCCTTTTCGAGTTTTACACGTAAAAGTCATGATGTTCTGTTGTTGGTTCATCATTTTGACTGTTTGCGCGCTTGACTCACTATCGAGTAAAGACGGTCTGATTCCTTCGATCCGTGGGAACACTAAGCGACCCGCAACAATAATCATTTGATACACAATAATAAAAGAAATATTTCAAAATAATTCGTTTAATTATTTTTTATTACAGAAGAAGAGACTACAAATCGTTAGATATTTTTCAACTCCCATTTATTTCATTAACTTGTGCAAGATTTATTAGGGAGAGAGACTATTACTAATTTAAGGTAGAGTTTGGGGGAGCTTATTGGCTCCGGTGCGGCAGTGTCAAACTTCCGTTTACACAAAAAGTTGTGTTTGGTATCGAGAAGCAGGTATAAGTCGTTTCTAAAATAAGCTGTTACTAGGGTTAAGCGTTGCCGCAGGAAATTCCACCATTTCAATCGCGCCGCAACCATGATATTTTCTCTCCCGACCCCTGCAACCGCAATTCGCTCCCGATCTCTCCACCCTCCGCGACATCCTTTCTTCCTCGGCTATCCATCCTTTTATCGATCGCCTAGTGTCGTACATGCTCGCTCTCTCCCCTTCGACGCCTCAGTCCTCGTCGAAGCACATCCCGTTGGAGAAGCTAGGGCATGCTCGCTCTCTCCCCTGTTTAGATCAGCAAGAAGTACCTCCATTATTTGTGGATCTCCCCCCTTTCACTAAGAAGCTCCATTATTTGCTTAGATCAAGCTTCTCCGACGCAGAGTGTGTGCTTGCAAGCTTTATTCCGTGGCTCTCCTCTCCCGATCGGCTACACTTTTGAGGTATAAATTTTTTTCCTTTTGCCCAGTTTTCCTGTTTTCCACAAATTTATTCTTTTTTGGAATTGAATTATGTATCTTTTGTGGATGCTTTGTTTTATAGTTATATGCGTAGGTGGTTATGTGTGTGTGTGTGATGGTAAATGTGTGTGTGTGAAGTTTGTGTGTTTGTATATGAGTGTGTGTGTATGTGTTTGATTGTACGTGTGTGAGTGCGAAGTTTGTTTGTGTGTGTATGTTTGATTGTATACATGCTTGTATGTGTATGTGTGATTTTATGTGTCTGTGATTATATATGTGTGTGTGGTTGTATATGTGTGTATGTTATCCAATTTTAAAAAATTGTAGATGGGGAAACCAAAGGATGGCGGGGTATCAACTATATGAGATCAAAATGATATATTTGTCTTTTGTGACATGCATTGCCAAAATTGAGCTCGATAATCGACCGACTACACATTTCAACAAAGAGGGATGGAACAATCTAGTTGTCAAATTTGAGCAGAGAACCGGAAAGAAGTACGATAGAATTCAAATGAAAAATAAATGGGACCACATGAAAAAAGAGTGGAAGTTGTGGGTTGAGCTCAAAAGAGGGTAAACTGGTCTAGGTTGGAATTCCTTCAAACAAACCATCGATGCTTCAGACGAATGGTGGGATGAGAGGTTAAAGATAAACTTTTAAATTAAAAATGCATTTTCTTTAAAAAAAAAATTCCTTATATTTAATTAATTTCTTGTATTAGGTTGTTCCTGCTTCAAAGAAGTTTAGGTATGCAGGCATAGCCCCAGAGCTTGAGGAAAAATTGAATATGATGTTCAGTTCGGTTGTTGCCACTGGAGTTCATGCTTGTGCCCCGAAAACTATGTCCCAAGCCCGGGAGTCTATTGATGAACGTGCTATGTCTGAGGATGACAATGTTCCGGTTGAGACCAGTGAGAATGCAGAGAGTATTGATCCATCTGTTGCATCTGAATCTTGTAAACGATGGAAGGGAAAAAGGTAACCAACTCTATCTTAATTGATTTAGTGGAATCTGCTAAGGATATCGGTTTATCTCTACGGGAGCCGCCAAGGATGACTCGTCCATTCACTATTACCCAAGCTTTGGAGAAACTTGAATCCTACCCTGAAATATGCAAAGAGTATGATTTTATCGATTTTGCTACAATGTTGTTGATGGATAAGAACCATAGGGAGACCTTTATGTGCCTCGGGGAGGAGATCAAGGTGAAATGGTTGTGTACCCGCTACGAGAAAGGTCCAAGTAGGAGATGCTGAGTTGCTGCTTTGTTGGAATTTTTTTTGTTCTATCAACCTAATTTGCATTTAGAATTTGATACATTAGTTATGTTTAACTTATGTTTTGTCATGTTATTTTTATCATGAAAGTTTGCTACTTTATTTGCTTATGTGTACCCTTTATATAAATATTTTGACACATTGTTATAATTCATATTGTAATATATTTTATTTGTGTGAAGTAGAGAATGTCTAGTGAGGACTCAGATTATTCTAGTGATGAGTATAAAAGGGTTAGCATGTGTCATGTTGCTGCCTACCATCAAGTCCTAACTTCAACAATATATGTGTTAGCTGAACACACCAGTTTTTCAATTCGAGCACACCATACATGACATCAAAACAAATCGGTGATAAATGGTTGGGTGAATTAGTTGGTGGGCATCCAGTTAGATTTCATAGTGCTTTCAGAATGCCAACGAATGTTTTTTGATCTACTACAAACTTTAGAGCAAAACCACAGTTGGCAAGGTTCACGAAGGACCACAAGTAGAGAAGTCCATGCAATTACATTATATATTTTATCACATAATGAGACTATCAGAAAAACAAGTGAGTTGTTTCAACATTCAACCGAGACTACTAGCAGATATTTTAGCGAAGGTCTTCGTGCTCTGCTGCGCCTTGCAGAAAGTATTATAGTGCCATAAGAGAGATATGTTGCAACTACTCCACCAGAAATTATGGAAGATGAGCGTTACATATCATTTTTTAAAGATTGTATTGGTGTCATAGACGGAACACATATTGATGCAAGTATTCCAGTTAAAAAACAAGTACCATATATTGGGAGGCATGGAATTACTACACAAAATGTAATAGCTATTTGTGACTTCAACATGTGTTTTACTTTCGTCGTGGCTGGTTGGGAGGGATATGCGCATGATAGACGGATTTTTAATTTTGCTATAAGCAATCTCAAGTACAATTTCCCGCACCCCCCAGAGGTAACACATGTTGTACTTCATAAATTACTTTTTCCCTACTTTTTTCATTAAAATTTGTGCGTCGATCATGCACGAAAGTATTATTTGGTAGACGCTGGATATCCACTACAAAGAGGGTATATAAAACCATATTCAGATACACAGTACCATCTTCCTGATTTTGCTCGTGGTAATCATCCAGTGGAGGGACTTCGAGAGATTTTTAATCAAGCACACTCTTCCCTTAGGAGTGTGATTGGACACAGATTTGGTGTATGGAAGAAAAAATGGGCAATACTGTGTGATATGTCAAGCTATAGTTTTGAGAAACAGACACATATCGTCCTGAGGACAATGGCTTTGCATAATTTTATACGGAGGCATCCATCACGTATAGATCCTGATTTTAGAGAAAGTGAGGGAATGCGTACGGGAGGCGGAGTAGACTCACAGAGACGACTTGATACATGCATTGATACAGTAAGTGGTGTAGATGAGATGATAACACTATGTGAGTCTATAGCGCAACAACTCTATGAGGCGAGAAGGTAATATTCATTTCTCATATTTAAAATTTTAAATTATTATATGAATCTAATATAAAACATTTTCAATCATGTAGGTTATACACCAAACTACTTGCATGCAACCGATGGATCTGTGTGTCGAGTGTTTAAATAGTTTTTTGGTAATGTCGGTTTGTAATATCTGAAAAACATTCAAATTTTATTTGGTATGTCGTGTGACATTGGTTTTAAATGTTTAAACTAATTTCAGGTATTGAACAAAAAAATTAAATTAATTAGAAAAAATTAACCCAAAACTCTATTTTTGTCAAACAGTTTTTACAAAACAGCTTATTAAAAGCTCTGCAAACTCCATTTCACACAAACAGTTTTTAAACAAAACTTTATTTTCCAGAAACAACACTTTTACTATCAATGGCTTTTTATCAGCAACAACTCACCCAAACTGGCCCTAACACTGTTAAGAATGAATATTACTTATTTTTCGAGTTTCTATGGTCTCGACAAGGACAATTATAGCCAACACTGTTTCTTCTTGAATAATTTTACTACTTTTCATCGTATTTTGTCATGTGCAGGTTTAGCTGAGTGTCTTAAAAAATTAAAAATAAATCTAAATCAAAGAAACTCTTGGCCTATAATCAAAGTAGATAAAAAAAATAAAAGCTTAATTACCGGGACCTCCCCTGGGAGATGTATAATTATAGGTTGCACATCTCTATCTTTCAAAATTACATTTACCTCCTCTCTAAGTTTCCTTAGTTTACAAAAATGCCCATTTCGTTAGAAATATGGATGGGAAATGATAAAATCAGCCAAATTTCTTATGATATTCCAATTTTATCCTTTGTAATGACTCTAAATTGAAAGGGTGACCTATTTCTACTAAATTGAAAGAGTGCCCTCTTCCGTTAGAAATATGTATGTAAAGTGATAAAATATGCCAAAATGTTTTATAATATTCCAATTTTACCCTTTATAATAACTCAACAGTGAAAGAGGTGCATTGTATTTTACCCTTTGTAATGAATTTATAATCATTATAAAAAGATAAAATAGAAATATCATACAATAATTTGGCTGGTTTTATCATTTTTCATCCAAATTTCTAACGAAAAGGGCATTTATGTAAACTGGGAAAACATGGAGAGGACGTAAATATAATTTCAAAAGATAGAGGGGGCAACCTGTAATTATGCAAACTCCAAGGTGAGGTCCCGATAATTAACCCAAAAAATAAATCCAAAAACATAGTAGCACAATCATTTATACACTGCATTTCATAATGATAGAGCCAAACACTTGAAAAGCTAACAAAGGGAGAAAATTTTGCATACGCATCCGGCACAAAAATAAGCCTGGAACTATAACATTCATGACATACCAGGCAAAATGCAGCATGTAGCCTTGGACAGCACAAGAAAAATGACTGTATGGATGTGATGAAAATGATAGTAGAGCAATGAAAAATGAGAATAATCCCAAAAGAGTATGATCTTCAAAAAAATTTATAATAATTTGAAAAGAGGCTTTTTTGGGCCTAGGGCATGAGCAAGGGAGCCTAGAACTTCGCAAATTTTCAACATCCAGAATGTTTACCCGGAATTTTGCGACCAGCTTTATTGATGTCGGTTGGTCACGGCAGTCAGCCTTTACAGTGATCGCCTAGGCCGCTCGAGACGTTTCAGCAGCCACCTTCAGGAAGAGCAGAGGCCAGACTCCAAGATAACCGCCGGACCGCGCGGTCAGAGTCCTTTTTATTTTATTTTTTCTTGCTAATTGCACACCATGTAACTTCGCAGCTCTGCCCGGTTCTCCTGTACCGCGGACAACCCGTACTTTCGGAGCCTACCAATTCTAGCAGGCCCTCACTGCTATAAATAGGGGTGGGCAGTACCCAGAAGGCACGTTGATTCGAATCCTCAAGCCTGCTACCTGTGGTTGTGTTCTCGAATTTAGTCTCTTCTCGATCACCTGGTTGCCGGCTAAACTTTTCCTCTCCCATGTAATCGCTCCCTTTGATCTATAAATTATCTGCATCAAGTGGTATTCGCTGTTGCGGGCAAGTATGGTCACGTCGCCCTGCGGCTCACTTTTTTGTGTCTCTTCAGCCAGTCTTCGTCCAAAAAGTAACCGACAAATCGCAGTACCACCCTTGGTGCCCCTTAGCATGAAGTTGTGGAGGCATTTTGTGCATCAACAAAACGAACACGCGACCTTCAGATTCGAGTTGTTCGGCGAACAAGTCGGTTAAGAATGTATGACCGCGATATCCAGCAGTGTCCGCCCGTATTGGCCAGAGCCAATCCAAGCAGTGTGTGTTGGATCGGTAGGCGCCCTTAGAGGGGGGTGAATAAGGGTTTTAAAAACTTATATTATATTTTGGAATACTTGAAATAACAAGAGATCAAAATAGTGATTTTGAATAAAGATTTAAATTGTTTTATAATGAAGGAGAGGATAGTAAACAATGAAGATCAAATCAATTTTATTACACAAAAATAGACATGATTATTATTAATAAAATTGTTTACAAAATTCGATTTCAATGACGCTAGAAATCAAAGCGAAATATGAAAGACTCTTTTTGTTTTCTATACCGACTCGTATCCCGACGAACCGGTTGGCTTTAGCCGATCCTTCCCCGGAAACGGCCTCAAGCCGCTCTAGCCAACCCTTCCCCGGATATGGCCTCGAGCACCCCCTAGACCTACATCCTAGACCTAGTCGCCAACACGAGGTGAATTTCTGCCCAAGTCTTACCCAGACCTAGTCGCCAACACGAGGTGATTTTACTACACGATTTAAAAGAGATGGATAAATGAAATAACAACAACAATATAAAAACTCCCTAAATGGATCTCTTGGAGAAGTAGACGAAGACCCGCAGAGTATGCTCGTAGTCGATGCGGTCTTTCGTCACGACGATGACGCGTGTTGAAATCTTCTCCACGGATCTCCTTAACCCTTCATGGATTTGTGGGAGTATCTCTATGAACCTTCCTCTCTATGTTGTGGCACGAAGCTCTGGAATTTAGGATCTCAAGAGGATGAAGAAGACGAATCCAAGGGAGCCTTTTTATAGCCTCAGCGCTAGGGTCTGCACTAGCGCTACCGCCGACGCTATCCCGGATTAGGCATTATTCTGCGCGGGGGAATCTTCAATCCGAGGAAACATTTCTCTCTTGCCTTCTGTGCTCCGCGCTACCGCCTGCGCTATCTGCTATCGCCAGGCGCTAGCTCCTTCTATATGTGCTCCGGAATTGCGCTAATCATTGCTAGCGTCGGGCGCTAGGTACTAGCGACGGCGCTAGTGGGCATGTTGGATTTGTTGGCTCAAATTTTGGGGCAACCATCTTATGTAATCCTTGAGTCATATGGACTTTTTTTCCTGCACACTTAAACACACAAGATCAAATACACATAGGATTAATTATTCTCAAACCTAGGAGATGTGGAAGACCATGTTCCAACAAACTCCCCATTTTCATAATAACAAATCCATTAATGATAAATCGGAGCATTAATATATATAAGCATTGTAAACTACTTGTGTGTGTGTGAGAGTGATGACTTAGGATAAATATTGATTTTAGTATTTATAATTGCTCCACCTAAATACATGCTCCCCCTAAGTGAATGCTCTCATAATATGTAAGCTATCATCTTAATTAATCATGTTAGTTTTCCATTTTGATAGCGGATTATATTTATCATGTTAGTTCTCCCCCTTTTGTTATTAGCAAAAGTGGGTAAGGAGGCAAAGCACAAAAAAATTTGTTTAATAAGATAAAGGCATGATCGAGCTTTTTTAGAGAGAAGGAAATAATAAGGAGTTTTAGAATAATTTTTATAGAAATAATAAGGAGTTTTAGAATAATTTTTATAGAAATAGATCAGAGTTTTTAGCTTAAAGATGAACAATATAACATTTACCAAGTAATATTATCATGTTAGTTCTTCCCCTTTATATAAGAATTTTAAGAAAAAAATGGAAAGGTAATGATTTCCAAGTAACCAATCTACCCAGACAATAAGTCTACACCCTAACCCCGTACCAAGTGACGGATGGGCATGAAGAGCTGCAAACATGCTGTAGGTTGGGGTATTAGACTCATATGCAAACACTAGACAAAACTCAACTTAGCACTCTTTCCCCCCAGTGTCTCGCAAGGCCCCACTGGAACCCTCCCTGGTTAAGGACAAAACATGACTTAGAGGCCAGGTAATCTAATGTCTACAACCCTACGCCCTCGCTATGGTGAGATATGTAATCATGGGATAATAATTGGAAATATTTAGCGTTTGAATCTAATGATGAGTTCATAGCCTATGAGTTTATATTTTTATTTGAATTTTTAAGGATAAGGTCACATAGCTAATTTGAAATCTATTAATAAAATAGAGTTTTAGCATTACAATATTTTCATGTTTAGAGCAACCAATATAATGTTTACCAAGCAAACCTGCCACTTGTTGAAAGAAAGGAATTTTAAGATTCAAGTGACGATGCACACACAAGAAAAGACTTTAAATAAGCATGAAAGTGCAAGGTAAAAACAATTATATGATTATAATGCGGAAGACTTATAGAAATAAAAGAAAACATCTTTTTATAAACATGACGATTCAAAAGATGATATATGAGTTAAATTCCAAAAATGAAGATTTTTTGTAAATCAATTTGTATTTAAAATTTTTTAAGTTTGACAATAAAGTAACCAAGCATGAAATAATGTTTTCAAAAATAGATTACTACAACGTTATATTAATTCACAAATTCAAAACATACAAGACATTGTAGAGAGCATGCTAGGTTATCTAGTGCATTTATATATATAAAGAGAGTATAGAATTTTAGCATTAGGATTCAATACTCATGAGAAGAAGTGTTATGGATGATAATGATGTGCACATAAGTATATTTTGAATAGAGTAACAAATGATTTAATTAAAAATACAAGATATATGTAGAGTAAAGTGCACAATAAAACACAAATAATTTTACTTCCACACACTTCAATGCACAAAGAAAATGTATAACTACCAAGGTGCTTTGCACACACAATACTCATTAAGCCTTATCAGGATGCAAAGTAGTGCTTGGGGGATCACACACTTTATTTTTTAATATATATATATATTTGTGATCCAGTGTACTAAAGAATAAGTGGTATAAAAATGAGGGTTTGCACAAGACACTTTACTATTCTTTCCAAGGTGCTCAACCTCACAACGCTTATTAAGACTTATCAGGAGGTTCAAGTAGTGCTTGGTGGAATTATCTTTGTCAATTTATTTCATGATTATTTTTTGTACAAAGTTCTCCGAATACACTTGTTTTGCAAACCAACGTAATTTTGAAAGTACAACTACTTTTCTTAAATATTAAGAGTGCAAATAAAGGTGGTGTAGGTAAGATACTTGTTCAAAGTTTAATTCATTGTACAGCTACAATACACAAGCAGACATTCTTAGATTAAAAACACATGTAGACTTTGCCAAAATAAGTGAGTGAATAAAAATCATTATGAACCATAAAACATTTACTCATACTTAGAGGCATGTTAAGCTTAATGTTGCACAACCTTTTCATTACAATTGGTGCACATATGAGTAGATATATCAAAGCATGATAAAAATAATGTTCAAAGTAGTTTGAAAAGATGAATTGTAATATTTTAGAAGGTCTAAATGATGGTTAAATCATGCTTGATTTTCACAATAAAGTTCATACAATATTTTTGATATTTTTTAAAAAATTTGATTTAAAGTTTGAACTCTTAAAATTGATCTTAGACTTCCCGAGGTCTACCCTGTGAATGGTTCGCCCGGTACTAGGAGATGTGATGGGATGATAGCACAAATCTCTCTTTCGCAAGATACATGTAAATAGAAAAGTTAAGTCCAAAAGATAATTTTTTTATACTTGTTTTTTATTTATATTTTTGTATTTGATTTTTGCATATAGAAATAGAAATCAAACAAATAACCAAAGAATGAAAGTAAGAAAAATATTTTTTTGTAATTTGGCTTTTGTAATTTTGTATTTTAATTTTTCAAAAATCAATTATAGGCATAGATGCAATGAGTGATTTTTTAAAATTTTAAAATTATAGAAAATCGGACATTTGAGCTAGCGACGACGCTATGTCCTAGATCATGCGTTAGCTCACAGAGAGTGCTTATTTTAATCATATAGCCAAGATTTTCTTCGAATTCATTTCCGATTTTGCTTAATTATGTTTGTGCAATGTAAGACATGTCTAATGAAGTGAAGAGACGAGAAGAAATCACAAAAAATTGCGAAAGTTAAAATTTTAGAACATGGGTTTTATATTCATTAATGCTCCATATTCATTAAACCTTAATTCTTGAGTTTTGCACAACCATTTAAGCTTAATATTATAGGATATGCAAACACAAAAGACATGATTGAACAAAACAGATATGCATGATTTTATTGATAATAGATTGGTCATGAAAAACTTACTTTTACTTTTTATTTAAATTGATTTGCAAACTTCATTTAGGCTTTTAGGGGACAAAATCAAATTTTAAATATTATATTAGATGACCATGCCATGATATATATTTTCTTGTATCTTCATTTTGATTTTTCTAATGCTTATATTAATCAATATAATGTATGCTGAAAATGATAGGAAATGTAAGCACAAGATATCCGTTCGAATAAACCAAATAAGCATGATTTGAATGATTAGTACGAGATGATGTTTTTGCAGAGAATATCATGGATAAGCCCTAGATAAAAGTACTCATCCTATATTTCTTGGTAAACATATAAAGACTAACATAGACACAAATATTCTTTAGGTGACAATGTTAGTATGATAAGTTTGAGATTAATGTTATGCCAAAGTTTGATAGTGTTTCAACTTATAGACCTAGAATGAAGTGAAGATTCTATTTGATTTGATCTTATTGATATCAAGATGATTCTAAGGTCTAAACTTGAAATAAATCACAATACACACATAATACACCAATCATGGTAAACAATTATACTACCAATTATTATCATATAATTCATATACATGTGATAGAGATAGCTGTTTTTACATGATTTTTTATATGAATTATGATATATGATTTTTAGAGAATTTTATCAAAGGGCATCAATAGATCATGGTGGTGTGTGTGACATTAGTATTTAAGACAATTAATCTTTCAATATGTCTTTTGTGATTTTCTTTATAATTTAGAGTTTGATTCATATTAATATAAGATATTTATAATCAATGAATATAAGAATAATAGATAGGTCATCAAAATAAAATACGATTTTGAATTTTGATCAATTTGATTTATAAACTCATTAAGTTTTAAGAGATAAGATCATGTTTCCTATAATATATAAGATGACCATAACATGATAGCTTAAAAATAAGAAAACAAAAAGAAAAATAGAAAGACATTAAAGCATATCATGAAGTAGAAAGCTTGTATATTTCATTTTTGAAAATATTCTACTTCATGCATTTGGTGATACCTAATGAATAAGAGATTTATGTATCCAAAGGGGACCAAGTGGGATGGTTCCTTTGGGTACCTAAATACATCGAGTTTGCTTTTGGGGAGACAAGGATGGATGAACCCTTTCAAGTGGAGTTAATGTTTCATTTTTTATCTTGGGACTCCATTCAAACTTTGGTTTAATGTTGTTCTTATGCATCAAATTGCCATTGTGATAATCTTTATATTGATGATTATAATTGGAAGTATCGTTCATAGGAAATTTGTGTAGTTTTATTTTTAAGTTGGGAGAAACATGATTTTGTAAATAATGGTGATTTTGATTTACAAATCCTTTGTGTTCCTAACTCCCATTATTAAACTTCGTTAAGATGTTCATATTCATATTCAACTTGTTTTTAGATATAGTTTGATATTGTGAATTTGTATTTATAATTTTCATAAACAAGTCGATTTTTTATTTTTGATTTTAATTCATATTCAACTTATTTTCTAAACGTAATTTTGAATTTAAATTTTTTAATTCCTTAATTTTACGCTTAGAAGTTTGTAGCAATTGTAATGCAGAAATAGAATTGCAAAAGATGGAATTTGATTTCCTTACAGAGCTTTTGGACGCGATGAGATTTGAGCATAGAGTTCCTTTGTTATCTTTATCTTTTTGGCATTCGTCTTCCAAAGACACGATTTCTTCTTTTCCACTTGATGTGCTCTCCATTGATTCATCATTAGAGGAGCTTTCTTGAAAATCTTTGCAAGCTTTTATGTTCTCCAATTCTTGCGTTTGTTTTATACCTGTAGATGGAGAATCATAAGTTATCACAAGAAAATTCTGCATCGCGTATGCAGTAGGAAAAGTATGAATGAGTTTGGAAATATTTTGATCTAACGCACAAAATAAACTAGTCATAGATTTTGCATTTAAAACCATTTCGTTTTTATTTAATACACTAGGTGGCTTTTTAATAGTAATATTCCAAACTTTTTCATCTAAAGCTTTAAGAAAATTTTCCATTGCTATTTTCCATCCTTTATAATTTCTTCCTTCAAATAAAGGTGGTTGAAGAGATTTTTCTTCTTCATAAAAAATTTACCCCACAAGTAGAAGCGAGATCATGAGACGTCATTATTCCCGGTTGTTAAGCCAATTGAAATAAAACGGCTCTGATACCACTTGTTGGATCGGTAGGTGCCCTTAGAGGGGAGTGAATAAGGGTTTTAAAAACTTATATTATATTTTGGAATACTTGAAATAACAAGAGATCAAAATAGTGATTTTGAATAAAGATCTAAATTGTTTTATAATGAAAGAGAGGATAGTAAACAATGAAGATCAAATCAATTTTATTGCACAAAGATAGACATGATTATTATTAATAAAATTGATTACAAAATTCGATTTCAATGACGCTAAAAATCAAAGCGAAATATGAAAGAAACTTTTTGGTTTCTATACCGACTCGTATCCCCACGAATCGGTTGGCTTTAGCCGATCCTTCCCCGGATACGGCCTCAAGCCGCTCTAGCGAACCCTTCCCCGGATATGGCCTCGAGCACCCCCTAGACCTACACCCTAGACCTAGTCGCCAACACGAGGCGAATTTACTACCCGATTTAAAAGAGATGGATAAATGAAATAACAACAACAACATAAAAACTCCCTATATGGATCTCTTGGAGAAGTAGACGAAGACCCGCAGAGTATGCTCATAGTCAATGCGGTCTTTCGTCACGACGATGACGCGTGTTGAAATCTTCTCCACGGATCTCCTTAACCCTTCATGGATTTGTGGGAGTATCTCTCTGAACCTTCCTCTCTATGCTGTGGCACGAAGCTCTGGATCCAAGGGGATGACGATGACGCGTGTTGAAATTTAGGATCTCAAGAGGATGAAGAAGACGGATCCAAGGGGGCCTTTTTATAGCCTAGCGCTACCGCCGGCGCTATCCCGGATTAGGCATTATTCTGCCCAGGGGAATCTTCAATCTGAGGAAACATTTCTCTCTTGCCTTCTGTGCTCCGCGCTATCGCCTGCGGTATCTGCTACAGCCAGGCGCTAGCTCCTTCTATATGTGCTCCGGAATTGCGCTAATCATCTCTAGCGCCGGGCGCTAGGTGCAACCGCCGGCACTAGTGGGCATGTTAGATTTGTTGGCTCAAATTTGGGGGCAACCATCTTATGTAATCCTTGAGTCATATGGACTTTGTTTCCTGCACACTTAAAAAAACAAGATCAAATACACATAGGATTTGTTATTCTCAAACCTAGGAGATGCGGAAGACCATGTTCCAACAGTGTGGTCACCCAAGAAGCCCTAAGTTTTGTTTTGAGCAAGCTCACTACGAGACTGCCCAACAGATGGAGGCAATGACGCAGGCTCTTGTTCTCCGGAAAGAAGGCGAGAATCCAGTTGCTCCCAAGGGGAAGAATGTCTAAGAAGTCCATTGGGAGTGTGAAGAAGTGAACGAAGTTGGTCTTCTTGGCATCGTTAGTTATGAGAATGAGTGTATAGATGTTGATTCCAAGGCCAGCTAGGTCGTCTGTTCTATATCCATGGGGGGACCGGGCTCGAGTCCTCCTGGAAGGCTAGCGTGGCTCGGGTCTTCCGTTCTGAAGTATCAGTCTCCTCCCCCTCAGCTCCTTTCAATGATGTAATGGTCATCTTCAACCAGGATGACCTCACTCCAACTACCAACCCTTTCAATGATGTAATGGTCATCAAGGCAGTCATAGAGAACTATATAGTGGACATAATTCTGATAGATACTGGTAGTACAGTAAACCTCCTTTTCAAGCCGGCCTTTAAATCTCTAAAGACCGAAGAGACTCTCCTTTATAATGATGGACCTCTATACGGTTTCTCTGGAGAGAGGAAGGAAGTGTTACTCTCTCAGTAACACTAGGGGGAGTAACCAAGCAGGTTCTGTTCGTCGCAGTAGATGCTCCAAGCAGCTACTACACAATCTATGGGAGGCCTATTCTTAATGAGTACCAGGCCATTGTATCCACTTTCCACCTGTCCATTAAGTTTGTCATAGAAGGAAAGCAGTTTAGGGTCAGGAGTGATCCAAATCTCGCCAGAGAGTGCTATGTAAAGACGGTTAATGTTACCGAATCATTTTCTCCCCAAGCTGGAGGTATTGCTGATCTGCCTATGTTTCTAGTTGACTGTTGTGTTGAAGTTGTAGAGGAAAAAGCTGAAGAAAATCCGCTCAAGAAAAAGAGAAGGATGGAGCGTACCTGGAACCTTCCCAGGTTATTCAAAGTGTTCCAGTATCAGAAGAAGATGGAGATAAAGTGTTCTCCATCAATGCAGAGCTGTCCGAGGAAGAAAAAGTGGAGCTGATTTCATGCGTCCTTGAGAACTTGGATGTATTCACATGGATAGCGGATGACATGCCATGAGTTGATTCGGATGTTGCCTGCCACCACCTGAACATTGATCCAAGCTTCAAGCCTATCAAGCAGAAGAAGCGTGTAGAGGCGGTGACTCCTGCTCAGCCTATTAGAGAGGAGGTCGTCAAGATTCTTAAATCTAATTTTTTTAAGAAATTCAGTACTCCGAGTGGGTGTCAAATGTTGTAATAGTTAAATAGGCTAGAGGAAAGTGAAGAATGTGTGTCAATTTCACTAAGCTTAATAAAGCATGTCCTAAAGATTGTTACCCCTTGCCTCAAATAGATTCTTTAGTTGATTATGCGGTAGGGTATTCATGCATGAGCTTCTTAGATGCATTCTCTGACAATCACCAAATACGAATGCACAAGCCCGACATTCCACATACTTCTTTCATTACGAACGATTGTTGTTTCTGTTATCGCGTAATGCCTTTCGGGCTTACAAATACTGGCGCTACTTATCAACGAAAGATGGACTTAGTCTTTTAAAAGCAAAAATGAAGAAATCTGAAAGTCTATGTTGACGACTTTTTAATTAAAAGCAAGATGTTTTCTACTCACATAATTGACCTCGTGGAGACGTTCAATATTCTACGAGCCTTTAAAATGAAGCTCAATCCCTTAAAATGTTTCTTTGGGGAAAGTAAAGAAAATTTTTGGGTCATCTTCTTACTCCCTAAGGGGATTGAACTAAACACAAATAAAGTAAAAGCAATTCTTGATATGGCATCTCCAAAATCAGCTAATTAGGAGGTTCAACAGTTAGGAGGAAGAATGAGAAGACTAAGCATGTTTATATCTCTCTTAGGAGATAAGTGTGCACCATTTTTCAAAATCTCGTGTGGAGCATCAAAGTTTGAGTGGACAAAGGAGTGTGATTTGACATTTGATCAACTAAAGAAGCAGTTAACGTTGACTCCATTACTTCAAAGCCCTCGGGAAGGGGAGGTGTTATTTATCTGCAATTTGGAGGATGGATCTTCTTGGGCCCTTTCCAATGGAAAGTAGGCAAAGCCATTTTATCTTGGTTATGATTGACTATTTCAGCAAGGGATTGAGACTACGACATTAACCAAGACCACCACTCAGATAGTGAAAAATTTCATCTAAGGAGAGATCGTTTGTCGACATGGTATTCCGATGACAAAAATTACCGACAATGGTCCCCCATTCAACAATTTATAGTTAATAAACTTTTGTGATCGGATAGGGACCGAGTTGCGATTCACCTCAGAACATCATCCTATGAGTAACAGACAAGTTGAGTCTGCAAACAAGTTGATTCTGAACCCCCTGAAGAAAAAAGTTGAGAACATCTGACAATTGGGCAGAGCAGTTATCTTCAGTTCTCTGGACCCTTTGAACAACTCCATCTTCAGTTACTAGGGAAACACCTTTCAAACACTCCCGTGGGTCCAAGGCGCTTATTCCAATTGAGTTTGAGGTGATGAGTCCAAGAGTCATGTTATCTAAGCAAGGAGGTGATGATTGGATGAAGACAAATAATGATGAGATGAAATACAATCTTGATCTCATTGAAGAGTTGAGAGATGAAGCTTTGATCAGACAGAAAGAGGTTAAAAGAAGAATGACAAGACATTTCGATAAAAATGTCTGAGTAAAGCAGTTAGTCGTTGGGGCTTAAATTTGAAAAGGGTTGATGCAGCAACAAAATACGATTCGGTTGGAAAATTGAACCTAAACTGTGCAAGACCATTCATTATAAAAGAGGTATTAAAAATGGTGTTCATCGTCTCCAGACTTATGGTGGTGAAGAAATATACAACACTTGGAGTGGTGATGATTTGAAGCGATTCTTCTCTTAATAAAAAAATTTCACTCTCTTCTATTTCGTTGTTATTACTGTTGTTATACTGACGCTTTTCCATGCCATTGAGAAAAGAGGTTGAATGACCTTCACGAGATTAAATCTCGCCAAGCAGACATCGTCAGATCCTACTTATTTTCCCACGAATTGTAGTCTTGAGATGTAACACCCACAAAGACCACATGTAGCGGGGGGATTTCGCGTCGTGCAGTGGTAGCTCAACTAATGTCTTGCGGGGTCTCTTTAGGATGATGGATCTCTGTCATCATCTTACACACCCCTCCATCAAGGGAGGTCTGGGTTATTGTTCAGCTCTGTCGCGCATCGATGGGGATATCGTTATAGCTTTGATGACCTCTCTGAGGAAAGCAATGTTGCTGCTATTTTTCCCACACCTGCCCAATTGGTCATTTTAGCATGTAACTCTCGAATACTCCTAGGCATCCAGAAAGGGGTTTTTAAGTAGGGTCGGTCAGGAGCATTTGATCGCCTTATGAGCCCTATAACATCTAAGAGCGGTAAGAATTCGTGGGTGATCATTACGGATCCCGCCTGGCAAATGAAAGTTTTAAGTAGGGGCGGTCAGGAGCATTTGACCGCCCTTTGAACCCTGTAACATCTAAAGACGGTAAGAATTTATGGGTGATCATTATGAATTACGCCTGGCAAATGAAAGTTTTAATTAGGGGCGGTCAGGAACATTTGACCGCCCTCTGAGCCCATAGGCTTTCTGCAAAAAAGTGTGTTAGCATATGCTATTTAGATTATAGTTAATCGCGTTGGCCGCAGATCAGCTCGTTACCTCTAGTTCCTCTTCTAAATCAGCAACATCCCTCAAGTCCTGGTGGAAATAGTGGCCCATGTAGTGATTCAGCACAGTGCTCCTCGTCGTTGCTTGTGCAGCTACTACGGCAGGGTCCTCTGGTGGAATGTTCCTTAGCTCCTCTAGATTCTTTTTCCCGTAAAAAATAGATGTGGCTGCGCTCGTGTGGCGATTAATCTTCTCTTTTTTCCATGCGGGGAGGGATGTTGAGACCGTGACATGTTTGCCTTTGCTATCCCAACGCAACAATGGTTTGTCGTCAAGATCTTTGACACCCAACGCCAACCATGAGATAGGGTTCAGCAGAAGAGCATGCTTCTTCAGTACCTTCCTTGGTCTGTCTCTCTCTATCTCTCTCTCTCTTCTCTGCCTCATCTCTCTTTGAGTTAGCACCTCACCCTCCAGTCTATGCGGCTTGTTTTGGGAATCTTCAAGGCCGCTAAGAGAGTAAGAGAAAAAGGTTCTTTAGTAAAATCTGCGGCTATTGACGATAAGGGCAGATAATGCAGCATTTCTAACCACTCATCGGCAAGGGATTCCACAATCTTTGTCTCAATTTTAGATAACTTCGGTGATTTAAACAGATTATCTTCGCGGTATTGAGGTCGTATGGGCAGACCGCCGAAGTCTCCTTCAAATATCAGAAATCGTTCAGTCCAATTGTGAATCTTATTCGGCAGTCTGACAATCTTCATCCCACTGCAGCCAAAGTATAGAAGGCCTTTGCATTCTTCTTTTTGCTTTCCTTCTTTTAAAGACTGCACAAGGAAGAAGTTTCGAAAGATGTTCATAGTGAAGCAGACACATTCTGGCAGTAGGTAGATCACAAAGGAGAAGATTGCCGCAATTGTGTTCGGCGGCAGTTGACTGAGGACCACGCCATAATGGTTGAAAATCTCTATAACTTCCAAGCGAAGAGAAAATTTAAAACCATAATCGAATTGGTCTATGGGGATGGCGATCAGGTTCTCTGCTCCAGAGTTGATCCTTTCGTATTCCCACGGAAGCCGCGCGATCAGTTGTGTCTGGTCCATATGTTTGCCCGAAAAATCTCTAAACTCCGCATTTGAAATCCTAGTGGGTTTACGCTCGGCGGTCAGGAAGGCTTCAGCAGCATCTACTTGCCCGACTACCATGATTGGAGACCGCCCTGACTTCTGCTTCGTCTGTATCAACGAATGTTTCATTTTCATTCCATGGTCATTGCTATTTATAGAATTTCAATGCAAACTCTAGCAGGATAATAAGCAATCTGACCGTGAGGTTAGAATTCAGATCGGACGATCCTAATGTCTATCTACTTAAAGTCAGAAGAAAAGAATGGAGACAATCAAGCATTCAACATCAAGCCGCATTAACCGCAGAGAAAATTCGTCACAGACATTTTAAAGGTAATTAGAAGCATTAAAACATATATTGAAATTACTGTTATCTTCTGTTTGCAGAAAGTTTTGGCATTGTAAATATTACAGCTTCTTTCAAATATGAAAATAAGAATAAGTGCGGTCAAGGGTGATGAGTCGGGCGGTCTCTCACGATATGCGCCGCATCCTCTTGCATTTGACTAATGGCAGTGAGCGCTAGCGAAAGATAACTGTTAGCTTGATAAGCTGACCGATGAAGCCGTGAAACGTCTCTGTCCACTAGATCGATAGGGATTACAGGGACTTCAGCCGGAGCCACCTATTCGCCATGCTGGCCTAGAAGGAATGTTGGTTGACGTACTTGCCCTAGCCGCCATGACCGGTGGCGCTCCTTGGAGCCGCGGAAGCTGCTTTCTTCAGCCTCTCATTATCTGCGGCCAGAGCCGAAGCTTTATTCTTGTAGTGTTGGACATCTTTTTCCAATGTGCGGATGTGGTCAGCCTGGACCCGCATCTCCCTCTCAAAAGCCTCAGCTTGGGTCCTCACTTGTTCATGAAGGGCTCTTTCCCTTTCCGCTTCTCCCTCTCGAAAGTCGCAGCTTGTGACCGCACTTGCTCCTCAAGGGCTCTCTCCCTTTCCTGCATTGTCCTCATGTCCTCGATCATAGGACTCAGAATCTCCCTCAGAGATGGCATCAATGGAGGCGCTGGCACAACCACATCTGCAGTAAAAAACATAACGACGCGGTAAGAAATCCTTTATGTTTAAAGTGAAGTAATGTGCAGGAAAGACGAATATACTTTCTATTTCTAAAGAAAGGAGATCACAAATATGCGAGGACTCCCGAACTTATTGGGTGACCGCGGGAAGTGCGGCCAAAGGAGGGTAGATAGGACGCCTTAAACGATCAATATCCATAAGCTTAAGTTGTTGCTTTCGCAATCGCTCTCCTTCTTTCCGCCCTCATTTCAGGTCGTCGTGGCTTATTGGAAGAATGTCATCCAAAGGTATGATTACTATTTTTGGTCGCTTCTCGGGTGGCAATAATTTAAAGGCAGCTGGAGGGAGTGAGGACGGCGGTCTCGTTCCCGAGACCGCTCTAGCCTTACCTGTCCAGATGGCATCCACAACTTCCACCCAGTCCGCAGCAGCAGTATCCAACGCGGCTTGCTTGGTCGCGGAGTCGTTGGTCCCATAGCTGACCAGAGCGGCTTTCTCCAGCTTTAATCGCCGCAGCCTCTCTTCGCGGTCTACTTCTTCCTGGTCCACCTGTGCCTTAGCCTCAACCCCGGCTTTCTCCCTCTCCTCTCCAGAAAGATCGAGGATCTGCGCATTAACCACATGATTATTTTCATATTTTCCAGGAGAATGATCATCCAAGAATTCAGCTAGGCCCTGATCAGCCTCCATCTCTCCTACGTCGTCTGACACGGATTTACCCGGAGATCGCGACATCTCCCTCTCCTCGCTATGATCGGCATGGGGGGATTGTCCACGTCATCTTTCGCGGCCAACTACTACTCTTTACTCTTCTTCTTTTCCTTCTTTTTGTGCTTACCTTTCTTGGATGACGCAGTATCTAGCTGCTTCCTCTTCTCATCTTTCTTAGCAAATTTAGCCGCCTCCACATGCATTTGCCTAAGCCTATCAGCAGTAGTCGCCATTTTCTTCATCCCCGATAGAACATCTGCGGTTTGATCTGCGGACAGCCCATGTTCAGCAAGAGACTTATCCACATCAGAGTGTATGGCGATGCCTGGAAGATGCAAAGTGACTTGTTCCAAAGGGGGAGTATTCACCACATCAATGAAAGGTGACGGCTCCGAAGTGACCGCGATGGTATTCTTTGCAGGCTCATTGACCTTAAATGCCTTTTTGGAACTTTCACCGGCGACCATGCGGCTACATTTCTTCTTCGCAACAATCTTCTTCTAAGGAGAAGGCCGCGTCCTCACTCCACCCTCAAGCATCGACAACAGAGTCGTCTCAGACTTAATCAATGTGATCAGCAGAACTTTAACCGCAAAAGGAGACAAACGCGTCGTTACAGAAGTGTGTTTATAAATTCATAGCCCCACATATGTATTTATGAAAATTTTCAGCATTAGAGGCATGTCGCAACCTCCACGGTTAAAGTGAATATTTTCGAAGTTTCAAGAAACTTGAAAATGTGTGGAGATCGTGTTTACCCGAAATTCTGCGACGAGCTTTGTACATGTCTGTCGGTCAAGGCGGTTAGCCTCTACAGTGACCGCCTAGGCTGCTCGAGACGTTTCAACAACCACCTCCAGGAAGAGCAAAGGCCAAACTCTAGGCTAACCGCCGAACCGCGCGGTCAGAGTCCTTTTTTCTTGCTAATTGCACACCACGTAACCTTTCATCTCTGCCCGGTTCTACTGTACCCCGGACATCCCGTACTTTGGAGCCTACCCGTTCGGGCAGGCCTCCACTGCTATAAATGGGGGCGAGCAGTACCCAGAAGGCACGTTGATTCAAATCCTCAAGCCTGCTACATGTGGCTGTGGTCTAAAATTTAGTCTCTTCTCGATCACCTGGTTGCCGGCTAGACTCTTCCTCTCTCTTGTAACCGCTCCCTTTGATCTATAAATTGTCCACAAGTGGTATTCGCCGTTGCGGGCAAATCTAGTCTCGCCGCCCTGCGGCCCTCTTTTATGTGTCCCTTCAGTCAATCTTCAACTAAAAAGTAACCGGTAGCTCGCAGTCCCTCCCCCGAAGTCCGTCCCTTAACGTGAAGTTATGAAGGTGCATTTTATGCATCAACACAAGAAAATCTACAATAATATTAGATAAAAGAGTCTGAGAGAACAAATTTATTTTTCTCTTCACAACACGTTGACCTTTAAATTATTTCTGCAACATGTAAACCTTCAAATATAAACGAACTAATTTGCAATAATTACCTATATTTTATATACAAAAATTAAGATATTCATCCTAAAATCGATTGCTGACAGGAGGGAGCCGAAGTTTTATAAGGCCATCAAGCTAATGTTATATTAACCAATGTGAGACTAGTATCGGCAACCATCGGAAGAATATCGGCAACCATAGGAAGAAGCTCAAGCAGATCCATATAACAGCAGGCCCTTTAAGAAAACAAATCTAGCAGTACAAAGCTACATGCCGACAAGTCACCCTGGCAGGAACACTAACAATCATAAAAAGGAAGGATTTGACTTTTTTTACTACCCCATCTCATTTTTGACCAAATCTAAAAAAATACAATTAAATCCAATCAGCCGTGGAGGAAAGAATATATAAATTTATTAATCATAAAATGTCTGCCCTAACATTCTTAGAAGTTCTTCACTCATTCTTTATTTTTCATTCTTAACACCACCTCCATCAAACAATATTTGAATCACTTGTGCATATATTCCCCCCATCTTTCTTCTTAACAAGACTACGGTAATATTTTGCGCAAATATACAAAAGGTAAAATAAAATACTTACACAAGGAAATAAAATGCCGAGATATCAAAGGTTTGATCGGCATCAGACAAAAGCATGATTGTAGTCATGGAAATAAAAGGTCTTGTAGATGAAGTGAGAGAGCCACCTGGAAGCTGCAAAACACAGCACAGCAACGGAGACAAGTGCAGTTCTTCTTGCTGCAGAATTTACAAGTTGTTTGGATGCTGCAACTATTCCAATCAGTGCTATTGAAATAACTGGAAGAGAGACTTCCAGTACTCGCAGCCACTTCAGAGCCAAATTACAGCTCCTGCAGTGCACCACATGAGTCCAGTACCTGAGAGAAATCAGATTGATGACTTCAGCAAGAGTGCACCGAGTCGGACATGGATGAGTTGGGGTCTTGCTCGGCTTGGTTTTGAGAACCATGCTCATGGACGAGTTCTAGTTATTTACGAGTCTAGAAAACCATGCTCATGTTAGACACGGTCTCTATTTAGGAGAGTTTCAGTGTTTGAGCAGTGATAGTGTGAGATTGTGGTCGGAAAATGAGCGTGGGAACGCACAAAAGTTTGCAACCATTAATGCCCAAACCAAACATGATGGCCACGTTTACGATTTAGCCCACAGTGTAATTCAGTGGAAATGGTGTTTACGACCGCAACTTACCAAACACTTGATCCTGAATTTCCCATCTCTACTATGGCTCTCCCGTACAAAAGCCTACAAAAATCTCTCAGGGTCCGTTCGTTTCAATGGAAATGGCTTTCAAGTATTGGTATTGGGAGGAGAAAAGCCAATTACATTGTTCGGTTCAATAATTTTGAGAAGGAATTAGCTTTGGGCCTAAAATCGTCGGTCTTCGCATAAACCTAAAATCCCGCTCTCCCAATTCTTACCTCTCACGCCGTTTTTCTCGGTTTTCGCTTGAGAGCAAATCCCGCGAGTCCGCGACCCCCCCTCCGCGATCCGCTCAGGTACGCCGATTTCTTCTTCTTCCTCTCTTCTTCTTCTTCTTCTTCGTTCTCTTCTTCCTCTTCATCTAGTCTCATTACTTCACTGCGAGCACAGATCTAGGGTTTCGCTTCTCGCCCACTGCTAGCTGCCTCGCCCCCCTCGCCGGTCGCCTCCTAGCTATCGACTGCCTCTCCATCTCACTGTCCTCTCCGGTATGATCTCGGAATCTAGCTAGTTTCTCCATTGTTTTTCATATTTGACCGATGAAGGTTATTACAAGCATATGACTGCTTACTCCTCTCCGATTCTCGACGTCCCCTGCATCTCACTCTCTTTTCCTCTCGATTTTTTGTTCTTCACTTGATATTTTTTGTTGTGTTCAAAGCTTACCAGTTTAGGTTAACACCAAAGATAAATCTGATACAGAAAATGAGTTTAGCTCTTCTATTCTTAGTCAATGCCATATTGTCCAACTCTTTAAGGATTTATGAGTGAACCGTATCAAACTCACGCCTTAACTTGCTCAGAAAATTACAATATAGAGGAAGCAAAGAATCATCTCCTCTGTTAATTTCATAAACCCCAAAACTCAGCCATGGCCTAGGCAATTCTGACCTGAGTACAACAATGCCAGGTTATCTCATATTTCTTTCTGTATTCTACAAATGCAAACTAAATATGATATCTTCTATTAATTCTCAAAGCAGTGGTACAAGTTGGGCATCATCCAGAAGCAGTTTATGAGCCCCTGGACTCTCATTTTTAGTACATTAGTGTCAAGGATTCTCTTTCTCTGACCCAAGAAGATATATTAAAACATGATTAGTTCCATTGTCATTTTGAACTAATCCCTTTGAGGTCATCAATGATGGAAACAAAATTATCACAATGGGTGCATAGAGGTATCATTTTGAACTAATCCCTTTGAACTAATCCCTTTGAGGTCATCGTTCTGCTTGTCAGGTACCTTATGCACCCATAGTTGTAGAGTTCATTAATTTTTATGCTGGCAAATAGCAAACATTGTAAAAACTTCAATAATGTTAAACCACAGCCTTCACTTCAACAATGGTTTAAAGTATTATTGATTAGTGATTATGCAAGTGGTGATTTAAATTCTAATGTTGTTTACACATCCCCTCATATAGTTGCAGTATCTTTTATCTGATTTAATATCATTGCAGTATTTTTTATCTTCGCATTCTTATACTTATTGATAATATCTAATATTTCATGTGTAGTCTTGTTGGGATGGATAATGTAGAGTTGCAAAAAAAGCGTAGAAGAGATATAATTATAAATTCAGTAGTCGCGGCGACTCTTGGTTCTGCTGTAGTAGTTATGGATTATATTCCTAGACACCCGGTTGATGTTGTAGACAATGACGCTCTACGGGTTATCTTATTAAAACATTTGTACGATGGAGTAGAAATAAACTGCTTCAATCAATTACGCATGGGCAAAGAATCATTCAACGAGCTATGTCATATTTTGCGTTCAAAAGGTTTAGTTTGCGATACTCAATTTGTGTCTACTAAAGAATCCGTTGCCTTGTTTTTATACATATTGGCGCATAATAAAAGGTTTCGCGATGTTGGTGTTATGTATATGCGTTCAATGGATACTATTAGCAGACATTTCACTATTGTACTGCGAGCCATCTTAAGACTAGCGAAGGATTATATAAAGTTGCCTGAATCCAAACAAGAACACAAATCTAGATGGTTTGAGGATTCTATTGGTGCTTTAGATGGAACGCATATTGAAGTGACTGTTCCAATTGAGGATCAAGGCAGATATCGTAATCGTAAACAGGCAATCACAACAAATGTATTAGGTGTATGTAATAGTTCCATGAAATTCCTATATGTATTGCTTGGCTGGGAAGGATCTTCATCTGATTCAAGAGTACTACGGGATGCATTGGAGAGACAAGATCGTTTCGAAGTTCCAACTGGTAACATATTTGAATTTATTATTGCAAACATAATTATTATCTAAAATTTATATTAATTAATCATTTGCAATGCATAGGTAAGTATTACCTTGTAGATGCGGGCTATACAAATGGTCCTGGGTTTCTTGCCCCATATCGTTCGACACGTTATCACCTTAAGGAGTGGTCCACCCATGGTAATAACCCCACGAATTATAAAGAATTGTTCAACTTAAGGCATGCTAGAGAAAGAAATGTGATTGAGAGAACGTTTGGTTTGCTGAAGAAACGATGGGCTATCTTACGACAACCATCATTCTTCAACATCAAAGTGCAGGTATGAGTCGATGTATTTATCAAGTGTTCATTTGGCTGGAAGACAATCTAATAATAACTTTGCATACAGGTGCAGATTATAAATGCATGCTGCATATTACACAATTTCTTAGTAGAGAAGAGATTAGAGAGTGATGCACAACTGCTCGACGAGGTTGATTGCGAATTACTTAGACAAGAGTCAGTAGAAGAGTTTTATGATTATGTTGATGTAGTTAGTCCAATCCAAGCGACACAAGCGTGGACAAACTTCAGAGACACTTTGGCTATAAATATGTTTAACGAATATCAGAATCGTCTTTGATATTTATGTATTTACTGTTTATCTGACTATTGTATTTTTTTTCATTTTGCATGGACAAATATTTTGTTTTTAATGTTTACCACTGATGTTTAGTTGTTATGTGTTTTGTACTGATGTTAGATTGTTTAATTTTAAATGTTTAGTTATAATGTTTCATGTTTACTTCTTTTGTTCTATTTTAATTATTGTTAACATATTCTTTAATGTGTAGCAAATGAATTTCTACACTTGTCATCCTCTCTTTCACTCTATCTTTCTCACGCCATCGACGGTTCTTAATTATTGTTAACATATTACTTACACCTCCCTGATTTAATTTTTGCATACTTTTATTATGGTATTCATGTTAAAAAAATTGAATGAGTTTTCAAAAGAAGTATTAGTTGAACAGGATGGCATGAGAGGAACCTCTCGGTAAACCATGTTGTTGCCTTGATATCTTCTTTCTGGTAATCTCTACCCTACAGTTCGTGGCATGAATAACTTGATGAGTACAATCACTGTTACACTCTTAACTTGATGAGTACGATCCACTGTTACACTCTTTTGCTCTCTTAAGCTTCTCATCTTTATTTTTATCTGAACTGAATCTTTCCATCTTATTCGATATTGCAAGGATACTTGGCCAGCATGAATTTAACACTGCATGCATGTAACATATATCATCTTATATATGTATCTGCCTTGATTCCATTTACACATCTTTGCTACTGCAGTTCTTTTACAATTAATTTGTTTGAATGTTAAGGTAGATATGTAATTCCTGTTTCAACATAAAAATATGCTTAATTTGTAGGCTTTTGTAGGCTTTGTAACTCCTATTTCAAAAAATATAGTACATATCATGGAAAATGCCACGTCCAAGATTGGAGGAAGGACAGAACGATCTTATATGCATTGGAGTAATGAAATGGATCTCGCTCTTTCAAATGCGTTGTTAGAGCAACACAGTATGGGACATAAAACACCAAATGGTTGGAAAAGTATTGCTTTTACCGCTGTAATGACTGCCTTGAAAGATATTTGTGGGGTTGATACTAGTAAGGAGAAGGTGATGGCTCGTCTAAAAACATGGAACAAGTACTACGTAGAAGTTAGTGCAATGCTGAACACGAGTGGCTTTGGATGGGATTGGGAAAGAAATATAGTGAAAGTTGACAGCGTAGAAGTCTGGGCAAATTACGTGAAGGTATATGGTTTTGCTATTTATTTAATTTAACAGTGCATTATGATGATATTGATATTTTTTTAATAATGTAGGCTCACCTTGGAGTTAAGCATTACAAGGATAAGGTTATTGTGAATTGGTCTGATTTGGCCGTGCTGTGTGGACAAGATAAGGCTACTGGCAGTCATGCGGCGACCGCTACGGAGACAATAAATGAGATCGATGCAGAGTCAATTGCGGAACAGAGTAACAATACACGTGAACAAACTAGAGTGGATGGTGAAGGAAGCAGCAAAAAGAGGAAGAACAAAGCTATTTGGGGTGTTGAAGCAGTGGCGGCGTCCATAGATAAGATGACTGCTACCTTGCATGAAGCGATCAACACCAAGCCTACTAGCCCATCCTTACGTTCATCGAGCAATGTTGATGGCATATATACCGCACTTTCTCGGATCTCTGGTTTGAACAGACGTGAATTACTGAGGGCTATGGATATGCTTAGTTTTGATAGTATCAAACATGACATATTTATGACTCTGCCAGATGATGACTTAAAAGTTGAATGGTTACGAATGCAATTTGACCGTTAATTTGATTTGAGAACTATTTGAACTATCTGTATTAGATAATTTGGATTGGTTGCATTTAGATGTATGCCTTATTTGTTGTAGTTACTTCTTAGCCATTGTGTATGAACTAGAAATGTCAAGAGCCACCTGGCTATTAGGATGTCCATTTTATTTCAAGGATGCTGTTTTGGATGGGATTGTGCTTAATCAATGTTTACCATTGTATATGCTCATTTATTTATTTATTTTGTTTTCAAACATGAGATATGCTGCATTTCTGATCTTATTTACCCGCTCTTGTCTCGTGCGAATCTGAGAGACTTGTGAGATGCGCCTCAATCGCGAGGATATAGTGAAACATTTTTAAGATAGACCTAGGTGTGTTGATCATGCAAGTTTCTGCTCACTGATTTCTGTGGTTTGGCGTTTTTATTTCGGTTTTAATTACAATAATAATGTTGTGTGACTTATTTTACTTAGATTCTTGTCATTGTATATTTGCTGTTTTGATTCGAGATTGGTTTTTTATATTTGTAATGGGTTTAAATTTTCTTTTTTTATATATTTATGTGTAGTAATATATGAAAAACCAATTCCTTCCCGCCGCCGAACAAGATTAGCCATGAATTCTAATTCAGTTGATTGAATTCCATCATGTAGCCGAACAATGAAATTGGAATTCAGACTAATGCCAATTCCTATGTATATTGGTTTTTGATAGAAAGCCAATTCCTGAAAACCAATTACGTTCAAACGAACGGACCCTCATGTAAGTTTACATTTTATAACATCCATGCACAAAAAGATTTCTGTGAAGATTACTCCAAGAGGGTATTTTTGTGAATGGATGTTATGAAATGAAACTTACAAGGGAGGTTTTTGTAATTTCAAAAATAAGATGGGTGGAATTATATATATATATATATATATATAAGAGGGGTGCAACCCGTATGTTGCTCTTTTGACGGAAAAGTACAATTGTTCCCAAAACTCTGCAAATAACACAATAGTTTAATCCACTTTGCAAATAAGGGCAATCAACCCTAATCTTGTGCTTTGGTTTCTTGAAACCCTGGCAACGACAGTTTCTCTTAAGACTTAAACTCTGGTGGTATACTAAGGTTTGCCATGAAATCTTGTATAATGACATGGCAAGGTTTCATAGCAAAAACAAAATAGTAATACGAAACTTTCATAACAAACTCTAGTAGAACTTTCATAACCCCAACATGAACAATTATCAAGCACAATCTGTTTGTAGGAATCAAGCTTGTTGACATATTAATACCACCTGTAATTATCATATGACTTGAACTTGGAAAGAAAATACCTGTCCATAAGCTGCTCTCTGGGAGGGGTTGGGGAAAGGTTCGTTCCAACCTTGGTTTCCCAATCAATCAGATTTTTTGAATATTTTTTCAACCATCTTCTGAAAGCAATGACCATGGCATCCGACTTTGTTGGAACAAAACAAGCTTTTTGCCAATTGGAAGAGCCAGCTTCAGCAATTTTACGCTCCTGTTGATCTAAAATTTATTAAGCACCAACAAGACACCGCCTATTTTTGAATGATCACTTCTAACGCATCGTTTCATTGTTGTTTATAAAGAACAGGAGAACCAAAACTGGACAAATTTGGAACTAATTTTTAATTTAATACTCATAACTGGTGAACTTATTTAGAGATAAAGTGACAATTATGAAGGTAAATATTGAGTGTATAAATAAAAACCATTAAAAATAATAATTGGTGCGGGATTAATTAGTGGAATTTGAATGTTGAAAAACTGTTAATATTTACAGATTGATTGGGAAAGGAGGAGAACTACAGTTCTTAAGGGGGGTCAAAAATGACATGAGATAAAGATAATTAGTTCCATTAAGAATATTGCCGCAAATATTTCAGGAGAGTTTAAAAATGGATAACTGCTGATAAGAAAAACTGGTGGAGTGAGGATATCCACAAACTTATTAAGTTAAAGAAATGTACTTTTAAAGAGAGATAAAACTTAAATACCATGGTGGCTGATATTATATAAAAGAACTAGCAGTCTTGCACAGGGCTGCCCGTGCAGGGTGTTAGAAAAGGCTGACTGCGGCTTTTCTAATATTGCATTTATCCAGTACTTCTTTTATCCAGTCGTCTCAGCGGCCGGCTTCGTCTCAGCGGCCAGCTCTGTCTTATTCTGTTTTTATTATTATCCTATGGACTTTTCTCTGCGTTGTTGTATGGGCCTATATAAGCCCATTCTTGTATCTGTGCCAAAGGACTGATGCCCTAATTTCTTTCTAAGGCTATTGCCGCCTCCTTCCTGTTCATGTGCGTGCAAGTGTTTGTCGATCATCTCTTCTGGTATGTATCTCATTTCCTGCACACTAGAAGATTGCTAGAATTAGTTTTCACATTTGGTATCAGAGCGAACGGCTTGCTCCATCAGAGATCGTGTGTAGTATCCTCCGCATTTTTGTGCGTCCTCATCCGGATCTTCATCATATGGCGACTTCATCCCACAATCAAACATTCCTTTATAACCAAATGGGAATACCAATATTCGAAGGTGAAGCGTACGATTACTGGAGTAAACAGATGAAAATATACTTCAATTCCCAAGGTCTATGGGATCTGATTCAGAATGGACTTCCAGTGCTCAGTGAGCAGATTACTGAGACAAAGGTTGGAAAATCGACTGAGAAAACTCCTACAGATCCAGCGCAGTCAGCACAAACCCAACTCTTTGTTGAAAATCAAAAAAGAGATGCCAAAGCACTCTTATGTATTCAACAAGGGGTGGAACAATCAATCCTTCCATTGATCATTGATGCTGCTACTGCTCAAGAGGCGTGGGAGATTTTGAAAGTAGAATATAGAGGGAATGAGAAAGTGATTTCCATCAGATTGACTCTACTTTGGAAAGATTTTGATTGTCTCAACATGAAGGCAGGGGAATCATGACAAAGCTATATCTCCAGAACCTCAACATTGGTCAACCAAATCAGAGCCTATGGAGACGAAATTCCGGAGAAACGCATTGTGGACAAAATCCTAACCAGTTTAACTCCCAGATTTGAACATGTTATAGCAGCTATTGAGGAAGCCAAAGACATCAGACGGCTAACTGTAATAGAGCTTCTGAGCTCCCTTCAAGGTCATGAAGAAAGAATGAAAAGCAGTGAACCTCAACTGGAACAAGCTTTCCAAAGTAGACTGTCATTGGCACAATCTCCCCGTCTCAAAGACAAAGGGCCCGACGAGAGGGACAAAGGCAAAGAGGAGAGAACAGGGACTCGCTACTGTAAGCTGTGTAACAAAAATACCCACAACATGAAGGATTGTTTCTCTAAATGCAAACGATGCAAGAGACAAAATCATCTTCAAAGAGATTGCTGGTATCGTGATTCCAAACCAAAAGAAGAGGCAAATTTTACCAACAATGCAGAAACTCTGTTTTACTCCTCCCAAGAAGAGCCAACAGACTGCAGTGAAGTTTGGTTCCTTGACAGTGGTTGCTCTAACCATATGTCCAACAACAAGGCCTCATTTGTTCACTTGGATGAAGCAGAAAAATCAGAAGTTATTATGGGAGATGGTCATCCCAAGTCCATAGAAGGGAGAGGCACTGTTGCTGTGAGACTAAGGAATGGTGAAACAAATCACATCCATGATGTACAATATGTTCCCAGCCTCACCCAAAATCTGCTTAATGTGGGACAGTTGTTAAAAAAAGGTTACAAGCTGATTTTTGATCATGAAGAATGCAGCATTATTGATAAAAGAACTCAAAAACTTGTCGTAAATGTAAAAATGTCCAGAAACAAGATCTTCCCTCTAGCTATGCCTATACCCCATCCCACAACTCTCTTAAACGCTACTACCTGTCATGCCAATTCTGCTATAAGCTCAGCAAGCTCTACATTATGGCATATGAGATGTGGCCATCTCAACTTCACCGATCTTCAAAAACTATCTCTGGTAAATGGAATTCCAAGTGCTATTACCAAAAGTGGAATGTGTGAAACGTGTGCTCTAAATAAAATTCACAGGACCCCCTTTCCCCAGCAAACTCATTGGAGAGCTTCTGAGCCTCTAGAACTGCTGCATGCCGACATTTGGGGCCCATCTTCCACTCCAACCTGGTCAGGAAACAGGTATTATTTGTTACTTGTTGATGATTATACTCGAATGATGTGGATCTTCTTCCTTACTCAGAAGTCTGAAGCATTTCAAACGTTCACACACTTCAAATGCTCTATTGAAAATGAATCCAAACACAAAATTAAATGTCTCAGAACTGATAGGGGGGAGAGTTCCTCAGCTCTGAATTCATTAAATTCTGAGAGATTCATGGGATTCGTGGACAACTCACTGTACCCTACAGTCCCCAGCAGAATGGAGTTGTCGAAAGAAAAAACCGAACGGTGGTAGAAATGGGGAGAAGCCTATTGCAACAAAAAAATATGCCTAAAGAATTTTGGGGAGAGGCAATGAACACTGCTATACACATACTCAATAGAGCACCAACCAAGGCCTTACCTGATGCCACACCGTATGAATCGTGGTACCATCGTAAACCATCCATTCATCATTTTAGAATTTTTGGGTCTATTGCTTATGCTTTGATTACCAAGGATCATCGTGACAAACTTGAACAAAAGGGAGAAAAATGTATTATGGTTGGATATAGCCGTGAATCAAAGGGGTATATACTCTTCAACCCCATCACCAGAAAACTGATAACCAGCAAAGATACTATTTTTTACGAACAAGGAAGCTGGGATTGGGACTCTTCTGTGGATCAGAGTTTTGTATTCTCAGACTTGCTGGAAACTGACCCCCTGGAGGATGTTGCTGAACCTGCACCTGTTGATGCTAGCCCGCAGCCGCCCAGTCCAAGGATTCCTGGTGAATCTTCTTCAGGAACAAGGTCTGACTCATCATCTCCTATCAAATTTCGTTCTCTAACAGATATATATAGACATGCAATGTAGCTCTTCTGTGTAAAGAACCAACTTGTTATGTTGAGGCTGCCACTGACCCCCACTGAGTAGAAGCCATGAATGCTGAGATCAATATGATCCAAAAAAATAACACTTGGGAATTGGTACATCCACCCCACAATCGTCCAGTCATTGGATTGAAGTGGATCTTTAAGATAAAGCTGAATGAAGCGGGAGAAGTTTATAAGCACAAGGCAAGACTTGTGGCTAAGGGGTACTCGCAAAAGCCAGGGAGGGACTTCACTGAGACTTTTGCGCCTGTGGCAAGGATGGAGACAATCAGAACCCTGCTGGCTTTTGGGGTGCAGAATCGTCTTCAAATTCACCAATTAGATGTTTAGTCGGCGTTCCTGAATGGGGAATTGAGTGAAGAAGTGTTTGTTAAACATCCTGAGGGATTTCCAGTGGTAGGAGAAGAAGAGAAGGTATATAGATTGAAAAAAGCCTTATACGGGTTGCGTCAAGCCCCAAGAGCATGGAACGAACGTATTGACAATTTCCTCAAATCAAATGCGTATAAAAGAAGTCCCTATGAAGCATCCCTTTATTATAAACACTTCCCTGAAGGAGAATTCATGATAATGTGCATCTATGTAGACGATCTACTGGTCACTGGAACTTCATCCAAACTGATAGAAGAATTCAAAGCCACCATGAAACAGGAATTTGAGATGAGTGATCTGGGCCTCATGAAATACTTCTTGGGCCTGCAAATAAATCAACTTCCTGATGCCATCTTCATTCACCAACAAAAGTATTTGATCGAATTGCTGGAGAAATTCGGCATGCTGGAGTCCAAGCCAACAGGCACTCCTATGGCTACTGGAGATCATTTGGTCAGAGAAGAGAAAGTGAATGAAGAGAGTTATAGAAGCATGGTGGGTTCCCTCATCTACCTAACCAACAGCAGACCCGACATCGAGCACTCAGTGAGCATGGCTTCCAGATTCGTAAGTGAGCCCAGTGTAAACCACCTGAAGGCAGTGAAGCGCATTCTGCGCTATCTACAGGGGACCAGAGATTATAGTATCGTTTATACTAGAAACAAAAAAGAAAATGCAAAATTGATTGGATTCTCAGATAGTGACTGGGTTGGCAGCAATGATGATCGTAAGAGAACGGGCGGTTACGTTTTTCAGATTGGAGCAAACACAATCTCATGGAATTCTAGAAAGCAGAAGAGCATTGCCCTCTCGACTGCCGAAGCTGAATACATGACTATAGGTGAAGCAGCCAAAGAAGCGGTGTGGTTGAAGAGACTAGAGGAAGAATTGAGAAGAGGAGAGCAGGAAGCAACTATAATAATGGTGGACAGCACTTCTGCAATCTCCATCAGCAAAAACCCAGAATTTCACAATCGCACGAAGCACATCCAGATCAAACATCACTTTGTGAGGGAATTGGTGGAAGAAGGCGAGATTGTTCTCGTCTATTGCAACACAAATGATCAAGTCGGCGACGGAATGACGAAAGCTCTGCCAGTGGAGAGGTTCCATCTTTTCCGCCGCAGACTTGGGGTCGTGAGCTCAAAAGAAGCCCTAGATCATGGGAGGGAATGTTAGAAAAGGCTGACTGCGGCTTTTCTAATATTGCATTTATCCAGTACTTCTTTTATCCAGTCGTCTCAGCGGCTGATGAGTCCCATTTATATACACATTTATGGACTCATCTGGGCCGTATTTCTAGTCGATGCACTACACTTTAGGCATATTTTCGATCATATTTGTTATTCCTTGCTAGGTGCACTTTTAGGCTCGTTTCTGTGTGCATTTGCGCTCCTTGTTATTGGGGGTAAGCACAAGGTGCTCCCCAATCCTTTTTCTGTGTTTATTTGGTGCTGGAGGTGTTTTCCCAGTTGTTTTGTCTTGTGTGCAGGCGGTCGGATCATCCAGTTTTCCCCCAGAATTCATGATTGTGTACGACGCACGGTCGTGCGTTTCCTTGACGCACGGACGGTTGCGGTCGTGCGTTCTCATCTGGGCAGAAAACGGGCGATCTGAGTTTAGTCGTGCGTTTTTACGCACGGGCGGATTTACTCGTGCGTGAGTAAAACGCACGGACGCCTATTTCTTCATGTTTGTTTTAGCCTTTCCGAATTTACCCGTGCGTTTTACGCACGGGCGGGTTTGCCCGTGCGTGAGTAAATCGCACGGGCGGCGCAGCTTCGTCTTCAAGTCTGTTTTTATCATTAAATAACGCACGGGCAGCGGACGATCGTGCGTTCGCCCGTGCGTGACCAAAACTCTGTCTGTTTAGTATTTAAAGCAGGAAAAGCTGCAGTCAACGAAGCCCCCCATTCCCCTCGCGGGAAAAGCAAGGAATCCCGCCATTTTCGTCCCTTCCACCGGAGGAGACAAGAGGAGACCATTTCCGGCGATCTCCTTCACCATTCTTCCATCCGGGAGCATTTGCAAGTATTCTCCGCCACTAGTTCAAGCATTCTTCGTCGTGGAGGCCATAAAAGTGTTGTAGATCGTTGGAGCGGTGACAGCCTCCTTCGAGTCCGCACACCATCTGAGAGCCGAGCCCGGAGAGAGCCCGACAACCTCTCATTACGGCCGAGAACCCAAGACGCGGTGACATCCTCTTTTTGGTCCTTTCTAAACTTTGATGCTTGTGCTTTCTCTTTGTGTTGTTGTAATGAACGCTCGTTAGATTAATGTTATAGATCCTTGCTTGTTGTTCATGTGCAATGATGCTGTGGTGGTGAGAATAGTTTTCCTTGTTGTTGTGATATTCTAAGTTGTTTGTGTGTGAAGCCATCTAGCAATAGCTAGTGGGGATGTTGGCAAAGAGGTGAATACGACCCTCACAAAACCTCGCTCTGTGGCCATTCCACCCGCTTACCGAAGCGCGGCATCGCGGCCGCTGCACTCACCCACACCTTGCGAAGCGGTGCTTTTCGACCCGCATTTCTCTCATTTCCGCAATAGCTTAGGACACCAATCACAACGCCCCTGTTTTATTTTATTCGCTCGTGTAACAATCGACTCACCACACGTTTCGTTCACCAGAACCTGCATTCCTCAAGATATCGACATTCGGGGAAGCTATTCCCAAATTTATTACTTGACAGCGACCGGTGCACTTGCCGAACGCGTATCAAGTTTTTGGCGCCGTTGCCGGGGAATGCAGGCGTGCTGAGATTTTGGTTGTGAATCGATTGTTTTCGATTGAGTCTTTAATTCTTTTTAATTTATTCTTTATCATGCTATTTTCTTCTTCTGTATCATGTGGGCGCATTTGAATATCCGATGTCGTTGGTGTGGGGACACATCCCACGCTAGTGATAGGTGTCTCAAAGAGTATGGTGTTGTTCAGAAACCGTACGGAGCCCATAAATCTTTTGGCAACTCTACTGCGCCTCTGTTGTCGCACTTTTATGCGGCTGCCGCACCTTGGGTGCCGGCGAAGCCGGTGAAGCAGTGTTTATTTTGCAAAAGTAGAGAGCATGCCTTGAAGGACTGTGCTGATTATCTACGCCAACTGGAGGATGACGATGAGCCGGATACCCGGATCGTCCCATCTTCGAATTCTGCGAGCACAGCCCCTTCCTCTGGTTACGTATCCCTTCCACCTTCACTTCTTGAAGTCTATGGAATCGACACGTGTATCAGTGTCCCTCATGACTCTGTTTCTGATGCGCCCTCCCATACCTCTTCGGTTCATGTACCACTTTGCGTGGATTTGTGCCCTTGTGTGGAGAGTGAACCCGAACTCTCAAGTGGCACGTCTTCTCCCACTACACACGAAGCTACATCTATTTCTGATGTTATCATTGAGGTCAATTTGCAGGATGTCGCAGACCTGCGCAGTGTCGTGCCCACTCTCATGGAGGAGGACAGTCTCGAGTGTGCTGAAGCAACCGTTTTGATCCAGTGCGAGGAAGTCCAAGTTATAGAGGAGGCCATTGCGTGCGCTGTTGAGTCTAGTGAAATCTTTGATGATATCATCAGTTTGTCATTGCCGCACCCTATGGGGGATGAAGCCGGGATTATCCCCTCAGATGAGATTTCTTTTAGTTTTTCTTCCAATTTATTTCCTGACCCTCTTTCTTTATGTACAAGGATGCAGGATGCCCCTCCTCCGGTTGATCAGACCTTATGCATGGAGGAGCCGAAAGCCTGGCGGGGTGAGGAAGGTACGGTGAAGGAACATCTTGTTTCCTCATCATCATTGGTGCTTCCCCTTGAGGATTGGTTACAGGGGGGGCAAGCGGTTTTTCTTTGAAGACATAATACTGGAGGAGAAGAAGATAGCGAAAAAGGAGGAGATTTGGGGTTGGAGGCTGAGCATCCTACTTAATTTCCACCCCTACTACCAGGTCCCCGGACCTTTTTCTTTCATCAGTTGTTACTGCTTCAAATCAGCTTATAGCTGATTTGTTTTGAGCTTGTAATAATAATTAGGATTTATTAGTTTTTGCTTATTCCTAGACTTTATGAACTATGCTTTAATACAGGTATTTAGTCCACCTTAAGGACAGTAACAAAAGGGCTTCTTGGGAGACAACCCATGGGATCCACCCGGTTCCGTCTGCTTATTTAATTTCTATATTGTTCTGTTGTTTGCTTTATGCTGACATCGCAGGGTTAAGCTCTTGCTTGTGGATTGAGGAAGGAGAAAGTCAAAGAAGGAATTACCGCACTTCTGGCATGCTCATTTGTGAGCATAGGTCCACTCTACCCCTATTATCTTTACTCATGAATTCTCTATTTTATTTGGTTTTGATCAAGTCTGGGGGAGAGATCGGTTATGCACGTGCACGCACTTTGCATAGCATGTCAGAATGTGCTGAGTTAGGATTTTTAATTTTGTTGCACACATTGCATACACTTGCACCTAGTTCACGCGTACTTGATCACGCGCGCTTATTGGGTATTGCTGCGAGGTTCCCCGCTCGTAAGAATTGGATTGTTAGTGTAGGAGTGAAGGGTGGAGAAAAATGCCGACTCGAGTAGTGCTCTAATCGAGTGCTCCCGTCACGCCTAGAAATTCAATTAGAGTAGAATAAAATTCAATGTTATAATTTAATTATTTCTATTATAGTAGCTGCAATTTATTTTACTTTAGTGGTGAATCCGGTGAATCCAATGGTAGCAGGGTCGAGTGTAGCTGGACTAGTAGTAGCTTATTACTAGGGTCGGAAGGAAGGACAACCTTTCTCGGTGGCTAGAACTTGCACTAGGCGACTCTTGAAATGATTGCGTTGAAGTACTCGTTATAAAGTGTGATATAGGTCATTTCTTGATCCGTTTGTGCTTTTGAAATCCTTACCAATGTAATCACCGTTGCAAGCCCACTTGAGCCTACCTGGCCTCCTTGTTTAGCTCCACTAAAATCTCACCAAAGCCATACGGCCAAACCTATTTTCGCACCAACAAATGAGCTGAAAGGAATTTAGTTATCTATCACCTTTGGTGTTATCTCTGTGGTGTATGGTAGCCTTGAAAAAGCTGAAGGAGAAGTTTTTATTGTGCATACAAAAGATATTCTGTCGAGAAGAGAAAAGGAAAGAAAAGAAAAAAAATATTGTTTAAAAAGAACTTTCAATTACTTTCTCTCGACAAAAACAAAGTATGATTGGCTTAGCACGCACCTAGTGTTCAGTTGAAGTCTGGGGGTGTTGTGTAGTTCTTGAAAATGTTGTATTGGTGATTTTTATTCTCTTGAGTGCTCAGGTTATGTTGAGTGCGATTCTCATCGTCCTTCTACTTATCTAGCCTAAACTCAACCTAAGTCAAATCTTAACCAATAAGTCCTATTGATTTTAGATACGAGTCGTCTCATGCAGTAGAGAGTGCGAACGTGCAAGCCTATGAACACCGACTTTGATGGATTTCTTAGGAGATTGTCCCGAGCTTTGATTCGAGTAATACTCTACTCATTAGTCACGCTATTTTCCCTTGTGCGCGACCGAAAGATTCACCGGGATTCACCATCCAAGTAAAGTAGATTTCAAATTACTGTTCTAGAAATAGTTAGATATAATCTTGAGTTTAATTCTATTCTAATGTATTTTTACGCACGTGAGCATGCGACTTCGCATGAGTCTCCACCGCTCAATCACACTCTAACATCCAATTGTTCCGACAGGAGAGCTGAGTAGTTTGCCCGAGTCGTGCAAATGGTTAAGTCTGGGGGTGTGATGAGTCTCATTTATATACACATTTATGGACTCATCTGGGCCGTATTTCTAGTCGATGCACAAAACTTTAGGCATGTTTTCGATCATATTTGTTATTCCTTGCTAGGTGCACTCTTAGGCCCGTTTCGGTGTGCATTTGCGCTCCTTGTTATTGGGGGTAAGCACATGGTGCTCCCCAATCCTTTTTCTGTGTTTATTTGGTGCTGGAGGTGTTTTCCCAGCTGTTTTGTCTTGTGTGCAGGCGGTCGGATCATCCAGTTTTCCCCCAGAATTCATGATTGTGTACAACGCACGGTCGTGTGTTTCCTTGACGTACGGACGGTTGCGGTAGTGCGTTCTCATCTGGGCAAAAAACGGCCGATCTGAGTTTAGTCGTGCGTTTTTACGCACAGGCGAATTTACTCGTGCGTGAGTAAAACGCACGGTCGCCTGTTTCTTCTTGTTTGTTTTAGCCTTTCCGAATTTACCTGTGCGTTTTACGCACGGGCGGGTTTGCCCGTGCGTGAGTAAATCGCACGGGCTGCGCAGCTTCGTCTTCAAGTCTGTTTTTATCATTAAATAACACACGGGCAGCGCACGATCGTGCGTCCGCCCGTGCGTGACCAAAACTTTGTCTGTTTAGTATTTAAAGCAGGAAAAGCTGCAGTCAACGAAGCCCCCCATTCCCCTCGCGGGAAAAGCCAGGAATCCCGCCATTTTCGTCCCTTCCACCGGAGGAGACGAGAGGAGACCATTTCCGGCGATCTCCTTCACCATTCTTCCATCCGGGAGCATTTGCAAGTATTCTCCACCACTAGTTCAAGCATTCTTCGTCGTGGAGGCCATAGAAGTGTTGTAGATCGTTGGAGCGGTGACAGCCTCCTTCGAGTCCGCACACCATCTGAGGGCCGAGCCTGGAGAGAGCCCGACAACCTCTCATTCCGGCCGAGAACCCAAGACGCGGTGACATCCTCTTTTTGGTCCTTTCTAAACTTTGATGCTTGTGCTTTCTCTTTGTGTTGTTGTAATGAACGCTCGTTAGATTAATGTTATAGATTCTTGCTTGTTGTTCATGTGCAATGATGCTGTGGTGGTGAGAATAGCTTTCCTTGTTGTTGTGATATTCTAAGTTGTTTGTGTGTGAAGCCATCTAGCAATAGCTAGTGGTGATGTTGGCGAAGAGGTGAATACGACCCTCACAAAACATCGCTCTATGGCCATTCCACCCGCTTACCGAAGCGCGGCATCGCGGCCGCTGCACTCACCCACACATTGTGAAGCGGTGCTTTTCGACCCGCATTTCTCTCATTTCCGCAATAGCTTAGGACACCAATCACAACGCCCCTGTTTTATTTTATTCGCTCGTGTAACAATCGACTCACCACACGTTTCGTTTACCAGAACCTGCATTCCTCAAGAGATCGACATTCGGGGAAGCTATTCCCAAATTTATTACTTGACAGCGACCGGTGCACTTGCCGAACGCGCATCAGCGGCCGGCTTCGTCTCAGCGGCCAGCTCTGTCTTATTCTATTTTTATTATTATCCTATGGACTTTTCTCTGCGTTGTTGTATGGGCCTATATAAGCCCATTCTTGTATCTGTGCCAAAGGACTGATGCCCTAATTTCTTTCTAATGTTATTGACGCCTCCTTCCTGTTCATGCAGGTGTTTGTCGATCATCTCTTCTGGTATGTATCTCATTTCCTGCACACTAGAAGATTGTTAGAATTAGTTTTCACACAGGGCGCATGAGCTCCGCCTGTACTTTTTTGAATCTTGCAAATGTATAAATTAAAAAAGAAGGGTATATTGGAAATAGATGCAAGAATATCTTACCAACATTGTAGTGAGTAATGGTGACGTATTTCAAAATGAATTTAATTTTGTCAAAAATATAGTACGGAAATATGGTTTAGAACTGTCGGGATCAGTGATGGAGGAAAGAAGAGCACTCTCGGATATGTTTTTGTTATGATTTATCTTACATGTATTTATTGTATTGGCTCATGTCCCATATCCTCTCTCTATATATATATTTATGTATGTATATATATATATATATATTTATGTATACATATATATGTATATATGTATATATGTATACATATATATGTATATATGTATACATATATATGTATATATGTATACATATATATGTATATATGTATACATATATATGTATATATATACATATATATAGGTATACATATATATATGTATAGGTATACATATATATATATGTATAGGTACATATATATATATGTATAGGTACACATATATATATGTATAGGTATACATATATATATGTATAGGTATACATATATATATGTATATATGTATACATATATATGTATATATGTATAGATATATAGATATCTTTATTATATAAAGGAATATACATATTTGATGCTCTTACCATGGTTTAAATTCACACCGTACGATCGTCTACTTAAATCACGGCCAAGATTTGTCCTCCCAATTAACTCCTACGGATTATCCCGTTTGAAATTAACTCCCACGGATCACTCAAAGCAATCGGAAGCCAATTAAATTTCTATGTCCATAATACCAGTGGTTAAAATATACCCAGAATAATTCTACCCGTCTGGTATTTAAACGGGTAAGCACGGTTTATTGATTTTGTCGTGGTGTGGTTTTATCAATGGGCGAAGCCCGTGGGTGGTTGAATGTTACCATTATGTTTGGAGAAATTCTCCAAATGTCCGATTAAATATCAATTATGATATGCCAGGTTGATATACATACCAAACGTCTGATTAATTATGTATATGCAGTGCATTAATTATGTACTATTTTTAAAATGTTCGGCGAAGCCCGCTTCATTGTCAAGCGGGCGAAGCCCGCTTGATTACGTACATGTACATATGTATATACATATATATATGTACATATATATGTACATATATATATATACATGTATATATATATACTATATTAAAAAGAAATGTGGTTTTAGGTTCAATGGCAAGGTAAATGAGACACAAAAGGATCACAACCGTCCATCTACATCGCTACTCTACTCTCCGAACAATATATCGCAAACACCTATCGTCCACGACCCTAACAACCACGCAGTTTCGCATCCCCCTTAGCCCCCGCCCTCCCAGCGAAACCCCACTCTCGATCCGTTGTCGGACAACGCCGAAGGCCTCCAGATTACTTCTCCCTCACCTGATCTGATCGTGATCTCGACAAAGCCGAAGCCTATTGGGATCGCCTATACGGCATCGCCTCAATGACATCGCACCTACCGCATCACCTCCACGGACACGAAACATCTCCCTACATTGTCGGTCGATCGGTAACACCTCCACTTCCTTCTACAACTCTTCGACTCCTCCATTCTTGCAGATCAGCGGACTCAGGGGTGCATTAGGGATGCTTCTATGCCATCTCTCTTCTCCGTTTATATTTGGTATTTATCTTCACTCCTAGGGTTCATTATCTAGAATGGAAGGAATATTGCTATGATCTCCTCATATACATCTGGTACTGCAGATTTTTGGTTTTCCCGGGGAATTTTTGATATCCGATTTTCGGCAAGAGTACGTCCAAGTGGCTGATCCATGGATCCCTGCAAGGTATAAAACATAGTTTATGGTTCTCTTCTTATTTATTTACTTATTCTTCTTGTAACGTCCCTGATTTTCGTTAATTATTTACGTGGCCGCGGTGGCGTAATTTTGGCGTAAGGGCGTTACGTCAGCTCGTCAAGTTTAGTTTTGAGCCTTAGCTTGGTTAAAGTATGTAAATTAGATCGAGCGTGCGAGATTTTGTGTAGTTATTGAGATCTTAGCTTCGGGAAGCTTTACCCCGAGTTTGGCTCGTTGGAATTAAATTCAGACTTCGGCGTTGGATTCGTAGCGCTGAATTTCAGTTTAGGTGCGAATTTCGTAGAAGTCCGAGGTGTTTTAGTTGTCGTCGTAGTTTAAGTAGAAGGGGAGGTGGTTTTTGTGATTCCCTGTCTGCGTTCGACGAACGTCGAGCAGCCTGCGTTCGACGAACTGCAGGAAGCCTGCGTTCGACGAACTGCAGGCAGCCTGCGTTCGACGAACTGCAGGCAGCCTGCGTTCGACGAACTGCAGGCAGCCTGCGTTCGACGAACTGCAGGCAGCCTGCGTTCGACGATTTTCTGTCTAGGGTTCGACGAATTCCTGGAATCTTAGTATATATACTTTAAGTTTAGGTTTATTTCTTTCATCTCCTTTCCCTGTCGGCCGACCTAGGGTTCTTACGGGCGAGAAAGCGAGAGCGGCCAGTCGGTAGTTTCCGGCGATTTCTAGGGCTGTGGTAGTCGGATGTTTGGAGAGAAGATTTGGAAAGCTCTCGTCGAGATCTTCGTTTTAGAGGTAAGCTTCTCCCTATTCTTGGATTTTTTTGGGTTCGAGGTAGTGACCTAACTCCTCCTTTGTATCCGAAAAGTTTCAGGTTTCGTGCTCGAGTGATTTTCTTGGCGGATCCTTAGCTTTCGGAGCGGTGAAGTTTAGTTTTTGCAAGTTTTGAGGCAAGTGGCTTTCTCCTCCTTCTTTCTTGTTTCTTGAAGCTCAGTTTTTCCTTGTTTATGGGTGCTGGTTGTGCTTTTGACTTGTATATCTTTGAGTTATGGCTGTCTTTTACCTTGAGCATGTATGATAGTATCAGGTCTGGAGTGTTTCCCTGGAGTTTGTTTTCTGCTGTTTCCTGCCTTCATTGCTCGAGAAGCCTTCTGTAGTAATTCTCCCTGTTGTTTGATTTCTCTCGAGAAATGTTTAATACCTCTCGAAAAAATGTCATTTTTGTCTGTTTCCTTTATTTTTCTCTCGAGAAGTGCATGTCTGCTTCCCTTTTAGCTCTCGAGAAGTGTTGCCTGACCTTTTAATCTCTCGAGAGGTGTTGTTCTAATTTCCTTTAATTCTCGAGAAGTGCCTTGCCCTGTTTCCTTTAAAATTCTCGAGAAGTATTTGTTCTGGCTCCTTTAAATTCTCGAGAAATACTTGTGCTTTTTCCCTTTAACTTCTCGAGAAATCATTGTTCAGACCCTCTTTTATTTCTCGAGAGCTCTTGTGCAGTCTCCTATTTATTTCTCGAGAACTCAGGTGTAGCCCTATAGTTCTCGAGAAATCCCTAATGTCTACTCCTATTTTCTCGAGAAACCTGTGCTGCTCCTTTATTTCTCAAGAATTTCCCATGTTTCAACCCTTGTGGTTGTGGTATTCCGTATCTTGATTCTCCCTTATTTATTTATGCTCTCGTGTTGTGTGAGAACCCTGGACCCTTATGAATCGTTGCGTAGTGTTTATTTCATTATGACCCTATTCTTAGGGTGTTATGGTGCTGTTATCTCGGGTTGCGTCCCGTGCCTTAACTAAAATCTTGATTTAATTTATATTTGGGTGGCAGTGGATAAAGTACCACCACCTGGTTTTTGGCTTTTTGGGTGGCAGTGGATAAAGTACCACCACCCGGTTTTTGGTTGTTGGGTTGGTAGAGGATAAAGGACCGCCACCCGTTTAATGTGAGCTGATCAGTCTCTTTATTAAAATTTACAAGATAATTGAACTATGTTTGTTCCTCTTTAAGATATTGGTGCACTCGGTGCTTTGTTAGTTCTTTGTTTAAAGCTTCTCCTTCGGTAAATCTGGCTTGGGTTGGTACCCCTTATGCCTTATTCTCTTTTCTGCTTATTTTTCTGCCACTTGTAATTCCCTTGCTGAGGCGTTCTTTATTTATTTGAATGCCTCAGGTTCGGAGCCGTAGTGCTAGAGGTGTAGCCCGAAGTTTCGGAGTTTTAGTTGTTGTTTACCCCGCTGTTGCGAGGTAGTTGTCTTTGGTTTTCTTCTTGCGTTCAGACATACTAGTTGGAGCCAATGGGTTAGTGTCATGTTGTTGACGCCCATTGTGCTCTTTTTATACTTATAGATTATTTGTCAGTTGAATGCCACTACTTTTAGATCTTGTGTATCTTGCTCTCTGGGAATGATTTATGTTAGGTGCACTATAGTTATAAAATGGCTTTCTTTCAACCTCATTGCATTATTTTTAACTAATTACCTTAAAAGTTGCCTAAAGATATTTTCTATAATTATACTACGCCTAGATATGTGCATATCATTTACCTTATATCCTGTCATCTCATGCATTTAGGACTTTAAGTGAACTAAATCAAGTACTTTCCGCTGCAATTACATATATTTTCTCGGTGGTGTAACACCCGTAAAATCTAAACGGTGAAAATTTATTGCAGGTTCTGATCGCGAGTGGATTTGATCGCGATTTTGGCGTGTCCAGGTGTGGTTGCCGACCCGAGGTAGTCACTTTTGCAACGACCTCAGTTATATTAGTATTTTCCCATATTTTTTAGACGGAGTCGTTTAGAGTTTGCGGGGTTTATATGCTCTTAATTGTGATGTTTTAATGAGAGGGGCAAATTTGTAATTTAGTCAAAAACCCTAATTCCTCTTTATTATAAAGCCTCAAGCCCAAGCTATTCCCCTCGCCTCTCACGATTTCTCCCAGCAGCCGACGGTTACGGGTTCTGCTGTGTTCCCCGTTTTCCGAAGAGCGGCCCTTTCTCCCGTGCGACTTCACTTCGGCGGCCCTCCTCCTCCCTTCCTTCTTAGCCACCGAGCCCCAGGAGTCCAGATCGAGCCTCCCCCCTCCCTTTTCGGCAGCAGCCAACTCAGGGATCACAACCTTTCCCGTCTCTGCGACCTAACAGCACCCAGGAGTCGGCTCTTCCGTTTCTTCCCTCTTTTCCCCGACAAGGTGAGAGGAGCTCCATCCCTCTGGTCGATTTCCGACCTGGGGATGAGTTTCTGCTGCATCCCCAGGTGTTGCCGACCCCAGTCAGGGGGTTCCTTCAGTCGGCTCTGCTCCTACTGCTGTTATTAAACCTATTTCTCTAGATCTGCCTTTCATAAAGGTATTATTGTTTATTTTCCCCCTAATTATTTCAGTCCCATCTTCAATTTCAGAGGTTGGAGAAATCTTTTCCCATTTAGAGGCTGTTGATAACTTGGAAGATTTGTTGGGTGGAAATAGTTTTGGATTCGTCTACGCCGCTGAATTAATTCTCCGTACTAAGGGTACAAAAAAAGGGCAGTCAACTAAGTAGAAATCTTCAATCTCTAAGGAAGCATGCCGCCGCGTCATGTGTATGGACGGCGCAACCCCGCGGTAAGAGACTCTACCCAGTTTTGTTTATAAGCATTACAGATATTGTACGGCAATATTTAAATTTCCATTGGTTAGACAAAGCCTTACGTAGACAGGCAAGTGTATGTATTTCTTTTAAATTGCTTGCGCCACCCGCTTAAAAGAAGCGAGGTCTAAACAGTAGTCAGTACTCAGTTTTCTTCCCCCTACGTAGTCATATAGCAGCGCTTAGAAAACCCATAAGGCATAGTAGACCTTGGAGTAAACTCATAAGACACAGTAGATCTTGTGGGTACTTGATGCGGGAACAGAACCCGGACATCATACAGTAGGTTCGAGCCCGTGTCCTCGTGACATTAGAACGTTTCTGTTCGTTAGTAGAGGCTCGGACCGTTAGATCGCGCGTCAGGAAAGCTATATTGATGATTTGGGGAAATGCAGTAGCAGCGAGTCGTCTCGAGTGTACGATAGCGTGTGTATTAGTTTCGTGTGGTCGAATACACAATAGTACACCTAGCAGTGAAATCAAGTACTTATAAGAACAGACATTTACAACGGTGAAGTCAAGATATAAATTTCATGCATAGTAGTTTCAGTTCATTTATTCTTTTACGCGTGCCGAAAACAAGTAGATTAGTTCAGTCATTTTTCTCATGCAAAAACCATTCTCTTGTTCTTAAAATGCCACTTAAAAGAACGAGTCTCTTATTCACCAATAGGCTGACCCATTTTGGGGCTGCTTTTGCAGGGGTTACAAGTGGGGTTTTACGTTTAGGATAAGCGCCTCAGTCCTCCTGCTCAGTTGGTTTATATATGCTTGTATTTTCATTAAGTTTATGTATTTCCTCTGAGATGAACTTTTGGAATTAACATTATGTATCAATGTAACAGACATTTTTGCGAACATTTCAGTAATTCAGTTTATGTAACAGTTTCTTCTAGTGGCTCTGTGAATCAACTGTCGAGGTACACTTTACCATTTTATTAATTAATTCCTCTGTTGTAAGTAACTCTGTATTAGTCGTTTTTTTTTCTACCTATTTAATACTAATTTTAGTACTGCCTATTAGTTTTCCCTTTATCGCGGGCCCGGCCGGACTGCTGATATGGTGTTAAACTGGAAGGGGGTGCTACAGGTGGACTAGTTGATTCACGAACTGAGAGACACAGTTCTTACCCAAACCCTAATAAATGATTTCAAATGATGATTTATCATATAATCATGTTTTGATTAATTAAGTAATAGGTTCCCGCCTGAGCGTCTGCAGTTGTCTCCTGCATGACGTGGCATCATGACGTGTATTTTCTCTTACTCTGATATTCCTAAATTCGGAGAAAATGCGGGTTATAACAGTTGGTATCAGAGCCAGGTTGTTCGACAAGTCAGTCGGGCAACAAATTCTGATTTAGTATAGTTGTTTTGGTTTCATTGCATACACACACCGATGTGGCATCAGTACGTCTTGGCCGAAGCATGAACACTACACTCATAGTATGATAAGAAGTATACGGGGCATATTATGTAGTATGGGATGCATAATATGTGTCTGTATATGGATCCACCATATGTGGCAACATGTGACGGTTATGTAGTATGGGATGCATAACCATCATCACATGGATGCCCATTAGCGCGTTTTCTCTTTCGTTACATGTAATATTATGTAGTATGGGATGCATAATATTTCATGTGTACGCCGCTCATAACGTGCATTAAGGCCTTTATTAGAATGCATAGCACAACATACACTACATAGCATTACATAAGCACACGTGCGAAGTTAAAGACTTATATGATGACACATGTACACCAATGATTTCAAAACGAACAGGAAAAAAAATTCATGCATTCATGCCCTTTGCACATGAGTCAAGGGGGACGATGTAGTATCGTTCCCGAATTTAGCATATCATTACGAAAATATCCCAGAGAAAGGTAGTGGAAATGGCAAGTATCTGTACATGTATGTTCTGAACCAAGCAGTGTTGTTCTAGTGTAAGGTTAAGTTTTAATTATAGGTTTATGCGTATTAGCAGAGATGTCTCGGAGGCGTGTTGCGACGAGGTTGACCCCCCAATCGGAGGGTGAGTCTTCGGGTGCGCAGAGTGAGGCCATGATCGAAAGTCTGCGACAAAATAATGAGGCTCTGTCCAGGCAGTTAGTTGCGATGCAATCGCAGATTCAGACGTTGATGACTGCGCCGCTGGGCAGCAGCCTGTGGTGCAGGACCCGGTAGTTGGTCAGACTGTACCTGTTCCTCCCGCTCCTTTGGTGCCTCCAGTTCTGCTGCCACCAGAGATGAACTTCATATCGCATTTCCAGCGACTAGGACCTCATACGTTTGACGGAAGAGCTGATTTCATGGCATTGGATGACTTGTTTGTTGTCATTGAGGAGATGTTTTCGTACTCGGGAATTTCTGCAGGCCAAAAGGTGATGATCGCCGCTTACCAGCTGAAAGGACTTGCTAAGAGCTGGTGGATCAGGGAGAGGGAAAACCTCGTAGACGGATGTTCGTGGGAGTCGTTTAAGGCAATGGTGTTAAAGAATTTCCTGCCGTCGGTCGAGCAAGACCGTCTAATGAATAATTTTCTGCACCTGAAGCAAAGGCAACTCACGGTTAGTGAGTATGAGATTGAATTCAGTAAGTTGAGCAGATTTGCTCCAGATTTAGTGGCTTCTGAGGCAGGAAGAGTGAAGCGATTTCTCGGAGGACTTCGTAGCGACATTCAGCAATTGGCTAGCGCTTACGGATCTGAAAGTTATGCTGAGGTAGTAGAAGCAGCGCTGAAAGTCGAGGCTATCGGCAATGCCAAGAATAGAGGTGCATTAATGAAAAAGGACGAGGAAAGTCGAAGAGGGGGAAACCCCCAAGGTATCTAGCCCGGCTCCAAAGAAAAGAAGTGGCGAAGTGTGTAGCTTCTGTGGTCGCCCGGGCCATCCGTTCGAGAAATGTTTCAAGAGGTTGGGAGCTAAGAAGCAGCAGCAAGTGTCAGCAATACAGAGCGCTCCCAGGGAAAATCTGTTATGTACCTTCTGTAAGCAAAATGGGCATGATGTTGCTCATTGCTGGTCAAAAGATAAGGTGTGTTTTCAGTGTGGACAGAAGGGGAACATTAAGACTAGATGCCCGCGTTTCCAACCGCCTCTGCAGCCAGTGCCACTTCGGGCTTTGCCGTTGTCGCTGCCGCAGCATCAGGATAGAGGAAACGGCAAGTTGAACGTGGTGACTAGGGGGAGAAGCTCAGAATTCAACCCAAGTTATTTCAGGTTAGACCTTAATTTAACTCTCAGCCTTTATCCTTAGTTTCAATTTCTGATCAGCTAGTTATGTATTCAATTGTTATGGGAGAATTTAAGGTAAAGAACCGTTGGGCGCGTGTCCTTTTCGATTCTGGTGCTACCCACTCGTTCGTGGCTAGGACTTTTGTAGAGCGTCATCGTTTGATCCTCAATCAGATTGGCGATGCATTTCGCGTTAAGTTTCCCTCTGGCGACTCTGTGATGTCGGACCAGGGTATCCAGAATTGTCCTATCCTCTTAGATGACTTCTTAGCTTTTGCGGATTTAAAAGTGCTAGACCTGGAAGATTTCGATGTGATTATGGGCATGGACTGGTTGTCCAGATATGATGCGGTTATCCAATGCAAGGCTAAACGTTTGGACTTCAAGATGGACAACGGTCAACCCATGAGTGTGTATGGTTTTCCACGCCAGGATTCCTCAATTATTTCTGCAGTATGTGCTCGGAAACTTTTAGATTTCGGTTGTTTTGCTTACTTTGTTTCTGTGTTAGAAACTGTTAGCAGTTTGCCGTGTATCAAGGGTGTTCCGGTGGTGTGTGATTTTCCTGATGTTTTCCCGGTTAGTCTTCCTGGTCTTCCGCCTGAGAGAGATGTGGAGTTTTTTATTGATCTGGAGACTGGTACTCGTCCTATTGCTAAGGCACCGTACCGTATGGCCCCGCGCGAGCTGGAAGAGTTGCGTACCCAGTTAGATGAATTGTTGCAGTGTGGATTCGTTAGGCCAAGTTCTTCGCCCCGGGTGCTCCAGTGATGTTCGTGAAAAAGAAGGATGGTTCTATGAGGTTGTGCATAGACTTTAGGGAGTTGAATAAGGTAACCATAAAGAACAGATATCCGTTGTCGCGAATCGATGATTTGTTTGATCAGTTACGTGGTAGTTCGGTGTTTTCAAAGATCGATCTTTGTTCAGGTTACCATCAGTTGAGGATCCGTGAGTCGGACGTCCCTCAGACTGCCTTTCGTTCCCGATATGGTCATTTTGAATTTCTCGTGATGTTTTTTGGTTTGACTAATGCACCCTCTGCGTTTATGGATATGAAGAACAGAGTGTTCAAGGACTTCCTAGATCATTTTGTAGTGGTTTTCATTGATGATGTGTTGGTATACTCAAGAAGTGCTGAGGAGCATGCTACGCATTTGCGCTTAATATTGTCTACCTTAAGAAAGCACAAGTTGTATGTGAAACTGAGTAAGTGCGAATTCTGGCTTTCGCAAGTGTCTTTCCTGGGTCATGTGGTGGGCAAGGACGGAATTTCTGTAGACCCGGCAAAGATCTCTGCTGTCTTGGATTGGAAGACGCCTACAACGCCTAAGGAGATAAGGAGTTTCTTAGGGTTGGCAGGTTATTATAGGAGATTTGTGCAAGGATTTTATGTGCTGTGAGCACCTCTGACTAAGCTTACCCAGAAGAATGCAGCTTTTGTTTGGAGCGATTCCTGTGAAGGACCTTTTCAAGAATTAAAGAGGCGTTTGTGCAGTGCTCCTGTTTTGGCTTTACCGACCGAGGGAGTTGAGTATGACGTTTATGTAGACGCATATCACGTTGGTCTTGGTTGTGTTTCGATGCAAGAAGGAAAGGTGATCGCGTATGGATCCAGACAACTGAAAGTTCATGAAAGGAATTACCCTAGAGTTTGCGTCAGTGATTTATGCTTTAAAGCTTTGGAGACACCTTCTTTATGGAGTGTCATGCAAAATTTATACGGATCACAAGAGTTTGAAGTATGTCTTTACCCAGAAAGAGCTGAATTTGAGTCAGCGCAGGTGGTTGGAGTATGTGGCGGATTATGAAGTTGATATCCTCTATCACCCGGGTAAGGCTAATGTGGTGGTCGATGCCCTGAGCAGAAAGACCGCACATATGTTCAATCTCTCTGTGCAGTCCTTAGTAGAGGAATTTATGTTGATGGATATCTCAGTCGGTAGTAGTACCGAGCCTTCGAGTTTAGAAGCTGAAGAGCCCTCTTGGATTACCCTCACCAGACTGCATCAGAAGGAAGATCCTGATTTGCAACATCTCCGGATTAGAAATGAAAAAGGTGAACTACCAGATTTTTCAATTGATGATAAAGATATTTTGAAGTATCGAGCTAGATATTGTATTCCCGCGTTTGGGGATATTCGAACAAAAATCTGTAGTGAAGCGCATGATTCTAGTGTTTCCTATCATCCTGGCTCCACAAAGATGTATAAAGACCTGAAGCAGATCGTTTGGTGGTCAGGTATGAAGAGTGATTTAGCCAAATATGTTTCAGAATGTTTTACTTGCGAGCGTGTTAAGGCAGATCATAAGAGGCCTGGAGGTAAACTGAACCCTTTGGATATTCCAACCTGGAAGTGAGAGAGTATTTCAATGGACTTCATTACCGATTTGCCGAGATCTCTTGGAGGTCATGATTCTGTGTGGGTCATAGTTGACAGATTGACAAAGTGTGCCCACTTTGTACCTTTTAAGACCGGCTATTCCATGGAGAAAATAACAGAGCTTTACTTGGATGAAGTCATCAGATTGCATGGTGTGCCCGTGAGCATTGTGTCGGACCGAGATTCAAGGTATATGTCTCATTTCTGGCAGAGTTTGCAGGGAGCTTTGGGCACTGACCTCAGATACTCTACCGCTTATCATCCTCAGACCAATGGTCAGACAGAAAGAGTAAATCAAATTTTGGAGGATATGATCAGGTGTTATAATTTGGATCATGGAGGAGCTTGGGATAAGCGTCTTGGATTGATGGAATTTTCCTACAATAACAGTTATCAGGAAAGCTTGCAAATGGCCCCCTTTGAGGCTTTGTATGGGAGGCGTTGTCGGACTCTCTTGTTTTGGGCCGAGGTTGGTGAGAGCCCGTTGTTAGGCCCAGAAGCTTTGGAATAGATGAGCGTTGTTGTGACTCATATCCGCGAGAAGCTTCGTATTGCTCAGGAGCGGTATGAGAAGTATGTTAATCGGAGGAGGGTGGATCTAGAGTTTTCCGTTGGAGACTTAGTGTTCTTGAAAGTTTCTCCGATGTCGGGCGTTAAGAGATTTGGAAGGAACCACAAGTTGGACCCCCGGTATGTGGGACCTTTCCAGGTTGCTGAGCGCGTCGGAGTGTCCGCTTATAGATTGGATTTGCCCGCTTCCTTCGTTAATGTTCACGATGTGTTTCATGTGAGCCAGTTGAGGAAGTGTTTCCGTAGTGATCGGCTTGTTCTTGATTCGGTGCCCGTATTGCAGCCCAATCTTTCGTATGTTGAAGAGCATGTCCGAATCTTGGAGACTCAAGAGCGTGTGTTGCGGAGGAAGACGATCCCGATGGTTAAGGTTCTTTAGAAGAATCAGGGTGTCGAAAGCGCAACATGGGAGCTGGAGTCTGCCATGAGAGAGACTCATCCTAGCCTCTTCTCTTAGATTTCAGGTAAATCTTCTGTCTGGTAACCTTTGGATTTAATTCAGTATCTTTCTTAATCTTTGGATTTCAAGTTTCGGGATGAAACTTCTTTTTAGAGGGAGTGACTGTAACGTGCCTGATTTTCGTTATTTATTTACGTGGCCGCGGTGGCGTAATTTTGGCGTAAGGGCGTTACGTCAGCTCGTCAGGTTTAGTTTTGAGCCTTAGCTTGGTTAAAGTATGTAAATTAGATCGAGCGTGCGAGATTTTGTGTAGTTATTGAGATCTTAGCTTCGGGAAGCTTTACACCGAGTTTGGCTCGTTGGAATTAAATTCGGACTTCGCCGTTGAATTCGTAGCGCCGAATTTCAGTTTAGGTGCGAATTTCGTAGAAGTCCGAGGTGTTTTAGTCGTCGTCGTAGTTTAAGTAGAAGGGGAGGTGGTTTTTGTGATTCCCTGTCTGCGTTCGACGAACGTCGGGCAGCCTGCGTTCGACGAACTGCAGGCAGCCTGTCACGACCCGTCTAATAACAATTATCCGAGTGCGCTACAGCGGGTCGTGATGCCGCAGACATGGGCAAAGAGAAACCATGTCTGCCAGGCGGGTGCTGTAATACCATGATATCTGTAGAAAATAGTTAGATTTTGAAAAAACAATACCAGTTTGATTTATTATGCGGAAGCTTGAATTAAAAGTGATGCTCATGCACTTTGATCAATTCACATGCTATAATTATGATGTAAAAGTAGATGCTCGTAAACCGCAGAAACAAAATGACCATTTATAAAATGCTGTAATACATCCATACCATCCTAAGAGTTGTCCGCGATACAAGGAAAATGGCTGACAATAACTAGTACAGGAAAGACAAATCCAAAAGTAAAAGAAACAAGATACAAAGGACCTGATGCAGCAACTACAAAAAGTAAACCTCCAACAGACGGGAGCTGGGCGAGGAACCACTCAGGAAGTAGACGGCGCAGTCACGAACCCTAAGGCAAATCCAAACAGAAGGAAAAGCCTCAGAACAAGATAAATAGCAGAGATTCAAGTTAATAAAATAAACAAGTAAACTAAGAAACAAGCATAGCAGTAAAGTATGTCAGAGACTAACTGAGATTCTCTAGTAAATTTTTAGCCTACTCCGGAGTTTAGCCTAGACACAAACGCATAAGCAGAAATCAATGAAAAGCGTGTGTGTCGTCGTTTGATGTACAAGATTCTAGCATGGGAGTAGATGCAAGGCTTAAGCTACCGCTGCTCGCAAGATTCCCTTATTGGTTTCTGTTACCAATTCAAGTGTAAACTCATTTTCCGGTGTCACATCAAACGACACAATCCCTTTCATTGTTTGCCTATGGCGTCTAATGAGCTTACTTATCTGCAAGTAATAAATTCAAGTGGGGGCTAGTGCGGTACAAGTGTGACTTAAATAAAACTTGTTTGCAAGCGAGAGAGTTTTCTCTACTTGCCTTAAGGAGGAGCCGGGCTTGAAGGTGGCGGCTAAGAGACAAGGTCAACGCTCTAACGGAACCTGTTCAAGATGCGTTCACATGAAATATTTATTTCAATGCTTAATCCTACGCGCACACAAGTGTTTCTATTGCGTAATTAAATTCAAGGGGCAAGTTAAGGAATATACCTCCCTCGGCAAAGAGGGGAGAAGCGGTTACCACAAGAGATCCGAGGGTTTTGGCGGCGGTTGGCTCCGGGAAACCCTAATTCGGAGAGGGCTTTAGAGAGATCCCGCCAATTAGGGCGACGAATGGCACCGGGGAGCACGAAAACCTAGAAATTAGATAGTTATAACGGGGGCAGCCATGTTGGATCACCAATGAATGCAACTTAGGGCATGAAAATGGCGAAGGATTCAAAAGAAATCTGAATAAAGGGGAAGGAGGAAGAAATCTTACCCAAAGGAAGACAAGGTCGGGCTCAAGGAGCCGAATCCGAGTCCAAAATCTGAGCGGAGGGTTCGAGCAAAACCCTAGGGCATCCCCTTGCTACTCCGATCCGAATCGGAGAGGGAACGACCGTCAGAGGGAGAGGAGGGTGGCTGCCGGCCTCTTGGAGGGGGGACTGTTGTAGGCCCCCTTGGAAAACTGCCGATCAAGGAGAGGAGGGAGGAGGCACTGTGCGGCTTGGGGGGAATGCGGAGGTCCCGTCGGCCAGAACAAGCGGAGGAGAAGATGTCCCTGCCGGCCCTAGACGGAAGATGCAGTGGGACTGTCGCCGGCCGGAGATGGAAGAGGAGGAGGCGGCGGCACCGGATATGGCAGCGGTTGGAGGCGGAAACGGCGGAGACGGGACGCGCGCCTTGCGGCAGAGAGAGCGGAAACGGGAGAGGGGGCTTGCGGCTTGCGGAACGTGGGAATGAACCGGGAGGGCTTTAGGGTTAGAATATTAGAGTTTTAATTAATAATAATAGTATTATTATTATTATCTTATATTTTTGGTATACACGGGTTGTTACATTCTCCCCCACTTAAGAAGTTTCGTCCCGAAACTTTCTGAGGATGTCCTGAATGGGGCCTCTTATGGCGAAGGTTCAGATGTCATTCATTTCAACAAGGTTTTGCAAAACAAGGCAAGGAAGCTAATTATGAACATAGCAAAATGAGAAGAGAACAAGAGCAGAGGCATACCAGGATCAGGAGAAAAGGTGCGGATACTTGCTACGCATGTCAGCTTCGAGCTCCCACGTGAACTCCTCAGACTTGCCATGCATCCAAAGTACCTTCACCATAGGAATGGTTCTCTTCCGAAGCTTGCGCTCTTGATACTCCACGATCTTAGCAGGTTCGACTGGATAGGACAGATTAGCTTCAGGAATCACTGGAATCTCTTCAACAATGCGGTTGGGATCATGAATGTACTTCCGAAGCTGGCTGACGTGGAAGACATTATGAACACTGGCCAAGGAATCAGGTAGATCCAGGCGGTAAGCGGATCCTCCAACGCGCTCTGAAATAACATACGGTCCCACGAATCTCGGGCTGAGCTTATGGTGGCGACCGAAACGCTTCACCCCAGGAGTAGGAGAAACCTTCAAAAAAACACGATCACCCACCGCAAACTCCAACGGACGGCGACGCTGATTAGCATACTTCCTCTGCCTCTCGACGGCACGGCTAAGCTGGAGACGAGTCTTCTTGGTGGCCTCTTCCATTTCCTGAAGTAGCTCAGGACCCAACACAACCTTTTCACCAACTTCTGACCAGTAGAGAGGGGTCCTACAACGACGCCCATACAACGCCTCGAAGGGGGCCATCTTGAGGCTCTCCTGATAGCTGTTGTTGTAGGCGAATTCAACCAGTGGCAAGTGATCATCCCACGCTCCCTTATAGTCCAGAATATAACACCGAAGCATGTCTTCAAGAATCTGATTCACCCTTTCGGTCTGGCCATCAGTAGTCGGATGGTAAGCGGTGCTCAGGTTGAGCTCAGTGCCCAGAGCTTGCTGGAATCCCTTCCAGAAGTGCGAGACAAATCTCGAGTCACGATCAGAAACAATCCGCAGAGGGATCCCATGCAGTCTAACTATCTCAGAAACATAGATCCGAGCCATCTTCTCGGTGGGATGACCTTCCTTGTACGGGATGAAGTGAGCTACTTTAGTCAAGCGGTCCACAATAACCCAAATCGCATCATGACCTCTCGGAGTACGGGGCAGTCCAGTGATGAAATCCATAGAGATGTCTTCCCATTTCCACTCTGGGATAGGCAGAGGCTGCAAAAGACCACCCGGACGCTGACGTTGGGCTTTCACCTTCTGGCATGTCAGACATCGGGAGATGAAACGAGCAATATAATTTTTCATACCATGCCACCACACGATCTGCTTCAAATCATGGTACATCTTATTATTGCCGGGGTGACCAGAGGTGCGGGACTCATGAGCTTCTCGGCAAATGCTATCCAGTAGGTCAGGAACATCAGGGATGCAAAGGCGGCCTCGGAATCGCAGGATATCATCAGTGATGGAGAAATCTGGGAAAGTACCAAGTTCAACCTGCCGACGGATACGCTGGAGTTCTGGATCAGATGGCTGCAAATCCTTCACCTGCTCAACCCATAACGGAACGGAAACTCCTCCGTGACCCTCAGGTGCGATGGATATGTCCATCCGGTCTAGGTCATCTATCAAGGCTGCAAGGGATGCTGACATAGGGGTGCAGGCGGCAGCAGTAGCATGTCGGCTCAGCGCATCTGCCACTGAATTGGCTTTACCGGGCACATAAGTGATTTGCAAGTCATAATCCGCTACAAACTCAAGCCATCGTCTCAGCCGAAGATTGAGGTCCTTCTGAACGAAAATATACTTTAAGCTCTGGTGATCGGTGTAAAAGTGGCACTTCACACCATAGAGATAATGGCGCCAAAGCTTCAAGGCAAAAACCACCGCGGCAAACTCCAAATCGTGTGTGGGGTAATTGCGCTCATGGATCTTCAACTGTCTCGACCCATAGGCAATAACACGGTCCTCCTGCATCAGAACACCACCCAGACCCACTCCGGAAGCGTCGGTGTACACAGAAAAATCCAAACCCTCAGAAGGAAGAGCTAACACTGGCGCTGAACACAACCGTTGATTTAATTCAGAGAAGGATTGCTCACACTGATCTGTCCACTCGAACCTGGCATGCTTCTGAGTCAGCTGTGTCAGAGGAGCAGCAAGAGAAGAGAAACCTTTTACGAAGCGTCGGTAGTAACCAGCCAAACCCAGGAAACTGCGGATCTCAGTAGGGGTAGAAGGTCGCTTCCAGTCCACTACTACGGAGATTTTGGCGGGGTCAACAGAAAGCCCATCCCCAGAAATAACATGCCCCAGAAAAGCAACACGATCCAGCCAGAATTCACACTTTGACAATTTGGCGTAGAGCTGGTGCTGGCGAAGAGTTGAGAGGACGAGTCTGAGATGGTCTGCATGCTCTTCTTGGGTCTTGGAGTAGACCAAGATGTCGTCTATGAAAATGATGACGAACAAATCCAGGAACTCGCGAAACACCCGGTTCATCAAATCCATGAACCAAGATGGGGCATTAGTCAGACCCATGGACATCACCAAAGATTCAAAGAGTCCATACCGAGTCCTGAAAGCGGTCTTGGGAATGTCGGACTCCTTGGCCTTCAACTGGTAGTAGCCCGTACTGAGATCTATCTTGGAGAATACCCTACTGCCCTTGAGCTGGTCAAAAAGATCATCCACGCGAGGGATAGGGTACTTATTCTTCACTGTAACTTTGTTCAACTCTCGGTAGTCGATACAAAGCCTCAAAGAACCATCTTTCTTCTTCACAAAGAGGACGGGGGCTCCCCAAGGAGAAGTGCTGGGACGAATGTAACCAAGTTCAAGCATTTCGTCCAGCTGCAACCGAAGTTCTTCAATTTCGCGCGGGGCCATTCGATAAGGAGCCTTAGAAATGGGGCGCGTCCCAGGTTCCACGTCAATAGAGAACTCTATCTCTCGATCGGGAGGCATCCCAGGCAATTTGGCGGGGAACACGTCAGGAAATTCAGAAACCACCGGAATAGACTCGAGTGGAGGAGCAGCAACATCCGAATGAGAAGAGTAGATAAATCCAGCAGTGCATCCTTGATTGAGCAACCGAGTGACGCGTACAGCAGAAATTACCTTCAGATGGCCGCGGGTCTGCACGTGCACACTGTAATCCTTGGCGTCGATGCTGAAATTGATCCTCTTTGCCACGCAATCCAGCTTCACTCGATATGCAACCAGCCAATCCATTCCCAAAATCACGTCGAACTCAGACATCTCCAGAATTATGAGATCCGCAAGGACTTGCAATTCTTCGAGCAAGATTGGGCAATTGGGGATACCCCTAGTTGATAGGTGCTGATGACCCGGCACAGAAATCTCAAAAGGGGCCTCCAGAGGTGAAGTGGGCCAACCATGCAGGTCCACGATATGGCGAGCAATAAACGAGTGAGATGCGCCAGAATCAAAGAGAATCTGCAACCACTTGTTTCTGACTCTAAATCTCCCTAAAACGAAAAGCAGTTATAACCGCCAATTCCGGTTGTATCTGATGTAAAAAAACATACATAAATACTTGTAGGAAAAAAAAACAACACCTACGTACCAGAGATGACGTCCGTGGAAGCGAGCGCCTCGCCTTGAGTAAGGACATTCAACACAGCCTTGCCCATATTCTGGGCTCCGGGGTTAGCCTGCAGTGGCTGAGTAGTGACCGGGCCTTCTCTCATAGGGCAGTCTAACTTGAGATGACCCACTTGCCCACACCTGAAACAGGCCTTCTGCCTACGGCGGCAGTCCCTCTGTTGATGGCCCGGCAACTTGCAGTAGGCACAAACGGTGGAGGCGGAGGCAAGTGTCATCGGGGGCTGTGTAGGAGCGGCTGTCTTCTGCTTCTTCAGGAGAGACCGGCAGACTTGGGCGGTATGGCCCACCTTGTGGCAGTAAGCACACACCTCCATGGACCTGGAACCTTGCTCCTGAGGTGGAGCACTCCTGCGCTTGAGGTCGGATGCAGCGGCATTGCTCGTTCTGTGCTGGACTTTCTTTCCAGTACGATCCAGCTCAATAGCTTCCGCCCGCATGGCGGCTCCCACGGTCTCTGCATAGGTTCTGGCGTCGTGTGCTACCACATGCTGGCGAATGTCATGGCGAAGTCCCTTCACGAAACGACTGATCTTCTTGGCTTCATCCGGCACGAACTCCGCAGCAAGGAGGGATAGGCGGGAGAACTCCTGCGCATACTCTGTCACTGTCCTGCCAGGCTGCTGAAGGGACAAGAATCTCTCCGCTAACTTGTCCCGCTCCACAGAAGAGAGGAAGTTCTCCATCAGAGCGTCCTTGAACTGCCCCCAAGTTAGGGTGGTAGATTCGTGGAGGCTGCGGTGCTGGAGCCACCAAGTATAGGCGTCCTCGGTCAGCTGATAGGCCGCAAGAAGGACCTTCTGGGCTTCAGGAACTATGGCATACTCGAAGTGCTTCTCTATCTGGGAGATCCATTTCGTGATCACGAAGTAGTCACGGTTACCGTTGTAGGCAGGCGGATTTAGCCTCTTAAAAGCCAGAGTGTCAGCCATCGTCAAAGGAAGAGCAGCCGGAGTGGTCACGGTCGGGCTCACTACAGCATCAGATGCAGGAGGGGTGATGGTGACAGCTACTCCAGACGTCCCTGCGCTGCCAGAACCAGAACCTGGATCAGGAGCTTGGCGATCCCCTTCCAGACGGGTGACACGCTCCACAAGCTGCTTCAAAAGTTGGACCATTTCACCTAATGGGCTTCCCCTGCAGAATGTGTAGCCTTCTTGCGCTGTGGTCGCTTAGAAGCCATCTAGAAAAAAACATAAAAGAACCGAGTGAGACAACGGTTAAGTTAAGCTTGAGGGTTGAGATACAGGTCATAGCATTCTAATACTGTTGGATAAGCAATTCAAGTAGTAGTTACAGCATTTTCATTGGACAACTCTAAGTGACGACCATGCAGATGCAAGTGCGGCGATATGATCACATGCGGTAAGACGATGATTTGTAAAATCCATGTGTGTACATTCGTTGTCTGTTGCTCTTAGCTTAGACACTTGTGCAATGAGTTATGTTATGTATGCAACATGATTATGCCTACAATGCGTTCCTAAGAATGTTTATGAATGGATACGCATGTCATGTTAAGCGCTCATATCACTTAACATGTCATGCGCATTATGATTCTAATGTCATCGCACTTGAAAATATTATATCGCCCATACAATTTAATATTTGCAAGCGGTGTAAATCCTAATGGAAATTCATATGCATATAAATGTTAAGTTTGCCCATACTCATTTAACATTTGTACGCATACTACTCATGCTTATGGGTGAGTGTGTGCATGTTTCAGCCTCGAACAACAGACAACGACAAGGTGAGTGAGGAAATGATGCATGCACATATATTTACATAATAGATTTCAAAATATATGAAAATTTTAAAATACTTTATCTTTAGATGCTAAACCTCCCTCTGATACCAACTGTCACGACTCGTCTAATAACAATTATCAGAGTGCGCTACGGGCGGGTCGTGATGCCGCAGACATGGGCAAAGAGAAACCATGTCTGCCAGGCGGGTGCTGTAATACCAAGATATCTGTAGAAAATAGTTAGATTTTGAAAACACAATACCAGTTTGATTTATTATGCGAAAGCTTGAATTAAAAGTGATGTTCATGCACTTTGATCAATTCACATGCTATAATTATGATGTAAAAGTAGATGCTCGTAAACCGCAGAAACAAAATGACCATTTATAAAATGCTGTAATACATCCATACCATCCTAAGAGTTGTCCGCGATACAAGGAAAATGGCTGACAATAACTAGTACAGGAAGACAAATCCAAAAGTAAGAGAAACAAGATACAAAGGACCTGATGCAGCAACTACAAAAAGTAAACCTCCAACAGACGGGAGCTGGGCGAGGAACCACTCAGGAAGTAGACGGCGCAGTCACGAACCCTAATGCAAATCCAAACAGAAGGAAAAACCTCAGAACAAGATAAATAGCAGAGATTCAAGTTAATAAAATAAACAAGTAAACTGAGAAACAAGCATAGCAGTAAAGTATGCCAGAGACTAACTGAGATTCTATAATAAATTTTTAGCCTACTCCGGAGTTTAGCCTAGACACAAACGCATAAGCAGAAATCAATGAAAGGCGTGTGAGTCGTCGTTTGATGTACAAGATTCTAGCATGGGAGTAGATGCAAGGCTTAAGCTACCGCTGCTCGCAAGATTCCCTTATTGGTTTCTGTTACCAATTCAAGTGTAAACTCATTTTCCGGTGTCACATCAAACGACACAATCCCTTTCATTGTTTGCCTATGGCGTCTAATGAGCTTACTTATCTGCAAGTAATAAATTCAAGTGGGGGCTAGTGCGGTAAAAGTGTGACTTAAATAAAACTTGTTTGCAAGCGAGAGAGTTTTCTCTACTTGCCTTAAGGAGGAGCCGGGCTTGAAGGCGGCGGCTTAGAGGCAAGGTCAACGCTCTAACGGAACCTGTTCAAGATGCGTTCACATGAAATATTTATTTCAATGATTAATCCTACGCGCACACAAGTGTTTCTATTGCGTAATTAAATTCAAGGGGCAAGTTAAGGAATATACCTCCCTCGGCAAAGAGGGGAGAAGCGGTTAACACAAGAGATCCGAGGGTTTTGGCGGCGGTTGGATCCGGGAAACCCTAATTCGGAGAGGGCTTTAGAGAGATCCCGCCAATTAGGGCGACGAATGGCACCGGGGAGCACGAAAACCTAGAAATTAGATAGTTATAACGGGGGCAACCATGTTGGATCACCAATGAATGCAACTTAGGGCATGAAAATGGCGAAGGATTCAAAAGAAATCTGAATAAAGGGGAAGGAGGAAGAAATCTTACCCAAAGGAAGACAAGGTCGGGCTCAAGGAGCCGAATCCGAGTCCAAAATCTGAGCGGAGGAGGGTTCGAGCAAAACCCTAGGGCATCCCATTGCTACTCCGATCCGAATCGGAGAGGGAACGACCGTCAGAGGGAGAGGAGGGTGGCTGTCGGCCTCTTGGAGGGGGGACTGTTGTAGGCCCCCTTGGAAAACTGCCGATCAAGGAGAGGAGGAGGGAGGAGGCACTGTGCGGCTTGGGGGGAATGCGGAGGTCCCGTCGGCCAGAACAAGCGGAGGAGAAGATGTCCCTGCCGGCCCTAGACGGAAGATGCAGCGGGACTGTCGCCGGCCGGAGATGGAAGAGGAGGAGGCGGCGGCACCGAAGATGGCAGCGGTTGGAGACGGAAACGGCGGAGACGGGACGCGCGCCTTGCGGGAGAGAGAGCGGAAACGGGAGAGGGGGCTTGCGACTTGCGGAACGTGGGAATGAACTGGGAGGGCTTTAGGGTTAGAATATTAGAGTTTTAATTAATAATAATAATAGTATTATTATTATTATCTTATATTTTTTGTATACACGGGTTGTTACACAGCCTGCGTTCGACGAACTGCAGGCAGCCTGCGTTCGACGAACTGCAGGCAGCCTGCGTTCGACGATTTTCTATCTAGGGTTCGACGAATTCCTGGAATCTTAGTATATATACTTTAAGTTTAGGTTTATTTCTTTCATCTCCTTTCCCTGTCGGCCAACCTAGGGTTCTTACGGGCGAGAAAGCGAGAGCGGCCAGTCGGTAGTTTCCGGCGATTTCTAGGGCTGTGGTAGTCGGAATCGCGTTTGGAGAGAAGATTTGGAAAGCTCTCGGCGAGATCTTCGTTTTAGAGGTAAGCTTCTCCCTATTCTTGGATTTTTTGGGGTTCGAGGTAATGACCTAACTCCTCCTTTGTATCCGAAAAGTTCCAGGTTTCGTGCTCGAGTGATTTTCTTGGCGGATCCTTAGCTTTCGGAGCGGTGAAGTTTAGTTTTTGCATGTTTTGAGGCAAGTGGCTTTCTCCTCCTTCTTTCCTGTTTCTTGAAGCTCAGTTTTTCCTTGTTTATGGGTGCTGGTTGTGCTTTTGACTTGTATATCTTTGAGTTATGGCTGTCTTTTACCTTGAGCATGTATGATAGTATCAGGTCTGGAGTGTTTCCCTGGAGTTTGTTTTCTGCTGTTTCCTGCCTTCATTGCTCGAGAAGCCTTCTGTAGTAATTCTCCCTGTTGTTTGATTTCTCTCGAGAAATGTTTAATACCTCTCGAAAAAATGTCATTTTTGTCTGTTTCCTTTATTTTTCTCTCGAGAAGTGCATGTCTGCTTCCCTTTTAGCTCTCGAGAAGTGTTGCCTGACCTTTTAATCTCTCGAGAGGTGTTGTTCTAATTTCCTTTAATTCTCGAGAAGTGCCTTGCCCTGTTTCCTTTAAAATTCTCGAGAAGTATTTGTTCTGGCTCCTTTAAATTCTCGAGAAATACTTGTGCTTTTTCCATTTAACTTCTCGAGAAATCATTGTTCAGACCCTCTTTTATTTCTCGAGAGCTCTTGTGCAGTCTCCTATTTATTTCTCGAGAACTCAGGTGTAGCCCTATAGTTCTCGAGAAATCCCTAATGTCTACTCCTATTTTCTCGAGAAACCTGTGCTGCTCCTTTATTTCTCAAGAATTGCCCAAGTTTCAGTAGAAAATAGTGTCTTGATTAATTAGAAACAAATCCCTCCCTCATATATATAGAGGAGGGGGAAAATACACAGAACGGACGGAAATACCCAAAGCGGGTAAAAACGAGAAAATATAAAAATACATAGAATGACTTGGATTCAACTCTCCCCCTCAAGTCAAACGGTAGATATCTGTCATTCCCAGTCTGTGAATATCATCAGTAAAGACGTCGCTTCCCAAGCTCTTGGTAAAGACATCAGCCAACTGATCCCTGGAGTGAACGAAAGGAGTGACTAAATTTCCTTTTTCAAGGTGATCTTTGATGAAGTGACGGTCAACCTCGACATGCTTAGTTCGGTCATGCTGAACCGGGTTATGTGCAATGCTGATGGCGGCTTTATTGTCACAGAATAGAGAGATAGGAGAATCAATCTGGAGGTCGAGATCCTTTAATAAGGTACGTAGCCATAATCCTTCGCAGAGACCTTGAGACATAGCCCGATACTCAGCTTCAGCACTAGATCTGGCCACCACATGTTTTTTGCTACGCCATGTGACTAAATTTCCACCCACGAAAGTGCAATAGCCGGTTGTAGATTTTATGCCGTCACGGCTTCCGGCCCAATCAGCATCAGTAAAAACGTCAATCTTCAAATGATTGTTTTTGAGAACATCAGTCCGCGACCCGGATCCTTCTTTAGGTATCGAAGAACACGATAAGCAACATTTTGATGTCCGACTCTCGGAGCATGCATGTACCGGCTCAGAATCCCCACAACGTATGTGATGTCAGGACGAGTGCGTGAGAGATATAGTAACCGGCCAACCAATCTCTGGTACCTCGAAGCATCTGTGCGATCTCCATCAATATCTTCATCAATTCTATGATTCTCCTCCATGGGTGTGTTAGCAGGAGCACACCCAAGCATCCCTGTCTCAGTCAACAAGTCTAACACATACTTACGCTGTGAGATGAAGATGCCCTGATCAGAGCGAGTTACCTCGATTCCCAGGAAGTAGCGGAGCCTTCCCAGGTCCTTTACTTCAAACTCAGTAGACAGAAGAGCCTTCAACTTCGAGATCTCATCTGAGTCACTCCCGGTGATCACGATGTCATCCACATACACAATAAGAACAACAATCTTGCCTTCGTTCTTCCTGACAAACAGGGTATGATCAGAATGTCCCTATTGGTATCCAAACTTGAGCATGGCCTTGTGGAACCTGCCAAACCACGCCCTAGGGGACTGCTTCAATCTGTATAGGTACTTCCTTAGACGGCAGACGAGGCCTTCTTGCCCCTTCTTCACAAATCCTGGAGGAAAGGTCATGTAAACTTCTTCGTCGAGGTCACCATGCAAGAAGACATTTTTAACATCCAGTTGATGAAGATCCCAGTCCAAGCAAGCCGCACAAGATAGAATAACACGAACAGTGTTCATCTTTGCCACAGGAGCAAAGGTATCCTGGTAGTCGACTCCCTGAGTTTGAGTGTAGCCGCGGGCAACCAAGCGGGTTTTGTACAGCTCAACTTTACCATCCTGATTTTGCTTGACCGAGAACACCCATCTAGAACCAACGGCCTTCTTTCCAGGGGGAAGAGAGGAGACGTCCCATGTATGATTTTTATCCAAGGCGGACATTTCCTCCTTCATTGCATGAGCCCATGCCGGAATGCTAACTGCCTCCTGCCACGTCTTAGGAATGGTGACTATGGACAAGGAGGATATGAAGCCTTGATGAGGCCGAGAGAGATGTCCATAAGCAACATGATTCGAGATAGGGTGATCGGTACACACAGCCTTATCTCGTAGCACAGTAAGGGGAACAGGCAGGTCAGCATCAGGAACCGAATCCAAAGGCAGCACCGGCAGCGACGGAACCACGGAGGGTTGTTCACCTGGTTGACGACGATGATAGGTATGAGGAAAAGGAGAGATGAGAGGCAGATGTTGATATGTAGGAGAGGAAAACGTGCGAGATGTAGGTGAAGGGGGAGTAGGAGAGGAAGAAACCGAGACAGTCGGGGGAGGAGGCAAGGTAGGGATCAGAGGTCGTGGCACCGAGTCAAGGACTTCAGGATCATTCTCCCCCTGACGAACAGAGTGAGGCAAATTAGGATAGTAAGAGTCCTCACGAAACGTCGCGTCCATAGTACAGAAGACACGGCGGGAAGAGGGGTGGTAGCACCGATACCCCTTTGTGGTGGCAGAGTAACCGATGAAGACACAACGAAGGGCTCGAGGGTCAAGCTTATCACGCTGCGGCTGATGAACATGAACAAAACAAACACACCCGAACACCCGGGGTGGGAGATGAGCCGCATGAACCACAGAATGCGCGGAGAGACGAGCTAGGGGGGTAGAGAAACCGAGAGTGCGAGACGGGAGACGATTGATAAGGTGGGTGGCAGTCAGGATAGCATCACCCCAATATGATTTCGGAAGGTGCATGGTGTGAAGAAGGCATCGGGCAACATCAAGAAGGTGTCGATTTTTCAGTTCCGCCACCCCATTTTGAGTGGAGGTGTAGACACAGGTAGTCTGGTGGATAATCCCATGACTAGAGAGATACGAGTCAAACGCACCACGGTCATCATACTCCCCCCCATTATCACTACGGAGAACACGAATATTAGCATCGAACTGGGTTTTCACCATGTTATGGATGGTTTGAAAAACAGGAAACACTTCATTTTTTTCTTCAAAAGGTAAACCCAAGTAGTTCGAGAAAAACAATCGATAAAAGTAACAAACCAACGATAGCCATTTAAAGACACAACCGGGGAAGGTCCCCGAACATCAGAATGTATAATAGCGAAAGGAGTAGTACTAGGTGTGGAAAGATGAGATGAGGAATGTCTAACATGTTTGGACATATTACAAACATCACAGTTTAAATTGTTAACAAGATGCGACAAAGCAAGAAACATTTTTGAAAGATAAACAGGAGAAGGATGGCCCAAACGCAAGTGCCAGCGTCGAGCATCCGCCACAGTAGCAACAGTAGCAGAAAACGCAAGAGACGACCGAGAGGTGTCCAGATAGTACAGTCCACCGCGGTTCCTACCACTGCCAATGGTCCGCTTCGTATCCAGGTCCTGAAGAATACAAGAATCAGAAAAGAAAGTTACGGAGCAATTAAGAGAACGAGTAATAACACTAATAGACAAAAGGTTGCGAGGAAAAGAAGGAACATGTAAGACAGACGGGAGAGATAAAGAGGTGGAGCAAGAAAAAGTGCCTTTCCCGGCAATGGGGGCTAATGTCCCATTAGCGGAGATAACCTTCTCTTTACCTGACAAAGGAAAATAGGAAGAAAAACCTGAAGAAGAGCCAGCCATGTGGTCGGTGGTGCCAGAGTCAAGAAGCCACTCATCCGGAGAAGGGGCAGCAGCATTCGCACTGGGCACAGCAACAACAGAGGAGGAAGCAGTCGGAGTCATGGCAGACTGGGACTGGAGGAGACGGCGCAGAGCCTCCAACTCCTGGGCAGAGAAGGAGCTAGGAGGAGGATGGTCCTCATATATCTCGGAAGAATACGCAGCATCAGAGAATCTACCACTGTCGGGGCGCCGTCCTCCGGGACCAGGCCCACGGCCACGACCACGACCAGCCAGAGCCAAATGAGGATGAAGTTTAAAGCACGCATCCTTAGTGTGTCCCCGACGACCACAGTGCACACAAGTCGGGACAGGAGTGTTGGGAGTACCCCGGCCAACACTGAGCAATGTCGAGCGATCAGGAGTGGGGGCCATGCTATGCGACTTCCGACGGTCATCATCGCCAAGAACCATGCTGAAGGCTTCCCGAAGGGAAGGGAGAGGTGAACGATGTAAAATATGAGTTCGGACAGTATCGGACTCCATGTTCAGCCCCATCAAGAACACATGCAAGTGATAGCGGTTCTCCTTTTCCTGCAGCTTCACGGCATCGGCCGTACATGTCGCGGTGAACTGCTCAAAGAAATCCAACTCCTGATAAAGACGCTCAAACTCAGCGAAGTAGGTAGAAACAGTCATAGAACCCTGGCGGAGCTCCAGGATCCGGCGGGTGAGCTCATAGATCTGAGTGGAACTCCCAATCTGCGAGTAGGTGTCTTGTGCCCGAGTCCAGATATCATATGCAGAGTCCAATAACATATAACTCCTATATACCTTGGGAGACATGGAGTGAAGAAGCCAAGATACAACCAGAGAGTTCTCGGAATCCCAGCGTTTCCATGTAGGATCCTCCTTGGGGGGCTGCTGAACAGTCCCATCAATGTAACCGAACATCTGATGACTGCGGATCACATGTTGGGCAGCACGAGACCATTCCAAATAGTTGGTCCCATCAAGGGGAACGGTGGTAATCTTCAAAGAGCCGGAGTGGCCATGGGCCCGCGGAGGGTCGCCCATCTGTGGCATAACTTCACTCACTTGTGGCGAAGACCCCGTAGAATCCCCCATGAGAACGAGAGAGATGATGTCCAATCAAGAAGAAACACAGAAAAAATAGCACGGCAAGGCCAGATCAAGCATCCACCGGCAGTGGAAGGAGAGAAGGGCCACGAATCGGACAAAACATGAAGGCCCTAGGGTTCAGAAGACGGAGCGCCGACCCCAGCAACCACAGCAGGTGCCGAGGGCGGCATTAGGGAAAGAGGAAGCCCGGACGACTCTCAAACAGGCGTCCGGGAGGCTGTCCGACGATCGGCCGACGCGGAGGAGGGCTGGCCGAGGCTGAGGAGGGGCGGCCGAGGCTGAGGAAGGGCGGCCGAGGCTGAGGATGGAGGGGCGGAGGCGGATCGGGCGTCCGGGAGGCGAGCAACGCGAGCGAGGGTCGAGCGGCGCGAGCGGGAGGCGCGAGTAGGGTTACGTCGGGAGGTTGATGATTTCACGCTCTGATACCAAGTAGAAAATAGTGTCTTGATTAATTAGAAACAAATCCCTCCCTCATATATATAGAGGAGGGGGAAAATACACAGAACGGACGGAAATACCCAAAGCGGGTAAAAATGAGAAAATATAAAAATACATAGAATGACTTGGATTCAACTGTTTCAACCCATGTGTTTCTCCCTTACTTATTTATTTATGCTCTCGTGTTGTGTGAGAACCCTGGACCCTTATGAATCGTTGCGTAGTGTTTATTTCATTGTGACCCTATTCTTAGGGTGTTATGGTGTTGTTATCTCGGGTTGCGTCCTGTGCCTTAACAAAAATCTTAATTTAATTTATATTTGGGTGGCAGTGGATAAAGTACCACCACCTGGTTTTTGGCTTTTTGGGTGGCAGTGGATAAAGTACCGCCACCCGGTTTTTGGTTGATGGGTTGGTAGAGGATAAAGGACCGCCACCCATTTAATGTGAGCTGATCAGTCTCTTTATTAAAATTTACAAGATAATTGAACTATGTTTGTTCCTCTTTAAGATATTGGTGCACTCGGTGCTTTGTTAGTTCTTTGTTTAGAGCTTCTCCTTCGGTAAATCTGGCTTAGGTTGGTACCCCTTATGCCTTATTCTCTTTTCTGCTTATTTTTCTACCACTTGTAATTCCCTTGCTGAGGCGTTCTTTGTTTTATTGAATGCCTCAAGTTCGGAGCCGTAGCGGCTAGAGGTGTAGACCGAAGTTTCGGAGTTTTAGTTGTTGTTTACCCCGCTGCTGCGAGGTAGTTGTCTTTGGTTTTCTTCTTGCGTTCAGACATACTAGTTGGAGCCAATGGGTTAGTGTCATGTTGTTGACACTCATTGTGCTCTTTTTATACTTATAGTTTATTTGCCAGTTGAATGTCACTACTTTTAGATCTTATATATCTTGCTCTCTGGGAATGATTTATGTTAGGTGTACTATAGTTATAAAATGGCTTTTTTTCATTCTCATTCCATTCTTTTTAACTAAAATACTTACCTTAAAAGTTGCCTAAAGATATTTTCAATACTTATACTACGCCTAGATATGTGCATATCATTTACCTTATGTCTTGTCATCTCGTGCATTTAGGACTTTAAGTGAACTAAATCAAGTACTTTCCGCTGCAATTACATATATTTTCTCGGTGGACTAGTTGATCCACGAACTGAGAGACACAGTTCTTACCCCAAACCCTAATAAATGATTTCAAATTATGATTTATCATATAATCATGTTTTGATTAATTAAGTAATAGGTTCCCGCCTGAGCGTCTGCAGTTGTCTCCTGCATGACATGGCATCATGACGTGTATTTTCTCTTACTCTGATATTCCTAAATTCGGAGAAAATGCGGGTTGTGACACTTCTGGAGTTGGAATTTTTAAACAGGGACTGAAGTTAAGATCTCATATCTGGCTTCAACCACATGGAAATTGGAAATATTATCTATTAGTGTTTTGCTTATTTTTTCACAGTAAATGGTTTGAGGAATTGCTCATTTATTCACCTATGTTATAAGTCATCTAATTGTATTTACTTGATTAGTTACTATAATTTTCTCTTAAGCTTACTCCACTAGATTGTTTTCTTTGCCGTGTGGCTGATCTTTACCCTTGAGGTTCGGTTTTATGATCTCCCAATTTCAATCCCATTTGATTATTCAAGAGGGTATAAAGTGTTTATAATTGGAGGAATTCCTCAACTTCATCTTGATGGCGCCGAAAGCACAATTGGATTTGTGTATCATGCGCTCTCACTATTGCGTCTCCATCGGGTCAACACTCCTTCGTTGTGCTAGAATTTTTAGTATGTATTCTCTTCTCCCTCTAAACCAGCCGATGCCGGTCCCAAACCCGGATGAAAAATGGTGAGGGTTGTGTTAGGTAGACGGCCAGCGTAAAATTTAGTCACCCTTATGAATATGGATCTTTTGAGAAATTGCCGACCCCACTATGGTGGGATAAAGGCTTGAGTGTTGTTGTTGTTGATTCTCTTCTCCCTCTCAATCTTTATTTCAATGATTTTATTTCAAGCTTTGTTTTACTTTTCTGTAATTTTCATGCATGTTTTGCTATGGTGCGTTGGATATACATTCAAAATGTCATCTTTGTTGGAGATTTCATGGTTCTTTGATTCCTTAATTTGTTTTCTTGGTTGGTATTAAATATTGTTAGTTCTTGATTAAATATTGTTAGTTCTTGATTTTCTTAGGATCCATAGTATTGCAACGACTAATAATACTCTCCGTTAACTTCTATGTTTTTAACATTTTGATCTACTATAACAAGCAATTTTGATTTATGACCATGATCTTCAATTTGGTTGAAGATATAATGTGCCTTTGATTCCATAATTTGTTTTCTTGGTTGGTAAACTTCTATATAAGAGTTTTTGGTATATAACTATCACGTGCTTTCCTTATACATGCTTGCTAATTTAAATTGGGAACAACAAATTGGCTTTGCTATATAGTATCAAAAATTTTTGTAAGCATTGATTTGTTTGCATTTGTAAACTCACATTCCCATTTATAGAAGTCCTTAATCAACACTTCATGTAAGTAAAATATGTTGCTATTGTATTTTCAATAATGATATTGGGATTTGAATATTGTTTATTCTTGATTTTCTTAGGATCCTTAGTATTGCAACGACTCAGAATACTCTCCGTTAGCTTCTATGTTTTTAACATTTAGATCATTGTGAATTATTTAGAAATGCTACACATTTTTTAGGCGAATTGATTATTTCACTCAAACTTTCCATATTTTCAATTCCTAAACAACATGGTTTACTTTATGTAAGCATTGATTATTTCACACAAACATTTCAAATTTTCAATTCCTAAACTATAGATATTCTGATTTGATAGTAAATTGATTATTTCACACTCTAAGTTGATATTCTGATTTCCTTCAGTTTTAAAATATTAATATTTTTGTTGTAGGAGAGATTGACATCTAATAGAGACCGGCATATAAGGTAAAGAAGTTCCAAATTATTTACTGAATGTAATGATTCTCTCCAAACATGAAATAAATATTGTCTTTACATATTTTTGCTCCTAATTATTTACCGATGGATTATATAAAGGGCGAGAGTTATGTGGAACCAGGTAAAAAGCCAATGGAATGCTTTAATATGTTTATAAGGTGGATTTTTGGCAAAAAAACTCTTCCGGCGGGGGTTAAGACCACGTGTTAGACAGGTACTCCCTGTTGTCATTGATTTTTAATACATTTTTTGGAAAACCTTAAGAGCTGAAGTTCTTCGCGCCAACAGTTCTTAAGTGCTTGAGATCATTGCATCTCTATGTGATGTGAAACATGTCAACTATATTTATTAAGGTGTAGTTGGCAGTAATGAGAGGTTAGTGTTGTAATTTGACTTTATTTTGAATATTGTTAACTTTAATATGCATGTTTACCTTCATTCGGAACTGAGTAGAAAAAGCGAATAGGTGCTGGGAAGAAAAAGAAGAGAGACATTATTTCTACATAAAAGGAGAAGCCGAGAAGGTGACTTCTACATGCTCAACCTCGACATTGGCCCATCAATTTTGTTACTCATGGTTGAAAACTTTACTGATAAAAAAATTCTTTATTGGCTTCATAAATTTACCACAAATGAATATTTTCACCATATTTTAAAACTTCCAATACATTCCAATAGTTCCGTAGATTACAGTTGGTCCTTTATTGGTTTCATTCATTTACCTCCCATTTCGATTTTGATTTCTAGTTGCGCTTTCCCTTTACATCTCGATTTTGAGGTCGCATTTGAGCAAGACAGCAACAATACCTATGTTAAGGGAGGGTTTACGACATTGGTCCCGGCGAGGCACCATTCTTTTTGGCTCTTTTGTCAAACACGTATTTTGCGTTTGGAGGTTAGAAATTTGAATTAGTTTAGTTGTTGGAGATTCTTCTAAGAATAATTAGTCTCAAATGGCTATGAACTGTTGTTTATTTATTTTATTTTTTTGCAGCTACCTTCATTAACCACAGGAGGAATTCAAACATGGCACTTTACATTCCTGCGTATTCAGCCGACATGGCACTTTACAGCGAAGACCTTATTAATATGGCCAAACCCGACATAATGAAATGCAATAATGAATCAAGTACCGTGAGCATTTTCTCTCTTTCTTAGAGAATGATTGGTTGATGATGATTTTCCTATAAATCTATTTAGTTGGCTGGGAAGGCTGAGATCTGTATTACCTAACTTGGGATTGATTTTAAGATTTATGTAGGATGGATTTGATGTGTTTTAGTTATGAGGTTGACGTTGGTGGTTTATTGTTTTCATGAGCCTTAAAAGCATATTATTTAAATTGATGATGTTTTAAGTACGACTGCCATTAATTTGTTGCAAGTTATTTTTAATGATCTCCAAATTATCACATATTAGAGTCTTAATTTGTGGTGGGACCCTTCCCCGGACCCTAGTTGCGCGGGGACGCTTTTGTGCACCGGGCTGCCCTTTAGAGTCTTAATGTTTAGCTTTTGCACATTTTTTATGAGATTGCTTAACTAGGAGTTTGGCTCCACTAAAGAACTCCTGGAGTTTATGTAGAGGGGTGCAAGCTGAGCTGTGATTTTGTCATCTCCCTACAGAGGCTTGGGTACTTAATAGTATAATATATGTAGTTTTAGAAAAAAATTACATTAGAATTCAACTATGCTGCATAAAAGGATTATTACATATGAAAGACCATAAGTAATGTTGGACTTTGTAGTTATCTGCCTGAAGAGGAATTTAGTAGAGGCGAATGGAACCCGTCCACCCTTGAGTGCATCTCCCATTATTACTTATGAGTGACAGTGCGGCATCCACGACCATTGTGACCGCCAAACTGCATTGTGGCGGTCCACGATCATTGTCGCCGCCCACGACCAATGTTGCTGCCCACGACCATTGTCGCCGCCCACGACCACTGTCGCCGCCCACGGCTATTGTTACGCCCTACGACCAATATCACCTCCCACGACCATTGTGGCCGTCCACGACTATTGTTGCCGTCCACGATGAATATTGCTGCCCACGATGAATGTCGCCGCCCACAACGAATGTCGCCGCCCACAACGAATGTCGCCGCCCACAACGAATGACGCCGTTCACCGTAAATGGTTTGAGGAATTGCTCATTTATTCACCTATGTTATAAGTCATCTAATTGTATTTACTTGATTAGTTACTATAATTTTCTCTTAAGCTTACTCTACTAGATTGTATTCTTTGCCGTGTGATCTTTACCCTTGAGGTTCAGTTTTATGATCTCCCAATTTTAATCCCATTTGATTATTCAGGAGGGTGTAAAGTGTTTATAATTGGAGGAATTCCTCAGCTTCATCTTGATGGCGCTGAAAGCACAATTGGATTTGTGTATCATACCCTCTCGATATTGCGCCGAAAGCACAATTGTCTTTCTGCAGGAGAAGGGCCCAAAACGGAGAATAAATGGTCCATTTATTGAGGGTTGTTACAATTTATCTATTTTATTGCCTATTTTATAGAAAAAACTAGATTTTAAGTTCCATGTGGAGATTTAATTAATCAATGTAATAAGAAGGCTTCAATGATACTTCATCAAACTATTTTTATTTGTATGCAAGTGTTTAGATTTACATTCAAGTTTCCTACAAATATCCTTTGATTTTTTTTCCTTCAAGCAATCTCTTTGGATAATTTTATTTCAAAGGATGCCCCGTACTAAGGATCACTCTGAATATGCTTTTCTTGAATTTGTATTTATGGAAAATGTGATTTGGATTTTTCTTATTAAGTTCATTTGTTAATTCTTATAGTTTGACATTGAAATTAATAGGAGAAACACAATCAATCTGAGCTTTATTTAGAATACGTTGAGCGAGTTTTTACACGAGTCCTTCTATTAATCACAAACTCCACTTGAATTTACAATTAGAAAAACAATAGTCTTAAAAAGGTTTCCAACTAAATTATTGATGCTTCTTATACAGTAGTCATTCAATCATTTCCCTTTCTTTATCACCTTCATCGCGCCGATTGAACAATGCGGACGGAGGAGCAAGACCAAGATTGGTCGTCATCATCACTATCAAATCGGGTTGTCGCCGTCAATGACAAATGTTGCCACACATAACAAATGTCGCCCCACATAACAAATGTCGCCCCTTATGACAAATGTCACCGCCCACGACAAATGTCGTCCCCCACGACAAATGTTACTCCTCATGACAAATGTCGTCCCCCACGACCAATGTCTCCGCCCACGACAAATGTCGCCGCCCCACGACAAATGTTGCCGCCCACGACAAATGACGCCCGCCACGACAAATATCGTCCGCCACGACCAATGTCGCCCCCACGACCAATGTCCACGCCCACGACCAATGTCGCCGCCCACGACAAATATCGCCCTCTACGACAAATGTTCTCCCACGATTAATGTTTCCTCACGACAAATGTCGTCTTGGATAGGGGCGGAGCCCCGTACCTGTCACTCGTATATATATATATATATATAGATATATATATATACATATGTATATACATATGTATATGTATATGTATATACATATGTATATGTATATGTATATGTATATGTATATACATATGTATATGTATATGTATATACATATGTATATGTATATGTATATGTATACATATTGTTGGGAACAGTGCCCAGCAATGTTCCTGATTTGAAGAAGGGTTCAGCTCAATGATAAGTGCAGGTTGTATTTAATGTTACATCTAGTTCATGCTTGCAGAGATGAGACAATATGTCCAGTACTTCAACAACCTGCCTAAGTATAATATCGTCGAAAAAGGCTGGACATATCGTCGACAAGTACAGGCACATCGTTGAGATGACGGGCAAAGCAAACGCTGAGACTTGGCGAGTTCGTCGAACGTAGAATGAAGTTCGTCGAACGCAGAATGCAGTTCGTCGAACGCAGAATGAAGTTCGTCGAACGAAGAGACAGGACAGAAGCAAACACCGAGACTTGGGGAGTTCGTCGAACGAAGAATAAAGTTCGTCGAACACAGAGACGGGACAGAAGAATGAAGTTCGTCGAACGAAGAATGAAGTTCGTCGAACGAAGAATGAAGTTCGTCGAACGCAGAGACGGGACAGAAGAATGAAGCTCGTCGAACGCAGTGAAGACATGAAGATATCAAAGGAAAGAATGTCGTCGAGAAGATGCAGTATCGTCGACATCATCAAAGTAGCCTTGTCGTCGAGAAGAACAGACATCGTCGTAAAGAAGACATGACGTCGAGAAGACTGAAGAAGGACAGCTGAAGACAAGCAGTTGCTAAAGCATAGTTTGTCGACATGATATCGCTCATGTCGTCGAAAGAACAAAGTAATTACGACGACAGTCTGCAAGAAAGAAGATCACGACGACACGGTCAGAGATTGCATATCATCGTATATGCAGAAATGTTGGGATATCTCGTATCGTCGAGATACCAGCATCAGAGGCAGAAGCTAGAAGACTTGAAGATCTACCAAGGTCTAAGACATCGACAAAGTCCTGTCATCGAGATATTATCCATATCGTCGTAACAATGGAAATATCGTCGAGACGGAATTCAAATGTTGTGGACGCGCTGTCAGCATTTAATGTCGCCGCCTGATTGTCCAATCAGCGCGTGCTCTTGAGGGATGGGCGTCTAACAGTAAAGGACATCATATGTGACCGTTAAGCGGCTTATCCGTCCTATAAAAGGGAACAGTGATGCCCTAGAAAAAGTAATCTTTATGAGAGAGAAAAAACGAAAAAGAATCCCGTCGTTGCTTCTCAATACAACAGTACATTCTGCGGAGAAGAAGAAGAACAAGTAGAGAACAAGAATCAAGCGTTCTCAGTAGAATTAGTCATCTCCATCGACTGACAAGAAGTCGTTCCTCATCAGGCTAAGAGAAGAGATTGAAGAAGAACTGTGCTTTCAAGATCTGAATCAGAAACATCTTCTTCAACCTCAAGAAGCCGATCTCCATCAGGCTAAGTTGTCGATCTTCATCAGGCAGAAGAAACAGTGTTCGTTACTGTAAACCTTTTATTGTTGTAAGGCTTGAGGGCCTAAGTGTCTAGCTTGAGGGCTGGAGAGCTGTGAGGCTTGAGGGCCAGGGTAGTGGACTTGCGGGTCCGATTTTGTCTAGCTTGAGGGCTGGAGAGTTGTGAGGCTTGAGGGCCAGGGCAGTGGACTTGCGGGTCCGATATTGTCGAGCTTGAGCGTTTGGGTGCAGTAGGGGCTTGCGGGCCTAGGTTGTAGGCACAGGACTTGCGGGTCTGTGTTGTGTAGGGCTTGAGGGCCTGAGTGTCGAGCTTGTGGGCTCGGGTGCAGTAGGAGCTTGCGGGCCTAGGCTGTAGAACTTGCGGGTCCGTGTTGTAAGGCTTGAGTGCCTGAAGTTTTGGCGGAGTTTGCCGAGCCTAGCACACTGCTAGGTAGGCGCAGAGGGAAAGAGGACTACTCAAGACACCCGGTCTTGAGGAACCTCTATAGATCACTGTGTGCTTTTCTGTGTTGTGCATTATAATTTATAAATCTATTAATCAGAAATCAAGAACACAAGGGGATAAAATAATTTGCAAAACCTATTCACCCCCCCCCCCTCTAGGTGATAAGTTGACATCCAATAAACAACACATATGTATACATATGTATATGTATAGATATATATATATATATATGTATATGTATGTATATATGTATATGTATGTAGATATATGTATGTAGATATATGTACGTAGATATGTGTACGTAGATATGTGTACGTAGATATTTGTACGTAGATATGTGTACGTAGATATGTGTACGTAGATATGTGTACATATAGATGTGTACGTAGATATGTGTACGTACATGTGTACGTACATATGTGTACGTACATATGTGTGCGTACATATGTGTGCGTACATATGTGTGCGTACATATGTGTGCGTACATATGTGTGCGTACATATGTGTGCGTACATATGTGTGCGTACATATGTGTGCGTACATATGTGTGCGTACATATGTGTGCGTACATATGTGTGCGTACATATGTGTGCGTACATATGTGTGCGTACATATGTGTACGTACATATGTGTACGTACATATGTGTACGCACATATGTGTACGCACATATGTGTACATACGGACATATATGCCCGTACGTACATATATGTACGCACATATATGTCCGTACGTAAATATATGTACGCACATATATGTCCGTACATACATATATGTACGTACGTACATATATGTACGCACATATATGTCCGTACGTACATATATGTCTGTACATATATGTCTGTACATATATGTCTGTACATATGTCTGTACATATATGTCTGTGTGTATATATATATATGAAAGTGCACGGTGTGCCTCTGAGATTCCTCTAGAGAGGGGTGAAGAGAGTTTTAAAATATTTCTATCCTAACTGTGTTTGGCAATAAATTACTCTAAGGAGTTATGTTTGACAATCCAGGCAGAATAAATAATGCAGGAAATAAAGTGCAGAATAAAAGACTGGACAACACAGAAAATCACAGCACAGACACAATGAATTTTATAGAGGTTCCCCAAAATGTGGGTAGTCCTCTCTTCTACCACCTGGTAGGAATGCACACTTGTGCCTGAGTCTTTTGATCAGGAGACTCTTAGAACCAATGATCTTTTGATAAAGAGATCATGAACCACCAGATCTTTTGATAAAGAGATATTGAACCACTGAATCCTTTCAAGAAGGATTAATAAAACTCTTTTACAGGAAATAGAAAGAGAAGGAGAAGGAGGGTTAAAGGAATTCTGTTCTCAGAATTCTTGTGAAGGCTGTATGAAATTCAGCCTCTTAGTTATTCCAAAGAATCTGCTCTTGATTAGCCCATGCTTTTGATGGTAATAGATTGCAGGAGCTTTGTATTGTCAGATTCTTTCTTCCTCTGTTGATTGAGATCTTGCTGCCAAAAGATGGTGATGAAGAGCAGCTGTTCAGATTCTTTGTTCTATCAGATGAAGAGCACCAGAGCCTTCTATTCTCTTTCACAGCTCTGTATTAGGGTTCCTGAGAGAGAGGGAGAAGAAGATAGGAAACCCTAATTTGAGAAGAGACGGCTGATTGTGATTAATGCTTTGTTCTTCTCTTCCTTCTCTATCCTTATATACCATGTCTCTATTTTGAATTTGTTTCCTTGTTAGGTAAGACCTGAAAAGGTATATTTGATAGACATTCTCTTTCCTTCCTTAGTTATTTCTCGACCCATCCAACCAGAATGTGTATACTTCCAAGAAAGCTTTTTTCTCCTTCTTTAATGTTTCCTTCTTCTTCAGGCAATTTTTAGACCGTTGGAGAACGGTCTGAGAGATGTGGGTCATGATAGAAGCCTCAGAATGACAGCTGTAAAGATTGAACTTTCACAGACTGTATTCGACGTGGCGTCGAATTAACTTCCTCTCTTATCGACGCTGCTTCGAGTTCATCTAAGAGCTGCTTCGATTTCTTCTGTGTTGTGACTGAACTCGACTAGTTGTCGTTGCGTCGATTCCTTATCGACGCACCCGTCGAGTTGAATAGCATCCACTCTGACTTCCATTAACTGCGTCGAGATGAAGTCGACGTTGCGTCGACTTTAGATGGCTTTGACATGTATTCCCTTCTGCGTCGAGTTTGAAGTAGAAGCTGCGTCGACTTCTCAAGTTCCTTCGACAAGTCTCTGGTCTCTGCGTCGATATCTATTCGACGTAGAGTCGACTAGTGTTACTTCGACAGTAGAGTTGAGCCACTTGGACTTCTAGTCGGAGTAGCGTCGACATGAACTCGATGTTGCGTCGAATTTTATTCGACGCCATTATTAACTTTGCCCAAATTTGCAGCCCTTTAACTGGTCTTGACACTCTAGGTTGAGTGTGACATCCTAAGACATCTAGAGACCAAGTTACCCTCACTATACAATGGGTAAATTAAATCTTAGTGAATAAAATCACTTTTAATTAATTTGTTAAGTTAAATCAAGGGTTTTTCCCAACAATCTCCCCCTATTTATCTTAACAAATTTTACATTTTGTTCCGAGTGATTTTATACAATTTTTATAAACAAACAATACATTTCATATAAAATAATGCAGACTGAAAATTATGAATATTTCCATTCACTTGTCAGGCAATAAGGATTGTATCACACTGTTCTTCCCAGTATTTATACTTGTCTTCATAAGAATTAATCACATAATACCTCTTAATTAAGAGTCCTTCTGATGCAGGACGGGCATCACCACCCGTCTGCCACCCTGGATACCTGGCATCCCACCACGGCCCAGGGGTCCCACCAGGAGTCCGCCTGATGAGCCTTATCAGGTCCCGCGGACCGTACACCCGAACTCATCCCCGTCCCCACCACAGGGCCGATAGGTTGTTGAGGCCGGGGCTCGATCCCCCGACCTCCTTGATAAAGAGCTCTTCGGCAAGCTCTCATCACCAACTGAGTCGCGGCTCGCTCATCTGAGCCGCACACCTTCCTTCTCCACCAGCACCGTTCACCTCCTTCCTCCACGAGCCCGCACAACAACAATTCTTCGTTGTACAAATCTTTGGGATTTTCCTTGTATTTGATTAGGGTCGGTCACCCCTATGTGGTGAGTTAATCTTTTTCCAACATTGATTTTTCGCCTATTGTAACTGTTGGAGTAATGAGTTTGATATTATTATGTTGGAGTCTTTAGGAGTTTAGCCCCACATCATGCGTCCGGTTTAAATGTCTTTGTAATCCCTTATATATTTCCCCTATGTGGAAGAATAAAACATGTTCATCTATTATCTCTACTTCTTTCTTTCAACTTGGCATCAGAGGTGAGTGAATTTTTCTCCAGCTGCGTGACGCTCTAATCCTGTGCATGCTCCTATTTTTATTCCTCTCTTCAGCCGTCTGTGCGTAGTTGTGATCCCGTGGACTGCGCTGCTCTCGCTCCCGTCAAACTGCTCCGCTACCGTCGACGGAATGGACATCTGATTCCATCGACGAGAGCGGCTTTGGGTTCACGAGTAGCCTTTCTCTTTCGTTGAGATCGTGCACCCTTTTTTGTGCTTTAGTCGGCGTCGACAGCGTCATTTCCATAGTCATTTGCTATCGTCGACGCCTGCTCCGTCGTTTTTTTTCCTGCGCGCTATCCTCGATGACTTCCCCGTCTGGTTGATCCCAGGCCGCTTGCACGTGCAAGGCCCGTCATGTGTTTTTTCTTCCCGCCGATCCGTCGAGCTGCTTCCGCAACTTGAGTCGTTGATCCCTTTCGATCCAGCCACTGCTCATTGATGAAGAAGACGATCTCCCTGCCCTCAGTTGGTCTTCCGCTCGGTTCAACCCTTGATGTTCTCCATGGCTGCCCCTGTCCAGAACTACTGTAGCTTCTCCTTATCAAAACACCATGCATCTGCTGCTCTCTGCCGACGATGTCGATCCCGCGAAGTTTCTCCTCTGTCGATTCCATTGCAGATCATGTCTTAGTTCCAGCTGTTGTTGTCGATTACTACTTCCAGTTGTTGTCAGGGTTCCCACTATCGTTCCGATCGAATTCTTCAGATCCTCGATGTTTCCAACCGCTGTTAACCCTTCTGGGACGTTGATCTCTCGCCGAAGCTAATGTTTTGTGTTGTTTTTTGGTCGTTTTTTACATGTTGCTTTATTGTTGTTGTTTAATAAATGTGTGTCTTAGTCTTGCCTTCATGCACGTGCTTTCCACGTGAGGGGGAGTGTTTGAGATGAGGGCGACCCGGATGAACTTTCACGTTGTTCGCCTTAGTCCCACACGGCCTCCAGGCTTATGTCGTGTGTTGTTTGTGTCTCCCCATGTCTTTTCCATGATGATTGGTAGGTGGTATGGTCTCCGGTGGTTTTCTATCTCTCTTTCTCTCTTATCCCTGCGGTCTCGTGGATCTGTGTGTGTGGTCTTATCCCCGCAGGTTTCGTGAATTTGTGTGTGTGGTGTTATCCCCGCGGTCTCGTAGATTCGTGTGTGCGGTGTTATCCCCGCGGTCTCGTAGATTCGTGTGTGGTTGGTTTCCTCTCTATCACGTGGGTTGTACTGTAGTGGGTGTTGGAAACAATGCCACAATGTTTCTTATTTGAAGAAGCCCACAAAATATAGATGAACACATATGTATTTGATGCATGTGCTTTCCTGTCAAAATGATTTCAAGATATGAAAGTACAAGACCAAAATAGGGCTAGACTTGGTGTCATCAGACACAGTCTTGCTAATGTAATCCCTCATTGGGCAAGACATCATGTCGACCTAGGATCTAGACTATGTTGGACTTGTACTTACTCTCTAATAGATATGCAAACAAATTCTGGAAGCCAAGCAAAAGAAAAGAAGCCTGGTTGACATCAACAGAAATCAGCTAAGTTAAAATTTGACTTAACATGTAGTCGAACGCCTAGATGATCTAGCCGATCGTGCTGAAGAGATAAGCCGAATCGGGTGGACATCAACAAAAACAGGCTAAGATGGAATTTGACTGAATATATAGTCGAACGCCTAGATGGTCTAGCCGATCGCGCTGAAGAGTTAAGCTGAATCGGGTAGACCTCAATAAAAAACAAGAATTCACTCTAGGCAACGATTCACCAAATGTGCATGAGGTTCAAGAAGAATCGTGTGGAAGAAGACTGAGAAAGGTCAAAGTATAAAGTCGACCAGAAGATATGTTTATCCAGAAGACTCTAAGTCATTCTTCAAGAACACTTACTTTGAAAAATATGTTAAGTCCAGATTCGACTTAATGATAGACCGATCGTACAGAACTAACAAGGCGATTCGGGCTAATACACTTATAATACAAAGCGTCTGTGAAGATTCGACTGAACAGAAGATGGATCGCGCTGATGAATCAAGATGATTCGTGTAGATGACAAGTAAAGAGTATAATGTTCGTATAAAACATCTACACGATCGTGCAGACAGGCCAAGGCGATTCGACCTAAATAAGCACAGAGAAAATAAGACTTCCTGTCTTTCATTATCAGTCGAAGAAGAAAACTGATGCGGACTCATGACAGCGACTGATAATGAAAGACAGGATGACTCACACCCTGCACAGGTATGTATAAGTGCTAGAATATCTCATTCAAGCTTCGTATTTGAAGAATACGCATATTCTGAATCGGACAGTGACACTGATTATGACAGTGACACTGATCTAGCTGTTAAGTTTGATGTCATTTTAAAGGCACTACAGAGAAGCAACCAATTGGTGAATTGGTTATACACCTTTTTGATTATGTCAAAATAGGGGGAGAAACTTCTAGAGATTATGGAGTTCTTGTCATTTTTTGTTATATATTCATATGTTCACATATTTAGGGGAAGTTTATGGTCTTCATATGTTATTCATGCTATATGTTTATCTTTCCCTCCATAATCAATAGTTTGTCATCATCAAAAAGGGGGAGACTGTTGACCCTCTAAAATGAGTATGTTTTGATGATAACAAACTAGAGATTATTTGTTCTAATATTTTGTTTAAGTGTTTGTTATATGCAGGCACAATTTTGTGAAGATCTTTTATCGCAAGATTTGAATTGGGTTAGCTTAGCTGTGTGACCCATAGATTTGAATTGTAAAATCTTTCAAGTTCACATTCTTAATTAAATCATTTGTCATCTGCTCTTAGGATCATGCATTGCATTTGCTTTCCTAAATAAATTCATTCATTTATATATATATATATATTAATATATATTAATAAATATTTCTTTTAACTATTGAGCTTTGTCGAAAGTTTTGTTGCACCCTCATCTAATAATCAGATTTTTTTGTCTAAACCATTTTCTTATTCCCTTTCCTCTATATAAATAAGAGGAGCTATCCTGTTTCAGATTATGTTTTCCGGGGAGAGTTTTATTTAGCCAAATCTTTTAGGTTTAGTTTTGTTCCGTGAGACTTCCTGTAGCCAAATCTCTCCATCCTGCCATCGTTCAAAGCCCTTGCTGTAATCTCTCCATCCTGCCATCGTTCAAAGCCCTTGCTGTAATCTCTCCATCCTGCCATCGTTCAGATCAGATTGGAGCTACCTTGCCGGATCGTCATCATCTTGCCAACGCCCTGCAGAACTTCCGTCCCAAATCTGTTCGTCTTCTTCTCAGGATTCCGCAGAGCAGTTCTCCGTCATCGCAGAACTGTTCATCATCTCACGGTTTTTGTTTCTCTCATCGCAGAACTTCCGTCTCAGATCTGTTCGTCCTCTTCTTTTGTACGTAGATTTGTTCATCATTTTTCTGATTAGGTTAACGCTAAATTTCTGCTGCAGTTTTTGTTCTTCTTTTGTTCTTAATAGTCTATTACTAGATCTGTTCTTCATCTTAACAGTGATCTATTACCAGATCTATTGCCAGATCTGTTCTATATAGTCTATTACCAGTCTATTATCTGATCTGTTCATTATCATAATCGCAGATCTGCTGTTTTGTGCTTAAATACACAGAAATCCTTCTGGATTCTTGCATACTCTTGTTCACAGCATTCACTTTATGATTTCAGAAACTTCATTGCCTCACAGATTTTTCGTTGCCATTTCCTTACTGTTATTTTGTGATTCTTTATTTTATTCACGGCTCAAGATCATCACCTCTTGGTTTTAGATCTTCACTGATCTGAGTTTAATAAATCTTCACCTCACTAAATCTTATCACAAGGCATTTCTCTGTTATATAACTTCAGATTCAAGATTTTTTTTGCACTTAATATTTTTAAGATTGACTGCACCTTCTCAGATCTACCCCTCTCGGGTGTCATGTTGTTTTGATCTTGTTTTGTTTGCTGCATAGAAATTTCTTAATATGATCTCATATCTATTTCATTTAATTTTTTCTTGGTAACAGATTCCAATCTTATTTCATTCTCTAGTGTGCATACCTTTATCAAACCTTCTTTATACAATCTACATAAATTGTTTGCTCTTCCAGTTATTTCATTTCTATAAGAAGTTTGTTTTTACAAAACATTTATTCATTTATCTACATACATCATTATAGTAAGAGCAGGTCGATCTCTAAAATTTGGGCAAATTCTTTTAATTAAGTTTTGAATATTGAAGATTGTAGGGTAATTGTTGTAATTTATTTTATTGTACTTTTTATTTCCAGAACCTATTCAGCTACTTGTGCGGGTCTCGAATGTCCCACTGGCCTTTGGGAAAAGGGCTGGTAAAAATTCTATTCTAGTGAGAATTTCCTTTTTGGGGGTGCTAAGGTGAGCGGGAGGCCTCTTAGCAAGTGAGTAGGATCCTGGGGGATCCGAACACTTTATATCCTGGTGTCCCTTAATTCTTTAGCATTTCATTTCTTGTTGATGTTATAATCTTGGTGTTACTATTATATTTATCAATATCTTTATTATTATAAAAACGGGTACTCTCTCACCAAAGCTTTCTTTAAAAGAATCAATAAAATAAAGTATACAAATAAATTTTTAAACTCTATTTAATCTCAATTCACCCCCCCCCCCCCCCTTGGGATTATTGTGTCATTTCATCATACAGTCGTGTGCAGGATCGTCTGACAGGGACACTCCTTGGAGCTGGCCATCGCCGTAGCGGGGTGTAAGTCCTTGATCGCCTCCATCTTCCATCTACTACATCACCACCGGCGGCTTCTACGTTCTGTCTTCCTTCGGTGGGATTCGCTCAGTGGCATCACCGTCTCGATCATCCCAGTGGTTCGCATCTAGCTTCTCTCATCAGTCAAGGTCTCTCTGGTCGTGTTTCTGTTGATCGGTCTCACTCTTGTACGGGTTGTAAGCTTGGTAAACAGCAACAACTGCACTATCAATCTAGTGAGTCTAGGTCTCAGCGTCCTTTTGATTTAGTTCATTCTGATGTATGGGGTCCCGCACCTTTTGTATCCAAGAGCAGACACCGGTATTATGTTCTTTTTGTTGATGATTAATCTCGTTATTGTTGGGTCTACTTTATGCATTCTCGTTCTGAATTTTTTCAGATTTATGTTACTTTTTCTGCTATGGTGCGCACCCAGTTTTTTGGTTCCATACACAATTTTCGTTCTGACTCAGGGGGGAGTACCTCTCTCATGCTTTTCGCGATCTACTAGCTACCCACGACACTCTCCCTCAGCTTGACTGTCCTGGTGCTCACGCTCAGGATGACACCGCTAAAAGGAAGCATCGCCACATTATTGAGACAGCTCGCACCCTTCCCATCTCCTCCCACATTCCTCCTCATTTTTGGGCTGAGGTTGTTTCCACTATTGTTTATCTTATTAACATGTAACCTTCCACTTTCCTTCAGGGTCAGAGTCCTGGTGAGTGTGTCGTCTTGACCCCCACGTTACACCCATCTTCGTGTTTTTCGTTGTCAGTGTTATGTTCTACTCCCTCCACGTAAGCGTACCAAGTTCTCTGCTCAATTTGTTCCTTATGCTTTTCTTGGATACAGTACTGAGCACAATGGCTATCGATGGTGTGACCCTGCTGCACGTCGACTTCGCATCTCACGTGATGTCACCTTTGACGAGTCTCACCCTTTCTTTGTGTCCTATGTCCCCTCGACCACACATTCATTTGTTACTCCCTCTGACATGCAGTTTCTCACTCTTACCATCTCTCCGCCTCATATATCCTCTCTTTCGGTATGTCCATGTTAGGGGTAAGGCCTAACCCGTACCGGTGGGCAATACCGGCCTAACCCGGCCCCCAATCCGGAGCCCCTAACAGGGCCGCGGCCCCCACACCCCAACCCGTCCCCAGGACCAGTTTAATCACTGGCGGGTTGTTGAGGCGGGGATTCGATCCCCCGCCCCCTTGACAAGGCCCTTTCAACACAGGGCTCATCACCAACTGAGCCGCGTGTTGAAAGGGCCTTGTCAAGGGGGAGGGTGCGAGCGGTTCGGTTTGGATCGGTTTGGACCAAAACCGAAACCGAACCGACATGCTTCGGTTTTCAGAAGGTCCAAATCGACCCGAACCGAACCCGGTCGGTTCGGTTTGTTATCGGTTCGGTTTTTTATCGGTTTTTTGCGGTTCGGTGTCGGTTTTTGTATGGTATGTGGAGGGAAGGACTACGAGAATCTCACACCTATAAAATTTAGGGTCATTACTAAGAGAATACATCACACATGTGAGTATAATAAATATTTAAAAATGGTTAATTGTGATCTAACTCGGAGAATATAATTTCCTGAAGCAAGTGCATCTTTTTTTTTTTTAATTATAATAAATATGAGCTCTAGTGGTATATTTTGTGCTTGCATGTTATGAAATAATAGATTTTTTTGCAGTTTACATTCCAATATAACAGAACTATTGAAAGAAGCAAGCTATTCAAAAGTAAGGAAACAAACTTAAGAAGAAGAAAAATCATTTCCAGTACCAAACAAAAGGTAACAGAAGTAATTAGAACTACAGAAGGATTCATTCATTCAAATATTCAATGGTTGAACACTTGAAACGACCTATACATGATATAATTTATGGAAGCGGGAGCCGGGAAGCCCACATTCAATGATTCAGATCAAATAGAAGATGACATATACATAATTTAAAATTATTATAATATTAGTCGGTTCGGTTCGGTTTGGTCGGTTTTTACAACTTGAAAACCGCCCCGAACCGATATGACTTCGGTTTTCACAAGCCCCAAACCGAACCGACACCAAACCGGGCGGTTCGGTTTAACAATCGGTCCGGTTCGGTGCGGTTCGGTCGGTTTTGTCGGTTTTCGGTTTTTGCTCCTCACCCTTAGGGGGATCGAATCCCCGCCTCAACAACCCGCCAGTGATTAAACTGGTCCTGGAGACGGGTTGGGGTGTGGGGGCCGCGGCCCTGTTAGGGGCTCCGGATTGGGGGCTGGGTTAGGCCGGTATTGCCCACCGGTACGGGTTAGGCCTTACCCCTAACATAAAAGTGCACTTTTATGTTAGGGGTAAGGCTCTCCCGTACCGGTGGGCAATACCACTTCTCCCGTACCGGGTAAGGCTCAGTTGGTGATGAGAGCCGTGTTGAAGGCTCCTTATCAAGGAGGTCGGGGGTTCAAGCCCCGACCTCAACAACCCGCCAGTGATTAAACTGGTCCTGGAGACGGGTTGGGGTGTGGGGGCCGCGGCCCTGTTAGGGGCTCCGGATTGGGGGCCACTCTGGATCATTGTCGTGGACTGCTTCGCGTGGTGCGGTATTTGAGAAGTGGTATTGCCCACCGGTACGGGAGAGCCTTACCCCTAACAGTCCACCTCCTCTTCCCTTGCCTCGGTCTACTCCACACCTCCTCTTCCCTTGCTGTAGTCTACTCCGTCACCCACTTCTTCCTCTGATGAGTTGTTCACTTGGGACCGTGTCCCTCCTCTTCCATATCAATATACTCGTTGTACTCCTTCTATTCCTTCACCTCCAGTGAGTGTCCTGTGGATGATCCTCCAGCGCGTCGCTACCCACTTCGTGAGAGACATCCTCCGGACCTCTTTAGCCTTGCTACCCTACCAATGGACCTGCCAGCCCTTCCTGCTACTGTCTGCGGAACTCCAGAGCCGACTTCCTAACGTGAGGCTGCCCGGATACCTGAGTTGCAAGCTGTCATGTCTGCTGAGTTGGAGGCACTCGAGCACACTCATACCTGGGAGTTTGTTCTTCTTCCCCCCGGTGTTGTTCATATTACTTGCAAGTGGGTCTTCAAGGTCAAGACTCGCTCTGATGGTTCTGTGGAGAGGTACAAGGCTCGGCTTATGACTCGTGGTTTTCAGCAGGAGCAGGGACGCGACTACGATGAGACCTTTGCTCTGGTCGCTCACATGACTACGGTTCGTACTCTTATTGCAGTTGCAGTTATTCGTCACTTGTCACTGTCTCAGCTCGACGTGAAGAATGTCTTTCTTCACGGCGATCTTCAGCATGAGGTGTACATGCTTCCTCCTCCTTGTCTCTACTCTCCTCCAGGTCTTGTCTGCCGCTTGAGGCGAGCTCTTTATGGTCTCAAGAAGGCTCCCCAGGCGTGGTCTGCACGTTTCAGCTCAGCCATTACAGCTCTGTTGTGCACTCATTCTCTCGTGGCCGGACTCTTCTGTTACTTTATGTGAATGGTATGATTATTACTGGTGATGATCCTTCTCATGTGGCCTTCGTCAAACATCACCTTCAGCAGCAGTTTCAGATGACTGACCTTAGACAACTGAGCTACTTCTTGGGCCTTGAGATCAGCTCTACAGAACGCGGTTTTCAGCTCTCTCAACAACGTTACACACTAGATCTCTTAGCTCGGGCTGCTCTCTCTGACTCTCGCACAGTGGACACCCTTATGGAGCTTCACCTACAGTTACGTCCGGATGATGAGATTCCACTCTCTGATCCTACTCGTTACTGCCACCTCGTTGAGAGTCTCTTCTACCTCACTATTACTCGACCCGACATTGCCAATGTGGTTCATGTGTTGAGTCTGTTTGTTAATGCACCTACCTCTGTGCATTATGGTCGCCTGTTGCGGTTCCTGCGCTATCTCCGGGCGACGACTTCTCGTGGTCTCTTCTTCTCCAGCAGTAGTTCTCTAAAGCTTCGTGCTTACTCGAATGCTACCTGGGCTAGTGATCCTGTTGACCGTCGCTCTGTCACTGGTTTATGTCTGTTTTTGGGTTCTTCACTTATTGCATGGAAGTCCAAAAAACAGACTGGTGTTTCTTGTTCCAGCACTGAAGCTGAGCTTCGGTACATGGCTACCACCGCTGAGGATATTATTTGGCCCTGTTGGTTTCTTGAGGACCTTGGTGTCTCTTCTTCAGACCTCACTCCACTCTACTGTGATAACACTGGTGTCATTCAGATTACTCTAAACCCGGTGAAGCACACACTCTCCAAGCATATCGGGGTGGATGCTTTCTTCCTACGTGAGCAATATGTGTGTGGCACTCTTGCTCCTTCCTTTGTTCCTTCCGAGCAGCAAATTGTAGATTTGATGACTTAGCCGCAGACGCGGACCCAGCATGCCTATCTATTGTCCAAACTCTCGGTGTATGATCTCTCGTGAGTTTGAGGGGGTGTTAGATATAATGTACATTCTATATGGTAGAGATAGCTTAGTCTCACCATGTGTGTTGTGAGCACCCTCTCTTGTACATGTATAAATAACACTATTAATGTGAATAGTACATTTTGGATTTTTTTCTATCAAATATATGTCAAAACAGATAAAGATAAATCGTAGAATTATTATATTAGAGGAATAATGAGAGTGATATCTGCATTAATGAAAAATAAAGTTAGGTAATTGGATATATACCATAAAGGTCAGAAAACGCACTAATTAGACAAGTAGATAGAGTTAGGTAGCGTTTGGGAGAGTTGATAGCCTCCGGTGTTGCAGCTCCAAAACGCAGGTTTGGACAAAAGCTGCGTTTGGTTGAGCGGATGGATAAAACGGCATTTTTAAAATAAGCTACATATAGGTATTATCCCAACTACAGCTCCAGGCTCCGTTTCATCTGCGTCGCGTCCTCGCCTTTTCTGATTTCTCGCGACACCCCCGTTCCCGTCCTTCTTCTTCCTTCTCGACAGGAGAAACGCTCGCCGACGCCGTCTCTTCAATTCCTTCCGCCGACGACCGCCGACGCGAACAGGAGAAACGCTCCTAGATTTGCATATTCCAGCGGCTTTTCCCAATCCCCTCTTCCCCTACGCTTTCTCTTAGCCCTATTACTCCCGGACTTCCCCCCAACAGCCATGTCGATTCCACGATATCCATTGTCTCTATTGCCACTCTGAAATTATTTTTTGGGTATCAAATTAATGCCTCGCTGAGCAGATTCGACGTCCTCATCGGCAAGATCTGGCACGATGAAAATGTTGATGACTAGTTCGGGATTGATGCGATTTATTGTGGGATGAGTGGCATTCATTCGCCTTGTGTTTTTTTGGTAAAGAAGGGGCTGGATCCATCCAAATCTGATGCGTTTTTTTTGTTAATTGTGCAAGACCAATGCTCTGGATGCTGAATGAAGGAAGCATGGTTATGTGCACATAAATCAAAATGGATTCTTGAGTCTGTCCTCTCTGATGTCTTTGACTTTGATTTGAGGGCATGATTCCGCAGCAAACGTGACGGTATAGGGGGTCACTAATTCAGTGGTAATCTGTGAGCAGCCACTTTGTGCATCTATTGTCAAAGGTTCGGTCTTTCTCCTCTGAGAGAAGCCACTTTGGGCATAGGGCCAAAGGTTAGGTCTGTTTCCAATCTTCCCCCGCCCATACCCCCAATGATTGGGGACTATATGGGTTCTGTTGTTGTTGTTGTTGTCATGTTGCTTGTTCGGCTTATGGATCTCATGAGTATATGGTTTTCTGTTACGTGATTGGCATGGTTTCAGCACATCCGTTCTTGATTTTCTGATCTGCTAAATCACTCTACACTGCATTTCTCAAAAATTTCTTCCAATGAAATTTTTAGCATGCTCCTATCTTTGCGGTTGAGTGAGCAGAATTATTCTGCTTTGCAAGCTTTGGAGAAAATTCAACCCGGGAATGGAAATTGTGTATTTTTTACTATGTCTTTGAGTCAACAAGTGATCATATTGTAAAATGTTTAATAGAAGTGATCCCAAATGGATAGAGGAAGAAGATAACACAAATGCAAGAGATATCTTAACAAAGAAATAATTATAGAATGGATCATTTGAACTTACAGCAGACAAACAAAAATGCAAGAGATATCTTAATCAATAATTTAACTATATTTTAGTGTTTTTAATTGTAGTTTTTAATATTTCGAAAAATATCTCAAAACTCCATTTTGTTACGAAACAGTTTTTTCAAAACTACATCTCCAACATCTCTGCAAACTCAATTTCGTCCAAACAGTTTTTTATCAAAACTCTGTTTTGAAGAAACAATACTTTTCTTAAACTTCATTTTCTATCAGTTGTTTTCCATCAGCAACAGCCCAACCAAACAGAGCCTTAATGTTGAATGAAAGTTGTTCAAGATAATTTGTGTAGGTTAGGTTTAATACTTTAAACAATACTAGACATGAATGAATGGAAAATAAGTAATCATAAATCTAGTCCAAAAGAGTCCGGAGAAGGATATTGATGATGATTATGAAAATTTATTGCGAAAAACATGCGAATGAAATAAAAACAAATTTTATTGTAACAGACCAAGTAGGTGTTCATAATAGAAAACCACATCAGGAAACTCATTTAACATATACATTTGATATAAATTATAAGCCCCTCCACCTACAAACAAATGGTTTTAGGTTGGATGCATGAGTTATAATGTACGTTTTATATTTGGCGAGAGCAAAAGAAAAAAGTGGAGGAGCTTCAAGGACTGAAGATAGGGAGGTCTCGCATGACCCTAAGAAGATCTCGCCAATCCCTAGGAGATCCCGCATAGCCCCCTTAGGGCTTCTAGAGAAGCATGGGACTTAGCGTCTACAAAGGGCAATAAGGGTCTCTGCAGACCATTCACGAGACCCAGCTGTGAGCGAAAACCAATTTTACACTCTGACCGCTAAACCGCGAAGCTACCTTCGAGGCAATTTTTGCCCAACACCTATAAATACCATCACTTGTAACAAGCGAAGGCATCTGTTGGAGCATTATCTTCTGCTCTTACCCTCTCGCAACTTTTTCTGGTTTTAGAGGGGAAATTCTTATGACACACTTGGGTTAGTGGTGGCACCTTCAACTTGTAACATTTTACTTTGTAGAAAAGAGCAAAACCTTGTATATTCTCCTTATATCACAAATACAAAGTATGAATACATATATATAGGAGGGAGAAAGAGAGAGGAGTCCCCTATACACGGTGTGAGACTAAAGTAAAGAAAGAAGAAGTAGAAAACTATAAGGGCCCCAATATGGGCCTTTACATGGACTTTTTTAACACTCCCTCGCAAGGTGGAGCGTACAAGTCGTAGTCACCCAGCTTGGACAGGATTTGATAAAATAGGGTACTTGGTAGGGCCTTGGTGAGAATATCAGCAACTTGGTCAGTACCCGAAACATGCTTTGATTCTAGCTTCTTCATTTGAACATTCTCCCGGATGAAGTGACAGTCCACTTTAATATGTTTCGTTCTTTCGTGAAAGACCGGGTTCTTGGCTATGTGTATAGCAGCTTGACTGTCACGTAGTAAGATAACTGGTGGGGGAAGTTTTACTCCTAGATCAGCGAGGAGACTTTCAAGCCATGTGAGCTCAGACACAACTGACGTCATCGAACGATATTCCGCTTCAGCTGAAGATCGAGCAATCACAGCTTGTTTCTTACTCGCCAGGTAACAATTTGACCTCCAAAGTAGGTACAAAATTCACTAGGAGACCGCCGATCATCCACGGAACCAGCATAATCTGCATCAGAATACGCAATCAAAGTTGGAATAGATGATGAGGTTTTGTAAACCAGCCCTTGACCGGGGGTTGTTTTTAGATATCTTAGGATGCGTTCGACGCCTGAAGATGAGACATTTGAGGGGAATGCATAAACCAGCTGACAACCCCAACAACAAAAGATATATCTGGTCTCATGACTGTTAGGTAAATCAGTTTTCCAATGAGTCGTCGATAATATTCTGGATTTGGAAGAGGAAGATCATCATCAGAGGCATGTGCACACAGCTTGTGATTGACATCCATAGGAGTGATAATTGGCTTGCATCCAGGGTAGCCAGCATCCTGAAGAAGATCGAGATAGTACTTCCGTTAAGAGTGGACAAGTCCATCAGGACGTCTCGCGATCTCAAACCAAGGAAGTATCGAAGGTTCCCCAGATCTTTTGTTTGAAAGAGGGAGCTAAGGTGTTGTTTGACCGCTTGTATTCCCTTTGAATCATTTCCAGTGATTAGGATGTCATCAGTATATACCAACAAAAGAACTGTTCTTGTTGTTCAATGTCGAGTGAACAGAGAGAAGTCTACCGAGCTCCGAGTAAAGCCCACTTCCCGAATAGCCTTACTAAACTTGTCAAACCATGCCCGAGGGGATTGTTTGAGACCATAGATTGACTTTTTAAGATGACAAACTCGGGACTTCCCCGTGGTCTCAAACCCGGGAGGCTGTTGCATATAGACTGTTTCTTGTAGGTCACCATTTAAAAAGGCATTCTTGATATCCAGTTGATGTAAAGGCCTTTGGCGATGCACAGCCACGGAGAGGACACAGACTGTGTTGAGGTTGGCTATTGGAGAGAATGTTTCCTCATAATCGAGACCCTATTGTTGGGTAATGCCACGAGCCACAAGTCAGGCTTTCAGACGATCAATTGTCCCATCAGGAGCATGCATGGTGGCAAAGACCCATTTACACCCAACAGTTGTCTGGGCTGGAGGGAGAGGGACCAGGTCCCATGTTTGGTTAGCCTAGAGGGCTGTCATTTCTTCGTCCATGGCTGCCCGCCAGCCTGGATGTTGGAGAGCCTCCTGCACAGAGTTAGGTACAAAAATAGAAGATAATGAAGTAGCAAAGTGTTGAAGCGGTGGGGACAGGCGAGGTAAGGATGCATAGTTCGCCATGGGATGATCGGTGGACACCGTTGCCGGATAAGCAGGGCACAGAGTGTCAGAGGTCGACGCCGACTGTATTGGGGCAACGGAGCGAGAAGTGCGGCGGGTGTAGACACGGATAAGAGGTGGCTTGTGGAGAGCGGGAGCAGGGTCATGAAGGAGTAGTGGTAGAGGAGTGGTAACGGGAACGACAGGTCGTGGGAAGGGTTGTGGTGGAAGAGGTGGGGTTGGTGCGGAGAAGAAAGGTTGATCCTCCTGAAAGGTAACATCAGCAGAAACTGTCACTTTTCGGGTAGCAGGAGAGTAGCAGACGTAGCCTTTCTGAGTACATGAATAGCCGACGAACATGTTGAAAGTGCACAGTTAACCTCACTAGAATTCTCTAGAGGGGGGGTGAATAGAGATTAAAAATATTTTGTGCAAAGTTAATATATATATATGTGTATAATCACAGATTAGAGCTTCCCACACACCAACAAGAATTAAGCAAGAAAATAAAGTAAATGCAAGAAAATAAATCACAGCACAACACAAGAAAATATAGTGGTTCCCCAAACTTTGGGTAGTCCACTCTTCTACCCCCTTGGTAGGAATTCACTATCTTGTACTGAGTCTTTTGATAAGGAGACTCTTAGAACCACCCTGAGTCTTTTGACAAGGAGACTCTTAGAACCAACTGAGTCTTTTGACAAGGAGACTCTTAGAACCAGTACACTGAATTTTTTGAAGAGAGATTCTAAAAACTCTTTTACAATGTTAGATGTAAGAAAGAAAGCAGGAAAGATATAAGGACAAGAATGAATCTTCTTCCTAGCAAGAAGATTGGAAGCACAAGAAGTGAATTGAATCTTTCTTCTATAGAGAGAAGAAGATTTGCAGACTTTCTCTCTTTGTGAGAGCTATCAGATTTTGCAGCAGTGTGATTTCAGAAGCAGAAGAAGAAGAGGTGGTTGAATGTTGCTGCAGAGCTTTTTCTCAATTTCTCTCTTTTCTCTTGGGAGCTTTTCCTCTATTTCAAAATGTATGTGGTGGATCACTCAACTGTCATTTTCTGCAGACCTCCTCTTTATTTATAGCTCTGTGTATTCAAAATAATGCTATAGGAGGATAATTAATTAGCAGTCAGAAAAATAGAAAGATGAAAATGTTTCCATAATATTTATTTCTGTAGAAGGAAAGAACCAATTCAGATTTCAAATAATATCCAAATAAGTTAAATCAAATTAGCCAAGAATCAGATATAAGGAAAGAATGATTCAGAACGGCTATAAAATATTGACACTTATTCCATATAAATCAGATCTATTGAAAGAAGGAAAGAGATCTGGCGCATATTTAAATTCTGTCATGGAAATCGACGTGCGTCGATTACTATTCGACGCAAGCGTCGAGAGCATCCTTTCTGGACGTCGAGAGAAAAATAAGGAAGGTGCGTCGACTTCATTAGATGCGTCGACTAGAAATCAGAGTGGCGTCGACTAGACTTACGTCGAAATCTTCCTAGAGTTACTTCGACTCAACCTGAAGGAAACGTCGAATACTATTCGACGCATATTTACTTAGCCTTGTTTTTTCATTCTTAGAATTCATTTCTAGGGGTTAAGAGAAATCATTTTCCCAACAATCTCCCTCTATTTGTCTTAACCCTATTTAGAGGGAAATTGTACTAGCATATAATTAACCCAGCACAGCATTTGTAAAGATAAGAAATATATTGAGTAACCAAAAAGGAAAGAAGGAAAGAAAGTTGTATATACACCAACTCAGAAGAGAATATATATATATTGACCAATCAATGTTTTGAACATAAAAATTTTCATTAATGTTTTTAGAAACCAAATTAACACTCGGGAGGGGTAGGAGGAGTCTTTCTTTTTCTTTTGAAGACTTTGGTAGGTTGCTCTTTCTCAACAGCAGATAGCACCCTCATCTCCCCCTGAGTCACAGCAGTTGAGTCCCTTTGAGTTTCATCTAGTTCCCCCTGAGTTTCAGCTTCAGGTAACACAGCATCTGGCTGCTCTTTTTCATTTTCAGTTGTATTCACAATGGTATCCAGCTCCTTAGCTCCTACTTTAGCTACCACAATTTCCAGCTCCCCCTGAGGTTTAGTTTCTTTAACTTTCTCATCATCTGCCCCATCTTCTTTTTCAGCTCTGCTTGCTTCCCCTTGCAGTAGTGCCACTTGGTCTGCAGCCTCTCTTGCTATGCTGAGTACCTCTATTGTTTGTTCATCAATATGGAGCTCAGGTACTATCTCATTCCCAAGGGTTTTGAGCAGTGCTAGACTGTCAGTTTTTGAGGTAGGAAGGGATTTGTGAGAAGGAGATTTAGGATTGGAGGGCTGATCTTCATCTAGATTCTCCCCCTTCTTGACCTTCTTGGCCAAGGAGGTTAAGAAAGACCTAGTCACTCTAGAGGAAGAGAGAGATGACTTCAGATCTTGCACAGAGGCACTGACCCCATCTATTTGGGTGTGCATGTGAAGGATGGAGGAATGAATCTGGGAGCAATGCTCATCTAGCATTGCTTGGAATCTTTGAGCTGTGGATTGTATGCACTGGGTGATGAGAGCCTCAGTGGATTCAGATGGTTCATGGTGTGAGAGTTGATGAGGAGGTGATGGTGGAGGAAGAGGTGATAGAGGAGGAGGAGGAGATAATGGATGTGGAGAGGGGATTCTATCATCTTGAGGAGGTATATTTGATGGAGGAGGTGGAGGAATAGAAGAAGGTTGAGCAGGTGATTGAGGAGGTATTGGTGAGGATGATGATGGGACAGAAGATGTGACTGTTTGAGAAGGAGGAGGAGGAGGAGGATGAGCAGGAGAGATAGGAGGAGATGGAGTCCTTTCAGGGATGGAACCAGGCTTAGGGATTTGCCTGGCCCATTTAGAAAATAGGGCTATGGACATCCTTTTTCCTGGAGGGATGGGAATTCCTTTTGACCTACATAGGTCAGGGAAGGAGTGGAACAGTACTTGACTCATCATTCTCATGTAGGCATTTTCTTTGTGGGAATATCTAGAGCCTATCATCTTGAGCAAACAGCTGGCCCAGTCTATTTTCTTCTTTAACACCAGAGCTCCCATGATGTTCAGTTGCTGCTTGGGCACTGCATCATGGGCAGATATCTTACATAGTAGTATCTTTCCTACTATATCTGCTAGTAGTCTATACTCCTCAAAAAAGTCTATTTTCTTTAGATGGATTGGTTTATCCCTTGAGAACTTCATGGTGGTTAGCAGATGCTTGATTTCATCAGGTGTGAGGTCTATAGATTCATCACCTAATAGGAAATGATGAAGACTTATGAGATTTCCTTTCCCTATTTTAGTTGAACAAAGATGACATTAGGATATACCTGATGGGAGATCAAAGGTGGCCCTAATGTGTTCTGCTGAGATTGAGACTGGTGTCTCATATAGTGTTCCTTGGATTTCTCCTTGTTCAGAAATCTGAACATGAGTTATGAGCTCTGTGAGCTCAGTTTCCAGAAGCTTGCACCTAGTGGAGATGAGCTTGTCCAGTCCTGCTTCAGTGAAGAGAGCTATGATGTTCTTATAGTTCTCTGCTGCTGCTTGGAAGGATTCGAGGTCGATATCGAACCCAGAATTTATCTTGGGAGCCATTGAAGATCGGTGAGAGAGGGAAAAAGAATCAGCTGGACAGAGGAGCAAGAAGGATGATAGATGCAGAATCGCGAAGGTTTTCTAACTGAAGAGTTTATTTAAGTCAGGTGAAGCGTCGAAACGGGACTCAATTCGAGGCTTATTCGGTACTTCAGTGGATGTGACTGAGAATATTTTAGTATTGCCGCTCGTTTTTATGAAGTCGACGTTACGGCGAGTGGAATTCGACGTGAACGTCGATATGGTCTGATTTGGTATGATAGGGTTTCCTATCGACGTATGCGTCGATAGTAGTCGACGCATGCGTCGATTACACCTGTTGATCTGAGTCATCTACGGAGCGTCGAGTAGAAGTTGACGTGACTTTTGATTTTTCTGAACCACTCTATGTTCTTATTTCTTGTTGTCTCTTCCTAGTCCTAAAGCTTTTCTAAGACAGCCTAGGACTAATTTTTACAGTTAGTTTGATTGATTATGCCAACATTGTTTGGCAAGGTGGCCAGTTTTGTTACATATATAGCATTTGATTATCCTATTATTATGAGAATTTGAGTTTAGAGTATGATAGAAGTGTTGATGAGGATAAGAGTGTTGGTTAGAATAGAGGGTTTGATTTGGATAGAATTCATGATTAGGATGAATGGGTCCTGAATAAGGGTTAGGATGAAAGACTTTTGGAGGAAAGATGTTTAAATTGTTCTGAATTTTTGTGCGTCGATATCCATTCGACGCATGTTGATAGTCACGTTGATTTGTATTCGGCGCTTTCTCCAGATGGTGTCGATCTGATTTCGACGCATAGAAAAAGTTGCGTCGATTGGAAGTCGACGTGCTTTTGTTCATCCATCTAGAAGAGGTCGAAGCATCTGAGAGATTGCGTTGAGTAGAAGTCGACGCACTATCGTGCATGCGTCGATATGAAGTCGACGCAACTGTATCTTCATAAATTTTCATTTTGCCTTTCTCTGTTTTTACTCATTTATGTCTTGTTTTTCTTGGTTTGATTGTTTCTTCAGATGAAGTTTGTGAGTCATCAGCTGAATAATAAGATGTTTCATCAAATTCCTTTATTTCTTTGAAGAAGTTTTCTTCCTTATCTTTTGGGTCTTTTTCTTGGTTTGTCATTTTGACAGGTTTAGTGAATTTTACATGGCTCATCCAAGCAGGTTTGTTGGATGGAATTAGGTTGATTGAGGGATCAGCCCCTAGCCCAAGATGGTTGTCTTATTGTTTGTTTTTCAGTGATTTCCTTAAGAGTTTGGCTTCTCATTTTTATTGATTCTTCAAAGGCTTTTGCCTGGGTTACTTTATCCTTAAGGAACTGATTTTCTATTCTAGCCCTTTCTATTTCCTTTTCTATTCTGCTAGCTATTGATTCATAATCTTTAGAGGATTTAATTTCTGTGTTTCTCTGGTTTTTAGCTACATTGATTTGTTCTTTTAGATCTTTAATTTCTTGTTTTGTTTTTAGTTGATCTAGGTACATTCCCATAAAATCATTTCTAAAATTATCACTTTGAAAATATATTTCATCAAACATGCTTACCTCATCCTCATCCTCAGATTCCTCAATGAGAATGAGGTTCTTTTCTTTTTCATCATCAGAAGATATGCTTTCTTCTGATCCTGTTTCACTCCATGATTTATCATCATTCTTTGAGTCTTCAAAGGCCATCAAGCATAGGTCTTCTTGCCTAGATTCTTCATTGTCACTCTTAGAGGATGAACTATCCTCAGAGTTTGTTTCACTCCAGACTTCTGCAATGAAGCTTCTTTCTTTCTTCTTCCCCTTTTTCTTCAAATCTTTCTTTTTCAGATCCTTTTCTGTTTCAGCATTCTCTGGACATTTTGGGGCAATGTGTCCAGGTTTCCTGCAAGAATAGCAAATAATTTCTTTAGTGGGGGTTTTGTCATACCTTGGTTTTGACTCCCTCCTTTTTGATCCATCTGTCTTGACCCATTTCTTAAATCTTCTGGCCAAGAAACTGAATAATTCTTCTTCAGTGACAGGGGTTCCTTCTTCTGTTGCCTTTAGAGCAATGTTCCTGCTTTTTGAGGAAATTAGAGTGTTTTCTCTTCTTTCCTTTTCCTCTCTAGTTTTCAGCAACTGCTCATAGGATCTGAGTTTTCCTAAGAGAGCATCTGTTGAGATCTCTTTTTGTCCTCTTGTGTCTCTTATTGCCCATATTCTTGAGTCCCATGAACTAGGGAGACTCATTAGCAATTTGTCATTAATCTCAGTGAGAGAGATTTCTCTATCCAAGTCTCTTAGTTGATTGATGATCAGACTGAATCTGTCATACATTTCAGAGATGCTTTCTTCAGCCTTCTTTTGGAAGTTCTCATATTGAGAGATCAATAGAGCTTTTTTATCTTTCTTTTCATCAGCACTTCCTTCCACCATCTTTGTGAGAGCATCCCAAATTTCTTTGGATGATTCACAGTCAACAACCTTTTGAAAAATGTCATCTGAGAGAGTTGAGACAAGTATGTTCATGGCCTTTAGATCATATGTTCTTGCCTTCTTTTCATCTTCTGTCCACTCAGATCTTGGAACAAGTGTTTGTGTGACATTGCCATTTGCATCTTTTCTATAAGGCTTTGGGGGACCTGTCATAGTAATATCAAACAAGTCAGCATCAATGGAATTCATATAAATTCTAATTTTTGTTTTCCAAACTGCAAACTTTTCAAGATTGCACATTGGAGGTCTGGTGGAAGCATAATCTTTGATTTGGGCCATATGATAAAATAGTTTTGAAAAATATATATATATATGAGAGGTAAGATCTTTTTGATCAAGGAGTTATCCTTTTTAGATCAACCTCCCTCTGATACCAATTGAAAGTGCACAGATAACCTCACTAGAATTCTCTAGAGGGGGGGTGAATAGAGATTAAAAATATTTTGTGCAAAATTAATATATATGTGTGTATAATCACAGATTAGAGCTTCCCACACACCAACAAGAATTAAGCAAGAAAATAAAGTAAATGCAAGAAAATAAATCACAGCACAACACAAGAAAATATAGTGGTTTCCCAAACTTTGGGTAGTCCACTCTTCTACCCCCTTGGTAGGAATTCACTATCTTGTACTGAGTCTTTTGATAAGGAGACTCTTAGAACCACTCTGAGTCTTTTGACAAGGAGACTCTTAGAACCAACTGAGTCTTTTGACAAGGAGACTCTTAGAACCAGTACACTGAATTTTTTGAAGAGAGATTCTAAAAACTCTTTTACAATGTTAGATGTAAGAAAGAAAGCAGGAAAGATATAAGGACAAGAATGAATCTTCTTCCTAGCAAGAAGATTGGAATCACAAGAAGTGAATTGAATCTTTCTTCTATAGAGAGAAGAAGATTTGCAGACTCTCTCTTTGTGAGAGCTATCAAATTTTGCAGCAGTGTGATTTCAGAAGCAGAAGAAGAGGTGGTTGAATGTTGCTGCAGAGCTTTTTCTCAATTTCTCTCTTTTCTCTTGGGAGCTTTTCCTCTATTTCAAAATGTATGTGGTGGATCACTCAACTGTCATTTTCTGCCGACCTCCTCTTTATTTATAGCTCTGTGTATTCAAAATAATGCTATAGGAGGATAATTAATTAGCAGTCAGAAAAATAGAAAGATGAAAATGTTTCCATAATATTTATTTCTGTAGAAGGAAAGAACCAATTCAGATTTCAAATAATATCCAAATAAGTTAAATCAAATTAGCCAAGAATCAGATATAAGGAAAGAATGATTCAGAACGGCTATAAAATATTGACACTTATTCCATATAAATCAGATCTATTGAAAGAAGGAAAGAGATCTGGCGCATATTTAAATTCTGTCATGGAAATCGACGTGCGTCGATTACTATTCGACGCAAGCGTCGAGAGCATCCTTTCTGGACGTCGAGAGAAAAATAAGGAAGGTGCGTCGACTTCATTAGATGCGTCGACTAGAAATCAGAGTGGCGTCGACTAGACTTACGTCGAAATCTTCCTAGAGTTACTTCGACTCAACCTGAAGGAAACGTCGAATACTATTCGACGCATATTTACTTAGCCTTGTTTTTTTCATTCTTAGAATTCATTTCTAGGGGTTAAGAGAAATCATTTTCCCAACACATGTGTTTCACTGCTCGGGGATCCAACTTGTCCGTGGATGGACCAAGTAAACGTAGCAAGTACAATCAAATATGCGGGGTATGAGAGAGAATGTCGGAGTGGAGGGGAAAAGGAGGCTAAACGGAGTAGCAATTTGGAGGACGGAAGAAGGGAGATGGTTAATGAGATAACATACCGTGGACAGCGCAAAGTTCCAATAGTCTTTGGGGACCTGCATGTGAATCATGAGAGAACGAGCAGTATCGAGCAGATGTCTATTTTTCCATTCAGCAACGTCGTTTTGTTGGGGGGTATAAGCACACGACGTCTGGTGAATGACCCAAATTCAGAGCAGAGATTAGCAAATTCATGGCTAGTATATTCGCGAACATTATCTGTCCGGAGATTTTTTATGTTTTCGAAAAACTGCGTGCGAATCTTAAGAACGAAAGCCCGAAATACACGGGAAAGCTCGGAGCAATCACGAAGTAAATACAACCATGTTGTGCGAGAATAATCATCAATAAAGGTGATGAAATAGCGATAACTAGATATACTAGTAATTTTGTACAGGCCCCAATCATTGGAATGCACTAAAACAAAAGGAGCAGAGCTCCGAGTACAATGAGGAGGAAAAGAGGAACGATGTTGTTTTCGCAAAATACATGATTCACACTTAAAAGCAGAAAGAGAGATATCTGGAAGAGCCTTCTGAAGGACTGGAAGAGGGGCATGCCCAAGACGCCGATGCCAATCAACGTAAGAGACTGAGGAGAGGATGGTAGGAGAAACATCAAGAAGGTAGAGCCCGTTTTGCAGTCGTCCCTTACCAATGATACTCTGCGTCAGTCGATCCTGCATCAGAAAAGAAGAAGTGAATGTTACTGAGCAATCCAAATCGGTAGTGAGGCGGCTAACAGAAAGTAAATTAAACCGGGAGTCCGGAACATGAAGAGCCAAGTGGAGAGAGATAGAAGAATTGAGAGGGATATCAGCAGAGCCGGAGACAGGGACGGTGTCGTCATTGGCCACTGTGATATACTTAGGATGAGGAGAATTCAAGTATTGATGTGGTCTCAGCGAGGTGATATGGTGGGTAGCACCTGAATCCACTATCCAGCGCGGACTAGTGGAGAGACAAGTGATACCTTCATTGGAGATGGAGGCGACGGAGGTAGGTGGGTGGCGGAGCATCCCGTGAAGTTGCTGGAGCTGGAGGCGAACCGCGTCAAGATCAGCACAAGTGGCAGAGGGATTGTCAGCGGGAATATAAGCAGGCGGATGAGGACAACCAGGTTTGCGGTAGCAGGTCGCCTCAAGATGTCCATCCTTTCCGCAGAACGAACAATTAGGGCGTGGCCGGCCTCCGCGACCCCCGCCCCGAGAGATTGAACGTCCTCCACGAGCAGCGGGAGGCAGAGGTAGTAATGGTGCAGACGAGTGCTGGAGAAGGACTGGTGAGGGAGGTCCATTAGTATCAGTAGGTGGTGAAACTTTGAGCAACATGGAGCATACATCAGATAATGACGGGGTACTAGCAGACGAAAGGATCTGAGCCCGAATACTCTGAAGGTGAAGCGGGACACGAGTCATCATCATGGCATTACAAACAGCCTCTTTTTGAGCATGTCAGGCAGCTAGATCCGTAGTGGGGGCTGATGTTGGATCCAGGCTTCAACAAGAGTTTTAGCCCGAGCAACAAATGAGGTTAAGTCGGCAGCCCCACCTGTGTCAAGAGTTTGAAGCTCGGTAATGATGTCATACAAGTGCTGGAGACTGTCCTTGTCGGAGTACAAGGAGTGGAGCTCCTCCCACATTGACTTAACCGTCTTGTGATACATGGCCATGCGGTATGGTTCGTCATCAAGTGAGTTGAGAAGCCACGTCTGAACACGGCCATCGTTACATAGCCAGTCATCAGTAGGATCAGAAGGAGGCTCCTTAGTGAGATGAAACAGAAGTCCCTTGGACTGAAGAACCCGTCTGACAGAGTGCACCCATTCGACGAAGTTTTTCTTCCCATTCAGGAAGATGGTGGTGGTTCTTAGCTCGTCGTGCAGTTCGGGAGTGGGGAGCAAGCGGGCTGCAGAAGAGGAGGCGGTCTGCTCGTCGGGATTCTCAGAAGGATTAATGGAGGAACCCATTTGGATGCAGCGGTTAGAGCGGCTAGTGCAGAGAGGTCGGCAAGAAGGGAGACTGCTGGAAGACTACTGGCAAACCACGGCAAAACAGGAGACCACAGAGGGAGACGCCGACTGGTAGCTGCGGATAAGGAGGCCGCTGGTAGCTGGATAAGGAGGCCGCTGGGAGACTGCTGGGAGACAGACTGCTGGATAAGGAGGCCGCTGGGAGACCGCTGGAGAAGAAGGCCCGCGGTAGCTGCGGTTAGAGGGAGATCGTGCGAGCAGAGGGAGACGCCGACTGGTAGCTGCGGTTAGAGGGAGATCGCGCGAGCAGGGGAAGTCCGCTGAGAGGAGGAGGCAGCGAGCAGCGAGAAGGAGACCGCACGGGAGCGGAGCGAGCAACGAGCAGGAGGAGCGGGGCCCACTTGTCAGAAGGGAGGAGGTTATAAGAGAGCCGAGGAGAAGAGGAAGCGGGAAGGGGATTGGAGACCGCAGGGGAGCTACGGTTAGAAGAACTGGAGACCGCATGGGAGCTACGGTTAGAAGAACTGGAGACCGCACGGGAGGCGAGGAGCACGGCAGAGAGCAGGCGAATTGGAGACCGTAGGGGAGTTGCGATTAGAAAAAACAGGAGACCGCAGGTTCGGACCGATGACTCTGATACCATGTAGAAAAGAGCAAAACCTTGTATATTCTCCTTATATCACAAATACAAAGTATGAATACAAATATATAGGAGGGAGAAAGAGAGAGGAGTCCCCTATACACGGTGTGGGACTAAAGTAAAGAAAGAAAAAGTAGGAAACTAAAAGGGCCCCAATATGGGCCTTTATGCGGACTTTTCTAACATACTTCATATAGACATAGATTTTCTACTACTTTCTTGTTTCCTTCTAGTTTAATTTCTTCCCATTCAGGGACAGTAGCATTTGGCAATCAAGGTCCGAACCTCTAAGACGGATCTCAGGTTCAGCATATAAGATAGCATCAAAGTATACTAAGCCAACAAGTCACTCATGCGGTACTCAATAAAAAAATCCACGTTTAGAAAGCAAAACGACATTTTAAGTGAGGGGAGATGATGACTATGCAATCGTATATACATTAGGAAACTCGTATAGCCTTTTGCACTTGATATAAATTCAAGGCCTCTCCATGTGCAACAAATTGGTCTAACGTCGAATGCATTCACTCTAACATGATATTGTAATAATAAATTGGCCTCTCCATGTGCAAAATTAAAAAAAAAAGGATAAGATAGGAATTTTGATATTTGTAGAACAACTGGAGCAACATATATTAAAGATAATTGAAAATTAGAGCAAGTTAGATTGGAAATATAAAACTTGGGGTAAAAATACATTCGTTAGGAAAATGGATAAACCAATTATATTAATTAAAATAAACAAGGATAAATCAAAGATGACATGGATTAAATTTGTCCAAAATGATTTGCTAAGAATTGGTTTAAATCTGAGAAAGTAGAATGCATGAAAAATGAAGATTAAACAGGTCCATGTTATGTGCCCTTGCTTGGGATCGAGTCACCGACCGAGAGAGGGGGATCGAAGCTATGGGAGGAGAACGTATTCCTCCGATTCTCTCAAACCTATGGGAGCAACTTCTTCCTGTGATTCTCTCGATGTCCCCCAATGGTGTGAAGAAAAAGAGGATTCCAGCGGTGAGGGGGAAGCTGGAAGCTCTCACATTGAAAGGGGATCTCAACCTACCTGCCACTATGAATGCCGAGAGAAAGGAGGAAAATTATTTATTGGTTCAAAAGCTATCCTTCATTAAGTCCTCCACCCATAAATAGTGCAGAGTGCCAATTACATCAAAAGCCCGTGTACCATATTTTAATAGAAATACTAAATCAAAAAGATAAATCTAAAATGTGAAAGTAAGCTGAATTATGCGACAATCTTGCCGGTGTAAACCGGGTTTGCCTTCTCTTTACTTCTTCGACTATACAAGCGCACCACAACATATCCATAACTGTCCCAAATAGTTTTAAGTTTAATGCTGATAACTCTTCAATCATCAGAATAGGTCTAGATACCATAACAGATGATAGTTAAATAAGAGTTGACCAGCAACTAGACTAAAATCTTCTGAGCCATAATGGTTAGCAAATGAAGTGATAGGACTTTGTTCGTCCGTTTAACTTAATAAACAACATAGATAACACATAAGAGATTACATTTAAATAGGTACATGTATACACATGATAGAAGTTATTTATTTTATGTGCTACTCATATGTCCTCATGGCTAGGCATAAGGACATATGAGACTCTCGGAGACTAAAATAGTGTACTTGTGAATCTGCCTAGGCATGGAATAAAAATGCTGGGGAACAAAACCCCCACTTTTTTAATTTTGGCCAGCCAACCAATTCACTGGTCTAGTTGAGAGCTATACTAGATAAGAACATCTCTACATTATGATGGTTGTTTCTTCATATTGATAATGTCAAACTAGACTGAAAAATAGCAGAGTTTTTGCTTACCTCTATATGAAGTAAGTATAGATCAGAATCAAGAATCAAATTTTCTCCAACATGAAACATCCAACGTGGAACAATTTGATCAATCCAAATAGAAAAATTTCTCGGGAAGACCCATATCAATCTACTTTTTCCAGGATTAACTGGAATGCAGTAGAAAATTAGAAGAATTCTACGCTGACCCTTCAGAAAATTAGAAATTTAGAGAAAATTTGAGAATAAGAATCAGAACATTACAATGAAAATACCACTATAAAAGTACCTTTTGGTTATTTGACAATGAAACCGGGGAAGCATGATACAGGCATGGAGCAACAAACTCCCCATATCCAAATTGGTGCTTTGCAAGGAAGCCGTTGATATCTAATTTCTCAATTGTTATCTCTACAGGCACCCCTCCTTCTCAATCTGTGGAAGTTCAAAACTTGTTTATTTTAAAACAAAACCACTTGATGGCAGGATGCACAAGTCAATGATAGTGGAGTTATAATTATTGTGTATGACAATTTTGTAATATTGTAATTTTGTGGATATATATACAAGGTCTCCTTTGTGGAGACTAAGGCTTTTTGAGCATTATTCCCGACATGGTATCAGAGGAAATAGGTTCCGATTAGGGTTCCCGTTCTCGCAGGAGCCGCATCTCCTCGTCTCGCTGTTCGTCGTTCTCCAGCGCCATCTCGCAGCGCCTCCTTGTCTCTCGTTCGTCGTTCTCCAGCAGCGCCTCCAGCGTTGTTCTCCAGCAGCGCCTCCAGCGTCGTTCTCCAGCAGCGTCTCCAACGTCGTTCTCCAGCAGCGCCTCCAGCGTCGTTCTCCAGCAGCGCCTCCTCGTCTTGCTGTTCCTCGTCTCCCGCAGCAGCGTCGACTCCAGAGCAGTTCTCCAGCAGCCATGGTCTCCAGCGCTGTTCTCCAGCGGCTCCGGCTCTAGCGCCACCTCGACCCGCCGCTGGGCCTCTTCTCTCCGATCCCGCAGCGCCTCCTCTCTCTGATCCCGCAGTGCCCTAGTCTTCTCCATGGAGCCGTTCTTTCCGCTGTGACTGTGAAGTTTCTGTCCTCCTCTCTTCCATCCCCGATCTCCTTTGCGGGAGGGATCTTGTTGCTCGTTGCTTCCTTGCCTCATGGATTCCAAGGACACCTATGGATCCTCTACGGGACGGATTACTACCATTCTCCTTAATGAGAAAAATTATCCGTCGTGGGCGACTTCAATGAAAGTGGCTCTCGTCGGCCGGAATAAGCTTTCATGGCTGACCGGCGGCCCTCCTATGCCCAAACCGACCGACAAGGATGACAAGAGAGAGGAGTTGGTCAAGTGGTCTACCGAAAAGTACTTGGTTCTTGGACGGATTACTACCATTCTCCTTAATGAGAAAAATTATCCGTCGTGGGCGACTTCGATGAAAGTGGCTCTCGTCGGCTGGAATAAGCTTTCATGGCTGACCGGCGGCCCTCCTATGCCCAAACCGACCGACAAGGATGACAAGAGAGAGGAGTTGGTCAAGTGGTCTACCGAAAAGTACTTGGTTCTTGGATGGATTCAGTGCTCGATGGAGCCCCACATCTTCAGTCAGTTCATGCGCTTTGAGGATATCTCCGAGCTTTGGTCCGCCCTCCAGCGCACCTTTGGGCACACGCGTGTTGATGCCCAGATCTTCGGCATCTTTCAGGGCATTGCTTCCGTCACTCAAGGGGAGCTTTCTGTTCAGGAGTACTTCACTTACCTTCATGACCGCTTTCTTGAGCTCAACGATCTTGAGCCTCTCAGTGATCTGGAGTCTCCTAACGATATCACTTTTATTCGGAAACAGCGACGGGCGACATACCAGTTCTTGATGGGGCTTCGACCCGAATACGAGTCTACCCGTGCTCAGATTGTGGGGATGTCACCATTGCCTGACCTTCTTGAGGCCTACTCCATTGTTGCAGAGCTTGAGAAACGTATGCAGCGGCAATCTAGTCTTTCGGGCGCTCGTACTACCTCCTCTCTTCCTACTGAGCAGATGGCCCTTGCCACTTCTCACCGCCCTCCCACCTCCAGCTCTCGGAATCGGGGTGGTCGATCTGGCGGTCGTGGCTCTGCAGGTCCTCCTGGCCCTTGCTCTCACTATGGGCGTCTGTATCATGACCGCAGTCGCTGCTATCAGCTATACCCCCACCTGAGAGGCTCTGAGCGTACCACTCTGGGTGGTGTTCCCAGGCACACTGTTGCCTCTGCCGAGTCTTCCGAGCCCGTTGAGTACACTTTGGGTGTCAACTCCTCTGACTTCAGTGACATGCTGGCCCAGTTTCACCAGTTTCAGCAGTTCCAGCAGACTCAGCCTTCTACTACTGCCTCCACTCCCACTGTTTCTTCTTCATCAGGTACTCTGTTTGCTTGCTCTGTGACCACAGTTGACCATGATTCGTCACTCTGGGTGATCGATTCTGGTGCGACCGATCATATGACTGGTACGTCTTCCCGTCTGCTTCAGGTCGTCCCCTGTTTCTACCGGGATGTGCGCCTTGCTGATGGCTCGGTTACCCCTGTCCTCAGCCAGGGCACTGTCCCTCTCTCTTCCTCTTTCTCTCTTAACTCTGTCCTTCTTGTACCTCAGTTGGCTCTCAACCTAATATCTGTTAGTAGTATTACTCGTTCTTTAAACTGCTCATTAACTTTTTTCTCTGATCGTTGTGTTTTTCAGGACCTGAGATCCTGGAGGACTATTGGTACGGGATATGAGAAGAGTGGGATGTACTACCTGGAGCTACCTCCTTCCACTGCTGCTACTACCACCACCGACGCCTGCCCACCTACCTCTTATGTTGCTTCGCATGTTCTGTCATCCAGTTCACTTTGGCACGCGCGTCTCGGCCATTCTAGCCCTCGGCGGATGTTGTCTGTGTGTCCTGATGTGTCCTTTGTTTTTCCTTTTGTTGTGATGTATGTGAGTTGTCGAAACATACACAGAGCACGTATGTTCCTTCTATTAGTCATGCTACTTCTTGTTTTGAGTTCGTACATTCTGATGTTTGGGGCCCTGCCCCTATTGTATCATTTGATGGATTCTCTTATTTTGTGACTTTTATTGATGACTATTCTCGTTTCTTATGGGTTTATCTCCTAAAACATAAATCAGAGGTCCTATCTGTCTATTCTCATTTTTCTCGCATGATACAGACCCAGCACGGCACGTCTGTTCATATCCTCCGCACTGACAATGGAGGGGAATATACTTCTCGTTCCTTTGATCTCTTTCTCCGGAATGAGTGCACCCTACACCAATTCTCTTGTCCTGCTACCCCCGAGCAGAATGGGGTGGCCGAACGAAAAAACCACCACCTTTTAGATTATGTTCGTTGTCTTCTTCGGGGAATGAACGTCCCTAAGTCCTATTGGAGCGACGCTCTTCATACAGCAACTTTCCTGATTAATATGACTCCCTCTCGTCCTCTTGGTGGCGTTACCCCCTACAGCCTCATCCACCCATCCGTCTTTTCCTTTCACATCCCTCTCCGGGTCTTTGGTTGTGTGTGTTTTGTCCAAGATCGTCGCCCTTCTCGGACTAAACTCGACGACAAGGCCGTCCGCTGTCTCTTCCTCGGGTACTCTACTACCACTAAGGGTTACCGCTGCTATGACCCCCAGTTGCGCCGTGTTATTTACTCGATAGATGTAACATTTCATGAAGAGATTCCCTTCTTCCCTACCCACTTACCTTCGCCTGTGCTTCCTACTGTTGTGCAACCTCTCCGGTTGTTCCCCCATCACCAGCCACTGTCCCACCTGCTGCTCCGCCTGTCCTGCTGACTTACTCTCGCCGCCAGCGTACACCCAGTTCTCCTCCAATCCCGGATCAGCAGCTTCTTCCGGTCGAAGGTACTTCTCTTGACCCTCTCTCACCTACTTCTTTTGATGACTTACCTATTGCCCTGCGCAAGGGCAAGCGTACTTGTGTTCGTTCCTCTGTTACTGAGCACCCGTTGGCTAGTGTCGTTTTCTACCAGCGTTTCTCACCCTCTTACCAGGCTTTTGTGGCTGCTGTTGATTCTGTTCACCCACCTACTTCAACCGCTGAGGCTCTCCTTGATCCGCGGTGGGTTCAGGTCATGAAAGAGATGTCTGCTCTCCATCGTATTGGGACATGGTCTCTGGTTCCTCTTCCTCCCGGGAAACGCACGGTTGGGTGCAAATGGGTCTATACTGTGAAGTACTCTGCTGATGGTACCATTGACCGCAATAAGGCTCGCTTGGTGGCCAAAGGCTTTACTCAGGCTCCGGACGAGTTTGGTGTCACGTTTGCTCCCGTGGCTAAGTTGACCAGTGTTCGCCTTCTGATCTCGCTGGCGGCCTCTCGGGCGTGGCCGCTCTACCAGCTCGATGTAAAAAATGTTTTCCTGCACGGAGATTTAAAGGAGGAAGTCTATATGGCTCCTCCTCCGAGGTTTGCCCTTAAGGGGGAGTATTCGTGGAAAGTGTCGACTACACAAATCTCTGTATGGCTTAAAGCAGTCCCCACGTGCCTGGTTTGAACGGTTCAGCTCCGTTATCCTTCAGTCCAGCTTTACTCAGTGTCGTGCAGATCACACTTGCCTCATTCGTGCCACTCCATAGGGTCGTCGTGCCATTATCTTGGTCTGCGTAGATGATATTATTCTCACCGGGGATGACACCTCTGGCATCTCTGAGGTGAAAGCTACGCTACGCTCAGTCTTCGAGGTGAAAGACCTTGGACCCCTCCATTATTTCCTTGGGATTGAAGTTGCTCGCTTACGGCAGGGTATCTCCATCTCGCAGCGCAAGTACACCTTAGATCTTCTTCGAGACACAGGTTTACTTGGGTGTCGTCCCGCGAGTACTCCTATGGATACCAACCACCGTCTTCATGCCAAATCTGGTGATCCTCTACCAGACCCCTCTCAGTACCAGTGTTTAGTTGGCCGCTTGATATACTTGACTAATACTAGGCCCGACATCAGCTTCTCAGTTGGCATTTTGAGCCAGTTTATGCACTCCCCCAGGACATCTCAACTTGAGGCTGCTCGACGTGTTCTTCGCTACCTTAAGCGCGCTCCTGGACTTGGACTATTCTATCGGGCGGATAGTGCCTCTACTCTCTCCTGCTTCACTGATGCAGATTTTGCTGGCTCTTTGACCGATCGATGCTCCACGTCTGGTCTTTGTGTTTTCCATGGTGATCATCTTGTTTCAAGGTGGAGTAAGAAACAACCGATCGTATCTCGCTCGTGGCTGAGTCAGAGTATCGCTCCATGGCACACAGCGTCACTGAATTGGTTTGGCTTCGATCATTGTTGCCTAAACTTGGCATATCTCCTGTTGTTGGCTCTACTCTCTACTGTGATAATAAGTCAATCCTCCTACTTACCCAGGATTCGGTGCTTCATGAGCGCACCAAGCACATCGAGATGGATGTTCATTTTCTGCGTGACCACGTTCGTACTGGGACTGTTCTTCCTGTCTTTGTCCCCTCGGTTGACCAGGTTGCTGACGCCTTCACTAAATCCATTGGTCCTACTCGGTCTGATTTGACCATTTTCAAGCTGGGCATGATTGACATCTTTGCACCAACTTGAGGGGGAGTATTGGAGTTATAATTACTGTGTATGGCAATTTTGTAATATTGTAATTTTGTGGATATATATATATATATACAAGGTCTCCTTTGTGGAGACTAAGCCTTTTTGAGCATTATTCCCGACAAATGATTAGTTTGAAACTCTGGAAAAACCCAGTGTAAATAATTGCAACTATATTACATGCTCCTAGAAACAAAAATGATAAAGAAGAAACTTTGTGGGCAATGTCATGTAGACCAAATATAATAAGTTCCTAAGAGGTACATATCTGGAAAGCAATGGCGAGCCTTTGCTAATTCTCATTATTTTGTGGTGTGCATATGGTACATGGGCAGGATCCATGAGATTTTCGATAAGAACTTCATACCTGAAAGGTGAAATAATCATCAACCCATATGCTACACAATACGTTCAATATTATAAAATGCTTCAAACAGAACAAAAGGTTAACAAAAATAATGAATAGAAGAAACTATTCAAATGTGTTAGGATATCTATTTCATTACTCTATTTAAAATACAATTCCTAATTTGTATGGAACTATGTTCATTATCAATGTAGCACGGGGATGGGAACGAGAAACGATCCGATACGATACGGATACGCTAAACGTGATTTTCGAAAAACCTAGAATACAGGGTACGTTTATGAAATTTTAAATTATTTAAATATCAATATAAATTAATATGAAGACGCGTGACATTTAGGTCTTCATTTTCTCATCATTATATCATTCAACACAATTGAATCTGACCATTAATTTATCATTCAACACTTTTTTCGTTGTCATTATCACAAAACACATAATTTTTGGGCATTTTCAAGCATACTCAGACGTATCAAATAATATCTGAAAGTATCCAAATTGTTTTTATCTAAAAGAGAAATAAAAAGATTCTGAGAGTTTCGGGGATGGGTTTCCTAAAGTTTCTGAGAGTTTCTCAACTCCGAAATGTTTCGGATACGATACGTAAGATCGTTGTACGTATTCGTGCTTCATAGTTCATTATATCTCTTAAGCGACATCAATAAGATTTGATTCTATAATTTATTATTATGAGTCAGCGCTGGTACCCTATTGTCTTCAGTTCTCAGTGTTATTTGTCTCCTTCGAGCTAGCTCCAAGTGAAGGTTTCTTCCTCCGTAAAGAACCTGAGCCGAAATCATCCCTCAGCAGAGCATCATCCTCTAGCGCCTTTTGCCGCCTACTGGCTATATCCTCTTTCGATTGTCCTTTTGATGACCTCTCCATGCAGCATTCGTTGAACTCCGAGTGACATCAAATCAATACACAAGCCTCATCTCTCGACGCCCTCTCAACAACATTCAAGTGTCCAGACCCAATCTTTGTCGAGATCCACTCAACCTAGTCTTCATCGAGCTCTGAGAGAAGTTTTTTGTGTCTAAGTAGTTAATCAATAATTTGTATAGGTATTGAAATTGATGGAGATCGATCACGCCACATTTGGGAGATTTACGAGATCTATGACTTTTGGATCATCGAATGGACGATCAGGTCATCTAGTCGTCTAGGTAGACAAAACAGCGATTCAGGTCACCTAGTTGTCTCGTTCCGATTAGCATCGCCTCATTCGAGGATCGGGTCTGGTGCAATGTCATTCCCATGGATGTCGCCCATGTGTTGCTCAGCCGCCCCTGGTTATTTGATCGCGATGTCACGTGTTTCGGCCGATCGAACACGTGTGTCTTTTATAACAGGGGGCAAAAGATTACATCGTCATCTACCCAACCCAAGGATAAATCCAAGGGTAAGATTGAGCCTTCCGTGAGCACGAGTTCTTCGAGACCCCTTCATATCTTGAGGCGAGGCAAGTTTCTGCGGGATAGCATTGAGCCTGACATCATTTACGTTGTGACAGCCACTATGGCTTCTGAGTGCTCCCCTGACAACCATCCCCCAACGGTGCATCCCCTTTTCGATGAGTTTGCGGATATCATGTCTGATGAGCTCCCCGATGATTTGCCCCCTCCGCGAGTCTGCGGGACATTCAGCACACTATTGACTTGGTCTCGGGGCTTCTCTCCCGAACCTGCCCCACTACCGTATGCACCCTGATGAGCACGATGAGCTCAAGAGGCAAGTTGACGAGCATCTTCAGAAGCAATTTATTCGTGAGAGCTTTAGTCCGTGTGCGGTTCCCGCCCTTCTTACCACTAAGAAGGATGGTAGTTGGTGCATGTGCATTGATAGTCGAGCCATCAATAAAATCACCGTCAAGTATCGTTTTCCCATCCCACAACTCAATGACCTACTGGATACTATGTCCGGTGCCCAGATCTTTTCCAAGATCGACCTCCGTAGTGGGTACCATCAGATCTGAGTTCATGGGGGAGATGAGTGGAACACGACCTTTAAGACCAAGGATGGTCTGTATGAGTGGCTAGTCATGACATTTGGGCTATCGAACGCCACAAGTACGTTCATGAGAGTCATGACGCAGGTCTTACGGCGGCCCTATATGGGCAAGTTTCTGGTAGTATACTTCTACGATATACTGATATATAGCCAGACCCAGATCGACCACCTAGATCATCTGAGACTTCTCTTTGGCACCCTCAGCCAGGAGAAGTTGTATGTGAATCTGAAGAAGTGATCCTTCCTTTCTGGGTCTGTTCATTTTCTGGGATTCATTGTATCATCCACTGGAGTTTCCGCCGACCCTGAGAAGGTCAAGTCCATTAAAGACTGGCATGTGCCGGCCACCATCCATGAGGCTCGCAGCTTCCACGGTCTTGCCACCATCTATAGGAGGTTTGTCCATGGGTTCAGTACGATCATGGCCCCATTCACGAGCTGCCTTCAGAAGGGCGAGTTTCAGTGGACCGTCGCGGCCAATAAGGCATTTGAGGAGATTCAGGAGAGATTGACGACGGCTCCTGTCCTGAGACTACCTGATTTTAGTCGTGCTTTTGAGGTCGCATGTGATGCTTCTGGTGTTGGTATCGGTGGCGTATTGAGCCAAGAGGGCCATCTGGTTTCTTACTTTAGTGAGAAACTAAACGAAGCTAAGCAGAAATACTCGAATTATGATCGGGAATTTTATATTATTGTCCGGTCCCTGCGCTACTGGAGGCACTATCTCCTCCCCCAGGGAGTTTGTGCTCTACTCTAATCATCAGGTGTTGCGAAATCTAGATTCACAGCGCAAGTTGCCACACCGGCATGCCAAGTGGGTCGAGTACCTCCAGGTTTTCCATTAAGTCCTCAAGCACCGAGCTGGTATTGAGAACAAGCGGGTTGATGCATTGAGTCGCCATGTCTCCTTGTTACAGACGATGACCGCACGTGTAGATGGGCTTGAGAGAGTGATCCTAGACTATCTGACATGCCCCGATTTTGGCGGGATTTATACCGCCATATCCCGAGACCCCCCCCCCCCCGGACCCTGTTGAGGGCTATCTGTACCAGGGTACTCGCCTGTGCATACCCCAGGCTTCCTACCGTGATTACATGATTTGGGAGTTGCACTTTGGACGGGGCCGCTGGGCACTTTGGGCGGGATAAGTCCATAGCCATTGTTGAGGATCGCCTTTACTGGCCCAGCCTTAAGAAGGACGTGGCTCGCGTTGTCCACCACTGTCGTATCTGCCAGACGGCCAAGGGCACTAAGCAGAACACGGATCTGTACACACCTCTTCCTGTCCCATATCGCCCTTGGGAGGACATCAGCATGGACTTCGTGCTCGGACTCCCCCGCACTCTTCGGAGACACGATTCTATCTTTGTAGTGGTCGATCGATTCTCGAAGATGACACACTTTATTGCGTGCCGCAAGACGGCGGATGCTTCACACGTAGCATCCATTTTTATGAGGGACGTTTTTAGGTTGCATGGCCTACACAAGTCTATCGTGTCAGACCGCGATGTGCAGTTTATGAGCAATTTTTGGAAGACCCTGTGGCACAAGACTGACACCACCCTTATGTTCTCCTCGGCTTATCATCCACAGTCGGACGGGCAGACTGAAGTAGTGAACCGTAGCTTAGGAAACCTACTGAGGTGTCTAGTGGACGAGCATGTAGCTAGTTGGGACCTTGATCTCCCAGTCGCGGAGTTTGCCTATAATAGTTCGCAGTGTTGTAGATGTCGGCCGACATGTCCGACATGTCGGCCGATGTAAAGTGTTTGGGCAGAAAACGCCACGACATCGACATTTTAAGCAAAAATGTCATTTTTGAATATATCCCCTGATATATCGGTTTTACCCGATATATCGGGCGATATCTCGCGGCCGATATATCAACGAGAGTATTAAAATAATATATTTTTCATTTCATTTAAGCAATCAAGCGGTAATATTTTGTATCGTGCTTCATTTCATGCATTTCGCTAAGCTAGATTCGATGACTTTCTCGTTTCATTCTCATTTGGTGCTATTTATGTCGTTTACTGTCGTCGACGCCTCTTTCTTATGTAATTTATAAATATACATTGTGTATATATATTTATTGTGTAATTTATAAACATAAATTATGTGTACAATTGTTCATATTTACAAAATATATGAATAACTTTATTTAAATATTAAATCCGACATTGTAAAATATCCCCGATATATCCCCCGCAATCCGACATCTGACATTTTAAACTCAAACTGACATGAACCCGACATCCGACATCTGCAACCTTGATAGTTCGGTACTTCGGGCAATAGGTCCACTGAGTTAAGTCCATTTCATGTAGTGTCAGGATACGAACCTAGGAAGCCTATCGAGCTTATCCCCAGTCACCTAGAGTCACGTCCTAGCGAGTCTACTGAGTCATTTGCATGAGTTGCATGAGTCGGTCTGCCGACGAATTATTACGAGCAATGAAAATTATAAAACCCATGCAGATAGACGAAAGCGGGAACAAGTATTTCAGGAAGGCGAACAGGTGATGGTGCGAATCCGCCCTGAGAGGCTCCCTTCGGGGCCTGCCAAAAAAATAAGCGTCAGGCGAATGCGACCCTACTCAGTCATAAGTCGTATTGGGACGAACGCCTACAGGCTCGATATACTTGTGAGTATGGGGATCCATCCGGTATTTAATGTTGAAGATCTGACGCCATACTACGAGCCTCGCGAGTATGTGAATCCAAGTAGTGGAGATTCCCAGCCACCCACTTCCCCACTCCCGTTGCCTTGCCACCCTCATAGTCCACTCATGGCCACCACAGTTCACTCATTGCTAACACCCACCCACCTAGGGACTCGTCTTCTTTGGTTTCACCGACAGCACCACCGATCGCACCAGGATCCACCACTTGTGAGTTGAGCGTTGAGAGCATTACTGAGATCAGATCCCACCAGTTCGTTCCTACCACAGGCGGGCCGCTATGCCGTTAGTACATTCGCGGGGTCGCCCAGATGCAGATGACACCTGGATATTACCAGCAGAGCTCGATCGACTCGCCCCTGACTTCGACTTCAGTACGATCGTCTCCATTCATCGGAGATGAAGGCTTTTCAGTCGGGGGGAGTTGATGGGGAATCATCAGATCATGCACTAGGAAGGGTTCGCCGGAAGGTGGGACCTACATTCGTGTACTCGCATAGGACTTGATCGGATCGTCGATCCGACTCCGCGGATGCATCCGGATCTGCGTCGTGAATCTTTTTTATATATGATTTTAGTATTTTTGGGGTTTTATTTGTTGTATTTGAGTGACCCCACCTCCAGCCAATCGCAGTTGTCGATGGAGGGATGCATTAATTCTCCTTTTTATTAAAAATATGTAGTTAGTGGGTTCGTTTAGAGCATTGCAGAATTTGGAGAAGAGAATTCCCGGAATCCCGCGATCCCGCCACGGTGCCGACTCCGTGGAACCCTAGGTGACGACTCCTAGGTGTGTATCTCCCCCCCCCCCCACCTGGTTATGTTTCTGAAATTCATCCAGGACACGTCTGCAAGCTCAAGAAGGCTCTTTACGGCTTGAAACAAGCGCATATGGCGTGGTATGGAAAGATCGCAGAATACCTCCAATTTTGTGGATACTTTGCTTCAGAGTCTGATTCAAGCTTGTTTGTAAAGAAGTTGGGGGAGCTACAAGTCTTGGTGTTGTTGTACGTGGATGATATGGTCATCACGGGGAACTCTGAGATGGAGGTAGCTAGGCTCCGGGCTGAGCTAGCTATTAGATTTGAAATGAAGGATTTGGGTGAGCTCCGCCATTTCCTTGGTCTCGAGGTGGAGAGGAAAGAGAGCGGTGTACTCGTTTCCCAGAAGGGCTATGCAGAACGGATCGTGAAGCAATTCGGCATGGGAGAGGGGAAGAGTAGCTCTACTCCACTAAAAGTTGGTTTGAAACTTCGGCGGGATAAGGGGAGGATTCTTTCTGATCCGTTGGTGTTCCGGGCTCTTGTTGGGGGTCTGATATATTTGACGATCACCGGGCCGGATATTGCCTATGCAGTTGGCAGGGTGAGTCAGTATATGGCGGATCCGCGGAAACCTCATCTAGTTGCAGCAAGGAGCATTTTGAAATATGTGAAGTCGACCTCCGATATGGGTCTCTTTTATGGGGGGATTCGAGCTTCAATCTGCATGGATACACGAATGTTGATTATGGAGGAGATTGAGATGATCGGAAGTCAACATTTGGTTATGTCTTTATGACTGACTCCGCAGCTATCTCGTGGTGCAGTAAGAAGCAGGATTTGGTGTCTGTCTCCACTACGGAAGCGAAATACAAGGCTTCGGCCTTGTATGCTCAGGAAGCCATCTGGCTTAGAAGGCTAGTGGGAGACATCCATGAGGAGGTGCGAGGTCCTACTCTGCTACGTGGTGACAACGAGAGTGCTCTTAAACTAGTTAACAACCCAGTTTGTCATGCACGGATCAAGCATATTGAGATCGAGCATCACTTCGTTCGGGAGAAGGTGCTAGAGGGATCTCTTATAGTAGAATATGTGTGGAGTGAGGACAATGTCGCGGACATCATCACAAAGCCACTGTCGAAGGAACCTTTTGGTCGGTTACGGAGTTTACTTGGGCTGACTTCCACTTCCCACTTCAAGGGGGAGTGTTGAATTTTTTGAAGTGAAAGTGGAGTCCGGGCGGTCTGATTTTGGAGACCGCAGAGTTCGTGCGGTTTGCGTAAGCTCGTTCTGGCGGACAGCTGTGGTTAGCCAGGTGCCCAAGTAGTCTCATTAAAACCGGGCGGTCTGAATAAAGGAGATCGCAGTGACCGCGCAGTCTGCGCGAGATCTCTGACCCTATGGTCTTGGTCAGCAAGATGTCCAAGTGTTGGTGATCGGGCGGTCTGCTTTGTGAGACCGCACGCGGTCTGGATGGGTGGTTATTGCACCTCTTTTGGGCGGTGACGGCATTCGTTTGTTTACCTATAAATAGAGGTGCAAGGCCCGTCATTCGATAGAGAGAACTGTAATAACTAAAGTTTGGATTGTTTGTGCCGGTCTCATTTTATGAGGTCGTGCGGTCTGAAGCTTTGTTGACCGGTTGTTGTGTTCGCAGGTTAGCGGCCAGCGGTCTACTTGTCAGCAATCTTCTACTTTCCATCTTTGAATAACCAGTTCGTCGGCGATCTCGTATGGGCGATCTGTGTTTGTAGTTCTTGTACTGTTCGCAGCGAGCTCGGCGATCAGGCGACCTAGCGGTCAGGCGATCTTGAGTTGCGGTCTGGCGACAGTTGCAGTTCTGTTCTCTGTTCGCGGGTGTCTTCTGTGATCATGCGACCGTGCGGTCTGGCGATCAAGAAGTGCGGACAGGTTGTTCTTTCAGCAGTTCAATAAGTCAGCAGTTCGCGCGGTCTGAGTAGCGGTCTGGCAGGTAGCAGGTCGGCGACCTGTGTTGTTCGCGCGGTCTCAGTGGTACAAGCGGTCTGACCTTGTTCAGAGGTCGCTGGCGGTCTCAAATTGCTGATCGCCAGTTTTGTTATTTCTCATGTTCTCCCAGTTTTCTGGTGAATCATATCTCTCCATGTATACCTCACATTGTAAAGAGATAGTTAATATTCAAGAACATTTTGCTCTTCTATTGTTGTTGGTTGCTTAGCTTGGTTTGGTTGTAGTGTTCCTACGTCTGGTTCCCGCTTCTAAGTTTCTTCTTGGTATCTGAGCTGAAATTCATCTAGATATCAGTGATAGAAAATTTTAACAAGTAGACCGTGATATCATTCGTTATCCGTGAAGAGCTAGTTAAGGCTAGTGATGATTGCATTTGGTTGCATGACGAATGAGTATGTATGTGTCATGATTGTGATGACGGAGACGATGATATCTCCTTGCTCGGTATTTGGCGGTGAGGTGTGCTTAGACTTCCCGCTAAGAGGTAAGACAATGTGATTCCACCTTTTTGCTCGATATTCGGTGGCAAAATGAAACTCCCACCAAGAGGTGTGATAACTTTATGCCAACCTATCATTCAAAATTCAGTTGTAAGATGATGCTCCTGCCAAAAGGTGCGATGAATTTATGCACGCCTATTATTAGCATTCGGTGGTGAGATGATGCTCCTACCAAGAGGAGTTACCTTTATGCCCACCTATCGATCAACATTCAGTGGTGAGGTAACACTCCAACCAAGAGGTGTTGGCTTTTATGCCTACCAATTGTGATGAATCAAGGTTGAGATGAGTAAGTCTCTCTTGTTGTTTTGGTGCATTGATGTAAAAATGGAGGTTGTGAGTGCCCCAATTTGGTGTATAATTATGTCTAGTACTAGAACATACGGTGATGTGATAGGAGGTTGGGGGTGATATCTTGGATAAACCCAACCATCATGCATTCCTAGGTCCACTCATTTTACTTGTGCAAACCTAGAATATTGATTATGTTTGAGCTTTCATCATGCTTAGTATAAAATACTTGTTTTCCTGCTTTAGATATACAAGTTGCATGTTTCTCGTGCGTACTTGCAGGTGTGCGGTGATGTGCCCCAGAGTCCGCTAGGACATCCGGGGGAGTTGTTACGTGATTTGTGGTCAGCTCATAGTTAACTCTCATTTTTTTCTGACTTGTGTTTGGTGCGGGTGCCTCAGTACGCAATGGAGCATAGTGGGCCTAAAGCCCTGAGCAGCTTGCAGGGAGGATGGTTGTTTTCATGCTTTTGTTATTCCGGCTTGCGAGCCGAAGAGTAGATTGTATACTTGCACCATAACTTTATCTTTTCTAGTCTACTCCCGAGACCTTAAGAGATACGAGCGAAGCTTAAACTTTATTGGCTCTATTTCATGTTCAGACAAGAACATTAGTCTGATGGACATCGGTTGGCGAGCGTTCAGCCTCAGTCGGCGAACGGCGATCGCAAAGTCTTCATAAGTTGAGCGTTGAGAAGTTAGGCTCAGTCGGTGAATGGCTTCAGCTCGGTCGGCGAACGGCGAGCACCGATCTTTGATCGATCGCTGAATGTTGGAGTAGAGAACTGCGCTTGGCGTTCTGATCTCCGATCGGCGATCGAGTACTCGATCGGCGAACGAGTCCCTGATCGACGAATGTTTGATTGATGATCTTCGATCCCTTTTGAGCATGTCATGTCATTTCTTCTGAGCTCCTTTCTTGCCTCCTTCGGGCTTCTTCTTTTTGCTGCAGGGTCACTCCCCCTGACTTCTTTAGAAGTGGGAACTACTTGCATGTCTTGATAGTTCACAACATCAATCATGTATGGTTTTGTTCCATCAAATCCAAGAGATTTTCCCAACAATTGCTCCATGTCGTTTTGCGGGTCAACTGATATTGTCATCCATTGCAACAAGCCGCCACTGCCCTGCTAAGCCTTTGCACTAAGGCCTCGCATTGTACGTCATATGGCTATTGTCGGCGCATTATGACCTCTTCCTTTGTCTACATATGTGACGCCCTGGCAGAACATGTCCTATGCCAAGTCTTGGCGTGGTTGTGCTCCATCTTTGCAAATGTATCCATGGTGCTCGTCATGTGCGGTGTCATTGACGTCGTCATATTGTTAAGATCTTGTAACGCCTCTGCATAGTCTCTCGAGTGCTCTGTCCTACTTTGTCAACCTCGTGCATGAACCTCTTAAGTGTGGAGCCATACTTGTGCCAAGAGATCTCACACCCAATTCTTCAACACCTTATGCAGTGCTTTCTCCCATCCATGCATGCCTCATGGATGAACATCTTGAGTGTGGAGTCATACTTGTGCCAAGAGATCCCACACCCACTTCTTCAACACCTTTGAAGTCTTGTCGCCTCACCATGCTCATCGTGTCGTCTACGCATGTATTGATGGTCACAGCTGTGCCATAAACTAGCAGTCCATGACACAGCGCTTCCACCGTGCCAAACAAAGCCTGAATGACCATTATCTAACTTGGGACAGAATATTTTCTCTAGGATTAGGAAGCTGTGTAGGGGAAAATTGAAATCAGCGGAATCAATGAACAGCTAATTGAAACCTTTAGCCATTGAAACTTCAACAGCAAGTCATAACAATAGCAGAATAAGTGAGTTGTTCCTCATTCACAGTGGTATACACATAGATAAGAAATAGTTGGAATATTTCAAGACATTAAGTAAAGTATTCTCAGAATGACTGAACAACTTTTGGGTTGTCAACTAGTCTTTAAGAGTATTTTATAAATAATTCTGTTTTGTAGGAGCTGTAAATACCAAAAGTACCAAAACATTATTGAAAATTTTGGTTGCATCTTACCCATAAGGAATATCACGCATCCCCATTGTGCAAGTGTATGATGGATCATCAACCTCTGACATACTAGGAGGCTTGTATTTCATCAAGATATCTTTGCACTGATCCTCAGTCTTTGGCCAAAACCATACTATATTATTCTGTACACAGCAAGGGTAACTAGATACACAGGCTTTGGTAGAAGTATTAACCTGCATAATACACAGAAATTTCATATTAACGGTTAGATAATTAAAATCAGTAACATTAAGGATTGAAGATTGAAATTTTCTGTTAGATTTAACTGGTGTAGATGGGCAGCATGCATGTGTATAGACTTCTATACGTGGAAAATCCATGTTTTCATGGACAAACAAAGAAAACAAAGCTTCTCAAGTTCATTTTAGAAACACCCAATAACCCCTGATAATTTGGTGTAATTTTTTAACCTACTATATTTTATTAGGTCAAAATACCAAAGAAATAAAGTGTTCATTCATTGTCTATATTTCAGAGGCTTGACTCAAATCAGTTTATTATATTTTTTTCGAATGGAGATTGTCAAGTACTTACACAATAAAGTATCAACCAACTTATGCATTTAATAATACAGATGATTTTATAGACACAGAATTTTAAAACAAAAAATTTAGAGAGTTTCATACCAAAATGATCTCTCTTTCACTCATTTTTTTAACAAGACCCAAATTAATCGAATCATCATGCCCTCCAACCCTCCCACACCCTCATCATCCCAATACATAATTTTAAATAAAAAAATAAAAAAATATATAAATAGATATCTCACCTTGACTCTTGAAAGAAAAGGATGTTTCTCTTTTAATGAGTCCAATAAGAGACAAATATATGTATAGGTTTGTTGCGTGTGCAGAATGAAAAACAAATTATTATTAAATGAAGAAGAATGACTCTACTATTTGGTAAAGTGACGTGATGCAGGACAGGCGTCACACCTGCCTACCACCCTGGAGTCCCACCAGAGGGCCCACCTTGGCGTCGCACTAAGGCGGCTTTATCAGGCCCGCGGGCTGTACACCCCAACCCATCCCCGCCTCCATCACAGGGCCGATAGGTTGTTGAGGCCGGGGCTCAATCCCCCGACCTCCTTGATAAAGAGTCTTCAGACAGACTATATGATGCAGGATAGGCGTCACACCTGCCTGCCACCCTGGAGTCCCACCAGGGAACCCACCTTGGCGTCGCACCAAGGCGGCTTTATCAGGCCCGCGGGCCGTACATTTAAAACACTGGTATATATATATCATCTAGTGCATGTGCATATCACACATAGATGTGTACATTTATATATAGATTGAGTGGATTGCGATGTGAAGTGAAGTAATTCAATTCAGCCATCTTCAGATTAAAGAAAACTGATTTAAGTTCCAAGAGATTATCCACAGAGGTTTAGATTTAGAGGATGATTACAAATCCTGCTCTCCACCAATTGGAATAGGCAAAAATAAAAAATTCAAATGCCTAAGAATCATAGGATCAACATAGACAGTAGGAAACTCAACTCACCGCAGGTCCATCTGCTGGCGCCTGAGGGATCAGCTTGCAGTTTCCATTGCCATCAAAGCACCAGCCATGATAGACGCACTGGAGGCGCCCCCGGGGATCGATTCGACCCTGGGATAATGGAGCGAGGCGATGGGGGCAGCGATCTTCGAACACTCTCCATTGCCCCTCTTCCCTGTCCCACCACACGACCAGGTCTAACCCTAGCACCGTCACCGCCCGAGGTGCCTGCTTGTCAAGATCGCACACCGGAGCCACCGGGTACCAATGGGAATACCAATCGAACTTCTCTCCGGATATATCTCCGGTGGCGATGGGATCCTCCACCGGAACAACTGCGGAGGCTGGTTCGGAAGTGGAGACCCGGGGCAGATTTTTGAAGAAAGCTTGAGATCTTGATTGGGCGGAGGGGAGACGGGAGAGTAGAAGAGGAAGGTAGGGTTTCGAGGAGAGGAAGAGGGGAGACGAAGAAGGGAAAAAATTGAGACTGAAGGCATCCATGATTTTAAGGAAAGTAGTGGGAGAGGTCGAGAAGACGAAGTTAGGAGTGTGCATCTTTAGGGGCGGGAAGCCTTCGGTGATATTAGAAATTTGTATGGTTATTAATTGGCATACGAAACTTCCAAGATATGAATTAATATAATATAGCTAAGCATTTGATTAAGACATAATTAATTTAATAAATTCGGCATTTAAACTATCTAAACAAATATTTAATATTGTTGTGTATTGGTTAGCGCGTATTTTAGCTCGAGAATAAGTCAAGAGCACAAATAGTTAAAAGAGAACCAACAGCAGAGACGACAAGACTTTTATGTGGAAAAACCAGAAAATGAAAAAAATCACGGGCCGGTTCGGTGCCGACCAATTCCACTAGTTTGTTTGAAGTTAAGTGTTAGAATATTCGAGAGGGTGGCAGGACACGGCTCCGATTAAAAGTAATTTAAAGTAAAAAACAATGCAGTCTTTCTTGGCGCTCGTAGGAGAGGCTTCGAGAGTAGGCACTGGAGAAGGCACTGGAGAAGGCGCTGGAGCAGGCGCTGTGAAAGGCAAAGTGGGAGGCTAAGTTCACACTTGAGATGCTCGTATTTTAGAAGCCACTTGAGATGCTCGTACTCCGAAGGAGTTCTCTAAATCGTTTTGAAGGAGGACTTGAGAGACGAAGGACGACTTCAAATTGAAAAGGAGATCTCTGAGAGGTTTCTCGCAGAAAACTTCAAAGGTCTCTCCTTGCCTTTTGGCTGTGTGTCTTCAAATGTAGGCACATGGGCCTTTTTATAGTTTTTTTGAGAGACGCATTGGTAATTGCACCGTCTTGAGATTTGAACTAGTGAATGAGGTTACACGATCCTGGTCACTTAGATCACTAATTCCTGAAAAATGACAGGCATCCCCCCGGGGGGCCCGGGAAGGTTCATGGGCAGCGATGGAGGACGGACTCGGCGGTGCGCTGCCAGCACGCGCGCACATACGCGATGCGCGTTGCACGCGCCAATGTCGAGCGCGCACATTGGGAGCACTCGCATGTTGAGTGCACGCATGCGCGTTGTGTGGCGCTTATGGACGCACTTCGAGCTTGTGTGCTGAGGCACTTTGTGCGTGTGTTGGGCGTGGACATGGGGCGCCCTTGGTTGGGCGTGGCACGCGCGCATACTTGAGTTGTGCGCCCGTTCGAGAGTGCGAGCCTGTTGTGCGTGAAGTCTTTGCGGGAATGCTCACCGAGCATTCCGTTGCTTGTTTGAGGAACCAAATGAACTCGAAATTATGGGAGGGAGAGCTTGTCAGACTCATCTTGGCGAGCCGGTCGAGGGCGTGACACAAACCTCTGGTTCGCCAGAACTGCTTTTGTGAAACTCTATCAAATACCCCCAATTTTCGGAGGTCTTTTTCGCAGAAAACGATCCCACAAATTTTTCCTAACGGTCGCATATATTTTAGGTGCGCGAGTCTTTTCTTGAGTTTATGCGTTGAAATTGTTTTTTGTGCATGTCGCTTTACGATTTTACTTAGGCAAATTGTCGTGCCTTGAGCGGTTATGTGCTTACCGCTTTGCGTGAATGGCGAAAGTCAGCATTTAAAGTTTTGAGTTTGCTAGTTGGCGTTAGAGGCAGAGGTTGCTACCGCAATCGTGAGCGTGTCACGCAGTATTAACACCAGGGATCGAGCTTGATTATGGGCTTTCCGTCGGCGTGAGTGTTGAAGGTCTAATGTCGGAGGTCGATACTCGAATGAGACGTATATGAACCTTTGTCCATCTTTATCAGGGGTCATTGAGCTTTTTTCTTGGAGGAGGTTTCGTAGGTCGTCGCTCGGTGTTGATGTCGGAGGTAGATGCTGGCGTAGAGGGACTTTTGTCCACTCTCCCCGGTTGCAAACTTTTTGTTCGGATCTGGAGGTCATTGCTCGGCGTTGATGTCAGAGATAGACGCTTGGATGTGGCGTGGAGGGACTCTTGCCCGCCCTTACTGGGAGTTTGACAAACTTGTTGTTGCAGAAAGTTCCGGGGGTCGTCGCTCAGCGTTATTACGGAGGTAGGCACTCAGAAGTGGAGTAGATGGACTTTTGTCCACTCTTACTGGTTGGCAAACTTGTTGTTCGGATCCGGAGGTCATCGCTCAGCATTGATGTCATAGGTAGATGCTTGGATGTCAAACATCCTGCGAGCGGGATGCCTTACAGCGCGGAAGGGTGATGTTCTGTAGCATGAGAGCTGTTGGGAATATTGCCCTCAATATTCTTTTGATTTGAAGAGGGATCACTCTCAATGCTAAGTACAAAGTTGTATTTGATAAAGCCATATTTGTGTAAGATATACAGGCTTAGGTAACTCAAGAGAAATGGCTGATCATGCCCTCAGTTCAGGAGAAATCAACTCCTGAGAGATGAAGAATTGTCTCAGCAGAACCGCTGAGACGAAGGGTCAAATCCGCTGAGACGAGCTCACTGTCTCAGCGGATCCGTTGAGACGGGAAAGGAGCTGGAGTTAGAAGAGATTTGGCGTGTTCGTCGAACGCAGAACACAGTTCGTCGAACACAGAGACAACAGAAGCAAACAGCTGAGATTTGGCGTGTTTGTCGAACGCAGAACTTTGTTCGTCGAACGCTGAGATGAGACAGAAGAAACAGCTGAGACTTGGCGTGCTCGTCGAACGCATAACTCAGTTCGTCGAACGCTGAGACGAGACAGAAGAACCAGCTGAGACTTGGCGTGTTCGTCGAACGCAGAACACAGTTCGTCGAACGCAGAGACAGAACAGAAGCCAGCGCTGAGACTTGGTGTGTTCATCGAACGAAGGATGAAGTTCGTCGAACGCAGAGCATGACGAGTTCGTTGAGCGCGGAGTATGGCGAGTTCGTCGAACGCAGAGTATGGCGTGTTCGTCGAACACAGAGTTGGGCAAGTTCATCGAACCCAGTATGGCGAGTTCGTCGAACGCAGATTGCGAGTTCTGCCCGTGGCGCAAGTTGCAGAATGTCAGTGTGGGGTCCACCAGTCTCTCTCATACTGCTCAGAAGGACGGCTGAGAGCCGTTGAAGGTCGGGGATGTATAAAAGAAGATGTTAGGGCACTTTTGTAGGGCCGGTAGAGAACCAACATATTAACTGTTCCATTGACGGCTGAAGCTCTCGTTTTTCTCCTGCTGCTCACTGAACAAGCAAGAAGAAGAAGAGAGAAAAAGAAAGCTCCTCCACAAGGAGCAAGGTGATCTTCCATCCTTCATCTGAAGAGCAAGATCAGATAGTAGCTGTCATCAACATCTCCAGCTACAAGGAAGCACAAGTTGTCCAGGAACTACATGAGACTTCCTTCAACTGCTGTCTGCTGTAGTAAGATTTAAACTCACTTTTCTGTAGGGCAATTTGCCTGAGTTTGTAGGACCATTTGATCTGAGATTGTAGGAACCTTTGGGTTCTGAGTTGTAGGGCTTTATAGCCTGAGTTGTAGGGCTGAAGGCCTGAGTTTGTAGGATCTGTTGATCTGAGTTGTAGGGCTTTATTGCCTGAGCTGTAGGAGGAGGATTGCTCTGAGGTAGGACCTGGAAGGGGTCTGAGTAGTAGGAGGTGGATTCCTCTAAGGTAGGGCTGTTTAGGCCTGAGTTTGTAGGACCTACTGTGGTCTGAGTTGTAGGATCAGTGGCTGATCTGAGGTAGGGCTGCTGTGCCTGAGGTAGGGTTGGGAAAACCTGAGAGATCCTGAGGGATCTGTGTTGTAAGCTCTTGGAGCCGAGTATGGAGGAGTTGGCCCTGTCTAACACACTGTTAGAAGGGTGAAGGGGGAAAGTGGACTACCCATAGACACACTATCTTGGGGAACCACTATAGATGCTTGTGTGTTTTCTGTGTGTTTGATCATTTGTTTGCTCTAAACCAGAAAACAAATAGACTAATTAAAAGAAAATAAAAGAAACCTATTCACCCCCCCCCCCCCCCCTCTAGGTGATTTAGACTACATCCTTTATAAACTTACAAGTGGTATCAGAGCTAGGTTGGTCAAGAAGGACATAACTGTCTGACCAGATCCTATTAAGGAATAGTCAAATCGCAATCCAATGGCTTCCTCTGGATTGAAGAAGGAAATGTGATCCATGAAGTTGCCCATATGCAGCAAAGAAAACTTTGGCATATGGAAGCAAAGAATCAGACTGTTTATGGAAGCATCTGATCCAAGGATTTTCATTATAGTTGAAGAAGGACCTTTCACTTTTCAGACTGCCTCCACTATAGATCCAACAAGAAGAGTGGCCAAATTAATCAAAGATTTGACCAAGGATGAACTTGAGTTGTTCAACATGGACAAAAGGGCCCAGAACATCATTGTTAATGTTATTGATGACTCCACATTTCAAAACTTGGTACACTGCACTTCTGCCAAGGAAATGTGGGATACATTGGTAGTATATATGGAAGGGACAACTGAAGTAAGGGATGGTAGGAATTCACTCCTTAATCAAGAGTATGAAGCCTTCAGGCAGCAGAGCCAAGAAAGCATCTCCATGTGCTATGAGAGGTTCTTCAGAATAGTTAATGAGCTGAGAACCTATGAGAGAGCATTCACCAACTATGAGCTGAATGATAAGTTCCTTAGATTCTAATAAGGGACTGGGACACAAAAATCTGTGCCATCAGGGAAGTGGCCAAGCTTGGTGAGACCTCAACTCACGCATTGTTTGGAAAACTGCTCTCCTATGAGATGCAGCTGTCTGCAAGGAAGGAAGAGTACACCTCTATAAGGGCTCATCCAAGGGAGAATTCTGTAGCTCTCAAAGCTGACAGCTCCAAGAGAATCCAGGACAGGATGGTGTCTCCTCAAAGGAGAAATGCTGAATCAAAAACTAGCACCTCAGATAGCTCTTCCTCTGATGAAGAGTTTGGTGTCTTTTTAAGGCAATTCAAGAAGATGATGAAGAGGAGGCAATGGAAGAACAAGCCCTCTTCCTCATATCACAAAAAGGAGGACAGCAAGGAGTCAAAGCATCACTCCAAGAATGACAGGTATGACTCTAACTCTAAATTTAATTCCTCTAAAGTTGTCTGATATTGCTGTAGCAAGCCAGAGCATGTCATTACTGACTGCCCAGTCAAGAGAAAAGAAAAGGATGAGAAGAAGGCTTATTAGCCAAGAGGCAAGAAAGGAGAAAAATCCTTTCTAGCTAAGAAGGAAAAGAGCTGGAGTGAATCAGAATCTAGCTCATCAGAATCTGAAAAGGAAGAAACCCTTGTTGGGCTGGTTGCTGTTGAAGAATTTGCTGCAGAAGAAGATGAAGACTACCCAGCTGCAAAGGTTGAAATCAGGGCCCCTCTGTCACACTCAGATAGTGACATAGAGGAGGATGATGAAGTCAATGTTCAAATAGGTCTTATGGCCTTCACTGATGAGGAAGACAGTCAGAATAGTTCTGACAAAGATTAGGTATTAATTTCCTCCATTTCTCTTTCTGATCATGATGCATGTCCAGAATCTGAAGCACCTTCATCAATTGGTGGAAGTGGTTCAAAAACTGAGGAAGATGTCAATCAATTGATTGACAAGTATGGTGTTCTTTTGGAAGCTTTGAAGAAAAGCAAGAAGCTTGCCAAGAGGCAAGCCCAGGAAATTGTTTCCCTTAAGATGACTAAAAATGACTACACTGAACCTACCACCCTGGTGGCTCAGATGAGTAGACAGATTAGCCATTTACAAGGGTTAACAATTGTGCAATTAAGCATTATTTCCCTGAAGAACAAGGTCATCAAGGACCTTGAGGAGAAGCTTGTGAAGGAGAAGAGCATGGTGGCTTAATTCTCCAAGCCCAAATCTGTGCTTCCTATTATTGACACCTTCTCCTCTCAAACTAATAGGAGAGGACTAGGATTCAATAAAATGGAAGTAGGAGAAAGGAGTGGAGAGATGAGCAAGGGGAAGGCTAAGCCTCAAATCACCTTTCAAAAGGTGTTACTTCCTTCCAACAGGTATGACCATGAAAGCATTCATGGTCACTGGAAGAATGAGAGTTTTGATAGGAAGGAAAATACTCCTTCCCATAGTGGAAGAAAGGGGATGAGAATGAGTGCCATGAAGGCTCCCCATGAGGAAATTCAACTGGTCCAACCTGGACCTTTTGTATTTGGTACTTCAGCCCCTCTAGTCAAGAATAAGGGTGCAAGCTCTTCCAAATCTGCTTCAGCAAAGAGCATAACTGATGTCAAATCTGTTGACAAGGCTTGCTGCTCAGTGTCTGATGCCATCAGATCTTGTATGGCTGCCAAGCCAAAGCAGACTGATGACATCAGGACAAAGAGCATCAAGACAGCACCTAGATTGACTTTCAGTCAAATCATTGCTGAGAGAAATAGGAAAATTGCTGAAGCAGATTTGGAAATGTAATGTTAATTACCTAGGAAATGTTCAGAAGAGGAGATATAACATTCATGAATGTTGGTGCTGTGGTAAAGTGGGACACTTTGCCATAGATTGTTGGTACAATCCCAATGTACCTAATGCAAAGAAGAGCCTTCCTGCCAAGGGTGCAACTAGAGTAAGGCCATTTCATCATGCTAACATGTTCCTAGGACCCAAAGCTAATTGGGCTCCTAAGGATAACTAAACTTCTTGCAGGTTAGTCCAAGTACCAACCTCAACCAAATTTGGTACTTGGACAGTGGGTGTTAAAGGCACATGAAAGTAAGGAGGTTGACATCTTGTTGCAGCAATAAGCAGACCAGTGTGGCCATATCCACAGCTGAGTTAGAGTTCATTGCTGCAGATTTCTCCACATATGAATACCCTAAGTGAGGGGGAGCATTGCTCTCTCTATGGAGAAGAAGGCGGGTGTGCTAGTGAGGGGGATCAAAGCCCAGATGCTGGAAGAGCAAAATCTCAGAGTGAAGAAGAGGTCATCAGGGTAACTGACACCATGGAAGTTCTACCCTCTTCTGGAGAGATGCCAAGATAAGAACCTGCAGTGGAGAAGGCAAACAATGGGGTTGAAGAGGTGGTGGAGAAAGAGGTAGCCACAACTGTTGTGCACAACCATTGTGAATTCAGCATCAATTGAGGAGTACCTCCTCAATGTAAGTATCTCTACTCCTATTGATTTTAAAGAAAGCTGGTCAGCTTAATCAGAAAAATCTGGTTCAGCTGAGCTTCAGGTTACCCTTCAATCATAAGATCAATATAATTGTTCTCAAATTGAGGGGGAGCAAGTTCCTGCTCAGATTGAGGAGGAGTTGACAAATGATGTAGTGGTTCCCTCCCAATTCCTAAGAGAAAAATAATTGAAGAAACCATAAAGGGGGAGATGGACAATGCTATGACCAAATCAGAGTTAGCCCTCTGATAAAGTTATCAGAGGTAGTTATTATGAATTAGCTTAATATAATCTGAGTTAGAAAGGGGGAGATATCCTATGAGCTAGTCAAAGCTTAAGATAATCTGTCATAAGGTATCAAAGCATGCTTAAACAATGTTATCTTAAGCAATGTTATCATGAATGCTACATAGTTCATTTTCATGATATGTTTTTATTTGGGTGTGTACCTTAGCATTGGGAATGTTCTGTCTTCTTCAAATAAGGGGAGATTATTGGGAATATTACCCTCAATATTCCTTTGATTTGAAGAGGCATCACTCTCAATGCTAAGTACAAAGTTGTATTTGATAAAGCCATATTTGTGTAAGATATACAGGCTTAGGTAACTCAAGAGAAAGGGCTGATCATGCCCTTAGTTCAGGAGAAATCAACTCCTGAGAGATGAAGAATTGTTTTAGCAGAACTGCTGAGACGAAGAGTCAAATCCGCTGAGACGAGCTCACTGTCTCAGCGGATCCGCTGAGACAGGAAAGGCGCTGGAGATAGAAGAGATTTGGCGTGTTCGTCGAACGCAAAACACAGTTCATCGATCACAGAGACAACAGAAGCAAACAACTGAGATTTGGGGCGTTTGTCGAATGCAGAACTCTGTTCATCGAATGCTGAGACGAGACAGAAGAAACAGCTGAGACTTGGCGTGTTCGTCGAACGCAGAACTCAGTTCGTCGAACACTGAGACGAGACAGAAGAAACAACTGAGACTTGGTGTGTTCGTCGAACGCAGAACACAGTTCGTCGAACGCAGAGACAGAACAGAAGCCAGCGCTGAGACTTGGTGTGTTCATCGAACAAAGGATGAAGTTCGTCGAACGCAGAGCATGACGAGTTCGTTGAGCGCAGAGTATGGAAAGTTCGTCGAACGCGGAGTATGGCGTGTTCGTCGAACGCAGAGTTGGGCAAGTTCGTCGAACCTAGTATGGCGAGTTCGTCGAACGCAGATTACGAGTTCTGCCCGTGGCGCAAGTTGAAGAATGTTAGTGTGGGATCCACCAGTCTCTCCCATACTGCTCAGAAGGACGGCTGAGAGCCGTTGAAGGTCGGGGATGTATAAAAGAAGATGTTAGGGCTCTTTTGTAGGGCCGGCAGAGAACCAACATATTAACTGTTCCATTGACGGCCGAAGCTCTCGTTTTTCTCCTGCTGCTCACTGAACAAGCAAGAAGAAGAAGAGAGAAAAAGAAAGATCCTCCACAAGGAGCAAGGTGATCTTCCATCCTTCATCTGAAGAGGAAGATCAGATAGTAGCTGCCATCAACATCTCCAGCTACAAGGAAGCACAAGTTGTGCAGGGACTACATGAGACTTCCTTCAACTGCTGTCTGTTGTAGTAAGATTTAAACTCACTTTTCTGTAGGTCAACTTGCCTGATTTTGTAGGACCATTTGGTTTGAGATTGTAGGAACCTTTGGGTTCTGAGTTGTAGGGCTTTATAGCCTAAGTTGTAGGGCTGAAGGCCTGAGTTTGTAGGATCTGTTGATCTGAGTTGTAGGGCTTTATTGCCTGAGCTGTAGGAGGAGGATTCCTCTGAGGTCGGACCTGGAAGGGGTCTGAGTAGTAGGAGGTGGATTCCTCTGAGGTAGGGTTGTTTAGGCCTGAGTTTGTAGGACCTGCTGTGGTCTGAGTTGTAGGATTAGTGGCTGATCTGAGGTAGGGTTGATGTGCCTGAGGTAGGGTTGGGAAAACCTGAGAGATCCTGAGGGATCTGTGTTGTAAGCTCTTGGAGCCGAGTTTGGAGGAGTTGGCCCTGTCTAACACACTGTTAGAACGGTGAAGGGGGAAAGTGGACTACCCGTAGACACACTGTCTTGGGGAACCACTATAGATGCTTGTGTGCTTTCTGTGTGTTTGATCATTTTATTGCTCTAAACCAGAAAACAGATAGACTAATTAAAATAAAATAAAAGAAACCTATTCACCCCCCCCCCCTCTAGGTGATTTAGACTACATCCTTTATAAACTTACAGGAGCATTATGGGTTGCAGTACGGGAGCGAGATGCCCTACAACGTGGGAATGGGATGCTCTACGGTGCAGGAGCACAATCCTCTACAGCGCAGGAGTGCGATGCCCAGCAACGCAGAAGCACGATGCCTAGCAGCACGAGAGAGAGATTCTCTGCTGTGTAGGAGGGAGTTGCTATGCATGGCGGGAGAGATGTGTTGCAGTACGGGAGCGAGATGCTCTATAGTGCAAGAACGAGATGCTCAGCGGCGTGGGAGCGAGATGCTCAGCAGCGCGGGAACGAGATGCCCAGCAGCGCGGGAACGAGATGCCCTGCTGCGTGGAAGCAAAATGTCATGCGTCAAGGGAGCGAGATGCACAGAGGAGCGGGAGCGAGATGTCCTGCGACGAGGGAGAGAGATGCCCTTCTCTACAACGCGAGAGCGGAATGCCCAACAGTGCGAGAGCAGAATGCCCAGTAGCGCGGGAGCAAGATGATCTGATGCGCGGGAGCAGGATGCCCAGCAGCACGTGCATGAGTTGCTCTACGGCGCAGGATGCCAAGCAGTGCGCATGTGAGATGCTCTGCGGTTCTGAAGCAGGATGCCCAGTAGCGCACGAGCGAGATGCTCTACAGCGCGGGAGGGAGATGCTCTATAGTGTGGGACAGAGATGCGCTCCTTCTTGGGAGTGAGATGCTTAGCAGCGTGAGAGTGGGATACGGTGCCGCGCGGGAGAGGGATGCCCTATAGCGCGGGAGCGGGATGCTTTACTTTATAAATGAATCATGCTCCCTAGAGTTGGCGAGCCCGTTTATGGGTATTAATACTAGAGCCTGTGTCCTTAACCATCGAAGTCTCGCTTCAGGAGATCTGTATTGTTCATGAAGACAAAAGGATGTTACAATGTTATAGAAAAGAAAAGCATACATGTGCGGGCAATTTTAGTCTCGCGGTTTATTACACCAAAGCAAAAAATGTAGAAAAATGAAAAAGGGGAAGTTGATGATTAATGAGGCACAAACTTTGCGCGCTCTACTAGGGGGAGAGTCCCTTTGCGTTGGGTCTCCGGATTATCTGTGTCGGGCTACTGTGTGGCTCTCTGTTGTATTGTCATCTTGCAGTGCGAGTTGGTTCGAGACTAGATTCTACAAGAATCTCCCGAGGAGACCTTGTCGGACAATGTGCTTGATCTCTTCCTTCAACCGATTGCAGCCTTTGGTCATGTGGCCATGTCCATTATGGAAGTCACAGTACTGTGATTGATTTCCCATGTTTTATAAGAGTGCCTAGGGCCTGCGAAACACATTATTGTTGCAGATGGCAAGGAGCACATTGGTTCGGGTGGCGTTCAAGGTAGTGTAGTCCTGATGCTAATGTTGGGAACATTGCCCTCAATATTCCTAGATTTGAAGAAGCAACACTTTCAATGCTAAGTGCATAATGTATTTGATGGTATATCTACTTCATGTTTATACATAACACATTATAGTTGACTCTAAAACAGGTTTAGAGCAAATAAGGAATATACCGTTGAGAAGGTATATCAGTGTCAACTATATCATTGACATATCGTTGACAATAAAGACTCATCTCAACGATATCATGGAGATGACACTAAAAGCAGCGGGTCTCAGTGTCAAAGCTTATGTTGTTGATAATGAAAGATCTACTCAGCGGTACAGTTAAGAAGATTCAAATATAGCCACTGTAAGACGTAGGTATCAGCGCCAAAACTTATACTGCTGAGAATGAAGACAACACTCAGTGGTACCATGGAGTACATTCAAAATGTTATCGTTGAAGCCCGCACTGTTTAGCGGAAGTCAAAATTGGCGGTGGCACCGAAAGAAGAGATACGCTATTATGTTCATGTCCATGCCGATGACAAGAAGTTTCTAGAGGTCGTTGAAGTTCGTCAAAGACTATAAAGAAGAATTGTTAGGGCAATGGAACTTTGTTGTTACATAAGACCTAAAATCAAGAAGAGTTCCACAACGCTCTAAGTGAAGAAAGATTGTTCTTGCTGAAGGTTTACCGAAGAACAAGCAGAGTCGATAATCAGACTTAAGATTAATCTTCTTCCATCTGCAAGAAGAAGAAGATCAAGGGGGAGCAAGCCCTAACCTGTGCAACCTGAAGATCATTAAGTTCAGAGACCTGCTCCAGATCTTGCCATCAAGCAAGAACAACAAAAGCACTTTATTCTTCAGGGTCTATCTACAACTAGACTTCTATTGTAAACAATTCTATTTCTTCAACTGTATGATCTAATTTTAGATCTGAGCTGTAGGGCATCTGTGCCTGAGTTGTAGGGTTGTACTCCCAACCTGAGTCGTAGGACTTCTGTGAAAGTCTAAGTGTAGGACTTAAAGATAAGTCTGAGGTAGGAAACCTGGAGGGTTTTTGAGCTGTAGGAGTTAGAGTACTCCGAGGTAGGGATTTTGCCTGAGGTAGGATCTCTGTGTAGATTTGAGGTAGGTGACTACCTGGTCTCTGAGTGTAGGGTCTGTGTGCCAGAGGTAGGGTCTTAGAGGAGACCTGAGAAATCCCGAGGGATTTGTGTTGTAAGCTCTTTTGAGTTGAGTTTTGGAGGAGGTTGCCTAGTCTAACACATAGCTAGATAGGTGTAAAGGGAAAGCTGAAGTACCCAGACCTTGGGGAACCACTATAAATCTCAGTGTGTTTTTTGGGGGCTTGCTTTACTTTCTTATATTGTTGAAATCCATAAAGTACCAACTAAACTGCAAGACACATATTCACCGCCCCCTCTCTAGGTGAGTTAGACTACCTCTAACTATAAACTATCAAGTGGTATCAGAGATAGGTTGGTCAAAAATCAAGGGACTTGACAGTCTGACAAGAATTCTATAAGGGTAGTCTAGCCTTTCAACAGGTCTTCTAGTGAGCCTCATAAGGGAACGAGCTTTATGACGTTGCCCATATGCAAAAAAGAGACTTTTGGCATATGGAAGCAAAGGGTAAAGCTATTCATGGAAGCTTCTGACCCGAGGATCTACATAATAGTAAAGGAAGGACCATTCATCCCCATGAAGGCCTCTTCCACTAATAATGATCTAAAGGTTCCTAAGACCTATGCTGAAATGTCCAAGGATGAGATGGGGCTGGCTACTATGGATAAAAGAGCTAAGAATATCATAGTCAGTGCTATTTATGACTCCACCTTTCAAAATTAGGTCCAATGCCAAACTGCAAAGGAAATGTGGGACACTCTCATAGTGTACATGGAGGGAACAGAAGAGGTAAGGGACGACAGGAAATCCCTACTCAATCAATAGTATGAATCCTTCAAGCATAGCAGCAAGGACAATATAGTTGATTGCTATGAAAAATTCTTCAAGATAGTAAGTGAGCTGAGGACCTACGACAGAGTCTTCACTGATTATGACCTAAATGATAAGTTTCTTAGATCTCTAACAAAAGATTGGGACAACAAGGTCTGTGCAATATAGGGAAATGGGCAGCATGACCAAAATTCCTCCTCACACACTCTATGGCAAGCTGTTATCTTCTGAGATACAACTAAATTTCAGAAACGAGGAGGACAATGTTGCCAAATCTCACCTAAAGGTACTTAGATAGTGGGTGCTCAAGGCATATTAGGAACCGAGAGCCTACTAAAGGACTATACTCCTGTGAAGAATGGACCAAAGGTCATCTTTAGAGGCTCAGATAGAGGACTCACTAAAGGATATGGTATGATCTGCAATGACATAATCTCTATCACAAGGGTAGCTTATGTTGAAGGGTTGCAACACAACCTTGTAAGCATAAGTCAACTCTGTGACTTGGGATATGTCATTGAATTCCACAATGAAAAGTGCCTAATTAAGAAGTATATTGACTTAGAGGTTATCCTCTTAGGCACTAGGAGTGAGAATGTTTACTGCTTAGATTTCATTTGTAATAATTCATCTACTCTTCTGTGTCTTGTAGCTAATGAGAAAGAGTCCATTTGTGTTCAATGACACAAGAGACTTATTCACATTAGCTATAAGACAATTAGTTTGCTATTTTCTGAAAACTTAGTTAGAGATTCTCCTACGTTAAAATGTAATAAAGAGGGTCCATGTCATGCATGCCAAATGGGCAAGCAAACTAGGACCACCTTTAAGTGCTTAGCTCCCAAAGACTCTATAAGATGTATCTACTTATTGCATATGGATCAGTTTGGTCCTATGCCTATTCAGAGCTTAGGAGGGAAGTTGTATACCTTTGTGATTGTAGATGATCACTCAAAGTTTACATGGGTATTCTTCCTAAGGATGAAGTCAGATACCTTGAGTGTCTTCATGAAATTTGTCAAGGCAATCTACACGAGATGGAATGTTCTTTGGTCAAAGTGAGAAGTGACCATGGTACAAAATTTCAGTCTGGTTCCATGACAAAGTTCTGTGAAGAACTTGGTTTCACTCAAGAATTCTCTTCTCCCAGAACCCCACAACAAAATGGGGTGGCCGAGAGAAAGAATAGGACATTGATAGAGGCAGCCAGGACTATGCTGAGTGACTCTTCACTACCAGAATATTTCTGGGCTGAGGATGTTAACACTGTATGTCATGTTCTGAATAGGGCTTCTATCAGTAAAGTCCATAAAAAGACTCCCTATGAACTCATGAAAGGCAGAAAACCAACCATATCCTACTTTAGAATCTTTGGTTGCAAATGCTTTATTTTAAATAATGGAAAGTCTTACTTGACTAAATTTGTTGAAAAATGCAATGTTGGGACTCTTGTTGGATACAACTCACATAGTAGAGCATATAGGGTATTCAACAAGACCCAAATATGGAAGAATCCATGCATGTTATTTTAGATAAGACTAGCCTTATCTACAAGGGCTGGTCTAGTGTTCCCAATGATGCAGGTTCAAAGCTTAACATAGAATATTTGTCTATCCAAGACAAGTCAAGCTCAAACAGGTGTAATTCTCAAATTGATGTGCTCAGTGAAGAGTTTCAGCCAGTTGACATAACTGAAGAAAATGCTGAAGAGGAACAACCAGCTGAAATCATTTCAGTAGGACAACAAGGTGCTGACAGGATGCATGTACTAACTAGACATGTGAGGGACCATCCCAACACTCTCATAATTGGAGATGCAAGTCAGAGTCACCACCAGAAGCGGACTTCAGAATCAAGCTCTCTTTTTAAGCTTCTTGTCTCAAATGGAGCCTAAGAAGTTTGAAGATGCCAACAAGGATCCATTTTGGATAAATGCTATGCAAGAAGAACTCCAGCAATTCAAGAGATGCAAGGTCTAGAAGTTGGTTCCAAATCCACAAGGACACAACATAATTGACACCAAATGGATCTTCAGGAACAAGTTGGATGAACATGGAGTTATAGTAAAGAACAAGTTCAGATTGGTTATCGAAGGATACATGCAAGAAGAGGGAATTGACTTTGACCAAACTTTTACCCCAGTAGCAACGCTGGAGGCTATAAGGATGTTCTTATCCTATGCTGCATTCAAAGGGTTCAAAGTCTACCAGATGGGCATAAAGTCTATCTTCTTAAATGGTAATCTGAAGGAAGAGGTGTATGTAGAGCAACCCTCAGGTTTTGTACATCCAACCCTAACATCTCATGTTTATTTTCTTAGAAAAGCTTTGTATGGGTTAAAGCAAGCCCCTAAGGCTTGGTATGAAACCATGTTTAGTTTTCTCATTAAGAACAAGTTCTTAAGGGGAAAGATAGACAACACATTGTTCCTAAGGGAAACAAAGGGCAAGAGTCTCTTAGTCCAAATTTATGTTGATGACATAATTTTTGGGTCTACTGATGACAACCTTTGCAAAAGTTTTGCCAACCTTATGCATGGGGAGTTTGAGATGAGCAGTATTAAGACTCCAAGTGAACCACGCTGATGAAGGAATATTCATCTCTCAAACCAAGTACACTAGAGAACTAATTAAGAAGTTTGGGATGGAATTTGCTTCAACCATGAAAACTCCCATGGGATCAAATGTATCCCTGAACAATGATGAGAAGGGAAAATCTTTTGATTAATCCATGTATATGTGTATCATTGGATCCCTATTGTATTTAACTGCTAGTAGACCAAACATTATGTATACTACATATGTTTATGCTAGGTACCAAGCGTGCCCTAAGGAATCTCACTACACAACTGCAAAGAGGATTTTGAGATACCATAAGAGCAACCAATATCTTGGCCTATGGTACCCTAGGAGTAATGATTTTGAACTAATAGGATTTTCAGATGCAGATTTTGCAGGATGCAAAGAAGGCAGGAAAAGCACAAGCGGATCTTATCAATTCCTAGGTTGGAGACTTATCTCTTGGAACAGTAAGAAGCAGACTAGTGTGGCTATATCCACAGCTGAGTCAGAATACATATCTGCTGGGAGTTGTTGTGCACAATTGTTGTGGATTCAACATCAACTGGAAGACGATAACCTTAAGGTAAGTAAAACTCCCTTGTTTTGTGATTCCAGTGCTATTTCTATAGCTAAGAACCATGTATCACATAGTAGGACTAAGCACACAAAAATAAGGTATCATTTTCATTAGAGAACATGTTGAGAGTAGAGATATCTCTCTTGAATTTGTCCCCATAAAAACAAGTAACGGATATCTTTACTAAGCCAATAGATGAGGTAAAGTTCATTTTTTTTTTCAAAATTGAGTTAGGAATGTTAAATGTTGAGTATGTTATCTATATTATATCATTCTAGTTATCTGAATGAAATTTCATTCTTTGCAATAACCTTGATTAATATCTATCACTAACATGAGTCAATTAACCCATGTTCTATATTTATTTGTCAGTTGACTGATAGGTGGTGGTGATCAGCTGAGAAGACTAGCTAAGATGTTTAGCTGAGTGGAATAGCTGAGATAGTCTCAGTTATGTCGTGGAGACCATTAAGAATATATTCAACGGTGTATCTCTCCGTCTGCATTTCACACAACATTTTTTTAACATGGCAGACTGGCTGTGCCTTCTACATCGCATGCAACTTACACAACTAAACTATTGTGTGTGTTTAACTAACTTAATGATACTGCTGGGGCGGGTTTATCTTCAAAATTTTAATCAATCTCAGCCGTTGGATCAATTCTTGATGATAAATTAATAGGACGGCGCTTCTATATCCATTTAAATCAATTAAATAAATATGAAATGAACTGTCTATATAATGCCAAAGCTGTAACTGAGAACATAAACTTTAAACCCTAGAAAGCCGTCGACAACCTTCCGTCTTTCTCAGCTTCTCAGCGTCTAAGTTTCCTGAAGAAATGAGTCCAAAAGCGATTAAGATACTTCAAGAAGGGTATGAAGTAGTAAGGAATGGATTCCAACATGCTCCTGACGAGATTAAGGAGGTAATAAGAATGTTAGAGGTTGTCGGCCTCGAGTTTCTGCTGTCTGAACCAACCATAATTCTGAAAGATGAAGTCCTAGAGAATTATTCCAATGCTAAGCTCTCTTCATCATATACAAAAATAAAGAGCAAAGTGGGGGGAAGAGAAGATTAAGATAAACCCTAAGAGGTTGGCAAAAGCCTTAAACCTACCTTCTAAAGATAGTGAAGGAGAAGAGGAAGTATCTACCAAGGGTATTGAACAAGCACTGGATTGCTCTCAACTTACCCCTACTAGACAAGAACAGGTCTTCAGACATTGACTTTCGGGGTCAGGAAAGAGTAGCTCAAGATGAACAGCTAGCCAAGAGGAGAAAAAGAGATGGATTCATGTTGCATGAAGAATTTATGGCAATAAGGAGTCAAGAGCAGGCAACTGATCCTGATTATGAATATTGGAGTGATGATTCTCAGAGTATCATCATCAATGCATGTATCAATCATGGACAACTCCTAAAGAACATTAACAGTAGTTATCCTTCAAAGGAATGGATAAAGCATCTAAAGAGGCCATCTCTAAGAGAAAGAATTGTTAAAGAAAATTGGGTAAGGAGAAGCAATCCAAAGAGGATGCCATCCAAGCATATTCCCAAACCTTACTTGTATTTCAAGAGACAAGAAAACAAAGCTAAGAATGCTGAAAGAAGGGCAGCTGAACATGGTGAAGGATCAAGTCATGCTCACTAAAGAAAGAGTTCAAATTCTGTTTGACAAGCTCTCAGTGCCTTAAAACTTCTCAAAATGTATCTATGATAAACTGTAATGGATTTATGCTCTTAAAACTCTGGTTATATACATCTAAATATCAGGTCTGCTGAGATATACTTCTTAATGATCATGACAATATAAATTGCTAGTCATTTGTGATAGCATATTCCTGTTGCTATATCATGCCTGTACTGTGATTACATGACTAGCATGGTTTACTGTCATATTATGATTTTATGGTTAATTCACATTAGCATTGATGAGTGTTCTGCCTTCTTCAAATAGGGGGAGATTGTTGGGAACATTGCCCTCGATATTCCTAGATTTGAAGAAGCAACACTTACAATGCTAAGTGCATAATGTATTTGATGGTATATCTACTTCATGTTTATACAGAAGGTATATTAGTGTCAACTATATCGTTGACATATCATCGAGAACAATGACTCCTCTCAACGACATCGTGGAGATCACACTGAAAGCAACAAGCCTCAACATCAAAGCTTATACCATTGAGAATGAAGGATCTACTCAGCGATACAGATGAGAAGATTCAAATATAGCCACTGTAAGACGCAGGTCCCAGTGCCAAGACTTATACTCCTGAGAATGAAGACAACACTCAACGGTACCGTGGAGTATATTCAAAATGTTACCATTGAAGCCCGCACTGTTTAGCGGAAGTCAAAATTGGCGGTGGTGCCGAAAGCAGGGATAAACTATTCTATTCCTGTCCATGCCGATGACAAGTTGTTTCTAGAGGTCGTTAAAGTTTGTTAAAGACTATAAAGAAGAAATACTAGAGCAATGTAATAGTGTCATTATATAAAACCTAAAATCAAGAAGAGTTATGCGGTGCTCTAAGTGAAGAAAGATTGTTCTTGCAGAAGTTTTACAGAAGAACAAGCAGAGTCGATCATCAGACTCAAGATTGATCATCTTCCATCTGCAAGAAAAAGAAGATCAATGAGGAGCAAGCCCTAACCCGTGTTACCTGAAGATTATTTAGTTCAGGGACCTGCTCTAGATCTTACCATCAAGAAAGAACAACAGAAGTACATTATTCTTCAAAGTCTATCTACAACTAGAGTTATGTTGTAATTAATTCTATTACTTAAACTGTAGGATCTAATTTTAGATCTGAGTTGTAGGGCATCTGTACCTAAGTTGTAGGGCTGTACTCCTAGACTGAGCTGTAGGACTTATGTATAAGTCTGAGTGTAGGACTTATAGATAAGTCTGAGGTAGGAAACCTAGAGGGTTTTTGAGCTGTAGGAGTTAGAGTACTCTGAGGTAGGGCTTTTGCCTAAAGTAGGATCTCTGTGTAGATCAAAGGTAGGAGACTAGCTGGGTTTCTGAGTGTAGGGCCTGTGTGCCCGAGGTAGGGTCTTGGAGGAGCCTGAGAAATCCTGAGGGATTTATGTTGTAAGCTCTTTTGAGCCGAGTTTTAGAGGAGGTTGCCTAGTATAACACATAGCTAGATAGGTGAAGAGGGAAAGTTGATGTACCCAGACCTTGAGGAACCACTATAAATCTCAGTGTGTTTGTTGTGTGCTTGCTTTACTTTCTTATATTGCTGAAATATGAAAAGTACCAACTAAACTGCAAGACACCTATTCACCCCCTCTAGGTGAGTTAGACTACCTCTAACTATAAACTATCAGCTAACGAGTTATTTGGTCTCGACGGGGGCTGTCACGATGCTCATCATTCGACTTGGGAACTGGTAGTGGCTCTTTGTGTAAGACTCATTTTTCCATATTTCTCTTTCCTTTCCTTGGGCCACGCATCGGTCCGAGGGGAGTCTTACTGCCCAGAACTGCCGCCTTATGATGACACCAACTCACGGGTTAGTCCTCAGTACAAGACGCTGATCCTATCGGTTATATCAATCATCCAGGCTAACCATAATTTATAAGCAAGAGTAAGAGACATTTATACATTTACCACAAATCCACATCACACTGAATAATATATAAGGTCCAAAGTAGACATGTCCACAAATGAGATACAATAAGAAGAAAAAGGGGCTTATACCCAGTACATCAAAATCTCTCAAAATCTCTCGTATAAGTACTAATCTCTCACACTCACATCCATCTGAGGGAGTATCGTGGTGCACTGCATTAGCTCCTCATGCTCTATCTCCCTGCCCTGCTGCTCCTGCTCATGCTCCACGCACTCCTGGCTGTTATGTCCACATACGTTTGTTAGTAAAAAAACTAAGTGATTTCATCCACCCCCCCCCCCCCCCCCCCCCCCATGACTCCTAGGCACTGAATGGGAGGACAAAGAGAAAAGGGTATACAAAGCAGAATGACAAAGCAGGTGACATGACTATCACTAACATTGTAAGGTATATTAATATATAACAACACTAGTTGTTCTACTATATAAAGTAAAGTAAATATATACTAGTAATTCTACTAAGTAAGTACTGAAAAGTTAGGAGTAGTAAGTCAATAAAATAAATGTAGCTATCTACCATCACAAAAAGGTAACTTAACTTATATGAATGTCCATACAGACATATAAGTTAAAGTTCGGGTTGCATAAGTAACTCACCATATAAAAAGAGTCCATACTAATTTTATATGATGTGGATCTTGTTGTATGTAATGATTATGATATGCGTATGAATATGAATGCAATGCAATGTTATGACCCACACTCACCAATGAAACTCTCACACACAACTCTATGTACATAGACCTTTAGTTCCCCTTATTTCGGAGGTAGCTAACCTCTCAAGCACCCCCGTCGTGGCCCAACAGAGGCAGGGGAATGGGTACCTCCCCACCTAGGTGGGTATACACACTACCAGACCTAGGCCTTCTCATACGCCTCAACTCATTGGGTAATGTGAAGCCTCTACGCACTGTTGCTGGAATCTACCAGTCTTTTAGGCTAAGTGTAGGGTTATTAGGAAAGTGTCCCGTGGACACCAACTGAGCTGGCCCTCTAAACCACTACTACTTTCCAAGTCAATGTACATTCATCGGTATGTCGATTGGACTAGTACCGAAGACCCGCCACATCTTATGCATATGCAAATGTATCACCTCAACTACACTGAGCCTCCAGCTCTTAGGACTAATCATTCCTCTATTTCACAACCATACCGAGCCTTAGCTCGCATGACTAATCGGTTCTATTTATCACAACCAAAAAGAGCATTAGCTCCCCGGGCTATCTAGTCCTTCTCAAACCTCGACATCCCAGAGGGATGCAACTTGTTTCTTGTATATCATTATTCATCTTATTCTTTACTTAGGGTTAATTAGACTTAGAGATTTAGGGTTGGACTTCCCGAGGTTTACCAGGTGAAGGGCTCGCATGGGTTCTAGGAGGTATGATGGGGTTACATCCCAAACCTCCCTTTCTCAAGATATTTAATCTTATTAGTGACTACCCTTCTTTAAAGCCCTCTCTCAATGTTACTCTTATTAATCTAAGATAGATTTATAACTCTTGTAGGGGAGAGTTGATCTATTACTTGGACTCCAATTATTCACAACTCCCCTTAATGTCGATGCACTATATCACTCATCACCACTTGAGTAATTGACCTAGGACTCAATTCAGAAGTATATCATACTCTAAAGATGTTGCTAACCCATTTATAATCAGGTCCTAGGTTTATCTTCAATGTTTACTCACTAGCCTACATTTTGTTAAACGCATCTCATTTTTAACTTTATAATCAAAATAAGTAATATAAACCTCAACCCTACTAATCTATATGCTCGAATATTAAATCCAGAGATGCAACAAGATTACACTAATGTTCTATCAGGAATATATCATTTTCTAAACTGATTGAAGTCTCGAATAATTCACAAATTGAGATGTGACTTAATTTAAATTTAAATCAATACTATAAGGAATATGTGCTCCAAAACTTCTACCAATTTTTGGAGCTTATCTAAGTGTTGCCCTAATGTCATATTACAGATCTCATCCAATTTCATGGTGATATTGCTGGTCGAATCAATAAATCATGTTTTTGTTATACGCAGACCATATTCATTAATGCTTCTAATCATGTTATTTATGAAGAGACTATCATAATTTCAAGACTAGTGCATCTAAAATTAATTCTAGAGGTTCAACATGATATAAAATATGGTCTACCAAAATTTCAGAGATTTTCCATTTAAGTTGGGCCCAGTAAATAATTTCATTAAATATTAGGCAATATCCAATATTGTACATGAAGTACATGAATTTGATGCCCAAATATTCCAAATAATTTTTCCAGAGGTTTATCATGATTCCAAATAGTATTTATCAGAGATTGGCCATTTTCCAATAATAATATATTCACAAATATTCATAATTGTCTAAGTGTGACAAACCAATATTTACATATGAATTACATGAAATATACTTCCCAAAATTCTAAGAAAATTACTAGAGGTTTATATTGCTCTAAAAAGTGACTAGCCAAAATATTGAAATTTTCCAGATTAATCTAGCCATGATTATTTCATATATTCACATGTGATGTAAATCTAAATAGATACACTAAAGGGAAGGGGAAAGGGCACAATTATTTCATTAATTATTTGATCACAATTATTTCATTAATTCAAAAGTGTGATATATGTGATATTAATGAAAAACTTAGTAATATTAAGTCCAAAAATCCCAATTTCTCCAAAAGTGATACATTCAATCATAATACATGCATGGTTAAAATTTCATTGACATAAAAAATGCCATTTGGGAAAAATACACTAAATATAGTTTTGTGCTAAATGCACACCATTACCAAACCTACATGATTCATGCAAGTGGAATACAACCACATGCAAAAATCAAAATGGTCCATAATTTTGATAAGTGGAATATGATGACCTAAATAACAATCAACCATAGATTTGAGTCATTTTGAAGTTGTTTAACCATGTATATCACATATACATGCATAATTAAATTTTTACCTAAATCACTGAGAAATGCCCTCCAAATTTTGTTTTTTAGATCGAAACTCTATCTAGGTACCCCTCATGCATGTCCAAAATTTTAGACCCATGGCATTAGTCAATAGTTAGGAATTAACAATTTAAGGTCTAGGCGACCTTTAGGACACCTCCCAGAAAACAAAGATTCTGGGGGATGCAGGGCACCAATTGAGGTGATTTAAAATTCCTTGCAAAGTAGGAACAAAGGGCTACAAATTTGATGTTCATCACTAAACATAGCATCGGCCTTTAAGTGACCTTAAATCAAGTTGCAACATGCTGCAATAAGTGTGACAAAAATGTTGATAATGTTATAGTTTATAAAAATAACTATAACACAAATCTTGAAGCAGATCCAATGAATTCTGGGTCGTCTTCTTCCTCTAGCTGATGGGTAAGGGGATTTTGAACTTGTTTTGGCCAATACTCCTTCCACAGTCCATCTTTCTTCACGAAATAAGTTCCTATAACTTCATTTTGAAGCAATGAATCGATTGGAACTATAATTACGACAAACCATGTCCTAAATCCTGATTTCTAGCATGAGTATTTTCTCCCACTCGACCATGAATTTTGAAATCAAAACCTCAGTCGAGGCTCGATTCTCATCACCTAAAGATCTATGAGGATAGCACAGAGGGAGGGGGGGGGGGAATGCACCTTGTTTTAAGCTTTTCGATGGGGATTTGCCTTAGGTCCCATAGCCGACCTTTCTCCAAGCTCTCTATATCGATTCTGTTATACACCACCAAATATTTTAATTCAAAACTTGATTTCTACTGCTTAGACCCTTCTAAAGATGATGGAAGGCTCAAAATGGAGTGGGGAGGGCTCTATGTTGAATTATCATTAAGGCATGGACAAACAACATATAGGATGCTCCTTCTAGCTAGCATTTGGCATCACTACAACAAACTGCACCTGTTGTAAGGACTGGAATGTAACTGAAACACAGTTTGTTACTAATAGTTATATTTAGTAACAAAGTTTTTTTGTTGTTACAAAAACTAACTTTGTTGTAACGAATATTTTAAATTTTGTTACAATAATAATTAATTCGTTACTATAACTATAAGTATTTGTAACAACACCAATGTTCCGTTACAAATAGAAAACTTTTCTCACAATAAGTATCAATTGTAACGACATCATGAAAGTTTTTTGTGACAAAGACATTGTCCTTACTAAAAGTAATATTTTATTATTAAAGTTTTGTTACAAAAAATATATCATATTTTATTTTCAATTTTTGTACAATTTTATTATCAAAGTTTTGAATTATTATTTTTTTTTGAAAAAAAAAATTTGTATGCGCGCGACAGTACCCCGCCTCGATAGTGCTCTAACGCGACGACAGTACTCCTACAGCTCACAAACATCTGTGCGCGGTTGTCGTAGATATGTGGTACTATTGCGACATGTATTTTTGCGCGTACGGATTTTTTTATAAATCTTTAACTTTTTATAAAAGTTTTTCTGCCTCTCTCCCATGCAGCTCTATCTCTCTCTCACATGAATGAATGAAATATACGGATGAAAATTTTCCTCCATAAAATTTTGAACAAAACAAAACTAAAAATTAAAAATATATTAAATGTAAAAATGAATGCAAATTAATATGACATTAATTTTTTAATATAATTTTGGAATTAAAATAAAGTCACGCACGAACCCCGTGCACGCAAATGCACTCTCGCGCGCACGCAAATGCACTCTCGCGCGCACGCAAATGCACTCTCGCACGCACGCAAATGCACTCTCGCGCGCACGCAAATGCACTCTCGTGCGTGTAGTTTTCCTTTTTTTTGCTTGAGAGCTAGCGCGTATTTTGCATGTGTCGGGGCTCAAACACAAACACATGCACACACACACAGACACGGAGAACCAAACACACAAACATCCATTTGCGAGTTGTAGCAATGTCTTTCACGTACGACCGCCGTCGTTGTCTCCCCTCTCTTCGACGGTCGCCGCCGCCGTCACCTCTCTCTTCCACTGCCGCCGCCATCGTCGTTCTCTTTCTCGGCCGTCGCCGCGCGCCATTCTCTTCCTCTAGTTTATTAAGTTTTGTCTATTTCCTTCCCTCTCACATTAATGAAATATATGGAGGGAAATTTCCCTCCATAAAATTTTGCACAAAACAAATTAAACAATTTAAAACATATTAATATAATTTTTGAATAAAAATAACGATCGCGCACTGGCCCCGCATGCACGCATATTTTTTCATTGTGTGCAGGGGTGAAATAATTGTACCCTTCGAGCGCCCATTTTTCGCTCGAGCACGTGCTTTTCACTCAGATGCGCGTTTTATTTCCCGAGCACACGTTTTTTTTTCAGTCGCGCGCATTGCACTAGCTCTATCTTTTTTGCTCGGGAGCATAAATAAATTTGTCAGCGCACACGTTTTTTTTCTCGGGAGCTAGCGTTTTAATGAAAATATATGTCATATATATATATATTGATTGATGGATGACACTTGCTTTAATGAAAATAAATGTGTAATGAAATTCATAAATGCATGTCAAATCAATTCATAAATACAACGCGTTGTTCAATAAAATTTACTTTTTAAATAAGATTTATGTTTTTTAAAGGCTAAATGGTGATTTCAGTCCCTAACCTTTACCCACTTTATGATTTCAGTCCCAAACTTTTTTGCTTTAGAATTTCAGTCCCTAACGTTTCCTAACTTTATGATTTAAATCTTACTTAACACCTATATAACGGAAAAAATATTTAAATAGTTAAAAACAACATTTAAACCGTTAAAACTTTATTTAAATAGTGAATTGTTTAAAAATTGCTGCATTTAAACACCCCGCCCTCTCCCGCAAGAACCACGCCCGTCTCCCCCAAGAACCCCTTCGTCTCGTTGGAGCTCAAATCGTCGGAGGTGAAGCAATACGATGCCTGCGCGCCAGCGCCGCCTGCTAAATGTGTTAACATTTGACTTCTAAAGCCTCCCAGCGCCGCCTTCGTTTCTTCCTCCCAGCGCCGCCTTCGTTTCTTCCTCCCAGCATTGCGGCGTTTTAACAAGCGCCGCGTAAAAAACGCCGCCATATATCTATTTTGTTGTAGTTTTTAGAGCATTTAACTGTGTCAAATGTGTGTGAAATTCTAGTTTGACTCTTCTCCTCATCCAAGTTTTTTTTTAAATAGGAATTAAGGACATGAAGGGAATATGATTCCAAAAATTTTGCTGTTGAGGACTGAATATTGGCATGCTCTGGCATAATTTTAGAATATTTTTGTTGATTTTTTGTTCAAGGACTACTCCCCGACTATTTAAAATGTATCCAAAAAAACAGCACTAAATATTGGCATGCTTTTTCGTGAGTATTGAAACAGCTAAAATAACAATTTTTAAACAATTCACTATTTAAATGCAGTTTTTAATGATTTAAATGTTGTTTTTAACTATTTAAATATTTTTTCCGTTATATAGGTGTTAAGTAGGACTTAAATCATAAAGTTAGGAAACGTTGGGGACTGAAATCCTAAAGCAAAAAAGTTTGGGACTGAAATCATAAAGTGTGTAAAGGTTAGGGACTGAAATCACCATTTAGCCTTTTTTAAAATAAGAATTACCCCCGCTCAATTTTGTCCGCTCTCAGGAGCTCGATCAACTGACAGTGCACATGAGGCCCATGTTCCCCGCTCGACAATACCCCCGCCTCGACATTGCACATGAGGCCTTGGTTCCCCGCTCTCAGGAGCATGATGCATGAAATACATGAAGTACGTATACAACGCACATTATGCATGTTTAAGTTTATGATATATATCAGTCTTATCTATATGCACGTACACACCCATAACCATACACTTGGTTATGTGCGTACTCCAATGATATGGGTAGTTTGCTATGCACACATGCACCCATAATCATGCACTACTTGGGCCGGGGGCTATGCGCACCGGTACCCATGATGGCCGGATATATATTTTGCTATGCGCACATAACTATATGCACACACCCATTCATATGTACGATGGGGTATTTCGCTATGCGCTATAACCATATGCTTGGCTATGCACACCCCCATGATGGGGTATTTAATTATTATGAGCACCACGCATAACTACGCTTGGCTATGCACGCGCACCCTCATGATGGGGGTGTTTTGCTATGCGCATACTTATAATCATATGCTTTGCTATGCGCATCGCCATAATAGGGTATTTTGCTATGCGCACACCCATCACCATACAACTGACTATCCGCACTCCCATGGTCGGGAGACGGCTGTGGCAGACGGTGAACCCGGCGTCGACATCAAAACATATACAATCTTCTGTTAAAGTTCTAATACTGATATTTTTGATGGTAGTGAAGTTATATTGATGATAGCGACAATCTCGATCGTAAGCTTGATACGAGTAATTAAATATATATATATATGAATGTGTTCACTGTGGATATTATATATGTCTCCACAAACATACATAACTGTTAGGGTCGGCATACATACGTACATCATATAGCCATGTATTCTTTGGCCTGTAACTCAATGATCTTGTCAAATGTTATTAGTTATGGAATACCCTGCAATCATACCAAGATATTTCTTTCTGTATGGAGAATATGTTTATTTTGACCGATGAGGCGTTAGGTGAATGTTCCAATATTGTAAGTATCATGAGTTGCGTAATGATAAAGATGACTGCATCGATCAATGACGAGTCGATTAAACAAAGTCTAAGATGAGAGATCATAACCTCATATCAAATGCTCCTACATATATGAATTTTGCGTTTACCTTCAAAAATAGCAACTATTTTTGTTGGTGCAAAAATAACAATGAATTGTTTTGTTACAAAATACATGTTTTTAAATAAAAATAAAATATACATTTCCAAAATTTCCATGCTTTGCGGCACTTTTAAAAATAATATATACATTTTCAAAAAAAATATATATATACAAAGTAGTAATACGAGGCATTTTTTGCGGCACTTATAAAAAGTCGTACGTTATAGAATTTACAATACGTGGAATTCACCGCTTTTTAATAAAAGCGTCAACAAAAACATAGGTCATTGCACATCACTTCCTTTTCATTATCCACTCATTTTCGCTTTCCACCACTTCAATCCCCTTTCATTCCCGCAAGAATCAAGACCATTGCAGTTTATCTATATTATATAACAGAATATGCATATTTGGTGAGAACACAAATTTGTTACTCCTATAAAATAGAGATATGACGACATTTTTATGCGCTTTTACAAAACCACTAAAAATTATATTTTTGATATAAAATTGGCGACATTTTTATTAAAAAAAATAAGCGGGAAAAATATTTACATAACGGCAAACCAAAAAAAAGAGGCAAAAAAAAAAAAAGATTATGCTACTTCTTAAACATTTAGCACTTTTCTTTTACCAAAATTTGAATCTTTATTTGAAATCCCAAAATTATGACCCCTAAAATGCTTGGCGGCAAAACTCCCGCACATTTCTTTTTCTTTTAAGTTCTAAGCACACTTCGATCGGCGCTGAAACCCTCCTCGCCCACGACTCCATCGCACATTCTCCGCCGTTCGGCTTCTCTAAACTCCTCCCACGAAGAACCAGCGACTCCATCTTCCGCTCCATCGCCGACAAAGCGTCGACGTACTCCTCTCAGACGCATCATCTCTGCAGGCAGCGGCAGCTCACACTCTCCGGCCCCGACTCCTTCCTCGGCAGTTCCGGCGAGTTCTTCAAACCCTCCTCGCAGATTCCGACTTCTTCAAACCCTCCTCGCAGACTCTGACTTCTTCAAACCCTCCTCGCAAACCCTCATCATCTTCCTCGCATTTAACTACTCCATCTTCTTCTCAATCTGCAGTCACCAGGGGAACTACGGTTGCTGCGTCACCAGGGGAACTACGGCTGCTGCGACTGTAGAGGTATGTGATCTTTGGTTGTCAAAATAGAGAGCTTCAACCAACTCAAAGATCATAGAAGGTAACTTTCCATGGCCACCTCTCTTCAAGCTCCCCTCTCTCTCTCTCTCTCTGTCTACGCTTTTGCTCGGCATTCCAGGCTCCTTTATACAGCAACCCATCTGAATCTATTTTAGGTTTCAACTACTGCTTCCATCCACGGAAACCTGCTCAATCATTTTCAGCTTTCAACATCGCTATTCTGGTTCCAAATTTCAGCAACTCCTCTTCGCCGACTCAACTCCAAACCCTACTGTGTCCCCTCGATAGCTACTCCTTCGCCAACTCAAGTTCTCGCTCCTACCCTCATCCCAGTCGGAGTCGGACGTCCAAGCAGCCCACCCCCTTCTGAATCTCGCTCACCCCCTTCTAAATCTTCCTCCTCCCCTCATTCCGCCGTAGACAACCAAGCAACCGCCTTCACCAATAGATTTTGGCTTGCAATTTGCTCCCAAGCTTCCTAGGCTCCACATTGCTGTTCACTTCCTCCTTCGTTTTACCTCCAGAAAACCCTAAGAACAGGTATTAACAGCTGCATTCTAGCCCTATATGAAATTTGTTTTGGGTCTTACATTGCAGTGCATCTCTGTTTTTGGTTTTACAGTAAAAGTTTATGTTCTATTTTCAATAATGGTATTACAGAGATGTTCTATTTTCCGGGTAGTCAGACGACCAAGCAGCCCACCCCCTTCTAAATCTTGCCCACCCCCTTCTAAATCTCGCTCCTCCCCTCATTCCTCCGTCGACGACCAAGCAGCCGCCTTCACCAACACCTCAGATTTGGGCTTGCGATTTGCTCCCAGGCTTCCTAGGCTCCACGTTGTTGTTCACTTCCTCCTTCGTTCTACCTCCAGAAATCCCTAAAAAAGGTATTAACAATTGCATTCTAGCCCTATATGAAATCTATTTTTGGTCTTACATTGCAGTGCGTTTCTATTTTTGGTCTTATAGCAAAAGTTTATGTTCTGTTTTTAATAAAAGTATTACAGAAATGTTCTATTTTTCTGGTAGTGTAGTTTGTTTTTCAATCCTTCATAGTAAAAGTTTCATGTTCCATTTTCAATCAGCGTGTTTTCAATGTTTTTAAAGAAGTAGTTTAATGATCAGTTTTTTTAAGCATTCCAAGGTAAAGGCCCTGAAACTTCTCCTGCTGATCGGTTGAAATTTTTTATAAATGTACTGTTTCAGCATCTTTTTTAATCTAATTTAATGTTATGTTTTTTAAGCATTCCAAGGTAAAGGCCCGCACACTTTTCCTTCTCCATTTGACCGGTAAAGGGGCTAATGTCATGCATCTTTCTCACCCGACTGCTGCAACTCCCTGATCTGCTGCAGGTTTTGAAGTCCTTACCTTGTAGATATCAAACTCCCTACTCGACTTCTCCATCTGAAATTGGTTAGTTTCTAAGTTTGATTACTCTACATGTATATATTGCTTAGTACTGCATCATTGATCATTCTTTGAGTTCTATTTCTTTTCATTTTTTTGTATATGCCATTGCTGGAGAGGTTAATGAGAATTGCTAACATGACATGCTTATGTTCTTTTTACCTGTTCCGGGCACTGCATGATTTATCTCCAACATTGCTTAAACTAGATTTTTGAGAAGATGATAATTGGTATTTTCAACGATTTCTCACCATCGCATTGCACGACATGATTTATCTCCAACGAAATTATGTGCAGTTTGGGAAAATTGCAGCTAAGTGTATGTGTCAGTGTGTGAGTGCGTGTGTGTTGTTTTTAAGAGCTGTGTAGTAAAGGGAGTGAAATGTTAAGTGCAGTGAAGTGTGTGTGTGGTGTTTTTACAAGTTGTGTAGTGAAGTGTGTGTGATGTTAAGTGAATTGAAATGTCTGTGTGTATGTGTGTGCTATTTTTAAGAGTTGTGTATGTGTGTGTGATGTTAAGTGCAGTGTGTGTGTGGTGTTTTTATGAGCTTTGTATGTGCGCGTGTGATGTTAAGTGCAGTGAAATGTGTGCATGTGTGTGCTATTTTAAGAGTTGTGCAGTGAAGTGTGTGCGATCAATGTTAAGTGCAGTAAATTATGTGCGTGATGTACGTTTTAAAGAGTTGTGTAGTGAAGTGTGTGATTTTAAGTGCAGTGAAGTGTCATTAACAGGTGATCTTAATTTCAGAACATTACAACTAAACATTGAACTCCCTCATGATCTTAATTTCAGTGTGAACTAAACAACGGGCGGCAAGTGTGTGTTTTATTGTACGCTTGTTTAATGTGGTGTGTATGGATTATGTATGTATGGATGTGAGTTTGTATGAATGTTTCTGCTCTCATTTATTTGTAAGGTGATCTTAATTGCTCTCTTTTATTTGTAGGGTGCTCGAGCATTGACCGACAAGTAACGAAAGATTCATTAGTCAGAAAATGATGGACGATTCATTTTTCGAAAAATGACAGAAGATTTATTAGAAACATGTTGATCTTGTAATGTAATATTGTATTATTTTAGAAGAGATGATAATAAATTGTACTCTATGTAATACTTTTTGGTGTGACTAAATATATGTTGATCTTGTTACGAAATATTAAATATGTGTGTTTTCAAGATTATTATTTGTAATAAAATCTCGGGTATACAAAAAATAGAAATGGAATATTTTTGATATATAAAGGAATTGGTTGTAGTAAGAAGAATGGAAAACAAATGTAACGATTTTTTCGTTACTATTGTTTAATCTATTGTAACGAAATAATGTTTATTATACTTTATTGTAACGAAGTTATTTTATTTTTAGTGAGGAAAAAAAAACATTTGTAACGAAATAGTTGTAATCATAACTCTTTTTTTGTGAGAAAAAAATAACATTCGTAACGAAATAATATTTATTGTGACCAATTTATTGTGAGGAAGAATCTCTTTTTTGTGAGAAAGTATCATTTGTTACAATTACTTTATTTGTAACGAAATGCATACATTCGTTACAATAACCTTTAGCGTCGAACTTTAGAGGAGGACCGTTACTTAAAGTTTTTTTCGTTACCAAAGAGTTTTTGTAACGAATTTTGGCACTTATTGTAACGAATTAGGTCCTTACTATAAGTGCAGTTTGTTGTAGTGCATGGGGGATAGCTGGTTTCAGCTGAGGGCTTCATGAGGGGTTTAGATGAGTCAATTGGGAGGGGAATTGAGTGCAAAGTGGAGCTCCTTCCATGAATCTTGTTGGATCTGTAGGCGCACTTAGAGGGGGGGGGGGGGGGGGGGGGTGAATAATAAGAGATTGAAATAGTGCAAAACTAAAACAAATCAAGTGAAATAAAATAGAGGCATGATTTTATTAATATGAAATGTAAGATTACAAAACTTGACTTCTTATAACGCTAGAAATCGAAGGCGTAGAATTAAAATGTCTTTTCGTTTTCAATCCCGACTCGTATCCCCACGAACTGGTGGCTTTAGCCTATCCTTCCCGGATACGGCCTCAAGCCGCTCTAGCCAATCCTCCCTCAAATATTACCTCGAGCACCCCCTAGATCTACACCCTAGACCTAGTCTCCAACACGAGGAAAATTTCTCCCTAAGTCCTACCCAGATCTAGTCGCCAACATGAAGCAAATTTCTCCCTAAGTCCTACCCAGACCTAGCCGCCAACACGAGGTGAATTCTCTAAACAGTTACAAAAGATATGAAATAAAATAGCAACCATAATATTAAAAACTCCCTCTAAGAAACTTCTGAAGTCGGAGACGAGAGATGGATGTAGAATATGCCAGGTTGAAGCGATTGCCCTTCGGATATAGAGTGACGAAGTCCTCCTTCAGAAACTCTCTAAGCTTTTGGTGGGAGATCAACTCTCGGCAGAATAAGGACCTGGAATTTTGGCACTAGACCTCTCTCTAGGATGTGTATTCAAAATGAGAGAATGCGTCCTTTTTATAGCCTTGGAGCTAGCGCCTGCGCTACCACCGACACTATCCTAGTTTAGGAAACATTCTCCGCGTACGTATCTTCATTCCAAGGATACCTTTCCAAAAATCCTCTTGTTCTCCACGCTACCGACGACGCTATCCACTACCACCTGGTGCTATCGCCTTCTATACTTGCCCCTGAACTTGCCTAATCAGAGCTAGCGCCCGCGCTAAGTGCTACCTGCTAGTGGACAAGTTGGAATTCTGGCTTCAAACCTTGGGGCAACCTTCTTATGTTATCCTTGAGTCATATGGCTTGGTTTCCTACACACTTAAGCACACAAGATCAAATACACATAGGATTTGTTATTCTCAAACCTAGAAGATGCGGAAGACCATGTTCCAATAAATCCCCCTCTTTGTCTCATTCAAAATTAGGGGCTTTCCCAAATTACACTTGAATGCCACTAATTTCCTAAAATTGGAGGGTAAGGTGGGTAATTGGGTTCATGGGCTGCAGGATGGGCTATCCGTGTGGGCTTTAGGCCATTGAAATTAGGTTAGCCCTTTGAAAATCCATATTTAAGTCAATTTGACCCATGTTGACTTTACATGGTTGACTTGGTCAACTGATGGTGGGGTTGACTCCATTTGATGGTCATGGGTCCCGTGGAACCACTCAAGGTTGGTTGGGCCATGGTGATGCCAAGATTGAGCTAATTGATCCATTTAGGGCTGATTTGGGTTAAGCTGACCCAAAGTTGACTTTGGTCAATTTCATGAAATTAGTTGATCCCAATGAGTTATTATTGACCTAATGGCATCCCTTAATGGTTAGGAGGGTGTGGTGATGTCAATTTGGTTAATTGAAGTCCAATTGAGCCATATTATGGTTAATTGAGCTAGTTTAATCTAAGTTTGACTTTGGTCAAATTGGGTGATTTGGTTGACCCAATGATGAGATCCATGGTCAATTGACTCATTATTAGGGTTATAAAGCTATTGCCAATTGAAGTCTAATTGAACCAAATTAGGGTAGGTTGACCTATTTTGATCTTAGTTTGACTTTGGTCAAACTGCCTAATTTGGTTGACCAATTCATGTGGTCTACAATCAATTAAGTAACCCCTAGGGTTAGGAATGTTGTAGTGAGGTTAACTTAACCAATTGAAGTCCATTTGTGTCAGGTCAGGGTTGGTTGACCTAGTTAGGCAAGGGTTCCCTATGTGAGATCACCTTGTCACCTAGGCTCCAAGGTCAATTCCTTGCCCTAGGTCACATGTCATGACATTTGTCATGACCTAACTTACATCAGGGGCATAGTAGGAATATGGATGTTATCCATGGTCCCTCTTTCTCTTCGAGCTTCCTTCGAATCATTGTCGCTGTGCCCAGATTGCTTTGTCTGTCGCGATTTGATCCTCGACTCGGTGGATGAGGTCGGGGTAGCTAGGAATTATTCCCTCATTAACATCAAGTAGAATTTACCTGGTCGGAGCCCTCTGAGGAAAACACCGCCCTGGAGCTCGGGGTCAACCCCTGGAATATATCGAGCCTCTGTAGTGAAGCGACAGAAAAAACCCTGAACGATTCCCCCTCGATCTGTCAGATCCCAAAGAGGTGAGAGTGGTCACGAATGATCCTTCGGTTGACAATAAATTGGTTCGTGAATAAGTGGGTTAATTCTGTAAAGATATTGATTTCTCCCTCTTTCAGGGAATGGAACCATGTTCGATCTAGTCCCCCCAGAGTCGTCGGGAATACTCGACATAGGAGCTAGTCTAGAGCATCATAGATCCGCATGATAGTTGTGATGTGGCTGACATATTCTAGAGGGTTACCCGACCCATCAAAATTCTTGAAGTTTGGGAGCTTGAACCAGGGCAAAACGGGACGCGTCAGGACCTATGGAGATAGCATGAACATGTGGTGAATGGGGTGTTGCACGTTTGCATCTTGGTACACCCTTTCCCATATTCCTCCCCAATCATGTGTCTCACTTTCTCATGGGTGCGCCTCCTGTTGGCCTGGTTGACATCCAATTCTGAGAGGCGGGGTTCTGAAAGGGGCGGTAATCACTTGAGATATACTCTAGAGGGGGTGATTAGAGTAATTTAATTTTTATGAGAAATTAATTTAACTGTTTTACACAGTTTCAATTATATCACAATCATAACAAGTAATAAATAACAGAAGTAAAGCAGAAAAAGATAAGCACAAAGAAGAGGCACACAACACAGACAACATAAGCTTTTATAGTAGTTTTCCAATAAATTTGGGTACATCTACTCATCTGCCCACAAGTAGGATTCCACTATTATGGTGTGATGATTTTGATAAGGATCCTAAGAAACCATGAAGTTGTTGATAAGGTCTCCACAAACCAAGTTTGTTGTTGATAAGGAAGCTCAAGAAGGAGTTGTTGACAAGGTCTCTCCAAAACTATGTGAGCAATTGATAATGAAGCTCAACCAGGAGTTGTTGACAAGGCCTCCCCAAAACCAGTTAGAATCTGAAAGTGCACAGTATAACCTCTGAGTATTCTCTAGGGGGGGGGGGGGGGGGGTGAATAGAGATTTAAAACTTTTACCCTAATTATCCACACACAATAATAAACTATTCCAATAACTTTGCAATCAACACAACCAACACAGAATAAAGTAAACATAGAAAATAAAAAATAGTAAACAGTAAAGGGACAACACAGAAAAGCGAACATAGAAGACACATATTTTTATAGTGGTTCCCCAAAATGTGGGCAATCCACTTTTCTACCACCTTGTTAGGATTGCACTATCTAGTGCCTGTGTCTTTTGATAAGGAGACTCTCAGAACTAGCACTGAGTCTTTTGATAAAGAGACTCCTAGAACCATACACTGAGTCTTTTGACAAGGGGACTCTTAGAACCACTGAGTCTTTTGATAAGGAGACACTTAGAACCAACTGAATCCTTTGGAGAGGGATTCTTAGGACTCTTTCTCCGTTACAGAATAAAGACAGAGAAGTAAAGGAGAAGAAGAAGAGAAGAGAAGAGAAGAGAAGAGAAGGATTTTGTTGTATGAATCCTTCTACAACTATCACACAGATTGCTGTCTTTTAATGCTCTTCAGGATCTGTATGTAATGAACTCTTGCTTATTGTAGAGAAGAATGCAAGAATTTTTTTCCTTGTGATCCTAATGCTCTCCTTACTCTAGATGGCTTTCTGCTGTAGATATAGAGGAAGAAGAAGCAGAGCTTTTGATTCATGTACAAAGATGTTCTACTGTTCTTTTTCTGAGAGGAAGTTTGAGGAAGAAGAAGAAGCAGTCAACTCAATGATTCTGATTGTTGCATTTTTCTTCCTCTGTCTAAATACTTATTCTTTGTCGAATAGTATTTGAATTTCTTTCCTCATCTGTTCTGTCCTTAGAAGGAATATCCTTTGGACAAAAGTATTTCTTTCTATTTCTGTTTCCCGACCCGTCAATCTATTTTGAATAACTTCTAAGAATGTCTTTTATTGTCTCTCTTGAATACTCCATTCCATTCTTGGCAATAAACGAGCCGTTAGAAGTTAGACTATAGCCTTGGATACCTTCTGGAAAAGCATAAGAAAGGACAACACAAAACCTTCAATTTCTGTCTATATTCGACGCTACGTCAAATTCATTTTCCCTCTATTCGACGCACCTCTGAGTTCTTATAAAAGCCTCTTCGAAATCCTTCTTAGCTCTGACTAAACTTAGATGTTGACGTTACGTCGAATCCTTATCGACATATCCATCGAGTTGCAGAATTGGAATGAACTTGATCTTCTGCATCGAATTCAAATCAAAGTTGCGCCGACTTCTGATATTTCTTTGATAGACTCTTCTTCTGCGTCGAGTTTAAGTCAAGGTTGCGTCGACTTCTGATATTGCTTTGACAGACTCTTCTTCTGCATTGAAACCATTTCGATGTTGCGTTGACTCACTTATACTTCGACTTCAGTCTGAGTTTCTTCTACTTGTATTCGAAGTTACTTCAACTTTTATTTGAAGTTGCGTCGACTTCTGTTCGACGCAAGTTTAACTCAATTGATTTTTGTGCTTGTTTTGGTCAGGTCTTAACACTCTAGTGTGAGTGTAATATCCTAGGAAATCTAATTACCACATTACCCTCAATATACAATATAGGTAAGACATCCTAGATTATGAAATCACTTTAAGACAGTTTGTAAGATAAACCACAAGGGTGTTTTTCCCAACAATCTCCCCCTATTTATCTTGGCAAATTTTACAATTTGTTTAAGTGATTTTAGTCATACATAAATGAAAAATAGAGTACAAACAAATATACACTCGACATAAAATGACATCATTGCATAGAAGTATAGATCAACATGATATGCTTCCAATTGATCAAATTTTCTTCCATAATTATATAACTTAAATTATGTTTACAGAGATTGTTCACCTGTATTGTTCTACTCCTTTGGTGGAATTTTCCTCTTCCTTGAGAAGATGTGTTGTGTTACTTTCGTTGGTGCAAACACCAGTGGCTTATCTTCTTCTTCAGCAGACTTGTTAGCTTCTTGATGAATGTCATCTTCTTTTGGAGGCTCCCCCTGAGATTGTGCATCCTTTTTAGCAAATTGGACATCCTCCTTAGCAAAAATTGAAAGTTCATCTAGGAGCTGATCATCTTCTAAGGGCTCCTCCTGGGTTAATGCAAGCATCTCTCTCTGAGTTTGTGCATCCTTTTTAGCAAATTGGACATCCTCCTTAGCAAAATTTGAAACTTCATCCAGGAGCTGATCATCTTCTAAGGGCTCCTTTTTTGGAATAGTATCTTGAAGAACTTTGTTGAACATTGTGAGCTTTTCAGGATCTCCAGATTTCTGGGTAAAATTGTCATTTTTTAGTGGCAGGTACTTCCTCTTCTGGAATAAGAGTTTCAGCATTCTTGTCCTTCTTCTGGCCACTCACATTTTCTTTATTAACCACTTCCTCATCATGAATATTCTCCCCCTTCTGAACCTTACTAACTAGGGAGGTTAAGAAAGATTGTTTTACCACTAAGGAGGACACTAAAGTTTTGAGTACCAGGAGTGTCTCTTTTGATTCTTGCAGCTCAGACTCTATCTGAGAATACTTTCTGTTGAATTTTCTGGCTTGAGTTACCAGCAAATCAACAAATGTACTAGTAGCCAGTCCTACTACTTTGGAGATTATCTGCTCAACATCAAAGGGAGGTGTGGAATGGGTGGTAGAGACAAGAGATGTGCCATTTGGAGGAGTGGATATGATAACTGGAGGAATTTTTGTTGTAACAGCATCTGAGGGTTGTCCTTGATTATCAAATGGAGGTGTGGATAGAATAACTGGAGGAAGTGCTGTGGTATCTTCATTAAAGTCTGGGAAATTTTGGTGGACAGGGGATTGTGCTTGATTGTCTTTTGGAAGATTTTCAATAGAGATGGTGATGGATGGTTGTTGTCGTTGTGGTTGGAGAGAAATCTGTGGTGTAGGTTGTAGAGCTAGAGTAGATGGAATGGACTGGAGGTTTTGAATATTGGCATCATCTGGAGTGATATCTTGTGGAATTGGAGAAGGAGGAGGAGAGGGAGGTGCTTGACCAGGATTTAGAATCTGCCTGGTCCACTTGGAGAAGATACCAATGTTTATTCTCCTTTTGACTTGCACACCATTGGATAATGGTGGAACAGTACCCAACTTATGATTCTCCTATATGGATTCTACTTATGAGAGTACTTGTGGACAATTAACTTTAGAAGATATCTCCCCCAATTTATTTTCTTGTTGAGAACTAGAACACCCATGATCTGCAACTGCTGCTTGGGGATGTCATCATGTGTTGATATCTTGCATTGTAGTACCTTTCCCACAATATCTGCCAAGAACCTGTACTCTTCAGATACATCATTCTTTTTCAGATTGATGGCCTTATCCTTTCTGAACGACATTATCTGTAATGCCTTACTCGTCTCTTCCACTGTTAGTTCATTAGAATCACTACCAACTCGTAAATCAAAGGTTTGAGTTAACATCTCTTCTGTAATGTTAATGTCATTCCGAGATATTTGTCCATTGAGTGATCCATCATCTCTAATGTGGATGTTATCTTTAAATTCTGTTAGTTCAACATCATAGATCTTGCACCTAGTTGAGATCAACTTTGTCAATCCAGCAATGTGAAATAAGCCGAGAATGGCTTTGAAGTTATCAGATGCTGCATTGAATGATGCCACATCCACATTAAATCTAGAATTCACCTTAGGAGGTGCCATATAATCTGGAGTAATGTACCTGCAAAGAGAAAAGAGAGAAGAGAAAGAAAGAGGAGCAAGAATGCAAGAGAGTTAGAGAGAAGGAAAGCACGAGAGCAAGAGAGAGAGAGGGAGAGAGAGAGAGAGAGAGAGAGAATTTGAAAGCGTAACAAATTCGACGTCTAAGTTGCTTAAAAGAAGATGGTTCTTCATAACTTAGGGTTTTATTCAAAGCACCATCGACAAAGATTAACATTCAGCGCACCAAAATGCGTCGAAGCAGCTTCTAGAAGCGAAAATACGCACGCTTGTCATGTCGACATTGCGTCGAATAGTAATTGATGTACCTTCTAGATTATTCAGTCATTATTAAATCGGCACATGCATCGCTATATAATCGATGATGCGTAGAATGCTATTCGAATTGTGTAATTTAGATGGCTTTCGAAGCTAGCGTCGAGTGGAACTCGACGGTGTTTCGAGATCTATTCGACGCAACTCTGAATATACACTTGTATTTTTTTCAGAAAATTTCTGTTGTTTTTCCCAATAATGGTGTTTATAGAAATTAGTATTTATAAGAATATTGAAAGTGCACAGTGTGCCTCTGAATATACTCTAAAGGGTGGGTGGGGGGTGAATAGAGATTTAAAAATATTTCTATCCTATTTGTGCACACACAATAAAAACACTAAGTGTTATGCTTCAACAATACCTAACACAAAATAAAATTAATGCTCTTAAAGTAAAGCAGAAAAGCTGTAAGCTATATGGGACAACACAAAAAATTAACACACACATAAGACACAAGACTTTATAGAGGTTCCCCAAAATGTGGGTAGTCCCCTCTTCTACCACCTGGTAGGAATGCACAACCTGTGTTTGAGTCTTTTGATAAGGAGACTCTTAGAACCAAAGATCTTTTGATAAGGAGATCTTGAACCACTCAGATCTTTTGATAAGGAGATCTTGAACCACTCAGATCTTTTGATAAGGAGATCTTGAACCACTGAATCCTTTGGAAGAGGGATTCTTAAAACTCTGTACAGTTGAGGAAGTTGAAAGAAGAAAGAAGATGGAGAAGAAGAATTCTGTTCTCAGAATTCTGTAGAAGCTTTCAACTTCTATTTTTCCTTTCAATGGATCAGCTAATGATGAACCATTGCTCATGATTGTGATGATTTGCAAGGGTTTATTCTTCAGATCCTTTTGTATATCTTTTGTTTGCTATTTGTCTGCTATATAATGTTGATGAAGAAGCAGCTCTGTTTTTTGTTCTCAGAGAGAGCACTTGTTTTCTCTTTATATTTTTAGGGTTCCAGGAGGAAGAAGAAGTGGGAACCCTAATCGACAAGCTGTAACTGATTGTGATGAATGCTCTATGTTTTTCTCTCTTCTCATCCTATTTATTGTCCATAATTAATTTTGAATTAGTTTCCTCTTTTGGGTTGTCCTGGAAAGGCATAGTCTTGGACAATTAATCTTTCTTTCTTCTTTTGTTCATGACCCGTCTACTGGCTGTTTGAATACATTCCAAGAAAGCTTTTCTTGTCTTCTTGAATGCTCCTTTCCATTCTAGGCAATAAATAAGCCATTGTAGAACGGTCTTTAGTGCTGCGGGCCTTCAGAGAGAGTTCTAAAAGGACAACTGAAAAGGTTTCCTTTTCAGACTGTATTCGACGCTACATTGACTTCATTCTTTCTCTTATCGACGTGCCTTCGAGTTCTTATAAGAGCAGCTTCGAATTCCTTCTAGCTCTGGTTGAACTCTGTTGTCGACGTTACATCAATTACTTATCGACGTAGCCGTCGAGTTGCAGACTTGTATTTGAACTTCATTGTCTGCGTCGAATTGTAGTCGACGGTGCGTCGACTTCAGTTGGCTTCGACAGACACTTCCTTCTGCATTGAATTGAAGTTGAGTTTGCATCAACTTCTAAGATAACTTCGACATGCTCGACTCCTATTTGACTAGATATACTTTGACAGAGAGATTGAGTTTCTTGGACTTCTAGTCTGAGTTGTGTCGACATCAAATCGAAGTTGCGTCGGCTTATATTCGACGCAAGTATTAATTCAACTCAGATTGTGCTTGTCCTTACCTGGTCTTGACACTCTAAGGTGAATGTGACATTCTAAAACATATAATGACCAAATTACCCTTACTATACAATGTGTAATAAAACCTAGAAGGTAAAATCACTTGTGATTAATTTGTTAAGTTAAATCACAAGGGGTTTTTCCCAACAATCTCCCCTATTTATCTTAACAAATTTTATAGATTGTTTTGAAGTGATTTTACATATTCTTTTACATAAAGCTTAATAGAAGCAACTTATACATAAGATACAAAAAAGTATATACATGTACATAAATGGGCTGGTTAACAGAAAAGCATCTGATTAATGTAAACAAGTGTTTATCAGAGTTTACCCAAGAAATAGTCTACTTTCTTCCCTTAAGAAAAGTAGCTAAGGCCTCATAGACCTTTCTGAATTTCCTCTCCACATATTTGAAATTTGCTGGTGTGGCTTTTTGTGGGTTCTTTTGAATCCTATCATGTCCCTTGAACAGCTTTTCCAGATCTGTTTCAGTTTTAGGATGAACATCTTTTAAATTGAAGCCCGGATCAAGAACTTTAGCTGGCATCAAGTTTATGACTTCCAAATTTAAATCATCTGACCCAGAGTCTGCATCAGGATCTAGTACAACAAAGGTTGATTGTGGTTTGCCAGAGGTTGAAGCTGTCTTGAACATAATCTTCTTCTTCTTCTTCTTCATAGATAGATGTTCTCCTTTCTTTTTCTTCTAGGGTGGCTGCATTACATCCCCTGTATTACATCCAATACCCCCTCTGTGAAGTTGCCCTATTCCCTCCACCATTTTGGCTTGAGGATTTCTTGCAGTATACTTAGTGGATTCAAACAAGGTGGTTTTGATTGAGATTTCTTTTGCCAACTCCTCTTGTTCAACAACCTCTTTTCCTCTCTTCAAAATATCAATGAACCTGTTTCTCTTTTCTTCAATCTCTTTTTGAGCTGTCTCATATTCATATCTATCTCTATCTCCAATCTCCTCTAAAGATTTGTAGAGCTTTAGATCAGTGCATGTTTCCATTGTATTCTCTGGGAACTCAGTCCTGTCATATTTTTTGTAATAGGATTTATCTTTCTTATATTGCTTCCTTTGATCTTTTGAATACATTTCCCAAATTGGCAGCTTTCCTCTGCCCCCTCTTCCTCTACCTTTATATGGAGATCTTCCTCTGAAGATAGGTGTTGGGAGAATTGGTTTAGCTGGTTGAATTGGAGCAGGTGGAGATGAAAGCTGAGCTGGAGCTGGATCAGATGGAGCACGATCCCGATCAACCACCTTGAATGGAGAAGGTGCTGTTGTAGAGTCTTAAGAAGAAACCCTGAATGCTAGTGCATCAGAAATGGATGGCTCAGTGTCCACATGTAACTCTTGCAGAGTCTTTAGGTAGACCTGATCATCTGAGATTAGGGGAACCTCCCCCCGTGTTGAAGGCAGGATCCTTGGAGGAGTTGGCTCCCCCTGAGTTGCTAAACCGTCAAGCTGCAACTTAGATGTAATGGCTGGCTCCCCTTCAGAGATAAAGGAGAGTGGGATTGCTATGGTGTACACTGCGTCTTGAAGAGGTTTGTACACAAAATCTTGAGGAGACCTGTTGACAGACTTCTCCCCCTGCTGTATATCATTGAAGAAGGATACAAGAGCATCAGCAAGGAGACTCACTAACCTTACTTTTTCATCAAGATCTTTGATCTAAGCAGCAAGTTACTATAGCTTTCTATGTTGAGCACAAATCTTTCTATAATAATCTTTTGAGAAATCGAGATAAAGGGAGCTGAAATGAGAGAGTAAGGTCTCTAGAGCTTGATCAACCGCTTCGACAATATCTTGAGGAGACGCCATTGATGTCATGCGAGTACCTATACTAAAATAGAGAGAAAGACGAAGAAAGGAAAGAGGAGGAGAGCAAGAAGGAGAGAAATTCCAAAAGCACAATTGAATCAACTGCCTAAGTTGCTTTGTGTAGATGAATCGTCGCAACTTAGGGTTAAAGTCGAAGCAATGTCGATATACCTTAATATTCAGTGCGCCAAAATATGTCAGGACAGCTTCTAGAAGCGATCCCGCGCGCGCTGGCATCTCGACGTTGCTTTGATTACCATTCGACGCAACTTCGAGATTGTTTAGAAACAAATAAGTTGACGTAGTCATGTTAACATTGCGTCGAGTTGTAATCGATGTGACCTCGAATTTAATCAGCGTCTATTAAGTCGACACATGCGTCGATATGAACTTGACGCTACTTCGAACATCATTCATATTATCCGCCCCAATTGGCTCTCAAAGCATGCGTCTAGTAAGATCCGACAGTACGTCGAGTTCTATTCGACGCGACTCTGAATAAATAGTTCCATTTTCATAGAAAATTCTTGCTGTTTTTCCCACCAATGATGTTTATTGAAAATGGTGTTTATGCTTATTACTTTTATGAACTATGATAATATCAAAGGAATTTAAAGAAGAAATCACTCCCTTGATTGAATTTAGTTCCTCCTTCCTCTTTCACTATCTCTTAGATAGGACCCTACCTTATCTTGCACAAGTAATTCAAATATTAGAAGAAACCCAGGTTACCTTGGGCCATTTGCTTTTTAGCATTGTAAGGTTCAATGAAAGAGTAGAAGGGTCTTTCATGATATCCTTTAGGATGGCAGAGAATATGTCTATTTATCCAATGTTTATTATCTTGATATTTGACATTTGCATAAAATATATCTTGATATAGTAGATCTGTAGTGTGCCTAATAATTTTTCTTCTGGTTTTAGTTCTATGATTGAGATCCATTGGTTTTCCTAAATTGTTTTTCCCTAGAGTTTTCTTTACAATAGTTGACTTCACTTTATTGAGAGTAGTGTTTTTATCAGGATGATTATTGTTTATGGATTTTTCTACAAGATGTTTGCTTAATATTCCTTGTTGATTATTAATATTCACCATATTGAATATTGTAACTTTATTAGGATGATCATGTACCTCTTCACAAATTTCACTGTTTTCAATTACTTGATTCTCACTAGCTCCAACAAAAATTACTGGATTTTTCTAGGCTGGTCTCCCAGGGACTTCTTTGCTAGTGGATGGGTCTGCTCCTAAACCAAGATGTTTAAATCTCATGTTGAGATTTTGTGTGATGTCTTTGAGTTTTTGACTCCTCCCATTGAGTGAGTCTTCAAAGGCTTTTGCCTTAGTAAGCTCTTCCTTTAGTTTTAGATTTTCAGCATTTAGTTCATCTACTTGTTTTCTTAACTCTCCTACCTCAATCCTAAATTGATTATCATAGGGATGATTTTCATTTATCCTGTTACTTTTCAGTTCTTTTAATTCTTTCCTAAGTATTTTTATTTGATTTTTTGCCTCTAATTGATCATGGCAGAACTCTTTAAAGCAATTTTTAAATTCATTTGAAGAGAAATCAAAATTATCAAAATATGGTACCTGACCTTCATTATTTGAGGAGTCCTCCAAAGCCATCAAACAGACTTCTTCAGTAGTACTTTCTTGCTCACTTCTAGATGAGGAGCATGTCTCAGATTCTGAGTCACACCAGGTTTCAGTTAGAAAACTTCTTCCATTCTTCTGTCCCTTCCTATCCTCAGAACTCTCTTCAGCTATACTGATAATTGTTTCTATATTTCTTTTGCAGACTAGCATTCAGCCACTTCCTGAAATATATCATCTGACAGAGTGGATACAAGTATATTCATAGCCTTAACATCACATGCTTCTGCATTCTTTTCAGTCTGTGTCCACTCATTCCTTGGGTCAGCTTTCATTGTTGAGGATCCACTGGTATCTTGTCTGACTGGAGCTGGAGGACCTGAAATTATAACATCAAAGATGTCTTCATCAATAGAGTTCACGTAAATCTTTATTCTGGCCTTCCAGAGTGTAAACTTATTTAGGTTACACACTGGAGGTCTTGTTGAGGCATAATCCTTAGAACTCATTTTTTTTATAAAATAAATTTATTGTAAAGAAATAAGAGTAGAAGATCTTTTGATCAAGGTGTTAACCTTTTAATGATGAACCTCTCTCTGATACCAATTGAAAGTGCACAATGTGCATCTGAGTATCCTCTAGGGGGGGGGGGTGGATAGAGATTTAAAAATATTTCTATCCTATTTGTGCACACATAATAAAAACACTAAGTGTTATGCTTCAATAATACCTAACACAGAATAAAATTAATGCTGTTAAAGTAAAGCAGAAAAGTTGTAAGTTATATGGGACAACACACAAAATTAAAACACACAGAAGACACAAGATTTTATAGAGGTTCCCCAAAATGTGGGTACTCCCCTCTTCTACCACCTGGTAGGAATGCGCAACCTGTGCCTGAGTCTTTTGATAAGGAGACTCTTAGAACCAAAGATCTTTTGATAAGGAGATCTTGAACCACTCAGATCTTTTGATAAGGAGATCTTGAACCACTCAGATCTTTTGATAAGGAGATCTTGAACCACTCAGATATTTTGATAAGGAGATCTTGAACCACTGAATCCATTGGAAGAGGGATTCTTAAAACTCTGTACATTTGAGGAAGTTGAAAGAAGAAAGAAGATGGAGAAGAAGAATTCGGTTCTCAGAATTCTGTAGAAGCATTCAGCTTCTATTTTCCCCTTCAATAGATCTGCTAATGATGAACCATTGCTTATCATTATGATGATTTGCAAGGGTTATATTCTTCAGATCCTTTTGTATATCTTTTGCTTGCTGATAAGTAGTATTTATATTTCTTTTTAATAGTAATTTTTGTAAATATTTAATATGTATTCTTCCTTTTTATGTCAATTTTAAGTCATAATTAGTTATTTTATAATTTTGTCTCTAACTTAGCTTAATTTTAATATTTGCAGAATTTTGGGACAAATTGGAAAAATTGACAAGTACACGCCCCAAGTCACGCCCGTGAGCAAGGGCGTGTAACCTAAAGATCAGTCCAGAGTCGATGTCGTGCCAATTGAGCTAGTCCACAGCGAGTCACGCCCTCGGTCACGCCCGTGACCCAGTGTCACGCCCGTGACTGGGGGCTTGTAATTTTAGAATCTTCCCAGCTGTCTGCTGACGAGACGTGGAGATGCTATCGAGAAGTCAACCTAAGTCACGCCCGTGACCCACATGACACGACCGTGACTTGCCCGCGTGATCTCTGCTTCGCCGCCGCGCCGAATTCCAGCCCACGCTGCATTTAATGAAGTCGTCCAAAGTCACGCCCGTGACCAAAATTACACGGGCGTGTAATGTCCACTTTTCGCCACACCGTCCAGAAAGCCCACGCCGCTGTCGGATCCGATGTGAATAGTGCAGTCACGCCCTAGGTCACTCCCGTGACCGAGGGCGTGCAACTTGAAATTTTCGCCTATAAATTCAGAGGCTCTCCTTGAGTCCAGGGTTCAGAATTTTTGAGATGGGGAGGTGCTGTTAGAGCTGAGAGTGAGTTTTTCAAGTTAATGTTCATGTTTCTTAAGGCTTTCATGTTCTCTTCCCTTTCAATTCATGCAATGTTTTAATGTAACTTTCATGTACTAGTTTTCTTAAGCTTGTAACCTTCATTTTCCTTAGCTTTGCACTCTTTAATTAAGGCTTGTAATAGTTTTTTTGTTTTCAATAAAAATTAGTTTCCTCTTTCATGTTCTCTTTCTCCTTAAGTGATTTCTTCCTTTTTATGCAATGTCAATCTTTCTCTCCTTAGTAATGTCTTTTTATGCAATGTCAATTTCTCTTTCCTTTCATGCAATGTTTAATCTTTTCATTTAGCTTGCAATTAGTTTTTTTAGCTAAGTAATCAAAACCTCAAATTTTCGTCGATAAGATAATGGTGATTTTCCTCGAAGTAGAAGTAATCAACGCGCCCCGTGGAATACGACCTTGATATTCCTAAATATCCTATACTATAGACGATAAGGTACACTTGCCTTAATCGAATATAGTTTTGGAGAAAAATCTTTAACCTCGCTTAATTTCAAAACCGCAAAATCTATATCAAGTTTTTGGCGCCGTTGCCGGGGACTTTGCGTGGATATTTTGAAAAGAGGATAGCTACTAATTTTATCATGCTTCTTTTTATTTTATTTTGCTTTTTCTAAATTTCAAAAAGAATTTTTTTTCTCTTTTTCTTCTTCCTTTCTTCTCTTTGTAGTGTATGACCCGAGGTAGCACTTCGATTCTTCCTTTTGATCCGGAGATCGAGCGAACCCTTTTGAGGCACCACCGTTCTCGTGATCAGGGAAATCAAGTAGAATCCGAAGAGTCGATCGGGGACACTAACACAACGAATATGGATCATAATCTTAATCCTCCTAATCTTAACGAGCCAAATCCTGATGAGGACGCGCAACTGACCATGTCCTATTATGCGCGGCCTAATTTGGAAGGCACACAATCGAGTATTGTTCGCCCCACGGTGGCGAACAATAATTTTGAGATCAAGTCCAGCATCATACAAATGGTGCAACAATCGGTGACCTTTGATGGTCAACCGGACGAGGATCCAAATTCACATATTTCTTACTTTCTTGAAATTTGCGACACTTGTAAGATCAATGGCGTCACCGATGACGCCATTCGACTACGTCTTTTTCCTTTTTCTTTGCGGTCTATGGCCAAGCAGTGGCTGGGCTCCCTACCTAGGGTATCCATCACTACATGGGCCGAAATGGCGGAAAAATTTCTAAATAAATATTTCCCGCCTTCAAAGACCGCTAAATTGCGCACGGATATTGCGTCGTTCATGCAAATCGACTCGGAGTCTCTCTATGACACATGGGAGCGCTTCAAGGAGCTTTTGCGCCGATGCCCTCACCACGCACTTACCACTTGGCAACAAGTGCAAATATTTTATAATAGCTTAAATCTCCAAACGAGGCAAATGATTGATGCGGCCGCCGGGGGGATATTAAATAACAAAACCCCGGTCGCCGCTCAAGAACTTTTCAAAGAGATGGCCACAAATGCGTACCAATGGAATATGCCCCGAGCGCGGCCTAATAAGCCGGCCGGAATTTTTGAAATAGACGCAAACGCAAATTTGGCTTTACAAGTTGAGCGCTTAACAAAGCAAGTGGCAGAGATGTCTGCTTCCTCCGCCACTCCTCCTTGGGCTAATAACGTTTTAATTGAAGAACATGTTGACTACATGGGAAATCCGCCTCGGCCTTCCTATAACCCCAACACCGCTCCGTACAACAACACATACAATGCGGGTTATAGGAATCATCCGAATTTCTCATGGAGCAACCAAGGAAATGCTCAGCGTCCTATGAATTTAAATCAACCTCCCCCTAATCAACTTCTTAACTTAACTCCGCCTCCAAATTTAATTTCTCAAAATTTTAATCCACCTGGTTTTCCACCGCAACAGCAAAAACTCTCTCCGCTTGAAGAGGTTTTTGCAAAATATGTTGCTACAAATGAAACGAACATCCGGAACCTTACCGGATCGATCAAAAATTTAGAAAATCAAGTGGGCCAACTCGCAAAGATGATTTCTGAGCGTCAGCAAGGAGCACTACCGGGGAATACCGAGCAAAATCCAAAGGAGAGCGCGCACGCGATTACACTCCGAAGCGGGAAGGAGTTGGTTCAAAAACAGGACGAACCCAAGGTAATTTCCTCTCCTCCTCCTCCTCCTCTTACTTTTAATTCATCTTCGAATTTGCCCGCTACGATAGCTCCGCACACTTCTATTTTAAATCCGCGCGCTCCTACTTCTAATATTCCGTATCCATCTAAATTTAAAAATGAAAGCGCCGAAAAAAATTATAAAAATTTTTTAGATGTTTTAAAACAAATCCATATTAATGTACCTTTCTGCGAGGCTATCTCACAAATGCCTAAATATGCGAAATATCTTAAGGAGTTGCTCTCCAATAAGAAAAAGTTAGAAGATATTTCGCATATTTCTTTAAACGCAGAATGCTCCGCGGTTGTACTCAACAAATTGCCTAAAAAAGCAAATGACCCGGGACGGTTTTCCATCCCATGTCTATTTGGCAATTCGTTAGTAAAACACGCCTTAGCGGATCTTGGAGCAAGCATCAACCTTATGCCGTTTTCTTTGTTCAAAAATCTAGGTCTAGGAAATCCAAGGCCCACTCGAATGAGTATCCAATTAGCGGATCGTTCTTTAAAATATCCGATAGGAATAGTGGAGGACGTGCTCGTCAAGGTTGACAAATTCATCTTCCCGGTGGATTTTGTCATTCTTGACATCGAAGAGGATGCCGAAGTACCTCTCATACTCGGCCGCCCCTTCCTTGCCACCTCCCACGCTATTATAGACGTAAGTAACGGAAAGCTCCTCCCACGGGTTGGAGACAATGAAGTTACCTTCGGAATAAATTCCTCGATGCGGAACACGCTAGAAAATGACGATTCGTGTTTTTACTTGCAAGAGTGTTGTGAGTTCGATTCATCCCTCGAGTTAGTTTCATCGGCGAGTAGTGATTCCGAGCCCGTAGAGCTCTTTTATGATGAAGAAGAAGTTTCTCACCCCACACCACCCGAACCATTACTTTTAGAAAAATCAAAAATCAAGACTTCTTATGAAGAACCACCCGAATTAGAGTTGAAACAACTCCCCCCTCACCTTAAATACTTGTTTTTGGAAAAAGAGTCTAAGCTACCCGTCATCATTTCATCCGATCTTAGCAACTCAGAAATTTATGAGTTGACTATAGTCTTAAGAAAGCACCGCCACGCAATTGCGTGGCAATTATCGGACATTAAGGGTATAAACCCATCTTTCTGCACTCATAAAATATTTCTCGAAGAAAATTCCCGCAACTCAGTCCAGCCTCAACGACGACTAAACCCAAACATGAAAGAAGTCGTTAAGGCCGAAGTGATAAAACTTCTAAACGCGGGAATCATCTACCCGATATCGGACAGTACTTGGGTTAGCCCAGTACAAGTCGTGCCAAAGAAAGGTGGTGTAACGGTAGTCGCGAACAAAAATAACGAATTGATCCCAACCCATACGGTTACGGGTTGGCGGATGTGCATCGACTATCGGAAATTAAATGATGCCACCCGTAAGGATCACTTCCCTCTACCATTTATCGACCAAATTTTAGAGCGCCTTTCAGGTCACTCCTACTACTGTTTTCTCGATGGTTTGTCGGGATACTTCCAAATCCCGATTTCGCCCGACGACCAAGAGAAAACCACTTTCACTTGTCCCTTTGGCACCTTCGCTTATCGAAGGATGCCATTCGGCCTTTGTAACGCGCCAGCTACATTCCAAAGATGTATGCTGGCAATATTTGACAAGTTAGTAGAGGAGGTGATGGAAGTATTTATGGACGACTTCTCCGTATATGGAAGTTCATTTGAAAATTGTTTAAAAAATCTCGAGCGCGTGTTGCAGCGATGTGAGGAAACGAATTTAGCGCTTAATTGGGAAAAATGCCATTTTATGGTCAAGGAAGAGTCCTTGGCCATAAAATTTCGGGCAAGGGGATCAAGGTCGATAGGGCCAAGATCGAAGTAATTGAAAAGCTCCCCCCTCCAACAAACGTAAAAGCTATTAGAAGTTTCCTAGGCCACGCGGGGTTCTATTGGCGCTTTATACAAAATTTTTCCAAAATCACAAAGCCGTTAACCCATCTTCTCGAGAAAGAATCGTCTTTTCTTTTTAACGATGAATGTCATTTAGCCTTTCAACTTATCAAAGAGAAACTTATAAACTCCCCGATTCTAGTCACCCCAGATTGGTCACTCCCTTTTGAAATCATGTGCGACGCGAGTGATATTGCGGTTGGTGTTGTTTTAGGCCAACGGGTGAGTAAGTATTTTCACCCGATCTATTATGCGAGCAAAACACTCACGTCAACACAAGCAAACTACACCACGACTGAGAAGGAACTTCTAGCAATCATTTTCACCTTCGATAAGTTGAGGTCGTATATCACTCTCTCAAAAGTTATCGTCTTCACAGATCACTCCGCGCTTAGGTATCTCTTAAGTAAATTGGATGCCAAGCCTCGTCTTTTGCGATGGATCCTCCTCTTGCAGGAGTTTGATTTAGAGATCCAGGATAAAAGAGGAGCCGAAAACTTGGCGGCCGATCACCTTTCTCATTTAGAAAATCCCTCCTCGGAAGCATTAATAGAGGCCGACATCAACGATAAATTTCCCGAAGAGCGCCTCCTAGCTCTCAAAAATATTAATTCATCTTCTACCCCCTGGTTTGCGGATTTGGCTAACTATTTAGTAGCCCGGGTCCTGCCAAAAGAATTCTCGAGTCAGCAAAAGAAGAAATTCTTTTCTAATTTAAAGAATTACTTTTGGGAGGACCCCTTTTTATTCCGTGTATGCGCAGACCAGGTTGTGAGAAGATGTGTTTCAAGTGAGGAAGGCCTTAAAATTTTACGTCATTGTCATGAGGGACCCACCGGTGGTCATTATCATTCGAACCGAACCACGAGGAAGGCGCTGGAGGCGGGCTTTTATTGGCCCACGCTCTTCAAAGATGCTCACACCCTTGTGTGAGTACTTGCGACAGCTGCCAACGGTCGAGGAACATCTCTCGCCGGGATGAGATGCCCCAAAACATTTTCTTAGAATGCGAAATTTTCGACCTTTGGGGTATCGATTTTGTTGGTCCTCTCCCTTCCTCTTTTTCAAATAAATATATTCTAGTGGCGGTCGACTACGTATCGAGGTGGGCGGAAGCGCAAGCTCTCCCCACCAACGATGCGCGAGTCGTTGTTAATTTCTTAAAAAAATTATTTTCTCGATTTGGCACGCCACGCGCTATTGTGAGTGATCGGGGCACCCATTTTCGCAATAGTCAATTTACAAAAATTTTAGCAAAATATGGTGTCACGCACAAATTATCCACCGCATATCATCCACAAACGAGCGGCCAAGTCGAAGTTGTTAATCGAGAGTTAAAACGGATTTTACAAAAAACAGTTTCTATTAATCGGAAGGATTGGGCAATAAAGCTCGATGACGCGCTATGGGCCTATCGAACGACGTATAAGACCGCTATCGATTGTACACCGTATCGAATGGTTTATGGCAAGGCTTGCCACCTTCCGGTCGAATTAGAACACTGCGCATTTTGGGCGCTTAAATTTTTAAACCTCGATTCCACTCTAGCGGGAGAACAAAGAAAATTCCAAATGAACGAATTAGATGAGTGACGAGCGAATGCATATGAGAGAAATAAATTATATAAGGAGCGAACAAAGTTTTATCACGATAAGCATATAAAATTTCCAAAAACTTTTTCGCCGGGTGATCTCGTCCTCCTTTATAATTCCCGCCTTCGCCTTTTTCCGGGAAAACTAAAATCCCGATGGTCCGGACCCTTTATTGATAAAGAGGTTTGGTCCTATGGGACAATTTTAATTTCCCAGCCGGAAAAATGTACCTTAAAAGTTAATGGGCACCGCCTTAAAATATATCTTCCGGGAGAGTTAACTAATGAAAAGAGTGATTCGATTGTATTTCAACCTATAATATGATCGGCAAGTGGGTCAAGCTACGCGACCTTAAACAAAGTGCTTTTGGGAGGCACCCCCAAAGTTATCTTTTTATTGTTTTCTCTTGTTCTTTAACATTTTTTGTAGGTAATCGCCGCTTCCCCGCGCAAACTTCAAAAAATCAGGGAAGCCCTTTTTCTTTCTTCCTTCTCTTTTATCATGCATTTTTTTGTTTTGTCTTGCACTTTATTTTCTTTTACTTCATACTTAGTTTTAAACATTGGGGACAATGTTTAACTTTAAGTATGGGGGTGTAAATAGTTCTTTTTAAACAGTTGTTAAATTAGAAAATTTTCAAAACAAAAAAAATATATTTTCTTATGTTTTCTTCTATTTTAGCACTTGTAAAACCCAAAAACTAAAAAAAAATTTAAAAAATAGAAAAATTTAAATCTTAGAAAGGGACGTTTGGGACCTCACCCCATCTCACCTCCTAGTACCGTGAGAACCCTTCACGGGGTATACCTCGGGAAGTCCAAGAATTAACAAAAAAATTGTTAGCTTTTTTGTATATGTTTTTGTTTATTTCTTATAAAAAAAAAAAATATAATATCAAAATTCAAAAAATATATGAAAAAACTTAAAATACAAAAAATTTAAATCTTATACCTCTCCTATTTGTTGTTTTTGTGATTTCTTAGAAATCTAGTTGAGAATGTTTATAAGCATGTTTATGTTTTTAATTGGCTAAAATTTTGCTTATCATAGTTTGTTAATTTTAAATTTGAGGTAATCTTGATTTAAGAATCATATTATGATTTTAAATTGATTAGAGAATTTATTTAGCATGACTTCTCTTTTTATTTTTAAATGGCTTCATTTTGTAGTGAATTTCCTAAACCTCTTTAAATTTCAATTGTATTTTCTTCTAACTTTTTAGATCTTAGGAAATTTAATGTTACTAGAATTTGCTCTCAAAATAATTTAAAGCTAGCTAGATTTATTTTCTCTACCTTACCCCTTTGATGGCAAAAAAAAAGTATTTTAAAAGATCATATGTCATGGGAATAAGAGGATAAAATTCATTATTCCCTAAACATATGCACCCAAAATCATTTAAAAGTTTATATGGCATGGAGTAAGAGGATAAAATTCATTACTCCTAAACATATACATTTTGGGTTTTTATTAGAAGAGAAAAAAAAAGAAAAAAAAAGAAATTTCATGATGAGGATAAATTCTATTTCCTCCATTCAAAAATATCTCTTCTTATGCCAAATTTTATGAAATCCCCCTTAGCCAATTATCATTGTTCTAATTTTATTTGAAAATTATGGAGAGAGCAATATTTAGTAATTTACTTTTCCTTAAGATTCTTTTAAGATAGAGTTCTTATAATTTTAATTTAATTTAATTTTATAATTTCTACAATTTTGTCAAACTAATTAATTTTCTTGAGAAGTCCTTGCCTAAACATTTTTTCCTCTTTTCAAATCATCATCATAATTTAGGACTTAACTCCCCCTTGAATTTACTCTTAACTTAACTTTTTGGTTTAAATGAAATTTTAGTTTAAAATTAAATTTTTTTAAGGATGTCTTATAAATTATGTCTCACACTTTTGCTCTGGAATAGCAAAATCTCAAGTATGGGGGTATTTGATAAGTAGTATTTATATTTCTTTTTAATAGTAATTTTTGTAAATATTTAATATGTATTCTTCTTTTTTTATGTCAATTTTAAGTCATAATTAGTTATTTTATAATTTTGTCTCTAACTTAGCTTAATTTTAATATTTGCAGAATTTTGGGACAAATTTGAAAAATTGACAAGTACACGCCCCCAAGTCACACCCGTGACCAAGGGCGTGTAACCTAAAGATCAGTCCAGAGTCGATGCCGCGCCAATTGAGCTAGTCCACAGCGAGTCACGCCCTCGGTCACACCCGTGACCCAGTGTCACGCCTGTGACTGGGGGCGTGTAATTTTAGAATCTTTCCAGCTGGCTGCTGACGAGACGTGGTGATGCTGTCGAGAAGTCAACCTAAGTCACGCCCGTGACCCACATGACACGGCCGTGACTTGCCCGCGTGATCTCTGCTTCGCCGCCGCGCCGAATTCCAGCCCACGCTGCATTTAATGAAGCAGTCCAAAGTCACGCCCGTGACCAAAATTACACGGGCGTGTAATGTCCACTTTTCGCCGCACCGTCCAGAAAGCCCACGCTGCTGTCGGATCCGATGTGAATAGTGTAGTCATGCCCTAGGTCACGCCCGTGGCCGAGGGCGTGTAACTTGAAATTTTCGCCTATAAATTCAGAGGCTCTCCTTGAGTCCAGGGTTCAGAATTTTTGAGATGGGGAGGTGCTGATAGAGCTGAGAGTGAGTTTTTCAAGTTAATGTTCATGTTTCTTAAGGCTTTCATGTTCTGTTCCCTTTCAATTCATGCAATGTTTTAATGTAACTTTCATGTACTAGTTTTCTTAAGCTTGCAACCTTCATTTTCCTTAGCTTTGCACTCTTTAATTAAGGCTTGTAATAGTTTTTTTTATTTTCAATAAAAAATAGTTTCCTCTTTCATGTTCTCTTTCTCCTTAAGTGATTTCTTCCTTTGTATGCAATGTCAATCTTTCTCTCCTTAATAATGTCTTTTTTATGCAATGTCAATTTCTCTTTCCTTTCATGCAATGTTTAATCGTTTCATTTAGCTTCCAATTAGTTTTTTTTAGCTAAGTAATCAAAACCTCAAATTTTCGTCGATAAGATAATGGTGATTTTCCTCGAAGTAGAAGTAATCAACGCGCCCCGTAGAATACAACCTTGATATTCCTAAATATCCTATACTATAGACGATAAGGTACACTTGCCTTAATCGAATATAGTTTTGGAGAAAAATCTTTAACCTCGCTTAATTTCAAAACCGCAAAATCTATATCACTTGCTATCTGGCTGTTATATGATGTTGGTGAAGAAGCAGCTCTATTTTCTATTCTCAAAAAGAACACTTGTTTTCTCTTTGTCTTTTTAGGGTTCCAGCAGGAAGAAGAAGAAGTGGGAACTCTAATCAACAACCTGTAACTGATTATGATGAATGCTCTATGTTTTTCTCTCTTCTCGTCCTATTTATTTTCCATAATTAATTTTGAACTAGTTTCCTCTTTTGGGATGTCCTAGAAAGGTATAGTCTTGGACAATTAATCTTTTTTTTCTTCTTTTGTTCATGAACCGTCTGCCGGCTGTTTGAATACATTCCAAGAATGCTTTTCCTGTCTTTTTGAATGCTCCTTTCCATTCTAGGCAATAAACAAGATGTTGTAGAACGATCTTTAGTACTTTGGGCCTTCAGAGAGAGTTCTAAAAGGACAGCTGAAAAGGTTTCCTTTTTAGACTATATTCGACGCTGCGTCGACTTCATTCTTTCTCTTATCGACACGCCTTCGAGTTCTTATAAGAGCAACTTCGAATTCCTTCTAGCTCTGGTTGAACTCTGTTGTCGACATTACGTCGATTACTTATTGACGTAACCGTCGAGTTGAAGACTTGTATTTGAACTTCATTGTCTGCGTTGAATTGTAGTCGACGTTGCATTGACTTTAGATGGCTTCGACATACACTTCCTTTTACATTGAATTGAAGTCGAGGTTGCGTCGACTTCTAAGATAACTATGACATGCTCCTTCATCTACGTCGACTCCTATTCGACGTAGCATCGACTCTATATACTTTGACAGAGAGATTGAGTTGCTTGGACTTCTAGTATGAGTTGCGTCGACATCAAGTCGAAGTTGTGTCGACTTATATTCGATGCAAGTATTAATTTAACTCAAATTGTGCTTGTCCTGACCTGGTCTTGACACTCTAAGGTGAGTGTGACATCCTAAGACATCTAATGATAAAATTACCCTTACTATACAATGGGTAATAAAACCTAGAAGGTAAAATCACTTATGGTTAATTTGTTAAGTTAAATCAGAAGGGGTTTTCCCAACAAATATATGTGAGTAATTAGGATGTAACATCAAGAGTTGTTAGAGAAAGATTCACTCCTTTTGAATATTTGCAGTTCTTCATTGAAAATTGAGTTCTTTATTCCCCTTCATCATATCTGAGGAAAGAACCCTAAATCTTCCTGCACATGTAATTAAAACATTAGAAGGTACCCAGGTTATTTGGGCCCTTTGCTTTTACCATTATAAGTTGATATTAAAGAATATAATGATCTTTCATGATATTCTTTTGGATTATAGAGAATGAGTTTATTAAATCTAGGTTTAGTATCTTGGTACTTGAAATGTGCATAGAATGTATCTAAATATAATAAATCTACAGAATACCTAACAATTTTCCTTTTTATTTTGCCCTTTTGATTTAGATTCATTGGTTTGTCTAGATTGTTTTTTCCTAGAGGTCTCTTCTCACTATTAGAATTTGCATTATTAAATACAGTGATTTTATCAGGATTATTATTGTCCTGATCCTCAAATACTATACTTCTCTCACTTGTTTGGTAGTCACTAGGTCTAACAAATCTAACTAGATTTTTCCTGGCAGGTATACTAGGGACTTCTGTGCTAGTGGAAGGGTCTGCTCCTAGACCTAGGTGCTTAAATCTCATGGAGAGATTTTGTGTAATATCTTTAAGCTTTTGACTCCTCCCAATGAGTGAGTCTTCAAAGGCTTTTGCCTTTGTAAGTTCTTATTTTAAAGCTAAGTTTACATTAGTTAGTTTAGTTAGTTTTGATTCCTTTTTACAAATTTGATTTCTCAAATCATAATTCACTGAATATAAATCATCTTTCTTAAAGTCTTCTGACTCTTCCCTAACTATTTCTATTTCTTTTTCAACCTTAAGGTATTCACTACAAAATTCCTTAAAGTTATTTTAAAATTCTTCTGAATTAAATTCAAAGTCATCAAAGAGACTTACCTGATCTCCTTCATCATCTGAGGAGACATCCAATGCCCTCAGGAAGGCAGCTTCATCAGCAGTTTCTTCATCACTCTCTAATGAAGAGAAGCTTGAATCAGATTCTGCATCACTACAGGTTTCAACAATGAAACCCTTTCCCTTCTTTTTGTCCTTTTGCTTGGAGGACTTTTTCTTCTTGTGCTCCTTTATACTACTACTTATGCCTCGTTGCTCTTCAGGACACTCAGGAGCTATATGTCCTATTTTTCTGCAGGAAAAATAGATCACTTCCGGCTTTGGAGTCTTGTCAAATCTGGGTTTTGAGCTCCACTCTTTTCTTCTTGAATCTTTTGTCTTGACCCACTTTCTAAATCTTCTTGCTAAAAGGATGTACATCTCATCTTCAGGAGTGGAAGGCTCTCCTTCAACAGCCTTCAGGGAAATACTCCTTTGGATGGTAGTTGAGACTACGTCCTTAGCCTCTGTCTTAGCCCTGCTTTTCAATAGTAGCTCATAGGATTTGAGATTTCCTAGTAAGCCATCAGTGGAGATCTCTCTGTTGCATCTGGACTCTCTGAAGGCCCAGATCCTTGAGTCCCATGTGCTTGGGAAGCACATGAGGAGCTTGTCATTTATTTCAATAAGAGAGATCTCTTTATCCAGACCTTTCAGCTCATTTATTATAGTGTTGAATCTCTCATGCACTTCAACTACACTTTCCTCGGCTTTCTTTTTAAAGTTCTCATATTGGGATATGAGAAGGGACTTTCTGTCCTTCCTTTCATCAGAGCTTCCTCCTACCAATCTGGAAAGGGATTCCCAGATCTCTTTTGCTGATTGACAGTCGGCTACTTTCTGTAAGATGTCATCAGATATTGTAGACACCCGAATATTCATTGCCTTGGCATCACATGCTTTCTGCTTCTTTTCAGCATATGTCCACTCATCTCTAGGCACAACTTGCGGAGTCACAGATCCACTGGCATCCTTTCCGACTGGTGCTGGGGGACCTATAATAATGACATTGAAAATATCTTCATCAATAGAGTTTATGTATAGTTTTATTCTGTCCTTCCAGAGTGTAAACTTATTTAGGTTACACACTGGTGGTCTAGTTGATGCATAGTCCTTAGAACTCATTTTTTAAAGTAGTTTTAAATATAGAAATATGTGAGGGGTGATCTTTTGATCAAGGTGTTAGCCTTTTTATGATCAACCTTCCTCTAATACCGATTGAAAGTGCACAGTGTAACCTCTGAGTATTCTCTAGAGGGGGGGGGGGGGGGGGTGAATAGAGATTTAAATCTTTTTACCCTAATTATGCACACACAATAATAAACTATTCCAATAACTATATAATCAGCACAACCAACACAAAATAATGTAAACACAGAAAATAAAAAACAATAAAGGGAGAACACAGAAAAGCAAACATAGAAGACACATATTTTTATAGTGGTTCCCCAAAATGTGGGTAGTCCACTCTTCTACCACCTTGTTAGGATTGCTGTTGGGAATTGTATCCACAATTACCTTGATTTGAAGAAGTCCTCTTGAACTAAGTTGAATTGAGTGTGTATTTGATGTTGCTTTCTAGTAATGTGTTTGCGGGTTTTTAAATGGCTAAGTACAAACCAATGTCAGGTTTCAATGGGTCATCAAACACATGCATATGCAATGTAATTCCTCATTGTATGGACCAAGGTGTTGATTCATGTGAAATCTCTCTATTGGGATGTACTTTTTATTCAAACACAAAGGAAGAGCTAAAGGGAGGTGCTGCTGTTCTGTGTTCAAGGAAGAAACAGTTTTTTTTCTAAGTAGTTCTGCGTTCGACGAATTTAGATGAGTTCGTCGATCTCAGTTTGATGAACCGAAGCATTTTCGTCGAGCTCTGTTCGATGTTCAATTTTACTGGAAATCTCAGTTCCGCGTTTGTCGATCTCAGTTTGACGAACTGAATGACTTCGTCGACCTCGATTTTGCCTTAGCTGTAAGGAGTTCGTCGATCTCCGTTTGACGAACAGAAGAAGTTTCGTCGGCCGCCGATTCGCCTAAGTTAAAGTTGTTTTCGTCAATCACGTTCGTCGATCTCCGTTCGACGAACAGAAATAATTTCGTCGACCGCTGTTCTTCAGAAGTTCCGTTCGATGAACCTAAGTACTTTCGTCGATCTCAGCTTTGTGAAGCTTCTATGTTTTCTGATAACTAAAATGAGTTCGTCGAGCTCAGTTCGAAGATTTTTCTTCTCAGGTCGAGAAATTGACTCTATGCTTTTTTTGTTTCTCCAATTCTTTTCTCGAGAAGTCTTTATATTTCTCGAGAAGTCTTTATATTTCTCGAGAAGTTTTTCTCTCTCCTGTAAAATCCTTCTATGTTCTTCTTGAAGCCAAAGCCTATTTATTTCTTGAGAAATCCTTTGCTCTCGAGAAATTAATTGTTTTGTTCTGAATTTATTTTCTCGAGAAGTTCTTTGTTCTCGAGAAGTTAATTCCTTCTTTTGAATTCTGTGTTCTCTGATGTTTAATTCTTTTCTCGAGAAGCCCTTTTATTTTCGAGAGATTAAATCCTTTGTTCTGAATTCTGTTTTCTCGAAATCTCTTTTTGTTCTTGAGAAATCTATTCATATCCTGAAATCAATTTTCAATTCTTTTTGACGGGACGTTAAATCACTGTGTCTTTTCAGACGGCTCTTTTGATTTCGTTTAAGGTTCATTCTACCTTAACTGATGCCGTTAAGTCTTTTATTATAAAAGGCACTCATTCTTAAGTTCCAAAAAAGAATTCATTACTCTTCCTGATCAACCCTAATTTCTCCTGTCGTTCCAAGAAACACGAGAAAGTGCCGCCTCCTTGTCGAAAAGCTGGAGATCGATCAGCTGTTCTAAATCAGTCATCTCCAGTTGATGTGAAGGTTCGATTGATCACTGCTCCTTCATCTACTATTTATATTGGATCAAATCGAATCATAGAAGACCAAATCTGAGTTTTGTTGTTCTTCCTCATCGACAATAAGTCAAAGTTTCTCAAGCCTCAAGAAGGAAGAAGATCTCAAGGCCTTTCAGATCTTGTTATGTATTGATAAACTTGTATCAATTATTTATTACATTTGTTTGTAGGAGAAGTTTTCTCCGAGTTGTAGGAGAGGTTATTCTCCGAGTTGTAAGAGAGAGTTTCTCTCTGAGTTTGTAGGAGATTTGTCTCCGAGATTGTAGGAGTGTTGACTCCGAGATTGTAGGATATTTCTTGATCCGAGTTTTAGTGAAGTAGTCAAGTCTAGCTGTGGTGCTAGATTGGCGAGGCCGGCAAGTGGAGTACCCAAGAATGGGGAACCACTATAAATTTTTGTGTTATCTGTGATTGTGATTTGCTTGCTGTGCGTTCTATTTTATTAAGTTCTTTAATTCCGCAAAAGACGCAGTTATCACCTATTCACCCCCTCTAGGTGATTTAGGTTGGAAACTAGATACTTCAATTGGTATCAGAGGGTCGCTGTTCTTTAAAGGTTAACACCTTGAATAGGATCTATCCAATCTAGTTGCTAGCAAATCATGGAAAGAAGCAAGGAATCTTCCTCGTTGAAATTGCCAATATGCACAAAGGCTAATTTTCCTATGTGGAAAGAAAGAGTCAGATTTTATATGGAAGCCGTAGACCCAAGAATTCTCCAAGTCGTGGAAGAAGGCCCTCATGTGCCAATGACTGCCTCAACAATTGACCCTATCGTTCAAGTTCCAAAGAAAATGATGGACTTAACAAAGGATGAAATCCCTCTCGTTGCCCTTGATAAAAAGGCAAAGAATATAATTGCTAGTGCGGTGGACGGCTCCATGTTATAAAATCTATTCCACTGCAGGTCAGCCAAAGATATGTGGACATCCTTAATAGTTCTTATGGAAGGTACTGAAGAAGTAAGGGATGACAGAAGATCTCTTCTAAATCAAGAGTACGAGGCATTCAAGCAAAGTAAAAAGGAGTGCATTGCAGATGCATACGAAAGATTCTTCAAAATCGTTAACGACCTAAGAAATTATGGTCGTGAATTTACTAATGGTGAACTGAATGAAAAATTCCTGCGATCTGTGACGAAAGACTGGGATAGCAAGATAGTTGCAATCAGGGAGTTTGGAAAGTTACCAAACCTAGACCCACAAAATCTGTTTGGGAAGTTATTATCCCATGAGCTGCAAATGAATATTCGCAAAATAGAAGAATACGGGAATAGGATTTCAAGCAAGGAAAGGACCTTGGCTATGAAGGCCGAGAGTTCCAAAAAAAGCAGAGCCTTGTATCCAATTAGAGCATAAGAATCTGATGATGAAAAAGAATCTGAAGCCGGCTCCTCCAGTTCTGAAATGTCTGATGGGGAGTTTTCTCTAATCTCTCGTCAGTTCAAGAAACTGCTTAGTAAAAGAAGGCACATGAAGAACAAGTCTTCCTCCTCTGACTATAGGCATTCTCGACGTGATGGTGATCATCACAGAAAGGGTTCTAACAATCATGACAGGTATAAGACTAAAACTAGTAAACATATTTCTTCTGACATAGTTTGCTATTGTTGTAATAAGCCAGGGCACATGATCGCTGAATGCCCTCACAAGAAGAAAGAGGGTGGAAGAAAAGATGAGAAGAAATCTACTCATGGGAAAAAGAAAAATGAAAGAAGCCTAGTCGCCAAAAAGTCCAAAACTTAAAGCGACAGTGACTCAGAGAAATTAAGCATTGAAGAAGAAGCCTACTTCGGGCTGATGGCCATGACTGATGATGAAGAAGAACCCCCATATACCGGGAAGATAAATTCTCACACCATCTTATCTGACTCTAATTATGCCTCAGCTGAACAAAAGGATTACCCCTCAGACGATGACTCAAACCTCATGACCCAATATACTAAAATGCTTAAAAGCTTTGACAAATGCCGAAAGGTAGTCAAAATTCAGGCCAAGGAGATAATGTCTCTCAAAGAAGTGGAATCTAATCTGAGAAAGGAAGTTGAACAACTTTCTTCCTTCAGAGAGGAAATCCAAGTCTTAAAAGACAAGATCAAAAGCTCGGATGAGCTCCTTGATCGGAGAGAGAACTTCATCAAAGTTCTGGAAGAACATCTAGCCTTTGAGAAGAAGCTAGTTGAAAAGTTTTCACAACCGAAAACCATTCTTCCAATCATTGATACCTTCTCTGCTAAAGCAGGTAGCAGTGGTTTAGGTCATGTGTCTCATCCTAGTAATTCTTCTAAGGGCACCCTTGCCAAGAAGAAAAATAAGAATGCTAAGAAAGCTACCGTTGAAGAGAAAGGGAAAGCCCATCAAGATCAATTGGAATTTAAGAAAGTTCTCTTTCCTACAAATGTCTATGATATGCAAAGCACTTATGGTCACTTGACATGACCAATTAATTTTGCGCCTGTCAATGACTATAAGGGGTGGGCTTTGTTGGATCTTACGGCGCCCTTAGAGGGGGGGGGGGTGAATAATGGAATAAAATTCTTTCTATAATTTTCAAGATAATTACTAAATTGTTTTATAATGAAGGAGATTGAAATAAACAATTTAGATTTAGAATTGAAAACTTAGAACACAATATAATAGAGATTACGCCAAATGATACAAATCAAGTAAACACAAAAGAGACATGATTATATATATGAAAAAGTGTTTACATAAATTTGATTTCTATATCGCTAGAAATCGGAGGCGTACAAATGTAAATTTCTTTTTGTTTACCAATCCTTCTCCCAAGGATCGGAAGGCTATCACTTGTCTCTCCCTAGACCAAGCCCAAGCCTATCCTCTAGATCTTCCTAAGATCTAGACGTAGCACACAATGCCACGATTTCCCACCAAGCCACGCAAGGACTTGGACGCTCCGCACAAGGAAGCGATTTTCCCCTAAGCCACGCAAGGACTTAGACGCTCCGCACAAGGAAGCGATTTTCTCTACCAATACAAAGTAAAATGTATATAAATGAAAATACAAGATAAAATAAGAACTCCCTAGAAATTCAGATCTCTGAAAGGAAGGTTGAAGCCTCGAGATGATCCTTGATGTAGAAGCGCGTCCGATCTCGTCTTCAATTTCAAACCTTCTCAGCATAAATGGGAGTTCATGAGGTTCTGGAGCTCTCTGGATGGAATGCACTCAGGAAGGGACTTAGAATCTTTAGTGGTTGAAATGCACGAACACAAGGTGTCAATTTATAGAAAATCGCTGTCGGAATTCCGACAGTGACTGTCAGAATTTTCCGACAGCGCAAAACTGCCGGTCGTGGTGCTGTCGTGGGCAGTTGTTGTAACCTCCGAGCTGTCGCCTGGGCGACATCGATGTCGGATTTCCGACATCGCAAAACTGCTTTTCGTCGTCCTGCCGTGGGGGAAAGTAGTTGTAACTTCTCTGCTGTCGCCTGGGCGACATTGACTGTCGCCTGGGCGACATTGACTGTCGCCTGGGCGACATTGACTGTCGCCTGGGCGACATTGACTGTCGCCTGGGCGACATTGACTGTCGCCTAGGCGATAGTGACTGTCGCCTGGGCGACATCTCCTCTTCATTTTTGCCATCCGAAACTTCTCCAAACTGTAGATTGAGTCGTTCTCATCTCCGAAATGGGGTGGCACATTCCGTAACTCTTCCTGGATTGAAAGTTATGGCCATTTTAAGATCAGCACACAAAACTCATCCAACCCGAGACTTGTCGTTCTCGGATCATGCCCATGAACGAGGACTTGTCTCCTCATTGAACCTATACAACCTGGCTACTATAAACACACAAAAGACTAGATCAAATACAACACGGTATTTGTTATTCTCAAACCAAGAGATGCGGAAAGCAAGCTCCAACAGGCTTGTCCTCGAAACCTCAGTGAAAGTGCTTTCAAGGCACCTTATCAAGAGATTAATCTGAGAGATTATGGTCCTTATGTTCATGGTTTGAGTGCTATGAGAGCACCAATAGTGAAGGCTGTTGCACCCAAGCCTAAGGAGAAAGCACTACCATGTGTGTGCTGTACTCATGAGTCATCCTCATCTAGAAGGATTGCTCCTGCCAAAACTAACGTTCAAAAAGTTAAGCAGGAGAATACTAAGAGAAGGTACAACAAGTTTAACTATTGGTGTTGCGACAAAATAGGTCACTTTGCCGTAGGTTGCTGGTTCATTTCCACTTATTTCAAGAGACCACAAGTAAACATTGCTAGAAAGACCACTCGTAATGTTACGTTCATCGTGGTGCTCAACTAACAAAGGACCAAGGTCCCAAATTAGTTTGGGCTCCTAAGGCAAAGTAATTTGTTTTTGCAGGTATGTCCAAAGGCCAACAAAAATCTTATCTGGTATTTGGACAGTGGTTGTTCTCGACATATGAGCGGAACTAGAAGCCTCTTACAAAATTTTATTCCAGTTGAGAACAGACCAAAAGTTATTTTTGGCGGATCTGACAGAGGAATAACAAAAGGCTACAGTATAATTTCAAATGGTAATGTATCCTTTTCCGATGTGGCTTATGTGGAAGGATTAGAACATAATATTATAAGCATAAGTCAACTCTGTGATAAAGGATACGTAGTTGATTTTCTTAAAGATAAGTGTTTGATAAAGTCGGCTAAAAATCTAGAAACGATTTTATCAGGCACTCGTTGTAGAAATATATTTGTTTAAATTTTCTTTGTTTATCCTCTTCTACACCAGTTTGTCTTTTAGCAAAAGATAGTGCATCTCTTGCTGACCAATGACATAAGAGATTAGCACATATAAATTTCAAAACTATAAATAAATTATTTTCACAAAACTTAGTGCGTGATGCGCCAAATATTAAGTGCATTAAAGATAGACTTTGTCATGTTTGTGTAAAAGGCAAACAAACAAGAGCTACCTTTAAGAGCATAATTGGCAAAGATTCAACTAGGTGTTTATACCTACTTCATATGGACTTGTTTGGTCCTTTGCAAATTAGAAGTTTAGGTGGTAAGTCTTACACATTAGTTATTGTAGATGATTACTCACGTTTTGCATGGGTATTCTTTCTAAAACACAAGTCAGATACATTTGATATTTTCACTAAGTTTGTCAAGCAAATCCAGAATGAATTTGAATGTTCAGTGGTCAAAATCAGAAGTGACCATGGAACAAATTTGAATCTGGGGCCATGACAGAATTTTGTGAAAGCCTTGGTATCTTTCATGAGTTTTCCTCTCCTCGAACTCCACAACAAAATGGGGTAGCTGAGAGAAGGAATAGAACACTCATTGAGGCTTGCAGAACAATGTTGAGTGACACTTCACTATCCGAAGACCTTTGGGCTGAAGCTGTCAACACTGCTTGCCACGTGCAAAACAGAGCACTCATAAACAAGAACCATGAAAAGACTCCTTATGAACTACTAAAAGGCAAGAGATCAACCATCTCTTATTTTAGAATCTTTGGTAGTAAATGCTTTGTACTTAATAATGGAAAGCATTACAAAACCAAGTTTAGTGACAAGTGCTTTGAAGGTATTTTCGTAGGCTATAGTAGCCATAGTAGAGCTTATAGAGTTTTTAATAAGAAAACCCTGATTGTAGAAGAATCTATTAACGTTGTATTTGATGAGACAAGCATGCTACATAGAAGCTCTTCTAGTGCTTCTATTGAAGTTGCAGGTTCAAAGTTACAAGATACAAGCTTGGATGAGCCAGCCAATGATGATGCTCAAACCTTCGTCAAGATCTCTCCCCCAACCTCAACAATAGAAGAAGATCATATTGATGAAGAGCCAATTCAAGTGGAAGAAGACATTCCTGTAGTAGAAGATGTTCCCGATGTCCAAATTCATGCAAGGAATCTTGAATTCAGACATATGAGGGATCATCCAGTTGATCAGATCATTTGAAATCCTCAAGTCGAAGTAAGAACGAGAAGATCAAGGTACTACTAACGAAAATATGTATTTGAGTTTTCTTTCATAGGTTGAACCGAAGAAGTTTCAAGAAGCAAATGAATACCCCCATTGGATAATTGCAATGGAAGAAGAGTTGAATCAATTCAAGCGTTGCAAAGTGTGGACTCTAGTTCCAAAACCCAAAGATAAAAATATCATTGGAACGAAGTGGGTCTATAGAAACAAGTTGGATGAAGACGGAACAATCATAAAGAACAAAGCCAGACTTGTAGCAAAAGGTTACAGACAGGAAGAAGGGATTGACTTCGATCAAACTTATGCTCCAGTAGCAAGACTCGAAGCGATCAGGCTATTTTTAGCCAATGCAACATTCAAAGGTTTCACTATATACCAAATGCACGTCAAGTCAGCATTCCTTAACGGTAATATAAAAGAAGAAGTATACGTTGAACAACCTACAGGTTTTGTAGATTCTGAACATCCTGAATATGTTTATTTATTACAGAAAGTTTTATATGGTTTGAAACAAGCTCCTCGAGCTTGGTATGAGACGATGTCTAACTTTCTTCTTGAGAACAAGTTCACAAGAGGAAAGATAGATAAGACATTATTTCTTAGGGAAGTAAAAGGCAAGATTTTGCTAGTGCAAATCTATGCCGATGACATTATTTTTGGCTCCACGGACGACAACCTTTGCAAGAAGTTCTCAAAACTTATGCAAGGGAAGTTTGAAATGAGCAGTATGGGTGAGCTGAAATATTTCTTAGGACTTCAAGTGAAACAATCTGAAGATGGAATTTTCATCTCACAAACAAAGTTCACCAAGGATTTGGTTAAGAAATTTGGAATGGAGAGTGCAACCTCTATAAGGACTCCAATGAGCTCAGCTATGTCTCTGGACAAGGATGAGAAAGGGAAACCTTTCGATGAAACCAAGTACAGAAGCATAATTGGTTCTCTGCTCTACCTTACTGCCAGTAGGCCTGATATAATGTTCTCTACATGTGTATGTACTAGATATCAGGTGAACTCTAAGGAATCTCACTAACTGCTACAAAGCGAATTTTGAGATATCTTAAAGATTTTGCAGGTAGCAGAGACGACAGGAAAAGCACTTCTGGAACATGTCAATTTCTCGAAAGAAGACTTATATCATGGAGCAGCAAGAAGCAGAATTGTGTTGCAATTTCAACCGTCGAGTCAGAATATATTTCTGCAGGCAGTTGTTGCGCACAACTTCTTTGGATAAAAAATCAGCTTGAAGATTATAACTTGAAGTTCAAAGAAATTCCAATGTTTTGCGACTCCTCCAGTGCTATAGCAATTGCAAATAATCCAGTCTTGCACAGCCGGACAAAGCGTATCGAATTACGATATCATTTCATCCGGGAGCATGTGGAGAATGGGGACATCAATCTATGCTATGTCCCTATAGATAAGCAAGTTGCAGATATTTTCACGAAGCCGCTGGATGAGACCAAGTTCTCTTTCTTCAAGACAGAGCTTTGAATGCTCAACATGGTGTAATGATCAAGTCAGGAATTAACTTCTCGAGAAATGATAAGGCTCAGAAGAATCTGCTGAAATCCTTGATTTCTCGAGAAATCAATTATCGCTCACGTAATGGATCATTTTTCTCAGAAATCATAAATATCTACTTTCGAGAAGTTGAAAAGGTAGGTACGCTGTTTTTATTTTTAGATATTAAGTAAATTCATAAAATGTTAAATAAAAATCAAAACTATAAATAGAAAATCAAGAATGACTTAATGTTCACGCAAACCCTTTCTCGTTCTTCTCGAAAGCCCCTCCACTGTTCATTGTCTTCTCGCGACATCTAGTCTCCAGTTCATTTCATCTCACGATTTCTCCCAGCAAATGCAAGTTCAACAACTTTGTTTCGATGGCCCCGTGTCTTAGGGCTAAGATTGGCGTCGGATGTGAGCTCGAAAGGTTAGGTCTGATCGATCTTTCGGACGACTTTCAGAATCTTTTCTATCTCTTAGATGCCGCTGGGTTATCTTTTATTTTGGAACATCCTTGTCGAATTCTATTCAGAGAGGTAGATGATTTCTTCCTAAATGTGAAAGTTGTCAAAGAAGGGAGAATGTTAATCTCCTTTGTAGATAATTTGAAGATTAAGATTTCCACCAAATCTTTGACAAAATATCTAAGGCTTCTAGTGATAGATACAGAAGATGACCTAGATGATGTTGATTGGGACAGAACTATGACATTTTGTGGCTTATAAAAGGGATATACTACTGTTAGAAGACAGAAGATGAATGCAGTTGGAAAGCTGTTGGTAGACATTGTTTCTAAGGTCCTTCTCTGCAGGACAGGCAGTTTAGGATATATTTCTGAAGATGTGTTTTGTTTGATGATGGAAATTGTGACTGGGAAGAAGTGTGACTGGGCCACTCTTCTTCTTATTAAGATTAAAGCAAGTCTCCTTGCTCCAAACTATGCAAGGATACTTTCTTTGTATCTGAATCAGATGAACCCAGTAGTGTTTGACATGTCTAAAGGTGCAGTCATTCATCATCTAAAGAAGATAAATGTCTCCACAATTCAGAGGTGGGACATCAGGATAACAAAGCCTGGCACTGCAGGTGCAAGTTCCCAGGGGGAGCCTCTTCCCACTGTCAATTCTGAACATCAGAATGTGACTCCAATTCCAGCTCCTCCTTCTGATACACCTCCTTTAGTTGTTACTTCAACTCCAGCACAACAATCAGCTTTGCAAAAAGTTCCAGATTCACCTCATCAAGATGATGTCATTCCATCTCCTTCATCTCCTCCAGATGTTGTTGTTGAGAATATTCAGGCTGAAGCTGTTGACAGTACAATTGCTGATATTCTTAATGAGATTCATCAAGAAAACCTTGAAAAGCACAGTCCCAGTGGCCAAAGGGCAGGGTCTGGTGCTGATTTTGATTTCTGCAATGGAGCAGATGATGACTCTATTCATGGATCATCTCCTTCCCCAGCACATGTTGAGGGGGAGCAAGAGTTGTTGTTGGACACAAACAAGGATGCTCAAGGAGAGCTAGTTTGTGAAGAAGATGGTCAGGTTAAAGTGTCTTCTCCTAAAGTGGTAAGTTCAGTGATTATTGAAGAAATTCCTGAAGATGTTCAACCTGCTTTCATTCCTCCTCCTCAGTTTGAAGAAGACTCACTTCTTGGTAAGATTGAGTTATTACTTAAGAGACAAAGTGACAAGTTTGATTCTTCTTTTAAGGAAATTCATTCTAGAATTTCAGATGTTGAAAAAGAGATGAATAAGAAATTTGCTGAATCAAAAGCTAGTACTGACAAGCTCCAAGAAGTTATCATTCAAGGAGGTAAAGCTATAGATCACATTAAAGGTGTAGCAACAGTTCTGGAAGAAGTAATTCAGGTCAGAAAAACTCAAGAATCTCAGACTTCAAAGGCTGAAGAAAGTTCTTTCAGGTTTATTGATGAAGTTGGAATGTTCAAGGAATCTGTCATCCAAACCCTATCTGTAGAAGTCAGAAAGGGGGAGGATAAAATGGCAGAGCTCTTGGATAATCAAGCTTCTCAGCTCCAAAGAAATGTTGGTGATCAATTTGAGCAGTTGAATGTTTGTGTTCAGAAGCAAATTGCAGATGTAAATTCCTATACATTCAAGACTGCAGTTTGGCTTCACAATGAAATCTTTCCAGAATTGCAGGTTCACAATGTTCATCCTCCTCAATTCTCTCCCAGGCCTGAAGTCCAAACTCAGCTTGTTCCTCCTGTGGATTCTTCTCAGGTGTGGGCTTCTGATCATTCTACAGAACCTTCTGTGAGGCCTAGTTCCAAGTAGAGAAAATATGGTGAAGGTCCTTCTGCAGGCAGGTCTGTTCCAGGGTCTAGTTCAACATGTTCTGGTAAAGCAGTAGCTGAGGAAGTTCTTCCTGAAGTATGGAGTCTAGTCTCCAAAATCATTATTCTTGATACTTTAAAGTTAGTTGAAGAAGGTGGCATGAAATCTTCTGATTATTATAGTTATTCTGAATGGAAAAAGTATGACACAAGCTTGACAAAGAGAAGGATTCACTTCAACATTTATGGTCACAATAATCCTACAGCTCCATCAGCTCCTCCAAAGTACTATCCTAAGCCTTATACTTATTTTACAAGACAAGAGCAGAAGAGAAAGTACAATGCCTGAAGAAAAGATTATGAAGACCATCAATTTTTTTTAATATGATTGTGTGAACATTAAATCATTTTAACAATCTTAATCATATATAGTTTCTGATTTTGTTGCTCATTTTGCTTTTTTATTCTTTCTCTGTGTTGTGTAGTTTATCTATTTTATTTTGTTACAATTCATCTTAGTTTTAGGGTTCCGACTTCTACAAATAGGGGGAGATTGTTGGGAATTGTATCCACAATTACCTTGATTTGAAGAAGTCCTCTTGAACTAAGTTGAATTGAGTGTGTATTTGATGTTGCTCTCTAGTAATGTGTTTGCAGGTTTTAAATGGCTAAGTACAAACCAATGTCAGGTTTTAATGGGTCATCAAACACAAGCCTATGCAATGTAATTCCTCATTGTATGGACCAAGGTGTTGATTCATGTGAAATCTCTCTATTGGGATGTACTTTTTATTCAAACACAAAGGAAGAGCTAAAGGGAGGTGCTGTTGTTCTGTGTTTAAGGAAGAAACAGATTTTTTTTCTAAGTAATTCTGCGTTCGACGAATTTAGATGAGTTCGTCGATCTCAGTTCGACGAACGAAAGCATTTTCGTCGAGCTCTGTTCGATGTTCAGTTTTCCTGGAAATCTCAGTTCCGCGTTCGTCGATCTCAGTTCGACGAACTAAATGACTTCGTCGACCTCAATTTTGCCTTAGCTGTAAGGAGTTCGTCGACCGCATTCGTCGATCTCCGTTTGACGAACAGATGAACTTTCGTCGGCCGCCGATTCGCCTAAGTTAAAGTTGTTTTCGTCGATCGTGTTCGTCGATCTCCGTTCGACGAACAGAAATAATTTCATCGACCGCTATTCTTCAGAAGTTCCGTTCGATGAACCCTAGTACTTTCGTCGATCTCAGCTTTGTGAAGCTTCTATGTTTTCTGATAACTAAAATGAGTTCGTCGAGCTCAGTTCGAAGATTTTTCTTCTCAGGCCGAGAAATTGACTCTATGCTGTTTTTGTTTCTCCAATTCTTTTCTCGAGAAGTCTTTATATTTCTCGAGAAGTTTTTCTCTCTCCTGTAAAATCCTTCTATGTTCTTCTTGAAGCCAAAGCCTATTTATTTCTTGAGAAATCCTTTGCACTCGAGAAATTAATTGTTTTGTTCTGAATTTATTTTCTCGAGAAGTTCTTTGTTCCCGAGAAGTTAATTCCTTCTTTTGAATTATGTGTTCTCTGATGTTTAATTCTTTTCTCGAGAAGCTCTTTTTTTCTCGAGAGATAAAATCCTTTGTTCTGAATTCGGTTTTCTCAAAATGTCTTTTTGTTCTCGAGAAATCTATTCATATCCTGAAATCATTTTTCAATTCTGTTTGACGGGACGTTAAATCACTGTGTCTTTTCAGACGGTTCTTTTGATTTCGTTTAAGGTTCATTCTACCTTAACTGATGTCGTTAAGTCTTTTATTTTAAAAGGCACTCATTCTTAAGTTCCAAACAAGAATTCATTACTCTTCCTGATCAACCCTAATTTCTCCCGTCGTTCCAAGAAACACGAGAAAGTACCGCCTCCTTGTCGAAAAGCTGGAGATCGATCAGGTGTTCTAAATCAGTCATCTCCAGTTGATGTGAAGGTTCGATTGATCACTGCTCCTTCATCTACAGTTTCTATTGGATCAAATCGAATCATAGAAGGCCAGATCTGAGTTTGTTGTTCTTCCTCATCGAAAATAAGTCAAAGTTTCTCAAGCCTCAAGAAGGAAGAAGATCTCAAGGCCTTTCAGATCTGGTTATGTATTGATAAACTTGTATCAATTCTTTATTACATTTGTTTGTAGGAGAAGTTTTCTCCGAGTTGTAGGAGAGGTTATTCTCCGAGTTGTCAGAGAGAGTTTCTCTCTGAGTTTGTAGGAGATTTGTCTCCAAGATTGTAGGAGTGTTGACTCCCAAATTGTAGGATCTTTCTTGATCTGAGTTTTATTGAAGTAGTCAAGTCTAGTTGTGGTGCTAGATTGGCGAGGCCGACAAGTGGAGTACCCAAGAACGGGGAACCACTATAAATTTCTATGTTATCTGTGATTGTGATTTGCTTGTTGTGCGTTCTATTTTATTAAGTTCTTTAATTCCGCAAAAGACGCAGTTATCACCTATTCACCCCCTCTAGGTGATTTAAGTTGGCAACTAGATACTTCAATTGCACTATCTAGTGCCTGTGTCTTTTGATAAGGAGACTCTCAGAACCAGCACTGAGTCTTTTGATAAAGAGACTCTTAGAACCATACACTGAGTCTTTTGACAAGGGGATGTTGGATCTTGAGGCTCCCTTAGGGGGGGGGGGGGTGAATAAGAGTTTTAGAAAACTTTAATCTTTTATAGAAAGCTTTTGATATTTTATTAGAAGTAGATTGAATCAAAAGTAAAGAGATAGAAATTAGAAATGAAATCAATTTTATTAAGCAAGAAAAGGCATGATTATCATTTATAAAATTGATTACAAAATCTGATTTCTATGATGCTAGAAATCGAAGGAGAAATATGAAATACTCTTTTCGTTTTATATATCGACTCTTCTCACTAAGAACAAGTTGGCTTTAGCCGATCTCTCCCCAGATACGGCTTCAAGCCGCTCTAGCCATTCTATCCCCAGAAAGGCCTCGAGCACCCTCTAGATCTACTCCTTAGACCCAGTTGCCAACACGAGGCGAATTCCTCCCTAAGTCCTACCCAGAATTAGTCGCCAACATGAGGCGAATTTACGAACCGATTACAAAGATAAATATAAAATATAAAATACAAATATAAAAACTCCCTATGAGGTAATCTGAAGGAGACGCCAAAGAATCGCTAAAGATTGTTGAAGTCCAAGAGTGCGTTCTTCGCATTGAGTTAGCGTGTTGATCCAAGCCTCCTTTGATTCCTCCTTTTGAAATTTAGTGGGAGATCCTTTATGGTCTGGAAAGACGGCCCTCACAAGTAATTCAGAGTGCTGGAAAATGGCTCCTTAGCATTAGTTGTTAGAGAAGATGAAATCCACCTATTTATAGGACTGGACGCTAACGTCGGCGTTAAGGCTAACGCCTGGCGTTGACCCAGTATGGAATTGTTTTGATGGCTCAGATCTTCAAAATGGGAAGAAGATTCTGTACTTTAGGAAACATCCATTTTAGGCAACCCTAACACTGGCATTGAAGCTAACGTTGGCGTTAGGTCAGATCATTCCTAAAGTGCCCCTTCAATCACGGCTGCTTCCCTCCTTGTCATAATCATTGAGAGATAATGCCGCGCGTTAAGACCTAAAGCCTGGTGTTAGACCTCTTTCATTTTCTCAGCGACAAGCCATCACGTCGACCATCTCAGCGGCAAGACATCCCGTTGATCGTCTCAGCGACAATCCATCCCGTCGATTGTTAACGCCCGACGTTAAGTCTTAATGCCTGGCGTTAGACCATAATCATAATTTCTGCTTGTGGGCAGTTCTAGACCAATAATGCAACAACCGAGTGTCATATCAGTTCAAACTTGCATGCTAAAAACACAATGGCAAACAAGATCAAATGCAAGTAGGATTTGTTATTCTCAAATTAAAGGGATGCAGAAAACCATGTTCCAACAATCTCCCCCTTTTGATAATAACAAATCCAATAGAGATAAATCAGATTCATATATAAGAGAGATGTGTTTTAGAAGGATATTTGACACTAAGCAATATAGAGACAATAATAAGAATTATAGATTGTTTAAGTTTTGCTCCCCCTACTTAAGTGCTCCCCCTTAGTGTATGCTCCCATAGACTAGATTTATGCTCCCCCTTAATCCAGTGAATCCTACTTCTTTAATCATTATGATTTATCATTTTATTCTCTCCCTTTTGTTATTAGCAAAAGTGGGTGGAGTAAAACAAAACTAGAGTAAAGAAGACAAAAGTTGGGACATAACTAAGAGAGGATTAAGAGTTTTGTTTAGTCATAAGGTAAGTCATGATCGAGCTAAGGGAGAGAGTAGCATAGCGGAAAAAGATATGATAAGCGTGAACGAACAACATTCCATTTTTTTGTTTTACCAAAGGAATTCTACCACTTGCTTTTCAAAGTGAAATTTTGAAGAAACTTGTTGGAAGAAATGAAATATTGTTTGACAAGCACAAGTGAAGAAAAACCTTAGAAGTAAGTATGATAAACCATGGTAAACGAAATACATGACCAAAAGAGAAATGCGGAAAAATAAAAATGAAACAATCAAGAGTAGTATTTTTGTTATAGTTTGACCATTCTAACAATATGTCTAGACTCTTCACATTTGAGCATTTAACTCTGAAAATTTTCATAACTAATAGGCAAGCATGATTTAACATATTCAAAAATATAATAACTTCAATGTAACCAATTCGTATTTCAAATAATGAAAACATTATAGAAATCATGCATTGCAATCTAGTGCTTTTACTTAAGTTTTTAGAGATTTATGAAATTTTGCATTAGGATCCAATTCTCATGAGTAGAAGCTTTATGAAAAACAATGATGTGTGTATAAGGTGTTTTGATAAAAGTATACAAGTAAAATATTCAAAACACATGACATATGTAATGAAATAATAACAACAACATTAAGATTGAAATATTATAATTACTTTCACACATCAAATCTAGAATAAAATTTCAAAGCACATAAAATGAGTACAACTACCAAGGTTCTTCGCCCACACAATGCTCATTAAGACTTATCAGGGAGCGAAGTATTTCTTGGGGGATCACATAAGCATTTTTATGATTTTTTTTGTGATCCAGTGTACAAATATAAGTGATAAAAAGGAATGTATTTGCATAAGACACTTTACAATTCTTTCTAAGGTGCTCAATCTCACAATGTTCATTAAGACTTATCAGGAGGGTGAGTAGTGCTTGGTGGAGTTTTCTTTGGCTTTTTATTTCATAAATTTTTTAAGTTTGGGCCAAAGGTCTCTGAATTCAATTGTTGATGCAAACATTAGCAATTTTTGAAATAACACTTCTATGTGTGCAAGAAATTTATTGGTTAAAGGATGGTGTAGGTAATTTAGACATACAACTTAATATGTTAAAAATTATTACACTACACAATCATGCAAGACTAAGATTATGAGCACATGTAGATTACCAAAATAGTGAGTGTATGAATCATTGATTAGCATAAACATTACACATACTTAGAGGAATGCTAATCAATCATACATAATTTTCTATAGACTATTTCATTGCACATATTCAGATTAAGGTCAAAGCATGAAGATAAAATAATGTTTAGGAAATTTGAAATTAAAATTAGACATTGAAGACAATCTTTAAGTGTATGCCTAATCAATTTTGACCATTTGAAACAAAATAACTAAGATGTTTGCTCTTGTGAAGTCATAAAGTCAAACCATAATTTTGTAAATATTTAATACAAAAACAAATGACAAAAGCATATTTTTGAGCATTTTGAATTAATTAATTTTTTTTTGTATTTTAGAATTAAATTAGCAAATTATGAACAAAGTAATTTGAAATCAGAAAAATAAACTGAGAAAATTCATTAGAAAAATACAAGAAATATTATAGGAAAATTAGAATTTCAATTTGGCCAAAAGAGCTAACGCTGGCGTTAAGTTCTTAACGCCCAAATAGACCACTATTTTTTTTTTGAGATTTTTTGAAAAATTTCTTTGAAATAGGTAGTATGTATATAGACCTTCTTAGTGTAGAAATTTCAGAAAATTTGGAGATGATTAGAAGGCTATTTAAGCATGTTTTATTTGTTAAAAGAAGGTTTTTATATTTTTATTTGGTTTACAAATATTTGTGTTTTACGATTTCATTAAGGCTCAAAAATGATAAAATATGCAAAACACAAGATACTCATGTTCGATCAAAATAAGAATGCATGAATAATATAATCATAAAGAGTGCATGCAAAACATATGATATAGGTATGTCCTAGATGATAATACCCTAACTATATGCCTACACACTAGCCTCGTACTAAGTGACGGATGGGCATGAGAAGCTACACACATGCCGTAGGATGGGGTGTTAATCCCATATGCACACACTAGAGAACTCTCAACCTATCACTCTTTCCCCCTAGTGCCTCGCAAGGCCTCACTGGAACCCTCCCCGGTTAAGGACAAGACATGACATAGAGGTTAGGTCATTTAATTCATATAATCCTATGCCCTTGCTATTGTGAGACACATAATGTGGGTGAATGATCATGGACCTCCTAAGCATTTTGTCCTATGGAAACAATTTATAAACTATGGCTTTTATGAGAGATTGATTTCTAATTATATTTTAAAGCAATATAGTTATTATGAGTTTTAACTTTTAATTGTTCTACTTTAAGATGGATTCATTATGGCATTATTAGATGACTAGCATGAATGAAAATATTTATTAGTTAATAATGCTAGAGTGATGAGTTTGAAAGCAATGTTATGCCATAAGATTAATAGAGTTAATGTTGCATGTATTCAAAAATAGTATTTCAATTTTTAGACCTAGAATAAATTTATGATTCTATTTGATTTGCTCTTATTAGTATAAAGATGATTCTAAGATTTACATATAGATGAGATACATGCACACACAAAACATTTTCATTTATATAATTATCATGATCACAAATCATATGTTAGAAGCAAAAATGATCTTTTTGTTGTTATATTTAATGTTTGAATTTTAGAATGATAATATAAGAACTCATAGTTATCATGAATTTTAAGTTCCAAATTTTCTATTTTTATATTTTGGCAAGAATATCAAAACTAACAATGTATGCGATTAGCATGATAACTAATAATATTCATTAGGTGACAATGTTAGTATGATGAGTTAATATTACGCCATAAGAATAAGGCATGTTTCTTAAATTGATAGAGACTCAATTTGTAGACCTAGAATTAAGTGATGATTTGATTTATTGATGTCAAGGTGATTCTAAGGTCTAGATATAGTAAGATACATACAAAAATTGTGAACCTCCTTTCATAATACTCCTACCATGATATGAAGTTATAATAGCCAACATATAAATCATAATTCCTAAGTATGATAAAAGTAGTTGATTTAAGATAGTTTTTGATAGATCATGAATTATGATATATGATTATAGAGAATTTTATCATGGGATATCACAAGATCATGGTGGCGAGTGTGAATTCAATATTCATTCTTTTGAGTTATGACAATGAGTTCTTTCAATATGTCTTTTGTGATTTTCCTTTTAAACATAATTTTCTGAAATCACAAGATAATGATAATTTTCTTTTTCAGTCATTGCACGAATACACATGAGTCTATAATTAATTTGATCTTTGCTAGGCTTTAGTTGAACTTAGCAATTTAGAGTGGATCATGGACTTCCCGAGGTATACCTTGTGAGGGGTTCACCCGGTACTAGGAGATGTGATGGGGCAACATCCCAACCCTCCCTTTCTCATAATATTTAAGTGTTATTGGTTGCTACCCATACTAAATATTTAAAATTTATAGACTCAAAAATTGTCAAAAAAAGAAAAATTGAGATAACTTCTAAATAGAGCTGAATTTTTGCAATTTTACGAGTCAAAATGAACTCAAATGAGCAAAAGTCGTTTGCCATTGCATAGAGCTTCTAGACCTCGTCCTGAAAAGCTATTGTGGGCAAAATTCTGACAAGTAGATCAAAAGTTATGATCGTTTGAAGTTTAGGTCGAGATCTTGCATAAATTTATTGTTTTAATTTTTTGGAAAAAAAGTTACCAAAGGCCTATGTTATATTTTTTGAGTTTTCAATTCCGGTTTTTAATATGATAGGGGTTATCAAATGATGAAAGGATATTAAATTCATAAGAAACACTTGCAGATTGTATACATTTAGCCAAGCCCCCTAATGTTCCTCTTAAATCCATATAAAGTTTTAGCAATTATTTCATTGATCTTGAATATAACAAATTTAGTTTTCAAATTTTAATGGTAATATAAGAATTGGCAATGAGTTTGAGTGAGATAGATTGGTCATAAAAATAAAAATGATTTTGAATTTTCATCAATTTGGTTTGTAAACTCATTAAGTTTTAAGAGATAAAATCATATTTCCACTAATATAGAAAATGGCCATAATCATGATAGCTTAAAAAATAAGAAAGCAAAAAATAAAAAATAAAAAAACATTGAAGCATATCATGAAGTAGAAATTTGTATATTTCATTTTGAAATGATTCTACTTCATGCATTTGATGATACCTAATGAATAAGAGTTTTAGGTATCCAAAGGGGACCAAGTGTGGTGGTTTCTTTGGGTACCCAAATATAGTGAGATAATTTTTGGGGAGATGAGTATGAATGAACCCTTTCAAGTGAAGTTAATGTTTCATCTTTTATTTTGGGTCTCCACTCATACTTAGGTTTAATATTGTTTTTATTCAACAAATTTCCATTGTGAATATTCATATTTTGAAGTTTATAATTGTGATGATTATTGAAAATATTTTTCATAGGAAATTTGTGAACATTTAATTTTATTTTGGGAGAAGATTGATGTTGTAAATGATAATGATGATAGTATCTTAGAATTTCATTTTCAATATTTTGGAGTTTATTATTTCCATTGTTTGGCTTTTCAAAATTTGGGAATTCATATTCAACTTGCTTTTACATATTCCTTGATATTGTGAATTTATGTGTTGTGAATTATTATTCATAATTTTCATAAGAAAGTTGATTTTTGATTTTAATTCATCATTTTTGATTTTAAGATTATGCCTAGCTTTATTATAAGCTATTGTGCTATTTTTATGAGTGGAAACAATTGAATCAATATGATTTTGATAGTTATTTCTTAGTTACTCAAATGTTTCATCCATCTCTTTAATTTTAATTTTATAGTCTTTGCACTTAGCACAATTACTTTTAAAAGATAAATTTTCTAACCATAATCGTTCATTTTGTTTTTTACACAAATAAGCTCCTTTTCAAGTTTCTTGTAATTATCTTTTAATTCATTATATTTGATAAAAGGTGAAGCAGTTTTGATTAACGAGCAAGAGTGAGAGTCATCAAGCACATCAATTTTTGTTTCTACATTAGACATAGCTATTAATCTTTTATTTTCTAAACGTAATTTCTTATTAGCAATTTTCAATTTATTCATTTTACGTTTAACAATTTGTAGCATATGTAATGTGTAAACGGAATTTGTCACAAAAAGAGAAGATTTTGATTTCCTTACATTGCAATCGGAAGAGGCAAGATTTGAACAAATTGTTCCTATGACATCTTTTTGGCACTCCTCTTCCAAAGATAATATTTCTTCTTATCTTCCTCTTGATGTGCACTCCATTGATCCATCATGAGAGGAGCTTTCTTGAACATCCGTTCAAGCTTGTATGTTCTCCAAGTCTTGCGTTTGTTCCATACCTATAGAAGGAGAATCATAAGTTCTTTCAAGAAAATTCCAAATTTCATATGCGGTAGGTAAATTATAAATAAGTTTGAAAATATTTTGATCTAACGCAATTTGAATAAACAAAAATCCCCAATGAATTATTTTTCAAACAACTATCATCATATAAAGATGTCACATAATCATCAAATGGATTTGAGTGATAAACAACCAAGGTATGAATGGAGACCCATAAAGAAAAATGACATATCAACTTTACTTGAAATGGCTCATTCAACCTTGTCTCCCCAAAAGCCAACACGTGTATTTAGGTACCCAAAGGAACCATCCCACTTAGACCCCTTTGGATACCTAAATCTCTCATTCGTTAGTATCCAATCATTTGCATGAAGTAGAATTAATTATAAATGAAATATCAAAACTCTACTTCATGATATGCTTAATGTCTTTTTCTTTTGTTTATTTTCTTATTTGTAAGCCAACACGCTAAGGTCACTTAGATATTTTATGCAATATGACGTACACTTCTTAAGCCTAATGTTTAACAAATCAAATTAAATTAAACATAAAGTCACACAGTTTTCAAGTGGTCTATCTTTTCTTGTTATATGTTTTATCTTTCTTAAATCCATTGCCTATAAATGTCTTATTTTATCACTATAAATTGAATACTAAATTTGCTAAACGATATTACCAAGACAAATGAAATTACTTTCAAAAATGGATTTAAATGAGCTTTTAGGGGTCTTAGGCAAAAATATTAAATGCACAACTTATTGCATATTTGTCAATTTTCTTTGTTGCATATGATAGCCCCTATAATGAAAAATCAGAATTAAAAAATTACAAAAATGATGAATATGATTTCACACACTCCACCATGATCTATTAATATCCTATGCTAAAATTCACTATTATCATATATCATAATTCATGATCTATCAAGAATTATCATAAATCAACTATCTCTATCAACCTTAGGATTTATGAAATATATGATGGCTATTGGTATTAAAGTTTCATATCTAATTTTGTGTGTGTGATATGCATCTCTATTGTTTGCATGTATCTCAGTATCTTTAGAGCTAAGATTTAACTTGATATCAACAAGATGAAATCAAATAGAATTGTCACTTCATTCTAGGTCTATGAAAATTCAAAACTTTATGTTTGAATATATGCAACTCAATTATATATTTGTCCATCTTTATATAGCTTTGTACCATGTTGTCCTAACTCATCATACTAGCATCATCACTTACCATAGGTAGAAATCAATGTCCATGCTAGTTATTTATTGCAATGCTAATGTAAATTATATTACTAAATATGAAAATCATAATTTCCTTTGTAGTGATTTTGCATGAATAAAATTTTTCTAAATGGATTTAAAATCAACAATCTGCGATATAATTGTAAATCCAAAACTAATCATGCAATTATACCATAGTTCATATATTATAAAAATCAACTATCTCTATCAACCTTAGGATTTATGAAATATATGATGGCTATTGGTATTAAAGTTTCATATCTAATTTTGTGTGTGTGATATGCATCTCTATTGTTTGCATGTATCTCAGTATCTTTAGAGCTAAGATTTAACTTGATATCAACAAGATGAAATCAAATAGAATTGTCACTTCATTCTAGGTCTATGAAAATTCAAAACTTTATGTTTGAATATATGCAACTCAATTATATATTTGTCCATCTTTACATAGCTTTGCACCATGTTGTCCTAACTCATCATACTAGCATCATCACTTACCATAGGTAGAAATCAATGTCCATGCTAGTTATTTATTGCAATGCTAATGTAAATTATATTACTAAATATGAAAATCATAATTTCCTTTGTAGTGATTTTGCATGAATAAAATTTTTCTAAATGGATTTAAAATCAACAATCTGCGATATAATTGTAAATCCAAAACTAATCATGCAATTATACCATAGTTCATATATTTAAGGCTTACACGCTTAGTATGTCCATAATCATTAAACCTATGACATGTGTCTCACAATAGCGAGGGCATATGATTGTGTGCATTAGAGACCTAACCTCTAAGTCATGTCATATCCTTAATCGGGGAGGGTTCCAGTACGGCCTTGCGAGGCACTAGGGGGGAAAGAGTGCTTGGTTGAGCGCCATCTTCTGTATGCATATGGGATTAACACCCCATCCTACAGCAAGTGTGTAGCTCCTCATGCCCATCGTCATTTAGTACGAGGCTAGAGTGTAGTCATGTAGCTAAGGTATCTTGATCTTAGATATACTTATATTATATTCATTGCATGAACATCATCTCACTCTTTATATTTAAATCATGCATATTTTTTTTTCTGTCTCAGCATCTTGTGTTTGCATATTTTATTATTTTGAGCTTTAATGTTTCTATAAAACACAAATATTTGAAAAATCATCGAAAACATGCTTAAAAGAGCCTTCAAATAATCTCTAAAAAGTCTAAAATTTCAACAGTAAGAAAGCCTCTTTATAATACAACTGAATTAAGAAAAACATTTAAAAAAAATCAAAATTTGCAGTTCTGTTTTGGCGTTAAGAAGTTAACGGCTGGCGTTAGCCCCTCTGCTCCAAAAATTTTTATTTTTGAAAAATCTCCTGTATTCTCATATGCATTATTTTGGGTTTATTTCTCTGGCATAGAATATCATTTACTGATAAGCCTTTTAAAGACTTCTATGTTTTCCAGAAAGTATTTGAATTTGAATATTTAAAAATAAATATAAAATTGCAAAACAATTTCAAAGAACAAAAATATGTTTTTCTCTTTATGTGTGTTTGTTATTTTGTACTTATATAAAAATTCAAATTTTTTTCTGATTATTCATTGCCATTGTCAAGGATGATTAAATATATCAATCAAAGATTAAATACAATGTTTAATTTAACTTTCAAGTTTCTTAAAAAACATTGTTTTGTATTTGTCATGCCTTGAAAATTATCTTGTTATGTGCAATGAATTGTAGACAAACATGTGTAAAAACACTTAGCATGCCTTTAAGTATGAGTAATGTATTATGTTTGATAATGATTAATTCACTCACTTATTTTTGATAATCAACATGTGTTTACAATCTTATACTTGCATGATTGTGTAGTGTAATAACAAAAATAATTAAAATGCATAAACAGATTAACTACACAACATTGAATTGGTTATTACAATTCTTTGTCTTTCATGCACTTATTCTTTAGAGAAATGTGATTTAAAATGCTATGTTTGCAAAACAAGTGAATTCAGAGTCCTTAGTCACTAAACTAAAAAGCAAATAATAAATGACAAGGAAAACTCCACCATGCACTACTCACCCTCCTGATAAGTCTTAATGAGCATTTTGAGGTTGAGCACCTTGGAAAGAATTGTAAGGTGTATTGTAGCAAACAATTTATATACCACTTCTCTTAGTACAACAGATCACAAATTAAATTTGAAAGTAATGCTAAAAGTATAAAAGTGATCCCTAAAGCACTACTTTGTATCCTGATAAGTCTTAATAAGCATTGTGTGTGCAGAGCACCTTGGTAGTTGTACTCCTTATTTATGTGCATTGAAATATTGTGGAAGTAATATTATTTGTGTATTTTAATATTGTGTTATTTCATTATATATGTCATGTGTTTTTGATTGATTCACTTGTATACTTTATCAAAACACTATTTTATACACATCATTATCTTTCATAAAACTTCTACTTATGAGAATTGGATCCTAATGCTCATCTACACTATTCTCTACAAACCTAAGTAAATGCACTAGATAACAAAGCATGACCACTACAATGTTTATGTTTACTTGAAATACAAATTTTATTACACTGTAGTTTTTGTATCTTGTCTTGATATTATAAAATCATGCTTGCAATTTTATCTTAATGGAATAACATCTCTTCAATCTTTAACTCAAACATCAACTTTTCAAATTTAAAACTCATTATCCTTTATATGATTTTATCTTCTAAAATGATGTTTATGTTTAAGAGTGCTTATTATATTCTTCCGCTAAGTTTACCACTTATGCTCATTCATGTCTATTTTTTTAACACCGTGGTATTCTTTTATCAACAAGTTGGTATCTTAAAATAAGAATGCTTACTTTATAATTTTAGTTATGTTGCTTACTACTTTATGTTCCATCATGCTTATATTTTTTTCTTAACAAGTAGTATTTAACAAGCTTTATATTGCATCCTAGTTTCTTCTCAACATAAATCATTTAAATTTTTATTGCATACTATCATCTAAACCCTCTTTTGATACTACCAAAATGGGAGATTAAATTGCATAAATCTAACATGTAGGGGGAGTACATTAAAAATTCATAAGAAGTATTTATGTAGGGGGAGTAATCAAATAGGAGGTGCATTCTTTATCCTGTGCTCGATCATGACAATCCTTCAATAATTGATTCTTAACCACTTAGTAGAAATACACTCATCCCTACCCACTTTTGCTAATAACAAAGGGGGAGAAGAAATTGAGAAATCTAGTAAAATAGATATTTAGGGGGAGTAAATTATAAGAGAACACTTATGTAGGGGAGGATTTGATATAGAAAGAGTATGCATTATCACTTTCAATTCTATCACGCTCATAATATGTTGTTCATGCATATCTTATACAACACATTATCTATAAACACAAATGGTCTTAATCTCACTAATTTCTTATACAGGTATTTGTTATTATCAAAAGAGGGAGATTGATGGAGCCTATGTTCCGCATCTCTGGGTTTGAGAATAAAAAATACCGTGTTGTATTTGATCTTGTATTTTGTGTGTTTATAGTGTGCAGGTTGTACAGGAACTATAGCTACACATCCCTATAAGTAGTATACTAAATGGAGACGATTCTATGAAAAGAGAGCTAATGCCCCGCGTTAGGGTTAACGCCCCACGTTAACTTATCGTCGATAAGGGATTTCGCCGAGAAGGGAATGACGTCGAGAAGAAGTACCGCCGAGTATTAAGAGACAACGCCAGCGTTGACTCTTACCGCCCGCATTAAGTCAACAGACTTCCACAATCCTGACGGTTGCATGATGTCAGCGGTTGCTATACACGATCACTAACATTGGCGTTAACTCTTAACGCCATGCATTAGCTCCAGTGCCTATTTAAAAAACATCCCCTCTCATTCTAGATGTGGGATTCTATTGCCTCAAAATCTAGAACTCTAATTCATTTGAGAGAGGCTCATCTACAAAAATTAAGAGATGTCCCTTGGCCCAACATGAAGAACTAATGAAGATTTTGAAGGAGAAGGTCTACACCGCATATTCAAGATGAAGGACAAACGCTTTAAGAACGCCAACGTCTACATCGCCTTCGTCTTCACCTTCGTCTTCACCTTCAGAATTTCTTGGGGAGTTTTTCTTACTTTATCTTGTAATCTTTTATTTTTATTCCTTTTTGTGATTGGTGTGGAGAAATCGTTCGAGGAGAATGTTGGATTCCGGGAAGGATTCCGTGGGTAAATTTGTCGCGGTTGTTGGCGACTAGGTCCTTGGGCGGCTTAAGGGGTAATTCGCTGCCTTGTGCGTGGCTAATAGGTCGAGGGTAGATCTAGGGGTGTCTAGAGGCCTTATCTGGGGATAGATAGGCTATAGCCAACCGGTCCTTGGGAGAAGGACCGGTGAAACAACAAAAATGTGTTTTTAATATTCTCTCCTTGATTTCTAGCGTTATAGAAATCAAATATTTGTGTCATCAATTTATTATGAAATAAAATCGTGTCTTTTAATGTTCTATTCAATTGATTTTATTTCCTCTTCAAGAATGTGTTAAATTATATTTTCATCAAAGCATTACATCAAACATTTGCGTAATCAATTTCTTTGAAATATAATATTCGTTTTCATTATCTCTGATTTTCTGGAATTGTATTTCATTTAAGATTTCATAAGTAAAATCACTGTGGCAATCTTTTTGTGCTAATGAAAATTTCCTGAAGAGATAACGCCCAGCGTTAACCATTAACGCCAGGCGTTAGCAACCGTTAACAAAAAGTTTTGTTTCTCTTCTTTAAAAAGGAATCATCAATATAATCTTATATGAGATATTAAAATATATTTTCTTATAAAATATTCTGAAACTTCAGTCGCAAACTCTGATATTTTTAATTAAGATTTAAATTCCATAAAAGCCTTATTCACCCCCCGCTAAGGCGCTGTAAGATCCAAAATCTAAGTATGAAAACCTAAGCGAAAACCATACATCGAATATATGGCCTCACTAGTTAAAAATCAAGGGTAATTCAAGTGTAACAAAAACAGAAAAAGAGAACTTAGAAAATCATAACTTGATTATCTCATCCTCGGATCATTTTGATTGAGCACTAATGAGAATTAGTTAATCATAGTGGAGGGGAGAGAGAAAGAAAAATAATATTGCATAAAAGAAAAATTACTAAGATAGAAGGAGAAAAAGAAAGAGAGCAAACTAAATTTTATTGATAACCGAAACTATTACAAGCTTTAAAAGGGATTACAATGCTAGGAAGGAAAAGATTACAAGCTTAAACTAGGCTATTGCAAGAAGGAAAATTAGAACATTACTTGACATGAAGAGAAAGAGAACATGAATGGTAAAGACATGAAAAGCATGAAAGAAACAAGAAAAAGCTCACTATCAGCTTTAGCAGCACCTCCCCCTCTCCAAAATTCTGAACCCTGGACTCAAGGAGAACCTCTGAATTTATTGAAAAAATTTCATGTTACACGCCCTCAGTCACGGGCGTGACCAAGGGCGTGTAACCACTGTTCGGCTTAGCTCCGACAAGGCGTGGGCGATTGCGTGACGGCGCGGCGAAAAAGTGCATGTCACGGCCATTATCACAACCCGCATTTTCTCAGCAATTAAGGATATCAGAGTAAGAGAAAATATGCGTTATGATGCCACGTCATGCAAGAGATAACTGCAGACGCTCAGGCGGGAACCTATCTCTTTCGTTATTACAAAACAGGTTTACATGATGATTCATTACTTGAAATCACTTATTAGGTTTGGGGTAAGAATTGTGTCTCTCAGTTTGTGGATCAACTAGTCCACAGAAGAAAGTATATATGTATTTAGAGCGGAAAAATACTGAGTTTAGTTCAATTAAGGTCCTATATGCACGTAATGTCTAGACATAAAGGAAATGATATGCATATATCTAGATTTTGATTGGGTATGGAGATACCTTTACGTTACTTTAAATATAAGGGTTTGACCTATGCAAGATGCAATGAGGATGAAAGAATAATCATTTTATAACTATAATGCACCTAAGCATAAAGTGTTCCCAGAGAGAAAGACAAACGAGATTGAAAAGTAGTGGCAATAACTAGCAAGTAAGCTACAATGTAACAAAAAGAGGCACAATGGGCGTCAACAACCTGTCACCAACCCATTGGCTTCAAATTAGCATGTTTGAACACAAGAAGAAAACTAACTACCACTACCTCGCAGCAGCGGGGTAAGACAGCAGCTACAACTCACAAGGTCTCCGAGCTACACCTCTAACCGCTACGACTTTGAACCCGAGGCATTCAAATTAAACAAAGAATGCCTCAGCAAGGAAAGCACAAGCCACAGAAAAAACATATAAGTCCTGCGAAACAAGGTAATAATGAGGCTTAAGGGGTACCAACCCAAGCCAAACTTACAGAAAAGAAGCTCCAAAGCATAGAGATAAACAATGCACTTTTAGAAATACAGGCAAAATTCATTTATCTTGTTAATTATATTTATGAGACTGATCAACTCAAATTAAATGGGCGCGGTCCTTTATCCTCTGCCACCCAAAGCCCAAAACCAGGTGGTGGTCCTTTATCCACTGCCACCCAAACATGGCCCACGGGGCCACAGGACAAGCCTGATAATCATGCCCCTTAGAATGGCCACCGTGCAAGGCTATAAAAGAATCCCTACTGCCCCCAAACACGGCCCACAGGGCCACAGGCCAAGCCTGATGTTCATGTCCCTTGCAATGACCACCGTGCAAGGCTAAAGGCAATTGTCCTCATTAATTAGTTTTAATTACCACACGAGACTTAGCCCGAGGGATAATGCCAGAAAAAAATTCTAAGGATGAGGTCACAAATAAAGAAAACACCGCCCAAGACATTACATAAGAGCCCAGGGATTTCACACAAACACATATGCATAATGATATAAGCACGAGTGGTTCAAAATCCAGGATACCGTAAAGGCATTGGCAACAACTCGGAACACATTAGAGGATACCAGATTTAATATGAAAGTAGAAGTCCAAGGCATAGGTCAAGGATTTGGAACTGGTCTGTCCCTTTCTCGAGAAATAGGAGGGAGAAATCAGGGATTTCTCGAGAAATGGACTGTCTTTTCTCGAGAAATAAAAGGGATTTCTTCGGGGAATTCTCGAGAGATAGAAGAGGTTTCTCAAGAAATAGAAGAGAGGTCTTCAGAGATATCTCGAGAAAAATAGGAGATTTCTCGAGAAATAGAAGGGTTTTCTCGAGAAGTAAAAGAGTTTTCTCGAGAAATAGAGGGATTTCTAGAGAAATACAAGGATTTATCAGGTACTGCAGAAATTCTAAGGCAGCAGTCAGATTCTTCTAAGGGAAACTTTAGACATTGAGGGGAAGATCAAGTGATTTCATGAGTTTAACTAGCAAGGTAAAAACACTCATAAATCAAGAGCTAAACATCACGGCAAGAACTCAAAGCAAGAAAACAACACTTCAAGAACAAAAGAGAAGAAGGAACTGCCACTTGCCTTAAACCTTCCAAACTCAAATTTCTCCGCTCCAAAAGCTATGGATCGGCCAAGAACTTAACCGAGCACAAAAACCTGAAACCTTCCGGGCCAAAATGAGGAGTTAGGTCACTACCTTGACTCCAAAATCCCAAGAAATAGGAAACTCTTACTACTAGAACGAAGATCTCGCCGAGAGCTTTCCGATTCTACTCTCCATTTACGATTCCGTTCACTACAGCTCTCGAATCGCCGACCGAAAGAAGATCCTGTCACGCCTATCTCTCTCTCTCACACGAATTCGGGTTCTGCTCTTTGGAGAAGAAGAAGAATAGGGTTTTGGAAATTTTGGTATTTATATAAAACCTTAATTCCCTGCTTAAATAAAAATAATTGTCCCATTCTATTTAAACTACGAGGGCGACTAAATCACTGCGGATTTTCATGAAATTTGCCCATAAACTAAAAATCGGCGCTACGAATCCAACGGTAAAGTCAGAATTCAATTCCGACGAGCCAAACTCGAGATCAAAATTCCAGAAGCTGAAATCTCAATAATTACTCAAAATATCCTCGAGTTTTTCCCTTAACTCGAAATGTCATGAAATCTCACACGCGCGACCTAAATTAAATACATTAACTAAGCTAAGGCGCAAAACAAATCCCTACGAGTTGATGTAATGCCCTTACACCAAAATTATGCCACAACGGGCACGCAGATAATTAACGAAAAACCAGGTGCGTTACAGTCACTCCCCCTAAAAGGAAGTTTCGTCTCGAAACTTGAAATCCAACGATCACGGAAGGTACAGAAAAAAAATCTAAAGATTACTAGACAGAAGATTTACCTGAATTCTAAGAGAAGAGACTAGGATGAGTCTCTCTCATGGAAGTCTCCATCTCCCAAGTTGCGCTCTCGATGCCCTGATTTCTCTAAAGAACTTTAACCATCGGGATCGTCTTCTTCTGTAACACCCGCTCCTTAGTCTCCAAATTTCGGATAGTCTCTTCAACATAGGAAAGATTGGGCTGCAATTGGGGCACCGAATCGAGAACAAGTCGGTCACTACGCATGCACTTCCTCAACTGGCTCACATGAAACACATCATGAACATCTGGAAAAGAAGCAGGAAAATCTAGTCTATAAGCTGACACTCTGATGCGCTCAACAACCTGGAAAGGTCCCACATACCGGGGATCCAACTTGTGGTTCCTTCCAAATCTCTTAGCACCCGGCATCAGAGAAACTTTCAAGAACACCATGTCCCCAACAATGAACTCCAGATCCACCCTTCTCCGATTAACATACTTCTCATTCCGCTCCTGAGTAATGCGAAGCCTCTCGCGGATATAAGTTACGACAACATTCATCTATTTCAAAGCTTCTGGGCCTAACAACGGACTCTCACCAACCTCGACCCAAAACAAGGGAGTTTGGCAACGCCTCCCATACAGAGCCTCAAAGGGGGCCATTGCTAGCTCTCCTGATAACTATTATTATAAGAAAATTCCATCATCCCAAGATGCTTATCCCAAGCTCCCCCATGATCTAAAATATAGCACCTGATCATATCTTCCAAAACTTGATTCACTCTCTCTGTCTGACCATTGGTCTGAGGGTGGTAAGCAGTAGAGTATCTAAGGTCAGTGCCCAAAGCTCCCAGCAAACTCCGCCAGAAACGAGACATATACCTGGAATCCCGATCCGACACAATGCTCACGGGCACACCATGCAATCTGATGACTTCATCCAAATAAAGTTCTGCTATTTTCTCCATAGAATAGCCGGTCTTAAAAGGCACAAAGTGAGCACATTTGTAAATCTGTCAACTATGACCCATACTGAATCATGTCCTCCGGGGGTTCTCGGTAAACAGGTAATGAAGTCCATTGAAATACTCTCCCACTTCCAGCTTGGAATATCCAAAGGGTTCAATTTACCTCCAGGCCTCTTATGATCTGCCTTAACGCGCTGACAAGTAAAACATTCAGAGACAAATTTAGCTATATTATTCTTCATACCTGACCACCAAACAATTTGCTTCAGGTCTTTGTACATTTTTGTGGAACCAGTATGATAGGAAGCACTAGAATCATGCGCCTCAATATAGATCTTTATTCGAATATCCTCCAACGCGGGGATACAATACCTACCTCGATACTTCAAAGTATCTTTACCATCAATTGAAAAGTCTGTTAATTCCCCTTTCTCAGTCCTATTCCGGAGATGCTGCAAGTCAGGATCTTCCTTTTGATGCAGTCTTGTTAGGGTAATCCAAGAAAGCTCTTCATATCCTAAGCTCGAAGGTGCGGTACTACTACCGACTGAGATATCCATCAACATAAACTCCTCCACTAAGGACTACACAAAAAGGTTGATGACATGCACCGTCTTTCTACTCAGGGCATCGGCCACCACATTAGCCTTACCCGGATGATAGAGGATGTCAACCTCATAGTCCGCAACATACTCTAACCATCTACGCTGGCGCAAATTCAGTTCTTTCCGGGTGAAGACATGCTTTAGACTCTTGTGATCCATAAAAATCTTGCACGAAACTCCATAAAGAAGATGTTTCCAAAGCTTTAAGGCATAAATTACTGCCGTAAATTCTAAGTCATGCGTAGGGTAATTCCTTTCATGAACTTTCAGTTGTCTTGACCCATAAGGGATCATCTTTCCTTCTTGCATCTAAACACACCCCAGTCTAATGTGAGATGCGTCTACATAAACTGTATACTCTACTCCCTCGATCGGTAAGGCTAGACAGCAGCACTGCACAAACGCCTCATTAATTCCTGGAAGGCTTCTTCACAGGAATCACACCAAACAAAAGCTGCATTCTTCTGGGTAAGCTTAATCAGAGGTACTGATAACACCGAGAATCCTTGAACAAACCTCCTATAGTAACCTGTCAACCCTAAGAAACTCATTATCTCCTTAGGCATTGTAGGCGTCTTCCAATCCAAAAAGGGTGAAACCTTTGCTGGGTCTACAGAAATTCCATCCTTGTTCACTGCATGACCCAAAAAGGACACCTTAGGAAGCCAAAACTCACACTTACTCAGCTTCACATACAACTTATGCTCTCTTAGAGTAGACAGTACTAAGCGCAAATACATAATATGCTCCTCAGCACTTCTGGAATACACCAACACATCGTCCATGAAAAATACTACAAAATCATCCAGAAAATCTTTGAACACATGGTTCATCTTGTCCATAAATGCAGAGGGTGCATTTGTCAAACCAAATGACATTACCAGAAATTCAAAATGACCATAACGGGAATGAAAGGCAGTCTGAGGGACGTCTGACTCACGGATCATCAACTGATGGTAACCTGATCGAAGATCAATCTTTGAAAACATTAAACTACCACGCAACTGATCAAACAGATCATCGATTCACAGCAATGGATATCTGTTTTTGATGGTTACCTTATTTAACTCTCTATAGTCTATGCATAACCTCATAGAACCATCCTTCTTTTTCACGAACAACACTGGAGCATCATAGGGCGAAGAACTTGGCCTAATAAATCCACATTGCAGTAATTCATCTAACTGGATACGCAACTCTTCTAGCTTACGCGTGGCCATATGGCACGGTGCCTTAGCGATAGGTAGAGTACCAGGCTCAAGATCAATAATGAACACGTCTCTAAAAGGCGGAAGACCAGGAAGACTAACAGGGAAGACATCAGGAAACTCTCGCACCACAGGAACACCCTCGATACACGGCAAACCACTAATAGTTTCTATCATAGAAATAAGGTAAGCCAAGCAACCAGAATTTAACAGTTCCCGAGCGCATACCGCAAAAATTATCGGGGAACTCTAGCACGAAGATCCAAAAATGCTCATGGGATGACCGTTGTCCATCACAAAGTCCAGACGCTTTTCCTTGCATCAGATGGCAGCATCGTAACTGGACAACTAGTCCATACCCAATATCACATCAAAGTCTTCTAGGTCCAGCACCTTGAGATCAGCAAACGCCAAGAAATATCCTAAGAGGATGGGGCATCTCTGGATGCACTGGTTCGAGGACAACAGATCACCTGAAGAAAACTTAATGAGGAATGAATCTTCGCCCAACTCAGGGGTCAAACGATGGTGCTCGACGAAAGTCCTGGCCACGAACGAATGGGTAGCACCAGAATCGAATAGAACACGCGCCCAACGACTCTTTACCTTAAATCTCCCTATAAGTGCGAAAGGTAACCAGTTTAACGCAAATGAAACTAAACTGAAACTTAATAGCTAGATTGAAGTCAAACCTGAGATCACTTGGGTCAAGGACTGCACTTGCTCCTTGGTTAACACGTTCAGCTTTCCTCTCCCTTTGTCTTGATACTGTGGCGACGACAAGGCTTGAAGTGGAACTGGCTGCAACGGGGGTTGGAATCGCGGGCATTGAAACTTCATGTGCCCTTTTTGTTCGCACTGGAAGAAACCTTGTTGGGAAAATGATTTATCTTAACCCCTAGAAATGAGTAGAAAATGAGTTCTCAGAGTGAAAAATTAGTTTAAGTAAATATGCGTCGAATAGTAATCGACGCAACGTCGAAGTGTAGTCGACGTACCTCTAAGAATGAGTCGAAGTAACTCTAAATAGAATTCGACGTAACCGTAATCGACGTAACTCTGATTTCTAATCGACGCACGTCGATTTCTATAACATTCAAAAACGCGCCAGATCTCTTTCCTTTCTTTCTGTAGTTTGAATTTATGGAATTGTATTATTCTTTTATAGCTGTTCAGAATTAAATCTTTCCTTCTAATTGATTCTTGGCTAATTTGATTAAGTTTATTATGGATGTTATTTGAAAATTGAATGACTTCTTTCCTTCTACAGAAATATTAATTATGGAAGATTTCTCTCTTACCATTTTTCTGTGAGCTAATTGATTATTCTCCTATAGCAATATTTTTTGAATAAATAGAGCTATAAATACACAAGGAGGTCGGCAAATAAAAATGACAAGTGATCCACTCCATTTTTGAAAAAGAGGAAAAGCTCCCTAGAGAAAAGAAAGAGAAAATTGAGAAAAGTGAAAGAGTGCTGCAGCAAGAAAAAGCCATATTCTTCTTCTTCTTCCTTCTGAAGTCATACTGCTGCAAATTTCTGAAAGCTCTCATTGAAAGAGAGAAAGGCCTACAATCTCCTTCTCACTATAGAAGAGAGATTACATTCACTATACATGTGCTTCTAATCTTCTTGCTAGGAAGAAGATTCCTTCTTAAATTGATTCTTATTTTTCTTCTTCTTCATCTTATTCTTATTCTTATATCAATTTCATTAGTGTAAAAGAGTTTTAAGAATCTCTCTTCAAAAGATTCAGTTGTAGTGGTTCTAAGAGTCTCCTTATCAAAAGACTCAGACTGGTTCTAAGAGTCTCCTTATCAAAAGTCTCAGTGCAAGATAGTGAATTCCTACCAAGGGGGGTAGAAGAGTGGACTACCCAAAGTTTGGGGAACCACTATATTTCTTTGTGTTGTGCTGTGATTTACTTTTTGCTGTTTCTTTCTTTATTTGCTTAATTCTTGCTGGTGTGTGGGAAGCTTAAAACTGTGAATACTATATATATATATATATTTGTTAACTTTGCACAAAATATTTTTAAATCTCTATTCACCCCCCCTCTAGAGAATTCTAGTGAGGTTAACTGTGCACTTTCAATTGGTATCAGAGGGAGGTTGATCAAAAAGGAGTAACTCCTTGATCAAAAAGATCCTACATCATATATATATATTTCTAAAAAAATTTTTATGGCACAAATCAAAGATTATGCTTCCACCAGACCACCAATGTGCAATCTTGAAAAGTTTGCAGTTTGGAAAACAAGAATTAGGATCTATATGAATTCTATTGATGAAGAACTATTTGATGTTATTATGACAGGTCCTCCCAAGCCATTCAAGAAGGACTCAAGTGGAGAGGTCACACAAACACTTGCTCCAAGGGCTGAATGGATAGATGAAGAAAAGAAAGCCCAAGCATGTGATGCCAAGGCTATGGATATATTAGTCTCAATCCTCTCAGATGAAATCTTCCAAAAGATTGCTGAATGTGGGTCAGCTAAGGAAATATAGGAAGCTCTCACTAAAATGGTAGAAGGGAATGCTGATGAGAGAAAGGATAAAAAGGCATAACTCATCTCTCAATATGAAAACTTCCAGAAGAAATATAGTGAAAGTGTTGCTGACATGTATGCCAGATTCAGCCTCATAATAAATGAGTTAAGAACACTTGAGAAGGACATATCTCTCACTGAGATAAATGACAAATTGCTGACTTGCTTCCCTAGCTCTTGAGACTCAAGAATCTGGCCAATTAGAGACTACAAAAGCCAAAAAGAAATCTCAACAGATGTCCTGTTGGGTAAATTAAGATCTTATGAACAGTTGTTGAAAACAAGATCTGAGAAAGAAGAGAAAGAAAAGACTCCTTCTCTCTCAAAGGAAAAGAGTATTACCTTAAAGGCTACTGCAGGTGAACCCTCTACAAGTGATGAGGAGCTGATCAGTCTACTGGCCAGAAGATTCAAGAAGTGGATCAAAACAGAAGGATCTAGAAGGAGAGACTCAAAAACCAGGTATGACAAAACTCCTACTAAAGAAATTAAATGTTATTCTTGTAGGAAACCTGGACACATTGCACCTGAATGTCCTAAAGAGATCAGTAATAAGAAAGATCTGAAAAGAACAGATCTAAAGAAGAAGAAAAAGAAAAGATTCATTGCTCAATCATGGAGTGATTCAGAATCTGAAGGAAGTACCTCATCTGAAAATGATCAAGAAGAGGCTAAGCAAGAGGAAACCTGTTTGATGGCTACTGAGAAGCCTGAAGATAAATCTCTGGTAAATATATCTGATGATATAGATTTTTCTTCTACTGATTTCAAAAATAATTTCAAAGAATTTTGTTTAGATCAAGTCAAATATGAGAAAGAAATAAAAGGACTAAGAAATGAATTGAACAATCTCAAACAAATGGATACACAATATAAAAACTATGAGCTCAGTCAAGAACTCTCTAGATCAGAGGAGCAACTAGATAAAATCAATACTGAAAATCAAACACTGAGAAATGAGCTAGCAAAGACAAAAGCCTTTGAAGATTCTCTAAATGGCAGAAGTCAAAAGCTCAAGAATATCTCTGAAAATCTCACTGATAGATTTAGACAACTAGAGTTTAATACTGATTTAGAACCCAGACCTCAATCATCCAGCAAATCTGTTTGGAGACATCCTATCCACTTCACTAGGAAGAATAATCTGATAGAAGAAAATTCACAAGAAAATCCAAAAACAACTACTATTTTTAATAAAAATGATTTCACTATATATGAAAGAATCCTAGGTAAATATCCTCAGAAAAGAAATAAATTTGCATCGAGTTATTATCAAAGTGCGTCGAGTTCTACTCGACGCAACTTAAATGATGCATCGATTTCTAATCAACGCATACACCAAAGTGCGTCGACTTCCAACCAACGCAAGTATGAACATACGTCGAATTCCTATCGACGCAACCAATCTGATAGGAATCTCTCCTTTTCCAAAAAGTCTTCTCAATCCATTTCCTTGTATTCTAAATGCTATTTCTGCAACATTACCAAAGACTGTTGGTATGATAAGCCAACACTCCTAAAGAAGAAAGGGCACTCTGAAAGACCCACTTATTCTTTCATTGAACCTTTCACTGTTGGAAGGAAGGGACCCCAGCTTAGCAGGGTCCAAACTAATGTTTAAATTTATGTGCAGGTGCATCACATCTTTAGGCTGGTGTGGTACTTGGACAGTGGATGCTCCATGCACATGACAAGGTACAAAAATCTATTAACCAGCTTTGAGGATACACATGGACCACCAGTGACTTTTGGAGACTCTAGCTGTGGGCAAATCAGGGGCTTTGGAGATTTCAAAGAAGGGAAAGTAACCTTCAAGAATGTGGTAGTAGTCAAAGGACTAAAACACAATCTGATAAGTATAAGTCAGATATGTGACAGTGGTAAGTATGAGGTAAAATTTACTAAACTAGTTTGCCATGCTATTGATGTCATGACTGGTGCCATTGTACTCAATGGAATCAGAAAAGGGAAAGTATATATAGTAGACTTTAGCTCCACACACACAGAGATTTGTTTGTTCAACAACATTATTGATAAAAGTGAATTATGGCATAGGAGTCTAGGCCATTTAAACTACAAAACCATTAGTGAATTAGCAAAGAATAACCTAGTCAGAGGCCTACCAAAGGGTAGGTACTCAAAGGATTCTCCATGTAGACCTTGCCAACTAGGAAAACAAATCAAATCATCCTTCAAACAAATTGGTAAGGATGACTGCCCTAGGATTCTCTACTTACTGCACATGGATATCTTTGGTCCTATATCCACTCAGAGCTTAGGTGGAAAGTCTTATACCCTAGTCATTGTGGATGACTATTATAGATATAGCTGGGTATTCTTTCTAAGGGCTAAGTCCGAAACCCACAAGATACTCTCAAGATTCATAAGACAGATTCAAACTGAATTCAATACTCATGTTTCCATTATCAGAAGTGATCATGGGACTGAATTTGAAAATCAGTTAATCTGTAGTTTCTGTGAGGATGAAGGGATCAAACAAAGCTTCTCAGGCACCTCTTCTGTCTGAGCGGCTTGCGCGGTTTGTTCTGGTGACTTGTCCTAAGTCGGCCAGATGTTCTTGGTCTGTCTTCTTTGGAAGAAGACCGAGCAGTCTGCTTATTGAGACCGCAGTGACCGGGCGGTTTGGATGTAACTGCAAGGTCTTATATGGGAGCTGTGAGCTATGCCGAGCTCGGGCGGTCTGCTTTGCGAGACCGCTCGCGATCTGATGGGCGATTATTGTATCCCGGTTGTGCGGTGATGCATCCGTCTACCCGCCTATAAATGTAGGGCCCATCATTATTAACGAGAACTGTAAGAACCAAAGTTGGCTTGTTTGTGCCGGTCTCAGTTTGAGGTCGTGCGGTTTGAGATTTTGTCTGACCGGTTTCTGTGTTCACAGGTTAGCGGCTTGCAGCTCGCGGTTAGCTTGTCTCCTTCTTCCAGCTTTGAATAAACCAGTCCGGGTGGACTGTGTTTAGGTGTTCGCAGTTTGTGCAACGGACTCAGTTGATCAGGTGGTTTTAAGTGGCCAGACGGTCTTGAGTTGCGGTCTATCGCAGGTTGCATTTCTTCGTTCAGAGTTCACGGGTTCTTCTTTGATCAAGACCGTGCGGTCTGGGCGATCAAGAAGTGCAAACTATTTTTTCAGCAGTGGAATAAAGCAGCGAGTTGGCGGTCTGTGTTTGCGGTCTGTTGGGAAAATGATTTCTCTTAACCCTTGAAAATGAGTTGAATATGTTTTCTAAGAAAGAAAAATCAAGGTTAAGTAAATATGCGTTGAATAGTATTCGACGCAACGTCGAAGTGGTGTCGACGTTCCTTTCAGAATGAGTCGAAGTAACTTTAAGAAGAATTCGACGTATCCTATGTCGACGTAGCTCTGACTTCGAGTCAACGCATCTTGAGAAGTCGACGCACCTTAGTCGACGCACCTTCCTTATTCTTCTCTCGACGTCCAACCAGGACGAATTCGACGTTTACGTCGAATAGTAATCGACGCACGTCGATTTCTATGTTTAATTCAAAAATCGCCAGATCTCTTTCCTTCTTTTATAGATCTGATTTATATGGAATCAATTTATTCTTTATAGCCGTTCTGAATCATTCTTTTCCTCTAATAGATTCTTGGCTAATTTGATTAAAACCATTATGGACATTATTTGAAATCAGAATGAATTCTTTCCTTCTATTGATATAATTATTATGGAAATATTTCTATCTTTCTATTTCTCTGTCTGCTAATCAATTATCCTCCTATAATATTATTTGAATGGACAGAGCTATAAAATAATAAGGAGGTCGGCAGAGAAGACAGAGAAGTGATCCACCATATACATATTGAAAAAGAGGAAAAGCTCCCAAGTGAAAAAGAGAGAATTGAGAAATAGTTCTGCAGCAACCATCAAGCTTCCATCTTCTCCTGCTTCTGAAGCCATTCTGCTGCAAACTCTGATTGCTCTCACTAAAAGAGAGAAAAGCTATAAATCTCCTTGTCAATATAGAAGAGATTTCATTCACTACTTCTTGTGCTTCCAATCTTCTTGCTAGGAAGAAGATTCCTTCTTGTCTTTATATTATCTCTCTTTCTTCCTTACATTCATTTCACTCTCAAATACTGTAAAAGAGTTTTTAGAATCTCTCTTCAAAAAATTCAGATGTACTGGTTCTAAGACTCTCCTTTTCAAAAGACTCAGTTGGTTCTAAGAGTCTCCTTATCAAAAGACTCAGGGTGGTTCTAAGAGTCTCCTTATCAAAAGACTTAGTGCAAGATAGTGAATTCCTACCAAGGGGGTAGAAGAGTGGACTACCCAAAGTTTGGGGAACCACTATATTTCTTTGTGTTGTGCTGTGATTTCTTTTCTTGCATTTACTTTCTTTACTTGCTTAATTTTTGTTGGTGTGTGGGAAGCCTTAATCTGTGATCACTACATATATATATATATATATATATATAATTGCACAAAATATTTTTAATCTCTATTCACCCCCCTCTAGAGAATTCTAGTGAGGTTAACTATACACTTTCACGGTCTAACAGGTGCATCCTGTACTCTGTTCGTGCGGTCTCAGCGACTTCCGTCCGACTTGTCTGCTCGCACTGTCTGGCGATCTCAAGTGTCAGGTCACTGCAGCTTGTTTTTTACTTATGTTTTGTGCTTCTCTCCTCCGCTATTCTTATGAATCATGTCTCGCCATGTATACCTCGCATTGTAAAGAGATAGTTAATGCCATAGCACTATTCGATCATCTCATTGTCACTGTTGTGCTACACTTGTGAAAGGTTTTGTGAAGTGTGTTCCGCTTGTTTTCACTTCATCTCCGGACCTCAAGTTTTTCAACATATGACTGGAGCAAAAGAGTTGCTAGAGAATTTCAAGACCAAGGAAGGGCCAAAGGTAATTTTTGGGAACTCCCACTCTGGTCAAACCAGAGCATATGGTTTACTCAGGATTTGGGAAATTTCCATTTCTAAAGTACCTTATGTTGAAGGACTTCAACATAATTTGATTAGCATTAGCCAGCTGTGTGATGGTGAATACAAAGTTGTATTCACCAAGTCTCTGTGTCATATAGTCAGTTCTAAGACTGATCAAATAGTATTGACTGGTCTCAGAAAGGGTAAGGTCTATATTATAGACTTTGTGTATACAAAGTCTGAGATTTGCTTATTCAATTCCCAATTAGAAAATAGTGAGTTGTGGCATAGGAGACTTAGTCACCTTAACTTTAAGACCATCGCCAAACTTTCCAAACTTAACCTATTTAGGGGTTTACCAACTGGTAAAGTCAATAAGGACCATCCTTGTATAGCATGCCAGCTAGGAAAGCAGATCAAAGCATCATTCAAACCAATTGGTAAGAATGATTACCCAAGAATCCTTTTCCTGTTGCACTTGAATCTATTTGGTCTGATCTCCACTCAAATATTAGCAGGTAAGTCCTACACACTAGTCATTGTGGATTACTTTTCTAGATATAGCTGGGTGTTCTTTCTAAAAACTAAGTCAGACACTTTCAAGATCCTCTTAAGATTCATTAGATAGTTTCAATCTGAATTCAACACCCAGGTTGTTGTGATCAAAAGTGATCATGGCACTGAGTTTGAAAATCAGTTAATGTGTAGATTCTATGAGGATGAAGGGATCAGACAAAGCTTTTCAGCTCCTAGAACCCCCCCAACAAAATGGGGTGGCTGAAAGGAAAAATAGAACTCGAATTGAATCAGGTAGGACATTATTAGCTTAATCCAACTTGCCAAAGTCCTTTTGCGCTGAGGTAGTGAATACAGCAAACTATATTCTGAACATAAGTCTCATTCACAAGAATAAGTTAAAGACTCCCTATGAGTTATTGAAGTGAAAGGCACCCATAGTCACTTACTTTAGAATTTTTGGGTGTACTTGCTTTATCCTCAACAATGGGAAAAGTCATCTTGCCAAATTTGACAAGAAGGCTGATGATGGGATATTCTTAGGATATTCCTCATCAAGCAAGGCCTATAGGTTTTTCAATAAAATCTCTCTCAAAATTGAGGAGTCTGTGCATGTGGTCTTTGATGAAACAAACATGGTTTACAAGGGGAAGGAAACTTCCACCAGTCCAATTCTGCAGGAAGAAGACCAGCTAGCAGAACAAGTTGAAAGGATGAGCTTAGTGGACCATCCATCTGTATGTCAGGAAAAAGTACAATAGGAGATTGACACTGACTCAGGTGAAGACTCTGCAGCAGATGAAGAGGAAACTGCAGCACCGGGGTTACCAGCCACAGTCATCATTCTAGTAAATGAGGATGAAGCTCCAACTGTCATTGAGCAAGTGACAGCTCAGGAAGAAGAGAATATCCTAGATCACTCAACAAGATCCAGGATGACTCAAAAAGATCATCCTCCAACACAAGTAATAGGAGACTTGACAGCAGGAGTCAAGACAAGGAAACAACTCACAAGTGAGACAATGCTGTAATGTTTCCTGTCACAATATGATCCCAAGAAGTTTGATGAAGCAGACAGTGACCCTCACTGGATATCTACTATGCAAGATGAACTGACATAGTTTGAAAGGAACAAGGTCTGGACATTGTTTGAAAGACCAAAAAATTACCCAGTTATTGGCACCAAGTGGGTGTTCAAAAACAAAATGGACTCAACAGGAGCCATAATCAGGAATAAAACTAGACTTGTGGCCCAAGGTTATAGGCAAGAGGAAGGAATTGATTTTAACCAGACATTTGCTCCAGTAGCAAGGCTGGAGGCAATCAAAATGTTCTTGGCATATGCTTCCCACATGAAGATCAAAGTATACCAGATGGATGCCAAGAGTGCATTTCTCAATGGAAAACTTCAAGAAGAGGTGTATGTGGAGCAGCCAATAGGTTTTGTCAATCCAAATTTTCCCTCTTTTGCATATAGACTAGATAAAGCACTATATGGTCTCAAGCAGGCTCCAAGAGCTTGGTATGAGACCTTATCCACTTTTCTCCTGGAACACAACTTTGAAAGAGGAAAGGTGGATAAAACCCTCTTCACAAGAGAACATAAGAATCAGCTACGACATGTACAAATATATGTAGATGATATTATATTTGGATCCATAGATCAATCTTTATGCAAAAGGTTTGCTTACCTAATGCAGTCAAGATTTGAAATGAGTAGCATGGGGGAATTATCCTATTCTTGGTCTCCAAGTCAGACAAAATCCAGATGGCATTTTTATATCCCAATCCAAATATACCAGAGAACTCATTAAGAGGTTTGGGATGGAGAATACCTCTTTTATGAAAACCCCCATGGCTACTAATGTTGTTTTAAAGCTCTCTGGGATGGTTAATTCGAATAGCATTCGACGTAATGTCGAATACCTATCGACGCTTACGTCGACATCACCATTGATGATTATATTTCGAAGCCACGTCAATGTCATTTTGATGCTCCGTCGATTTGACAGATCGCGTGCATTGACATGTTTTGGCGCGCTGAATTCAGCTCTTTTCGATGTTGCTTTGAATAAAACCCTAAGTTGCGATGATTCATCTACTCAAAGGAACTTATGCGTTTGATTCTATTGTGCTTTTCAAATTCTCTCCCTATTGCTCTCCTCCATTTTCCTCTCTTCATCCCTCTCTCTTGTTTCAGTGCAGGTGCCCTCAAGATCTCAATGGCATCTTCGTCGCTTCAACAAGATTTTATTGAAGCAGTCAATCTTGCTCTCAAAACATTATTATCAAAGTTTCGCTCTCTATATCTTGAATTCTCCAAGGAATATTATCGCAAACTACAAGGCCAACACAGAAGGTTGCAAGATCTTTCATCAGAAATCTAGGCCATTGATGCGGAATTGAGACTAGTTGCTGTAACTGCAGATATCTTTATATCTTTTTTCAATGATATAAAGCAGGGGGGGAGAAATGTATCAGCAGGATGCTTCCTGAAGACTCAGTGTACACAACATCAATTCCTCTTTCCTCTATTTCTAAAGGGGAGCCAGATGTTTCCTCCAAGCTACAACTTCAGGATTCTGCAACTCAGGGGGAGTCAACCCCTTCAAGGATTCTGCTCTCAACACAGGGGGAGTCCTCGATTCAGGGGGAGTCTTCTTTATTTTCAGATGATCAGGTCTACCTCAACACTCTACAAGAATTCCATGAAGAAATTGAGCCATATATCCCTGATGCACTTGCATTCAGGGTGTCTTCTGAAGATTCCTCAACTATACCTTCTTCAGTCAAGGTGGCTGATCAGGCTCCAGATCAGCTGTCACCTTCAGCACAGCTTCCATCTCCACCTCCAGCTCAGCTTCCATCTCCACCTGCTCCAATTCTCAAACCAATTCTTCCAACAACTATCTTTAGTGGGAGACCTCCATATAGAGGGAGAGGAAGTAGGGGCAGAGGAAAGATACCTATTTGGGAAAGGTATTCAAAAGAGGAAAGAAAGGAATACAAGAAAAATAAATCGTATCACAAAAATATGAGAAGATTGAAGTCCTAGTGAATACAATGAAAAACTACAATGATCCAAAGCTCTACAAATCATTAGAGGACATTTGTGATAGAGACAGATATGAGTATGAAGCAGCTCAAAAAGAAATTGAGGAAAAGAGAAAAAGGTTTATTGATATTATGCAAAGAGGAAAAGAAGTTGTTGAACAAGAGGAGCTGGCAAAAGCAATCCCCATCAAAACCTCCTTGTTTGACCCCACTGAGTATATTACAAAAAATCCTCAAGCTAAGATGTTGGAGGAAATAGGCCAACTCCACAGAAGAGGTATTGGATGTATTCCAGAGGATACAGAGGAGCCACCTCTGAAGAAAAGGAAAGGAGAAAAACTTCTCATGAAGAAGAAAATGATACTGTTCAAGACTACTTCAGTCCCTGGTAAACCTCAATCAACCTATCTTGTACCAAATCCTGATGGGGACTCAGAGTCAGATGATCTAGAATTGGAAGTCATAAACCTGTTGACAGCAAAAGTTCTTGGTCTGGGTTTCACTTTAAAAGATGTTTCCCTTGAAACAGAAAGTAATCTGGAGAAGTTGTTCAAAGGTCATGAAAGAATACAAAAGAATCCAGAGAAGGCAACTCCTGCAAACTTCAAGTATGTAGAAAGAAAATTTAGAAAGGTCTATGAGGACTTATCTACTTTTCTAAAAGGAAGGAAGTAGATGTATTCTTGAGTAATCTTTGATAAACGGCTGTGATAATTGTTGGTAACAGTGCCCAACAGTGTTCCTGATTTGAAGAAGTGCTCAACTCAATGATTATTGCAAGTTGTATTTAATGTCACATCTAGTTCATGCTTGCAGAGATGAGATAATATGTCCAGTACTTCAATAACCTGCCTAAGTATAATATCGTCGAAAAAGGCTGGACATATCGTCGACAAGTACAGGCTCATCGTTGAGATGATGGGCAAAGCAAAGAAGAATGATTGTGTCTGTGTCGTCGAAAAGGATCGTGCGTATCATCGATAACAGCAGGCCTATCATCAACAACATGCATAGCAAGGCAGAATGGTGATATCGTTGTGACATATACACGGCGATATCATAAAGTCGAAGATGAAGAAGAAGACTCAAAGAGGTGGTTGTCAAGAAGCCTTGACATCGATAAGGCTAAGTCAGAATGAATGTCGTTTAAAAGGCAAAGAGATGATCAGTGTCGAAGATATCGTTGACAAGAAACTGTATCGTCGATAAGGCCAAAGAAGAAGGGATAGCGTCGAGAAGAAGCCTTGTCATCGGAAAGGCTAAGTGTGACTGATGGCGATCGACATCGTCATAAAGAAGGCGTGATGTCGAGAAGACTGAAGGAGGTCAGTTAAAGACAAGCAGTTCCTAAAGTATAGTCTGTCGACATGATATGGTCTATGTAATCGAAAAGATAAAGTTGTTACAACGATATCAAGCAGACAAGAAGATCGTGACGACATCAGTTAGATGACTTCGTGTCATCATAAGCTCGAGTACAGAAGAGATGTCCAGTATCGTCGAAGATATCACTATCTGATGAAGAATTGAAGAAGAGACTAGTTCAAGGCATCGAAAAAGTACTATCGTCAAGATATTATCATGTCGTCATAACAATGGAAATATCGTTGAGATAATTTCAAAAATAGCCGGACACGCTGTCAGCATTTAATACCGCCGCCTGATTGTCCAATCAGCGCATGCTCTTGAGGGATGGGCATCTGACAGTAAAGGACATCATATGTGATCGTTAAGCGGCTCATCCGCCCTATAAAAGGGAACAGTGATGCCCTAGAAAAAGTAGCGAGAAAAACGAAAAAGAATCCTGCCTAGCAATACAACAGTACAAGCGTCGGTAAAGAAAGAAAGAAAGAAAGAAGGGAAGAACAAAACGATCATACTGTGTTCTTCAAGTTGCAAACAAGTCTCATCGACTGCTAAGAATCGTTAAAAAGCAGAAGCCAATCAACATCAGGCAAGAGAAAGAAAGCTTGAAGAAGATTTGTGCCGTTCAGATTCAAAATCAGAAGTATCTTCTTCAAGATAAGAAGCCGATCTCCATCAGGCAGTAGAAAAGTTTTCATTACTGTAAATCATTCATTGTAAGGCTTGAGGGCCAAAGTTGTAAGATCTGCTTTCAGATCAGAGTGTCAAGCTTGAGGGCTTGAGATCTGTGAGGCTTGAGGGCTAGGGCAAAGGGACTTGCGGGTCCAAACTTGTCGAGCTTGCGGGCTCGGGTGCAGTGAAGGGGCTTGCGGGCCTAGGCTGTAGGCAAGACTTGCGGGTCTGTGCTATGTAGGGCTTGAGGGCCTGAGTGTCGAGCTTGCGGGCTCGGATGCAGTGAAGGGGCTTGAGGGCCTAGGCTGCAGGGACTTGTGGGTCCGAATGTGTCGAGCTTGCGGGCTCGGGTGCAGTGAAGTGGCTTGCGAGCCTAGGCTGCAGGGACTTGTGGGTCCGAGGTGTAAGGTTGCAGGCCGGAGACATTGGTGGAGTTTGCCGAGCCTAGCACACTGCTAGGTAGGCGTAGAGGGAAAGAGGACTACTCAAGACACCCTGTATTGAGGAACCTCTATAAGTTCTTGTGTGTTTTCTGTGCTGTGCTTTACTAATCTATAGATCTATTAACCAGAAAACACGAACACCTAAACGGGATAAAATAATTTGAAAAACCTATTCACCCCCCCCCCCCCCCCCCCCCCCCCTCTAGGTGATAAGTTGACACCCAATAACTAACATGTGGTATCAGAGAGAGGTTGTTCAAAGAAAAGCTTAACAGCTTGAACAGATCTGCCCGTGGGTGTCCATTCATCATAGCTATGGAATCAAGCATAACTATCTGTTCGAGAGAGAACTTTTCCCTTTGGAAAGTAAGAGCTAAAATATACATGGAGGCAATGGATCCCAGAATGTTTTTAATTGTTCAAGAAGGACCATATACCCCCATGACTATGATAGAAGATGAGATCCTTCCAGCTAGCTTGGACAAAGAAGCCAGAAGTATTCTACCTGGTGTAGTAGATCTGCCAACACTCCATAAGCTGACTCATTGCACCACAACAAAGGACATGTGGGACTCCCTAGGAGTCCTCATAGAAGGGTCAAAGGAAGTAGAAACTAAACCCCTAAGGTCCCTAAAAACTCAAAGTAATAGTGACTCAAGCCACTCAGACTCAGAAGAAGAAGCTGAACTTGGACTGACTGCCTTATCCAAATCAGAGGAAGATTTTTAAGATGAAATCCCTAATGAACAGGTATGCATCAGAGCACCCCCTGACTACTTCAGATAGTGAATCAGATGATGAAGAATGCTCTGTAGACAGAGAAAGAATACGAGCACCTTTAACTCTCATAGACGGTGACTCTGAGGATGAGGGGGTCTATGGGTTGATGGCCCTATCAGAAGAAGGAAATCATGATTATCCATATCATGCTCAGGTATCCACTTCTCACACCTCTTCTTCACCTGCCTCATGTGAGAAGACCAAGAATGCATCAGATGATTACTCATCTTCAGAAAATGATGCAGAAGACTGCTCATCATGCAACAATAAGAAACATGTTGATCTAATAGAATAGTTTGGTGATCTCTTGGCTGCTCAGAGAAAGAGCAAGAAGCTTGTTAGGAAGTAAGCTAAGGAGCTAAAATCACTCAGACCCATTAAGGCTGAGATGAATGAGTAAATGGGTATGTCCCACTATGGGGGCACCAATTCCTGTGAGCTCAAGAAGATCATAGGCAAGCTTCATGATGAAAGAAACCAAAGAGAAGAACTCATCAGGAAACTTGAGAATGATCTTCTTAAGGAAAGAAGCTTAGTGCTTCTCTAAGCCCAAGTTCATACTGCCCATCATTAACACATTCTTCCCCTCTGGAAATAAAGGAGGATTGGGTTTTAATGAAAGGACAGTAGAGGCTGGGAATAGAGGAAAGGGCAAAGCTAAGGATGAGCCACATACCACCTTTCAGAAAGTAGTGCTTCCCTCGAACAGATATGACCAGGATAGTGTCCATGGTCACTGGAAAAATGGGAACTCCAACATATTGGGAAATGAAAGCTCCAACTGTGGGAGGAGAAAGGGAATGGGAATGAGTGCATTAAAGGCTCCCCATGAGGAAATCCAAATGGCCCATCATGGACCATTTGAGTTTGGTGCCCCAACCCCCACACTCAAGGGTAAGGAAGCAACACCTACCCAATCTCTCCCAGCAAAGAAGCAGGCCGATAGCCCCAGTATAATCAATTCTCACTTGATCATATATGATGCCATCAACAATATGTTAGCTACCAAATAGACATCTGTTGCCGACAAACAGATAAAGTCAAGAAGAGGTAATTATACTAGGACAGTTAGTAAGCCCTCTACTGAGAAGAATAGGGAGAATGTTGTTGCCCTCTCTACTGAACATAAGCATCGTGATGCTGCATCAACATTAAAAATTGTTCAGAAAAGAACGTACAACTTCCATGAATGTTGGTGCTATGGAAAAGTGGGACACTTTGCCATTGACTGTTGGCACAACCCTAGTGTGCCTAGTGCAAAGGAGAGATCTCCTGGAAGGGCTGAGGTGAGTAGAAGAATTCCTTATTATACAAACAAGAACCTAGGACCCATGTCACCTTGGGTTCCTAAGGGATATTAAATCTATTTTGCAGGGAAGTCCATTTAGCCAATAAAAAGCAAACGAGGCTAATGGACAATAAGTGCTCCAGGCTCAACTCTGGACTAAGAAAAACCTCACCACATGCCAAGATGCACTAGTCAAAGGGGAGCTAAAATTAAAGATAAGTGGACATCCCATCAATGGAGAGCTACGAGCTCAAGAATATATAAAAGCTAAGGTGAAGGTAACTACGTTGATGTTCAATACATAACCTCATCCTTATCATTGTGTTAAAGGTAATTTTTACTTGAGTAAGTAGAAAGCACTGTACTGTTCATATAAAAGAGTGAAAAAGAACAATATCATTTTGAACGCCAAACCATATCGTCGAAATGATGATTGGTATCGTCGGAATGACTCCTCGACATCGAATTTGCGTCACGACAATACCTAATCATCAATGAACTCTTAAATAGACCCGAGCTTAACCAATCATAATAGCTTAACTCGAGTTAATCAGACATTTAACAAATGACACTTCATCTTCCAACTTGGAAACTATAAATAAGGCAGATGTCTTAAGGTTGAAACACTTTCTACACTAGCCCTAAAAGACGACGTTCTCTCTACGCCTTCGAAGAGTGAACGAGTCGACTGAACTAGAATACTCTCGGATCAAGTTAGAAATGGCGCCAAAGAAGGAAGGACTTCTCTATGAAGGAAGCGAAGTAGTACGGGGTGGTTTCTCAGAAGGGCCAGAAGAGATTCAGAGCGCCATTAAGCTATTAGACATAGTCGGCCTGGAGTTCGCTCTCTCAGAGTCAACCATAATATTGAAAAGAGAAGTGATGGAGTTCTACTCTAATGCCAAGGGTGGCTCAAAAGGAATGTCTGTGAAAAGCTTGATCGATGGGATAAAGGTCAAGATGAATCCTAAGAGGCTGGCCAGGGCACTTCAGCTGTCGGCCTTTTCCATGGGGGAGAAAGATGAGAGGGTCACCCAGGAAGACCTCAACAGAGCTCTGGATTGGTGCGGACACTCCAGCAAGACCCATGGGTCCCTGGAAAGGAAGAGTTTAATCAACAAGGAAAATTTGTGGCTGATATTGTAGGAAAAGCCCTCCTCTGTAAAGTAGGGTCGCATGATTGGATATCCAAGCCTATGTTTGAACTCATGGCGAGGGTAATCCTAAGTAAAAAGACCAACTGTGGTCAAATCATCTTCAAAAGAATACAAGAAAGCTTTCTAGTTCCAAATTTGGGAAGAATACTATCACTGTATCTACTGATATCCTACCCTAAAAGTGTTGGAGTTACCATTGTGATCTAGAAGTGGTCAAACATGTAATGTCACTGCCAATGCGATATGAGCCTGCAGGGTCGCACATAAGAGCATGTGGAGAAAATGGAAGATTGACTGTGTTGGTAAAGGTTACCAATCACCATATAGAATGGGGGAGGTCCAGCAAATGTTGCTGTCTGAATTCATCGGGTTTACACGGATAGAATTCGTCGGAATTCGTCGGATATGATTCGTCGGAATTCGTTGGAATGTTCCGTGGAATCCCGACGAATCGTTACAGAGATCCTTAACTCGGCAAATGTTGCCGTCTGATATGATTCGTCGAAATTCGTCGGAATTCGTCGGATTGTTCCGTGGAATCCTGACGAATCGTTACAGAGATCCTTAACTCGGCAAATGTTGCCGTCTAATGTGATTCGTCGGAATTCATCGTATTGTCCCGTGAAATCTCGACGAATGCTGTTCCGTGGAATCCCGACGAATTGTAACAGAAACCCCAATTCTGCTATGTGGTCTGCGGATAGCGATTCTTCTAGAAGCCTGTTTATACTTTGGGTATAAATAGACCTTCTTTTAGAGTTCTAAATAGACTCACGAAGGAACCCTCGATTGAAGAGTTCTGCCCTAGCTGATGGAAGGTGTTCCGCCCGAACCCTCGACGGAAGTGTTCCGCCGCCCCATTCGCCTCCGCCGACCTCCTCTCCGACGATTGTCGCCGGTGCTGTTCTTCCTGAAGCGGATCTAGCAATCTGTGGAAGTGCAAGGTGCAGTTGTTCTCCCTTCCGAGTTGCGTGCGACGTGACTTGGCATTCTCCCGGCTCGTGTGGACTGTTGTAGAGACGTAGACATTATTCTACGTGAGGACTCGCACAGCCGACAACAGGACTCAACTCGTGGAGCATCTAGGTTGGATTTGATCCAATCCCGCAAAGGTAATTTCATACCTAGCAATTTCATTAACTTCTTGATTCAACATTCATGGCTGATCCAAACATGTTTGGGTTGTTTCTGTTTATTTCCGCTGCGCCTACATACGATGTATGGTCATAGAAAAACCCAACAAAAAGCTTCAACAAGAAGCATGGCCAGGGGCGCTGCCCCTTGGACCCCGTTAGGGGCTCTGCCCCTAAGACCCCGCCAGGGGCGCGGCCCCTTGGAACCCCGCCAGGAACGTCTGGGATTTCATGGTAATTTCTAATTGTTAGAAATTGTTGTCTCCTTAGCAGTAACCATCCCTCAAGTGGTTAATGAACCCTTGTATTGTTTTGGATTTTGAATCCAACAATGAGAGACGAGCTTGTCTACTGCTTTAAGTCGAGTTGTCTTTGCCTTTGTCCAATGCATGTAAATCTGAAGATTTGGAAGAGTTCTAAATGTCCAGATTTAGCCCTTTCGTCTGTCAAAGGTTGATAGTCTTATGTTGTGCACATAAGGGATGCATGTGGATTTTAGAAAGCTTGTTTTTCTGTTGATGTGCACATTGATCAAATGTTGATCATGGTTAAGTGTTAACTTGCTATTAAAATCCCTTCATCAAATATTAAGTGTTCGGATGCCTTCCGATGGATGACACTCTTCCTGCCTCGATCGATGAAGTGTGGGCTTACCAAAGCAAGGTGCATTAATCTATCTTGGTAAGGGTGCGAGCGGATAATTGTGATATCCCACTGTCGACATCGGGTCTAACTTAACTAGGTGACCTCAAAGGTTGAGTGCCTAGAGGCATAGGGTTGGCATGCACCATATGATGGATGCGAATAAGGAGTTATTCACCAGCCATACAAGAGTTGCATGAGGATGCAATTGGCAAGCGTTGCCTACCTAAATAACCGCATTATGAGAGGAACGCCAAAGCGGACTCGTGGTGTTGGTGAAATACGGATCTTGTCCACTAAGAGAGTAGCTCGCATGGACTCTCCGAATTGATAGTGAGGGCTATCAATTTGAATAAAATAGTGGGAGTATTTAATTGAAGTCCAAATTAAAATAAATTGTATTTTGAAATTTTGGTACTGATTAAATTCTGCATGAATTCTTGTAGAATTCCATGGCAAGTGGTTCACATTCCACCTTGTCCCTGAGAGCTATCCTTGAGAAGGACAAGCTAAGTGGGACGAATTACATGGACTGGTATAGGAACCTGAGAATTGTTCTCAGGCAAGAGCGAAAGCTCTACGTCTTGGAAGAAGAAGCCCCCGAGGTGCCGACCGGGAACTCGTCCCGTGTTGATAAGGATGCTTATAAGAAGTATACCGATGACGCCTTAGACGTCGAGTGCCTTATGCTTGCCACCATGAACTCCGAGCTTCAGAAGCAACACGAGAACATGGGGTGCAAGGAGATTGACGAGCACCTAAAGAAAATGTTTCAAGGGCAAGCTCGTCAAGAGAGGTTCGATGTCACGAAGGCCTTATTTCAGTGCAAAATGGGAGCTCGAGACTCAGTTGGTACTCACGTACTCAAGATGATTGGGTATATAGAGAACCTGGAGAGACTGGGTTTTCCTCTGGGTCAAGAGTTGGCCACAGATCTTATCCTGCAATCGTTGCCGGATAATTATGAGCAGTTCGTCTTGAACTACAACATGAATGAAATAGACAAGACACTGACCGAGCTCCTAGGCATGTTGCGAACTGCCGAGATAAATATGAAGAAGGCCAAGACTGCTAGTCCCATATTGATGGTACATAAAGGCAAGGGTAAGGCCAAGGGCTTCAAGAAGACGAAGGTGGGACCTAAGTCATATCTTGAGCCCAAATCTTCTGCGCTGAAAAAGAAGAGCACCGTGAAGGAAGGGAAATGCCACCACTGTGGCAAGGCTGGTCATTGGAGGAGGAATTGTCCTTCGTACATTGACGGTCTGCAGAAAATGAAGGGAGGTATGACTTCCGCTTCGAATATTTACGTTATAGAGATAAACCTTTCTGCTCCTTCATCTTGGGTATTGGATACCGGATGTGGTTCTCACATTTGTACAAATGTGCAGGAACTGAAAAGGAGAAGATTGCTGAGTAAAGGAGAGGTGGACCTGCGCGTCGGCAATGGAGCAAGAGTTGCTGCTGTAGCCGTAGGGGTTTACCATCTTTCTTTGCCCAGTGGGCTTGTAATAGAACTTAATAATTGTTATTATGTTCCGGCCATAACTAGAAACATCATATCCATTTCATGCTTAGACATGATTGGATTTTCTTTTATAATTAAGAACAATTGTTGTTCTATATTTAAGAATGATGTTTGTTATGTTGTAGCTCAATTGTTTAATGGTCTTTATGTTTTGAACCTAGACCATCCGATCTATAATGTAGATAATAATAAAAGACTAAGAACAAATGACTCAAATCCTACATATCTCTGGCATTGTCGTTTGGGCCATATAAACGAGAAGCGCATATCCAAGCTCCATAAAGATGGACTATTGGACTCATTTGATTATGAATCATTTGAGCGATGCGAGTCTTGTTTATTAGGCAAAATGACCAAGGCCCCTTTCACTGGTTATACTGATAGGGCTGAGGATCTTTTGGGTATAGTACATAGTGATGTATGCGGACCCATGAGTTCTATGGCTAGAGGTGGGTATTTCTACTTCGTTACATTTACTGATGATTTCAGTAGATACGGATACGTGTATCTTATGAAGTGCAAATCCGAAACTTTTGAAAAGTTCAAAGAGTTTAAGAATGAAGTGGAGAACCAATTGGGTAAAAAGGTTAAAGCACTCCGATCTGATCGAGGTGGCGAATACCTGAGTCTTGAGTTCCGTGATCATCTGAAAGAGTGTGGTATTGTATCACAGCTCACTCCACCTAGGACACCGCAGCATAATGGTGTGTCTGAGAGGAGAAATCGTACTCTGTTAGACATGGTACGGTCGATGATGAGTCATGCAGACTTGCCTGTTTCTTTTTGGGGTTTTGCTTTAGAGACTGCTGCAATGACACTGAATCATGCTTCGACGAAAACGGTTCTAAAGACACCATATGAGATATGGACCGGGAAGCGTCCTAGTATGTCATTCATTAAAATTTGGGGCTGTGAGGCATACGTACGACGTCAAATGCCTGACAAGCTGGAACCCAAATCAGATAAGTGTTATCTGGTGGGATATCCTAAGGAAACGAAAGGATATTACTTTTACCTACCGTCTGAGGGCAAAGTGTTTGTCGCAAGGACGGGTGTCTTCTTGGAGAAAGAGTTCTTGTCAAGAAAGACGCAAAAGGTAGAACTTGAAGAAGTTCAAAAACCACAAGTAGTGAATGAACCAGAATTGGATTCTGAGCCAGGACTACAAGATGTTGTAGCTAGAGAACCTGCTCAAGAGACACAAGTCCTACATAGATCTGGTAGACCAAGATTTGAGCCTGAGAGATATGGATTTCTCGTGTCTCAAATAGGTAATGTGTTGCTTATGGATCATGGTGATGAAGCAGCGACCTACCAAGAGGCTATGAATGGACCGGACTCCGACAAATGGCTTGAGGCTATGAAATCCGAAATGGACTCCATGTATACAAACCGAGTTTGGAACTTGGTGGAACCACCTGAAGGGGTACGACCCATAGGGTGCAAGTGGGTCTTCAAGAAGAAGACCGACATGGATGGGAATGTACAGACATTCAAAGGGCGACTGGTGGCTAAGGGTTTCAAGCAAATTCATGGTGTTGACTATGATGAGACTGAAAGTATCTAGTTGCGACCTAAATCACCTAGAGGGGGGTGAATAGGTGGATTCTATGTCTTTTCGCGGAATAAAAAACTTAGAAATAAAAGCACACAGAATCCAAAAGAGCACAGCACAACACAGAGAATTATAGTGGTTCCCCGATCTTGGGTAGTCCACTTTCCACCTCACCTATCTAGCATGACCGGCTAGACTAGGCTACTTCACTGAACTCGGATCAAACAAATCCTACTACTCGGAGTATACAACTCCTACAAGCCCGGAGAACAAACTCTCCTACAAACTCGGAAGGAAAACTTCCTACAAACTCGGAGACAACGCTCCTACAACTCGGAGTATAACTCCTACAACTCGGAAGCAAGCTTCCTACAAGAATATTGTAAAGAAATCTTACAAAATCTTTGATTGAGAAACAATCTACTTAGGAACTCTTGGAGGAGTCCTTTTCTTCAGATCTAAAACAAAAGATCTTCTTCTTCCTTGAAAATAGAAATCTGAAATCTGGATCTAAAAGTGGAAGAATAGATCTTACTTTGAAAAACCTTGAACTTAGCACTTAGGAGAAAACTAGATCTGAAAGGAACTTGACAGATCTAAAATCAGAGATCTAGTATTCTCCTTTCTTCAAGAGGGATCGTGAAAAGCTTTGTCGGCAAGGAGCAGTTGATATGCGATAAAGGTCGGCCGATGGACGAAGAGAGCAACGTCTTTCCTCTTGGATTCACGATTCATCGTTAAATGGAATTAACCCTTAGCTATATATAGCCTATCCATTCCAACGGCTATAAACGAGAGCAACGAGAAGGGCGACAAACAAGGAGGGATTGCCACGTGTACAGTACATGTCGGCTAACCCTAAATTTCAAAAACGAAACGAGGAAATGAAATCCGTCTGCCCGTCATTCGTCGGGATTCGTCGGGAGAACACGAGAGCATCCGACGAATTGACTTAGCTGCAGAGTTTTCTTGAGAACCTAGACAAAATTGATCTCTGTCAGCATTCGTCGGGATTCGTCGGAATGACCCGAGTCATCTCGACGAATGGACTTGGCTTCAGAAAATTCTTCACAACTCAGCCAAAAAGACCTCTGTCAGCATTCGTCGGGATTCGTCGGAATGACCCGAGTCATCTCGACGAATGGACTTGGCTTCAGAAATTTCTTCACAACTCAGCCAAAAAGACCTCTGTCAGCATTCGTCGGGATTCGTCGGAATGACCCGAGTCATCTCGACGAATGGACTTGGCAGAAATTTCCTTTTCTTCTGAAAGCCTACTTCACTCCTCAACCTTGAAAACCTTCAGTTATGAGTATATGAAGTGTACTCCAAAAGAGAGATTACACATGGACCAACACTTTGTTCTATACAATGAGGGATTACATTGTCTAGAACTGTGTTTGGTGATCCATTGCAACCTGACTTTGGTGTGCACTTAGCAATTTAGAACCTGCAAACACATAACTAGAGAACAACATCAAATACAACTCAATTCAACTTAGTTCAAAGGAACACTTCTTCAAATCAAGGTAATTGTGGCTACAATACCCAACAATCTCCCCCTATTTGAAGAAGTCAGAACCTATGTACTGAGTTGAATTGCACTTAAATAAATATATATCAAATAGATAAGGAGAGTTAAAAACTTAACTTTTTCAACTTTCTCTCCCTTTCAACTTTCTCTTTCAACTTTGCCAAATCTAACTTTGCCAATTCCTCCCAACTTCAAATTCTCTTGCAAATACAACTTCTCTCCCCCTTTCTAACTACTTCAGATAGGGAAGAAAAAGCATGAGAGCTCAAAGCTCCCCCTCAATCTTTTCTCCCCCTTAGACTTATCTCCCCCTTAGAAATTCAGTGCCTGGACTGATTTCCTAAGCTTTTCAACAACCTTACTATATTTCTTCTATGTTCTGGTCATGTACCATGAACATCCACTTGTCCAAGTGCCTGATTAGAGTTTTGGTTGGCCTTTGGACATACCTGCAATCACAGATTAATTTCCCTTAGGAACCCAAAAGGATTTGGGTCCTAGGTTTCTGGTTAGATTAACACCACTCGGAGTGTTAACATTGCAAGGGGTCATTCTTACATTGTTAACCCGTGGAGTCTTGACATTTCTGGGGTTAAACCAACAATCTATGGCGAAGTGACCAATCTTGCCACAACACCAACAATCAAATCGATTGTATCTTCTCTTGTTTTCCTGTTTTAACTTTTGAACGGGGAGTTTAGCAGGAGCAATATTCTTAGAAGTAGAAGTCTCGTGGTTGCAACACACACATGACTCCTTCTTCTCTTCATGAGATTTAGCAACAATTGATTTAATCTTTGGTGCTTTCTTAATAACTGATCCATGTACAAATGAACCATAATCCTTGGGGATTACTTTTTCATAAGGTCCCTTGAAAGCAGTTGTTTCGAAGCATCGGGGACGGGTTTGATTTTGGTCAACCTTGCCCTTACCTTTAACAACTCTTTTCTTAGCAGCCTTACTACTTTCGGCCTTATGACCAAGACCACTAACCTTCGCAGGAGCAGAAAATCTTTCAATGATTGGAAGGATAGTTTTTGGTTTGGAGAAGCTTTCAACTATCTTCCTTTCCACCACTAACTTTTCTTCTAAATCATTGATAAACTTCTCCTTAAGATTTAATAATTCAGCGGAGCTTTTAATTTCATCTTTCAAGGGTTGGATTTCATCTTTGAGAGGAGTCAATTGTTTAATTTCCTCCCTCAAAGCTGATTCCACCATCTTGAGAGATGCAATCTCATGTGCTTGAGATTTGACTACCTTGCGGCATTTGTCAAATCCCTCCAACATAGCTTTATACTGAACCATTAGATCTAAGTCTTCCTCTGAAGAATAGCCTTCATTTTCAACGGAATCAGTTTCAGATGCAGAAAGAGGAGTGTGCGAGTTTACCTTCCCTTTGTATGAGGAGACACTTCCTTCCTCATCTGAATGTGCCATAAGCCCAAAATAGGCTTCTTCATCTGAGCTTGACTTCCCTGAGTCACTGTCACTAAGAGTCTTGGACTCCTTTGCCAAGAAGCTCTTTTCTTCTTTCCTCTTATTCTTGAAGGATTTCTTCTTGTATGGACATTCCGTGCTTAAATGTCCTGGCTTATTACAACAAAAACAAATAATATCAGTCGAAATATATTTATTTGGTTTAGATTTATACCTGTCGTTGTTGTGTTCCTTCTTGTGATGTTCATCATCACCCCTTGATCTTCTATGATCTGATGAGGATTGACTTTTCCTCTGGCTTCTTTTTCTGAGCAATCTCTTGAATTGCTTGGAGAGAGAAGAGAACTCTCCATCAGACATATCAGAGCTTGAGGGGCAAGCATCTGATTCATCATCTTCATCTGAGGATTTTCTTCTGACAGAAGACGAGGCCTTATGTCTTCTTGATTCTTTGGCCTTCAGTGCCACGGTCTTCTCTCTTCCAGAGGTGGAGCATCCCTCTTCTTCAGCTTTTCTAATACTCAGCTTGAGCTCATGTGATAAGAGCTTGCCAAACAGAATTTGTGGCTCCATCGTAGCCAACTTTCCGAATTCCCGGATAGCAATAGCCTTGGTATCCCATTCTTTCGTTAGGGATCTCAAGAACTTGTCATTTAGTTCTCCAACGGTGAATTCCCGATCATAGTTCTTAAGACCATTGACGATCTTAAAGAACTTCTCATAAGTATCAGAAATGGAGTCTCTTGGATCTTGCTTGAATGCTTCATATTCTTGATTCAGCAATGATCTTCGATCATCCCTTACTTCTTCGGTTCCTTCCATAAGAACAACTATGGAGTCCCACATTTCCTTGGCAGACTTGCAGTGTATAAGATTTTGTAGCATTGAATCGTCCACTGCACCAGCAATAATGTTCTTTGCCTTCTTGTCCAAGATGACGAGGGCAATCTCATCTTTGTCTAGCTCCAACATTTTCTTGGGAATCATAATAGCTGAATTTATAGACGATGGCTTCATAGGAACATGGGGACCTTCCTCTACTATCTGAAAAATTCTTGGGTCGGTGGCTTCCATGTAGAACTTCATTCTTTCCTTCCACATAGGGAAGTTCTCCTTAGAACAGACGAGCATCTTGAGAGAATCCTTGGATTTTTCCATTTCAGACAAACTTGCTCTTGCAACTAGATTTAAAGATCTTGTTCAAGGTGTTAACCTTATAGCGAACAACCTCCCTCTGATACCAATTGAAAGTATCTAGTTGCGACCTAAATCACCTAGAGGGGGGTGAATAGGTGGATTCTATGTCTTTTCGCGGAATAAAAAACTTAGAAATAAAAGCACACAGAATCCAAAAGAGCACAGCACAACACAGAGAATTATAGTGGTTCCCCGATCTTGGGTAGTCCACTTTCCACCTCACCTATCTAGCATGACCGGCTAGACTAGGCTACTTCACTGAACTCGGATCAAACAAATCCTACTACTCGGAGTATACAACTCCTACAAGCTCGGAGAACAAACTCTCCTACAAACTCGGAAGGAAAACTTCCTACAAACTCGGAGACAACGCTCCTACAACTCGGAGTATAACTCCTACAACTCGGAAGCAAGCTTCCTACAAGAATATTGTAAAGAAATCTTACAAAATCTTTGATTGAGAAACAATCTACTTAGGAACTCTTGGAGGAGTCCTTTTCTTCAGATCTAAAACAAAAGATCTTCTTCTTCCTTGAAAATAGAAATCTGAAATCTGGATCTAAAAGAGGAAGAATAGATCTTACTTTGAAAAACCTTGAACTTAGCACTTAGGAGAAAACTAGATCTGAAAGGAACTTGACAGATCTAAAATCAGAGATCTAGTATTCTCCTTTCTTCAAGAGGGATCGTGAAAAGCTTTGTCGGCAAGGAGCAGTTGATATGCGATAAAGGTCGGCCGATGGACGAAGAGAGCAACGTCTTTCCTCTTGGATTCACGATTCATCGTTAAACGGAATTAACCCTTAGCTATATATAGCCTATCCATTCCAACGGCTATAAACGAGAGCAACGAGAAGGGCGACAAACAAGGAGGGATTGCCACGTGTACAGTACATGTCGGCTAACCCTAAATTTCAAAAACGAAACGAGGAAATGAAATCCGTCTGCCCGTCATTCGTCGGGATTCGTCGGGAGAACACGAGAGCATCCGACGAATTGACTTAGCTGCAGAGTTTTCTTGAGAACCTAGACAAAATTGATCTCTGTCAGCATTCGTCGGGATTCGTCGGAATGACCCGAGTCATCTCGACGAATGGACTTGGCTTCAGAAAATTCTTCACAACTCAGCCAAAAAGACCTCTGTCAGCATTCGTCGGGATTCGTCGGAATGACCCGAGTCATCTCGACGAATGGACTTGGCTTCAGAAATTTCTTCACAACTCAGCCAAAAAGACCTCTGTCAGTATTCGTCAGGATTCGTCGGAATGACCCGAGTCATCTCGACGAATGGACTTGGCAGAAATTTCCTTTTCTTCTGAAAGCCTACTTCACTCCTCAACCTTGAAAACCTTCAGTTATGAGTATATGAAGTGTACTCCAAAAGAGAGATTACACATGGACCAACACTTTGTTCTATACAATGAGGGATTACATTGTCTAGAACTGTGTTTGGTGATCCATTGCAACCTGACTTTGGTGTGCACTTAGCAATTTAGAACCTGCAAACACATAACTAGAGAACAACATCAAATACAACTCAATTCAACTTAGTTCAAAGGAACACTTCTTCAAATCAAGGTAATTGTGGCTACAATACCCAACAGAGACCTTTTCCCCTGTTGCCATGGTAAAGTCCATTAGGATATTGCTTGCTATTGCTGCGTATTATGACTACGAGATCTGGCAGATGGATGTCAAAATGGCTTTCCTAAATGGAAACCTCCTTGAGGAAGTGTACATGACACAACCCGAGGGTTTTGTATCCCCAAATGAAGCCACTAAAATATGCAAGCTGAATAGGTCCATCTATGGATTGAAACAAGCCTCTAGAAGTTGGAATCTTCGTTTTGATGAGAAGATCAAAGAGTTTGGTTTTGTCAAGAATGAAGATGAACCGTGTGTTTACAAGCGAATCAGTGGGAGCATTGTTGTCTTCCTGATATTGTATGTAGATGACATACTGCTGATCGGGAATGACATACCTACCCTGAAAGTTGTTAAGAACAACCTAGGGAACTGCTTTTCTATGAAGGACTTGGGTGAAGCGACTTACATACTCGGTATTAAGATCTATAGAGATAGATCGAAGAAGTTGCTGGGTTTGACCCAGAGTACGTACATTGAGAAGGTGTTGAAGCGGTTCAACATGCTTGAGTCCAAGAAAGGATTTTTGCCCATGTCTCATGGTGTAAATCTCTCTAAGGACCAGTGTCCAAAATCTTGTGAAGATAAGGACCGCATGAAGTTGATTCCATATGCTTCGGCAATTGGGTCAATCATGTATGCAATGTTATGTACTCGACCCGATGTCTCTTTTGCTTTGAGCATGACTAGCAGGTATCAGTCTGATCCCGGTGAGCGTCACTGGATAGCCGTGAAGAATATCCTGAAGTACTTGAGAAGGACTAAGGATATATTCTTGGTGTATGGTGGAGAGGAAGAGCTCGTTGTAAGTGGTTACATGGATGCCAGCTTCCAAACTGATAGGGATGATTCGAAGTCTCAGTCAGGGTTTGTGTTTTGCCTGAATGGAGGAGCTGTGAGCTGGAAGAGTTCCAAGCAAGAGACAGTTGCTGATTCTACAACTGAGGCCGAGTATATCGCTGTGACAAATGCAGCGAAGGAGGCTGTATGGATTAGGAAATTCATCGGCGAGCTAGATGTAGTTCCTAGCATTGTTGGTCCCGTAGTTCTCTACTGTGATAACAATGGTGCAATTGCACAATCTAAGGAACCTAGATCCCATCAGCGCTCTAAGCACATACTTTGGCGGTTCCATCTTATTCGTGAGATTGTCGAACGAGGAGATTTGAACATTTGCAGAGTGCCGGCTGAGGAGAATATTGCAGATCCCCTGACAAAGCCTCTCGCTCAGAGAAAGCATGATGGTCATACTAGATCAATGGGTATACGATACCTGAGTGATCAACTCTAGTGGGAGTCTTGTGGGTTGCATGTAAAATATATATTCTGTTGGCTGTTTATTATTTATTCATATGATGAATTGTGTACCAATTATTTCCTTTTACAATTAATGGCAAGTTCTTTTATTACGATATACTGTTTCTATATGATAGAATAAAATTCGTGATAAATACCTTTAGAATGTTCGCTTCCATAGGACATCAAGTACGTGACTTGAATGTGAGAGCCTATGATTTCGAAGCTTCATTCTTAAAAGGTCCCTGGTCGAGGTATCATCGTAGAAGCTAAGGGTGATGATGATACGTTAAGACTAGCATGTGTGTTGACTGATGACCGGTTCTCACATGTCATGATATTATGATATCAAGTCATCACGTGGGTACTTGTTAGTGAACAAGTTGTACTGGACAGACCCAACCTGAGACTACTTTGTGGATTGTTACTTAAAAGTGTCACAAGTAGGTCTCATTTGACAATGGTGTTGTGGTTCTTTGACCTGAAGTCGCAGCATTCATCGAGTGAGGAAGAGCGTGCTTTGATGTCATCTAAAGTCTTCCTTGAAGAAGGTTGATGATAAGGGTGGTCGTTGGGTACATTACGAATCATTTGGGTGTTTGAGTGTGAGCAGATATGGGATTTGTCCTCCTATATAACAGGAGTTACATCCATGGGCCCCTTGATGGAATTGGACTGAGAAATGCATGACTATGCTTGGTTGAGTCAATATGTGATATTGAGCTCACCATTCTCTGGAAGTCCATTCTAGATCAAGAAACTTGGATTGAGCTATTAAGAGGGTGACACGGTCCATGCCTCTAGTTCTTTCTGGATGTAAGGGACAAAGGGACAAAGACAACGCTGGAACATTGGTCATAAAGGCTTATGAGTTATGAACTCTTATTGCTTGGGGAGCAATGATGCATTGCTAGATGCCGCTCATTGTTTATGAGGTTTTTGTTTGATACTTTCAAGATCAAGTGGGAGACTGTTGGAGTTACCATTGTGATCTAGAAGTGGTCAAACATGTAATGTCACTGCCAATGCGATATGAGCCTGCAGGGTCGCACATAAGAGCATGTGGAGAAAATGGAAGATTGACTGTGTTGGTAAAGGTTACCAATCACCATATAGAATGGGGGAGGTCCAGCAAATGTTGCTGTCTGAATTCATCGGGTTTACACGGATAGAATTCGTCGGAATTCATCGGATATGATTCGTCGGAATTCATCGGAATGTTCCGTGGAATCCCGACGAATCGTTACAGAGATCCTTAACTCGGCAAATGTTGCCGTCTGATATGATTCGTCGGAATTCGTCGGAATTTGTCGGATTGTTCCGTGGAATCCCGACGAATCGTTACAGAGATCCTTAACTCGGCAAATGTTGCCGTCTGATGTGATTCGTCGGAATTCGTCGTATTGTCCCGTGAAATCTCGACGAATGCTGTTCCGTGGAATCCCGACGAATTGTAACAGAAACATCAATTCTGCTGTGTGGTCTGCGGATAGCGATTCTTCTAGAAGCCTGTTTATACTTTGGGTATAAATAGACCTTCTTTTAGAGTTCTAAATAGACTCACGAAGGAACCCTCGACGGAAGAGTTCCGCCCTAGCCGACGGAAGGTGTTCTGCCCGAACCCTCGACGGAAGTGTTCCGCCGCCCCGTTCGCCTCCGCCGACCTCCTCTCCGACGATTGTCGCCGGTGCTGTTCTTCCTGAAGCGAATCTAGCAATCAGTGGAAGTGCAAGGTGCAGTTGTTCTCCCTTCCGAGTTGCGTGCGACGTGACTTGGCGTTCTCCCGGCTCGTGTGGACTGCTGTAGAGACGTAGATATTATTCTACGTGAGGACTCGCACAGCCGACGACAGGACTCAACTCGTGGAGCATCTAGGTTGGATTTGATCCAATCCCGCAAAGGTAATTTCATACCTAGCAATTTTATTAACTTCTTGATTCAACATTCATGGCTGATCCAAACCTTTTTGGGTTGTTTCTGTTTATTTCCGTTGCGCCTACATACGATGTATGGTCATAGAAAAACCCAACAAAAAGCTTCAACAAGAAGCATGACATAAAAATCCATCACATGAGAAGGATGAACATCAGGATGCTGGAAAGATGGGAGAAAACTCTAACCAAGCCTCCCAAGCAGCTGAATACTACAGAGGATGTGAAGAGGAAGGGAGAAAGATCATCTGAAGAAAGTGAATCAGACAACAGCTCAGACTCGTCTGACTCTGAAGTGCCTGTAGAGAAGAGAAATATTTCCCTCCAGACCTCTGCCCTAAGTCTGGAATCTGGGAAAATAGTAACAGCAGGAACTGAGCAAGATGATGCTGAGACTGAGGGGGAGAAGAATGGTGATCTCCCTGCTCAAGTGGAAGAAGTGATCAATAAGATCATTGGGATTGAGGATGTTGTCCATCATAGATCAGTAGACCAAGAGGACCCAAGTAGAGATCCCCAAGAAGAGAAGCTAGAAGATTCTTCTGATGAGACTAGCAGAGATCTACCGAGTCCTGAAAAGGTAGAAGCACCAAACCAATCACCCATCAGAAAACCTCTATCTCCAATACTGGAAGGGAATGAAGAAGAGGAACCATAAGAAGCTTTAACAAAAAGTATGGAGTAAAAATTCATCACATGAGAAGGATGGACATCAAAATCCTTGACAGGTGGGAGAAAACTCTGACTAAGCCTCCCAAGCTGCTGAAGACTGCAGAGGATGTGAAGTGGAAGGCAGAAATATCATCAGAAGAAAGCGAATCAGGCAACAGCTCAGACTCGTCTGACTCTGAAGTGCCTACAGAGAAAAGAAATGTCTCCCCTCAGACCTCTGCCAATATTCTGGGACTCGGAACAATGGCAACAGCAGGAACTGAGCAAGAGGATGCTGAGACTGAGGGGGAGAAGAATGGTGAACTCCCTGCTCAAATGGAAGAAGTGATCAATAAGATCATTGGGGCTGAGGATGCTGTCCATCATGGATCAGTAGACTAAGAGGACCCAAGTAAAGATTCCCAAGAAGCGAAGCTAGAGGATTCTGCTGATGAGACTAGCAGAAATCTACCAAGTACTGAAAGGGAAAAAGGGCCAAAACATTCACCCATAAGAAAATCTCTATCTCCAATAATTGAAGGGAATGAAGAAGAGGAACCAGAACAAGCTAGTTCACCTCCAGAGAATAGACCAGTGGAGTTCTCACTATTGTCTCAGATAAAGATGCTCCTAGAAGAGAAAAGATTAAAAATTGAAAGTTATGTTACCTCTGCGGTCAATGAACTGAAAAGGGAACTATCTGTTTGTACAACCCTCATTCTCCGAGGGTGGGCCCGTCTAAAGGCCACGTAGGCAGAAGTCAAGGTTAACACAGAAGTCTTCCACAGTTTGTTGAACGCAATCTTCCAGAGTTCGTCAAACGCAGTCTTCCAGAGTTCGTCGAACGCAGTCTTCCAGAGTTCGTCAAACGCAGTCTTCCAGAGTTTGTCAAACGCAGTCTTCCAGAGTTCGTCGAACGCACTCTTCCAGAGTTCGTCGAATGAAGCGAGATCAAGAGACTTGGTTGTGCGGGTAGGAACTTGCTCGCCCCATGCCGAGGAGGGAAGGCCCTCCCGGAGTTCAGTACCCGGCCGAGCGAGAATGTCGTAGGTTTGGCCATGCTCGCCTATAGGCGACTTACATCAACCAACTCGCCAGTGTAGGCCGAGATCCTTACCTACTCGCCTGCCTATATCTTTGCTAAAAGCCAACTCTAAGGGGTCAGGGATAGTCTCCTGCTTCCCCCCCCCCCCCCCCCTTAGGATTTGTCTATAAATAGACCCCCAGGGGTACCAGGAATGACACTTGTCAAAAATCAGAGTTGCACCCACCTTATAGGCGAGAATCTTCCCTAGCCAGTGCCTTCCTAGTACCAAGCTCGGCCATTTGTGGTTTTGGAGGAGAAGACTCCTTTGAGCTTCTGGGTACGTGGTGGGACCTCCCTGCCGCATCACCTGGGGTTGTGTTCTTTATCTCTCTGTTTCGCTCGCCGTGGCTAACCAAACCTTCTCGTTGAACCGCTAGGCAAGTAGCCTCCGGCTATATTGATCCGAATTTTTGAGCCGGGATTTTCCAGGCTTCAACACTTTGGTGCGGTGAGCGTCGATCGTGGTCAGAGGAAGAAAGTATGGTTGAGAAATCGAGATGGTTATAGTTAGCGACCATGAGGATATGGTAGGTAACCCGGCCAGAGGTGGCGAGTTCGTATCTTTGGCCATTTTTGAGGAATTTGCGCGACGGATAGAAGGCTCCATGCGAGTAGCTCTCCAACCTCACATAGAAGGAACGGTGACCTCGCCTCATCGCCCGGGTCCGTCCGAGGAAGATGCTCGCCCTAGGCAAGCAGAGAAGGAGCATGTCGAAGAGTTCGAGTGACCAAGGAGGTCGCAGTTCGGTCCACAGGCGTCGCAAGGAGTTGGTGTAACTCTTTTCCACGAGGAGGAAGAGCAGGCAAGATACTTCAGTACTCGCCAGGCTATCGAGTATGGAGGAGATACTCGCCAAGATGAAGGTTGTTGCCAGATTGGGGGGAGGACCCCCTTTTGTGAGGAGATCGTTGCCGCACCAGTGTCGGAGGGGTTCAGGGATGCCGCGACGAATTACTACTCAGGGAGGGAGGACCCTATCTGACACATCCAGTGGTTTGAGGATATAGCCTCTATACGGACCATGTATGACGCCTTCAAATGTAGGTTGTTCGCAATCTCCCTCCGAGGGAAGGCAAGGGACTGGTTCCACCAGTTGACAGAAGGTTCCATCTACTGCTTTGAAGACCTTTGCTGGGGGCTAACGATGCAGTTCGCCATGGCAAAGAAGTTGAAGAAGGAGGCAATGGCCCTCTTCCACCTGGTGCAAGGGGCCAAAGAAACGTTGGGGGACTACATCGACCGCTTCCAGGAGGAGGTGTTGAACATCCAGGAGGTGGATGGCCGCACCCTGCAGCTGGCCCTAACCTTCGGCCTTCGTGAAGGCCTCTTTAAGTTGGAGATCGGTAGGATCCCTCCCTATTCCTACGGCAATCTCATCGAAAGGGCCAACCAATTCGTTCAGGGTGAGGCTTCAAACCGCGGCTTCCTAGCCAGGCTCACCCGAGTGACCAAGGAAGATGAGGAGGAGGAAGAGAAAAGGACCCCCGAGAAGAGGAAGAAGGAAGAGCCAGGAGGGCAGAAAAGCGGAAGCCGGAAGGAAGGGGCAGGGAGGAGAGAAGAGAAAGAGAGCCTAGGAGGGAGGAGCCAAGAAGGAAAGATGAGAGGAGACTCGTCATAGCTCCGGAGCGTCGGGAGGAAGAAAGGCGCTACCAAGTCCCCGTCAACCGACCGCCGTGGAGGCCAGCTAGGGGACCTCAGCGTTAGGATCGGGAAAGATCCCCGGAGAGAAGACGTCGTGATTAGCCAGCAAGGCGTCAGGATAGGAGAGGATAAGAAGCGATGGTGGTTGCCCGGCACGGCAATCGGCAAGGCCGGAAGAACCGGCAGCAGAGGAAGCAGCAGGCGGAGGAGGTTCCCCTCTATTGTGACCTCCATCAGGTGGAGGGGCACGACACGATGGCCTGCCCAGACTTTTGGGAGGCCAGGAGAAGGTTGGCAGCAGGGGAAGCAGGTGGGGAGCTTCCGAGGATTGAAGCCCCTGTCGAGCCGCCGGCAGTTCAAGCTGTCGGCCGAAGGAGGAATGAAGATCGCGTCGACTACGGAGGTCAAGGGGACCTTGTCCAGGGAGGCAAAGGAGTCGGTGTGATCCATGGGGGAGCGGGGATAGGAGCTTCCCGTAAGGTAAGTCTCCATCAGATCTATCAAAGGAGCGTCGCTTCGACCACGCAGGCACAACCCCCATTGGAGGAGATCACCTTCTCCGAAGAAGACATGCTGGGGAATGAGAATCCCTTTCATGATGCCCTCGTGATCCAAGCCGCCGTGGAGGACTTTACCGTTGATCGAATTCTGATCGATAACGGTAGTTTCGTAAACGTCATCTTCAAGGAGATGTTTGAGGGATTGGGCGTCGGAGCAGGAAGAGTCCGGGCGCCGGATGGTCCCCTCTTTGGCTTCTCCGGAGAGAAGAAAGAGGTGGAAGTAGGCGTAGATCTCCTTGTAACCCTCGGTGGCACCCCTCTCCAGTGCCGTTTCTTCATCGTTGAAGCCCCGAGCTGCTACAAGGCCATCTTCGGAAGGCCACTTCTCAACACCTTCAAAGTCGTTCCATCCTCTTACCATCAGTGCCTCAAGTACAGCCAAGGGGACATCCAGGTGAGGATCAGGAGCGATCCAAGAGCCACCTGTGAGTGCTACCTTAGCTCGGTTAGCACCATCAGCTGGATGGCTGATGCGGAGGAGTTCGAAAGGGTAATAGGAGACACGGCCCAGCTGGAGGCGTCAGAGGAGGTGGAAGAAATCGAGGTACTCTCCGCGGCAGGAGTATCTGGGTTGCTGAAGATAGGAGGATCGCTAAAGGTTAGCGAGAAGATGGAGATGGCGACGTTTCTGCAATAGAACGTCGACATCTTTGCCTGGAGTGCTGCTGAGATGCCCGGGATCGACCCAGAGGTTGCTTGTCACCACCTCAATCTCGACCCCGCGGTGAAGCCCGTCTGCCAGAAGAAGAGGTCAAGTGCCACTGTGTTGGACGGACCTATCCGTGAAGAGGTGAAGAAGCTGCTGGATGCGGGTTTTGTGTCAGAGATCCAGTACCTAGGCTGGGTCTCAAATGTTCTAATGGTAAAGAAAGATGTGGGAAGCTGAAGGATGTTTGCAGACTTCTCTTTATTAAATAAAAGCTGCCCGAATGATTGTTATCCATTGCCTCGAATCGACGCGCTGGTTGATTCAGCCATCGGTTTCCCTGTAATGAGCTTCCTTGATGAGTTTTCAGGATACCACCAGATCCGGATGTATCCCCCCAATTGCCACGATGTTTCCTTCATCACTGGAGATGGCTGCTATAGCTATAAAATGATGCCCTTTGGGCTAAAAAATGCAGGAGCAACCTACCAGCGGATGATGGACCTCATCTTCAAAGAACAGAAAGGAAGGAACCTGGAGGTATATGTGGACGACCTCTTGATCAAAAGCAAGAGCGTCCGAGAGCATATAGCGGATTTGGTGGAGACCTTTGCAACGCTAAGGAAGTTCAAGATGAGGCTCAATTCGGCAAAATGCGTGTTCGGAGCCGGAAGAGGAAAGTTTCTGGGGCATCTCATCACTCTGGGAGGAGTTGAGCCGAATCCTGACAAGGTCAAGGCAATCCTGGAGATGGCCTCGCCGAAGACCATGAAAGAAGTCCAAAGGATGACAGGAAGGTTGGCAGGTCTTAGCCACTTCCTGTCCAAGGCAGGAGAGAAATGCTCTCCCTTTTTCAAGATGCTCCGCAAGAGCGAGAACTTTGCATGGACCGACGAATGCGAGAAGGCGATCGGTAGGCTGAAGGAGCAGTTGACTCAGACACCTATCCTTTAGAGCCCGAAAGAAGGTGAAGACCTACTCATCTACTTGGGAGTACGGTTGGAAGTAGTAAGTTCCGAACTGGTCCGAGAAGAAGGAAAGAAACAACTCCCCATTTATTATGTTACCTAGGTACTCAAGAAGGCGGAGTTGAAGTATCCAATCTTGGAGAAGCTTGCCTTCGCCTTGGTGGTGTCTGCACGAAAGCTCCGTCCTTATTTTCAAGCTCACTCCATCCGGGGTGTGACTAACCATCCTCTCTGAAATATCTTGGAAGGGGTGGAGCATTCAGGAAGGCTGGCGAAATGGTCGGTAGAACTCAGTGAGTTCGACATTTCTTTCTCGCCTTGGGTGGCGATCAAAGTGCGGGCGGTGGCAGACTTTTTAGCCGACTTCTCAGTGGAGGCGGAGCTGGGAGAGGAGGCTTCTACTCCCATCCCCTGGAAGATGTTCGTAGATGGAGCCTCAGGAAAGAGCTCTGTGGGGGTTGGCATCGTTCTTGTCAGCCCACAGGGAACTAGGATCGAGCAAGCCGTCGAGATCCTCTTCCCCGTCACGAACAATCAGGCGGAATACGAGGCCATCGTAGCAGGCTTGCGCCTCGCAAAGGAGCTGGGCATCCAGGACGTCATGGCTTTCACCGATTCATTGGTGGTCGCGTCTCAGATTCGGGGAGAGTTTGAAGTACGTGACACCATTCTACAAACGTACCTCGTAAAGGTGAAAAGATTGATTGGGGGCTTCCAATCCTTCTTCGTCGAGCATGTACCGATAGAGGAGAACTCAGCAGTGGATCGTCTGGCCAAATACGGGCCAAGAGTAGGAGGGACCATCACGGAGCTATTTCGACCATCCATTGAGGAAGGAGAGATGATGGAGATCGATCAGCGCCCCTCGTGGAGGGATCCGTTCGTGGCGTTTCTGAACACCGGGCAGCTTCCTGCGGAGGAGGGGGACCAAAGAAAGTTTCGATACAAGGAGGCATACTACTTATTGCAAGATGGGGAGCTATATCGCAAGACCATCTCGCTGGCTAGATTTGTCTCTGAAGACGAAGTGCCTCGAGTGTTGGAGGAAATCCACTCGGGAGAGTGCGGAAGCCATTCTGGGACTCGCACTTTGGAACAAAGGATCTTGAGGCATGGCTACTTCTGGCCCACTATCCACAAGGATGCGGAGGCCTTCTCAAAAAAGTGCCAGAAGTGTCAGTTGTTCACCCCCTTCGATTGCATCCGGCCCAGCAACTTCGTTCTATCACTGCCCTATGGCCGTTCGCTATCTGGGGAATGGATTTGATAGGCCCCTTTCCTTCGGCTAGCGGCCAGAGAAAGTTCATTCTTGTCATGATCAACTATTTCTCCAAGTGGATTGAGGCCAAATCTCTGGCCAAGACCACCTCTCATGTCGTGAAGAACTTCATCTGGGGAGAAATCGTCTACAGATTCGGAATTCCTCTCGCCATCATCACAGACAACGGTCCTTAGTTCTCCAGTTTGGAGCTGGAGGATTTTTGCAGACAGCTCGGAACTGATTTACGGTTCACGTCAGTACATCATCCCAGGACAAATGGACAAGTGGAGGCCACCAACAAGTTGATCATCAACCTACTCAAGAAGAAAGTAGAGAACCTAAGAGGTAATTGGGCGGAGCAGCTCCCCTCGGTGTTGTGGGCTTTGAGAACCACTCCAAGCTCATCCACGGGGGAAACCCCATTCAAACTCTCTCACGGGTCCGAAGATCTCATTCCAGTAGAGTTCGAGGTCAGATGTCCTAGGGTGATTGCAGCAGAAGATGGAGACGAAGAATGGCGACTGGAGAATGAGGAAGCCCGAAGTTGTCCCTCGACTACATCGAGGAGCTCTGAGATCTAGCCTCGACTCGACATGTAACATCCCACAAACAGCTATGACAAAACCATAGGAAGAGCTCAAGACCTTGTGAATTTAGGTGAGAAGGAGGAAACCCAAGTGGTCTGCAAATAGCAATTTCTAGTTATCAAGCCTAGGGCTGAACTTTAGGGCCCCACCTTAAACCTTGACCCCACCATAGCATACCTAACCCTTTAGGGGTTCCCTTAGAGCACCAAGGACCCATTGGGGTCAACCCAATTGGTCAATTTGACCAAAAGTCAACTCAAGCTTAATTTAGGTCAATTACCCTATTTTAACCTAATCTAGCCCAAATCCCAAATGCTTAATTTAGGTCAATTACCCTATTTTAACCTAATATAGCCCAATCCATTTGGGCTAGGCCCAATTAAAAGAGATCCACCATCTATTGGGCCTGCTAATTGCTAAAATTACCACTTTAATTTTGTAATTGGTGATTAGGAGATAGAGAGTGGTGGTTTTCCCCAAATCGGAGAGAGAAAGAGAGCATTCATGGAGATTTATTGCAATTGATCCTTCATTTCCCTCCCAATTGATGAGCATTCACCTTCCTCCATCAGTTACAAACGAAATCTGGAGTTTCTATGGACAGGGGGGCTGTATTAAGAGAAAATTGGAAGAAACCGAAGTCTGGGTTAATGGCCATTAATGGCTATCAGGAATAAAGACATCCAATCCCGATTGAAACCCCCCATTTCCTTCACTACTCAGAGAGGAAGAGATTCCCCAACTTTCCTGAAGGAATCGTACAGTGGAGGCCTAAATCGGCATGGAACCAAAATCTCCAGGACATTCATGGCCAACAAGAAATCGGCAAGGAGCCAAGCACCCACACAGGTCCGATCCTCTTCTCCTCCCTCGGTGCTAGATCTTTTCGAATTTTGGGGCTTGATCTGTGCTCAATAGGGCTCGGATTGTGTTTCCAAAAAGGGCTCATTTCGAGCTCTTTTCCCTCTTCTAAAATCCCGATCCGACCACCTCCGGCCGGCCAACCACCCCTATCGCCGGCCACCACCTCAATGGAGGTGGTGGTGGCATTGGCTGGCCGGAAAGAGGCGTAGGTGGCCGGGAAATCGCCCCGCAAAGAAGCCAAGGAAGGGCTGTCGCGCACCGTCTTGAGATTGGGGACGATGATGGAGAGCCGTCATATCTTTTATTTATTGTTTACGGTTATGTATTTCATTAGTCGAACAAAATAATTCGTCGAACGAAAGTTTGGTCTGCATTAGTCGAGCGCTGTATAATAGAAATTAGTCGAGCGCTGTATAATAGAAATTAGTCGAGCGCAGGAAATAATTCGTCGAATGCATATTGCTCTGTTTTTGTCGAGCGCTATGTATAATTCGTCGAACGCAGATGTGTTCAGCGTTTGTCGGGCGCTGTTTTATTTTCGTCGAACGCAGGATTCAGTTGATAATTAAAGGTTATATTAATTTCCGTCACACCTTTTTGCTGTAGTTCATTTTAATTATTAAAAATACTAGATCACCTCTGATTAAAAAGTGTCCAACACCAAAGTTGTAGCCCTTGGAGTCTACTGTATTTTAAAATTAATTTCACCCTAAAAGGAGTACTGTAGCTCCCTGTAGAACCTTTTTGGTGGGGCTGGTCCCTAGTGTAGGACATTCACCATTCCTTGAATAACTTTTTACTGGTAGTTGATATGAACTTGATACTTTAAACCTAGGCTAGTCACATAAACCCACACCACATTCTAAAAGATGGGATTTTTAGGAGAATGTTTCTAAGGTTTTTGAAATAATTTCATAGATCATCTAATAATTAATTAGTGGGTTAAATGACCTCCAATGCCCTCCAAATTTTGGTGGATGCTCGTTAGGGTTATGTTATGATCTAGGTAAAAATCTCAGCCCAATTGGGATTGTTTTGATTGAGTAATTGGTTAACCCAAGTTAGGTCAATTTGGGTCATAGTTAGGGCATGGTGTTCATCTTGGGATATTGTGGTCAAATCTCCTCACCATAAGTTGAAGCCTTGGCCACTAGATTAGGATCACCTAAAACACCCCCATGAGTGAGTTGCAGTGGCGTGGAGGTGGATATGCCCTAGGATCCTAGATTTACCCCTTGGGGTGCATATAGAGCTTTGTGAAGGACAAGTGGTCAAAAGCTATAGAATAGTCATGGAACTTGCTGGATAAATTCATAAGGTGCAAATAGGCCCTAGGTAATTTTATAAGAATTTTAGGAACAATTATTCCCTTGAAATAGGTCATAACCCCTTTAGGGAAATTCCTTATAAGAGAAATTTACATGCCTAAATGGTTTTGGATGATGATGAAACTTTGGTAGTGTCTTTATTATTATGATATACACCTTTGGTAATTTTTGTGTATTTATATAATTTGTTTAATTAGTACTTCATTCACAAGACACCTGTTTTATCTTAGGCTTAGGAAATATAGTTGAGGGTCCAATACTCAATGTTAAATTGTACAAATTGGCGATAAGATAGTTCAGAACATTAGGAAGCTCTATGAATTTTTATAGAATTTTTGGAGACATAAATCAGTGGGCTACTTCACAACTTATCTTATTTGGTATTTTCTTAAAGAATTAATTTAAGTGAGAAAATGATTCCCATAAATTCTACAATTTAGTCAGTAGCCTTTTTTGATGAATACAAAGGTCTGGTAATTTTTCCATAATTTTGGTGTAGATATTTTTGGTGGTTCCTTCACAAATTCACTAACTTGGATGGATGATAAATATTAATTATAGAGGACAAATTCTTACTGTAAAAATATAATATGCTGTATTTGTTATTATTTTGTCATTCTAGATTTACCATAATTTTTGGAGATCCATATCATACGAATTCCTTATACTTCATGTTCATTTTAATGCTTGGCAAATATTTGGAGAAATTAAAATAAATACTAAATAATTAAGGAAAAATATGATTCTCTGGATTTAGTCCTATAACATCATGATAGACCCCCAGTAATTATCTTGAGTCAGTTGGATGAATATTTGGAGTACCTCTAATTACAAGCTTCATATAGTTAGTTTGGTCTGCGTTTAGTAAAACTGTGGAACTTGGGTAACTAGTGGCCTACTAAGTGGGAATGGCATGTAGTTGGTGTACATGGTCAGGATGAAGAGATTTAGGTCACCAAAAAGGAGTTATATATTAAGAGTGCTTGGTGAGTTAATGGTAAGGTAGTGCTTGGGATTGACGAAGGGTCGTCTTTTCCCTAGCGTGTCATAAAGCACTTATGTTTAACTCAAGTGAAATGATAAGAGTGGTGTTCTTATGGGTAGATACCAACAACACTAAGTGTCTTGAGAAAGGGAACTTTGGAGTGTCATACCATTATAGTTCCTAGTACCATAGCGAGCCCCTTACAGGGTAATCCTCGGGAAGTCCAAGATTAACCATAAATTGTAGGGATAAGTTGATGTACAAGATGAACTTAATAACGCACACGCGCACACCTCATAGTTACGGGAGGTTAGTTGGTTTGGTTGTACGAGCGGTAGGCTCGGTGGTTGTAGCAGCAGACTAGTTAGTCTAGTGAGCTTGTGACTCAGTAATGTTGTTGGTCGGACGGGTTGGTCCGGCGAGTCGGTGGCTCGGAAGGTTATGATGACGGGCAGGTTAGCCCGGGGATTTTATTGCTCGGTGAAAGACTTTAATTAAGGGTAGCTAATCACCTAGAGGGGGGGGGGGGTGAATAGGTTATTTGAAAAAACTATTGCAGTTCTTGTTTATAACCAAAATTAAACTAATCAGAGCTTTCAAGAATAAGAGCACACATAGAAAAGACACACATAATTTTATAGTGGTTCCCCTTATCTTGGGTAATCCACTTTCCCCCTTCTCCCTTGTAGCAGTGTGCCAGATAGGATTTATATCTCCTCCAGATCTCAGACCATAAACAGGTCTTACAGCTAAGATCAAAATAGATCTTACAGACTCAGATCTCACAGATCTTACTCTCTCCGATCTCAGCAGATCTTACAAACTCAGATCTCACAGATCCTACCTCAGACTTTATAATTAGGCTTACAACTCAGATTCACCCCTGAATCCTACAACTCAGATCACACCTGATCTTACAACTCAGATCCTTGACAGATCCTACATTCAGATCTGACAACTCAGATCCTATAGAGATTGATAAAGAAAATAACAATACTTAGACTCAAATTCTTCAGATTGTTGAGTCTTCTTGATCTGCCTGAATGATCAGACAAAAATCTTCAATAGAACAGCAGCAGCAAATAATCTTCTTGATTCGACAGGCTGTGATGACTGTTCTTCTTCCCAGGAAGACAGATTCTTCCTTCTTAATCTTCTGCTTTCAGAAAGATGTATCAGCACCAGATTGCTGAAAGAAATCTCCAAGTTAGATCGGTTCTGAAATAGAAGACGACTTCTTCAGATTCTTTCTCAGACTTTCCCTCAAAGTGATGGAGACGATAATGGCTTTCAAAAGATAGGAGTGATCAACTTATAAAACCATAGGTCATGCCTTCTATTTATAGCCCGCCATCTGCAACATCTGTTACGCTCCTCCACGTCAGCACGACACTAAGTCTTCAACGGTCTTTAATGGCTTTAGAAGAAATAAAGGCTCAGCTAGCTGTAGAAGAAATTTCTCAGCTCAGAGTATCTGTAGAAAAGGCGTTGAGCACTGAGCATATCTGTCGACGCTTTTTCAATTAGGCATCGAGCGATATGTAGATACCCGACACATACTTCTTAGACTGAAGCTCTCGACTCCTCCTTCTTAGGCATTGAGCAATCATCAGTTAGTCGACGCTTTTTATCTATAGAAGTCGAGCAACGTACAGGGGCTCGACGCTTCTTAACTATGCCTTCATATCTCGACTCTTCTTGTTGGCGCAGAGCTAACTGAAGTTTGGTCGACACTTCTCTTTCCACGGCGTCGAGCGATATAACTTGGCTCGACGCTTCCAAACTTGGTCTCATAACTTCAGCGGCGACCTTGTCAATCTGAGCAGTAGACATGAGTCAACGCTTCTGGGTCACAGGCGTCGAGCGATGTATGATGTCTCGACGCTTGTGAACTTGGATGAATTTCTTGAGCACTTTGCCTGACCTGATCTCCTGCACATTGATTCTAGAGAGTATATCAAATACATTCTGAGATATATCTTTGACTTATGAATAGACTTCTCCAAATCTAAGACACAATGATCCCAACAATCTCCCCCTATTTGAAGAAGTCATAACTTCAGTCAATGATATATCCCTCTTTTCAAAGATAATCAATATTTTCTAATTTCTTATACAGGTAATCAAAATGAAGAGTATAATATCTTATAAAATTAGATTACCAAAACATTCTAACCACAGAAATTATCTCAGACATGATTTCTCATATAAGCACAAAAACACAAGCAATTCAGAATAAAACATGTCATGAAGAGAGAAAGAATCACAACACAGGCATATATATATATGTGATAATGAAAAATAGTTAGCACTGGGAGCTCATCAATATTGTTCAAAGATATATCAATTACATTTCTCTGAAAATACTTAGTAAAGATTAAAATCCTAATGTTGTTCAGGTTCCTTGAACTCTATTCCTCTCTTGGCTCTTTTGGAAAGGGCTTCAGCAACTTCTTTTCTTCTCTTGAAATAGCCAAATGGCTTTGGAAAGTATCTGATTGGCTCCTTATCACCTGCCTGAACCTCCCAGCCAATTTGTCAGCCTTGAATTTCATCTTCAGTTCCTCTTGATCCCTATGCTTCAACCATTCAGCTTCAGAATACCATTTTCCTCTTTCATCAGGATTACCTTTTACAGCTTCCCATGCTGTCAGAATCATTTCTCTTGAAGATGGAGACCAATGTTCAAAGTCAACCCTTGATTGAACCTCTTCTCTGAACTTTCTTTTACTAGATTCTACTTGCTCACTAGTAAAGTTCTCTCTTTTGCTTTTATCCTCAGGACAATATATTTTAGCAATTTGCTTTTGGACTTGTGTAAGAGAAGCTGGCCTGGTCTCAGTAACTTGATCATTCTCATAATCAATGGGAGGATATCCTAAGATTTCTCTTATAGAGTTTGAGGTCCACACAGCATGCTCAGAGCTGGCTTGAATCATTGACCTCTCCCCCTTTAAGACTTCTTCAACTATATGATCTCTTATAACATTCTTCTGAAACCTGACTTGACCCTCCAAATGATGAATTCCACTTTCAATGGTTTTCTTTACCCTAAGGAGATGATCATCCATGGTATCTGCATTCAACTTTGCTTGATATTTTAGAATTGTAGAGCTCTCATCAATTTTAGCCAAAATAGCAGTATCCTGCTGTTGCAGTCTAGCTTCAATCTTAGCTATACCTGTAAGAACTCGTGTAACCTGTTCTTTATACAAAACTTGCATGTTGTCACTTAGAATTCCTTGATTTGTTTGAACATCATCTACTTTCTTTGTAATTCCTTCTTGTGACTCTTTAAGAACCTTTGATGTCTCTTTGATTGCATCAAGTTGTTCAGCTGTATAATCTACTGAAGCACCAGCTCTTTTGAAAAACTTTACCATTTCATTTCTCAAAGCAGTCATCTGATGATTGACTTCAAATCTAACCAATTTCATCTAGAAATCTACCTCATTTTTCATTTTTGTATTATTATCTTCAATATATTGTTCTAATAATCTTCTTTGATTATTAAACAACACTTCCAGTTGAGGTAGTATACCACTTAGATCCATATTGATTTCCTTTTCCACTCCATTACCTCTACTGCTCTCTTCTCTGATGAAAGAATCATTTCTCTGGCTCATATGTGAGCTAGAGGATTCTATCTTGATCACCTTCTCAACATGTTTCTTTATTGCTTCAGTCTCTCCTTCCACATCCATGGCATCAACTATAGAATTCTCTTTAGCAGGGATCTCAGCCTGAGACTCCCCCTCAAATGGTGCATTGTCTTGAGCTGGAATTTCATCTTGAGGCTCCCCCTCAATCTCTGCATTGATCAGATCAATTTTGTCTTGAGCAGGGATCTCATCCTGAGCCTCCCCCTCAATTTGAGAAATCCCTTCAACTCTAGCAGGGGATCCATGATGACTTCCTCTCTCTTCTTCTCCTTTCTCATTTTCATCCTTTTCTTTATAGAACTTGTCAACCTCTTCCAGTAGTGGATCAGTACCTTTTGGTGTGTCAGGAGTACTATTCCTAGGTTTGTTTCCTTCTTCTTCTTCAGATGTTGTGAGGTTAGGATCATGAATTGGAGAGGATCTAGATTTTTCTTCGGAAGAGGATGATCTTGATGAGCTTGAAGAAACATTCTTCTTCTTTTGCTTCTTAGCTTTCTTCTGCTTGGGAGAAAGATCTGCTGGTGGAAGATTTGATAAAACTCTGTCCCATCTCTCTATCATTCTAATATCCATTTTATTCATGTGGTTTATCTTGGATCGAAATTTGTTATTTAAAGAGTCTGGAATGACTTTTACTAAATACAAAGATAATATTCTACCCATGTTGGGTACTTGGATACATTCAATTATTCTGTCAAATACCACCCTTCCCCAATCTGTTCTTAAAGAATGAATGATTCAGGTTAGAAGAATGAACATTTTCCTGGAAATTTTATCATGAGATCCGGTCTTGCACAACAGACCCTTTCCTATCACATCTGTTAGCAATTTTCCTTTTGAATTCATTCCTTTCCTAAGAATACTTCCAGTAGTTTCAAGTGATGTTTCAATTCCGCACCATATTTGTGCTAATTTAATCTGTTCAGAGCTCACTTCTTCTTCTTCTTCATTGCTTTTTAATCTGGGCAGTTCTAGTGCCTTAGCGAGTCTTGATGGAGTGATCTTAATCTTCTTACCATTCACAGTGGTCTTAAGCTTCGAATTGACGGAGTCTATTACTATATTGGAATAAAATTCTAAGACCTCTCGTTTCCAGATGAGAGTCGATTCAGATAGTACAAATTCGAGTCCTGCTTTGTAGATTAGCTCAATGGTTGATTTGATTTCTTCTGGAGCAGATTGGAATCCATTGCGTACAAGCTCGCTTCCTTCATAAAGGTAATCACTGCTCTTGGGAGGCATTGTGGTTAATCATCGAAGAGTGACAAAATTAATGGAGAAATTTTCTAGGGCAAACAATTTCGAACTGAGAGATCTAGGGCACATGTACTATCGAAGTGTCTTCCCTATTTATAGAATTTCTAATTCAAGAAGATGAATAGCCGCGCGCCTAACTTGTTTGACAAGATTGATCAAATGGTACAAATTTACCCTGTCGAGACGGCTTGCTATGTTCACTCAAGCGTTGAGATAGCTCGATGCCATTTTTCTTCGGTCGACGCCAGGTATCTTCTCGACGCCAGGTATCTTCTCGACGCCAAGTATCTTCTCGACGCCAGGTATCCTTACTTGACGCCAGGTAACTTCTCTCGATGCCTGATAACTTCTCGACTCACCTTTTAGGACTCAATCATTATTTTCATTTATTTATTTCAACACCTTTAATCCATTTTTAGCATTCCTAATTCAATTTTAAAGTTATTGAATTTTGTTTCATCCAAGGGTTTAGTAAATATATCAGAAACTTGTTTTTCAGTGGGGACATATTCAATTGTAATATCTCCATTTTCTACATGTTCTCTAATGAAATGATATCTAATTTCTATGTGCTTAGTTCTGCTATGTGATACAGGATTATTAGCTATAGCAATAGCACTAGTTGAATCACAATATAAAGGAGATTTACTTAGCTGAAATTTGTAGTCTTGGAGTTGGTGTTGAATCCATAGTAGCTGAGCACAACAGTTTCCAGCTGAGATGTACTCAGATTCTGCTGTAGAAATAGCCACACTGGTCTGCTTCCTGCTACTCCAAGATATTAGTCTTTTGCCAAGGAATTGGCATGTGCCTGATGTACTTTTTCTGTCCTCTTGCATCCTGCAAAATCAGCATCTGAAAAACCAATTAGTTCAAAGTCATTACTTCTAGGATACCAAAGGCCAAGATTAAGAGTACCCTGCAGATATCTCAGGATTCTTTTGACAGCAGTGTAGTGAGATTCTTTAGGGTTCACTTGATATCTAGCAGACACACATGTTGAGAACATAATGTCTGGCCTGCTAGCAGTTAGGTAGAGCAATGAGTTAATGATGCCTCTGTACAAGGTTTCATCAATAGGTTTCCCTTTGTCATCCTTGTCCAGTGACAAATTTGCTGCCATTGGTGTCTTCATGACAGTGGAATTTTACATTCCAAACTTCTTAATAATCTCTTTTGTGTACTTGGTCTGAGAAATGAAAATTCCTTCTTCAGACTGTTTCACTTGGAGTCCTAAGAAGTATTTAAGCTCACCCATGCTGCTCATTTCAAATTGCCCTTGCATAAGGTTTGCAAACCTTTTGCAAAGGTTACTATCAGTTGAGCCAAAGATTATATCATCTACATATATTTGTACTAGAATAATGTGACCTTTGACTATCCTATAAAACAATGTCTTATCTATCTTTCCTCTTGAGAATTTGTTCTCAATAAGAAATCTAGATAATGTCTCATACCAGGCTCTAGGTGTCTGTTTCAGACCATACAGTGCTTTTAATAAAAGATAAACATGATTTGGATGAGTAGAGTCAATAAAACCTGGGGGTTGTTCAACATATACTTCCTCTAATATTGTTCCATTAAGGAATGCTGACTTTACATCCATTTGATAAACTATAAATCCAGTGTATGCTGCAAATGCTAGGAATAGTCTGATTGCCTCCAATCTTGCCACAGGAGCAAATACTTGATCAAAATCTATGCCTTCCTCCTGTCTATATCCTTGGGCAACCAACCTTGCTTTGTTTTTGATAATCACACCATTTTCATCCAGCTTATTCCTAAATACCCATTTGGTCCCAATGACTTTGTGTTTCTTTGGTCTTGGAACCAATATCCAGACTTTGCACCTTTCAAATTGATTTAGCTCTTCTTGCATAGCTAATATCCATGAAGTGTCCTTATTTGCTTCATCAAACTTCTTAGGCTTTATTTTGGATAAAAAGCTGTGATGCAATGCTTCATGTATTGAGTTTCCTCTTCTAGTTTGCACACCATCATTTGGATTTCCTATGATCAGTTCTTTGGGATGATCCTTCAGATGTTTGATTGCATTCCTCCATCTTTCATTTTCCCTTTGAGATTCTGGTGCATCTGTTTGAGTAGGTTCTTCTGGAGGTTCTGGATTTGGTGGTTCTTCAATAGCAATAGGTTCTTCATAATTGTTTTCTGCTTGAGGTTCATCCTCTCTAGTTACAATTACAGTCTCATTAGTTTCTTCATTATCCTCATTGTGCTGTTCATTGATATTCATCTCCTTCAATTTCTGTGTAGAACCTGTACAACTTGATAAACTTCCCAGATCCTTATAAATAAGGCTGGTTTCATCAAATACAATATGTATAGATTCTTCTATCCTATTTGACCTTTTGTTGAAAATTCTATAGGCTCTACTTTGAGAGCTATACCCAACAAAAATTACCTCATGTGCTTTTTCAGCAAATTTAGTGAGATGGTGCTTTCCATTATTTAATACAAAGCATTTACTACCAAATATTTTGAAATAGGCTAAGGTGGGTTTTTCTACCTTTCAACAACTCATATGGGGTCTTATCCAGTCTTTTATTGATAAGAGCCCTATTCTGCACATGGCATGCTGTGTTTACAGCTTCAGCCCAGAAATACTAAGGAAGAGAAGAATCACTTAGCATACTCCTGCTAGCTTCAATAAGGGTTCTATTTCTTCTTTCAGCAACCCCATTTTGTTGGGGAGTTATAGGAAATGAGAACTCTTGAGAAATGCCTTGATTTTCACAAAATTTGGTCATTGCACCTGACTGAAATTCAGTCCCATGATCACTTCTAATTTTGACTACAGGATTTCCTATTTCATTGGTGATTTGCCTAACAAAACTGGTAAATATTTCTAAAGTGTCTGACTTATGTTTAAGGAAGAATACCCATGTGAATCTGGAATAATCATCAACAATTACAAGGGTGTATGTCTTTCCTCCTAAGCTATGGATTGACATTGGTCCAAATAGATCCATGTGAAGTAGGTATAGACATCTAATGGAATCCTTGTCACCTATTGGTTTGAAGGAAGACTTGGTCTGCTTACCCATTTGACAAGCATGGCATGGACCCTCCTGCACACATTTCCACTTAGGCCCAGCTCTCACTAGGTCTTTTGAAATAAGCTTATTTATAGTCTTATAGTTTATGTGGGATAACCTTGTATGCCATTGAACACTACTATAAACTTTATTCTCTGCTACTAATCATATGGAATTAGCTTGATCAGAACATATAAAGTTTAGGCAGAAAATGTTGCCACTCCTAGTGCCTGAGAGAACTATCTCACTCTCTTTCTTAATCAGGCACTCATCCTTGTGGAATGAAATGTCATACCCAATATCACACAATTGACTTATGCTGATGAGATTGTGTTGCAATCCATCAACATGAGCAACTTTGGTGATGGTGACAATTCCATTTGTGATTTTACCATAACCTTTAGTTTTACCTTTTTCAGACCCTCCAAGGATAACCTTTGGTCCATTCTTTACAGGAGTGTAATCATTCAGCAGACTTTTTGTTCCTGTCATGTGCATAGAGCACCCACTGTCCAAGTACCAGATAGGAAGTTGATTGGTCTTTGGACAACCCTGCAAAAAGAAATTACCTTTTCTTAGGAGCCCACACCAAGTTGGGTCCTAGAACCTTGTTAGTATGAGCTGGAACATTTAGTTGCTGAATAATCCTTGGTGCTGTGAGAGTTTCCATAGGTCTGAGTACTGGTATCCCATAGTTGAATCTTGGAACAGTTGGATTGAACCAACAGTCAAGAGCATAATGTCCAACCCTTCCACAGCACCATCATTCATATTTGTTATATCTTCTTGGAGGTCTTCTTACTTCTTTATGTTGATTCATATTTTGCTTAATTGCCTTATTCAAAGGAGCTATGTAAGTTGTTTTAGTAAATTTTACTGGTTCAGTTTTCTTGACAGCAGTGGTTTTCACTTCAGGTCTTAGTTCCTTTCTTTTGGATTTTGTGTTTGCTTTAAATACAAAGGAGTCATGATGAGTTAATACTTTTTCTTTGAATAGAGATTTGGTATTATTGTTACTTGGTTGAATTGAATCATCTTTGCTGTTAGAACACTCACCCTTATAAAACTTATGCACACCTTTTTGATCATGCTTATTTGTGATAGACATGGCTTTGTTGAATTTTATAGGTTGCATAGGTGCCTTGTTATTACTTTTAGGGTTATTATCTGCATTCCTATCATATCCTATGCCAGATCTGTATTGTGCAGAAAATGTGTCTATTATGGGAAGGATAGTTTGTGGTTTTGAGGACTTTGCTACAAGTTTCCTTTCTGCTAGGAGTTTTGCTTCAAGTTCTTTTATTAACTTCTCCTTAGTGCATAAAGTTTGTATGTGAATAATAGACATGACTTTTAGTTTGCTAAGTTCTTTGCTTGTCTGATTCAGCCTCTCAGCTGCTTCAGAGTTTTGGGAATTAGTTTGCTTTAATTCAGATATTTCTTTTTGTAACCTTTTATTATGCTTTTTGCTCTTTTTAAGTGCTTTGAGAAGTAATTGATATTTTTCAATGATTTCATCTTCATGAAGGTTAGATTGTGAGTCATTTTCATTAGAAGAGAATGAATCTATTTCAGGTTCAGAATCATAATCAGATAAAGGAATTTTATCAAGTACCTTAATATCAGTAGTTGTCTCCTGATCTTCTTGATCACTCAGTGCCATGAGTCCTGCATTTTCTTCTTCATCCTCTTCACTATCAGACCTTGATAGTGGGGCTCTTATCATAGATCTATGATTTAAAATGTCTTCACTTTCATTTGCAGCCATCAGAGCTATGAGTGCCTCCTCACTATCTGAGCCTGATGATTGAGATTCACTGTCACTAAGAGTGACTTTGCCCTTCTTGGCTATTAGACTCTTCTCATGTCTCTTGTCAGATTTGTGCCTCCTTTCATCAGATTTCTTGTTGTTCTTTCTCTTTGAAGGACAATCAGCAATCATGTGTCCTGATTTCCTACAACCAAAACACACAATTTCTTCTGAATTAGATTTATTGTGTTTAGAGTTATACCTGTCCTTCTTGGAGTCTTGTTTGAATGCTTGTGAAGAATTGGAGTGCTTCTTAGATCTGGATGACTGAGAGGGTCTAGTTTTCCAGTGTTGTTTTCTTCTTAACATCCTTTTTAGCTGTTTAGTGAAGAGTGCCAATTCACTATCTGATATTTCAGAATCAGAATTACTTTTTTCTGATTCTTCTGATTCAGATGGTATCCTGGGGGATAATGACATTCTTTCTTTGCTTTTCTTGGAACTTTCTGCTTTCAGAGCAATAAGATTTTCCCTGCTGTGTCCTTCCTCAGCTTTTCTGGTATTCAGATGAAGTTCATGGGACAAAAGTTTCCCATATAAATTCTGTGGCTGAATATTTCCTAGATTTCCCATTTCCGTGATTGCACAGATCTTGATATCCCATTCTTTCTTCAGTGATCTTAAGAATTTATCATTCAACTCATAATCTGTGAAAGTTTTGCCATAAGTTTTTATACCATTTACAATTTTGAAGAATTTTTCATAGCATATTGCTATTGAATCTTTCTTGTCTTGTCTGAAAGCTTCATATTGCTGATTTAGAAGAGACTTCCTGTCATCTCTGACTTCTTCAGTCCCTTCCATATAGACAATGAGAGATTCCCACATTTCTTTGGCAGTTTTGCAATGGACTAAGTTTTGGAAAGTTGAATCCTCAATAGCACTTACAATGATGTTCTGAGCTCTCTTATCCATGGAGGCCAGAATCACTTCATCTTTGGTCATCTCTGAATAAGTTTTAGGAGTCTTGATACTTCCATCTGTAAATGAAACTTTCATAGGAACAAAAGGTCCCTCTAGAACAGTTATGTATATCCTAGGATCAGAGGCTTCCATGAAAAGTCTGACCCTTTCCTTCCAAATCCCAAAGTTTTCATTTATGCAAATTGGTAGCTTCATAGATGTGAATTCTTTGTTTCGTTCTGTATTAGCTATCACGACTTCAGAAATCTACCCTTAGAAGATCTTGTTCAGGCTGTTAAACCTTTTCTTGAACAACCTACCTCTGATACCACTTGAAAGACTTTAATTAAGGGTTGCTAATCACCTAGAGGGGGGGGGGGGGGGTGAATAGGTTATTTGAAAAACTATTGCAGTTCTTGATTATAACCAAAATAAAACTGATCAGAGTTTCAAGAATAAGAGCACACATAGAAAAGACACACATAATTTTATAGTGGTTCCCCTTATCTTGGGTAATCCACTTTCCCCCTTCTCCCTTCTAGCAGTGTGCCAGATAGGGTTTATATCTCCTCCAGATCTCAGACCATAAACAGGTCTTACAGCTCAGATCAAAACAGATCTTACAGACTCAGATCTCACACATCTTACTCTCTCAGATCTCAGCAGATCTTACAAACTCAGATCTCACAGATCCTACCTCAGCCTTTATAATTAGGCTTACAGCTCAGATTCACCCCTGAATCCTACAACTCAGATCACACCTGATCTTACAACTCAGAACCTTGACAGATCCTACACTCAGATCTGACAACTCAGATCCTACAGAGATTGATAAAGAAAATAACAATACTTAGACTCAGATTCTTCGGATTGTTGAGTCTTCTTGATCTGCCTGAATGATCAAACAGAAATTTTCAATATAACAACAGCAGCAAATGATCTTCTTGATTCGACAGGCTGTGATGACTGTTCTTCTTCCCAGGAAGACAGATTCTTCGTTCTTAATCTTCTTCTTTCAGGAAGATGTATCAGCACCAGATTGCTGAAAGAAATCTGCAAGTTAGATCGGTTCTGAAATAGAAGACGACTTCTTCAGATTCTTTCTCAGACTTTCCCTCAAAGTGATGGAGATGATAATGGCTTTCGAAAGATAGGAGTGATCAACTTATAAAACCATAGGTCATGCCTTCTATTTATAGCCCGCCATCTGCAACATCTGTTACGCTCCTCCACGTCAGCACGACACTAAGTCTTCAACGGTCTTTAATGGCTTTAGAAGAAATAAAGGCTCAGCTAGCTGTAGAAGAAATTTCTCAGCTCAGAGTATCTGTAGAAAAGGCGTTGAGCACTGAGCATCTCTGTCGACGCTTTTTCAATTAGGCTTCGAGCGATATGTAGATACCCGACACATACTTCTTAGACTGAAGCTCTCGACTCCTCCTTCTTAGGCGTTGAGCAATCATCAGTTAGTCAACGCTTTTTATCTGTAGAAGTCGAGCAACGTACAGGGGCTCGACGCTTCTTAACTATGCCTTCATATCTCGACTCTTCTTGTTGGCGCAGAGCTAACTGAAGTTTGGTCGACACTTCACTTTCCACAGCGTCGAGCGATATAACTTGGCTCGACGCTTCCAAACTTGGTCTCATAACTTCAGCGGCGACCTTATCTATCTGAGCAGTAGACAAGAGTCAATGCTTCTGGGTCACAGGCGTCGAGCGATGTATGATGTCTCGACGCTTGTGAACTTGGATGAATTTCTTGAGCACTTTGCCTGACCTGATCTCCTGCACATTGATTCTAGAGAGTATATCAAATACATTCTGAGATATATCTTTGACTTATGAATAGACTTCTCCAAATCTAAGACATTGTGGACAATGATCTCAACACTCGGGATATAGTAGAACATGTTGCATGTGCATGAAGGTGGTGGGTCTCCGGTATTGGACGGTCGTTCACACCGACGTCAATACATTGACTCGGCAAGTGTGGAATTTGCACTTAGCCTTGAAAGTCTGGTGGTCCAGCCATAAAGAGTACGCAGATGCTCTGCGGTTTTGCGTTGAGGCGTACGATAGGTCTAGGTTAGGTAGGGTGAATACCAACCTAGAGGTGGGCGAGGCCCAACCCACCGCTTCCGTTTGCCACTACGGGAGTATCCTGGGAGTCTAGCTAGCTCCAAAAAGGGGGAACAAAAGGTCTGTGCGCAAAGAGTCGAAGTGTGTGAGTTGCACTTGTATGAACATAACATAAACTGCATACTTTGCTTGTCATAACATAAACATTGCATTTCAACCCCTACCCCTATCGTATAAGTCGGTTATGGGACTTCTTATACGATAGGCCTTGCTAAACGACCCCTTGGTCTATAGGTTTGTATGGGCATTCCTATAAATCAATGGTTACTTTCTATTATATACATATCTTTATTTACTACACTTTACTTACTCTTTACCTGCTCTTGCCATGCTTTTAAACTGTTTCATTTATAGTTATATTTACTTGTGTAGTGATAGATCTTTCCCTGTAGATTATATCTTGTCATCTGCTATTGTCTTTACCCCTTGTTGTCCTCCGCTTCATCCTTCCCGCTCGGTGCCTAGGAGTCACCGGGGGAGGGGTGAGGGATTGGCTTAGTCTTTTTGACTAACGGTCGGTGGACCATATCATTTTAGGGGATCGAGGAGACACAGCAACACCAGAGGCCGGTGCAGCGGAGGTGGACCAGTCTAGTACAGGATCACCAGTCATAGGATCAGAGAGTGATTAGTAGTTAGCTTCCGCGAGTGATCTTGTAGTGAGGTTATGATGTACTGGGCATGAGCCCTTCTCTTTATTATTGTAACCCTTGTTATCTTTTTATTCAGTTATATTATGTGGACATTTTTATATCTTTCATGTTGATTCTGTGGACTTGTCTTCTATAATGCACTTTTCTTTGTGATCGATTTGGCCGGCAGGATCGGCGTTTTGTAGTGGCGACCTTCCCGAGTGAAGGTGTCACCGCAAAGCGGCGGTTCTGGGCCTAAGACCGGGTTGTTTGAAAAGAAAAAAAAGGGGGTCTTACACGGCAAGAGGATATCAAGTGCCGCATGGTGAGACACTTTGACAAGCACGTTCATCTCAAGCACTTCCAAGCAGGTGATCTAGTCCTGAAGAAAGTTGACGCAGCTGGGAGATCGGCAGCCATTGGAAAGCTCAACCCTAATTGGGAGGGACCTTTCATCATCCACGAATCACTTGCAACAGGAGGATACCGCTTACAGAATCATGAAGGGGAGCTATTGGGGAATACATGGAGCGGCGATGACCTAAAAAGGTTTTATCCCTAAGCAGGGATGTATACCTTTCTCTCCTGTAAACTGATTGCTTATAAATAAATCCCCCTGAAACATGGGACGAGAGGAATTTCTCATAGCAGCAAGCCTTTAAAAAGAAGAGCGGAAAAAGTCGACCTCCGAGTCAGGTTGGGAAACGGGCCTCCGACTTGATTCTTGTAAAGCCCAGGATGGATGATGGGACAGTGCCTTGGTTGTGCGTTCCCTTAAGTCTAAGCCTCTACAATGATGGCCGAGATCAGCTCCCCCCTTGCACGTTGGCCGCAGTTCCCACCGACTGCATTTCTCGTCCGACTGGGGAGATTAGCAGGAAAAAGTCTGGACGCCGACCTCCTAATTCAACGAAGAGATGATCGATTTAACTGATCAGAGGACCCTTGAATAAAGGTGTTATGTACCCTGGAGGGCTAAAAGCCCGTAATAAAGCGATTTGTTTCTGATTATTTCCTCCGATCAAGTGAGTTAATGTGCTTTAGTGTGCTTAACTCCCCGTTAAATTGTTGAGCAACAGGAAACAGGTTGGGTCGGCATTCAGCATCCAAGTGGGATGGAGACCTTGGGATGTTGTGTTCCCTTGGAAGGTGCTCCTTTGGAACCTCCCCAACAGTCATTCCCTACTATGTTGACCTCTTCAACAGCATCAACAAGAGCAGTAGGATGGAGACCTTGGGATGTTGTGTTCCCTTGGAAAGTGCTCCTTTGGAACCTCCCCGACAGTCATTCCCTACTGTGTCGACCTCTTCAACAGCAGGATGGAGACCTTGGGATGTTGTATTCCCTTGGAAGGTGTTCCTTTGGAACCTCCCCGACAGTCATTCCCTACTGAGTTATTCTCTTCAACAGCACCAACATCGCACTAGGATGGAGACTATCAGGACTGTATGTCCTCTTAGAACCCCCGACCGTCCTTCCCTATCTAACTTCGGTTCAGCAGTTAGGGTGCGAGTAGGAAACCAACTCGCAGGGTTAAGTGCGAGTAACCCTATGGGAGAGGATCCAGGATATAGACAAACAGGTCGAAGAAGCGAGTAAGGTAAGATAGTCGGCAGACCCCGATCTCATCCTAACTCGCCCGGACGGGAAAGACAAGTAAACATGCATGAGCGAGCCTATGAGCCTAGCGACATCACAATGATACAAGAAAAATCCACAAAGGAAATAAATATCACTATCAAGAGAAATGTTATCTACCAAAAAATATATGCTCGCAGAGCCGCGAGAAGCATCAAAATTGTTCAATACAAAAGCTCACTTAGACGATGGAGCATAGTCGGCTGAATCCGACTCATTCTCTTCCTCGTCGTCTTCCTCCTCACTCGCATTCAGGATATCGGATAAAAGCCCCTCCGTCGTCAAGTTCTCCGCTCCCGGAACCAGCAAGCCAGCTACCGAAAGCTTCGCGAAGACCAAGTCACCGGCGGCGAGGGCTATCTCCCGCCGAAGAGACGAATGCTCCTGCGAAGTCATAAACGATCCTGCAGGCCGGAGAGAAGGTCCAGCTTCCGAGGAAGTATGGGCGGCCATCCTCGATTCCAGCTCGGCATTACGAACCTGTGTCGCCTTCAGCAAGACCTGGCTCGCCCGCAGATCGCACTCGAGCTTGGAGATCGTCTCAACCGCCACCAACTGCTCTTCCTGCAGATACGAGAAGGATGCCTTACAAGCTGTGGAAGAAAAATAGTAGGTCTTAATCCTAGCTCGCGTGAAATACCAGGATCACCTTGAAACCTCGGCTGGATTCGTCCTTGTCCTCAGCAGCCTTGGCACGCTTTAAGGCCTCCTCCTCACGCTTCTCGGCATCCATTGTAAGCTTCCGATGAAGTGCGAGTTCCTCTTCGGCGCCGAGAAGGTTCCGTGCTATCTGATGGAACAGCTCCGAGGCACGCAACATTGCTCGCGTCCCCTGGTCCGCGAGAAAGCGAGGAGAAGCCTCCCACAACACCTTCGCATCATTGCGACCATAAAGTCCGAACAAGACGCTGAAAGCGTCGTCGTTCGGGACCTCATCCTCGCTCCACGAAGGTAGGCGAGTGCTCAGGGACACCTCACTGCGCTACCTGCTATAGGCGATCAGCGGCTCGCCATCCAAGTCCTTGTCCAACGAACCCTGCCCAAAGTTTGGGTGGTTCTCAGGGACGCTGTCTTCCTCTTCGCGTGCCCGCTCCGCCGCCACTCGCCGGGCGACCTCCTTTCTATTCCTCTTCTTGGTCGTCAGAGGTTCGCCTTCGGCCGGCCATCCCACAGCGCAAAGGATCTCGGTCGTGTCGCCGACCCCAGGAGGAATTCCTGACAGAGGAGACTCCTGCTTGCCTTCTTCCTCCTCGCCTTGTTGAATCGTCGCCAAATCGACCATGGGAGATAGAGGAGGCAGGGTCTGACCCCCCACAGGAAGAGGCGCAGACGGTAGATGCCGGTAGCCTAGAAGAAATGCGTTAGACAAAGAAGCAAAGATGCAACCAATTTAAGCGACTAAGAAATGTTACCCTCGCCAGGCTGCACATAGGCGAGATGGTCGACGTTCTTTCGCTAGAGCTCGATGTCGAGTTTTTTGTTCTTCAAGGCGAGGAAGAGTTCCTCGCGATGGCCTCGAAGCAAGGGAGTGGAGAGTGCCGCAAGTGGTCTTTACTGAGGGCGATTGGGCATCTGGGAGAAGTCTCCGGTTACGAAGATGAACTTCTCGCTCCATCGGTGGACCTTGTTCGACGTCCCTGTAACCTTGCAGTGGTGGCATCCGAAGAAGATCACCCCATCCTTGGTCGCTCCCATGTAAAAGATCTTCCTGAAGACATCGAGGTCAAATGCGATCTTCTCGCAATGAAGAAAGTATAGGTAGCCGATGATGATCGTTACCCCGTTCGTATTAATCTGGGCAGGGACCCAGCCATAATACCTCAGGATCTCGCAGAATTCGGGCCAGAGAGGAAGGCACAGGCCAACCTCGAAGTGCGGCAGGTGAAAGGAGAGTTTCCCCTCCGAGAAGGTATTGATTTGCTCGCCAGGAGCGGGAAGGTCGGCGCGGAAGCCCTGAGCAAGATACTGATGGACGAACCTCTCCATGTCATCCGAGCGAGTAACAGATTTCTTGAACTTATGCGCGACGAAGTTTTCGGCATAAGCCAAGCGGCGAGCTTCAACATCTAACGAAGGCGTCATTGTAACGAATAGGAAGAAGGAAGCGAGCTAGTAATGCAATTAAAGAACTTAGAGAAAGCGTGCCGATTTTGGACCTACTCTCCTATACCGAAGTCGCACATAATACATTATATGCGAGGTGCACACCTACTCGCCTATACCGAAGTCGCACATAATACATTATATGCGAGGTGTTAACTACCCTTCTCGCGCCTAGGCGGCGAACTGCAAAATCACGAGGAAGCACTGCAGAAGATACAAGCAACATGAATGCAATCAAAGCAACATAGTTCGGAACTACAACAAGCAAGCAATTCGAGATTATTACAGATACTCGCAGAATAATGTTCTTAAAAATACAAGTTAGTAAGCGATGCTAATTAACAGGAGGGTCGCCGCGCCTATCCGAGGTTGCACCAAACCGCCCGTTAAAACCCAGTTGACGCGCAAAGTCCATCTGCTCATTCGCTCTCGCCAAGTATTCCTCGCTGAGCCGAATGTGCTCCTCCATGCGATTCAATGTCCCGAGGGATCCAATACTCGCCCGTAGGCCGCGCACGTCCGTCCTCGACAACTCGTAGCGCTGTTCAATGCCCGCCATCCGCCTTTCCAGCTCGGTGACGAGATAATGCTTTCCTTCTGCCACCTCAAGACGATGCTCGAATCCTTCAATGTTCGAGACACGCCCTTCAAGTGAAGTTATTCGTCGATGCACCTCGTAGGCCAGCAACCTTTCGACCTTTATTTCCAAATCAAGGCAAGCCGAAGCCATCTTTGTCCTATACTCGCGAGTAGGCAGTCCCAACGCCTCGATAAAGGCTGACCCCGGAGATGTCGCACGGGCTAAAAGGTAGCGAGTTAGAAAAAAGAACCACGTAAAGACAGCGCGATGCAATGATCATACCTGCCCACACAGGCGCCGCCCTCGGTTGACGAGGAGGAGAAGGTGATCGCCGAGGAACGTCCCGGCGAGGAGGAGAGCCAACCTGATGAGGAGACGGAGTTCGCCGAGGACTGAGCCTCCGCCAAGGAGATCTGCGGTGGGAAGGTGAGCACCGAGGAGTATGTCAGACCCCTGAGCGACCACCCCGTCCATTATGAGACGAAGGCGCAGCATCAGGGTACCGAGGAAGATGAGCCGAAGGCACTGCCGAGGAAGATCCTCCTCCTCCCCTTCCTATAGAATTTTGGCCACTTGTTTGAAGGGTCCCAGGTGAAGGTGATCTCCGCGAGATGGTAACCCTAGAGTTCTTGAGCAACATCCGGGTTCCGCTTGTCACGCTCTCGGGAATGGAGGATGACGGGCGAAGAGGTTCCCGCTCGGGGACGACCCCTGCGAGAAGGACCGGTAAAGGCGGTAGGTGCTCGGAACCTACACGCTCTTCCATCGGGGATGTCTGCGTATTCACCTCTGCGGGAGGTCCATCTACAAAAGAACGACGGCATCAACGAAAAGTTCGCACAAGAATCACGATATCCCGAGAAGACGATTACCTTCTCGGAGAGGGTCCAGGTGGACGTTAAGCGGTTCATCCTCGGCATTTGACCGAGGAATTTTGTCCCCCAATCTCTCATCGGTCAGCGGCACGAGGGAGGGCTCGGGCGCAGAGGTAGCCGGATTGACCGGAGGCACCTCCTCGCCTGGCGGGTCAAGACGACGATCGGAAGACCCCCTCTTTCTCTTGCGAGTATCAGAACCCTTGTTTTTCTTCATCAGCTTCATCAGAAGCTCGGCCTTCACAATTACCTCCTCGATAGACAACATCTCGCCAAATGTGAAAAAGTGGCATGCCAAGGAAGGGCCACCCCCCTCTATTTATAGATTTCTGGGGATCCCATGACTGCCGAGTAAGCTAGTATCCTGCCAGGAGCAACTCGTCGAATACGGGTTAGATGATTCTTTCTGACCAACTACATTGCTCGCAAAGAGCGGGGATTGTGTACAACCCTCATTCTCAGAGGGTGGGCCCGTCTAAAGGCCACGTAGGCAGAAGTCAAGGTCAACACAAAAGTCTTCGAGAGTTCGTCGAACGCAGTCTTCCAGAGTTCGTCGAACGCAGTCTTCCAGAGTTCGTCGAACGCAGTCTTCCAGAGTTCGTCGAATGCAATCTTCCAGAGTTCATCGAACGCAGTCTTCCAGAGTTTGTCGAACGCAGTCTTCCAGAGTTCGTCGAACGCACTCTTCCAGAGTTCGTCGAACGAAGCGAGATCAAGAGACTTGGTTGTACGAGTAGGAAATTGGTCGCCCCATGCCGAGCAGGGAAGGCCCGCCCAGAGTTCACTACCCGGCCGAGCGAGAATGTCATAGGTTTGGCCATGCTCGCCTATAGGCGACTTACATCAACCAACTCGCCAGTGTAGGCCGAGATCCTTACCTACTCGCCTGCCTATATCTTTGCTAAAAACCAACTCTAAGGGGTCAGGGATAGTCGCCTGCTCCCCCCCCCCCCCCCCCCCCTCCTTTAGGATTTGTCTATAAATAGACCCCCATGGGTACCAGGAATGGCACTTGTCAAAAATCAGAGCTGCACCACCCTTATAGGAGAGAATCTTCCCTATCCAGTGCCTTCCTAGTACCAAGCTCGGCCATTCGTGGTTTTGGAGGAGAAGACTCCTTTGAGCTTCTGGGTACGTGGTGGGACCTCCCTGCCGCAGCACCTAGGGTTGTGTTCTTTATCTCTCTGTTTCGCTCGTCGTGGCTAACCAAACCATCTCGTTGAACCGCTAGGCAAGTATCCTCCGGCTGCATTGATCCGAATTTTGGAGGCGAGATTTTCCAGGCTTCAACATTGTTAAAACAGAGAGCTTGAGAAATGATGTGAAGAATCTACAAGAGTGTACTGCCAAAGAGACAACTCTTACTCACAAGGGTCTATCTAATTTAGGGGTCAATCAGACTCTGATTGTCAGCAACATAGAAAAGGCCTACATTGCATCCACCAAGAGGATGGTTGAACACAAAATTGATCTACAAGAAAGTCTAGATCACCACAATAAAGATCTAGACAGTCATCTGCTTGAGACCAAGAATCACTTGGAAGCAGGAATCCACATGCTTAAAAACAAGATATTGGTTTCTGAGGAGAATCACTAGAGTGGGATATCTGAAGCAGTCATAAAGGCGGAGAGATCAATGTTAAAGGCCAGTGGTGATCATGCCATCTGGACCACAAACACCATCAGGGAAGCAATGAATCTCCCTCCTCTACATTTTGACCAGTCAGTAGAAGAGTACCCTGCTAAAGAGCAACATGCAGATATCCCTGATACTGCCACTGATAAGGGTAAAGCGAAGGAAGCACTGGAAGATGCAGAAGTAAAAATAAGTAAGAGAAAGTACAGGGAGGGGATGGAGAAAAAGGAGGACTATGAAAGATGTAGTCCTAAATCCAGAACCATCATCCTAAAAGCATGGGAGCAAGTGAAAGCTGAAAAGGAGCAGGAAGCCAGTACCAAGAAAGCATAGGGTGAAGCTGCTATGAGGGCACCAGAGATATAGACGACTAAATCTTTAAGGGGCTGAATGTAGAAATGTCAAAAACTTTTGAAAACATTTGGCACTATTTATAAATGAAGTAACACATGTCAAATTCTGTGTTCACTCAATTATAGTTGCAATGTCATCATTATATTCTTATTTGCTTAAATTGTACTTTATCATTGAGCGGGTTATGACTTCTTCAAATAGGGGGAGATTGTTGGGAACAGTGCCCATCAGTGTTCCTGATTTGAAGAAGTGCTCAACTCAATGATAAATGCAAGTTGTATTTAATGTCACATCTAGTTCATGCTTACAGAGATGAGACAATATGTCCAGTACTTCATTATCCTGCCTAATTATAATATCGTCGAAAAAGGTTGGACATATCGTCGACAAGTACAGCCACATCGTTGAGATGATGGGCAAATCAAAGAAGAATGATTGTGTCTGTGTCATCGAAAAGGATCATGCGTATCATCGACAACAGCAGGCCTATCGTCAACAACATGCAGAGCAAGGCAGAATGGTGATATCGTTGTGACATCTACACGATGATATCATAAAGTCGAAGATGAAGAAGAAGGCTCAAAGATGTGGTCGTCAAGAAGCCTTAACATCGATAAGGCTAAGTCAGAAATAATGTCGTTGAAAAGGCAAAGGGAAGATCAGTGTCGAAGATATCGTTGACAAGAAACTGTATCGTCGATAATGCCAAAGAAGAACAGATAGCGTCGAGAAGAAGCCTTGTCATCGGAAAGGCTAAGTGTGACTGATGGCGATGGACATCGTCGTAAAGAAGGTGTGACGTCGAGAAGACTGAAGGAGGTCAGTTGAAGACAAGCAGTTGCTAAAGTATAGTCTGTCTACATGATATCGTTTATGTCGTCGACAAGATAAAGTTGTTATAGCGATATCAAGCAGACAAGAAGATCGCGACGACATCAGTTAGATGACTTCATGTCGTCATAAGCTCGAGTACAGAAGAGATGTCCAGTATCGTCGAAGATATCACTATCTGATGAAGAATTGAAGAAGAGACTAGTTCAAGGCATCGACAAAGTCCTGTCGTCGAGATATTATCCATGTCATCATAACAATGGAAATATCGTCGAGACAATTTCAAAAGTAGCTGGACACGCTGTCAGCATTTAATACCGCCGCCTGATTGTCCAATCAGCGCATGCTCTTGAGGGATGGGCGTATGACAGTAAAGGACATCATATGTGATCGTTAAGCGGCTCATCCGTCCTATAAAAGGGAACAGTTATGCCCTAGAAAAAGTTGTGAGAAAAATGAAAAAGAATCCTGCCTAGCAATACAACAGTACAAGCGACGGTAAAGAAAGAAAGAAAGAAGGGAAGAACAAAACTATCACACTGTGTTCTTCAAGTTGCAGTCAAGTCTCATCGACTGCTAAGAATCATTAAAAAGTAGAAGCCAGACAACATCAGGCAAAAGGAAGAAAGCTTGAAGAAGATTTGTGCCATTCAGATTCAAAATCAGAAGCATCTTCAAGATAAGAAGCCGATCTCCATCAGGCAGAAGAAACAGTTTTCATTACTGTAAATCTTTCATTGTAAGGGTTGAGGGCCAAAGTTGTAAGATCTATTTTCAGATCAGAGTGTCAAGCTTGAGATCTGTGAGGCTTGAGGGCTAGGGCAGAGGGACTTGTGGGTCCAAACTTGTTGAGCTTGCGGGCTCGGGTGCAGTGAAGGGGCTTGAGGGCCTAGGCTGTAGGCAAGACTTGCGGGTCTGTGCTGTGTAGGGCTTGAGGGCCTGAGTGTCGAGCTTGTGGGCTCGGGTGCTGTGAAGGGGCTTGAGGGCCTAGGCTGCAGGGACTTGGGGATCCGAACGTGTCGAGTTTGCGGGCTCGGGTGCAGTGAAGGGGATTGCGGGCTAGGCTGCAGGGACTTGCGGGCCGGAGACATTGGCGGAGTTTGCCGAGCCTAGCACACTGCTAGGTAGGCGCAGAGGGAAAGAGGACTACTCAAGACACCCTATCTTGAGGAACCTCTATAAGTTCTTGTGTCTTTTCTGTGCTGTACTTTACTAATCTATATATCTATTAACCAGAAAACAAGAACACTTAAAGGAGATAAAATAATTTGAAAAACTATTCACCCCCCCCCCCTCTAGGTGATAAGTTGACACCCAGTAATTAACAATAATTAATCATACGCATTTCTGTTTACAAATTCAATCCAGTTATTTATTCTATGTCTATGATTGTCTTGTATGTAAATCTGACTATGTAAAAGGAATGTGTAAAATCACTTTATTCAATCTGTAAAATTTGTTAAGATAAATAGGGGGAGATTGTTGGGAAAAACTCCTTTGATTTAACTTAACAAATTATCTAAAAATGATTTTATCTCTTAGGTTGAATTACCCATTGTTTAGTGAGGGTCATCTGGTCATTAGATGTCTTAGGATATCACACTCAACCTAGGGTGTCAAGGCCATATCAAGAGAAGCACAATTTGGGCAGAGTTAACATTTGCGTCGAATCAAAATCGACGCAACATCGAGATAATGTCGACGCTACTCTGACTAGAAGTCCAAGTGGTCCAACCCTTCTGTCGATGTAATTATTGTCGACGTTACATCGAAAGGATATCGACGTAGAGTCCAAGGACCTGTCCAAGTATCTTGAGAAGTCGACGCCGCTTCTACTTCAACTCAACGTAGAAGGAAGTATCTGTCGAAGCCATCTAAAGTCGACGCAACATCGACTTTATTTAGACACAGATAATGAAGTTCAGAGTCAAGCCTTCAACTCGACGGTTACGTCAATAAGGTATAGACGTCGCATCGACTAGCAGAGTTTAACCAGAGCAAGAATGAATTTGAAGCTACTCTTACAAGAACTCGAAGGTGCATCGATAAGAGAGAAAGAGAACTCGACGCTACATCGAATACAGTCTGAAAAGGAAACCTTTTCAGCTGTCATTTTGGACCCTCTCTCATGGCCCATAATACTGAAGACCGCTCTCTAACGGCTTATTTATTGCCTCAAATAGAAAGAAGAATTAAAAGAGGACAGAAAAGCATTCATGGAAACAAGCATACAGTTGGTGGACGGGTCGTGAATTAAAGAAGGAAACGAAGAGAAATTATCTAGAAAGAGAAGGAAGAGAAAGATAGAGCATTCATCACTATCAGCATGAGTTTTTGGATTAGGGCTTCCACTTCTTCTTCTTCCTCCTGGAACCTTAATAGAGAAAAATACAGTGAAAAACAAGAATTGCTCTCCCTCTCTTAGAACAGAACAACTGAAGGCTGCTCTTCATCAATATCACATAGCAGCCAGATTTCAATCAAAAGGAAGAGAAAGGATCTGACAATCATAGCTCCTATAAATCATCACAATCATAAGCAGGAGTTCATCATCAGTAGATCCAATGAAAGAATATAGAAGCTGATATTGAGACAGGCTTCAAAAGAATTCTGAGAACATAATTCTTCTTCCTCCCCCTTCTTCTTTCTCCTTCTCATTCTCAACTGTAAAAGAGTTTTGAGAATCCCTCTTCCAAAGGATTTAGTGGTTCAAGATCTCCTAATCAAAAGATCTGGTTGGTTCATGATCTCCTTATTAAATGATCAGTGGTTCTAAGAGTCTCCTTATCAAAAGACTCAGGCACAGATGGTGCATTCCTACCAGGTGGTAGAAGAGAGGAGTACCCACATTTTGGGGAACCTCTATAAAATCTTTGTGTCTTCTGGTTATGAAGTTTCTGTGTTGTCCCATTTCTTTTACTATTTTCCTGCTTAACATCACTAGTTTTATTCTGTATGTGGAATTGTTGGAGCATAATACTTAGTGTTTTATTGTGTTTGCACAAATAGGATAGAAATATTTTTAAAATCTCTATTCACCCCCCCCCCTCTAGAGTATACTCAGAGGCACACTGTGCACTTTCATTTGGCATGTCTACTCTGGGCCTCCAGCATCCTGTCTTGAATCAGTCACACCTGAGCGTCCATATCCTCCACAAACTTTGAGCAAAGTTCCTTTCGATCCTCGTCCTGGATCGATGACAGTGGAATCATGCACCTCCGTCCATACAGGGCCACATAGGGGGCCATTCCTATACTGGACTAATGACTGTTGTTGTAAGAGAACTCGATAAGTGGCAACTGTCTCTCCCATGGCTCCTCGCGGTCTAGGATACATAGGCGTAGAAGATCCTCAATCATTCGGTTGGTACGATCAGTCTGTCCATTTGTCTGAGGGTGGAATGTTGTACTGAAAGTCAAGCGAGAGCCCAGGTAAGACTGGACTGCTCTCCACTCTCTCAATGTAAATCGACCATCCCTATCTGACATGATCTTGGGCACGTCGTAGTAACGAATGATTTGTTCCACAAATACCCCCACTAAAACACCGACCGAAGCATCCTTCCTGACTAGAATAAATCAAGCGACCTTCATTAGCCTATCAACAATCACCCATATTGAATCATTTCCAGCACGAGAACAGGGAAATCCATGTATGAAGTCCATCGCTATATCATCAAACTTCCACTCCGGTACCGGTAGTGGCTACAGTAATCCTGTTAAACTCTTGCACTCAGCCTTCACGAGTTGGCAAGTCTCGCAGTGCGTCACGAAGTAGGACTCTTTCTTCATACCCGGCCAATACATGGTCCTCTTCAGATCAGCTATCATCTTTGAGATTCCAGGGTGCACTGAATACCTACTATAGTGTGCTTCGGTCAAAATATCCTCCCAAATCTGACCTCCTGTCAGTATATACACTCAGCCTCTGAAAAGTAAGAGATCATCCTTCAACGAGTAATCCCCAGTCGTTCCTGCCTCCAAAGCCCTGAATATCAGCTCTAACTTAGTGTCATGCATTTGCCTGTTTCTGATGCAATCTCGTATGTCACTAGTAGTGCTCATTGAGGCTAGGTACTCCTCGTAGATCTCAGGGTCAGCCTTGGAAACCAAGGATATCCGCATGTCATCCGGCATCCGCACCAGCTCCCTAGCCATCAACTGGGGTTCACAACCCGATACAGTAGCTCTCCTGCTAAGAGAAAATGCTAACACATTCGCCTTCCCTGGGTGGTAGTGCATGGTATATTGGAAGTCGGAAAGAAACTACACCCAACGTCTCTACCGCATATTCAGCTCATTCTGACTATCCACATACTTGAGGTTCTTGTGATCCGAGAAGATATCACAATGGACCTTATATAGATAATGCCTCCAGATCTTTAAGGCGAAGATCATAGCCCCCATCTCTAAGTCATGCATCGGGTAGTTTTGTTCGTGCTTCTTCAGCTGGCGAGAAGCATAAGCTATCGCATGTCTGTGCTGCATCAAAATGACACCCATCCCCTGATATGATGCGTCAGTATAGACTTAGAATCCTTCCTTCCCAGATGGGAGGGCAAGGGTGGGAGCCAAGGTAAGCCTATTCTTTAGCTCCTGGAAGGTAATCTCGCATTGAGGCCTCCATACGAATGGTGTATCCTTCTTCGTCAGAGATGTGAGTGGAAGGGCAATTCGAGAGAATCCCTCCACGAATTACCGGTAGTAACCGGCGATACCTAGGAAACTACGTATATCAGATGCTATCTTTAATGGTGGCCAATCTCGCACGCCTGAATCTTCACCGGATCCACAGTTAGTCCAGCTCCACTGATAAAGTGACTTAGAAAGGCCACCTCCTTCAACCAGAACTGATACTTACTGAACTTTGCATATAGAATATGCTTCTAGAGCTTCTCCAAAGTCAGTGCCAAGTGTCGTGTATGCTCCTCCTCTGTCCTCGAGTAGATGAGGATATCGTCTATAAACACGATGACGAAGACATTGAGATAGGCCTCGAACACTCGGCTCATCAAAAATCATGAACGCGGAGGGTGCATTCGTGAGCCTGAATGACATCACCGTGAACTCATAGAGGCCATATTGGCTACTAAATACTGTCTTCAGAATGTCCCCTCCTAGATCCGTAGCTGATAATACCCCGATCTCAAATCAAGCTTCGAGAACCAATGAGCTCCCTCCAACTGATCAAATAGCTCATATATTCTAGGCAAGGGGTACATGTTCCGGACTGTCATCCTGTTCAATCCTCTATAGTCAATGTATAGCATGAATATCCCGTCCTTCTTGTTCACAAATAATACCGGGCCTCCCCATGGCGCGCAGCTCAGCCTAACGAATCCTGCCTCCACTAGCTCTTTAAGTTGGCTCCTGAACTCTGCCAGTTTCTTTGGAGCCATCCGATATGGAGCCCTAGATACCGGCTTCTCCCCCGGTACTAGATGGATTTGATAATCTTTCTCCCTGTGCGGTGGTAACCTGGGTAGCTTTCTGGAAATACGTCAGGAAAATCACGCACAATGGGGATATTGGTTAGGGGAGTCTCTGTTTCCTTCATCTTGAAATAGATCATATACACCTCATCTCCCTGTAAATGGGCCTTGACGACCTGAGTAGAAGAAAGTAAATGACGGGAGGCCGGGATAATACCTCTGAAGGTCGCGTAGTTGGTGTCGTATCTTATCACAACCTTTCATGCTGGGAAATCTATCTGAGCATGGTTCCAGGTGAGCCATGTCATCCCCAAGACAAGGTCGAAGTCTGGCATTTTCAAGATGGTTCCCGGAGCATCGAGTGTGAGGCCATCATTGGTCACATTTAGGACGCACTTTGTTGTTGACTCCATCTCTGACCCGTTAGGAAGACGCACTCTCCTGTCAGCTCCTGTGTAGAGCCGAACCTGGCCCAAATCCTTGACGAAGTCCTCCAAGATGAAGTTCTGAGATGCTCCCGTGTCGAACAGGGTATGGGCAGGCTTACCGCATACATTTGCTATTCCTCAATTCGTTGTATGGTTTTAGGTGACTAGGTTTTCTATTTCTAGCAGTTTTATATTCAGTTCCATATTCTAAGAATTGAAAATAACTTGGGATACTAATATACCTGCAATGACTCTTTCCGTGCTCCGGGGTTGAGCAAGGTCCAATGCATAGACTTGTTCCCTGGGTGGTCGACGATCTCCTCCATGAAATCCTCAGCTTCTACCACATCCTCGGCCCCTGAAGTACTGAGCAGGTGGGGCAGTCTGTGGTGCTAGTGCTGGTGGAGCTCTCCTGCGGCAATTAGCCCGAATATGTCCAGGATGACGGCAGTAGTAGCACACCGGTGGGGGAGGTGCTCCATCCACCTACCTCAGCATCTCCAGTATCTATAATGGCTGAGGGGCCAATACTGTCGGAGCCCTTTGCTCCTGTCTATCTTTCAGACAGGGTCATTCTCCGCCTCTCCTTTGTCATAAGAACCGACCCCTCTATTGTTGAGCTCTGCCACCAAAAACTGAGTCGTCTGCAGGTCTTTTACCTCTTCCTCGAACAAAGAGCTTGTCCGCCTCTAACTTCTTGGACATCTTCAAAATCTGAGCCTAAGAGTCATCAGCAACAAAAAGGAGGGCCTGTCTCAGATAGTCCTGGAGGCTCTCGTAGAACCTCTTTGCATAACCCGCATTGTCCAGCTGATATGAATCAGCGAAGCGAGCTAAGTGGGAGAACTCTCGGTACTCCAAAAATGTCATGTTGCCCTGCCTTAGCTACAGGATTATCTCCTCAAGCTCGTCTCTCGCACTCTGTGGCACAAAATGCTCCAAGAGTGTTGTCTTGAACTCATCCCATGTGATGTACTCACACTCGTATCCTATATAGGTACAGTCCATAAGGGACTTCCACCACCTCTTGGCATGAGACACCAAGCAGGACAAAGCTAGGGACACAACCATATCCGTCGGACATCGTATCCCTGCCAGCACCTCGTAGATGATATCTACCCAATCCTCCGTCTGCACTGCTGACTCCGTCCCGATTTATGATGGAGGGGAGAGGCCTCGGATGGCACTCAGCCAATTTGACCCGGGATTTGGCTGCAGAGCCGTGGCTTGCTTGTTGTGTTCTGAAAGCCTCCAAGATTGCCGTCAGAACTTGTCCCATCTCCGATTGCTGGAACGGAGTAGGAACTAGCGGGGGTGGAATGACAGGCGGAGCCTGAGGTTTTTCCTGCTGAGGGGTAGGGATCGTCGAAGAATACATAAGAAAAAGTTAACTTGTAAGAGAGTTGGCCAAAAATCTAGGTAAGATTGGATTGTTGTATGTGATTTCCTTTATAGGCACACCATAGCTTCCCTTGCTAGTTTCTCCACAAACTAAGCTCGCGCGGGTGACCCGATGGTTGTGGGCTTCCTTTTCTTGGTGACCTAAGATGTTTTTCGCTCTGATACCAGTTGTAACACCCCTTTTTTGCATTTCCACCGGGTATTATGCACAGAACCCCGCCTTGTGGTGACACCAACTCTCGGGTAGGTCTCCACTACCAGACGCCGATTCTGCCAGCAATTTCACATCCAGTCCAACCATACATCACACAGAAATAGATTAGGATAATATAATACTAAGTCCACATCACAAGGTGATATATATAAAATATCACAAAATAGTCCACGATAAGAAATACTGAAGATAAAAGGGCTCCTGCCCAGTACACATAGATCTCACTACAGATCACTCGCGAAAGTAATAAACACTAAACACTCGCAAATCCCATGGTCGCCGCTGCTTCTCCCGAGCTAGGCTGGCTCACGTCCTCCTGCATCGTACTCTGGTTGCTCTGGATCTTCCAGGGCAGCTCCTTGTCTCCCATTCGGATCCCATGTGGTGATTGGTCACAACTGACCGTTAGTGAAAAGACTAAGCCAATCCACCACCCCTCCCCTGTGACTTCTAGGCACCGAGCAGAAGGAATGAAGAGGAGGGCATCAAAGCAAAATTACAAGCAGATAGCGGTGGCCCTCACTCACATAGATTGTATACGCAATGTAAAGCTATACTAACAATTCTACTATGTAAGAACTAAAAGCTACTGAGCAGCAAATAAGTGCAGTAAAAGAGCAATAAATAAGCAGTATAGAAATGACAATAAAGGAGCCATCACAGATAAAGGTAACCTTAACTTATAAGAATGTACATACAAGCTCATAAGTTAAGGGGTCGTTTTGCAAGGCTCATCGTATAAAAGATCCCATAATAATTTATACGATGGGGGCGTATGTTTAATGCAATATTATGAATGACATGAAATGATATGCAAGGTTTTATGTATATGTTTCACACCAGTGCAACTCACCCACACGAATCTATGCGCACAGACCTTTAGTTCCCCGATTTGGAGTTAGCTAAACTCTCAAGTACCTCTCGTAGTGGCAAACGGAGGATGTGGGTTGGGCCACCCCACTCCTAGGTCGTTATTCACACTACCTAACCTATACCTTACGTACTACCCAGTACACCAAACCAGGTGCTACAGAGCATCTTGTACTAATGCTGGAAACCACCAGTCTTTTCTTGGCTAAGTGAACACTCACACTTGCTGAGCCAAAGTACTGACGTCGGTGTGAATGACTACCCAATACCGATGACCCACCACTTATATGCACAAACACGTATGCTACAATTGAACTACCGAGCCACCGGCTCACTGGACTAACCAATCCATTTCAAGAAACACCAAGCCACAGCTTGCATCACCTTTCCTTATTAAACTCACATCGAGCCCACTGCTCGCTGGACTAAACCAACCAAAACCAACTTCCCATTATATGGTGTGTGTGTGTGTACTTGATCTTTTGTTATTAGATTAATCTTTCTTGTTATATGCCCTATCAATTTAAGGGTTAGTCTTGGACTTCTCGAGGTCTACCCTGTGAGGGGCTCGCAGTGGTACTAGGAGGTATGAAAGGATGACACCCCAAACCTCCCTTTCATAAGTCACATAATTTTATTGGTGACTACCCAACATCACTCTCTTATGTTACTCTGGAGACCTATATTGCATTAAGGTTCACCGGTAGTGCTAATGTTCTCTTGAACACCAACACGCTCCTTAAAAGTATACTGCTCACACCCATAACTAGGGGAGGTCTTGAAGGGACTTTTGCCCCTTCCACCATGGAGTTGACCTACATAACCTCTCACTGAATCATCCTTACCCAAGGAATCATGAAAAGTCCTAAAACCACCAAACTCCTTTTTGGCTATCCGCAGACCACTTCAATCATAAGGGGAAAATTTAAAAATTATGAATGTCCTATATGACTCCAAGGTATCCTTATGATAAATTATGTATGCAGAGATTATTTATGGACTAATATGATGAAACATCCGTAAATTATATTTTCTCCCTAATTAACTCCATACAAATCATTAAATGAATAATTATGGCATAACCAAATTTGTGAAGGAATTTCAACTTCCACATGCCCAACGGTCATGAATTAAATTTCCAAGGGTTCTAATGGGCCTAAAGTGTCCTCCAACTGTTTTTGACAATTTTTCAAGATTAAGAGGCCATATAAATTAATTATATTAAAAATGCTATATTTAACAATTTTATGAACAAAGTACTGAAAATTGTCCTCTAAAATAAATTTTCCAGAGGACCATATTCACCCTAGGGGCTCTCTACCCAATATTCACATTTTTCTAAAGTCAGATAAACATCCAATTTATTTATTTCATTATAATTGAATCTAGGCACAATGTGATGGAACTACCAAAAATCTGTATCCATTAAATGTAATAAAATTACCAGAGCTCTATTATGACACTAGAAACTCTCTGGCTAATTTTCACATTTTTATTAAATTAGAAAGGCACATAATTAATTTAAGTCATGGAAATTGACTTTTGGCACACTATGAAGGAACTACCAAATTACCTTATCCAAAAATTATAATAAAATTTCTAGAGTCTCCTTTCATCATGAAAAGTTCACTGTCCAAGTTTCATAACTTTCATAAAACATATGACCATAAATTTTGCACTTGAAATGAAAGTTACCAATTTAAATATTAAATATTTAGTGGGTGATAATAACTCTAAAATTTTTAATAAAATTATCCAGGGTGTTTACTCACCCGATGAAACAATCTACAAAGTTTCAAGCTCATCCAAGGTGATGTGTCCCCATCTCCTTCATTAACCCCAAAATATAACCATAGGGTTTGAACTGGGTTTATCATACACACCAACCCAAAACCCTCTAAAATTACTTGAGAAGGTGTATTATTTGATAAAAAGTGGTTACCAAAGTTTCACCTCTTTTGGTTGAGGGAAAGTCACTTAAAACCACTAAGTGCACTTTTGAATAAACCAATGTTACTTTCCCTAGATGACTATGATTGAGCATTAGTTTACCTAATCAATTCAAGTCGAAATGGGCTGTTAATTTATCCATGACCATATAATAATCCAACAAACCATCCACCAAAGATTGGGAGGACATTGAGCTCCATAAGACCTATATTTAAGTCATGTGCGTACTATTAAATTATTACAAAAACTATAGAAAAATCATCTCCAAAAATTTTGATTTTTGGATATGATATGGGTCATGGCTAGGCTGACCTATGGTCAAATTTTTAGGTCATTTGACTATGTGGATTATTGGGGGAACTCAAATACATTTCAAGTTAGCCTTAGGGATACTTTGCACAAAAAAGGGTGCTGAGGGAGATCCAGTGGGCCAAATTGAGTGAAGCAACTTTTAAAATAAAATAGACACCAAGGGCAACATATTTCATGTTGACCGCTTTTTCAGTGGAGGCGACTAAGCATTTTTAATAAATAAAAACATCCACTGCATAATATGCGACAGATTGCATTAATATATATGTTAATTCATTTCGGCCTGCGATTAGCAGATTGCGCCAGATCTGACGGATGTGATTCATCATCCCCAACAATTTGACAGTCCCTGACAGTCCATCCACGGTGATTTTTGGTGTTGATTTGCCGGCCACCCATGCTTCCTCCCGGACGGCTATGGCCACCACCACCTTCGTCAAGATGGTGGTCGGCGATTCGCGGTGGTTTGTCGGCCGGAGGTGGCCGGAAGGGGGATTTCTAGCGGGGACAAAGAGCTCGAAAACGAGCCATTTCAGGTGCTTGATTCGATCCAGATTTGACCCGAATCAAGCCCCAAATAGATTAGGATCTATGCACAAAGGGATGAGGAGGGGATCAGACCTGTGAGGTGGCTATTTCCCTTGTCGATCGCCGATTCACCATGGATGAATGAGAAGCTTTTGGGGCCATGTAAATCTCTTGCTAGGGAGCACGAAATTCTCTGGAAAGATGGGGCTTTCACTTCTCTCAAACCTCTTAAGCTGATAAAGGGCTCAATTGAGGGAGAGAGGGGTTACAAAGTTGAATGTCATTAATGACCCTTAATCGTAAATTTCGGCCATGTGAAACTCCCATGAAATTCACCTCACCTTGGCATGAAATCATCAAAAAAAACTCCTCATAACTTATAGAGGGAATGAATCCTCATCAATTGGGAGAGAATGGAGGGTCAATTTGTCTTGAATGCCATGAATTGACTTGAATGGCCACTTTCTCTCTTCAAATTGGGGAAAACTCCCAATTTCTCTCTCCTAGTCACCCCCTCCAGAAATTGGATGGCATTTCATGTAATTTTAGTGGTGACTAATCATTTGGGCCATTGAAATTGGGCTTAGCACAAAGGGCATGAGCTTTGGGCTTGGTTAACCCAATTTAGGCAATATTGACCAAGTGTTGACTTTGGTCAAATTGGTGAAATTGATTGGGCCCAATGGGTCAATGTTGACCAATTGGCCTCCATTAGTGGGTTAGGGGACCTGGGGAAAGTCAATTGGGAAAATTGAACCCTAATTGACCTTAAATAGGGTGGTTTGACTTATTTGGAGCTAGGTTGACTTTGGTCAAATTGACCAATTCGGTTGACCCCAATGGGTCCTTTGTGACCCAAGGGTCTCCCTAAAGGGTTAGGGTGTCATGCTAGGATTAGGTGATCAACTTAATACCTAGGACTCCAACCCTAGGTTTGGTAACTAGAATTTACTATCTGCAGACCAAGGTGACTTTACCTTTTTCCTTAAGCTCTTAGGGCATCCTTGATCATCCCAGAGCATTGCCATGACCTAGTCATGACAAAAATCTCACCTAGGGGTCTAGTTGTTTGTGGGATGTTACAGATCTAGTTTGACATTGTGTTTTTAGCATGTAGGTTTGATCAAAAAATGACACTAGAATGCTGTATTATTGGTCTGGACTTGCTCAAGCTGAAAAGATGAATGTGACCTAACAACAGGCAATAGGACTTAGTGCTGTCATTGACTTTTGTTCCCACCAAGATGAAAATGACATGGAGGGAAGATGTCGTGATTGCAGGTGCATTTTGGGAATGATTTGACTTAACACCATGCATTATCCTCAACGCCAGCGTTAAGGTTGCCTAAGATGAATGAAAGTATCTAGTTTCTACCTAAATCACCTAGAGGGGGGTGAATAGGTGAGTTCTATGGCTTTTTAAGCGGAAATAAAATCTATAAATAAAAGTGCACAGAAAACAAAGAGCACACAGAAACAAAAGGATTTATAGTGGTTCCCCAGTATGGGTACTCTACTTTCCCGCCTCACCTATCAAGCATGCCCGGATAGACTAGGCTACTTCACTAATCTCATATTAAGGATAATCTTACAACTCTGAGTAAAACTCCTACAAACTCGGAGAACACCTTCTCCTACGAACTCGGAGAACAAAACTCTCCTACAAACTCGATCCTCTAAAATAGGATCTACAAAGACTCGGAAGATAAAACTTCCTACAACAAAGTGTAAAAGGTATTACAAGAACTTTGGATTGAAAATCCAAACTCTAAAAATCTCAGGGAGATTCTACTTCTTCAGATCTGAAATAATAGGTCTTCTTCTTCCTTGAAATAGATGAAATCCTGAACTTGAAATAGGGAGAAGAAATCCTTTGTCTTGAAAACTTTGATCTGAAAACTTATCGACCCAAAAATATCTAGAGGAAACTTGAATCAATCTATGGACTGGCATCTTGGTGAATCGGGACTTGCAGAAGAATCGAGCATAGTACTTGTCGACGGCTAAAGATCGTCTTTTGCGAGAACGAGAACGAGAGAGATGCTGATGGAAATTACAAATAATTTCCTTCAAATTGCACGATTAGTGTTTAGAGAAAACATCCTTTAAGTATTTATAGACTTCAAACGGCTATAAACTTTACTTAAGGAGAAAGGTCCACGTGTACTGTACGTGGCCGCAAAACCCTAAAAGGAAAAATGCGTCTAAATAGAAGAAAACATGCTCTGTCTGGGTTCGTCGAGTGGACACATCGAACACATAATTACTCGACGAATTGAAAATTTACTCGACAAAATAGACTTGGAATAAAGGGCTGAGACGGGAAAAAGATAAAGTAAGTTCACTAGAGGATTTCACGAGATCACTCGATGAATTCGTCGAGTGTTCACAAGAAATCGACTGGACCACTCGACGAGTTCGTCGAGTGATCTCATGTGAACTAACTTTCACTCTACGAAAATTACTTAAAAGAATTTTCTGATACTTCTTAAGTTCAATCGACGAATAGCCAGTCTTTCAAGAGTTGTCTCGACGAATTGACGTGGATTCTTCGAGACCACTCGACGAAAAAGACTTAGTCTAATTTTCTTCCACTTCTGATTTCAGCACCTGCTTCACCTTGACTTCTGCCAAGTGTTTGAATATGAAGTACATCCCAATAGAGAGATTTCACATGAATCAACACATTAGTCTATACAATGATGGATTACATTACATAGGCCTGTGTTTATGATTCATTGAAACCTGACATTGGTTTGTACTTAGCAATTAGAGTCCTGCAAATACACAACTAAGAAACTACATCAAACACATAATCAATTCATCTTAGTTCAAGGGACGCGTCTTCAAATTAAGGTTATTGTGGCAGCAATACTCAACAATCCCCCCTATTTGAAGAAGTCAGAACCCTGTCTACTAAGTTGAATTGCACAGATAAAGAAAATATAGATGTAAACACAGCATGACATAAAGAAGTAAGCATATAAATTGGAATATCAAAGCATCAAAATATATATAATTGTTTTTCAAATTTCAAACAAGTCACAATCCACATTCAAGGCATCTTAGCCTTCCCTTGCCTTCTCTTCTTCAATTGCCTATCAAAGTAGGCCTTGGGCTTGGGATAATATCTGGCAGGAGGTGGAGGATACTCTGGATTGTTGTAGCCATAATCTCTGAAATGAAACTTCCTTTTTAACTGAGATGCTTTGTACTTAATGATTTCTTCTTGACTATAATAATTTTGAGGTTTTTCATTTGAAATGTTTATCAGCCTGTAAGTATCCAAGATGATAGACTTTGAAATAAGACTCCACACCTTAGCAAATTCTCTTATTTCAGATACAAGCTCTCTTAACTCTATGCTTGAGCTTCTTCTAACAAAGGAATCTGACCTTGAAAAAGAAGATCCATCTCCAAATTTCCTTCTCTTGAAAGGAGGCTCAGAAGAGTCAGGAATGTCTTCATGAACCTCTTCTGGAAAGCCCTTAGGAAAATCCTCAGGGTCTGACCACATCTAATTATATTGAACAGCAGGAATAGGAACAATATCTTCATAAATGGGTTATTCTGGAAATAATTGATTTTGAGGAAATCCAATCAATTGTCATAAAGTCATTGAAAGCTTTGATGATTGAAAGCAGTGGCTTCATAAAACTTACTTTCAACTTCTTTATTCAGGTCATGAATTTGACATATCATTTTCTCCTCCCCCTTTCTGACTTCTTCAGTTAGGGTTTGGATGACCTCTTCCTTGAAGTTGGACAAATCCTCAGAAACATGATTTCTTATATGTTGCCCTTGCTGGAAGATAGATCCTTGACCATCAAGCAAAGCCTTAGAATTGGCATGAACATTCCTTAGACCTTCATTTGTAAAACTCACTGCTTTTACACCATTTGTGAAGTAGGTATCTAGATCGTCTTTGATTGAAGAAATAGTGTACTTCACTTATGTTAATCCTTTATTCAAATCATACTCAACCTCTTTAACTCTATCAAAAACTTGCTTCAAAGAAAATTCAAAATACTCATCTTGACTTTTAAGCATAGCCTCTATGGATTGGAGCAGTTCTGAGTTTGAAGTAGATGCAATTAGAGTAGAGGAAACTTGAACTGGAGGGGTTACAAGACTTTCATCATTAAACATCAGCTCTGGAGATTGAGCTTCCCCTACAGATGGCACAAATATTTGAGAAGGAGGTGCAGAGTGCACAACCTCTCCTTCTTCCTTTCCAGATAGAACATCTGTGGCAGAGAAGGAACTGTCCATTTTCTCAGGCTCCCCCTCAGATAATGGTGGAGTCTCCTCTTTATCTAAAGGAGTATTATCAAACCTAGGAACTCCATCAGATGTGGATTCCTTCTCAACACCATGGCTAGCCTTGACTGGCTCTGAGTCAGGCCTGTCATTTCCATCATATCCATCATCATCAGATTCCTCATCATCATTACCATTATCATCAGTTGCATTAGCATCAGCATCACCTTCACTGGCAGTATCCTTTCCATGATCACTACCTTGATCATCCCTAACATCAACAATATCTTTCTCAGCAATAGCAGTATCTATATTTGGAGCTTCCTCATCCTCAGAAATATCAATGGAAATTCTTTCTGGCTTCTTTGTAGGAAGAGTAATTATGTTCCCTGTAGAAACAACATGGGCGAGATTTAGTCTTCTTGTAATATTGAGAATAATTGTATCAAGATGTTTTTGCCTATTGGAGGTTCTCTGAGTTGGAGGAGCCATGGAGCACTCCCCCTGGGCAGATGGCAGCACAAGTAATTTGGAGCTCTCCCCCTCAACTGGTGAAATCACTGGATTTGGGTCAACTCTGGAAAGAGAGGGCTCATATCTTTCCTCTTCTTCTACATCTTTCCTCAACAACTCTTTTCAGACCTGGCCTTACTATTTTCCTATCCCATCTTGAGAGAATAGATGAATCTATCTTCTTTAGATGATGAATGGGACATCCTAACCTCATGTTAAACAAGTCTCCATCCATCTGATTTAGATAGAGACTGATGATCCTACCAAAGTTTTGAACCATCAAACTTGCCTTTATTTTCTCAAATAAAATAAGTCCCCAGTTCACTCTTTTTCTGCAGATCACACCCACTACCAATTTAAACATCTCATTACATAGGTAGTCATGAGAGCCTACCTTACATAAGAATACTTTTCCCAGAATGTCTGATAAAAGCTTCCCTTCACCATTCATATTTTTCCTTCTGACAAAAGTTGTCCCTCTTTGCAAACCACAGAACAACAAGGCTCGATTGTGATCCTCTTCAAATAAGCAATCTTCTTCTGTAACGGTTGGCAACCTGAGAAATCTCGTCAACCTTGATGCTTTCATTTTGATAACCTTTTCTCTGGCGACTGATTTGATGACTTCTCCATTATGGCGAACTTTAGCAGTCTTGAAGAAATCGAGGACGTCTCTGTCAAGAACTCAGCATGGAGGCTCAAGAATGAAAGACAATCCCGCCTCTTCCAGACAAATAACAACATTTCTGAATTCGTCAGAGGCATCCGAAAATCTAATTCTCACGAGCTCTCCTCCCACTAGAAGTAGACCAGCACTCTTGCGCGACATTCTCGATTGAAATCGATGGAGAAAATTGAAGGAGAAGGAGAATCGTCAAAGAGTCTTAGCGAGGAAGACGAATAGTCGGAATAGGGTTTCGGCAAAATGGAGTGTGACTCGAGAAATTCGAAAAGCTTAAATATATATTTTAATGTTTAAAAATGAAATAGATGCGCGTACCTGGGAAATGACGTGATTCGTCGGATCCAATAATAATAGAAATTGAAATTAAGAGAGTCTAAATATAATCCATTCAACGAAATAGAGTAGACGATTCACAAAATAACACGAGGAAATCATGCAATTCGTCGACAGTACTTGACAAATATGACTTTTCGAAGAATTCAAGTTAATTCTGTCGATAGTACTCGACAAATATGACTTTTTGTTGAAATTACTCTGGTAGACTCGACGAATTCATCGAAATGACTCGTGTAATTTCCTTGATTTCTTGATGAATCTGATTTTCTGATTTTAAGCTTGAGTCCTTTGCCTTTTCTTCAAGATTCCTTGTTCAGCATGCCAAGTTCTAACTTGAAAAAGTTGAACTTGGTTTCATCAAGCGGCTTCGTGAAAATATCAGCTACTTACCTATCCGTCGGGACATAACTGAGGTTGATGTCCTTGTTCTCCATATGCTCCCGTATGAAATGATAGCGAATCTCTATGTGCTTTGTCCGGCTGTGAGAGTCTGGATTGTTGGCAATAGCAATTGCACTTGACGAATCACAGAACATTGGAATCTCCTTTAGCTTTAAGTTGTAATCTTCAAGTTGATTCTCGATACACAGAAGTTGTGCACAACAACTACCTGTGGAGATATACTCTGATTCCGCAGTTGATATTGCCACACAATTCTGTTTCTTGCTACTTCACGAGACAAGCCTCCTTCCAAGAAATTGGCATGTCCTGGAAGTGCTTTTCCTGTCATACCTGCTACCTAAAAAATCAATATCTGAAAATCCTGTTAGTTCAAAGTCATTACTTCTTGGGTACCATAAGCCAAGATTTGATGTGCCTTTAAGATATCTCAAAATCCTCTTTGCAGCGGCATAGTGAGATTCCTTAGAGTTCACCTGAAATCTAGCACAAACACATGTTGAAAACATTATGTCTAGTCTACTGGCAGTAAGGTAGAGCAAGGATCCAATTATGCTTCTGTACTAGGTTTCATCAAAAGGATTCCCTTTCTCATCCTTGTCCAGATTCATATTGGGACCCATTGGAGTCCTCATTGAGGTTGCGTTCTCCATTCCAAATTTCTTAACTAACTCTTTGGTGAACATCGTCTGAGAGATGAAAATTCCATCTTCAGCTTGTTTCACCTGAAGTCCTAAGAAATACTTCAGCTCACCCATACTACTCATTTCAAATTTCCCTTGCATTAAGTTAGAGAACTTTTTGTAAAGGGTATCATCCGTACAGCCAAAAATAATGTCGTCGACATAGATTTGCACTAGCAAAATCTTGCATTTTACTTCCCTAAGAAATAATGGCTTATCTATCTTTCCGCTTGTGAATTTGTTCTCAAGAAGAAAGCTAGAGAGGGTCTCATACTAAGCTCGGGGTGCTTGTTTTAGACCATATAATGATTTATGTAAGAAGTAAACATAGTCAGGGAGAGAGGAATCAACAAAATCTGGGGGTTGTTCTGCGTACACTTCTTCCTTCAAATTACCATTGAGGAAGGCTGACTTCACGTCCATTTGATATACCTTGAATCCTTTGTGAGCAACATACGCTAGAAACAACCTGATCGCTTTGAGTCTTGCCATTGGAGCATAGGTTTGATCGAAGTCGATCCCTTCTTCTTGTCGGTAACCTTGGGCAACAAGTATGACCTTGTTCTTGATGATTACACCATCTTCATCCAGTTTGTTTCTGTACACCCATTTCATTCCGATGATATTTTGACCTTTGAGCCTTGGCACTAGCTTCCAGACTTTACATCTTTTGAACTGATTGAGCTCCTCTTGCATTGCAATGATCCATTAAGTGTCCTCTTTGGCTTCATCAAATTTCTTTGGTTCAACCTACGAGAGAAAACTCAAATGAAAAAACCCGGTTAGTTGTACCTCTCCTTGTCCTTATGCCAGCTCTGGTATCTCCGATTATTTGATTTGCCACGTGATCTCTCTAATGTCTAATCACCAGATTTCTTGCATCATCCTAGATAACAGGTTCTTCTGCTTGTGGTACCTCTTCAATTTCTTGAAGTTCTTCCTCTTCAGGAGTGCTTGGATCACTTACTAAAACTGTCCCTAGAGCATCCTCCTTCATGACTTCTTCCAAGATCAGTTCTTTCAGTTTCAAACTGGCACCTGCATCTTCATCAAAAATGCTGGAAGAGCTGTTGTGAGGCATACTCGTCTCATCAAATACAATGTTTATTGATTCTTCTACACCCATTGATTTCTTATTAAAGATCTTATATGCCTTACTATGGCTACTATAGCCTACAAAAATACCTTCAAAACACGTTTCACTAAACTTTGTTTTGTTATATTTCTCGTTGTTAAGCACGGAGCATTTACTGCTAAAGATTCTAAAATAAGATATAGTTGGTTTCCTGCCCTTTAAAAGTTCATAAGGTGTCTTGTGATTGTACCTGTTGATCAGTGCTCTGTTTTGCACGTGACAAGCGGTGTTGACGGCTTCTGTAACACCCTGCCAGTACAAAAAGTATAACAGCAGGTCCGGCCGGGACCCCACGCCATACAAACCACACTAGCTAGGAGTTAAAAGGTGATAACCAGAAAAGTAACAACTAACGAGAGTACAAAACGTAAGCGGAAGCATTAATTAAACCATTCAAATAGACATGTCCACTATCATAGGAATGAATCCAGAAATAAGAGTTACGGCCTTAGGGCCTTACATCAAATCAATGTACAAAACTCTAAAAAAACATACATCGGCACGCAGGCCGGCAATACATGAGAAAACAGGAAAAAGGCTGGCCTTCGAGGGCCAACTCAGCAAAAGGACAGCAAGAGGACCAACGCCCGCTATTTCCCGCTAGGCTCACCTGCACCTGCATAAGAACATTCCACCAAGCGGTGGTAAACAAGGCAACGGTCAGCACAGCTGACCAAATTATAACGACCCCACCCCTTTCCCGGGGTGGCGGAGATTCTACCCTGCAAGTAAGCCATACTAGCACAAGCACTAATCTAAAGAGAGTGCAACTACACAAGGTGAGGTTTCAAGCACAATCAATCTTCTAGGTTGAGCATCACAAGAAGGGAACCTAGGTATGCACATGATGTTGGTTGGGTTCACCCGAAGGTTTCCCACAACCGCCTAAGCAAACCGCATGAGGCTAAACATAACATCAAATTCACAACACTCCACCCTAAGGGTCACAACCTTAGGTGGGAAAACAAGAGCTTTTGGTCGGTCTAGGTATGACACCTTCCACGACCTCTCCCATGATCACACGGCTTTCATGAGGAAGGGACCTCTCGCCGATCTGCATGGAAACGGGTTCGGTTCAGCTTTGCCCGTGCTCTAATCGTCGTGATCTATCGCACGACGCGGGTACGGCTTCACCTCGGCCCGTAAGGGTTTAGCACTTTCAAGTGCTACACAAAAATATACGCTACGCACCTAACCCCTTCACAAGGATCTAGGCTTCGCGAATTCTCAACAAGGGAGGTACATACGCTCCGCATCAATAACGTGGTGAAGGTTTGCCTTCATCCAAAACTCAAGGCATGGGGCTTTCGTAGGGATCTCCACAAGACGCCTACACTTAACTCCCGCAATACTATAGGTGAGTTCACGGAGTCATTCTCCGGCACGCATTCTAGGTCTAACCTAAATGCAACGTCGCAAATCAAGCATCACCGATTCGGGCTCACGGCCACGAATAGGCTTCACACAAAATGCCTAAATCCGCACGACTACCGGATTTTCTACATGCAATATGCCGGGGACGGACACAATCTACCCGGAGTCCCGAAGGACTTGAGGAAATCCTACACTTCACCCATTTGGTGAAAGAGATACCTCATGCAAGCAAAGAAAGAGGAATAAATGGACAAATACAAGTCCAAAGTTCGGGAGGAAGAATCGTTACCCTAGGCGCTTTCTTTTTCGCCATGGATCCGAGATTCTATACGGAGAGAAACGACCGCACCGGGCTGCACTCTCCAAATCTGGAAACGGCTCGCGAAACGGAGCTTCGGAGCTCCGTCAATGGCGGGATCTTCCTTCTTCTTCCTTGCCTCCTTCTTCTTCCTCTAGCCTAGGAGAGAGAAACACCTCAAAAATAATGAGGACTAATCTCCTCTCATAAGCCCTAAAAGCCTCCAGCATCTAATCCTAGCCATCGGATCAGATCTCAAAAGATTTGGACGGCCCGATCTTCTTCTCCGCTCAAAATCGCGGAACAGAATAAACAGGGCGCACGATCACAGGCGCACGGTCAGTGGTCGTGCGCGACGAGGGCAATGGTCGTGCGCACTATCCGGGACAGAACTCTGAATTCTTGCGAATAAGCGCACGATCGCTGGCGCACGATCACTGGTCGTGCGCGAAGAGGGAAATGGTCGTGCGCACTGTCCGAGACAGAACTCGATTCTCTTCTGAATTAACGCACGATCGCTGGCACACGATCACTGGTCGTGCGCGATGAGGCCACTGATCGTGCGCTAAGAGCAGACAGGGAAAATTCTAGCCTGCTTCACGTGCCGCACTACCACTCCGCCTACTTCGCGGAACTACCAGATTTGGGGTGTTACAACTCCCCCCTCCTTAAAAGAATTTCGTCCCGAAATCCAGGAAACAGTAATAGCATAAATTACAGTTATACTTTACCTGAGGGAAATAGCTCGGGATACTCCGCAAGCATCGTTTGCTCTCTCTCCCAAGAGAGCTCCTCTCGGCCGCAGTTATCCCACCGGACTTTTACCATCCGAATGGACTTGTTCCGCAGCTGCTTTACTTCGGTATCTTCGATGCGTAAAGGCTTGACTTTCGTCGACAACCCACTATCGACCGGAACTTTGCCGACCGCAACGATATGAGTAGGCTCATGCACTGCCTTCCTCAACACTGAAATGTGGAACACGTCGTGCAGACCGCTCAGCTCTGCAGATAGTGCAAGCCGATAAGCCGCATCACCAACACGCTCCACGATCTCGAACGGTCCTAAGTACCTCGGACTGAGCTTTTTCAAGCGTCGAATCCTTGATACCCCTTTGAACGGTTTGATCTTCAAGTAAACCCGGTCACCGACGGCGAACTCTAAGTTCCTATGCTTGGCGTTGAAATACTTTGCTTGCCTATCCTGGGCAACCAATAGCCTTTCGCGTATAGTCCGGATCGTCGACGTTGCTTCTTCAACATCCTTTCGCTTCAATAGCTTAGTATCGCCCGTTTCCGCCCAAGACAACGGCGTACGACACTTCTTACCATAGAGGGCCTCGAAAGGAGCCATCTTTATGCTGGCTTGGTAGCTATTATTGTAGGCGAATTCGATCATAAAGAGGTGATCCTCCCACCTCTTTCCAAAGTCTAGAGCGCACATTCGGAGCATATCCTCCATAGTCCTGTTGGTTCTCTCGGTCTGTCCATCCGTTTGCGGGTGGAAGGCCGTGCTGAACTTCAATTTTGTGCCCAACAGTTCATGGATAAGCCTCCAATCTTTCGATGTGAAACGCCCGTCACGATCGCTGACGATGCTACGAGGGACACCGTGCAGTCTCACGATACTATCCACATAGAGCTTTGCTAGCTTCTCTACAGAATCATCCTTCCGGTTCGGAATGAAGTGTGATACCTTTGTCAAACGGTCCACGATCACCCATATGGCGTCGTTTCCATGTTGCGATCTCGGCAATCCGTGCACGAAATCCATCGAAATATCATCAAACTTCCACTCCGGAATCGGCAAGGACTTCAGGAACCCACCGGGACGTTGACATTCCGCTTTCACCAACGCGCAAGTATGACACTTGGCCACGTAAAGGGCAATGTCTTTCTTCATGCCCGGCCACCAGAACAGTTTCTTCATATCCATAAACATTTTAGTGCTCCCCGGGTGGATCGAGTACTTGGTATGATGAGCCTCGTACATCAATTCTGCCCGTAGAGTACCAACGTTTGGGATGCATAACCTTTCCTGCTTCCACATAAGGTCGTCTTCGAAGGAGAAATCAGCGTTTAACCCTTCAACGGTCTCCGCTTTGTATCGTTTCAAGCTCTCGTCCAACTCCAATGCTTGTCGAACTCGGTCGGCAAGGTCGTAGTGAACTTCCGTCCAGTTCAAGCATGCTGAAGTAGACGTTCTCCTATCAATGCATATGATCTCCATTTCTTCTAGTTCACGGATTAGACGCTCATCGTGCATCAAAATCCAATTTGCTTGCGCGGGAGCCCGACGACTCAACGCGTCTGCAACTACGTTTCCTTTACCGGGAGTATACTTGATATCGAAGGTGTAGTCCCCAAGGAACTCCATCCACCTCCTTTGGCGCATGTTCAACTCCCTTTGGTCTAGTAAGTACTTGAGGCTCTTATGGTCGGTAAAGATATCGATCTTCACGCCATATAGATAGTGTCTCCAAAGTTTGAGGGCAAAAACCACGGCCGCTAGCTCCAAATCATGGACCGGGTAATTCCTCTCGTGAACCTTCAGTTGCCGGGAGCCGTAGGCAATTACCTTCCCGAACTGCACTAGGACACAACCCAAACCACTTCCTGAGGCGTCGCTATATATCTCGTAGCCTTCCGTACCCTGTGGCGAGCATAGAATGGGCGCCGTGGTCAGACGGCTCTTTAGCTCTTCAAAAGCTCGTGCGCACTCGGGCGACCAAACGAACTTATGATCCTTCCTAGTCAGTTTTGTGAGAGGAAGTGCGATCCTCGAGAAGTTTTCCACAAAGCGCCTATAATAGCCGGCAAGTCCTAAGAAACTTCGGACTTCCGCTACGTTTTTCAACAAAGGCCACGCTTGGATCGCTTCTATCTTCGACGGATCAACTGCAATTCCTTCGCCACTAACAACATGACCAAGGAATGCCACTGACGGTAGCCAAAACTCGCACTTGGAGAACTTGGCATATAGCTGACTCCTCCTCAAGGTGCTCAGGACTGCGTGCAGATGCCCTACATGCTCCTCTTCCGACTGAGAGTATACCAAAATGTCGTCGATGAAGACGATCACAAATTGATCTAAATACTCTCAGAATGTCCTATTCATCAAGTCCATGAATACCGACGGTGCGTTGGATAGACCGAACGGCATTACCGTGAACTCAAAGTGCCCAAAGCGGGTACTGAACGCTGTCTTTGGAATGTCGCATTCCCTTATTCGCAGTTGATAGTAGCCGGACCTTAGGTCTAGCTTGGAGTAAACCGTCGACCCCATCAGTTGGTCGAATAGATCATCGATTCTAGGAATCGGATATCGGTTTTTCTCGGTCAACTTGTTTAGCTCTCTATAATCGATACATAGACGCAAGCTCCCATCCTTCTTTTTCACAAAGAGGACCGGTGCGCTCCAAGGCGAAGAACTTGGACGTACGTAGCCTTGCTCTAGCAGCTCTTGCAATTGGACCTTCAACTCTGCCAATTCCTTTGGCGCTATTCTGTATGGTGAGCGGGCCACAGGTTTGGCACCTGGCACCAACTCGATACAGAAATCAATCTCCCGATGAGGCGGAGCCCCAGGGAGTTCGTTAGGAAACACGTCGGCGTATTCCGCTACAACTGGGACATCACACAACCTGGGCTTTGGCTCCGAAGCCTCCAACAAGGTGAAGAACAACTCGGCGCCTTTTCTCACCGCCTTAACCACCTGGAGAGCAGACATCAGCGTCTTGCTCGCTCCTCGCATACCGGCGAATGTGGTTTCATCGTCGGTGTTCGTTCCCAGAGTGATCTCCTTTGTATTGCAATCTATGCATGCTCGCTGCTCCGAGAGCCAGTCCATGCCGAAGATCACATCGAATTCAGCTAACGGTAGTAACGACGCTTCCAAGTCGAAATCTTGACTTCCGATCCGCACCTTCACACGGCTCTTCCTATCCGCACTCATTCGAGATCCATTGGGTAGCACTACTTCCAATCTATCCTCTACAAAGGTAGACGGCACTCTGATTCGTACCACGAAGTCCTCAGACAGAAAAGAGTGCGATGCACCCGTATCGAATAGAGCTCTCGCCGGATAGTTGAAAATTAGGACGAAACCTAATTGTACACAAATAACACATAGTCGTACAACAGTGAGAATCATATACATAGCTGTAAAAGCTAACTTCTAATTCGTACCTGTGACGACGTCGGTTTGTCGTATAGCTTCTTGTTGGCCAAGCGAATAGACTCTCGGCTGAGTCGGAATGTGTTGGGAGGCCGAAGACTCTGCCGCTTTGCCCTTTTCCGCAGCCCGAGCATAATCCGCCGCTCGGTTTGCCGCCTTTGGGGGACCACTTCGACACACCGCAGCTTTGTGTCCCACCTTCCCGCAGGTGAAACACGTAATAGGAGTCCGCGCGGTCGTGGCTCCCGAAACATTCGAAGAAGCTGGTTCCGCCTGCTTGAACTTCCGCTTGTTCCTTCTGAAGTCCGGCTTGGACTGAGAGGCCGGCGCATGAAACTCGGGTTTCTTTACAACACTCTTTGCTTGTACCCTCTTCATGTCCAACTCCAAAGATCTGGCGGTTTGCACCATCACTTGGAAGCCAAACGTCATAGGTCCTGCAAGGAGCAGCCTCAACTCGTCCCGAAGCCCTTCATAGAATTTATTCGTCTTCGTCTCCTCATCCTCCACCAATGCCCCCGCATAGCGACTCAGTCTGGTAAACTCATGTAAGTAATCGTCAACGGAGCGATCACCTTGAGTTAACCTCAGGAACTGGTTTTGTAACGCAATGCGTTGGGCAGAGGGGATAAACCGCTGGAGGAACGACTTTGAAAACTCAGCCATTGTTATTTCAGTAATGTCTCTATCGCCGAACTTGTGCAGTTCCTGCTCTTCCCACCACAGCACAGCCTCTCCGTCAAGAAGGAAAGTGGCTAAGGTAACCATCATGGCTTCGTCCGTCGCCGTCGCCCTCAGAGTTCTTCTAACTCTTGACAACCAGTCTTCTGCCTCCGTTGGGGACTCAGATCCCGAGAAGGTAGGAGGATTAAAGCTCAAGAAGTGCTTTAATTGTTGGTCACGCGCTCGCCCCGCAACTACTTGCGCAACTTGACGCTCCACCCTCGGTGCTAACGCCGGTTCCACTGCAGCTACTGGCACAGGGGCATCAACCCTTGGTGCTACCGCAGGTTCCACTGCAGGTTCAATTACCGGGGCTGCATCAGTAGTAGGCGTAGCAGGCTGTGCAAGCCTTTGCGGTTGAGCATTGATCATCGCGAAGACTGCTTCTGCGACCATTCTGATCATCTCAGCCGAAGGAGTGGTCGCTGGCACCTCAGCCGACCCACTACTTTCAGCGGTGTTACGGGGTTGAGACCGCCCCGCAGCACTTCTAGTCACCTATAATCATGCAAGGCACAATTTAGTGACCCTAAACATATCAAACATCAATCATGGAACGCTCAGGTTCCGCAAACAAGTATGTTTTTTCATTCCTAAGTGGACATTCTTATTAGTTTTTGTCGTTTTAGGTGAATGCACAGCCCGTGCGCACCACCCCTTAAAAGGAATTCGTCCCGAATTCGCTAAACTACGGATCGACGCCTTAAGTCCGATACCAAATTGTAACACCCTGCCAGTACAAAAAGTATAACAGCAGGTCCGGCCGGGACCCCACGCCATACAAACCACACTAGCTAGGAGTTAAAAGGTGATAACCAGAAAAGTAACAACTAACGAGAGTACAAAACGTAAGCGGAAGCATTAATTAAACCATTCAAATAGACATGTCCACTATCATAGGAATGAATCCAGAAATAAGAGTTACGGCCTTAGGGCCTTACATCAAATCAATGTACAAAACTCTAAAAAACATACATCGGCACGCAGGCCGGCAATACATGAGAAAACAGGAAAAAGGCTGGCCTTCGAGGGCCAACTCAGCAAAAGGACAGCAAGAGGACCAACGCCCGCTATTTCCCGCTAGGCTCACCTGCACCTGCATAAGAACATTCCACCAAGCGGTGGTAAACAAGGCAACGGTCAGCACAGCTGACCAAATTATAACGACCCCACCCCTTTCCCGGGGTGGCGGAGATTCTACCCTGCAAGTAAGCCATACTAGCACAAGCACTAATCTAAAGAGAGTGCAACTACACAAGGTGAGGTTTCAAGCACAATCAATCTTCTAGGTTGAGCATCACAAGAAGGGAACCTAGGTATGCACATGATGTTGGTTGGGTTCACCCGAAGGTTTCCCACAACCGCCTAAGCAAACCGCATGAGGCTAAACATAACATCAAATTCACAACACTCCACCCTAAGGGTCACAACCTTAGGTGGGAAAACAAGAGCTTTTGGTCGGTCTAGGTATGACACCTTCCACGACCTCTCCCATGATCACACGGCTTTCATGAGGAAGGGACCTCTCACCGATCTGCATGGAAACGGGTTCGGTTCAGCTTTGCCCGTGCTCTAATCGTCGTGATCTATCGCACGACGCGGGTACGGCTTCACCTCGGCCCGTAAGGGTTTAGCACTTTCAAGTGCTACACAAAAATATACGCTACGCACCTAACCCCTTCACAAGGATCTAGGCTTCGCGAATTCTCAACAAGGGAGGTACATACGCTCCGCATCAATAACGTGGTGAAGGTTTGCCTTCATCCAAAACTCAAGGCATGGGGCTTTCGTAGGGATCTCCACAAGACGCCTACACTTAACTCCCGCAATACTATAGGTGAGTTCACGGAGTCATTCTCCGGCACGCATTCTAGGTCTAACCTAAATGCAACGTCGCAAATCAAGCATCACCGATTCGGGCTCACGGCCACGAATAGGCTTCACACAAAATGCCTAAATCCGCACGACTACCGGATTTTCTACATGCAATATGCCGGGGACGGACACAATCTACCCGGAGTCCCGAAGGACTTGAGGAAATCCTACACTTCACCCATTTGGTGAAAGAGATACCTCATGCAAGCAAAGAAAGAGGAATAAATGGACAAATACAAGTCCAAAGTTCGGGAGGAAGAATCGTTACCCTAGGCGCTTTCTTTTTCGCCATGGATCCGAGATTCTATACGGAGAGAAACGACCGCACCGGGCTGCACTCTCCAAATCTGGAAACGGCTCGCGAAACGGAGCTCCGGAGCTCCGTCAATGGCGGGATCTTCCTTCTTCTTCCTTGCCTCCTTCTTCTTCCTCTAGCCTAGGAGAGAGAAACACCTCAAAAATAATGAGGACTAATCTCCTCTCATAAGCCCTAAAAGCCTCCAGCATCTAATCCTAGCCATCGGATCAGATCTCAAAAGATTTGGACGGCCCGATCTTCTTCTCCGCTCAAAATCGCGGAACAGAATAAACAGGGCGCACGATCACAGGCGCACGGTCAGTGGTCGTGCGCGACGAGGGCAATGGTCGTGCGCACTATCCGGGACAGAACTCTGAATTCTTGCGAATAAGCGCACGATCGCTGGCGCACGATCACTGGTCGTGCGCGAAGAGGGAAATGGTCGTGCGCACTGTCCGAGACAGAACTCGATTCTCTTCTGAATTAACGCACGATCGCTGGCACACGATCACTGGTCGTGCGCGATGAGGCCACTGATCGTGCGCTAAGAGCAGACAGGGAAAATTCTAGCCTGCTTCACGTGCCGCACTACCACTCCGCCTACTTCGCGGAACTACCAGATTTGGGGTGTTACAGCTTCTGCCCAGAAATATTCCGGAAGAGAAGAGTCATTCAACATTGTCCTTCTTGCCTCTGTGAGTGTATTGTTCTTTCTCTTGGCAACTCCATTTTGCTGTGGAGTACGAGGAGAGGAAAACTCATGAAAGATACCAAGGCTTTCACAGAATTCTGTCATAGCCCAAGATTTGAATTCTGTTTCGTGGTCACATTTGATTTTGACTACGGAGTAGTTTAATTACTTATGTATTTGCCTGACAAAGTTAATGAAAGATTCAAAAGTATCTAACTTGTGTTTCAGAAAGAATACCCAAGAAAAATGTGAGTAGTCATCAACAATCACCAAGGTATAAGCCCTACCTTCTAAACTCCTAACTGGCATAGGACCAAATAGATCCATTTTGAGCAGATATAAGCATCTGGTAGAATCTTTGCCAATTATGCTTTTAAAGTTAGCCCGAGTATGCTTACACATTTGGCATGCATGACAAGGTCTCTCTTTAATGCACTTAACGTCAGGTGCGCCACGTACTAAGTTGTGAGAAAATAGCATATTTATAGTTTTGAATTTAATATGTTTTAATCTCTTGTGCCATTGATCACAAAGAGACGCACTGTATTTTGCCAAAAAGCATACTGGTGTATGATGAGTCCCAAATATATACACATTTATGGACTCATCTGGGCCGATTTTCTAGTCTATGCACTGCACTTTAGCCCTGTTTTAGCTCATATTTGTTATTCCATGCTATGTGCACTTCTAGGCCCATTTTGGTGTAATTTCTTGTTTATCTTCATTATTAGTTTTCATGCATGGTTAAGTGTCACTTTCAGTGGTTTGATTAGTGTTGTATGCTGGAGCAGGAGTCGTGCTGGTGTTCCCGGTACAAATCTGTACAGGAACACTGCGCACGATCACTGGTTCTATTGCGCATGACCACTGGTCGTGCGCCACTGGTCGTGCGAACATTGTATTTTATAATTTTCTTCCCTTGCAGACTCCGTCCAGGCAGGCGCACGATCATAGGATGATAGTGCGCACAACCACTGGTCGTGCGCCAACGATCGTGCGCAATGTTTATTCCAGCGCCTATAAATTGCCTTGCTCGCGATTTAGGTCAGGACGCCCGCATTTCTTCCGCCCGAGACCGCCGTTTTCTCACTCCAGAGCTCCGACTTCGCCCCTCCATCGCCGCCCACCATCTGGAGGTGCTCCGGGCTTGTTCCTCACGCCAACCTTGAGCCGGAGTTTCCTCTCGGCCTCCTCCTTCATACTAAAGCTTAAAGAGGAGATCTAGCCGCCATCTCCATCAAGCAAGAGGAAGTTAGCAACCTCTACCGGATCGTGACACGAAGAAGACGGGCTCATTGGAGAGTAATGACAGCTCTCTCTACCCCGGACGTAGTTGCGGACCGAGCTAGGACGCGGATTGACAACCCGGTGCTTCCTACCGTGAATCCACAACGAGCCTTCGGATTCGGTCAATTTATTGCCTTATTCTTCTCTTATTGATGTATATGTAGTTAGAGCCATTATTATGATGAAGTTGCACTCAAACTTGTTTGTATTTTTATATATTTCATGTCTATGTGAAATGCATGTTGTTTGAGTTGCTTTAGGTGCGCCACCATTCCATCCTCCATCCCGCCGTCACGTTCGGTGCCGCACTAGCAATTGCTAGTGTCGTGCTTGTCGAAGAGGTGCTTCGACCCTCATTCCGTTAGCCTACTCGTCCATCCGCCTATCGAAGCGTGGCATCGCGGCCCGTGTATTCCATCCCGCCTAACGAAGCAGCGCGCTCAAGGCCTGCATAGTTCGATCTGTTTGCCTACTCGTCCATCCGCCCTTACGAAGTAGCGCGTTCAAGGCCTACGTAGTCTTCCATCCCGCCGAGCGAAGCTTTGCATAGCGGCATTGCATAGGAGTAGTTATAGTATTTTATCTTTATTGTTCACAATCCAAAACCCCCGTTTCCGCATCCATCCGACTATAGGACTTCGATCTCAAGTCCTTCCTCAATAGTCAACTCCACCTTACTGTGTTCCTTTGAGATTCGATACTCGGGGATTACTCCTCGTTTTATATTACTTGAACGATCGGTACACTGCCGTTTCGTGTCGCAGTCGAGCTACCGCCTATAGCGGTGTGTGAGATTCGCGCCATCAAGTTTTTGGCGCCGTTGCCGGGGAGCACAGTCGTGTGAGTTTTCTAGAGAGGGAGAACTTGAGAGAGAAGCCCTTCCATTTGTAAATTGCATTTCTTTGTTTTATTTCTTTTTATTCCATTTTCCTGTTTTAATTAGATTGCTTTAGTAATTTTTGTTAGGTGTAGTATTTTGCACAATAGCATTTTTATTTTGAATCGTATTATCTTCACACTATGTGGGCACATCTTAATTTCCGTTGTCATTGGTGTGGAGCTACCTTCCACTCTAGTGATGAATGCCCTACGGAGAATAGTAGGCATAATTCTTATAGCCCAGCATATGGAGCACCGACTTCGTCTGATACTCCATATGGTGCGCGTAAGTCTTATGGCTACTCTGCTGAGCCTTTACCGTCATACTTCTTTTCGGCTTCAGCCCCCGCTGTGCCAAAGAAGCCCGCAAGGCAGTGCCGGTTTTGTCGGAGCACTGATCATGTCTTGAAGGACTGTGCCGAGTATCTTCGCCAATTGGATGAGGATGACGAGCCGGATATCCGGATCGTCCAAACTCCTAACTCTGGCAGCACACCTTCAACATCCGGTTATGTGTCTTTGTCACCTTCACATCTTGAAGGGAATGGCATGGATACGGTCACCGGATGTGCGGCTGATCTATGCACCAACATTGCTGAGCCTATTCTCCATGTGCATCCACCACCTCTAGTGGATTCGATTCTGTGTGAGGAATCAGTGCTCGACTTTTATCCGAGCATTATTCTCCCCCCTGTTGTGCATACTACATTCGTCTCTGACGACATTGTCGATGATGTGTCACAAGAGGAGGTGGTTGATCTTAGTATTGTGCCTACTCCTATGGAGGAGGACAACCTTCTAGGTGAAGAGGAGTTTTCCTCAGCACCGGTGGAGGAAGTCCAAATCTTAGGCATGGCCACTGTTGATCCCGCCGAACCTTGTAGCATTGATGACAATGCAAACATTATTTTACTTACCCAACCTGATGGGAGTGAGACCGGGATCACTCCCCCGATTGATGTTTATTTATGTTCTTCGTCTTCTTTATTTCTTGATCCCCTTCCTTCATCTGAGTCTGTGCAGGTTGAATCTTCACAGGTACTTCAGGAGTACTTGGAGCTTTTTGCTCAAGTCAATGATGAGAGCATCCTCTCATGTGAGGAGGTTTATTCCCCCTCCGTAGAGGAAGCTCCACTCATTGCCTTCGCCTCCCGCTGCCTCCCTGTGGACGATACCTTGCTGGGCAAGGATAGTTTTGGTGAGATGAGTGAGGACCAGGCCTCCTCCTCTTCTTACTTTCTTTTCCCTCTACCTGTGATGGGCAGGTTTTATTTATATTCGGGTAGAGGCGTGACTGTTCTTTCTCCGTATAGGTACCCGCTACCGACACGGATATTGGGCCAGTTACCTGTCCACTTCTCCTTCCATACTCCCATTAGCTAGATATTATAAAGTTTTGAATAAGTCATGCTGGGATGACAATAACCCCAGTAGTTATCTTAATTTTTCCAGCATTTTCATGTCTTTTCTAATTTTATTTAGTTAATTGCACTTTATTTCAGCGTTTCTATTTTCTTTTGTTTCTGCGGAGCTGACCCCTGCAGGTATCTTTTCTGGATGGCGGATGCTGCGACTCATTTTAGCTTACACGCCAATCTTCTGGTGTGCTCATTTCTGAGCACTGGGTACTCTCTTTCCCTAGCCTTTTCTGATTTTCATGTCATATATTTTGTGGATTGTTTAGTTTAAGTCTGGGAGAGAGCAGTTTTTGTGCCCACTCACGTGCACTCTTGCATAGCATGCTAGAAGTACTTTTATTGTAGCTTATTGGAAATTGTTGTTCATTTTCATTGCACACCACAACACCCACTTGAGCGCGTACTCATCTGTTTGCTCGCTCTGTTGTGAATTTAATTCTTCTGCTTATGTGGGAAAGTAAAGGTGATGGCTTAGGACTATGTAGCAGAGTAAAATGTTGACTCCAGTAGTGCTCCTAGTCGAGTGCTCGGTTGCATAGAAATTTGTGTAGATTAGACTTCTCTTTATACTTATGGTTTTATATTTTTTTCTATTAGTGTAAATGTTGTTTACTCTACTCAAATGGTGAATCCGGTGGAATCAAACGGTAGCATAGGGATGTGTGTAAACGATCGCTAGACTCGTATTGCTTGAGTCGGGAGAAAGGAGAATCTTTCTCGGTGGCTAGAACTTGCCCCAAGCGATTCTTGAAGCATTAGCATAGGATAGTTCTAGTGCGTGAGAATGACGTAGGCCATTATTTTGGCCCGGTTGAACTTTTTATTTCATGCCTATCGTTTACCTTTGCTAGCCCCTTTGTGCCTACCCTTTTCTTGATTCAGCTCCACATATATCTCACCAAAGCCTAAAAGCCTAACCTAGTCGCACACCCAAATCTGAGCTTTAGTTGTAGTTTTATTTACATTGTGGGGGGCGTTGATTGTGGTGTTTATTATGTGAATTTGTGGATATGCTCATTTGAAAATTTTGCTGAAAGAAAAAAAGACAAGAAAAAGAAGATAGAAAGAAAAAAAATGAAAAAGGAAAAGAGAAAAAAAAGAAAAGAAAAATGAGTTTTATTAAAAAATCATGTAGAAAAATTATGTTTTGGGAGTAGGCGGTGCACACACCTATGTTGCAAAAGTCCAAGTCTGGTGTGTGGTGCACTTGCATTCGATTTTGGTGCGCGGGTAGTTATATTAAAGCTCATTTGGGCTGCGTGTTATAAGCCCTCTTGTTTATCATTGTTTACCTCACCGTAACCCAAGCATCAATTAAAACCTAAAAGTCCTACCGACTCACGCTATGGACCAATCTAGTGTCGTGGAGAGAATGTGACCGGGTGAGCCTATGGTCGCCGACACCGATGGATTTCGGTGGAGTTTGTCCGGCACCCCAATCTTGAGCAATGCTCATCTCAACGCTTGGTTTACTTTCTCCGTATGCATGACCGGATGATTCACCGTAGTTCACCATTTTGAGTGGTTGTAATATGCTTTTACTCTTTTAGAAATATATAAACTGCTTGTGTATAATGAGAAATCTTCTCTACTATTTTTCTTATGCACGTGAGCATGCGACTTCGCATGGTACTCTGTATTGTAATTTTAAGCCATCTACTTTTCTTTCCCCGTTCGCTTAGAATTTGTTTGCCCGGGACGCGCAAACAGGTAAGTCTGGGGGTGTGATGAGTCCCAAATATATACACATTTATGGACTCATCTGGGCCGATTTTCTAGTGTATGCACTGCACTTTAGCCCTGTTTTAGCTCATATTTGTTATTACATGCTATGTGCACTTCTAGGCCCATTTTGGTGTAATTTCTTGTTTATCTTCATTATTAGTTTTCATGCATGGTTAAGTGTCACTTTCAGTGGTTTGATTAGTGTTGTATGCTGGATCAGGAGTCGTGCAGGTGTTCCCGGTACAAATCTGTACAGGAACACTGCGCACGATCACTGGTTCTATTGCGCACGACCACTGGTCGTGCGCCACTGGTCGTGCGAACATTGTATTTTATAATTTTCTTCCCTTGCAGGCTCCGTCCAGGCAGGCGCATGATCATAGGATGATAGTGCGCACGACCACTGGTCGTGCGCCAACGATCGTGCGCACTGTTTATTCCAGCGCCTATAAATTGCCCTGCTCGTGATTTAGGTCGGGACGCCCGCATTTCTTCCGCCCGAGACCGCCGTTTTCTCGCTCCAGAGCTCCGACTTCACCCCTCCATCGCCGCCCACCATCTGGAGGTGCTCCGGGCTTGTTCCTCACGCCAACCTTGAGCCGGAGTTTCCTCTCGGCCTCCTCCTTCATCCTAATGCTTAAAGAGGAGATCTAGCCGCCATCTCCATCAAGCAAGAGGAAGTTAGCAACCTCTACCAGATCGTGACACGAAGAAGACGGGCTCATTGGTGAGTAGTGACAGCTCTCTCTACCTCGGACGTAGTTGCGGACCGAGCTAGGACGCAGATTGACAACCCGGTGCTTCCTACCGTGAATCCACAACGAGCCTTCGGATTCGGTCGATTTCTTGCCTTATTCTTCTCTTATTGATGTATATGTAGTTAGAGCCATTATTATGATGAAGTTGCACTCAAACTTGTTTGTATTTTTATATATTTCATGTCTATGTGAAATGCTTGTTGTTTGAGTTGCTTTAGGTGCGCCACCATTCCATCCTCCATCCCGCCGTCACATTCGGTGCAGCACTAGCAATTGCTAGTGGCGTGCTTGTCGAAGAGGTGCTTGCGACCCTCATTCCGTTAGCCTACTCGTCCATCCGCCTATCGAAGCGTGACATCACGGCCCTTGTATTCCATCCCGCCTAACGAAGCAGCGCGCTCAAGGCCTGCATAGTTCGATCCGTTTGCCTACTCGTCCATCCGCCCTTACGAAGTAGCGCGTTCAAGGCCTATGTAGTCTTCCATCCCGCCGAGCGAAGCTTTGCATAGCGGCATTGCATAGGAGTAGTTATAGTATTTTCTCTTTATTGTTCACAATCCAAAACCCCCGTTTCCGCATCCATCCGACTATAGGACTTCGATCTCAAGTCCTTCCTCAATAGTCAACTCCACCTTACTGTGTTCCTTTGAGATTCGATACTCGGGGATTACTCCTCGTTTTATATTACTCGAACGATCGGTACACTGCCGTTTCGTGTCACAGTCGAGCTACCGCCTATAGCGGTGTGTGAGATTTGCGCCATCAGTGTAGAGGAATCTAAACAGAGAAAATTTAAGCAGAAAATATTCCTACTCCTAGTGCCTGTTAAAATAGTATCTGATGTATCAGACAACTTTATCAAGCACTTATCCTTGTAGAACTCAATCATATAGCCTTTGTCACAAAGTTGATATGATAATGAGATTATTTTGTAATCCCTTAACATAAGCTACATTTGTGAAAGAGACTATAACGTTGGTAATCATACTGTAGCCTTTTGTGATCCCCCGATCATATCCACCAAAGATTAACTTTGGACCATCCTTGACTGGGGTGAAGTTCTGCAATAGGCTTCTTATTCCGGCATGTGCCACGCACATCCACTGTCCAAATACCATATATGTGTGTTGTTGGCCTTTGGACATACCTGCAATCAGTAATCAATTGCCCTTAGGAACCTAAAAGGATTTGGGTCCTTAGATTTTTGTTAGACAACTTCCAATTGGAATGTTAGCATTGAGAGTGGTCGGCCTTGCATTGTTAACAAGTGGAATTCTAGCATTCCTTGGATTAAACCAGCAATCCATGAAAAAATGACCAACTTTGCCACAGCACCAACAGTCAAACCTGTTGTACCTTCTCTTGCCCTCCAGCTTGACTTTTTGAACAGGTGGTCTAGCATGGTCTACCGACTTGGAGGTAGAAGCCTCATGATTGCAGCAAACACAGGGCTCCTTCTCAAGTGGTTTTGTCGCAACAGCTTTAACCTTTGATGCTTTCTTTGCAGACGATCCATGCACGAATGAACCACTGTCCTTCAGGACTATCTATTCGTAAGGTGCTTTGAAAGCATTCATTCTGAAGCTTCTGGGATGGCTCCATCCTTGGTTCCCCTTACTTGACTCAACGTTAGTTGGTCTCGTGAGGTGGCCATACGATGTTTCAAAGTCATATGTGTTTGTAGGAAACACCACCTTCTTGAAGGAAGGTTGACTCTGATCAGCCTTGCCTTTGCCCTTAATGGCTCTTTTCTTAGCCGCCTTACTTTTCTCAGTCTGATGACGGACACCACTACCCTTCGCAAGAGCAGAAAAGCCATCAATGAGAGGAAGGATGGTCTTTGGTTTAAAGAAGTTTTCCACTAGCTTTCTATCTACCGCTAGCTTTCCTTCCAGCTCAGTTATGGACTTCTCCTGTTGCTTTATTAGTTCAACCGAGCTTAGGAGTTCGTCCTTCAAGACTAGGACTTCATCTCTGAAGGGGGTAATTTTTCAATTTCTTCTCTCAAATCTGATTCCATAATCTTGAGAGAATCAATCTCCTTTGTCTGAGATTTGACTACCTTTCAGCACTTTTCAAATCCCTTCAATAAGGCTTTGTACTGAACTAATATTGTAGAGTCTTCCTCCGAGGAGTAGCCTTCATCCGCAATGGAATCCGTCTCAGATTCAGAAAGAAGAGTATGAGAATTTACCTTCCCCTCATATGGGGTGTCGTAGTTTTCCTCATCGGTCTGAGCCATTAGACCAAAGTAGGCTTCTTCATCTGAGCTTGACTCGTCAGAGTCGCTGTCGCTCAGAGTTTTTGACTTTTTAGCCAAAAAGCTCTTTCCTCCTTACTTTTGAAGGATTTCTTATCTTCTTTTCTCGAGCTATCCTTCTTCTTGTACGGGCATTTCGTAATTACATGTCCTGGCTTGTTACAACAATAGCAGATGATATCAGTCGAAGAATGTTTGTTCGGTTTAGATTTCTACCTGTCGTTGTTGTAACTCTTCTTGTGATGTTCACCATCACGTCTCGATCTTCTGTGATCTGATGAGGAGGATTGACCTCTCCTCTGCTTTCTCTTGTTCAGCAATCTCTTGAGTTTCTTGGAGAGTAGGGAGAACTCTCCGTCGGACATATCTGAGCTTGAGGAGCAAGCCACAGACTCATCATCTTCCACTAGCGACTGTGTCCTTATCGATACCATGACCTTGCCTTTCTTTGACCCTTCGGCCTTCAGAGCTACGAACTTCTACTTTCCAGAAGTCATATTGCCTTCTTCCTCAGCTTTCTGGATGCTGAGCTACAACTAATGGGAGAGAAGCTTCCCAACAAGAATTTGTGGCTCCATAGTAGCCAGCATCGCGAATTCTCTGATGATAATGGCCTTGGTATCCCATTCTTTCGTTAGGGATCTCAAAAACTTGTCATTTGAATCACCGACGGTGAATTCCCGATCATAGTTCCTAAGACCGTTGACGATCTTGAAGAACTTCTCATACGTGTCGAAAATAGAGTCCCTTGGATCCTGCTTGAATGCTTCATATTGTTGATTGAGCAGAGATCTTCGATCATCCCTTACTTCTTCCGTACCTTCCATCAAGACGACAAGGGAGTCCCATATCTCTTTAGCAGATTTGCAATGGAAGAGATTATGCAGCATAGAGTCATCCACATCACTGGAAATTATATTCTTCGCCTTCTTGTCCAAAGCGATAAGACCGATCTCGTCTTTAGTCAAATCAAGCATCTTCTTGGAAACTTGGACAACAAGGTTGATGGTAGATGTTGTCATATGAACATGAGGACCTTCTTCAACAAACTTACAGATCCTTGGGTCGGCCTGCTTCCATGTAGAACTTAACTCTTTTCTTCCACACGGGGAAGTTCTCCTTTGTGCAGACAGGCAGCTTCATGGAAGAATCCTTGTTTTTATCCATTCCAGTCATAGTGTCTTTGAACAACTAGATGGAGGATTTTATTCAAGGTGTTAACCTCTTAACGAACAACCTGCCTCTGATACCAATTGAAAGTATCTAGTTGCTACCTAAATCACTTAGAGGGGGTGAATAAGTGAGTTCTATGGCTTTTTAAGCGGAAATAAAATCTATAAATAAAAGCACACAGAAAACAAAGAGCACTCACAAGCACAATAGTGGTTCCCCAGTATGGGTACTCCACTTTTCCGCCTCACCTATCAAGCATGCCCGGCTATACTAGGCTACTTTATTAATCTCATATTAAGGATAATCTTACAACTCGGAGTAAAACTCCTACAAACTCGGAGAACACCTTCTCTTACGAACTTGGAGAACAAAACTCTCCTACAAATTCTATCCTCTAAAATAGGATCTACAAAGACTCGGAAGATAAAACTTCCTACAATAAAGAGTTAAAGATATTACAAGAACATTGGATTGAAAATCCAAACTCTAAGAATCTTAGGGAGATTCTACTTCTTCAGATCTGAAATAATAGGTCTTCTTCTTCCTTGAAATAGATGAAATCCTGAACTTAAAATAGGGAGAAGAAATCCTTTGTCTTGAAAACTTTGTTCAGAAACATATCGACCCAACAAGATCTAGAGTAACCTTGAATCAATCTATGCACTAGGATCTTGGTGAATCGAGACTTGCAGAAGAATCGAACACAGTACTTGTCTGTGGCTAGAGATCGTCTTTTGCGAGAACGAGAATGAGAGAGATGCTGACAGAAATTACAAAGTATTTCTTTCAAATTGCATGATTAGGGTTTAGAGAAAACATCCTTTAAGTATTTATTGACTTCCTTCAAACGGCTATAAACTTTACTTAAGGAGAAAGGTCCACGTGTATTGTACCTGGCCGCAAAACCTTAAAAGGAAAAACGCGTCTAAACAGAAGAAAACATGCTTTGTTTGGGTTAGTTGAGTGGACTCGTCGAATACAGAATTACTCGACGAATTGAAGATTTACTCGACAAAATAGACTTGGAATAAATGCATGAGACGGGAAAAAGATAAACTAAGTTCACTAGAGGATTTCACGAGATCACTCGATGAATTCGTCGAGTGTTCACGAGAAATCGACTGGACCACTCGACGAGTTCGTCGAGTGATCTCGTGTGAACTAACTTTCACTCGACGAAAATTACTTAAAAGAATTTTCTGATACTTCTTAAGTACAATTGACGAATAGCCAGTCTTTCAAGAGTTTTCTCGACGAATTGACTTGGATTCTTCGAGACCACTCGACGAAAAAGACTTAGGCTAATTTTCTTCCACTTCTGATTTCAGCACCTGCTTCACCTTGACTTCTCCCAAGTGTTTGAATATGAAGTACATCCCAATAGAGAGATTTCACATGAATCAACACCTTGGTCTATACAATGATGGATTACATTGCATATGCTTATGTTTATGACTCATTGAAACCTAACATTGGTTTGTACTTGACAATTAGAGTCCTGCAAGCACACAACTAAGAAACTACATCAAATACATAATCAATTCTTCTTAGTTCAAGGGACGCATCTTCAAATCAAGGTTATTGTGGTTGTAATACTCAACAATCTCCCCCTATTTGAAGAAGTAAGAACCTTGTCTACTAAGGTGAATTGCACAGAAAAAGAAAATATAGATGTAAACACATCATTACATAAAGAAGTAAGCATATAAATAGGAATATCAAAGCATCAAAATATATATAATTGTTTTCCAAATTTCAAACAAGTCCCCTATTTGACGGCAAAGATTTCTTGTTTGGTTCTTTAGCCACCTTAGTGGTACAATATGTTTTTCTTTTTTAGAATTTTGTATATATATATATATATATCTTTGCAATATTAAAAGAGAAAAGTTATCTTTGGTGAAACATTCAAAATTGTCAAATATAACCATATTGTTTTCATCTAATGACTTAACATACATTATAATTTATGTAAAACAAATAAAATACAATGCCCAATTAGGTAATTACACTCTATTCTCAAATTAAAAGTAATTATGAAAATCCAAAAAATTGAAAAAAGTTTTTAGTAGAGCTTTTATACCTACTATGGTAGGCTATTATTAGGCATGTCAAATTTATTAAATTGATTTGAGAAGTAACAATTAAAACTTATTAATTTAATTTATAAAAGTAACGATAAAAATTAATAACATATGATTAAGGATTATGGTCTTTTTAACAACAACTGAAAAATGGTTTATAATTATTTTTCGCATTAATTAATTAATAATGTGTTTAGTTTAAAGTACATTAATTAATTGATAAGGGTTGAGCCTCGAGCCTATCGTGGTTGGTCCTGGGAAGACAGACAGAGGAGTGCGCGAGGAGGACCTGCGTCGGAGAGGGAAATGATTTTCTGCTTTAAAGAGTGAGAGAGAGAGAGAGAGAGAGAGAGAGAGAGAGAGAGAGAGAGAGAGAGAGAGAGAGAGAGAGAGGTAAAGTGTTGAGAACTTTGCCCTCAATGTTCCTGATTTGAAGAAGTCTTCAAGTCAAAGATAAACACACTTTGTATTTGATGCTCTATTCTAGTATTGATGTGATAGGTATAACAAAAGTGCACGGCTAATGTAGGGTTAGGCTTATGGTCACTCAAATAGTGATTTGCCTATGTAATCCCCCATGGTTCAAAACACACGTTGACTTATGCCCTAACATTATATTAGATTTTTCATTATCAAGGAAAATTCATTGGAATAATGTCTACAAATGAAGCTGCAAAGATAGTCAATAGGTTGGATTAAGTCTAAAATTGGCTAAGGCAAATATCGGCTAGATAATCTATACGACAAGGATTCTATGTCGTATAGACCACTGTTGTATCAGCAAGACGATCTCGACGACAAAATTATATGTCGGCTAGATCATAGCTACATCAGCCAGATATGATCTATATCTTAACATTGGCTAAGTCCAATGTCGTCTAGAAGAGCTGTCGTCTAGAAGAGTTGTGTCATCTAGAAAGCCTATATCGTCTAAAAGGCCTATGTCGTCCAGAATGCCTGTATTGTCCAGAAGGCCTGTATCATCCAGAAGACTTATATCATCCAGAAGGTCTGTATCGTCTAGAAGAGTATCTCGTCCAGAAGATTTCTATATATGCAAGGCGCGGGAAGAAAATCGGGAAGTATGCCTTAGATTCAATTTTAATTTGAAATCCACCATCTAATGCGCCAATTAGGGGATTTCTTCTAGAAGGTCTTACTTAAATAAATCTTTCTTGATTCCTAGTCGTTGGCAGATGTTTCTATAAATAGGCCTTTAGGTCTCACAATTCAGATATTATTATTATAATTCTGACATTTTATCTTAAGCTTTTGTGAATCATCTGCTACCTGAACGAGAACGCAAATTCATTGGAGGGAGCAACAAAATTTCTAATGGAAGAACCCTAAGGTGCTTCTACTATTCGTTCTTCAGTATTCTTGCAAGAACTTCATAGCCTTTACAATCATGATCTGACTCATCGTATTGCTTAATTATTACTCAGCAATTCAACTTCTCCCTGAATATTATCTATCTGGGTAAGAAGTTCATATTCTGCAAGAAAGTTTATTTGATGAAGATCAAATTCTTCAAGAAAATTATTTTTGAGATCTGACCAAGGAAGAAGAAGCCTCTTTGTTGTGCTTCTACAGAAGACTAAAGTTTATTCACTTATTCATCTTTTAAGTCTAAGTTGTATTGCAAACAATGAAATTATAAACCGTGCTGTAGGATCTTTTGAGATCTGAGTTGTAGGGCTTTGGTGTAAGCCTGAGTTGTAGGGATCTTAGAGCGTGAGCTGTAGGATCCTTTGGATCTGAGTGGTAGGATTCTTGTGAGAATCTAAGTTTGCTGTAGGATTCCTTTGGGAATCTAAGTGTAGGATCTTGGAAAATATCTGAATGTAGATCTCTTGATGTATAGATTGAGGTAGTACCTTGATGTTCTGAGTGTAAGTCTTGGAGAAGAAGACTGAGATTTGGAGGAGTTCTCCTTGTTTAGCACATGGTTATATAGGTGGTGTGGAGAGATGACTACCCCAGACATTCTTGGGACCACTATAAATCATTATGTGTTTTATGTGCTTACATTTATTATCTTATTGAAACTAGAAAAAGAATCAAAAAGCACCCATCACACTATTCGCCCCACTTTAGGTGTGATCAAGGTGACCCAAAGTAAAATAACATAAAGGGAGTGAAGGAATTCCTTGTACCCTTGCAGGAATCGCGAAGCGCGGGAGCAGTGAGATGAAGTAGGGCGAGTCAATGGCGTGAGAAGAAGCAGATACTAACGGCGGCCCCTTTGCTCTTTAAGCGATGTCGTAAAAAGAGGGAGAGGGAACGCCGAACGCACCAGGTGAGTCAAAGAAGTCAGGGTTGCTGAGGAAGGTGGAGTCGAGGTTGCTGTGGGAGCTGGAATCGAGCAGAGATCTAGGTTTAGGAGCCACACTCACCAGTTTGAGCTTGAAGAAAAGCAAACCGCGTTGGCGTCTTGACGAGGGAGATCGCGAACTGCGAGCGGGAGATTGAGTATGTGCTAGAAGAGCCCGCATATAAGCCAGCCAACGTGAGTTTGTGCGGGAGTTCTGCCGCTAAATACTTCAAGAATCGGAAATAAGGGATTCAACCGAACCGAAATTCAATGGATGAGTGATATTAGATAGCCAAGATTAACTCTAGAGCTTCCAAAGAATAAGTGTGTGAATGGAAAACCGAAATCTATCGAATCGCACCGAACTGATCCAACCGAACCGAAATTCAAACTGAAACGATCGGTTCGGCTTCGGTTTAGGTGGGCTGAAAACCGAGCCAAATCGGTTCGGATTCGGTTTTTAGGCTCGACAACTGTAAAAACCGAACCGGCAGTAGTATTCGGCACTACAAGATATAGTCTCTACGATGACGTTTTTTTTGCGACGTTTTTGAAAGTGTCGCTGTTAATTTTATATTTAGCGACGATTTTTTTCATAAACGTCGTTAATGCAAAAATATAGCATTTGCTACGTTTTTTAGGGAAAATGTCACCATACGTGTTTAGCTCTTGTGACGATTATTTTTAAAATGTCACTAAAGTAATGTTTTATTGTGACGTTTTTGAAAACGTCGTCGTTCGTTTACTATTAGTGACATTTTTTTCAAAACATCGCTAATATAAAAATTTAGCATTAGTCATGCTTTGCATGAAAACACGTTAGCATACACGTTTATCTTTCGTGACGATTTTTTTTAAAACGTCATCAAAACATATGATTTTCTGTCAAAATTTGTTATCGAACATTTCAGAAGATCTTTTGTTAAAGGGATATAAGTGATATAGTTATCATTTATCAAATGATTGAACATGAATCATGTCATGTACTTAGTTAGGATGATGCATGAAATACATGAAGTACGTATACGACGCACATTATGCATGTTTAAGTTGATGATATATATCAGCTTTATCTATATGCACACACATCCACTCATAACCATACACTTGGTTATGTGCGTACTCCAATGTTATGGGTAGTTTGTGTGCACACATGCACCCATTATCATGCGCTTGGGGCTATGCGCACGTACCCCATGATGCGCACATAACTATATGAATGCACACACCCATGCATGAATGTACGATGGGGTATTTCGCTATGCGCTATAACCATATGCTTGGCTATGCACACCCCCATGATGGGGTATTTAATTGCTATGAGCACCACCCATAACGTACTACGCTTGGCTATGCACACGTACCGTACCCTCATGATGGGGGTGCATGCATGTTTTGCTATGCGCATACCTATAATCATACGCTTGGCTATGCGCATCGCCATGATAGGGTATTTTGCTATGCGCATACCCATCACCATACACCTGACTATCCGCACTCCCATGGTCGGGAGACGGTTGCAGCAGACGGTGAGCGCGGCGTCATCAAAACATACGATTTTCTGTACGTTAAAGTTCTAATATATAATGATATTTTTTATGGTAGTGAAGTTATATTGATGATAGCGACGATCTCGATCGTAAGCTTGATACAAGTAATTAAATATATATAATATGAATGTGTTCACTGTGGATATTATATATGTCTCCACAAACGTACATAACTGTTATGGTCAACATACATACGTACATCATGTAGCCATGTATTCTTTGGCCTGTAGCTCAATGATCTTGTCAAATGTTACTAGTTATGAAATACCCTGCAATATATCATACCAAGATATTTCTTTCTGTATGGAGAATATGTTTACATTGATCGATGAGACGTTAGGTGAATGTTCCAATATTGTAAGTATCATGAGTTGCGTAACGATGAAAATGACTGCATCGATCAATGACGAGTCAATTAAACAAATTCTAAGATGACAGATTATAACCTCATATCAAATGCTCCTATGTATATGAATTTTGCGTTTACCTTCAAAAATAACAACTTTTTTTGTTGGTGCAAAAATAACAATGAATTATTTTGTTACAAAATACATGTTTTTAAATAAAAATGAAATAAACATTTCCAAAAGTTTCATGTAATATTTAATATAAAATTATTTATGGAGGGAAAATTTTGTTTCCCTCCAAAACTTTCATTGCCACTTTTAGAATTTTTTTTTAATTTTTTATTTCCTCCGTCTAACCGGCGATCCACTTCCTCCCCTAACCCGTAAATTAGCCCTAGCTTTTTCATTTCCTCCCCTAACCCATCAACTCCCGCCCCACGCGCGCCACTCCCGCGATCCATTTCCTCCCCTACATCGGCGATCCATTTCCTCCCCTACATCGGCGATCCATTTCCTCCCCTAACCCGTAATCAACTCCCGCCCCACGTGCGCCACTCCCGCGATCCATTTCCTCCCCTACACCGGACAGAAATTTGTCCAAATTTCATATAGAAAGCTGGGCAGAAATCTGTCCAGAGAGAAATTTGGACAGAAATCTGTCCAAATTTTGTATAGAAAGCTGGGAAGAAATCTGTCCAGATTTCTAATAGAAGTGATAGTCTCTCCTTAGGTAAGAGCCTGCTGTTATTTACATTGTGCTTCATTTGTTTTCAGTGTTTTTGTCAAAAATGGGAAGTGGAAGAAGCTGGAGTGTTGGTTCCACTTTTGAGTGATACTACAGTTTCATAAATATAATAATCTAAAATTTAATGATTTCTCAAAGTAAGACATCGGAGAACATGAAATCTGATCAAGATGTGAACTATAAAACTCCCATCCTATAGAAAATTCTAGACCCAAAATAGGTTCAAAATCTAATATTTGATTATAAGAAGCTAGTAGTCTTACTAGGACTTTAATGAGCGAAGTGAAAGTTATATATGCTGATGATTTATATAATAGATTTAGTACGAAGGAAGGAGAAGATGAGTTGAACAAGTTAGATGCATTAAAAGTGAAAAATAATAGATCTTAATTATGTATTTCATCAGTTTTAAATAAACTTCTACAAACTTAAAAGGTAACTAGTGTGAAATTTTATAATTGAAGGCTTTGTCATGCTTATAACATATGAAGATGCCCGTGATAGATGGAATCTTTAAATTGGTTATCATAATCCTTGCTTTCATCTCAGTATCATTTGAGTCTTCTTATTATAGTTTTTCATGGAGATGGTTTTTGGAGCCCTTTTCTAAATGGAATGACAGCTCAAGTGCAAATAAATGATACTCTCTATGTACTCTTTTTCTCTACATATAAGAGAAAAACACACTTTTGTGAAACATTCCGTCCCCTCTTTATAACATCTTTTATAATTTTTTAAAAGTGAGCGTATTTTGTGTTTTATTATTTTTTTAAATGTGTCCCTCTCTCAACTTCTATTAAATATTGCATTTGGGGAAAAAATCACGGAGACAGTGACTTACGGGTGTAGTGTCGCATTGGGGCACGAAGGAACCCTGCATGACTGCTTGTTTAATGTGCTGTTATACTTCTCTTATAGCCAGGACTGCAGTGAATTACTTGTTTAGTATGTAACTGCTATCATACATTGTGGTAGTTCAACCACCATTTGATTCCTGGTAGTCTGAATACTTGTATAATATGTATCTCAACAGTCATGTTCAGAATTATAGTTTCTAGGGTGAGCTTGTCAGAAGAAGGTTTGGATTTTCTTTAACCCTATCATGTAGCTTCCTATGCTAAAACTGTTGGTTTGTTGATGGGGGCACTTGTTAAACAGGGACTGTCTGGGAAGCATCAAGCATGCCAAAAAGTTCCCTTTTACATGTCTAAAACTTAAGGAATGTGCCAATTCAAGATTTTGTATATTTCCCTTGTATTTGTTTTAAAAAAAGAGCTGCTAGATTGTTGGGCTATCAGATCGGACTAGCCTCATAGAGCTGTGAATGACCTCCGGTCTTGTCCAGCTTAAGAACTGCTCCAATGAGAACTGTTGAGAATTGTAGAACCTCCGGTTGAACTGCCATACCAGCGAATTTGCTCTGGTCTGGTAGAGATGTATATATGTATGTATATATATATATATATGTATGTATATATATATATATATCTATATATATATATTTTGAGTCTAGAATTTTGAGCCTATTGTTCATATTGTGTTGCAAGTTTCTTGGTATAGACTGTGGATGTCATATAGTAGTCTGCATATTGTCTGTTCAATACCATAAATGAAGTTATTCCGGGAGAGCTGCCTATATATTGTATTGTATTGAGTGCTTATCACCAGAATAATTAATAATTTTGTGTTTAAATCTTGTTAGTAATGCTTAATTTAATTACAATAGTTTTGTAAATATTTATTATGTATGCAGTTCTTGAGAATGATGGCTTCTATTCAAAGATCAAATCAAGATGAGTCTACCCCTAACAACACCATAACACCATCTCCTACTACAAATCTCAATCTGAATCAAGGTTTGGCTTCTCTTTTCTTCTATTTATTTTTGAGATTCAATTGAATTTATAAGCTCCGGTCAAGTAATCAACTATGCTAGTATTGAAATATGTTCAAATTAACACATCAAATATATAAAACAATTAAGCAATAGCCAACAGGTGCAAGTATTATGTTCAAAGCATGTTGTAGACAAAGACTGCCCTCTTAGACAACAAGGAGCTCTGCCCAGATTTCTCCCCAGATATCTCGACATTTCAGGGCAGAAATCTGCCCAGATATCTCGAGAAATCTGGGCAGAAGTACTGCCCAAATTTCTCGAGAAAATTGTGCAGAAGTTCTGCCCAGTTATCTCAATTTCTGGGCAAAAATCTGCCCAGATTTCTCGAGAAATTTGGGCAGAAGTATGCCCAGATTTCTCGAGAAATCTGGGCAGAAGTACGCCCAGATTTCTCGAGAAATCTGGGCAGAAGTACGATACTGCCCAAATTTCTCGAGAAATCTGGGCAGAAGTCTGCCCAGATTTCTGGAGAAATCTGGGCAGAAGTACTGCCCAGATTTCGAGAAATCTGTGCAGATTTTTGGACTTATTTCTGCCCAGATTTCTCGAGATTTCTGCCCAAATTTATCGAGATTTCTGGGAATTTCAAATTACTTAACTTTTCTCATTTTATCTGGAATGTCATTCATCAAGTTATGTTTTAGAAATAATGTATATAATGATTGTTGCATGTACCATGATCTAATAGCCGCTAGGTGCTTTTGAGGCATAATCTCCTTCGACCCAATTGAAAAAAATAACTCAGTTTTGATTACTTTCTTATTTAAACCATGCGTATTTATAAAATGATTATTTGTTAATTTAATTCTCATTTAGTTAGGCGAAAGGACTTTTCATTTGGAATGGAAAGCATTTGTTGTATGGATTAGATAATCTTGCTCTATTTTTTATATGGATTCCTTTTTGCTAATTGAATTAGTATGTTTTATTCACAATACTTAATCTTTGCACCAGGAATGTGATCTATGAATCCTAGATTTTTATATCAAGCCTCACTTGGACAGATTCTTCTGGTATTTCCTGAACACAATCGATGTCACACTTGGTATGATTTTATCTACATGTTTTGCAGAAAAATGAATTTACCTACATCAATCCACGTGTGTGATATGATTGAATTTTATGTTGGCTCACAGATATTGTTGAACTTTAGTGTGGAAGATCCTCACTAATTTGTTTTGTTCTCTGATGCTTCACAGACAATGGTGTGAGATATAATTCAGCTAATGGATCTGTCATTTGCCCAACGAGTTGAAATATTCACTAAATAGGAAGACTCCAACGTATTCAATAATTCATTTGTGAATGTTTTTTTGTAGGGTTATGTTATCAGTAATTTTTTGGTGTTTTATTCCATCGAAATGGTTACACAGGAAATATGATTTCTCGGGCACTACAACATCCTCCCTCACATCACCCTTTTGCTATGAATCAAAAAATCGGTATCTTGACATGCCCGTGTTGTCACTTATTTATTGTTTTGTTATATGTCTAGATGCTCTTACCTACTTCTAACATAAAAACAACACGTCTATAACTTATTAGTTATATACATATCATGATGTATTATATTTATATATTTGTTTATTTTGTGCAGAAAGATCTCAATGTTGGTGAGATAAAAGAGGAGTTGCGATATGATGACAACGGACCATGAAGATCATTTTGATGTTTAAGTTGATTTATATGTATCTTCTTTTGTAGTATGTGATGTCTAGTTATTTCAATGTATTTTGGTAGATTTTGATATATTAGAAGAAAGTTGGAAAGAACATCCTGCAATATGATGACAAATGATGGTTTGTTTTATTTAGTGATGTAGTGTGCATCATTATCTAAATGAAATGTTTGTTTTGTTAATTGTTATCTATTAATGTGATATGAAATGAAAGTCTTAATATTATGTATATAGTTTGTATAGTTTGTTGTTTCGAGTGAATATAATTTTGATCATGTTCCATTTCTACTTGGTTTTGAATGTTCAAGTGGGTTGGTGTGCGAGCTTAAAATGCAAAAAGTTGTGAGGGTTTTTTTCGAAAAATGTTATTGTAGAGTTTTAACTACGGTGACATTTTACAAAAAAAATAGTGGTAGAGTTAATATTTTTCTCGACGTTTTTTTAGAAAGTGTCGCGATTGATCAATTATCTATCATGACTTTTTTTTAGAAAGTGTCATGATAGATTAGTTATCTATCATGATGTTTTTTTTAAATGGCCACGATAGATCAATTATCTATCATGACGTTTTTTTAAAAAGTGTCACAATAGATCAATTATCTATCATGACGTTTTCCTTAAAAAGCGTCACGATAAAACAATCATCAATCGTGACGCTTTTCTGTAAAAGTGTCACGATAAAACAATCAGTAATCGTGACGCTTTTCTGTAAAAGCGTCACGATAAAACAATCAGTAATCGTGACGCTTTTCTGTAAAAGCGTCACGATAAAACAATCATCAATCGTGACGCTTTTCTGTAAAAGCGTCGCAGAGAGCTACGGCGACATGCGCAATCACGACGATTTTGTGACGTTTTTATAAACGTCACGAAAACTACCGCGACGCTTAAAAAACGTCACTGATGACATAAAAAAATGTCACCGTAAACCAATTTTGTTGTAGTGCGGCAAATCGCACTACGGGTAAATGTGTTACGGCCTACGAGCTCACTCAAATGCCGCTCGACCGCTTGGCTCGTTTAGACTTTAGACATTATAAATTAATAGGCAATACTCAGTAGTCAATGGCGCTTTATATAATTTTTCCGATTCTATACTTCTATTTCACGCCTCGGCGGCCTGCTTGTCAGGATTAGGAGTTCGGGTATTTCCTGATCCCGCGATCCGCTGCTCTCTTGGCCCGACGACTAACGACTTCCTCTTGCTTCATCGAGCGGCAGATGGGCGTCGACGCCTGGCGGTTTCGTTCGCATTTCCTTCAATTCCTCCTGCCCTACACGACAGAGATTAGTCTCTCCTGCGAAGGTATTCTCACTGCTCAGTCTTGCACGGGGGGGGGGGGGGGGGGGGGGGGTCTGTTTGATTTTGTAACCATATCTAGTTGAACCATGTCCTCACCCGCCTTTTCTACAACAAAGAGAATCAGACAATTATCACACATATGTTATTATGTGAAATTATTAGTATAGTTCTGAATTATGTGAATTATATGAATTATAGTTGTGAATTATGTGAGTTATAGTTCTGAATCAGACAGAGCTATCATAACAAAATAATGAAGTTCTCGTTTGCTGGTTAAGTAATCAAGTATTTTTTGTTATTCTCTTTTTCATTTTCCTTGTAAGTGGTTGTTAATGTAGTATTGATTGTCTTATTTTATTGCAATGTAGATGTCTAACAATGAACAGGTGTCAGCGATGGATGAAAATAATGTGCAAACAATTCAAGGAAAAGAAATGCAGATAAGTTTGTTAAAATGCTTGCTGGTAAGTTTGTGAATGCAAACAAATCTGGCTTCCCTCTTTTCATTTTCCTTGTCCCTTGTCTTATGAATTGTGAATGCTTGCTGGTAAGTTTGTTAAAATCTATGTGAAATTTTCACGGTTATTAATATTAATCACAGATTTTTTTGTTATCATTTATTTATTCATCTTAAAATCTGCATTGGCGCCTTGATAGTTCATCAATTGTTATTTATTTAGGATTTGTTTAATTAGTTAATATAGTAGGCCTATTTTAAAAGTAAAATTAACAGGTATGAAATATGAAGTATATAAGTATTAAAATAATATTTCTATAAAAGACTGATAAATAAACCGAACCGATGGGTAAAAAACCGAATCGAATCGAACCGATCCATTTCGATTCAGTTTTGTTTTGGGCGTATAGCAAACGAGGCTATTCGGCTCGGTTTCGGTTTTACCTATAACCGAAACGAAACGAACCGCTTGCAGGCCTACCAAAGAAGACTAAAATGAATATATATATATATACATAGAGAGAGAGAGAGGGAGAGAATGAGAGAGAGAGAGAGACACACGCGTACCATGCACGGGGCTCCGCCTCTACGACCAACCGTGAAAGTACATTGACCACGACAATGCACATGGGGTCGCCAGTGCTGTTGCGACAGTAGCTCTCTGCCACGATATTGTCCCGGTGCTGCGGCGCTCCCGCCGCTCGCAAATTATTTTAAACGATGTTTAAAAATACATAATAATTTTATAAATATTTATATCTATATAAATTGTAAGGTTTACATTAATATAAATATTTAAAAAAATTAATATAAAATTTATATTTATGAAAGCCATCAAATTCCCCTCTCTCTCTCTCTCTCTCTCTCTCTCTCTCTCTCTCTCTCTCTCTCTCTCTTCTCTCTCTCACCCAGGAACAAAAGTTGAGAGCGAGGAAGGCAAATGTATAAAAGCCATCAAATTGCCCTCTCTCTCCACTCTCTCTCACCGTGGAACAAAAGTTGAGAGCTAGGAAGGTCCCCTCTCTCTCTCCTACCGTGGCTTTGCCCAAAAAATATATTTTTTTTTCCTTAAAGGATAAGTTAGGAAATACTAATGTTGCACCAAATGATGTTTTTCTTTTATATAATACAGTGGGGGCAGTATATATTTCGGTACGTATATATATAACCTAATTCAATATTGTTCAACAAAAACTTATAGTGTGATGATTATCATCTTTGCTTGACATGGTGAAAGCTTTGGTTCAATTCTCACCATTGACAATTTTTGCGAGATTAAAAAGCAGGTCATATGCCCCTACTTTTTCAATAAATTTAGGGGTAAAATCGTAATTTCAAGTTGTAAGGTATCATACACCTTCATAGTTTTTGGTCAGCTCCTAGTAGGTTTAGGAGACCTACGAAAAAGTGGAGATAGAGGGAGCGGTTTGATCCGACGGCTGATGAAATATCATGTCAGATTCGACGACCGTAATCATTTCAATGAGTTTAAAATTCATGGGTCCTGAGATCCTCACAGGCTTCGCCAGTACTCGCTAACTCTTAGCAGACTTCGCCCATATTCGAGCAGTCTGCGCTCACATTCGAGCGAGTTGTGCCTGCATATGAGCGGGTTGCGCCCGCATATGAGCGGGTTGCGCCCGCATATGAGCACTTAACTTTTATTCAAAACATATGCATATGAGTACTTAAAATGACCGTAAAAAATTATGAATCAATATTCCTATTTTTTTTTGTAAGAAAATGTAAATTTTTACCTAAATAAACAATTTCTCCTTCGCACTCTTCTCTCCCTCTCTCATTCTTTCCCTAAATGTAGGTACAAGATGGCTATAAAGATTCTCCCTCTCCCCCTCTCCCCCTCTCCCCTCTCTCTTCTCACTTTCTTTCTCTCTCTTCATTGGCGGCTGAGATCAAAAGCATGTCACATTTTGGATGCTTAAGATTAATTCTACAACTCCAAACTACTTCATATATATAGAGAGCGATGTTAAACGCAGACCAGTTTTGGCTATATGCAGGCCACAATTTATTAAAAAGAGCGATGTTAAACGCAGGCCAATTTTAGCTATATGCAGGCCACAGTTATTTAAAAAAAAGATATCATTTTTCCTTTTAAAACTTCATGTATTATGTGTTTTTTACTTCCATGCAACCGTGTCCCCAAGGAGTTTACTCGTTTGTCCGAGTCCGATGTGTTTTTAAATTACAACTGGCCTAAAGCTATTCATGGGTATTTACTACGGCGATGGCGACGACAGCGACGACGGCGATGGCGGCGATGGCGACGATCGCGACGTCGTCGACGATGGCGGCGATGGCGGCGTTGGCGACGATGGCGACGATGGCGACGATCGCGACGTCGTCGACGATGGCGGCGATGGCGGCGAGGACGGCGATGGCGACGATCGCGATGTCGTCGGCAATGGCGACGATGGCGACGTCGTCGGCAATGGCGGCTATGGCGGCGAGGACGGCGATGGCGACGATCGCGACGTCGTCGGCGATGGCGGCGATGACGGCGATGGCGACGTCGTCGACGTCGTCGGCGATGGCGGCCATGGCGGGCATGGCGGCGATGTTATACTTCGGGTAGTTACGTCGCTAGTGGATTTTTTTTGGATAACCACACCCCCATGAATGGGGTGCGGTTAGCGCCTTTAGGGATACTCCATCAATAGCTCTTCCAGATTTGCTGACGAAACAGTGACATTCAATGTAACCTCGCACCATGTTATTTTACTTATTTTATGAATGCTATTTTGCTTGGTGATTTATTTAGGAAAATATTAATTTGATTATTTAAAATGTCATGTAAATATGATATTTGGCATGCATGAATAATTTTTTGGCATGCATATATCCGCTGCCTGCATATAGCCAAAACGGCCCTGCATTTAACATTGCTCTATATATATATACTAGCATCTTCGAACGGGCTACGCCCGTTCTCGATGCGTCGCGGCGGGCTTCGCTTACAACCAAGCGGGCTTCGCCCACAATCAAGCGGGCTTCGCCCGCTTGGCATTCAAGGCGGGCTTCGCCCGCCCCCGACTCGCCCGCAATCAAGCGGGCTTCGCCGGCTTGGTATTCAAGCGGGTGAAAGCCCCCGGAGGGCTTCGCCCGCCACCGGAGGGCTTCGCCCGCCACCGGAGGGCTTCGCCCGCCCCCGGCGGGCTTCGCCCGCCCCCGGCGGGCTTCGCCGGACTAGGCTACGCCCGTTCTATATGCGTCACTGCGGGCTTCGCCCGCTTGGCATTCAAGGCGGGTTTCGCCCTCCCCGACTCGCCCGCAATCAAGCGGGCTTCGCCGGCTTGGTATTCAAGCGGGCGAAAGCCCCCGACGGGCTTCGCCGGACACGTGAAATTTGTAATAATTTTAAAACTTTGAACAAAAAAATCCCGTGAAATCCCCCTCCCTTCCGCTTCCACCTGCGCCGATGCTTGCCATTAACGCCGCCGGCGGAGACGCCGCCAGCCTGCCAGGCCCCCACCGGCAGGTTCGCCGGACCCCGGCGAACCCGCCGGGGGTTGTCCGGCGGCGAGCGGGCAGGGCCACCGTCGGCGGCGGCCCTGCCCGTGAAATCCCCCGCCCTTCCGCTTCCACCTGCGCCGCTGCTTGTGTCGGCGGCGGCCTGCCCGGCCCCCACCGGCAGGTTCGCCGGCCCCCGACGAACCTGCCAGGGGTTGTCCGGCGGCCAGCGGGTAGGGCCACTGCCGGCGGCGGCCCTGCCCGTGAGCCCCAAACTGGACCTCACGGGCAGGGCCGCCGCCGGCGGTGGCCCTGCCCACTCGCCGCCGGACAACCCCCGACGGGTTCGCCCGCGTCCGGCAAACCTACCGGTGGGGGCCGGGCAGGCCGGCGATGGCTCAGCCGGCGGCGGCAAAGGCAAGCAGCGACACTTGTTTTTGGCGGAATAGGGGGGTCGGGATTCGTGGAATCAGGGAGGGGGTTTTTTTGGAGGAAATTATATTGGCAGACCTCCATTTAATCCGACGGCCAGCATTTGAAGATGCTTGATCGGACAGTCCAGATGAGATTCTTGGTGTGCTTTGAAATATGCATATTGGTTTATATAATAAAGATATATATATACACACACGAGTGACAGTGCACGGGCCCCCCTTACCCCGCGCGACAGTACCCGGCCCGCGGAGGCGGGCTTCGCCAACCCCTGACGCGTTGCTGTCAGGCGGCCTTCAGCCGCATCCAGGCTTTTATAACGTGAGTCTCGTTTTTTATTATTTTGAGTTTGATTTGTATCTTATTTGAAAAAGTGATGAACATGAAAGTTGTAGATGTCATCGAGAAGAATAACTTTCATGTTAATCACTCTTTGATTTGAAGTCGTTTAGAGCCCCGATTTAGGCCTTGAAAAAGGTCACGCCGAATCGGGAGCCTAAACGGCTTCAAATCAAAAAGTGATCAAAATGAAAGTTATTCGTCTCGATGAGATCTACAATTTTTATGTTGATCACGTTTTTAAATAAAATAAAAATCGAGCTCAAAATTGTAAAAAACGCGTCTCACAAATCATAAAATAGTCCCACGCCGCCTATTTTGTTTACAGTTTTAAATATATAAAGTAGTCCCGATAATTATTTGTTGAAGTGTTGATGTTATTGGGCTTATTGCGGGCTTGTAGTGAGCTTATTTTAGGCTCCATTTTGGGCTGGTAACGGGGGAGTGTCAGCTAACCCGAGTTTGAAATATTTTATGCCTTATAAAGGGGCAAAAATGTAATTTTACATAGGTTTGGGACACCCTAATAGTAGGTTTAGGAGACCTAGTAAAACATGGAGAGTTGGTGTGGTTTGATTGAGCTCGATCGGACGGCAGCAGAATTATGAACCCGTGATCAGACGGCTATTCTAATTTCGAAGTCATGAGTTTATATTTTCTTTATAATAGTTAATATATATATATATGTGTGTGTGTGTGTGTGTGTGTTGTGGATCGCTCGGGTGCTCTGGAAGACCGGTCGAATTGAACCACCTTAGCTCGAAAGTGAACCGAGCGCACAAACAGTAAATGAGTGAATTAGTAAGTGACACAAAGACTTTTAACGTGGAAAACCCGGAAAGGGTGAAAAACCACGCGGCCAGAGCTATGCCGACCAACTTCCACTATCTTCTGGGGGTTACAATTAGAGATTGAGAACTCGAGCGCGGCAGGCCGTTGTTCGTTACAATGGTAGAAAGAGAGAGAACTATGAGGGTGACATGCCACCTCTCGGGGAGCTGAACGTTTCTTCTTCGAAGAACAAAAGTGAGAATGTTGGACTGCCTTTCGCAACCTTCGAAGACTCGAAGGAGATCTTCGAAGATTCGAAGGAGATCTTCAAGAGACGAAGGAAAATTCCAAGGAAATCTTCAAAGGAGCTCTCTCGGTCGTAGAAGGCAAGGTGTCTTGAAATGAAGACTTTGAGCTCCTTTTATAGCTTTGGCCGGGGTAGCCCTGTAATTTTATCGTCGTAACCACTGTAACCACCTGACGGGAGAAGCATGCTGGTCGATTTGGAGCACACGGATTGCCATTTTTCATAAATGACCGTTTCGCCCCTCGGGCAGTTCAGGCAGGTTAGGCAGTCTGGGCAGCTTCGTTGAAGGTGATGAAGGCGACGAACGAGACCTATAATCTGAGAAATTAGGAAATGTTAACTGCGCACGTGTCGGGAATGTGGGAACATTCTGAACGCGTGAGGAAGTGTTCTGAGCACGCAACAAACACGGGAGCGCTCTGAGCGCGCGACGAGCACGCGATCGCTCTGAGCGTGCGACGACCGCAAGAGCGTTCTGAGCGCGCTGTACAACCCTCATATTTGTCGAGCTGGTGTGACCCGATGCAGGTGAGATAGCAATAGTGAGGACAGTCGTGGCACGACGAATTGACCTATTGAAGGGGTCTGAAGCCACCCAAGTCATAAGGAAGGGGAGGTAGACGAATCGGCCTAGGGAGAGTGGACCCTCGGTCCACTCGCCCTGCCCTAGGGGGCGAGTGGACAGAAGGTCCACTCGCCAGACCTAGGGGCAAGTGGAACTTCGGTCCACTCGCCCGGCCCTAGGGGGCAAGTGGACCGAAGGTCCACTCGCCTAAGTATGGGGGGAGAGGGGCGAGTGGACCAAGGGTCCACTCGCCCAGGCCCAGGGGCGAGTGGACCTTCGGTCCACTAGTCTGCTCCCTATGCTAAGGGAGAAGCGGGCTGTCCCGGCAAGGGGGTAAGTGGACGCCTCGTCTCCACTTGCCTTCCCTCCTGTGTTGGTCGTTCAGGTTCGTTGTTGAGCTGCGGATAGTAGATTTTTGGCTATCCGCAGCCCAATTTTGGGAAGCCTATAAATAGACCCCCATGGGCACCTTGGGAAGGGTCGGTCTCCCCTCTCCCTCATGTACGTCTTGTGAGCAAGCACTACCCCTCCCTCTGTCAGTGAAGGTTGATGGTGAGGTGGTCCTTAGTGCCCTCCAAGGTGCCCAGACTCAGCATTGGCTTGGGAGGGGAAGCTCTCTTTGAACTTCCGGGTGTGTGGTGGGACCTCCTCGCTGCAGCTTAAGGGCTCTGTTCAGGTCTTCGTAGGTGCAAGGTCTTTCGGTTCTCAGAAACTAGTAAATGTTCTACCTCAGGTCAAGTAATGGTCAGCTGCATACCTGTTGCAAAAGTCGAGACCGTTCTCTGGTTTCAACATTCTGGTGCGGTGAGCGTGGAAGCAGCTAGTTCGGAAAGCTCTGATAAAGTCTCATGGCTGGAAGCGATGAGCTGGTGAACTCGCCCCTACCAACGAGTATGTGAAGAAAGATGACTTTGAGGAGTTCAGGAAGTTGATCATGGAGCTCTTGCGGGTCGCACTCCCCCCTCACGACGAGTGCTCAACACCACCTGCACCCATGCTCGCCTCTCCATCTCCGATGGAGACAGAGCAAGCCCATCGGCAAGGGATGGGGCCAGCCTCAGAGGTAGGTTTGAGCCTCCAAGCTTGAGTGCTCTTCAACAGCACTCATGGGATCGGCTACCCCAGAGAGGGGGTAAGGAGAACGCCTTCAACTCGCCAGGGAGGAGGGGGGATCCCCTTCTGCGAGTTGATTACCTCAGCTCCAGTTCCAGACGGGTTCAGTGATCCTGCCATGTCTTTCTACACCGGCAAGGATGACACTCTCCAGCATCTCCAGTGGTTTGAAGGCATAGTCTCGATCAGACAGATGACAGACGCCTCCCAGTGTAGGCTCTTCGCCATCACTTTCAAGGGAGAGGCAAAAGACTGGTTTCACCAGCTACCATCAGGTACCATATACAACTTCAAGAACCTGCGTCGGAGTTTCTTATTGAGGTTCTCCACCTTGAAGAAGGGCAGGAAGGGTGCGGAGTCCCTGTTCTTGATTCAACAGAAGTAGGGGGAGACACTGGGGAGCTACGCGGATCGGTTTTAGGAACAAGTTTATCATCTCCAGGTTGACCAGAGAAGCGGGAGGGACCATGAGAAAGAGAAGGAATAAGAAGACGAAGAAAGTAGAGAAGGTGATGGAAGAGATGGCCGAGATGCATGTGGGCGAGTAGGCGCAAGAAGACGCGTTGTAATAGATATGTAACCTACATATGATGGATGAAAAGGGTTTAGAGTCAGCACCTTAGGTAAGACCCCGACTAGAGACCACTGACCGGGCTCAGTAATGTTGGTGGATGGGAGGCTCATCGGGTCGACTCGTTACAGTTAAGGCTTCAGGAAGAGAAATTGGCTTGGGAAGGTGTTGAGTTCATCTACCTCCATGTAAGCTAAAGCCCCTAGTATGTGGACTGGTTCTCCTCCCCTAGTTGGTTTGGGAAGGTGATGAGTTCCTCTGCCTCCAGGTAAGCTAAAGCCCCTAGGACGTGGACTGGTTCTCCGCCCCCAGTTGATTTGGGAAGGTGTTGAGTTCTTTTGCCTCCAAGTAAGCTAAAGCCCCTAGGACGTGGACTGGTTCTCCGCCCCAAGTTGGTTTTGGAAGGTGTTGAGTTCCTCTGCCTCCAGGTAAGCTAAAGCCCTTAGGACGTGGACTGGTTCTCCGCCCCCAGTTGGTTTTGGAAGGTGTTGAGTTCCTCTTCCTCCAGGTAAGATAAAGTCCTTAGGACGTGGACTGGTTCTCCGCCCCCAGTTGGTTTGGGAAGGTATTGAGTTCCTCTGCCTCCAGGTAAGCTAAATCCCCTAGGATGTGGACTGGTTCTCCGCCCTCAATTGGTTTGGGAAGGTGTTGAGTTCATCTGCCTCCAGGTAAGCTAAAGCCCCTAGGACGTGGACTGGTTCTCTGCCCCCAGTTGATTTGGGAAGGTGTTGAGTTCCTCGGCCTCCACGTAAGCTAAATCCACTAGGACGTGGACTGGTTCTCTGCCCCCAGTTGGTTTGGAAAGGTGTTGAGATCCTCTGCCTCCAGGTAAGCTAAAACCCTTAGGACGTGGACTAGTTCTCCGTCCCCAGTTGGTTTGGGAAGGTGTTGAGTTCCTCTACCTCCAGGTAAGCTAAATCCCCTAGGATGTAGACTGGTTCTCCTCCCCCAGTTGGTTTGGTAAGGTGTTGAGTTCCTCTTCCTCTAGGTAAGCTAAAGCCCCTAGGATGTGGACTGGTTCTCCGCCCCCAGTTGGTTTGGGAAGGTGTTGAGTTCCTCTGCCACTAGGTAAGCTAAATCACCTAGGACGTGGACTGGTTCTCCGTCCCCAGTTGGTTTGGGAAGTGTTGAAGTTCTCCACCCTTAGTTGTTCCGGGGCAGCGCTCAGTTCCCTCCATCTCAGGTTGAGTTCGGCTCGAACAGAGATGTTGAGTTCCCTCCATCTCAGGTTGAGTTCGGCTCGCTGAGAGATGTTGAGTTCCCTCCATCTCAAGTTGAGTTTTGCTCGACTAGATATGTTGAGCTCCCTCCATCTCAGGTTGAGTTCGACTCGCCGAGAGATGTTTAGTCCCCTCCATCTCAGATTGAGTTCGGCTCGACCAGAGATGTTGAGTTCCCTCTATCTCAGGTTGAGTTCAACTCGCCGAGAGATGTCGAGGTCCCTCTAACTCAGGTTGAGTTCGGCTCGACTAGAGATGTTGAGTTCCCTCCATCTCAGGTTGAGTTCGACTCACCGAGAGATGTTGAGTCCCCTCCGTCTCAGGTTGAGTTCAGCTCGACCAGAGATGCTGAGTTCCCTCCATCTCAGGTTGAGTTCGGTTCGACCAGAGATGTTGAGTTCCCTCCATCTCAGGTTGAGTTCGGCTCGACTAGAGATGTTGAGGTCCCTCCATCTCAGGTTGAGTTTGGCTCGACTAGAGATGTTGAGGTCCCTCCATCTCAGGTTGAGTTTGGCTCGACTAGAGATGTTGAGTTCCCTCCATCTCAGGTTGAGTTCGGCTCGACCAGAGATGTTGAGTTCCCTCCATCTCTGGTTGAGTTTGGCTCGCCGAGAGATGTTGAGTTCCCTCCATCTCAGGTTGAGTTCGGCTCGACCAGAGATGTTGAGTTGCCTCCATCTCAGGTTGAGTTCGGCTCGACCAAAGATGTTGAGTTCCCTCCATCTCAGGTTGAGTTCGGCTCGACTAGAGATGTTGAGGTCCCTCCATCTCAGGTTGAGTACAGTTCGACTAGAGATGTTGAGTTCTCTCCATATTAAGTTGAGTTCAACTCGTCGAGAGATTTTGAGTCCCCTCCGTCTCAGGTTGAGTTTGGCTCGTTCAGAGATGTTGAGTTCCCTCCATCTCAGGTTGAGTTCGACTCGCCGAGAGATGTTGAGTTCCCTCCATCTCAGGTTGAGTTCAGCTCGACCAGAGATGTTGAGTTCCCTCCATCTTAGGTTGAGTTAGGATCGACTAGAGATGTTGAGGTCCCACCATCTCAGGTTGAGTTCGGCTCGACTAGAGATGTTGAGTTCCCTCTATCTCAGGTGGAGCGTGGCTCGACCAGAGATGTGGAGTTCCTTCCACCTCCGGTCGAGTTCAGCTCGACTAGAGGTCTTGATTTTTCCTCCACCTCATGTCAAATTTAGCTCGACCAGTGGTGTTGAGCTTTCTCCACCTGCAGCTGAGCTCGGCTCACAGGAGGGTTGTTAAGTGGAGAAAGGTTCGCCCTCCACCTAAGGTCGAGTTCAGATCGACTAAAGGTGTTGAATTTTTCTCCACCTTAGGTCGAGTCTAGTTCGACCAGAGGTGTTGAGCTTTCTCCACCTCCAGTTGAGCTCGGCTCACAGGAGGGTTGTTAAGTGGAGAAAGGTTCACCATCCACTTCGGGTCGAGTTCAGCTCGACCAGAGGTGTTGAGTTTTCCTCCACCTCAGGTCGAGTTTAACTCGACCAGAGGTGTTGAGCTTTAGCCACCTCCAGTTGAGCTCGGCTCACAGGAGGGTTGTTAAGTGGGGAAAGGTTTTGCCCTCCACGTCAGGTCGAGTACAGCTCGACTAAAAGTGTTGAGTTTTTATCCACCTTAGGTTGAGTCTAGGTCGACCAGAGGTGTTGAGCTTTCTCCACCTCCAGTTGAGCTCGGCTCACAGGAGGGTTGTTAAGTGGAGAAAGGTTCGCCCTCCACCTCGGGTCGAATTCAGCTCGACCAGAGGTGTTGTGTTTTCCTCCACCTCAGGTCGAGTTTAACTCGACCAGAGGTGTTGAGCTTTCTCCACCTCCAGTTGAGCTCGGCTCACAGGAGGGTAGCTGAGTGGAGAAACGTTCGCCCTCCACCTCGGGTCGAGTTCAACTCTACCAGAGGTGTTGAGTTTTCCTCCACCTCAGGTTGAGTTTAACTCGACCAGTGGTATTGAGCTTTCTCCACCTCCAATTGAGCTCGACTCACAAGAGGGTTGCTGAGTGGAGAAAGGTTCGCCTTCCACCTTAGGTCGAGTTCAACTCGACCAGAGGTTGAGTCTAGCAGGAGAGCTCGACTTGAGTAGCCATTTGGCGGGGCCCTCCGTAGATTCCCCTAAAGCCCCACCTACTCATCAAATAGGTGGGTTGGACTTTCTTTCCGAGCTTGAGACAAGATCGAAAAGAGCGGGGATTGTGTACAACCCTCATATTTGTCGAGCTGGTGTGACCCGATGCAGGTGAGATCGCAATAGCGAGGATAGCCATGGCATGATGAATCGACCTGTTGAAGGGGTTCGAAGCCACCCAAGTCATAAAGAGGGGGAGGTAGACGAATCGGTCCACTCCCCCGCATTCCGCCAAGGCCTAGGGGGTGAGTGGACCTTCGGTCCACTCGCCCAGGCACGGGGGGAGAGGGGCGAGTGGACCAAGGGTCCACTCGCCCAGGCCCAGGGGCGAGTGGACCTTCTGTCCACTCGTCTGCTCCCTATGCTAAGGGAGGGGCGGGTTGTCCCGGCAAGGGGGAAGTGGTCATCTCGTCTCCACTCGCCCCTCCTGTGTTGGTCGTTCAAGTTCGTTGTTGAGCTGCGGATAGTAGATTTTTGGCTATTCGCAGCCCAATTTTGGGAAGTCTACAAATAGACCCCCATGGGCACCTTGGGAAGGGCCGGTCTCTCCTCTCCCTTGTGTACGTCTTGTGAGCAAGCACTACCCCATCCCCCTGTCAGTGAAGGTTGACAGTGAGGTGGTCCTTAGTGTCCTCCAAGGTGCCCAGGCTCAACATTGGCTTGGGAGGGGAATCTCTCTTTGAACTTCCAGGTGTTTTGTGGGACTTCCTCGCTACAGCTTAAGGGGTCTGTTCGGGTCTTCGTAGGTGCAAGGTCTTTCGTTTCTCAACAACTAGTCAAGGTTCTATCTTAGGTCAAGTAAAGGTCAGTTGCATACCCGTTGCGAACGTCGAGACCGGTTCTCTGGTTTCAGCACGCGCAACGAGCGCGGGAGCGCTCTGAGTACGCAATGACCACAGGATGCGAATGGAAATCAGTTGTTATGAAAGGGAGGATGTGCCCTCCGAAAGTCGCGTTATTTGAGAAACAGGGAAATGCCCCCCTCCCCAGGGAAAAGGGGGCTCCGTCTGCATCCCACAAAAAAAGGGGGGACGGCTTGGTCGCACCCCCATGAGGGGTGCATTTTGGCTGCATACCCAAGGGGGTGCGGCTTGGCCGCGCCCCGTATGGGGGTGCGGGTTAGCCGCACCCCCATGGGGGGAGGCTTGGTCGCACCCCATATCATAAGGGTGTGGGCTATCCGCACCCCACTAGTGTGGTGCGATACTAATCGCACCGCAGCAGTTGGGCGCGGCTTTGACGGCGCTTGCCGCTGATGGAGTGCGAGCTGCATGCCGGCGGATTTCTCCACTCCCGTGATCATGGGTTGGACTTGGACCCCACTAAGTCCACTTCTCCTTAGTGGAGCCTCCTCTAAACGTACCCTGGCGGGAGTGCCTATGAATCTATGGGTGCATATATATATATATTAAAAGGAAAAACACTAATTGATGAAACATTAAACTTTGGAAAAATACTCGTTGCTGAAACATTCAACATGTCGATTTTACCTCACTTTATTATAAAATTTTCAATTTCTTCAATTTGTGTTATTTTTTTTATTTTAAATTAAGTGCTCTCATATAGGTAAAGTTCACAGATTTGGATACTTTCCATTTGAGAACCCAAATGGAGGTTTATTTCAAGGTAATGATTGATTCCCACTTTATATAAATGTGTATAATTTTGTATTAAAGAAAAAATATAAAAGGATGAGATTAGTGAACCCGTCGGATCAGCCACGAATTAATCTGGACCGTGAAATAGATTCTATTCATTTAGACTCAAATGGAGAGGATCTTAGTACAAAGCTCTCAACTCACAATAAAAAATATGTTCTCCCCGCCGCTCACAAACCTAGTGCACATGACAGAAATGAGCGACTGGCGGAGTATAGCGCTCGAGGATTGGCGGCAGCGGGAGGGTCGTCGCTCAAGGGAAATACAATGGTCCGAGTGCTGTCGCGCAGGACACTGGGGGCCACGTGCACTGTCGCGATCGGGGTTCTACCACGGTTGGTCGTTTGGGCGGAGACTCGTGCCTGTCACACAAGTTTATTACCCAAACCTCCCATGAGAGTTTGCATAAGTACAGGTTGCACCCCTCTATCTTTTGAAATTACATTTACCTCTCCTTTAGGTTTCCCAAGTTTACAAAAAGGTCCCTTTCGTTAGAAATATGGATGTCAACAGGTAAAATCAGCCAAATTATTTTATGATATTTTAATTTTATCCTTTTATAATGATTCTAGATTCATTACAAATGGTAAATGTAACACTCTTTTCAATGTAGAGTTATTACAAAGGGTAAATGTAACACTCTTTTCAATGTAGAGTTATTACAAAGGGTAAAATTGGAATATCATAAAATAATTTGTCATATTTTATGATATTCCATCTATATTTCTAAAGGAAAAGGTCAATGTAGAGTCATTGATGCGCAAATCTAGCACACCGCTATAGGCGGTAGCGAGACTGCGGCACGAAACGACAGTGTATCGATCGTTCAAGTAATATAAAATGAGGAGCAAATCCCCGAGTATTGATCTCAAAGGAACACAGTAAGGTGGAGTTAACTTTCGAGGAGGGACTTGAGATCGAAGTCCTTTAGGTCGGGTGAAACGTAAACGGGGTTGATTGGTTTATGGAAAATAAACAAAAACAACTACTCAACTACTCCTATGCAGGCCTTGAGCGCACTGCTTCGCTAGGCGGGATGGAAACTACGTAGGCCTTGAACGCACTACTTCCCAAGGGCGGATGGACGAGTAGGCAAGCGGATGGAGTGGTAAGTGCGGAATCGAACTGTGCAGTCCTTGAATGCGCTGCTTCGTTAAGAGAATGGATTACACGAGCTGTTATGCCACGCTTCACTAGCCGGATGGACGAGAAGGCTTGTAGATGGAATGGTTCACACCGGCGGGGTCGAGGTGGATTACACGGGCCGTTAGCACTGCTTAGCTTGGCGGATGGAAGAGTAGTCTTACGGTATGGAAGAGTAGGCTAGCGTAATGGAGTGGAGGGTGATGATGTTGCAGTTTCTGAGATGATCTCAAAGCAATCAACAGTTAGTCTTGCTGCCAACGCAATATGAGCCTATAGGGTCGCACATAAAAGCGTTTGGAGAAATTGGAGAAAGGATTGTGTTGGCCTTACTCATATTGGATATGAGTGGAGGACCAATCCTGTGACTGCTTGGAATCAAGTTGAGAATGTCTCAAAAGGGAAATCGTTTAAAGTGTTTAAACGAACGGATTTTACACTAGATAATTCGGCTAAAGGCATTAACCGAATTCGACTAAAGGGTTTAGACGAATTCAGCTAATGGCAAATTCGACTAAAGGGTTTCACCGAATTTATATATAGACGAATTCGTCGAAATGGTTTCGCCGAATTCGGTTATAGTGAATAGCCGAATTTATATATAGTCGAATTCGTCGAAATGGTTTCGCCGAATTTGGTTATAGTGATTAGTCGAATTCGGTTAATTTGATTAGTCGAATTCGGCGAATGTAAATCTGGACAGATTTTCTGTTTTTCCCTCTGGTCTGCGGATAGCCGATTTTATGCCTTGCTTATAAAAGAAACGTGATTAGGGCTTCGAAAGAGACGGTTTTTCAGATCGAGCCCTTTTGCGAGAGAACAGACGACAGAAGTGTTCCGGCTGTTCTCGTTCCGTCCGCCGATCGTCGTTCGCCGCCGCTAGTCGCCGCCGCCGGTCGCCGCCTCCTCTGGATCAGACCTAGCAGTCCGTGAGGATGTTGGGAGCATCCTTCTCCGACCTAGTTCTTATACGACAAGAAGCTAGGGTTCTCCTTTGCTCGTGTGGACTTCTGCAGAGGGATTGATCTATTTCGATCCTTGAAGAACTCAAAGGCAGATTTCGAATTTCTCTTGGAGCACCTTGGTTGAGTATTGACTCAATTCCGCGAAGGTATATTGTATTTCGATTTGCATATTCTCTTGAATCATGAAAACGCAAGATCCGTTGATCTCTTTTTGGGTTGTTCTTGTTCATTTCCGCTGCGCATATTTGATATGTCATCCCTTATGAAGGGGTATAGAAAACCCAACAGATGATGAATGTGGATGGAAAATGGATGGGGGCGCACCTCATACACACATATGAATAATTTGAACTCATAAACATGAATTAAACATTACAAAGCAAGATTCATAGTGCACATCATCAAAAGATAGAAGAATGTAGCTTATACAATCATCAAAATAAAAGGGGAGAAAGCAAGGAATCGACCCAATCCAAAGTCTTGTCGAAGATTCACGGTTGGAATCGCTGGGTTGTCAATCCGCGTCCAAGCTCGGTCCTCAACTGCGTCTGAGGTAGAGAAGGCTGTCACTACCTTCCAATGGCCCGTCTTCTTCGTGTCACGATCCGGCCACAAGACCAAAGCTTCCTTCTCCTTGGATGATGATGGATGTAGGGCTAGATCCCTCTCCTTGGAACCTCTTGGATGATGGAGGCGGCCTAGGGCAAAGCCCTCATGGAAGGGTGGAGGAAAATGGAGCTGGAGCTCTCCTTGCGGTGAAAATGGCGGAACTGAATCGGGTGTCCTGAAAACCTAAAAATCGCAGCTTAAATAGAAAGAGTGCAGAATTTTGTTCATGCACGGCCGTGCGTTTTAGAAACGCACGACCGTGCATGAACAAAATAAAACATAATTTTTTAGACAAAAAAAGGAGATCGTGCGATTTTACTCACGCACGGTCAAAACAGACCGTGCGTAAAAACGCACGACCAAATTCAGAATGCTACTTTGGGCCATAGATGAGAGCACACGATCGCAGCCGACCGTGCGTCAAGAAAACGCATGACCGTGCGATTCATGCAGACATGAAATCTGGGCAAAATGGATGTTCTACCCACCTGCACAGCACCAAACAACAATCACACTGTTGGGAATGCCCTTCCAGCTCAATCCAAATACAGAAAAAGGGTTGGGGAGCACCATGTGCTTACCCCCAACAAACATAGCGCGCAATTGCACACCAAAACGAGACCAAAGAGTGCACTTTGTGAAGAAATGTGTTCAAGTGAAATATAAGCAATAAAGGACTAAAAGTGAAGTGCATGTGAGTGAAAACTAGCCCAGATGAGTCCATAAAAATGTATATAAATGGGACTCATCACACCCCCAGACTTACCTGTTTGCGTATCCCGAGCAAACAAATCCCTCAAGCGGATGAGAAAATATAAAGCTGGCATAGAAATTGCAAGGGTGGAGTACCATGCGAAATCGCAAGCTAACGCTCATAAAAATTCAGTAGAAGAAATATTTAATTATGCATAAAAGTTTACATTTTTCTAAGAGCGTATCTATATATTATTATTACTCAGAATCTGAATCGTGGTGAATCATCCGATCACGCGTAGGAAGAAAGTAAACCGATCGCTAAGGTGAGCATTGCTAAAGATTGGGGCTCGGGACAACCTCCAAAGAAATCCATCAATGTCGGTGACCAGAAGCTTGCCCGTTCCCACTCTCTCCACAACACTAGTTTGATTCAATGCACGAATCAGTAAAACTTTAGGTATAAGACAGGGCTTGGGTTTCGGTGGGATATACAATGATAAACATGAAGGCTTACGCACGAAACCCAATTGAGTTACTGCAACAAAGCTAACCAGGCTGCCACAATATGCGCGAGTGCACCACAACCCCCAGACTTGAACTTGAAAACATGGGTGTGTGCACCGCCTACTCCCAAAATATGTCTCACAAAGATTTTCAATTAGGCTCATTTCTTTTTTCATTTTTCTTTTCTTTTTCTCTCTTTTTTTTCATTTTTTTCTTTTTAACTATTTTCAGCACAAATTCAAAAGAAGTACATCCACATTTCCAAATTAACATTACCACATCAACACCCCCCCCCCCCCCCCCCCCCCCAAAAAAAAAAAACAAATGTGAAAAAGCTAAAGATCAACTTTGGGCATGCGACTAGGATCGACTTTTTGGCTTTGGTGAGAAAGCGGTGGAGCTGAATCAAAGGACGGGGTATGCACAAAAGGGGCTAGCAGGAATAAATGATAGGAATGGTACACAAAGCTCAACCTGGCCAAAATGATGGCCTACATCATGCTCACGCACTGAACTAACCTATGCCAATTCTTCAAGAGTCGCTTGGGGCAAGTTCTTAGCCACCGAGAAAGACAATCCTTCCTCCCAACTCGAGCAATACGAATCTAGCAAACGTCTACACACATCCCTACGCTACCGTTTGATTCACACCGGATTCACCACTTCTGAGTAGAATAAACAATATTTACGCAAATAAAAAATATAAAACTATAAGCATAAGGAAAAATTAATTCTACACGAATTTCTACGCGAGACGCAAGCGCTCGACTACGGGTACTATGGGAGTCAACATTTTACTCCATCTCACAATCCTAAGCTAGCACAGAGATTTTCACAATAACACAAAAGAAACGAGTTGAACTCATAACGCGCCTACGACTAAGTACACGCTCATGTGGGTGCTGTGGCGTGCGATGAAAATGAACATATAATATAACTGCAAATAAAATACTTCTAGCATGCTATGCAAAAGTGCACGTGAGTGGGCACACAAAAATGCTCTCCCCCGGGCTTAAACTAGACAATACACACAATATATAGTTATGAAATTCAGAAAAGAGCTAGGGGAAGAGAGTACCCAATGCTCAGCAAATGAGCATACCAGAAGACGCTAGAAATCCAAGATAAAGATGCAACATACTCAACCAGAAAAAGAACCTGCATGGGTGAGCTCCGCAAAAACAAAAGAAAATATACAAACTAAAATAAAGTAAAACTAACTTAATAAACTAGATAAACTAACATTGCAAGAAAGGTAAGATAACTACTGGGGTTATTGTCTTACCAGCACGACTTATTCAAATTTAAACAGTTCTATCTAATGGGTCTATGAAAAGAAAAGTGCACAGGTAACTGTTCTAATATCCGTGTCGGTAATGGGTACCGATACGGCGATACAACAGTTACCCCTCTACCTAAATAATAATACCTGCTTAACATAGGTAGAGGAAATAGGAAGTAAGAAGAGGAGGAAGGTTGGTCCTCACTCGTCTCACCACAAAATAAATCCTTGCCTAGCAAGGTGTCATCTCCAGGGAGGCAGCAGGAGGAGAAGGCAATGAATGAGGCTTCCTCTACGGAGGAGGGATTAACCTCCTCACATGAGAGGATACACTCATCATTGACTTGAGCATCATGCTCCAAGTCCTCCTGGGGTACCTGTGAAGACTAAACCTGCACAGGCTCAGATAGAGAAAGGGGATCAAGAAATAAATAAGAAGAAGAACATGAATAAAAATCAATCGGGGGAGTGATCCCGGTCTCAATCCTAGCAGGATCCAAACATAGATCACTGTCGGTATCATATGAATCATAGCGAGGGGAATCCGGGAGTTCAAGGTCCTCAGTGGTGAGGTGGACCTCCTCGTCCAATAAGGAAGTGCAAACCTCCTCATCAGGAAAGGAATCCTCCCCATCTAACCTTGGCGCATCATCGTGTTCCAAGAAGTCACACTCCCCATTGGAGAGAATAACATCCTCTTCCCATTTTGACGCAACCTCGGGCTCTGAATGAACCTCCTGCACAACATCATCAACCAACTCACAAAGAATAGGAGTAGAAAATTCTTGCAAAGAAGGCGGAGGAGCAACAGTAATATTATCATCAGAGAAAATATAAACAGGTTCCTCTGGAGGTGAATCCAAAAGAAGAGATGGAAGCAAAGGGATAGGAATCTCCACCACGTCATCATACTGAGTAGTCGAAAGTCTGATGGGAATATCCGCAGAAGTCCCCCATAGACAAGGTGGTACTTCGAACTCATCATCAGAATCAGAATGGGCAACCAAATGAGAGATGGATGGAATGGCACGGATATCCGGTTCGTCATCCATCTCCATCTGGTGCTCGAATTCTGCACAATCTTTCAACGCATGCTCGGTGCTACGACAACACAAACATAATTTTCTATTCCTTGTCAGTCCTTGCGGGGCCGGTGAGGAATACAAAAATAATGGAAGTGGCGAAGAAGAGTGACCATAAGACTTGGGTACAGTGTATGAAGTGCCGTAGGAAGACGATGCTCCATGCACTGAACCACGAGAGTTATGCCCACCATCTTCAGTGGGACACTCATCACTATAATGCCTAGCATCCCCACACCATTTGCAACGTATATTCAGATAAGAAAACATGGTGCAAATGAAGATTTCACCAAACAGAAATATTCTAAGCAAGAAATGACTATACACAAACAATAGAATTGAAAACCTGCTTTAGAGAAATTGCAAAAAAAGATTAGAAACAAAGAAATTCAAAGATGCTACTTATAAATAAAAATACATAAAATGGTATAAACAAGGGGAAAAGGGTTTGTATCTCTTGTCTCCCTCTCCAGAAAACTCACACGTCTGTGTTCCCCGGCAACGGCGCCAAAAACTTGATATGCAAATCTAGCACACCGCTATAGGCGGTAGCGAGACTGCGACACAAAACGACAGTGTACCGATCGTTCAAGTAATATAAAACGAGGAGCAAATCCCCGAGTATCGATCTCGAAGGAACATAGTAAGGTGGAGTTAACTTTCGAGGAGGGACTTGAGATCGAAGTCCTTTAGGTCGGGTGAAACGTGAACGGGTTGGATTGGTTTATGGAAAATAAACGAAAACAACAACTCAACTACTCTTATGCAGGCCTTGAGTGCACTGCTTCGCTAGGCGGGATGGAAACTACGTAGGCCTTGAATGCACTACTTCGCAAGGGCGGATGGACGAGTAGGCAAGCAGATGGAGTGGTAAGTGTGGAATCGAACTGTGCAGGCCTTGAGCGCGCTGCTTCGTTAGGCGAATGGATTACACGGGCCGCTATGCCACGCTTCACTAGGCGGATGGACGAGAAGGCTTGCAGATGGAATGGTTCGCACCGGCGGGGTCAAGGTGGATTACACGGGTCGTTAGCACCGCTTAGCTTGGCGGATGGAAGAGTAGTCTTACGGTATGGAGGAGTAGGCTAGCGTAATGGAGTGGAGGGTGATGATGGATGTGGATGGAAAATGGATGGGGGCGCACCTCATACACACATATGAATAATATGAACTCATAAACATTAATTAAACATTACAAAGCAAGATTCATAGTGCACATCATCAAAAGATAGAAGAATGTAGCTTATACAATCATCAAAATAAAAGGGGAGAAAGCAAGGAATCGACCCAATCCGAAGTCTTGTCGAAGATTCATGGTTGGAATCACTGGGTTGTCAATCTGCGTCCAAGCTCGGTCCTCAACTGCGTCCGGGGTAGAGAAGGATGTCACTACCTTCCAATGGCCCGTCTTCTTCGTGTCACGATCCGGCCATAAGACCAAAGCTTCCTTCTCCTTGGATGGTGATGGATGTAGGGCTAGATCCCTCTCCTTGGAAGCTCTTGGATGATGGAGGCGGCCTAGGGTAAAGCCCTCATGGAAGGGTGGAGGAAAATGGAGCTGGAGCTCTCCTTGCGGTGAAAATGGCGGAACTAAATCGGGTGTCCTGAAAACCTAAAAATCGCAGCTTAAATAGAAAGAGTGCTGAATTTTGTTCATGCACGACCGTGCATTTTAGAAATGCACGACCGTGCATGAACAAAATAAAACATAAATTTCTAGACAAAAAAAGGAGATCGTGCGATTTTACTCACGCACGGTCAAAACAGACCGTGCGTAAGAACGCACGACCAAATTCAGAATGCTACTTTGGGCTATAGATGAGAGCGCACGATCGCAGCCGACCGTGCGTTAAGAAAATGCACGACCTTGCGATTTATGCAGATATGAAATCTGGGCAAAATGGATGTTCTACCCACCCGCACAACACCAAACAACAATCACACATCTGGGAATACCCTTCCAGCTCAACCCAAATACAGAAAAAGGGTTGGGGAGCACCATGTGCTTACCCCCAACAAAAATAGCGCGCAATTGCACACCAAAACGGGACCAAAGAGTGCACTTTGTGAAGAAATGTGTTCAAGTGAAATATAAGCAATAAAGGACTAAAAGTGAAGTGCATGTGAGTGAAAACTAGCCCAGATGAGTCCATTAAAATGTATATAAATGGGACTCATCAGTCATTACAAAAGCTAAAATTGAATATCAAAAAATAAATGGGGAAACTTAAAGAAGAGGAAAATATAATTTCGAAAGATAAAGGGGTGCAACCTATAATTATGCAAACTCCCGTTAATATATATATATATATACATATATATATATATATATATATATATATATATATTTCTGATCCTAGTCACCCGATCTTAATATTTCCCATCAATCAAAATATTCTTATAGATATTAGTGATAGGTACCCCCTAATTTGGGCTGCGAATAGCCAAAGCACCCGCCTCATTTGGTGGAGGAAATGAGGTTGACCAAAGTAAACCCCGCTAGCCCCGTAACCACCCATCATGGGGTGTAAATAGTAAAATCCCACATCATGGGGTGCAAATAGTAAAATCCCACATCATGGCGTGCAAATAGTAAAATCCCACATCATGGCGTGCAAATAGTAAAATCCCACATCATGGGGGGTGCAAATAGTAAAATCCCCCATCATGGGGTGCAAATAGTAAAATCCCACATCATGAGGTGCAAATTGTAAAATCCTCCATCATGGGGTGCAAATAGTAAAATCATCCATCATGGGCTTCTTTTTTTTCAATCTTTTTCTCATCCTTCCTCTTCCTCTTGAAGATCTCCTTCATCGTCGAAGACGCCCTTGAAGAATCTTCAAGCACTTCGAAGGCGAACGAAGATCTTCATCCTCCTTTGAAGATCACCCTCGCCTTCGAAGACTCCTTCGAAGATCTTCGAGCGCCTTGAAGATCCTTCGAAGGCCTTCTTCCGCTCTCATGATCGCTCCAAGCACGCCTCTGTGCGCTCCGCTCCGAGCGCTCCTCCGTGCACTCTGCTCCAAGCGCGCCTCCGTGCGCTCCACTCTAAGAGTGCATCAGTGCACTCCGCTCCAAGCGCATCTCCGTACTCTTCGCTCTAAGCACCCCTTTGTGCGCTTCGCTCTCAAGACAGCTCCAAGCGCGCCTCCGTGCCCTTCGCTCTCAAGAGCACTCCAAGCACACCCCCGCATACGCATCAACAAGCAATCTACGCACTCAAGATCAACACTCCAGACTCCTCTCGCGCAGTAGGAGGCAAGCCGCATAGACAAAGACGTACGAAGCATATTGATCCAACCTTCAAGCAGTAGTCAAAATCTCCGGAGCGCAACATTCGCCTCTACATCAGACAAAAGACTTAGCTCTATGAGCAGTGACTTGTCACCCTCCGAGCACCTCTCTCTCAATAATTGTAACGAGAGGCAGTCTGCCGCCCTCGAGTTATTTGAAACAGCTCTGTACAACAACCAACAAATAGTGGAGGTTTCGGCCGGTACAGACCTAGCCGCATGGTTTTTCACCCAGTTGACGGGTTTTCCATGTTAAAAAAATTGCCTTGTCAGCTTTCTCTTTTTCTGTTATTGTTTGCTCTCTTAAATGCGGTGGGCTAAGACGATCCAATTTAGTCTGATCTACTGGAGCCTTGAGTGGTCCGCAATAGTTTGGTGCCCTCTATGGGAAGGCATTTCCCCAAAGCCTGAAGAAGACTCTGAAGACAGTGTTGTGAACAATGCCCAACAATGTTCCTAGTTTGAAGAAGTGCTCAGGTCAATGATAAAAACACTATGTATTTGATGGTGTGCTTAGTTTATGCTTGCAAAGAATAAATCATATGTCTAGTACTTCTCCAATTTCTCTAAGTCTAAAATCGTCGAGAAGGATTGGACATATCGTTGAATAAGCACTCAGACATCGTCGAGATGATACTCAGAGTTAAGCAGAAGGTTCATATCAGCTATCGTCGAGATAATATGGACAATTCGACGATATCGTTATGACATCAAAGTACACATGATGATATCATCGTAAGAACAAGAAGAATCGATCTAAGTCCAGTATCGTCGTGTCAACCGGGATCACACAACGATATCGCTGTAAAGTCTAAGAAGAGTGAAATTAAAGTATTCGGCAATGTTGACGACATCGTCGTTAAGAGATCTTGTCGTCGCGACGAGAAAGAAAGCTCGTTGAAGACCTAAGTCAAAGTTCTTGGCCGTGTCGATGACATCGTGGTAAAGAAGCCTAGTCGTCGAGAAGGCTATGAGAGAACTCATGAAGACAACTTATGGAAGAAGAATAGCTTGTCGTCGAAACGATCAAGAAGATATCGTCGATATGACAGTATGGTTTCAACGATATCATCGATAAGATATTATGGTCTCCACGATATCGTCGATAAGATATTATGGTCTCAACGATATCGTCGATAAGATAAAATGATTTGAATGATATCGTCGATAAGACAGAATGATTTCAACGAAATCGCTGATAAAACAGAATGGTCTCAATGACATCATCGAGAAGACAGAATGGTTTCAACGACACCGTCGAGAAGACCGGAAGTTGACAATAAGATTACGACGACATCTTTATATCGTCGTAAGTGCAAGTGCAACTGTGATATTTTGTATCGTCGAGATATCATTGTCTAAAGAAGATCTAAGAAGACTTGAAGAATTGTCCAAGTCCATGATGGATCGGCGTAACGGCAAGTTCTGTCGTCGAGACATTCCAAATATCGTCGAGATAGATCTAGACATTTCAAATCGTGCTGTGTACATTTAATGCCTCCGTCTGGTGGTCCAATCAGCGTGTGCCGTTAAGGAATAGGCCTCTGACACTTATAGGACATCCTAGGAGACCGTTAGCCGGCTCCTCAGTCTTATAAAATGGATAAGTGTCTTCCCTAGTTTGTAGAAGAAAGAAAAGCAGAGAATACACGCACGAATCAATAGAAAAGTAAAGTTGCGTTAAGAAGGAACAAGAACCAGAGAACAACACGATCTCCATCAAGTGTTCTCCAAGTGTCGGTCAAGCAACATCGGCTGATAAGAAGTGTTCCAGATTGAAGAAGAGATTGAAGAGAAATCTGTGTTGTCCAAGATATCATCAAAATCATCCTCTTCAAGTCCAAGAAGCCAATCTTCATCCGGCTAAGAAGTTTTTCTCAAATCTTTTTTGTAGGTCTTGCGGGCCTGAGCTTGTAGGATCTGTTTCAGATATGAGTGTAGGGCTTGAGGGCCTGAGTTGTAAGGCTTGAGGGCCTGAGCTATAGGGCTTGAGGGCCTGAGTTGTATGGCTTGATGGCCTGAGCTGTAGGGCGTGAGGGCCTGAGTATGGTAGGGCTTGAGGATCTGAGCGGTAGGGCTTGAGGGCATGAGTTTTGTAAGGCATGAGGGCCTGAGCTGTAGGGCTTGAGAGCCTAAGATTGTAGGGCTTGCGGGCCTGAGTTTTTGGCGGAGTTTGCCGACCCTAACACACTGCTAGTGTTGATGCAAAAATTGCACCTCCACAACTTACACTCAAACTCGGGGGAAAACCTTGGGACCGTTGGTTACTAGGGGTCTAAGTATGTCAAGGTATGAAAAGATGGAGAGATTCTGGCTACGAGACGGCTCTACTTGAAAAAGATAAAGACTAGAAATTATAGGAAACTCAAAGCAGACCGGGCTAAAAAAAGGAAAGGAGCGAGCTGAATACAAGACCGCCTATTTCTGCAATTTGCCCAAGACTTCATCCACCCAGCCTTCCTTTTGGGGGAGCCAAAAGGAAAAAATTGCACCTCCACAACTTACACTCAAACTCGGGGGAAAAACTTGGGACCGTTGGTTACTAGGGGTCTAAGTATGTCAAGGTATGAAAAGATGGAGAGATTCTGGCTACGAGACGGCTCTACTTGAAAAAGATAAAGACTAGAAATTATAGGAAACTCGAAGCAGACCGGGCTAAAAAAATGAAAGGAGCGAGCTGAAAACAAGACCGCCTGTTTCTGCAATTTGCCCAAGACTTCATCCACCCATCCTTCCTTTTGGGGGAGTCCTACCCCCCTATTTATAGGCATGGAAGCTGCCCAAACGAGTGGCTTTTAAAGTTACGGGCAACCGGGTTTTCGACAACTTAACTGAGATAAAGAACTTACCTGTCTTGATGTTACCAAGAGCTGTTTAAGAAAAGCTGACCGTGCGATCTTGATAAGACGGTCAGCAACCGGACTTATGAATTTGTTGCCTTCATGCGAGGTGATTGGTCTGTGCGGTCTCTGATTTCGGATCGCGCGAACTCCTTTTAATAACTTTATCACGGTCTGATTTCTGACCGCGCGAGCTCACTTGAATTGCCTCATCGCGATCTTCTGGGCGAACATAATCCCCGCACATTTCCAAGTGCTGAGGTATTTCGGAAATGTTTCTTTAAGACTGCAGAGATCGCGAAAACTTTGAATTTTTTAAATATTTCTTCTTGGGGCTATAAATAGGGCTAGAATCCCTCGCTTGCTTTTATACCTGTCTTTCCGAGTTTGAATTTCCCTCTGAGCGGTCTCTATTCGAGGTTTGAATCAACGGTTTACTCTGTAATGGGTTTACTTAAGATCGTGGCGAATGAGAAAGAAGCTGTTCAAGCCGTTGTCCCCAGAAAGCCACTGCCCATGAAAGATAAATTGGTTAAATTACCTGCGAAGAACATATCTACGACCGATCCTTTGCTGGCATTGTCTAAGGATATGGCTTTAGGCGATCCATTGGTGCGGACTCCTCCCTTGTTATCTTCATGCTTCGTTGATATTACTGATTCGCCTTTGAAGCTTTATGAGTTCGATCGAACTAAGGCTCTAGCAAATGATTCTCCGAGGAAGGCTGGGGCTTTTAATCAGGCAGCTAGAGCGACCACGGATGAGATCTCGATTGGACTTAAAAACAGGCTTCTTTAGCCTTTAAAATGAGACAACAATTACAAGACAAGGATCTTTCGAAAAAGGTGCCTCCTGCCAAGACCCTCGCGGTAAAACCCGCTCGTTTTCCTACTGCAACTCTTGAGATCGCTCCTCTACAGGTAGCTATGATTTCGAGACTTTTTCCAAATGTTCCTTGCTTGCTAATTCTTCTTTTTCCCTTTCTTACAGTCCTTGGATCCTTTTGAGAATGCGGCCTCTCTTTCTTTGCTCAATTCTGAGAACGTCTCTCCAGCCATTTCTGTTATAGTTAAGTCCGAGAGTCAGCTGGATTGAGCTGATCTTGAGAGACTGCGGATGGAGCTGATTGATAAACAATCTAGGGCTTCTCTTGATGCTGAGATTCAACTGCAGAAAGAAGTTGAAAAGAAGAAGAGAAAGGAAGAGGAAGAGAAGAATAAGGAGTCCGAGGAGAAAAAGGGAAGTGATGAGATCGCTGCTTCTCGCAAAGGGAAAATGGAAACCGGAAGAGATATTGGGGTAACTGAAGATGAGGCCGCTCGAGATAATGAAAAGATTGCAGAATTTGAAAGTGGAGAGAATGAAGGTGAAGAGAAAGAAGAAGAAGAAGAAGAAGAGAAAGAAGGAGAAGAAGAAAAGAAAGAAGAAGAAGAAGAAAAGAAAGAAGAAGAAAATGAAAAAGGAGATGAATTAAGAAAGGCAAAGGAGAGGAGGGAAGAAAAGAAAAGAAAATGGATTCTTGGAACAGGGTCTGAAGTTGGGAAGAAAAAGAAAAGAAGAAGATTCCTCAAGAAAGCTACTGCGATCTCAACCGAGACTAACACTATCCCAGATATTGCCCGGGAGAAGAATGAAAAAGGGGAAATAATCGAGAGTGAAAAGGAAGATCGTGAGAGAGGAAAAGAATCAGGAGGGGAGGAATGGAGAAGAAGAAAATATTGATTTGACAAAACAGGGTGCAGATCATGCGGTTGCGTTAACTGCGATCCGGTCTGGTAAGCTTCCCTTGACCGCTCCAACTGATACCTCCCTTCCTATCTATATTAGACCTCATTCTCCGGCTCAGCAATGCGGGATCATTTTTATTGAGACCGACGACATTCTCCTTAGTTCCAAAGAGTTAAAAAGTCGGAAGAAAGAAGGAGAAAAGTTACAGAAAAAATACCTAGAAAAGATCGATCTTGAGCGTCGAAGACCTCCAGATCGCTTAACTCGAACCGATGCACCTGCGATTTCTAAGGCCACCCGGATCAGTTACTTGATTATTCCATTTCTTCTTTTCCAAGTATGAATATTATTTTTGCTCCCTTTACTTCGTGATTGTCTTTGATCGAATTTCTTTTTCTGATTATAAATGAAGATGAGGAGGCTCAGAAGTTACTGGAAGAAACAAGGTTGGCCTTTCCTCAAGTCGATCTACATCCGCCCCCTTTGCTTGCTTCCCCGCTTATGCAGGTGGTTCACACTTTCCAGACCCGTGAGAGAGAACTTGAGAGGAGGTTGCTGGAGAAGGATGAGGCACTGCGGGCGGCTGTTTTACAGAAAGAAGATGTTGTTGCCGAAGTCCGCGCAATATCATCCCAAAAGCTGATTGATCAACGGAGATCGCTCGAACATGGCAGGAAAAAACTTAAAGAATAAATGATTGACCTTCGCAAGAGGCTCCGCGAGTCAAAGGAAGAAACAACTTTCTTTAAAGGTAAGGGTGATGCTTTACGCACTGCCTTCTCTCAAATGAGATCGGGAGCTCCTGCTTCTTTAACCGCTGGGACTTCAGCCGCCCCTCTTGAAGATTGCTCGGACCAAGAAGGATTTCTTAACTGGGAAGAATTGAAGCGGGATGCGGCGATATTCAGCGATATGTTGTTGATGCTAACACTGGCATCTGTATGACTCTCACCGCGGTTAACAAGCTTCAAAACAGGGTTGCCTACTTAGGAAAAAAGAAGGATCATCCAAAATGACTTATATTTTTATTCCTGTATGTTTTCAGTTCAGCGATCTATTATTTTTAGAACTTGAAAACTATATTCTGGAGATCTTAAAATATATTTATTTTTTATGTATCCATTTTTCGTTTTACTTTATTTTTGGAAGTTTAACTATCAGATCGCTCGATCTGATCTTTCATTATGTTTGACATTTTTTTATTGCAATCTCTATTCTTGAACTCTTTATTCCTTTTTATGTACTCTCCAATGAATCATGATCTTATCAAGTCGCGCGATCTGAACAGCGATCTCATGGTTCATTTATTTTTGTAATGATTATGCCCTGATTTCCCCTTTAGGTATAAATACCGGGTTGGTGAACTCATTTAATACGTTTCCTTTGTACTCTTTATTCAAGCGGTCTGGAAGATCTCGAATAATGGTGTCCGTGCAAGCTAGTGCCTGCAAGATTTTTATTGAATCTTAGCAGCGGCCTTGCCGCCTTTCCCAAGCCGAGTTTCATGAATTCTTGAAGGAGAATCCTATGAGTTCGCAGATTATGATTCGCATGCCCACCGTAGGTGAACGCCTGAATCACTGCGGGGAAGATGAAATTTCCATTCCGATCGACCATTTTCATCACGATTTTTATCTTCCTTTGCCATGGGAGAAAAAAAGATATTTAGATTCTTCGGTCTTGTTCCCAGACAACATCCACCTAACTCCATTGCGTTGATCTTCACCTATATATGCTACTTGAGATCGGTCAAAGTGACATTCACTCTAGACTTATTTAGATCGCTCTTTACCTTAAAAATGCTGAAGGAAGGCTCGAGGAGGGAGGATTTCAAGAGCCTCCTATACTTTACCTGTAGCGGTCTGAAGGTTGTGAATCTGCCTAATAAGGTTCCCAACTGGGCGGAGAGATTCCTGATTTTTTAGGGGAGGTTGGGCGGCCTTCGAACTTATCCCAAGCTTCGAGATGAAGCGGTCTTTCAGAAACCTAAATCTCTCTCCAAAGTTGAAAAAAAGATCAAAGAATTACTCAAGGATCGCAAAGCTGATCTGCATCATTACATAATGCTTTGGGCGCAAGTATCTTCCCTCAAACGAAAACATAGTGAGCTATTGCGATCTCAATCACCTAGACCGCTTCTTAACAATTCTTTTATCTCCTACGAGTAGGCTTTTTTTCCCTTGCAGCGACCTTGCAGATTCCTCTTACTCTTCCTTTTGCTTTAGATGGTTATCTCACCAAGAAGGAGAAAAGATTAAAGAGGGACTAGGAGCGATATCAATTCCGGACCGCGGTATCTTCAAGCTATTCTGACAAACCCTTCGATTTGTATGGATATAGGCGGTCTATGACTGACATCATGGGGAGACCGCTGCTGAAGTGGGATGAGAAATGCAAACGCATAGGAGTTTCAACATGTCTCCCGAATTGGGGTGGTGGTCTATCGCATCATGCCAGCGCGGTCAATGAGGACCTTATCCGTGGCCTTTGTGATTTCTTTTCGTCATTCAATTTATTTACTTTTGGCGCACCAATATTTTTTGTATCCAGGCGTTCTCTAATTCCGCAGATCGATTCTGTCGACTAACTCGGCTGATGAATTCATTTTAGAATGAAAACTCGATGATTTAAGAAATCTTCAGTTCGTCTTTTGATGAGGTAGAATGAGGAGAAGAAATGACCTTATGGCCATACATGGGAGAACAGAAGAGATGACCTAGGAACGGTCAAAGGTTGAGAAATAGATGAAGTGACCCTTTCGGTCAGGGCTCAAAGGGAGAGTCGACTTATAGTGGTCGGAACTCTCAAGGAGATGGGCACCTCTCCTCCTCACTTAAGTAGCAATCTTAGGATAAGATTGCTCTTATCTCAGATAGAACTCATTTCAAGAAGAAATAGCCAAGTAGCATTCGAGTGTAACAGGCTATGATGGCCTGATGCCACTATCCGTAGGCACGACATAGGTGGCATTCACCAAGACCTCCCTTGATGCAGTGGTGTGCTCCCATATCGTCCAGGATCTGGGATATCACATTGAACCCTCTCATATGAAATTGGTGAGCTACTGCTACATGGAAGTGAAAACTCCCCGCAATCCATGGTCAATGTAGGTGTTACACTCAGCATCAATTCATGGGGGTTCAGGTATGATGCGCCGATATCTGCCTTGGTGCGACTTAAGTTCGCATCTTGTTTCTACCTTTGGGTATCCTCACAAAACACATAGGAGATAGTGTCAGTAGTTTGTATTTTATAAATGACAGCATAAGAGCAGAAAAGAGATACATTATCTGTGTAAGTAAAACTAAAGGAAAAATAAATCTTATCAAGAATAGAAGCGCTTTAAATCATCTCCACTCCATGTGTGTGTGATTTCACTTCCATCATAAGCGTTTAGCCGATAGGCTCCATTTCTCAATACTTCTCTTATGATATAAGGTCCTGCCCAATTTGGATTTAACTTTCCCACCGAGCTACATCTAGCTGCTGCATCGACCTTTTTTAAGACTAAATCCCCGACAACGAATTCTTTGACCCTTATATTTTTATTATAATATCGGGCCATTCTTCTTTTTACTTCCTCCTGCCTTATTACTGCTTCATCCCTTAACTCTTCAATTAGATCAAGACTGCACTTTAGGTCTTCATCATTCCCTTCTATCCAGGTATCTTCGTTCTGTTTTGCCAATAAGACCCTAGGACTTCTGACATCAAACTCAACTGGTATCAAAGCTTCTGACCCGTGTGATAATTTGAATGGAGTTTCACCGGTTGCTCCTGTCGGAGTTGTCCTAAGGGTCCAAAGAACTGCCGGGAGTTGCTCTGCCCAATTACCTCTGACATTTTCTACTTTTTTCTTGAGAAGATTTAAGATACACTTATTGGCGGCTTCTACCTGTCCATTACTCCTTGGATGATGAACTGATGCAAACCGAAGCTCGATTCCCAACTCATCGCAGAAGTTAATCATTTCAGAATTATTAAACTGAGACCCATTATCTGTTATTATTGCCATTGGAATACCATGTCTACAGATTATTTCTCCCCAGATGAAACTCTTCACTATCTGAGTTGTTGTTTTTGCTAGAGCTTTTGCCTCAATCCATTTGCTAAAATAGTCTATCATTACAAGAATGAAACGTCTTTGCCCACTTGCCATAGGAAAGGGTCCGAGAAGATCCATTCCCCATACCGCGAATGGACAGGGAGTCATGATAGACTTCAACTGTTGAGCTGGTTGATGCTGAAGTGGATCAATTTTTTGGCATTAGATACATTTTTTGGCATAATCAGCCGCGTCTTTTCTCATCTTAGGCCAGAAATATCCTTGCCTCAAAATTCTTTTTTCCAGCGTCCTTGCACCTGAATGACTACCACATTCTCCCGAATGTACTTCTCGGAGGATAACTAGGATTTCTTCTTCCGATATACACCTAGATAAAGGAGCCAAAAACGTTTTTCGATATAATATTCCTGAGATCAGATAATAGTATGCTGCCTTCAGTTTGAACCTTTTCTTATCTTTGATGCTATCATGAAATGTTCCGGACGAGAGATATAAGATAAAAGAATCCATCCAAGAAGATTTACGATCTATTTCCATCACAAAATTTTCCTCAATTGCTGGATGGAACAGATCTGAGGTAGCTCCTCCCGATAACAACCCAAATTTTGCCAACTGATCTGCATCTGAATTTTCTGCTCTTGGGATGTGTTCAATAGTGAAACTTTTGAACCTACCGATCTCTTGTTTTACCAATTCTGATACTTCTTCAAGACTGGTTCCCTGGTCTCATAGACGTCGCTTACCTGAGATGCCATAATTAAAGAATCTGTTTTTACTTCAACATCTTCAATCCCCAATTCCTTAGCAAAACGAAGTCCTGCTAAAAGAGCCTCATATTCTGCCTGATTATTGGTGACTGCGAAATGAAACCTTAGAGCCTGATTTAATTTGACTCTGTTTGGATTAATCAGAACTACTCCCGCACCTGAGGAATTTTTTCCCGAAGCTCCATCAACATAAATTGTCCAAGGTAGAGGCCTTTTGTCATCACTTTCAGATTCGCTTCCCATTATATCAACTAAGAAGTCTGCTAACACTTGAGCTTTAATCGCTGTTCGTGGAGTATATGAGATGTCAAATTCACTCAGCTCGATAGCCCACTTAGCCAATCTACCTGAGTCCTCTGGCTTCTCTAATACACCTCTCAGTGGTAAATCCATTATCACCTGAATAGTATGAGCCTGAAAGTAGGGCCTAAGCTTCCTAGCTGAGATAATAAGAGCTAAAGCAAGTTTTTCCAGTATGGGATATTTGGTCTCTGCCTTTTTTAGAATCCTACTGACATAATAAACTGGAAATTGTTTCTTCTTTTCTTCTCTAACTAAGACTGAACTGACCGCATTAGAACCCACTCCTAGATATTAGAATAAGTCCTCTCCTTCAAGTGGACTCTGGAGAATAGGAGTTGTAGTTAACTGCTTTTTCAACTGATCGAATGCCAAATCACACACCTCAGTCCATTCGAACTTTGAAGCTTTTCTAAGAGTCCTGAAAAAGGGGGCACTCTTATCTCCTGATCGTGATATAAACTGGCCTAAACCTGCCATTCTGCCTCCTAGCTGTTGAACTTCCTTTGGTGTCTTTGGAGTTTTCATTTCAAGAATTGCTTTGACTTTATCTGGATTTGGTTTGAGCCCATCCGGGGTCAGAAGATGTCCTAAAAATTTCCCTTTGTTAGCTCCAAATATGCACTTCAGCGGATTTAGTCTCATATCAAATGCTCTAAGAGTTGAGAAGGTCTCTTCCAGATCTTCCAAGTGGATGTCAAATTGCTTACTCTTGATGAGAAGATCATCTACATATACCTCGAGATTTCTAGTTTTTTGATCTTTGAACGCAAAATCCATCATTCGTTGGTAGGTAGCACCTGTGTTTTTTAAACCAAATGGCATTACCTTATAACAAAAACATCCATCATTCGTTATAAATGAAGTGTGAGGGATATCTGGCTTGTGCATTCTGATTTGGTGATAGCCCGAGAATGCATCCAAAAAACTCATATATGAAAACCCGACTGCTGAATCAACCAAAGAATCTATCATGGGTAGTGGATAACAATCTTTCAGACATGCCTTATTAAGCTTCGTGAAATATACGCACATTCTCCACTTTCCTTTTGGTTTCCTCACCATTACCACATTTGAAACCCAATCAGGATATTGTACCTCTTGGATGAATCCAGCTTTGAGTAATTTTTGAACTTCATCTTTAATTGGTATTTCCAAAGTAGTTGCTACTGGCCATATTTTCTGAATAACCAGTTTAAACATCGGATTTATATTTAGGTGATGACAGGCTACATCAGGATTTACCCCTGCCATATCATTTGCTGACCAGGCGAATATATCTAGATTTCTGAATAAACATGCTATCAACTTCCATTTTTTGTTTTCAGATAGTTCTGCGTTAATTGAAAGTGTCTTTTCTTCATCCCCTTTAATTGGAATGACCAGAATATCTTGAGCTGGTTCTAAATGAGTACCCTCATTCTCATTTCCTAACTCAGCATCATGATCATCTAAATCAAATTCTTTCATAATGTCCATTTTTTAACCTGAGTATGTTGATAAAAAAATGAGCGAGAGAGAACAGAAAAAACGGCCTTGAAAGTATGGCCAATTGTATTGTAGATGAATATTCTTAAAGCAATCTAAATAGAGACATGAATATTGCTAAGAAAGGAAATGAGTACAAGTCAAATCTTATTGAAGTAAATTCAACTGCAAATATCATCCTTAAAATGGTTCAGGGAAGTTTTGTAGCTAAGAAATTAAAAACATGTTTTCAATTGAAAATAAATTCTGCATCCGAACACTGAGATTCCTTTATTCCGAACTCAGGGGGACCAGCACTTCACTTTCAACCCCTAACTGAGAACTTATGTCAATAATACTGACAGTCTTTACATAGCATTCTCGGGCCAGCCTAGGGTCACTCCTTACCCTAAACTGCTTTCCTTGAGCGGAAAACTTGAGGGCTAGATGGAACGTTGAAACTATGGCTCTGTACTGGTTGAGGAGAGGCCTACGAAAAACCGCATAGTAGCTGCTAGGAGCATCTACTACCATGAATTCAGCCTTGATGATTCCTCCCATCATCACATTCAAAGAGACTTTCTCCTCAACCTCTTTCTTCTCTCCCGAGAAGCCATAGAGGGGACCTTCAGTAGAAAGCATTGACTTCCCCGTCTTCAAGGCTTCGATGGTCGGCTTAAACAACAAATTTACAGAACTTTCGGTATCAACTAGGATCCTTTCAACTGTGAAATTCTCTATCACGGCTTTGATGACAAGAGCATCATTGAAAGGATTCCCATGGGGTGGAAGATCTTCTTTGCTAAAAATTACCACCTCCAGAATTGGGGCAGAGGTTGAGGCAGCGGAGACTTCATCTCTGAAGACTCTAGCCATGCTGGTTTTCTTGGAAGACTCGAGTCTAGCCCCTCCATGGATGCAGAAAAGCAATCCATTTACCCCTTCGTTGTCTGCCTCTACGCACTCATAACCAATGTGAAGGACGCCAAAAAGACAGGTGTCCTTCACTTCCTCGCACTCCCAACTGACCTCAGCTACGGTTTTCGCCTTCTTCGATTGATCCTCAGCTTTATTGCTGATCAAATCCCGAAGCTTACCTTCTTTGAGAAGCTTTTCTATCAAGAACCTGAGTGCTGGACAATTTTCTACTAGATACCCCCTTTCTTTATGGAATTCACAATAGAGGCTCAGATTTCTAAATTTGATTTCTGATTTCATCGGGGCTGGTCTCTTGAAAAAGGGTTGTTTTTCTATTATTTCCAAAATCTCTGAGATTGGTAGGGGGAGATCTATAAAACAGTCCTGTGAGTTGTTAAAAGATTGACTTGGCTGAGTTGCTGGCAAAGGTAGGAGGGGAAGACTAGTTAACGGTTGAGCTTGAACAGGTTGTTGCCAATGGGTGAGTTGTCTATGGTTAGTGGCCGGGCGATGATGGCGGAAATTCCTGCCTCGTGGAGCTTGAGGATTATATTCTTGATGGTCCAGCCTTTGCCGATACTGTGGTACTGAAGATGAAGAGCTGTCGCTTCCTTGATATGCCAAATTGGAGAGATGTGAGACATACTCCGGATTGCAAGTTTCTCCTTCTATGAACCTATTCACGATTGAAATTAATTCTTGGTAGGAACTAGGCTCTTTGGTAGTAAGCTCGAACTTCAACGGGCCTTCTCGGAGGGCATTGATGAAGGCTACTTGGTGGAGAATGGGGCCAACATCCCGGATGCTTAAAATCTCCTCCTGGAAATGAGCGACGAAGTGAGCTGTAGTCTCACTTTCACCTTGCTTGATTTTAAAAAAGGTCGCAGGACCACTTTTACGTTTTCTTGAGGTTGCAAATCTTAAAAGAAATTCTCTCCTCAGATCCGCAAAACAGGTAACAGACCTCGCAAGGAGGCTAAAAAACCACTCTCTCGCTTCACCTCCGAGGGAGGTTACAAACAACTTGCAACAGAGAGCCACGGATAAGGTCCTCATTGACACTGCAGCTTCGAAGGCTTGCAAATGTGAAATCGGATCATCCCTTCCAGTATAAACTGGAAGTCGCGGCTCTCTGAAGCCAATGGGAACAGGTACCCACCTAACTTGATCAACAAACGGGGAAGGCTCTTCCCAAAAAGCGACTGGGAGTGGCGCAGCGCCTTCCTGAAAGTTTAGAACTCAGGCAGGACTTCCTCGGGCTACTGCCTGATAGAAATCCTGTCGAGCATTGAACTCGGCACCTTGAGGCCGCAGAGGTGCAGCAGGCTTGGGGTCCGCGCGGTCAGTAACCTGATCGCAAGCAACCTGGATAGCTGGAGTGGTGAACTCAACGACCCATAGGGCCAGCCGCTGGGAGATTGCTTCTATAGCTTTCCCCATTGCTTCCATCTGCTGGATGGTCTCACGCTGAGCTCGAGCAAAATCCTGCCAGTTTTGCTCGAGTGCCCGCTCAAGGCGTGCTTCCAATCATCTGAGGTCACGCGACCTGCATCTGGATGACTTCCTTCGATCTGACTCTGCAACTCCCGATATGACATTTCTGACCGCCGTACTTCACCAACTGATCCCGATCTGAAGGTCGCGTGTTCGTTCTGTTGATGCGAAAATTACACCTCCACAACTTACACTCAAACTTGGGGGAAAAACTTGGGACCGTTGGTTACTAGGGGTCTAAGTATGTCAAGGTATGAAAAGATGGAGAGATTCTAGCTACGAGACGACTCTACTTGAAAAAGATAAAGACTAGAAATTATAGGAAACTCGAAGCAGACTGGGCCAAAAAAAGGAAAGGAGCGAGCTGAAAACAAGACCGCCTGTTTCTGCAATTTGCCCAAGACTTCATCCACCCAGCCTTCCTTTTGGGGGAGCCAAAAGGAAAAAATTGCACCTCCACAACTTACACTCAAACTCAGGGGAAAAACTTGGGACCATTGGTTACTAGGGGTCTAAGTATGTCAAGGTATGAAAATATGGAGAGATTCTGGCTAGGAGATGGCTCTACTTGAAAAAGATAAAGACTAGAAATTATAGGAAACTTGAAGCAGACCGGGCTAAAAAAATGAAAGGAGCGAGCTGAAAACAAGACCGCCTGTTTCTGCAATTTGCCCAAGACTTCATCCACCCAGCCTTCCTTTTGGGGGAGCCCTACCCCCCTATTTATAGGCATGGAAGCTGCCAAAATGGGTATCTTTTAAAGTTACGGGCAACTCGAGTTTTCGACAACTTAACTGAGATAAAGAACTTACATGTCTTAATGTTACCAAGAGCTGTTTAAGAAAAGCTAACCGCGCGATCTTGATAAGACAGTCAGCAATCGGACTTATGAATTTGTTGCCTTCATGCGAGGTGATTGGACTGTGCGGTCTCTGATTTTGGATCGCACGAACTCCTTTTAATAACTTTATCACGGTCTGATTTCTGACCGCGCGAGTTCACTTGAATAGCCTCATCGCGATCTTCTGGGCGAACAGCTAGAATGGTGCAGAGGGATAGTGGACTACTCAAGACACCCTGTCTTGGGGAACCACTATATATCTAATGTTCTTGTGTGATGTGTTTCTGTGATTTATTGTTGTGCTGTGCTAAAGCTATTTAGTTCTTGTGCATAGAAATTCAAAAATAACCATATCACCTAATCCCCCCTCTAGGTGATAGTTCCAAAACTAACAGACAGTACCCACTGCACAACAAAACTCGTGACTAGAGATTATGGCAGGAAAATTTGTCCGCACAAGTGGAGGATCTATCCGGGGGGGGGGGGGGGCATGCTGATCTAACTCCCCTCCACTCATTTATCAGCAAACCCGGAGGAGAGCTCTCCAGTACGAATGCCCAGGACAGCGTGGCCTGTCCTGGAGGAGGACCTGAAGCTCAGTATTACCACAACTTCCCTGAAGCGGCAAGTCAAGAGCCTACATATGGAAGGCTCACGCGTGAAGAAGTTCATGATATAGATTTTGAAGAGCACTACTACACCATATCATGCATATGGTAACGCTTAATTTGTAGCGGTTAAGTAAACGCTACCAAAAGTTATTTATGGTAGCGTTTATAACCGCAACTGTAGATAAATATACGCTACTATAACATATCATACCCATAGGCGGACCTATGTAGGGACACACCCGGGCACGTGCCCGAGTGTGTTTTTCACTAAATCCCACCTGACGCTCGCTATTTTGTCTCCAGCCGCGCCATTCGCCACTGCCCCGTGCCCTAGCTTTTCGCTAAATCCCCCTTGCGGCTTGCGGCCCTACCTCTCATCCCTCTGCCCACTCCCGCTCACAGCCGAAAATCGCAAGCCTCCGCCACTCCGACTCCCGATGGCCGATGTTTCCTCACCGTCCCAACTACCGACTGCAGACCTCCTCCGCTCGGTGCTCAACCTCCTCCGCTCGGTGCTCGTCATCACTCCTCCCGCAAGGCCGCAACTTAGGTAATCCATTATCCATGATCGGATCTTCAATGCTGGGTTTACTTTTGAGTTTAGGGTTGATTTTTGAGTTTTTGAATTCTGATTTCAGAGTTTAGGGTGGATGCTCATTTGCTTAGTTGGAACTTTGAGCTTGGATTTACTAGGCAGAGCTTGGATTTGGAAGTTGGAACTTTGAGCTTTGGATTTGGATTGACTAGGCTTGCTTTCTTTCTTTGATTTGGTTCAGCCATGTTATTGTTACTTTGTTACATGCAATAGATTTCAGCTTGCTTGCTTTGATTAGTCATTTGGTTCATTATTACATGATTTTGATCTCCAATTTCACTCTAGAAGATGTATTATGAAAAGAGCCTTTGTGTTTGTGAGTATGCATTAATACTGCTTTTGTGTTTACCCCAATTTCTATGCAAAACAAGCATTCATGGAATCACAAATATTCATCTAGCACCCAACAAGTAAAGTTCTCATTCTTTCCTTTGTGAAGATCTGATTCACTTTTTCCCTTGATTTTCTGAATTCCAATATATGATGTTTGAGCTTCTTTTGTTACTTTGGTCATTTGTTATAGTTAGCTTAAGATTGTTAACCTAAAGACCTGGATGAATTTGATCAGGTTTATGTATGGTACTCTTTGATTCATCACATGTAGTTAACTCTAGGTCTTGTGATTGTTTGCTTGAAGGAAGTATGCCAGTGAATTGATGAAAAGTCATTGAACTTGCAACCAACTGGAAGAAGAATTGTTAGGAGTAATCTAATTCTACTTTTTAGTGTTAGTTATAATTCAGCTTTTATGAACACAGATTTGTGATTTTTTCATTTTTCAATTAGTTATCTAGGTTTGATGAAATAGCTAAGTCAAGAAAAATTAGTACAATTGCCTAAGAAATATGCTTTATGTTCCTTCAAACCAAAAGTTCAAAATGTAATCGATTAAATGGGATCCTTTCTCTTGTTGTTGTAATCTTGTTTATCAAACTTAAATTACATATGTCGTATAACCTTCTTTAGAAATAGGAGTTCGTTTATCATGAAAATTCATCTCACTTGTTTATCAATAGAAATTTCATGCCCTGTATAGTCTTAACTATTGTGCCCGGGTTGAGTGAAAATCCTAGTTCCGCCACTGATCATACCTATAGTCTTAACAAAGAGTTATTTATGTTTTATAATTTCTTACATGTTATGTTCTTTAGATTCTATTTTGTGATTCTTCATGCCCTGATTATTTTATGAACAATAGTTTTCCACACCATCTGTTCTCCCTTAAGCATTTCTCATTGTTCTACACTAATAAATCATTTTTCCCACGCTCTCATTGACAGCCATGTTGGCTATGTGTGGAAGAGATGGTTCAATTGAGTTACTATATGAAATATGCTTATAATTTGGTAGTTTTTTCCCATGTTCTCAATAAGATTCTATGGTTCTATTTTGTACGTTATAATTTGGTATTTCTTCTTTATGTTATATATATTATTGATATGCTGCATAACATTCAATTTGCTTTGAGATTTGAGTTTCTTATAGAGCTATAGGAGGTTTAGAAGGGTGGGTTGAAGTCATAAAACATTTTGAACAATGTTCAATAAAAATTTAATCACTATACCTGCCATTTTATTTTTAGATAAAGTACTAAGCAAAATGGGAGAAGGTCAGTTCCTTTTATTTGCGAACCTTTAAATTCTATTGTGGGGTGGACATTTTTTTTCTTGCTATATAAATTAGTTCCATTACACAGTGTAAACCATGGTGGCATGCATTTTTACTATTTGTAAGCATTTTGTGTTGTTGTTCCAATTGAATATGTTCTTTGAATGCATATATATTTGTTCTCTGTGTGCGGCTATGGTATCTGCTTATTTTTGGTAGATATGGTAATTTAAATCTTGTTTATTTCCTTTTTTTAACTCGATCAGCTTCTGATGTAGCTGAAATGATGCTCCTTTTTCAATATTTTTTCCTATTTTCGTCCTTTTTTTCATTATAGGATTCTTTTTGCTCTTCTATTTTTTATCGTTGAGAAGCATTGAAATGTGCAGGTCCATGCCTATTACAGCATTGGACCTCTCAGTGACTACTTATCTGTAAATTATCTGGACCGTTTTCTCTCCACATATGAACTCCCTGTAAGAACTTAGTCATTTATAGTTGAAATGAGCTCCTTTTTGGATCAATAATGACTCGGATATTTAATTAATTTTCCCACGCTCTAATCATTTTATGAATCTTTGCCAATAGCAAGGGAAAGCCTGGATGACACAATTACTGGCTGTGGCATGTCTGTCTTTGTCTGCCAAGATGGAAGAAACTGAAGTCCATTTAGCTCTGGATTTGCAGGTGAGCAATGATTTATTAGGATTTCTTTTCGCTTTATCAGTGTTATATTTGTTTTTAATCGGTGCATATGGCATTAAAATGTGGCCCCTAATTGATGCAAATAGTGGCGAAATTTTGATTTCATAAGTGGCTGAATTTTCTATATTCCTGCAGGGTTTGTGATTCATGGAAGGCAAGTTCTAACCAACACTAATGTAGTAGCCGATCACACTTTTGTTCTTGTAAGAAAGCATGGTTCGCCGACGAAGTATAAAGCAGAAGTTCAAGCTGTAGGACATGAATGTTATTTAGCACTTTTCATGGTCCAATCTGAAGAATTTTTGGATGGTATGAATTCTAATGATTTTAGTCTTAATAGTTTTATTTATGAATTTATCCCATAGAAAAATTAATATTGTAAATTACGTTCCATGTTGATATGAGCCCTAATAGTTTCTTGCTTCTAATTTAGACGTCCTTTATTTGTTTGTAGGTATATATGAGAAAATGAGGCACCAAGGGAGGCTTCGAAGAAGGAAGAAGGCAAGAAGGATGAGCCCGTGAAGAAGAAAGAGAATAATTTCCATGTATTAATTATATATGTTTTTTCATGTATTGAGTTTATTAAAGAAAATTAAGTGATCTATATATTGATTGTAAAGGCCTGAGCTATCTCCCACCTTCTTTTTACTATTAATAAAAAAACATTTATTTGAATTCTTTTACAAAATAGATATTATCTCCATTATTATTCAATTTAATATGTTAATTTTTATTCAATTTAATAGGAAATAATTGAATTTATTAAAATGCATTTTGTGCATTATTAAAAGGAAAACCGATACCATAGAAAATCATAAATGTTGCCAAATACAAGAATAAACGCCTGACGATGAAGAATCGTAGTCATTGTTGTAGAATGGTAGCGCTCAATAACCGCTACCATTGAAAATCATAAATGTTATAATTGATGTACCTATGGTAGCGATTTCAGGACGCCACAATACATTGTGTAACTGCTACCATACCCTACGACCACGGCTGCAGATGCAACACACACGCAACCTTTATCGTAGCCCTACAGTAGCGGTTTTTTCATATATAGTAGCAGTTTTTGAGTGCTACCATATGCATGATATGGTGTAGTGCACAAACAAGCCAGACAGTATGCCGTTTTGGCCCCTCTCCCTCTCCATCATTGCTCACCATTCGCGCTTGAGGTTCTGGCACATCCAATCCCCCTTGGCTTCAAGCTCCCAAAGATTGAGACATAAGATGGAGCGGGCGACCCATCAGAGAACGTCAGACATTTGGCGATCATGATGCAACTCTACAATACCCCAGATCCACTATTGTGCCAAGCATTCCCAGCGATTTTGAAAGGACAGGCTCGCACCTGGTTCCTACCCGAAGGAGGGAGAAATCAGAGATTTCGCAGAGCTGACTCAACAATTCACAGACCAGTTCATCGCTAGCCGCTGGATAGTCAAAGACCCCTCCCATTTGTCTGGGATCCGTCAAAGTGAATGGGAAACCCTTAAAGATTTCTTCCGTCGTTTCACCACTGAGGCACGACAAATCCCTGGGATAAAACTAGAGCTCCTGCGTGGGTTTCTCCTCAGAGGGCTCCGCCCTGGTGGCTTCCACTCCGCACTAATATGGGAGGTTGTATCCAGCTACCCCGATCTCGTTCAACGGATCGACGCCTAGATCGCCACCGACGAAGCAATGGAAGCACATAAACAACAATTTGATAGTATCATAAAAAGGCGGAGGGAGCAAGAGGCTTCATTAGTCTTAGGGAAGAGCAATGAATGCCATGACAACCCACAACCTCGGCAGCGCCAAAGAAACACGCCCCTCTATACCTCCAGAACAAGCATACTCAACGCACTCAAAGACAACCAGGCGCTCAGTGAGCCCAGACGCCTCAAGAAAAACACGGGGGATCAGACAAAATACTGTGAGTTCCTACATGGACAAGGACATGACACAGAAAATTGCACCAAGCTTAAGGATGAAATTGAGCGTCTCGTCAAACAAGGCCTACTAGGGAAATTCATACGAGACTAGACACTGATTTGGCCAGCAGGAAAATAGCAGGCAGCCCGCCAGAAAGAATTGGGGGGGGGGGGGGGGCAACCCTCAAGATGGATATCTCAGGAGAAAGCTTCGTACCTATAAGCCGGGTTCTACCCGCACCACTGAAATATTTTACCTAACATTATCTTTCTATAAATACTTTGTGTAAATTACCACTGTGACAAATATTATTTAAAGTTGATTATTTCAGGCATGTATAAAACAATCATCGTCCGCGCTACCAAAGCTACGTATTCACAACGCCCAAATGAAAGGACGTCTATTTGCATTAATAGCAACTGCCTCTATGCAGCCTGCTATTTTAACTGCAACAGCCTCCAGGCAGTGTGCTATATTAACAACTACCTTCAGGCAATGCGCTATATTAACAACAACTTCCTTTGGACAGCGTGTAAGCAACTACCTCTGTGTAGTGCGTTATATTAACATCAACTGCCTTTGGGCAACGAGCTATAATAACAGCAACTGCCTTCGGGCAACGCGCAATTTTAAGAGAAACTGCCTCTGAGCAGCATGCTATATTAACAGCAACTGCCTTCGGGCAGCACGCTATATTAACAGAAACTGCCTCCAGGCAGCGCGCTATATTAACAACAACTGCCTCCGGGAAGCACGCTATATTAACAGCAAGTACCTTCGAGCAGAGTGCTATTTTAACGCAACTGCCTCCGGGCAGCGAGCTATATTAACAGCAACTACCTCCCGGCAGTGCGCTATATTAACAACAACTTTCTCCGTGTAGAGCGCTATATTAACAACAAATGCCTTCGGGTAGCGTTTTATTTTAGCAGCAACTACCTCCGGGCATCACGCTCACATACACCTCTCACCGCCGCTGATCGAAGGTCTGCCCTTCTCTCCGCAGTAGGTTGCAGCGTCGCCCGGGCCTGCCCCCTCGTGCTCGCAAATGGTTCGAAGTGTTCACCCTTCACCGCTACTATCAACAACATCCCCTAGGTCGCTAGTCCAGACTCCTCACTACTCAGCTCAAAGAGTCCGGCCTTCACCCACGTAGTATGTTCCAACGCCACCTGGGTCTCGTCCTCTACTATCAACGACATCACCCAGGCCAATAATCTGGAGTCCTCTCTACTCGGCTCGATGCATCCGCCCTTCGCCAATGTAGTAGGTTCCAACGCCACCGGGGTCTCATCCTCTACTATAACCAACATCCCCTAGGTCGGCAATCCGGACTCCTCACAACTCAGCTCGAAGCGTCCGCCCTTTGCCCATATAGTAGGTTCCAACGCCACCTGGGTCTTGTCCTCTACTATCAACGACATCCCCCAGTTCAACAATCCAGACTCTTCACTACTCAGCTCAAAGCGACCTCCCTTCAATGACGTAGTAGGTTCCAACACCACCTGGGTCTCGTCCTCTAAACTGTGTTGCCAAGGCCTACCCCCATCGCACTCGCAAATGGTTTGAAGCGTCCGCCCTTCAATGCAGCTCTCAGCGACATCCCCCGAGTCAGTAATCAGGATCTCTCACTACTCTTCTTGAAGCGTCCACCCTTCACCCATGTATTAGGTTCTAGCACCACCTGGGTCTCGTCCTCCAACAGCCAACATCAAAGAAGCAAAACATAGTTGACCACGCAAAATTTTGGTTTCAACAACATAAAAGCTCTGTTAGGAAAAACCCCTTTTTATTTAACTTAACAAATTAACTATAAGTGATTTTACTTCTTAGGTTTATTACCCACATTGTATATTAAGGGTAATCTGGTCATTAGATGTCTTAGGATGTCACACTTAACTTAGAGTGTCAAGACCAAGTAAAGACAAGCATAAATTCAGTTAAGTTAAGACTTGCATCGAATACAAGTCAACTCACCTTTGACTTGATATTGACGCAACTCTGAGTTGATGTCGAAGCAGACCATTCAGCCTGTCGAAGTATAAATGAAGTCGATGGAACATCGAAAGGATCTCGACGTAGATGATAGAGCTTTTTGAAGCCATCTAGCAAGTCGATGCAACGTCGACTATAATTCGACACAGAAGTTAAGAGAACAAGTCTAAATTCTTGAACTCGACGGGACGTCGATAAGGTATCGACGTAACGTCGACATCTGAGTTCATCCAAAGCTAAGAAGAAATTTGAAGCCACGTCGATAAGAACTCAGAGGTGCGTCGACATGAAGGTTGATGAAGTCGACGCAGCGTCGAATACAGTCAGAAAAAGGAAGCTTTTCCAGCTATCCTTTTAGGACCTTTTCAGAAGGGCCACCAGGCTAGAGACAATTCTCCAACGGCTCATTTTTTGCCAAGAATAGAATGAAGCATTCCAGGACACAGCAAATCACTTTTGGAAGCTATTAAAAATGGATTGATGGGTCGAGAACAAAAGAGGAATGAAAATTAGGTGAATTCCTCTTCAGGACAAGCCAAAGGGAGAAAATCTTTAAAAAATTCAATCGTACACAATAAGTATGCAAAAAGAGGGAAAGAGAAGCAAAACAACGATTACATTCTTCTGGCTGTCGATTAGATTCTTCCTCTTCTTCCTCCTAAAACCCTACAAGATAGATTTACAGAAGAACTCTCTCTGCACAAGAACATAATCTACTTCTTCTTCTTCATTATCATACAACAACAGAATAACAAGAAGTGCTGAGAGAAAAGGATCAAGCAGAATAACCCTTGCAAACCATCACTATCATTAGCAAGGGTTTACTATTTCAGATCCAGTGAAAGCAAGAGAGAAGCATCAACAAAGCTTCAGAAGAATTCCGAGAACATAATTCTCTTCTTTTCCCTCTCTCTCCTTTTCTCCTTCTTATTTCCTTCACTTGTACAGAGTTTTAAGAATCCCTCTTCCAAAGGATTCAGTGGTTCTAGATCTCCTTATCAAAAGATTTGAGTGATTCAAGATCACCTTATCAAAAGATCTGAGTGGTTCAAGATCTCCTTATCAAAAGAACTTTGGTTCTAAGATTCTCCTTATCGAAAGACTCAGTCACATGTTGTGCAATCTTACCAGGGAGGTAGAAGAGAGGACTACCAACATTTTGGAGAACCTCTATAAAAATCTTGTGTCTTCTGTATTGTGTATTTTCTGTGTTGTCCCTTTTATAGCTTGTTATTTTTCTGCTTTATATTTACAACACTTAATTATTCTGAGTTGGTTTTGTTTAGTGCATAATACCTTAGTATTTTTATTGTATGCATAGTTAGGGTAAAAATATTTAAATCTCTATTCACCCCCCCCCCCCCCCCCCCCCCCCCCCCCTCTAGAGAATTTTCAGAGGCACACTGTGCACTTTCAATTGGTATCAAAGAGAGTTTGATCATTAAAAGGTTAACACCTTGATCAAAAGATATCCTACTCTCATTTATTCATTTTAAAATTAATTAAAACTTTTTTTTAAATAAAATGAGTTCTAAGGATTATCCATCAACAAGACCCCAATGTGTAATCTGAACAAGTTTACACTCTAGAAGGCCAGAATAAATCGTTATATGAACTCTACTGATGAGGACATCTTTGATGTTATCATTTCAGGTCCTCCAGCCCCATACAAGAGAGATGTCAGTGGAGCTTCAACACAGGAACCTGTACCCAGGGCTGAGTCGATAGAGACAGAGAAGAAGCATAAGGCATGTGATGCCAAGGCTATGAACATTCTGGTATCCACCATGTCAGAAGACATCTTCCAGAAGGTGGCTGACTGCCAATCAGCCAAAGAGATTTGGGAATCTCTTTCCAGAATGATAGATGGAAGTTCTGATGAAAGAAAGGATAGGAAGTCCCTTCTCATATCCCAATACGAGAACTTTCTAAAGAAAGCTGATGAATCTGTTGCTGAGATGTATGACAGATTCAGTATCATTGTCAATGAGCTGAAGAGTATGGACAAGGAGATATCCTTGACAGAAATAAATGATAAGATCCTCATGTGCTTCCCTAACTCATGGGATTCAAGGATCTGGGTCATCAGTGAGTCCAGATGCCATAGAGAAATCTCTACTGAGGCTTTGCTAGGAAAGCTAAAGACATATGAGATGCTACTGAAAAACAGAGCTGAAACAGAGGTAAAGGAGCAACTCCAACTCCTATCCAAAGGATCCTTGCTCTAAAAGCTACTGAATGAGAGCCCTCCACTCCTAAATATGAAATGTTCAATATCATAGCAAGGAGATTCAGAAAATGGGTCAAGACAGAAGACTCAAGGAGAAAAGGGAGGATTTCAAAGCCCAGATATGATAAGACTCCAAAGAAGGAGATAATTTGCTACTCCTGCAACAATCTATGACACATAGCCCCTGAGTGCCCACAGGAAAAAAGAGACAGGATAAGCAACAAGGATGAGAAGAAGAAGTCCTTCAGGAAGAAAGACAAGAAGACGGGCAAGGGATTCATTGCTGAAACCTAGAGTGACTCTGAAGCAGAGTTAAGCTCCTCTTCATCCGAGAGTGATGAAGAAGCAGAAGCAGAAGCTGCCTGCATGATGGAACTGGGGATATCCTCAGATGATGAGTAAAAATTGGTATCCATGTTTGATAATTTTGATTTCAACTCTGATGAGTTTAAAACTTGTTTTAATGAATTCTGCAATGATCACATTAAGTTACAAAAATAAACTAAAACAACAAGGATAGAACTAGATAACCTAAAAGAAGATGAACTATATTTGAGAAATCAAGACTTAATAAAAGAGATTCATAATAAGAAATCAGAACTTATTGAAATAAGAGAAGAAAACTTAAAGTTAAAAGAAGAGATAACAAAGACAAAAGCCTTTGAGGTCTCTCTCAATGGGAGGAGTCAAAAGCTCAAAAATGTTACACAGAATCTCAGCATGAGATTAAAGCACCTAGGTCTAGGAGCAGACCCATGCACTAGCACAGAAGTCCTTAGGAAACCTGCCTGGAAAAATCCAGTTAGATTCATTAGACCTAGTGACTATCAATCTAGTGAAGGTAGGGAAAAACCTAATGATTAGAATATTAATTAATTAGATAAAACAACTGCAGTTAATAACATGAATTCAAGCAAGGAAAAGAAATCTCTAGGAAGAAGTAATTCAGAGAAAGTAACCAACAACAACCAAAAGGCTAAAGACAAAAACTAGAATAATAAAACACTTTGCTGATCTTTTATATCTAAATACATTTTATACACACTATCAGCATCAAGATAATTAATTTAAATTTAATAAACCTATTCTCTGCCATCTTAAAGGATATCATGAAAGACCTTTCTACTCTTTCAATGAACCTTACAATGGTAAAAGCAAAGGGCCCAAGGTAACCTGGGTTCCTTTTAATGTTTGAGCTAGTTGTGCTGGAGTAAGTAGGATCCCTCCTAGGAGATAATGGAAGAGGAAGAAAGAACTATGGTCTAATAAAGACACAAATCCAACAGGGGAGTGTCTTCTACCCTGAATTTTCATATTATCTTCTTTAGGTCATGAAAATATTAAATATAAATACTATTTTCATTAAAAATCATTGCTGGGAAAGACAACATGAACTTTCTAAGAAAACAGAACTATTCATTCAGAGTTGCGTCAAATAGAATTTGACATACCATCTAATTCTACTCGATGCCTGCTCCAAAAGCAATGTGCAACTGCTAAATCAGAGTTGCGTCGAATAGAATTCGACGTACCGTCTAATTCCAATCGACGCTGGCTTCGAGTGCCATCTAAATCAGACAATTCGAATAGCATTCGACGCAATGTCGACTTCATATCGACGGATACGTCGAATGATTAGTTGCTCGTCAAATCCAAAGATGCGTCGAGTTCTAATCGATGCAACATCGACATGACAACGCGCGTAGTTTTACTCCTAGAAGCTACTTAGACACATTTTGGCGCGCTGTCTATTAATCTTTTCGATGGTGCTTCAGATAAAACCCTAAGTTGCGATGAAGCATCTTCTTTTAAGCAACTTCAACATCGAATTATTTATGCTTTCAAATTCTCTTCTCTTTGCTCTCGTGCTCTCCCCTTCTCCAGCCTCTCGTGTTCTTCCTCTCTCTCTCTCTCTTTTGTGTTCTTTTGCAGGTACCTCAAATCGATGGCTCCGCCAAAAGTGAATTCTGGCTTTTATGTGGATGTCGATTCTTTCAGTGCTGCAGCAGAAAGCTTCAAAGCCATTCTTGGCTTATTTCAAGATGCTGGTTTAACCAAACTGATATCCATAAGATGCAAGATTCTGGATATCGAACTGACTAAGTTTAAAGATAATGTTCAAATAGGAGAGGATGGATCCATCAAAGGAAAAGTGTCTTAGATAGATATAGCATAACAGAGGAATTACTAAACCAGACATATGATCTTCCAACTGGGAGTGACTCAGATGAATTGTCAGGGGATGAGATAAAGAAGGCACTGGAGATTATGAAGTTCAAGAAAGATAAAGCCATAAATCTGAAGAAAATTGACCTTGGAGAAGAATACAGGTTTTTGGCAGATATTCTGGGTAAGGTGTTGTTATGCAAGATTTCAGCACATGATGTTATTTCCAAGCAACAACTTCAGATAATGGGGGTTCTTGTTCTTAAGAAGAAGATAAATTGGGGGAGACGCCTCCTGAAGATGATTGGGCACAAGTACTCTCATAAGGAAAATGCATTTATGAGAGTTATGAGTCAAGTACTTCTCCACCACTACCTTGTGTTGGATCGGTAGGCGCCCTTAGAGGGGGGGGGGGGGGTGAATAAGGGTTTTCAAAAACTTAAGATATATTTTGAAAAGTTTTATAGTAATACAAGATTAAGACAATAAGAAGTCAAGTAAAACATTTGAAATAAAGTAGAGACATGCTTTATTAATATCAAATAAGGTTTTACAAAAGTTGACTTCAATAACGCTAGAAATTGGTGGCGATGAATAGTAGACTCTTTTTGTTTTCTATCCTGACTCGCATCCCCACGAACCGGTGGCCCTAGCCTATCCTCCCCGGATTCGGCCTCAAGCCGCTCTAGCCAACCCTTCCCCGGATATGGCCTCGAGCACCCCCTAGACCTATCCTAGATCTAGTCGCCAACACGAGGCGAGTTTCCGCCCTAAGTCCTACCCAGACCTAGTCGCCAACACGAGGCGATTTCACTAACCGTTTACAAGAAAGATATGAAATGAAAATAAATAAAAACTCCCTCTTGATGAACTTCTGATGTTGGAGATGAAGATCCGCTGTTGAGTAAGCGTTGTAGAAGCGGACTTCATTTGGATCCGGCGTGATGAGATTCTCCTTCAGAAGTTTGCAGAACTTTGGTAGGACATCAACTTTCGGCCAAGGTAGCCTCTGGAATTCTAGCACTCTATCTCTCTCTGATGTCTCTCTGATGTCTCTCTGATGTGTGTACGAAAAGAGAGAAGAGGGGTCCTTTTTATAGCCACAACGCTAGTGGTACCGCTGGCGCTATCCCATATTAGGACACATTCTGCGTGGCAGAATCTTCAATCGGAGGAAACTTTTCTCTTTTGCCTACTGTGCTCCTCGCTATCGCCTGCGCTATCGGATATCGCCTGGCGCTATCTCCTTCTATAAGTACTCCCGGCAATTGCGCATAAGCAATCATTTTCGTCGATCGAAATATCGTCGAACGGAGCAAAGAGTTCGTCGAGCCAAATTTCATCGAACGCCGTTATGAGCATTTCATCGAGCGCCGCTAACAGTTCATCGAACGACAGCTAGCGCCTGCGCTAGTACTACCGCCAGCACTAGTAGGAGTTTTGGATTTGATGGCTCAACTTTGGGGGCAACCTTCTTATGTAGTCCTTGAGTCATGTGGACTTTGTTATCCTGCACACTTAAACACACAAGATCAAATACACATAGGATTTATTATTCTCAAACCTAGGAGATGCGGAAGACTATGTTCCAACAAACTCCCCTTTTTGATAATAACAAATCCATTAATGATAAATTAGAGCATTAATATATAAGCATGAAGAAACATACTTGTGTGTGTGTGAGAGTGATGACTTAGGATAATTATCAATTTTAGCATATATAATTGCTCCCCCTAAATACATGCTCCCCCTAAGTGAATGCTCTCCTAATATGTAAGCTATCATCTTAATTAAGCATTATATTTTGATAGCAGATTTTATTTATCAAGTTAGTTCTCCCCCTTTTGTTATTAGCAAAAGCGGGTAAGGAGACACCACTTAAAAGTTGATAATAAGATAAACGCATGATCGAGCTTTTGGAGAGAATGAAATGATAAGGAGTTTTAGAATAATTTTTATAGAGATAGATCAGAGTTTTTAGCAATATAACATTTTTAAGTATTATTATGTCGGTTCATCCCCCTTTTTATATAAGAGTTTTAAGCATAAAGAAATGTAATGATTTCCAAGTAACTAAACTACCCTGACAATATGTCTACACCCTAGCCCCGTACTAAGTGACGGATGGGCATGAGGAGCTACAAACATGCCGTAGGTTGGGGTGTTAGTCCCATATGCAAACACTAGACAAAACTTAACCTAACACTCTTTCCCCCCAGTGCCTCGCAAGGCCCCACTTGGACCCTCCCCGGTTAAGGACAAGACACGACTAGAGATATGGTTATCTAATGTCTACAACCCTACGCCCCCGCTATGGTGAGATATGAAGTCATGGATAATAATTATTGGAAACATTTAAGCGTTTTAAATCTAATGACATAGCCTATGGATTTATATTTTTATTTGAATTTATGAAAACACCCACATAGCTATTTTGAAGTCCATTAATAAATCAGAGTTTTAGCATTACAATATTTTCATAGAAATAAATCAGAGTTTTATATAAAAAAAATTCATGTTTAGAGTAACCAATATAAAGTTTACCATGCAAGTCTACCACTTGTTGAAAGAGAGGAATTTTAAGATACAAGTGATGATGCACACAAAATAAAAGACTTTAAGTAAGCATGAAAGCGCAAGGTAAAACAATTATATGGTTATGATGCGGAAGACTTATAGAAATACAAGAAACATCTTATTGTAATCAATGATGATCCATAAAAAGATATATGAATTAAATTTCAAAAAGAAGATGTTTTTGTAAATCATTTTTCAATTAAAATCTTTAAGTTTGACAATAAAGTAACCAAGCATGAAACAATATTATCAAAAAGAGGTTACTACAATGTTATTTTAATTAACAATTTCAAAACATACCAAACATTGTAGAAAGCATGCTAGGTTATCTAGTGCATTTCATAAATAAAGAGTAGTATAGAATTTGCATTAGGATCCAATAATCATGAGAAGTGTTATGGAAGATAATGATGTGCACATACGTGTATTTTGAATAGAGTAAACAAATGTTTTAATCAAAAATACAAGAGATATGTAAAGTAAAGAGCACAATAAAACACAAATAATTTTACATCCACACACTTCAATGCACAAAAAAAATGTACAACAACCAAGGTGCTTTGCACACACAATGCTCATTAAGACTTATCAGGGTGCAAAGTAGTGCTTGGGGGATCACATATTTTATTTTATATGTTGAGACTAGTGATCCGGTGTACTTAAGAGTAAGTGGTTTTTATTTTGAAAGAAAGATATGGTTTGCACAAGATACTTTACTATTCTTTCCAAGGTGCTCAACCTCACAACGCTTATTAAGACTTATCAGGAGGTTCAAGTAGTGCTTGGTGGAGTTATCTTTGTCACTTTATTTTATGATTTTTGTTTTGTACAAAGTTCTCCGAATACACTTGTTTTGCAAATCAATATAATTTATGAAAAAACATAACCACTTTTCTTAACTTTTAAAAGTGCAAATAAAGGAGTGTAGGTAAGATACTTGTGCAATTTTAATTCATTATACTAATACAAAACATACACAAGCATTCTTAGATTAAACACATATGTAGACAATGCCAAAATAAGTGAGGGAATAAAGATCATTATCCAACATAAAACATTTACTCATACATAAAGGCATGCTAAGCTTAGTTCTACACAACTTTTACAATATAATTGATGCACATATTAATAGATATATCAAAGCATGATGAAAACAATGTTCAAAGTAGTTTGAAAAGATAAATTGCAACATTATAGAAGTTCTAAATAATAGATTAAGTCATGCTTGATTTTCAATGAAGTCCATATAGTATTTTTGATATTTTGAAGAATTATTTTGATTTAAAGTTTGAGCTCATAAGGTTGATCTTGGACTTCCCGAGGTCTACCCCGTGAGAGGTTCGCCCGGTACTAGGTGATGTGATGGGATGATAGCCCAAATCACCCTTTCGCAAGATACATGTAAATAGAAAAGTTAAGTTCAAAATAATAATTTTTGATACTTGTTTTTTTTTATGTTTTATATTTTTGTAATTGATTTTTGCTTTTAGAAATAGAAATCAAACAAATAACAAAAAAATATTTTTTGTAATTTGGCTTTTGTAATTTTGTATTTTAATTTTTCAAAAATCAATTATAGGCATAGATGCAAAAATGAGTAGTACATATAAAATAATATATTTTTAGTGATTTTTCAGAATTTTAAAATTATAGAATATCGGACACTTGGGCTAGCGCCAACGTTAGCTCCTAGCGCCTGCGTTAGCTCACAGAGAGTGCTGATTTTGATCATATCGCCTAGATTTTCTTCGATTTTGCTTTCGATTTCTCTTAATTATGTTTGTGCAATGTAAGGCCAGTCTAATGAAGTGAAGAGACGAGAAGAAATCGCAAAAAGTTGCGGAAGTTAAAATTTTAGTACATGGGTTTCACATTCATTAAAGCTCCATATTCATTAGACCTTAATTCTTTAGTTTTGCACAACATATGAATGAGTGAAATGATCATAAATAAGTGAAATAATATTTATGCAATTTTTCAATTTCGATTTGACATGATTATGATTAAACATACTTGGGGTAATTGAACATGATGCAAATATATTAACTACCTAAGCAAAACTTGCGCATTTTATAAGTTTAGCCTAATACCCCTAAAATACCTTTTAAATCCATTATGACACTTATTTCATTTAGTCTTAATAATATCATATGACAAATTTAGTTTTTCAAATTTTGTATGACTTTTAGGAATTGGATTTAGAAGGATAAAAAGAAAATGGATAAGTAGATCACTTGAAAAAATGACATGACTTTTTATTCAACTTAGTTCAATTTGATTAATTTATGAATTTTGGTTTAATATGAGAAAGTCATATCACAAGTTATATAAAGTGATCATATCATGATGGTTTAACAAAAATAAAAAGCAAAAAAACAAAAAGGAAATTACGCATATCATGAAGTAGAGAATTGATATTTTATTTTGAGTTGATTTCTACTTCATGCAAATGATTGGATACTAATGAATAAGAGATTTAGGTATCCAAAGGGGACCAAGTGTGGTGGTTCCTTTGGGTACCCAAATACATCGTGTTTGCTTTTGGGGAGATATGATTGAATGGGCTCTTTTGATTTGATTTTGTGTTTCATCTTTAGCTTTGGGTCTCCATTCAAATCTTGTTTTAACATTATTTTTAGTTTTCAAATTTCCATAATCATTTACTTGAATATTTTGATCAAAAAGGTTTTTGAAGTTATAATTTGAAGGAAATTTGTTTGCATTTAATTTTAGGTTGGGAGAAACATGATTTTGTAAATTATGGTGATTTTGATTTACAAATCCTTTATGTTCCTTACTCCCTTTTTTAAACTTAGGTAAGGTGTTCATATTCATATTCAACTTGTTTTTAGATATAGTTTGATATTGTGAATTTGTATTTACAATTTTCATAAGCAAGTTGAATTTTGATTTTAATTCATCATTTTTAATTTTTAAATTATGTCTAGCTTTATTATAAGCGATTGTACTATTTTTTAAGAGTGGAAACAATTAAATCTATATGATCTTGATATTTATTTCTATATTCATCAAATGTTTCATCCATCTCTTTAATTTCAATTTTATAGTCTTTGCACTTAGCACAATCATTTATCAAAGATGAATTTTCTAAACATAACTTTTAATTTTGTTCTTTTACTAAAATAAAATCCTTTTCAAGTTTCTTGTGCTTTTCTTTTAATTCATTATATTCTACACAAGTTGTAGTGTTTTCAACTAAGGAGCCATGTGTAGAATAAGATAAATTATAATTTGATTCTTCTTTAATTTTTGCCTTTAAATTTTTATTTTCTAAGCGCAAATGTCTATTATCATTTTTTAATTTCTTAATTTTGCGCTTTGTAGTTTGAAGCATTTGTAATGTAGAAATAGAAGTGCAGAAAATGGGATTTGATTTCCTTACATTGCTTTCGGGAGAGGCACGATTTGAGCATATCATTTCATTGACATCTTTTTGGCACTCCTCTTCCGAAGATTGTATTTCTTCTTCCCTTTCACTTGATGTGCACTTCATCGATCCGTCATGAGAGGAGCATTCTTGAAGACTTGTGTAAGCTTGCATATTCTCTGGTTCTTGCGATTGTTCCATACCTGTAGAAGGAGAATCATACATTTCTTCAAGAAATTTCCATACTTTGTATGCACTAGAAAAACAATATATTAATTTGAAAATATCTTGAGATAAATCACAAAAAATATAATGCATAGCTTTTGCATTTAGATGACGCTCTTGCTTATTTGATTCGTCCGCTGGTCTTATTATTGCTATATCCCAAGCATTGATATCTAATGTTTTAATAAACCTTTCCATTAATAATTTCCACCCTTTATAATTTCTTCCTTCGAATAATGGTGGTGCAAGAGATTTTTCTTCTTTATAAAAATTTTCCCCACTAATAGAAGCGAGATCATGAGACGCCATTATTCCCAGTTATTAAGTTGATTGGAATAAAACCTAGCTCTGATACCACTTGTTGGATCGGTAGGCGCCCTTAGAGGGGGGGGGGGGGGTGAATAAGGGTTTTCAAAAACTTAAGATATATTTGAAAAGTTTTATAATAATGCAAGATTAAGACAATAAGAAGTCAAGTAAAACATTTGAAATAAAGTAGAGACATGCTTTATTAATATCAAATAAGGTTTTACAAAAGTTGACTTCTATAACGCTAGAAATCGGTGGCGATGAATAGTAGACTCTTTTGTTTTCTATCCCGACTCGCATCCCCACAAACCGGTGGCCCTAGCCTATCCTCCCCGGATTCGGCCTCATGCCGCTCTAGCCAACCCTTCCCCGGATATGGCCTCGAGCACCACCTAGACCTAGCCTAGATCTAGTCGCCAACACGAGGCGAGTTTCTGCCCTAAGTCCTACCCAGACCTAGTCGCCAACACGAGGCGATTTCACTAACCATTTACAAGAAAGATATGAAATGAAAATAAATAAAAACTCCCTCTTGATGAACCTCTGAAGTTGGAGATGAAGATCCGCTGTAGAGTAAGCATTGTAGAAGCGGACTTCATTTGGATCCGGCGTGATGAGATTCTCCTTCAGAAGTTTGCATAACTTTGGTAGGACATCAACTTTCGGCCAAGGTAGCCTTTGGAATTCTAGCACTCTATCTCTCTCTGATGTCTCTCTGATGTGTGTACGAAAAGAGAGAAGAGGGGTCCTTTTTATAGCCACAGCGCTAGCGCCTGCGCTAGTGGTACCGCCGGCGCTATCCAATATTAGGTCACATTCTGTGCGGAAGAATCTTCAGTCGGAGGAAACTTTTCTCTCTTGCCTACTGTGCTCCTCGCTATCACCTGCGCTATCGGATATCGCCTGGCGCTATCTCCTTCTATAAGTTCTCCCGGCAATTGCGCATATGCAATCATTTTCGTTGATGAAAATATAGTCGAACGGAGCAAAGAGTTCATCGAGTCAAATTTCATCGAACGCCATTATGAGCATTTCGTCGAGCACCACTAACAGTTCGTCGAACGACAGCTAGCGCCTGCGCTAGTACTACCGCCAGCGCTAGTATGAGTTTTGGATTTGATGGCTCAACTTTGGGGGCAACCTTCTTATGTAATCCTTGAGTCATGTGGACTTTGTTATCCTGCACACTTAAACACACAAGATCAAATACACATAGGATTTGTTATTCTCAAACCTAGGAGATGTGGAAGACCATGTTCCAACACCCTGTAGTGTGCAAATCAAAAGGAGTGCCAATTTCTCCTAGGAAAAAGATCAACATTGAGATCTTTTCCAAGTGGACCAGGCAGATCCTAAAGCCTGGTCAAGCTGCACTTTCTCCTCCTCCCTCTCCAACTCTACAGGACATTGCCCCGGAACTCCCAAGGGAAGACATCCCAGCACAGGATCCTGCAGCAACACAACAAGATACCATTCCAGAAGATCTTCCTGCTCAGAATATCCAGTCCACCCCATCCAATACAGTTCCAGAACAAACACCATACATTCCTCCTCAACCACAACCACAACCATCCATCCTATTTCTAGACAATCTGCCTGCTCTTCCACCACCACCAGTTCATTTCTCTCCAGAAACCTACCAATCTCTTTCCCCTGTCTACCGAGACCCTCCTGATCTGAATGAGAACCTCACACCTCCTCCTCCCTCTACCTCTAATTCTACACCCTCAATGGATATTGAATAAGCAATTGCAAAGGCAGTAGGGATGGCTTTCAACACCTATGCTGACCTAATGGCCACTCAAGCCAGAAGGTTTAATAAAAAGTATTTTCAGATGGAAAGTGAGATACTTGATTCAAGTGGGTCCCTCATGGCTCTCAAGGAATTTGTGTCCTCCTCCATGGTTACTAAGGAGTTCTTAACCTCTCTTATCAGCAAAGTTAAGAAGTGGGAGAACATTCAGGAGGAGGAAAGGTCAGTTCCAGAAAGCAATGACCAGGAAAAGGATAAGGATGTGGAAAATCCTGACAAACTCACTGTATTTCAATCAGAAAGGTCAAAGTCTCTAGATGCAAATCCAGATGCAGAAAATTAGGGGGAGCTTCCAACAATATCTCAGGAAGCAGCTGGAGAATTGCTTGTAGAAAAGTAGGGGGAGCTGCCTGCAGAAAATTAGGGGGAGCTCCTTGTAGATGATCTACTTCTGGATGAAGTTGCACTAATTGTTAAGGAAGCTGTTCAGGATGCTGAGGAGAATGCTTAATCTCAAGGGGAGCTTCCCAGAGATGATGAATTAAATAAAGATGCTGATAGGAATCTTGAGGAAAATGAAGAACCTCTTGCACTTACTGCAAGGAAGGTAATACCTAAAGTATTTTCAAAGAAAAGGAAAACTCCTGATAAGGAGAATTGAAACTCAGGTATTCTGTCAAATAGATATGGTGAACAATATATTTACTTGACAATGAATGAAATGGAATGTGATTTTGTTCTATCATATCATATTATCTATAAAAGTCTTGTTTGTATTTGTATTTGTAGTTATGTCAAAGTTTGTGTAAAATCACTTTAAAACAAACTCTAAAATTTGTTAAGATAAATAGCGGGAGATTGTTGGGAAAAACCTCTTTTGATTTAACTTTACAAATTAACTATAAGTGATTTTACTTCTTCAGTTTATTACCCACATTGTATAATAAGGGTAATCTGGTCATTATATGTCTTAGGATGTCACACTCAACTTAGAGTGTCAAGACCAAGTCAAGAAAAGCATAAATTTAGTTAAGTTAAGACTTGCGTCGAATACAAGTCGACGCACCTTCGACTTGATATCGATGCAACTCTGAGTTAATGTCGAAGCAGACCATTAAGCCAATCAAAGTATAAATCAAGTCGACGGAACGTCGAAAGGAACTCGACGCAGATGATATAGCTTGTCGAAGCCATCTAGCAAGTCGATGCAACATCGACTACAATTCGACGCAGAAGTTAAGAGATCAAGTCAAAATGTTTCAACTTGATAGGTACGTCAATAAGGTATCGACGTAATGTCGATATCTGAGTTCATCCAAAGCTAAGAAGAAATTCAAAGCCACGTCGATAAGAACTCAGAGGTGCGTCGACATGAAGGTTGATGAAGTCGACGCAACGTCGAATACAGTCAGAAAAAGGAAGCTTTTCCAGCTATCCTTTTAGGACCTTTTCAGAAGGACCACTAGGATAAAGACAGCTCTCCAATGGCTCATTTGTTTCCAAGAATAGAATGAAGCATTCCAGGACACACCAAATCACTTTTGGAAGCTATTCAAAATGGATTGACGGGTCGAAAACAAAAGTGGAATGGAAATTAGGTGAATTCCTTTTCAGGACAAGCCAAAAGGAGAAAGGCTTTTGAAAATTCAATCATACACAATAAGTATGCAAAAAGAGGGAAAGAGAAGCATAACAACGATTGCATTCTTCTGGCTATCGATTAGCTTCTTCTTCCTCCTAAAAGCCTAAAAGACAGATTTACAAAAGAACTCTCTCTGCACAGGAACATAATCTTCTGCTTCTTCTTCATTATCATACAGCAGCAGAACAACAAGAGGTGTTCAGAGAAAAGGATCAAACAGAACAACCCTCGCAAACCATCACTATCATAAGCAAGGGTTTACTATTTCAGATCTAGTGAAAGCAAAAGAGAAGCATCAACAAAGCTTCAGAAGAATTCTGAGAACAGAATTCTCTTCCTTTCCCTCTCTCTCTCTCTCTCTCTCTCTTTGTCTCCTTATTTCCTTCACTTGTACAGAGTTTTAAGAATCCCTTTTCCAATGGATTCAGTGGTTCAAGATCTCCTTATCAAAAGATCTGAGTGGTTCAAGATCTTCTTATCAAAAGATCTGAGTGGTTCAAGATCTCCTTATCAAAAGATCTTTGGTTCTAAGTGTCTCCTTATCAAAAGACTCAGGCACATGTTGTGCAATCCTACCAGGGAGGTAGAAGAGAGGACTACCCATATTTTGGGGAACCTCTATAAAAATCTTGTGTCTTCTGTGTTGTGCATTTTCTGTGCTGTCCCTTTTATAGCTTGCTATTTTTCTGCTTCATATTTACAACACTTATTAATTCCGAGTGGGTTTAGTTTAGTGCATAATACCTTAGTATTTTTATTGTATGCATAGTTAGTGTAAAAATATTTAAATCTCTATTCACCCCCCTATACAACCCCGTACCCGTCGGGTGGGACCCTCCCCAGATAGCTGGGACCCGAGGTGTCTTGTGATTGGCTAGCATTGATCGGGGTGCGGTTAGCGGCTCTTGGTGTGCATTTAGAGGAGTGGTCTGCGGATAGCAGTTTGCTAGGTTTTATTTTAAAACCTAAAATCCTAACCCCCTCAACCCTAGTAGCCGACTCCCCCTTCCCTTTTTTGCTTTTTCTCGACAGCAACCCGAGCTCCCTCCAGGCCCCCCTGATCTCTCTCCCTCTAGCTCTCGGTTGGTGTGGAGTCACCGCAACCTTCATCTCCCTCTCCCGTCGCCGCCTAGGAGGAGAAGTCTGCCTCTCGACCTCTCTCTCTCGTCCCCCTCCTCCCCGTTGCACCTCTTTCCTGAGCCCTCTCCTTCCTCCTCCCCGTCGGCCTGGAGAAAGGAAAACCTCCTGATCCCCCTCTCCCTTCGCCGCCTGGAGAAAAGAGGAGCCGCCCCGAGCCCCTCTCACCTCCCTCTCTCTCTCGTCGGCCTGGAGGAGGACCCGAGCCTCTCTCACATTTTCGCAAAGGGAGGCTGATCCCTCTCCCTCTCTTTTGAGCTCACTGTAGGGCTGCTGCAAGTGGAGACTGCAAGTCACGACGGTGTGCACCGCTTGGAGGAAGAAAAAACTCCGGCGTAAGCTTGGAGCGTCGTTTAGCGACTCGAAGCGTCGAGGGCAGCCATCTTGAACGTTCTCCATGGTTCCAAAGCACGCTTCAAGGGTAACGAAATTTCTCCTCGAGCAGGTGAAGCCCTAATTTATCATGATTGCATGGAAGCCCCTCTCCACCAACGGGTGGAGGAAGGGAGCTCTCCGACGGGTCGACGTGTACATCCCCGCTTGTAATTGCATTAGCGTCCGGAAGCGCGAGTACGAATTTAGGCATGCTGTGTGAAGCCCATCCAGATATGTCAATCCGGATTGGTGATGTTCAGGGGTTCCCAGAGAAGACTCTGAGGAAGTTGCATACTACTTGCTTGCAGGGGCGAAATATTGCCACCCCCAAAAAAGGGGTGGGGTCGATAGGCTTTGGCTCGTTGTAGCTGATCGAAGTTCAGCTCGCCACCGCTTGGCAGGACATTGGTTTACAGGTGTTGCGGAACAAAGCGGGAAATAACGGGCTTAAGCCCAAGGTTGTGCCTGCCCGAGAAGGCCTTATTTATTTATATTGCCCGCCTGCAAGCCGAAGTATGGAATTCACATTCCTGTAATCTGTGACGCATGCACTTTGTTTTTCTTTCCAATTGTATTCAATTGGAGTCCCCGTGGACCCCTCGCACGTTGGGGGCCCAGAGGGAAATTTACTTGGTAGCCCCTGAGGGTTCGCTAATAGTCTCCCAGAACAGCGGAGTCACGCTGTTGGCAACCCCATTTGGTCTGCGTATAGTAAAACTATTAGGAGGTAGTACGATATTGGTCGACCGGACAAAAAGGCTTTACATAGATCCAGGGAGGTGTACCTATGGAGAGGAAGGGGTCGGCTCTGAGATTTTGGCCGGCCAAGAGAGCCCTCCAAAGGTGCCTTAGCTCAGCCTTTGGATTAGGAGGGGAAGAGTTAGTTAGTCTTCCGGGTTTGCAGTGGGACCTCCACGCTGCGACCTTGGATCTATACTTCGAGTTCCTAGTCTTGTGTCTAGATCTTTTACTTGAGCTTACTAAGTGCGCGGTCACCCCTTTTTTGGGACCCCGAACTCCATAGAGACCGAGATTTCGATTTCAACATTATGGTGCGGTGAGCGTGGAGAGTGACTAGCACAGAAGAACTCAAGCGAACGTCATGGCTAGAGAAGGGGAACCAAGTGACGACCAGGGTCATGCGCTGACACCCGCAGGAGGGGTCTCGCAGTCTCAGTTTGAGGAATTCCGACGAGGGCTTCGGCGGGAGGTCATGAAGACTTTGCAACACGCTCTCACTTTTGCTGCGCGAGCCGAGTGCTCAACGCCACCTGCACCATTGATCGCAGCGCCATCTCTTGGCGAACGCTCTGGTTTGAGGGAAGATGCGAGAAGTTCTACTAAGATGGTTCGATCATGTGTAAAGGGGACCATTAGAGGCACCAGTTAGGCATCACATGATAAACGAGGGAGGGGTAGACCAATACAGATTTGGAATGAAACTATACAGCAAGACACGATGCACTTAAGCATTATGACTAAAGATAGGGCACAATGGCGACAAAAGATCCATGTAGCAAACCCCGCTATAGTGGGATAAAGGCTTGAGTGTTGTTATTGTTGTGTGTGAGCATGCTAAGTATAATTGTATAAACATATTACATTTTCTATTGGCAATAAAATAAGATTTATCCCTTTTCATTTAGTTCAGAGACATTTTGGGGTCATCTAATACTCAAATGTAAGTGGAGCTCATTGGTTTGTATCATTTAGTGATAGTAGCATCAGGGTCTCTTCGATTTTCCTTAAACCTATATATTTTTGTGGGTATAATTCTTACAAATTGTTATGATCTGAAATCACTTTGGTGGTAAAATACAAAGTTTAGGTATTAAAGATTATTTCCAAGACTGACTTTCTACTTTCATGTGTCTAAATCATATTGGGGAAGCCATCATTACTACTCATCTTACAAATGATCTTCCATCTAGAATTTTGGGTTTTAAATGTCCTATGAGTATACAACCAAATACCTATCCTAGAAGTTTCAATTGTCCTTTTGTTCATTATTATAGTCCTAATATGGAGAAATTAAATCACAGGGATATTAAGTGTGTTTCTAGGATATCTTTCTGCTCAAACAATGTTATAAAATCACCATTATCCATCTAAGAAATCATGTCTATGCGGATGTCACATTCGTTAGGGAGAATCATACTTTATACAATCTCATCACTAGGTGAGAATATTAACATGGAGGATAGTTCGGAAGATAAGTGTAAAAATGTTCAGAATGAATAGTTAGCCCCGAGCAGACCCACTGACCAGGCTCTCATCTAGCTGGCAGGGCCGTAGGCTCACTCGGTGGCAGGTTTCAAAGGCAGTTAGCCCCGAGCAGAACCGCTGACCAGGCTCTCACCTACCTGGCATGGTCGTAGGCTCACTCGGTGGCCGGTTTCAAAGGCAGTTGGCCCCGAGTAGACCCGCTGACTAGGCTCTCACTTAGTTGGCAGGGCCGTAGGCTCACTCGGTGGCAGGTTCCAAAGGCAGTTAACCCCGAGCAGACCCGCTGACCAGGCTCTCACCTAGCTGGCAGGGTCGTAGGATCACTCGGTGGCAGGTTTCAAAGGCAGTTGGCCCGGAGCAGACCAGCTGACCAGGCTCACATCTAGCTGGCAGGGTCGTAGGCTCACTAGGTGGCAAGTTTCAAAGGTAGTTAGCCCCGAGAAGACCCGCTGACCAGGATCTCACCTAGCTTGCAGGGTCGTAGGCTCACTCGGTGGCAGGTTTCAAAGCAGTTGGCCCCGAGCAGATCCGCTGACCAGCCTCTCACCTAGCTGGCAGGGCCATAGGCTCACTCGGTGGCAGGTCTCAAAGGCAGTTGGCCCCGAGCAGACCCGCTGAACAGGCTCTCACCTAGCTGGCAGGTCCGCAGGCTCACTCGGTGGCAGGTTTCAAAGGCAGTTAGCCCCGAGCAGACCCGCTGACCAGGCTCTCACCTAGCTGGCAGGGCCGTAGGCTCACTCGGTGGCAGGTTCCAAAGGCAGTTTGCCCCGAGCAGACCCGCTGACCAAGCTCTCACCTAGCTGGCAGGGCCGTAGGCTCACTCGGTGGCAGGTTCCAAAGGTAGTTAGCCCCGAGCAGACCCGTTGACCAGGCTCTCACCTAGCTGGCAGGTTCGTAGGCTTACTCGGTGGCAGGTTCCAAAGTCAGTTAGCCCTGAGCAGACCCGCTCACCAGGCTCTCACCTAGCTGGCAGGGTCGTAGGCTCACTCGGTGGCAGGTTTCAAAGGCAGTTGGCCCCGAGAAGACCCGCTGACCAGGCTATCATCTAGCTGGCAGGGCGGTAGGTTCACTCGGTGGCAGGTTTCAAAGGCAGTTAGCCCCGAGAAGACCCGCTGACCAGGCTCTCACCTAGCTGCCAGGGTCGTAGGCTCACTCGGTGGCAGGTTTCAAAGGCGGTTTGCCCCGAGCAGACCCGCTGACCAGGCTCTCACATAGCTGGCAGGGCTGTAGGTTCACTCGATGGCAGGTTTCAAAGGCAGTTGGCCCCGAGCAGACCCGCTGACCAGACTCTCACCTAGTTGGCAGGGTCGTAGGCTCACTCGGTGGCAGGTTTCAAAGGCAGTTAGCCCCAAGCAGACCCGCTGACCAGGCTCTCACCTAGCTGGCAGGGCCGTAGGCTCACTCGGTGGCAGGTTTCAAAGGCAGTTAGCCCCGAGCAGACCCGCTAACCAGGCTCTCAACTTGATGGCAGGGTCGTAGGCTCACTTAGTGTCAGGTTCCAAAGGCAGTTAGCCCCGAGCAGACCCGCTGACCAGGCTCTCACCTAGCTGACAGGGTCGTAGGCTCACTCGGTGGCAGGTTCCAAAGGCAGTTAGCCCCGAGCAGACCCGCTGACCAGACTCTCACCTAGCTGGCAGGGTCGTAGGCTCACTCGGTGGCAGGTTTCAAAGGTGGTTGGCCCCGAGCAGACCCGCTAACTGGGCTCTCACCTAGCCGGCAGGGCAGGATCACCTCTCGTGTTGGCTCTTTGGTTTTAGCTCTGAGATGGTTCCGCTGTTCGGGCTCTCATCTAACCGGCAGAGCGGGTAGACCTCTTGGATGACAGTTCGAGAAAAGAAGTTCTGGAAGGTTGTCTCTGAAATAGTTTTGTCGATTGAACTCTCATTTTCAGTAGGGAACAAGTGGGCCTGATAAGTAATTCCCAGGTGTAGAGTCCCCTTCAGCACTAAGTGGGGGATACCCCTTTTTTTCTAGGTTGGCTCCCACCCGCCGGATACTTGGGGTTGGACATTTCTTTCCGAGCGTGGGACACGCTCGCAAAGAGCGGGGATTGTGTACAACACCGTACCCGTCGGGTGGGACCCTCCCCAGATAGCTGGGACCCGAGGTGTCTTATGATTGGCTAGCATTGATCGGGGTGCAGTTAGCGGGTCTTGGTGTGCATTTAGAGGAGTGGTCTGCAGATAGCAGTTGGCTAGGTTTTATTTTAAAACCTAAAATCCAAAAACCCCTCAACCCTAGCAGCCGACTCGCCCTTCCCTTTTTTGCTTTTTCTCGACAGCAACCCGAGCTCCCTCCAGGCCCCCCCGATCTCTCTCCCTCTCGCTCTTGGTTGGCATAGAGTTGCCGCAACCTTCATCTCCCTCTCCCGTCGCCATCTGGGAGGAGAAGTCTGCCACTCGACCTCTCTCTCTCATCCCCCCTCCTCCTCGTTGCACCTCTTTCCTGAGCCCTCTCCTTCCTCCTCCCCGTCGGCCTGGAGCAAGGCTAACCTCCCTATCCCCCTCTCCCTTCTCCGCCTGAAGAAAAGAGGAGCCGCACTGAGCCCCTCTCACCTCCCTCTCTCTCGTCGGCCTGGAGGAGGACCCGAGCCTCTCTCACATTTTCACAAAGGGAGGCTGATCCCTCTCCTCTCCCTCTCTTTTGAGCTCGCTATAGGGCTGCTGCAAGGGTAGACTGCAAGTCACAATGGTGTGCGCCGCTTGGAGGAAGAAAAAACTCTGGAGTAAGCTTGGAGCGTCGTTTAGCGACTCGAAGCGTCGAGTGGAGGCCGGATTTGCAAAGAGGGCAGCCATCTTGAACGTTCTCCATGGTTCCAAAGCACGCTTCAAGGGTAGCGAAATTTCTCCTCGGGCAGGTGAAGCCCTAATTTATCATGATTGCATGGAAGCCCCTCTCCACCAATGGGTGTGTTGGATCTTGCGGCGTCCTTAGAGGGGGTGGGGGGTGGGGGGGGGGGGGGTGAATAAGGGAATAAAATACTTTGTAAATTTTTTACTAAATTGTTTAGAGAAACTTAGAACAAAAATAACAATTTATCTTAATGAAGGAAAACAATAGTAATTTGCAACTTTATGAATTACGCCAAATGATAGAAATTAAGTAAACACAAAAAGACATAATTATATTATATAAAAAAAGTGTTTACAAAAATTGATTTCAATAGCGCTTGAAATCAGAGGCGAATAAAGCAATACAATTTTTCTTTTTCTATACCGACTTGTATCCCCACAAACCGATTGGCTTTAGCCTATCCTTCCCCGGATAAGGCCTCAAGCCGCTCTAGCCAATCCTTCCCCGGATATGGCCTCGAGCACCCCCTAGATCTAATCACCTACACCTAGTTACCAACACAAGGCAAATTTCCCCCTAAGTCCTACCCAGACCTAGTCGCCAACACAAAGCGAATTAACTAAAAGGTTACAAAGAAAGTATGGAATGGAAATATAAAGATAACAGTAATAAAACTCCCTATATGAGATCTTCTGAAGTCGGAGTTGAAGGATCGTTGTAGTATAAGCGAGGTCGAAGCGATCGTCCTTCGGATGTAGCGTGACGTTGTCCTCCTCCAGAATTCTCCTTAAGCTTTTAGTGGGAGATCCATCTTCGGCAGCATAGCAGCAATAGAATTGTGGCACAAGCACTCTCTTTGGGATGGATAGCCAAAATGATCGAAGTTGGCTCATTTTTTAGAACTTGGAGATAGCGCCTGCGGTAGCTCCTAGCGCCTGCGGTAGCGTTCGTGTGGAGCGATTGCGAAACCGTCGGCGGTGTGGCGCTGTGCACGAACTTGAGATAACGCCTGGCGGTAGCGCCAACGCTGGCGGTAGCGATTGCGAAACCGTCAGTCGTCGTGGCAGAACAAACTTTCGTCGAACGGAATTCGTTGAACGAAATTTTCGTCGAGCGGAGATCGAAGTTCGTCGAACGGAAATGTTTGTAAAACGAAATTTTCTTTCGAACGAAAATTTCGTCGAACGCATATCGAAGTTCGTCGAACGGAACTTTTTGTCGAACGAAAATGTCGTCGAACGCAGCTCGAAGTTCGTCGAATGGAACCTGAGCTAGCGCTTGGCGGTAGCGATAGCGATGGCATTAGTGCTACTCCTTTTAAAAGTTTGATTGCATGCTGCCTTCTACCTGTGGAGTATTGCACTTATAGTTCCTGCACACTATAAACACACTACAAGCATTATCAAATACAATATGGGATTTGTTATTCTCGAACAAAGGGATGTGACACACATGTCCAACAATCTCCCCCTTTTGATAATAACAAATCCTCTAAGCAAGAAATCAACAATAGTGTTTATAGTATATGATAAGCAAGATAATAATAGTGCAACTATAGTAAATGGTAAGCATGATAATGTGCATACTCCCCCTATCTTAATGCTCCCCCTACATTAATGCAATTTATGTTTTACTCCCCCTACATTAATGCAATTTATGTTTTACTCCCCCTAAAGCATGATAGATTACATGAATTATTCTCCCCTAAATCTTCTATATTACTCCTATATAGATTTCTTCAATTTAATCTCCCACTTTTGGTAATATCAAAAGAAGGTGGGGGTGAGGGTAGTAAGGAGGCATTTTTTAGGCTAGTTATAAATCATGATCGAGCTTTTGTAATATATGAAATGATAAAGAGTTTAAGCATAATATTAAAGAGATTTCAAATAAAGAGATAAGAGTTGTAAGCAAGCGGAAAATTATAAGAAACATCTTTTTGTAGGCATGAAAAGCATAAGTAAAAATATGAGTTTTAGTTCAAAATTGAAAGATGTTTTAATCTTTTTGAAATCTAAAAGTTTTTCATAAAGATACCAAGCATGAAATGAACATACCAAAGAAAGATTATACTGCAATGTTACTTAATTTTAAGTCCAAGAAATGCCAAAATATTGTAGAGATCATGCTAGGTTATCTAGTGCATTTCTTATATAAAGAGTAGTATAGATAAAGCATTAGAATCTAATACTCATGAGAAGAAGTGTTATGAAAGATAATGATGTGCACATAAGTGTATTTTAGGCAATGTTACCAATTGATTTAAATCACAAAATACAAGACATATGTAGAGTAAATTGCACAATAAAACACAAGTATATTACTTTCACACACTTTAATGCACACTAATTTTATAAAAAGTGGTGTATTAATCAAGGTTTGCACAAGACACTTTACTATTCTTTCCAAGGTGCTCAACCTCACAATGCTTATAAAGACTTATCAGGAGATTCAAGTAGTGCTTGGTGGAGTTATAGTTGTCTACATATATAATTTTTGTTCACATTTGTGAGACAACATTCTCCGAATACACTTGTTTTGCAAAGCCAAATTTTAAACTTAACCACTTTTCTAAATTTCATTAGTGCAATTCAAATGTAGTGTAGGCAATAAACTTATGCAAGTTTTAATTCATTGTACAAATACAATACACAAGCAAGCATTTTAGATTTAAACACACATGTTGATTACCAAAATAAGTGAGTGAAATGTATCATTATCAATCATAAAACATTTACTCATACTTAGAGGCATGCTAAGCTTTGTTCTACACATTTTTCAATACAATTGATGCACTTTAAGTAGATATATCAAAGCATGATAAACAAAACAATGTTCATAGTAATTTCAAGGAATAAATTTTAACATTGTAAATAATTCTAAATAATAGAATTCATTCATGCTTGATATTGGCAATAAAGATCGCATAGTTTTTTTGTAGTTTTATCAATTTTTAAAGAAATAAAAACAGAAAACATCAAACATATTTTTGTATTTTTGAATTTTGAATTTTTGTAGTTGATTTTTCATAATAGGAACAAAATACAAATCTCAAGAACATATTTTTGAATTTTGAAGTTTTGTAGTTGATTTTTCATAATATGAATAAAACACAAATGTCAAAAACTTATTTTTGTATTTTTGAATTTTGAATTTTTGTAGTTGATTTTCTTAAATATAAATCAAAACAAAAATAAATGTCAGAAATTCAAAAAACAAATTAGTTAATATAAACAAACATTTTTTTATGATTTTTAGAAATTTAAAAATTCAGAAAAATCAAACACACATGCTAGCACCGACGCTAGTGATAGCGCGGCAAACAGTACATGACTTTTTGAGAATTTAAAATTTTTGATTTTTGATATTGATTAAGTGTCCTTAGAGTAGTTCCATGCTGAAATTTCAGAATTTTTGGAGATCTCTAGGTGGATCAAATTTGCATGAAACTTTGGCTTTTCAAATTCTTGTGTTTTACAAAACCATTTAAACATGAAAATATAAACTATGAAGACACAAGAGGACAATTTTTTTATTAAACAACCCAAAATATGCATGATTTAAGTGATAAGTAAATAACATGATCATGCGAAGAGTAATATAAGTATGTCCTAAGATTATAGACTACCCCGACTAAATGTCTACACCCTAGCCCCGTACTAAGTGACGGATGGGCATGAGGAGCTGCACACATGCCGTAGGTTGGGGTGTTAATCCCATATGCACGCACTAGAGAACGCTCAATCTAGCACTCTTTTCCCCCAGTGCCTCGCAAGGCCCCACTGGAACCCTCCCCGGTTAAAGACAAGACATGTCTTAGAGGTTAGGTCTCTAATGTATCCAATCCTATGCCCCCGCTATTGTGAGATATGAAGTCATAGGTGAATAATCTTTGGACAACCTAAGCTTTTTAACTATGGGTTGATATATAACTATGAGTTTTGTTTAATGTGATGAGTTATATAAAGCCGCATAGTTTTTCTACTTTTATGAGATGACGATATGAGATAACTAGCACAATTACTAATATTCAATAAGTGACAATGCTAGTATGATGAGTTTTGGGTTTAATGCCACATCATAAAATTAATATTAATGTTGCAAGTATTCCAAAATAGACTTTCAAAGTATTGATCTAGAATAGAGTGATGATTAAGTTTGATTTAAACTTTCATTACAAAGTTGATTCTAGAGTCTACAAATATGAGAGATACATGCAATCACTAGCATAACAAATCAATACATCAAATAATGTAAGGAAAACATTATTCATAATTTTTATCATAAGATTCATAATTTCTATTTTTGATTTGAGATATTTCTTGATAGAACATGAATTTTGATTTATGATTAAAGAGAATTTTGCATATAATATATGTTAGTTCATCATGATGTATGAGAATTCTAATCCTTCTAGACTTATGATATAGCGATATAGTGATTTTCTTTTGAATAAGCATGTTTGATTTTTAAGCCTAGAAAATGATGATCATGCTATCATATCAAAGACAAAGAACACACACATATAGTTTTGAAATAAAATGCAATTCAATAATTGAATTTATTGATCTTTGGTTTTGCATGATAATATATGATTCATGAAACAATATTCATAAATATTCTAATGATTAATCCATAAACTATGTGTTTGTTGGAATTTGAGTATTCTATATAATTTCAAATCACATAGTTATCATGAAATTTGAATAACATTGTAAGAGTTATACCTAGCATAAGTATATAAGCATAGACCAAGAAGTAATGCTAGGATTATGAGTTCGAATGCAATGTTATTACATATGATTAATGGGGATTATGTTGCATGTAATATGAGAATTTTTCAAATTAATTTTCTTTAGACCTAGAATGAAATGATTAAACTTTTGATTTGATCTTAATGATACAAGATGACTCTAAGGTCTAAATATAATGAGATACATGCAAACAATGGTGACATACATCACACACATAATAAGGTATGAAACTATAATACCATTGCCATCATATATTTCATAATTCTTAAGGTTGATAGAAATAATTGATTTAAAATAATTCTTGATAGATCATGAATTATGATATATGATAATAGTGAATTTTAGCATAGGATATCAATAGATCATGGTGGTGTGTGAATAGTTCATATTCATCCTTTTAAAGAGACAAACAAAATTGTTTTGATTATCTGAAAGTAGAAGACAGTGATACTTAACACAATAAAATAAATTTTCAGAAAATAATAAATAGAGAAATCAGAATTTTTAGGAAACTATGCTACCGCCAGCGTTAGGGATAACGCCTGGCGTTAGCAACAGAGTTACTATATTTGATTTAAAACATATAGTTTTTGATATTATTTGATTCTGATTTTTCTCGATTATGATTTTCAATATAAGGGCTATTATATGCAGCAACGAAAAAATAGACAAATATGAAATTAGTTGCGCATTTAATATTTTAGCCTAAGACCCCTAAAAGTCCATTTAAATCCAATTTTGAAAGTAATTTCATTAGTCTTGATAATATCATTTAGAAAATTTAGCATTCAATTTATAATGATAATATAAGACATTTATAGGCAATGGATTTAAAAAGGATAAAATATATAAAAAGGAAAGATAGATCACTTAAAAAATTTTATGACTTTATATTTAGTTTAATTCAATTTTGATTTGATAAACATTAGGCTTAAAATGTAAAAGTCATATTTCATAATATATCTAAGTGACCTTAGTGTGTTTGTTCAAAAAAATAAAATAAAAAATAAACAAAAGAAAAGAGACAATAAGCATATCATGAAGTAGAGTATTGATATTTCATTTTTAATTTTTTCTACATCATGCAAATGATAGGATACTAATGAATAAGAGATTTAGGTATCCAAAGGGGACCAAGTGGGATGGTTCCTTTGGGTACCCAAATACATCATGGTGGTTTTTTAGGAGACAAGTATAAATGGGCCCTTTCAATTAAAGTTGATGTGTCATTTTTCTTTAAGGGTCTCCATTCATACCTTGGTTGTTTATCTTTTAAATTCATATTATGATTATGTGACATCATTATATGATTATATTTGTTTGAAAAATAATTCATTTGTGATTTATGTTTATTCAAATTATTTTTCAAAATAGATTGATGTTGATAATCATAATGAATTTTATTATATTGATTCTTTGAAAGTTTATAAGAGTGATTGTCTTTCTTTAGAGGTGATTGTTGAAAGAGTGGGTTACAATATGTTTTAAAAGATTGATAATTATTTTGATGATTTTCATTTCCACTCTTTCTTATATACATACTCTTATAATATGAAGGATAATATTTTATAGTTTGATTTTTATGAAAAGGAGTTTTTAAATTTGAGTTATGATTGAAAATACATTGAGACTTATAATAGTGGCTCTTAAGAATTTTATAAGGATCATAATTCTTTTTGAAACTAAACTCCTTTTGATTTAATGTGTGAAAATGGTCCTTTTTAGAAATGATTTTGTAAGTTAATTTATCCTTGTTATTCAAAATCTTATGATGAAATTCATTACATGACATTTGAAATTTTTCAACAAAAGATTTTAATTGTATTAACTTACAAGATAAAGCATCATTTTCAATTATCAATTTTTCATTATGCCTTTTAGAAATTAAGAGCCCTTTTTCAATTTTCCTTGAATTTTTCTTTTAATAGATTGCAATCAAAACAAGGAGTAGTAATTTTAACTAAAGAGCAAGACGGAGAAGCCACATCATAATTAGATTCTACATTAACATTAGCTTTTAACCTTTTATTTTCTAAACGTAATTTATCATTTGTAATTTTCAATTTCTTAATTTTACGTTTAGCAACTTATAGCATATGTAATGTGGAAATAGAATTAGTCACAAAGATAGAAGAATTTTATTTACTTACATTGCTATCAGGAGAGGCAATATTTGAACATAGCGCTCCTTTAACATCTTTTTGGCACTCCTCTTCCAAAGACAACATTTCTTCTTCTCTTCCACTTGATGTGCTCTCCATGGTTTCATTCTGAGATATTCTTTCTTGATTGCTTGTGCCAATTTGAATGTTTTCCAAATGTTGTGCATGCTCCAAACCTATACACGGAAGATCAAACATTTCATCAAAAAATTTCCAAACTTTGTAAGCATTAGTAAAACAATAAATCAATTTGGAAATATCTTTTGATAAAACACAAAATAAAGTATTCATAGCCTTTGCATTTAAATGACATTCCAATTTATTTGATTCATCCGCTGGTCTTATAATTGTCTTATTCCAAATATTGATATCATATGAGTTAAAAAAAGATTTCATTAAAATTTTCCACCCTTTATAATTTTTTCCTTCAAATAAAGGTGGTGCCAAAGATTTTTAATTTATAAGAAAATTGTCCCCACTAGTAGAGGCGAGATCATGAGACGCCATTATTCCTGGTTTTTAAACCATTTGGAATAACCTGGCTCTGATACCACTTGTTGGATCTTGCGGCGCCCTTAGAGAGGGGGGGGGGTGAATAAGGGAATAAAATACTTTGTAAATTTTTTACTAAATTGTTTAGAGAAACTTAGAACAAAAATAACAATTTATCTTAATGAAGGAAAACAATAGTAATTTGCAACTTTATGAATTACGCCAAATGATAGAAATTAAGTAAACACAAAAAGACATAATTATATTATATAAAAAAAGTGTTTACAAAAATTGATTTCAATAGCGCTTGAAATCAGAGGCGAATAAAGCAATACAATTTTTCTTTTTCTATACCGACTTGTATCCCCACAAACCGATTGGCTTTAGCCTATCCTTCCCCGGATAAGGCCTCAAGCCGCTCTAGCCAATCCTTCCCCGGATATGGCCTCGAGCACCCCCTAGATCTAATCACCTACACCTAGTTACCAACACAAGGCAAATTTCCCCCTAAGTCCTACCCAGACCTAGTCGCCAACACAAAGCGAATTAACTAAAAGGTTACAAAGAAAGTATGGAATGGAAATATAAAGATAACAGTAATAAAACTCCCTATATGAGATCTTCTGAAGTCGGAGTTGAAGGATCGTTGTAGTATAAGCGAGGTCGAAGCGATCGTCCTTCGGATGTAGCGTGACGTTGTCCTCCTCCAGAATTCTCCTTAAGCTTTTAGTGGGAGATCCATCTTCGGCAGCATAGCAGCAATAGAATTGTGGCACAAGCACTCTCTCTAGGATGGATAGCCAAAATGATCGAAGTTGGCTCATTTTGTAGAACTTGGAGATAGCGCCTGCGGTAGCTCCTAGCGCTTGCGGTAGCGTTCGTGTGGAGCGGTTGCGAAATCATCGGCGGCGTGGCACTGTGTACGAACTTGAGATAGTGCCTGGAGGTAGCGCTAGCGCTGGCGGTAGCGATTGCGAAACCGTCGGTCGTCGTGGCAGAACAAACTTTCGTCGAACGGAATTGGTTGAACAAAATTTTTGTCGAGCGGAGATCAAAGTTCGTCGAACGGAAATGTTTGTCGAATGAAATTTTGGTCGAACGAAAATTTTGTCAAACGCAGATCGAAGTTCATCGAACGGAACTTTTTGTTGAACGAAAATATCGTCGAACGCAGCTCAAAGTTAGTCGAATGGAACCTGAGCTAGCGCCTGGCGGTAGTGATAGCGCTGACGTTAGTGCTGCTCCTTTCAAAAGTTTGATTCCATGCTGTCTTCTACCTGTGGAGTATTGCACCTATAGTTCCCGCACACTATAAACACACTACAAGCAAAATCAAATACAATATGGGATTTGTTATTCTCAAACAAAGGGATGTGACACACATGTCCAACAGGGTGGAGGAAGGGAGCTCTCCGATGGGTCGACGTGTACATCCCCGCTTGTAATTGCATTAGCGTCTGGAAGCGCGAGTATGGATTTAGGCATGCTGTGTGAAGCCCATCCGGATATGTCAATCCGGATTGGTGATGTTCAGGGGTTCCCGGAGAATACTCCGAGGAAGTTGCATACTACTTGCTTGCAGGGGCGAAATATTGCCACCCCCATAAAAGGGGTGGGGTCGATAGGCTTTGGCCCATTGTAGCTGATCGATGTTCAGCTCGCCACCGCTTGGCAGGATGTTGGTGTACAGGTGTTGCGGAACAAAGCGGGAAATAGCGGGTTTAAGCCCAAGGTTGTGCCGGCCCGAGAAGGCCTTATTTATTTATATTGCCGGCCTGCGAGCCGAAGTATAGAATTCACATTCCTGTAATCTGTGACGCATGCACTTTGTTTATCTTTCCAATCGTAGTCAAGTGGAGTCCCCGTGGACCCCTCGCACCGTGGGGGCCCAGAGGGAAATTTACTTGGTAGCCCCTGAGGGTTCGCTAATAGTCTCCCGGAACAGCGGAGTCACGCTGTTGGCAGCCCCATTTGGTCTATATATAGTAAAACTGTTAGGCGGGAGTACGATATTGGTCGACCGGACAAAAAAGACTTTACATGAATCCAGGGAGGTGCACCTATGGAGAGGAAGGTGTCGGCTCTGAGATTTTGGCCGGCCAAGAGAGCCCTCCAAAGGTGCCTTAGCTCAGCCTTTGGCTTAGGAGGGGAAGAGTTAGTTAGTCTTCCGGGTGTGCGGTGGGACTTCCACGTTGAGACCTTGGATTTGTACTTCGAGTTCCTAGTCTTGTGTCTAGATCATTTACTTGAGCGTAGTAAGTGCGCGATCACCCCATTTTTGGGACCCCGAACTCCACAGAGACCGAGATTTCGGTTTCAACACCCCCCCCTCTAGAGAATTCTCAGAGGCATATTGTGCACTTTCAAGCTCTACTATCACATGCCAGTGCTCAAAGCTAGAACAGTGGGCAAACAATCAAGCAACACTCAAGGAGCGACCAAAACACCGTAAAAAAGTACAAAGCTACTGCATGATGCAAATGTGCAAAGAAATGGAAAGGGCGAATCCATGCCTCATCCACATCAACATCATATCCCCCTCTCTCACCCTTGAAGAGACCTCTGATATCAAGCTCGGTTATATCTCAACAATGCGACAACACCACAGTATAGGGGAACTTCACCCCCGGACTTGCAGGTATCCCATACCGTCACTTTCAAACATCAACATGCTCCACAACTAATAAGGAGCGCCACTGCATCAATTTCCCCTGAGAATAACACCTAGGTACCAGAAGGACCAAGGAATCACCCAAGTTTTCAAGAGAAAAAGCCCGCAGGTACGAGCCACATCACACATGTGACCTTCCCGCGCGCGCGTGCAGGTGCACTCCCCACGCGCGCGCAGCCTTCCTGCGTGCACGCCATGTACGGGCTCATGCCCCGTGCGCACACAGTGCGCAGGCGCACCCCCCACATGTGCACAGCATGTGGGCAGCCTTCCCACACGCCCAAAGCGCGCGGGCGCATGCCCTGAGCATGCACATCGCGTGGGCACATGCCTCGTGCACGCACAGCGTGCGGACACACTCCCTGCACATACGTGCGGGCACATGCCCGCGCCCCACGCCAGGGCGCAAGCCCAGCGCCTGCGCAGCATGCAGGCAGCCTTTTGGTGTGCGCACAACACGCGGGTGCCCATCTCGCACTCTCACAGCGCGTGAGCGCCCATCCCGCACTCGCACAATGCACAATGGGCGGGCGCACGTCTGATGAGTCCTGATCATATACACTTTTTTGGGACTCATCTGGGCCGTTATTCAGTCATTTCACCGCACTTTAGCCTTGTTATAGTTTATATTTGTTATTCCTTGCTAGGTGCACTTCTAGGCCCATTTTGGTGTGATTTCATTGCTTTTCTTCATTAGTAGTTTTCATGCACTGTTAGGTGCCACTTTCAGTGGCTGGATTCGTGGTTGTGCTGGAATTGGAGTCGTGCAGGTGTTCCCGGTGCAATTCTGCACAGGAACACTGCGCACGATCACCGGTTCTATTGCGCACGACCACTGGTCGTGCGCCACTGATCGTGTGCACTTAACCCTTTTTTCATGAGTTCTGTTTGGTGCAGTGCGCACGACCACCTACGATAGTGCGCACGACCACCTACGATAGTGCGCACGACCACCGGTCGTGCGCCACTGTTCGTGCGCACTTATCATTAATTTTATGAGTTCTGTCTCGACCAGTGCGCACGACCACCAACGATAGTGCGCACGACCACAGGTCGTGCGCCACTGGTCGTGCGAACCTTATATTTTACAAATTGCTTTTCTTGCAGGCTCCGTACAGTCGGACGCACGATCACAGGATTCTAGTGCGCACGACCACTGGTCGTGCGCCAATGACCGTGCGCACTGTTTAATTCAGCGCCTATATAATGACCTGTTCGCGAATTAGGTCGAGATAACACTGGGGAACTCTGTTCAGTCCGCCGTTTTCGCCATTTCCAGAGGTTTTTCACCGCCTAGGCCTCCTCCATCATCCAAGGGCTTAAAGGAAGGGATTCTACACTCATTTTGATCGCTAAGGAAGAAGTTCTTCGCATTAGACGTGGCCGGATGGTAAATCGCTGGAGAAGACGGGTCCATTGGGAGGTGTGACAGCCCTCCTCTACCCCGGACGCAGTTGGGACCGAGCTAGGACGCGGATTGACACCCCGGTGCTTCCTACCGTGAATCTACAACGAGACTCCGGATTCGGTCGTATCTCTTGCCCTTTTTCTTCTACTTGTGTGGTCGTATTTGTTGTAATCTCTTTATCTAGATGATGATCGCTATGAACCATGTTTAATATTATTTATTTCATGTTTATGGAATCAATTTGTTCATTTGTGTTAATGAGGTGCGCCCCCGTTGATTTTCCGCCCCACCACCGTGTCCGGTGCCGCACTAGCAATTGCTAGTGGCGTGCTTGTCGAAGAGGTGCTTGCGACCCTCACTCCGCTTGCCTACTCGTTCATCCGCCCTTGCGACGCAGCGCGCTCAAGGCCTGCCTAGTCTCCATCCCGCCAAGCGAAGCATTGCATAGCGGCACTGCATAGGAGTAGTTATAATATTTTATTTTATTATTCGCAAACCAAACCAACCATCCTTTGTAACACCGACCAAGGACTTCGATCTCAAGTCCTTCCTCGAAACCTAACTCCACCGTACCGTGTTCCTCAAGAGACTGACACTCGGGGATTTTCCCCATTATTATTACTTGCGCGACCAGTGCACTTGCCGACACGCATCAAGTTTTTGGCGCCGTTGCCGGGGAATACAGTCGTGTGAGTTTTCTGGAGAGGGAGAATTTGAGAGAAAAGCCTTCCATTTGTAAATTGCATCTTTTATTTTATTTTTGTTCTTTTTATTCTATTTTCTGTTCTAATTAGGTTGCTTTAGTAATCTTTGTTAGGTGTAGTATTTTGCACAATAGCATTTTTTATTTTGAATCATTTTATCTCCGCACTATGTGGGCACATTTCAATTTCCCTTGCCGTTGGTGTAGAGATACCTCCCACTCTAGTGATGAATGCCCTACGGAGAATAGTAGGCATAATTCTTATAGCCCAGCATATGGAGCCCCGACTTCGTCTGGTACTCCATATGGTGCGCGTAAGTCTTATGGATACTCTGCTGAGCCTTTACCGTCGTACTTCTTTTCGGCTCCAGCTCCCGCTGTGCCAAAGAAGCCCGCAAGGCAGTGCCGGTTTTGTCAGAGCACTGATCATGTCCTGAAGGACTGTGCCGAGTATCTTCGCCAATTGGACGAGGATGACGAACCAGACATCCGGATCGTCCCAACTCCTAACTCTGGCGGCACACCTTCAACGTCTAGTTATGTGTCTTTGTCACCTTCACATAAGGGTATGGCATGGACATGGTCACCGGATGTGCGGCTGATCTATGCACCGACACTGCTGAGCCTATTCTCCATGTGCATCCACCACTTCTAGTGGATTCGATTCTTTCCTCTATTGTGCATACTATTCTCATCGCCGACGACATTGTCGATGATGTGTCGCAGGATGAGGTGGGTGATCTGAGTGTTGCGCCTATTCCTATGGAGGAGGACAACCTTCTAGGTGAAGAGGAGTTTTCCTCAGCACCGGTGGAGGAATTCCAAGTCCTAAGCCTGGCCACCATTGATCCCGCCGAATCTTGTAGCATTGATGACAATGCTAACATTACTTTACTTCCCCAACCTGATGGGAGTGAGACCGGGGTCACTCCCCCGATTGACGATGATTTATGTTCTTCGCCTTATTTATTTCTTGATCCCCTTCCTTCATCTGAGTCTGTGCAGGTTGAATCTTCACAGGTACTTCAGGAGGACTTGGAGCTGTTTGCTCAAGTCAATGATGCGAGCATCCTCTCATGTGAGGAGGTTTATTCTCCCTCCGTAGAGGAAGCTCCACTCATTGCCTTTCCCTCCTGCCACCTTGCTGTTGATGATACCTTGCTAGGCAAGGATGTGTTTTATGAGATGAGTGAGGACCAGGCCTCCTCCTTTTCTTTCATTCTCTACCCTCTACCTGTGAGGAGCAGGTATCTATATTTAGGTAGAGGGGTGACTGTTCTATCACCGTATCGGTATCCACAACTGAAACGGATATTGGAGCAGTTACCTGTGCATTTTCTCTTCCATTGGACAATTAGCTAGAACCTTTATGTTTTCAAATAAGTCGTGCTGGGATGACAGTAACCCCAGTAGTTATCTTTCTTTTTCCTGAACTTTTATTTCGTTTAGTTTAGTTAAGTTATTGTTAAGGCTGTGAATGTCTCGCTGCTTGTGCTGATTCCTGGTTGTGCGTAAACTGCACGGTGGATGGAGTTTTTACTAAAATCTTGGCCGCCTGGAAAATTCCTAAGGCGCACGATCATTGGTCGTGCACACTACTTATCGCGCACGACCACTGGTCGTGCGATCGGCCCAGATTTTTTATAAAAAGCCCGTCCGCCCGAGCCTTAGCGCACATTCTAGGGTTCTCGTCTTTCGTCGCCCGTGCGCCGTTTCCGCTGGGTTGCCGCCGATCGTGCGCCCCTCTTCCTTCCGGTGAGCCCACTTCCGATTCTCCTCTTTCCCTTGCCCTCCTACCACCATGAGCTCTAGAGATCGCCACAACGTCTACCAACGCTCCGGCCGCCCTTCTGCTTCTCCTGCTCAGATCCTTGCTCGGATGGCTACTTTTTCTAAGGATTCGCACACGCGGCGATTCAGCTCTCTCAAGGAGAAGACATTCCTGTCACAGCGTCTAGTGGATTGGAACGAGCTGAATTCCATCGGCGACAATGGAGAGTTGGGGGAGGCCGTCCGCCAACGCTATTCATTCGATCACTGGAGTGGGGTGTTTGAGTGCAATGACCTCGGCTACCGGGAGCTTACCTTGGAGTTTCTTGCAACGTTTGAGTGGGATGTTTTGCCCTCCGGTCAACGTCCAGGAAAGTGCTCTTTCCGAATGATGGGCAAGGTCTTCACTCTATCCTTGTCGGAGTTGGCGGTGCACGCTGGCTTCTACACTGAAGCCGAGGCAGCAGCGATTCCTTTTCTGGATTTGAATGTCTCCTTCCCTGATGGCGTCACCCCGCGTGCTGCGTGGTGTGCTCTCACGGGTCGTGATGAAGAGTATGTTGCCAGGAAAAGCAAATCTACCTGGATCGTCGCGCCTGCTCTCCGATTCCTGCAGCATGTCCTTAGCCACTCCCTTGTCGCCCGTGCCCTCAGTTAGAACGTGGTGGGGTGGCAAGATCTGATCTCCCTTTATAGTATGGAATTTCGGCAGCCCTTGCATCTTGGCTACATGCTAGCTTTCTTCTTCCATCACCAGGCCACCTACGGTCTCACTGGTGCCATTGGTGGTGCCTACTATATTACCCGCATTGCAAAAAGCCTGGGGGTTTGGAGTCATCTGCCTCCGATGGTGCAGGTGACTGCGCCCTCCTTCATCACTCGGGCCACCATGGTGAGTTTTCATTTACTGCGGGTCGTGGGGAAGAAGAGTAGTAAACGCTTTGTGGTCGTGATGCCGGGAGATGCGCCTAGGGAGAGGCAAGGCGACGAGGAGCACGGAGAGCCGGCTGAGCCGCCGACTGCTTGCCGAGAGATAGCCCTTCCGCAGCCGCGGAGTCATTCATTTCAGCAGGAGCGGAGAGCCAAGGAGGAGGGCAGTTCTTCAAGAGCACCGGAGGTCCCAAGTTTCAATCAGCGCCTCTCCGATTTGGAAGCGAACCAATATTGGCTGATGGATTTTGTTTATCAGCAAGCATTGCGGGGAGGACTAAATATCCCCCCACCTCCTGGTCGGGCCGCATCATCTTCTAGACCTCCGCCGTCCGTTGTTGTTCTAGATAGCGACAGCGACGACGAGTGATCTTTCTCCCTGTGTGCGAGCTATTCTAAGCCTTGTTATCTTTTTTTTTCTCCTCAATGCTGTTTCGGTCTTTTGTTGAGTCGCTCGAACTTATTCTCTGTTGTTAATTGTAATAATAACATTTTGCTTTTGGATGCCCTTCTGGGCATAGTTTATGAATTTAGCATAATTTGTTCCCTTTATTATGTGTGCGAGCGCTTAATTTTAATTGCAGGAACAGGTTCACTTCCATGGGTGATAACCCAAATTTCTTGATTATTAGTGCTCTCACATATTTAGTTCAGTTTTTACTTTTTTTTTGCTGTTTCTAGTGTGTCACTTTCAGGTGGCCTTTGTTCCTTGTGATGGCGGATGTTGCGGACTGCACTTGATCGTAAACGCCAATCGTCTGGTAAGCTCAATTCTGAGCATTGGGTAACACTTCCTCCCCTCTTTTAGCTTCCAATTTCTGAATGTATTGTTTAGACTAAGTCTGGGAGAGCGTATGTTGTCATCCACTGTGCACAAGTTGCACTGCATATTAGAAGTTTGTTTCTTATTTATCCTAGTCATTATCATTGTTTGCATGCGTCACACATCATTTCACCCACTTGAGTGCGCGCTTATCTTTTTGTGGTTGTTCCGGTTAAACTATTTTGGTTGGAATGTGAAATAGGTTGTTAACTTAGGAATTATTATTTGGAGTGCGATGTTGACTCATGTAGTGTTCTAGTCACTTCGCATGTTATGGTAGAATTTGAGTAGAACTAGATTGTCTCCATGCATCTAATTTATGTTTAGTATTTCTGCGTAGATTTAGATTTGTTATACTCAAGCGGTGAATTTGAATGAAATTGACGATAACCCGGCGTTGTGTGTGTATGAGTGCTAGTCATGTGTTGCTCGAGTCGGGAGGAAGGTTTACCTTTCTCGTGGGCTAAGAACTTGCCCCAAGCGACTCTTGAAGCATGGGTGAGAGCGACCCACCGAGTTAAATGTGATGTAGGCCACCCTTTGGCTAGTTTGAGCCTTGTCATTCCATGCCCTTTTCGCTCACCTTTGCAAGCCAAATTTGTGCCTACCATTCCTTTGTTCAGCTCCTCTTCATCCACCAAAGCCCGAAGCTTTTCCTACACCCGCAACCAAATTGCTTTTTAACTGCGCTCATAATTCTCAATTTGTGTGATGTTTGGAATCGTTGTGTTTTGAAGGGGAAATATATCCTATTTGCTGATTTTGAACCAACCGGAGGATACTTAATAGAAGCAAAGTTTGTTAAAAGAAAAAAAAATATCTAGAAAAAAAAAGAGAGTATATTGAAAAGAAATCCTTCCGAGCTAAATAGAAAATCTGTTGGTATTTGTGAAGTAGGCTGTGTGCACACCTGGTTTTCATGATAAGTCTGGGGGAGTGTCACACGAGCATAGTTTGTTGGTCTTGTGTGGTGCAGCGTTCCGTTAGCTCACTTGGGTTGCGTAGCCATCGTGTTTAAATTTGAATACCATACCGTAACCTAAGCCCCAACTCAATCCTATAAGTCCTATTGATTTGACTTGCGATTTTGCTAGCGCCGTGGAGAGAGTGTGACCGGGCATGCGTATGTTTCACGACGTTGATGGATTTCAGCGGAGTTATTCCTAAGACCCGATCTTGTGCAACGCCCGCCTCAGTGTCTCGTCACTTTCATACCGGGCATGATCATTCAAATTCTTCATAATTCACCAACTAAGTATAACTAAATCTTTACTTACGCTTTAATACTTATGTAAATTAGTTAGCATAGTTAGAATCTCCTTCTACTAGAATCTCTACTCGCATGCGTATGTTACTTCGCACCGTACTCCTTTGTGTAATTCTCTATGTTAACTATCGTTTTCACACTCCGCCGGATTCGTTTGCTCGGGACGCGCAAACAGTTAAGTCTGGGGGTGTGATGAGTCCTGATCATATACACTTTTTTGGGACTCATCTGGGCCGTTATTCAGTCATTTCACCGCACTTTAGCCTTATTATAGTTTATATTTGTTATTCCTTGCTAGGTGCACTTCTAGGCCCATTTTGGTGTGATTTCATTGCTTTTCTTCATTAGTAGTTTTCATGCACTGTTAGGTGCCACTTTCAGTGGCTGGATTCGTGGTTGTGCTGGAATTGGAGTCGTGCAGGTGTTCCCGGTGCAATTCTGCACAGGAACACTGCGCACGATCACCGGTTCTATTGCGCACGACCACTGGTCGTGCACCACTGATCGTGTGCACTTAACCCTTTTTTCATGAGTTCTGTTTGGTGCAGTGCGCACGACCACCTACGATAGTGCGCACGACCACCGGTCGTGCGCCACTGTTCGTGCGCACTTATCATTAATTTTATGAGTTCTGTCTCGACCAGTGCGCACGACCACCGACGATAGTGCGTACGACCACAGGTCGTGCGCCACTGGTCGTGCGAACATTATATTTTACAAATTGCTTTTCTTGCAGGCTCCGTACAGTCAGACGCATGATCACAGGATTCTAGTGCGCACGACCACTGGTCGTGCGCCAATGACCGTGTGATTGCGCTTTTTAATTGGTTTGTTTCTCTCTTTTCTTTGTTAGAAAGAGAGAAAGAAAAGGAAAAGCTCTTTCTTCCTTTTCGATTCAACCTTGGGCGGACGTTTTCGAAGAGCCCCGCGAGTAATCCTACTTCGAGGAATTATCCGTTATCCTATCGAAGGATAGAAGTAACGGACTCTTTCTCTTTCGAAATATCGAGGATTCCTCCTCGGCCGCGTCCTTTGAAGGCAGAATGAAAAGAAAAATAAAGCTACTTTACTTTTAAAATTTAAATTGAAAGCTTTTTGAAAATATTGTTGCAACAATTTTTTAAGTAGTTGCAACAATTCTTTAAGAGCGTTTTAAAACTTCTTTTACCTTGAGCTAGTTGCAACAACCAAAGAGGCGTTGCAACAATTTTTTAGTGTTTTTAAAAGAGTTTTAAAGAGTGCTTTAGAGAGAAAGCTTTTGGGTTTATGTAATTATCCGGACTAAAATCAATAAAGGCAAGTGGACCTTATCGATAGTAGTATAGGATATTTCTTTTGAAATATCAAGGTCGTATTTTTCCAAGGTCGTATCGATTATTTCTACTTGTTAGGAACGCGCTATTATCTTATCGAGAAGAGTTTGAAGATTTTTATGATTTTATAGAAAAGTTAGTGACGAAAACGATAACTATCGCGGGCTTGGTGTGCGTTTAGCAAAAACCAAGAAAAGCGATGAAAAGAAAAAGAACGAAAACGTTAATTTGAAAAGTAGTTTTGCTTAGAAATTTTTAGGGTTTTATGAAACTATAATGATAACTACGGCGATAATTAGCGATTGAGCGGAGCGCGTGATTAAGCAAAAAGCAAATATATAAAAGATAAAAGACGCACTAATTGAAAACTCACGCACTCTACGGAATTAAAATTAAAGCGGTAAATTGCAGAAATTGAAGAAATGCGATCCCTACCCAAATAGGTAGAGGGGAAATAAATGCGTGAGCAAGTCCTATCCAAACGGATAGGCGGGAAATAAATGCGTGAGCAAGTCCTATCCAAACGGATAGGCGGGAAATAAATGCGTGAGCAAGTCCTATCCAAACGGATAGGCGGGAAATAAATGCGTGACAGAAATGGAAACTATTCGGTTACAAAAAAGGCGCAAAATTTATTCACCTACACACACGCACTCTACTTGAAATTGAAATCTAAGTTAAAAGAAAATAAAATCTATGCTCATAAACACACACACTCTTCTTTAATGAAATCTAATTAAAAATAAAACAAAACTAATCTCATACACACACACACACAACAATAATGAAAACTAAGTTAAAAGAAAAGAAAAGCTATACTCATACACTCACCCACACTAACAACAAAACAAAACTAAAATAAATACAAATTACTCTCATACACACACACACTTACAAAAAGAGACAAAGAAAGTGAAAACAACAAAATAAAACAAAACAAAACAATTTAATTAACCACCTACACTCACACACACTAATAACAAAACATCTAAAAATTATAACAAAACTAAAAACAAGATAATTACTCTCATACACTCACACACACAAATTAAAAAGATGAAAACTAATTAAAATTACTAAATTACTAAATTACAAAAAACTAAAAATAAAAAGAAAAAGAAAAAGAAAACACACACACACTTCCAACAAAACAAAGAGAGAGAGAGTGTGACAAAACAAGCCAACTATTTCATTTCCATAATAAAAAGATTACAAAAAAACAAGAGAGAAAAAGAGCACAAAATTACAAAAACATAAAAACTAGTTGGATCAAAACCTTAAGAATAAGCTCTTAAAATTTTTGAACCCTTGGACTCAGCTGAAACTGGCTATTTATAGAAAAAATTTTTGGATTACACGCCCTCGGACACGGGCGTGTCTGAGGGCGTGACACGGCTTGGGGTGCGAATAGCCAGAACAGCTGGATCCAGGCAGGCATCTGGAAGGCTTGACCGGCGACTTCGGAAGTACACGGGCGTGTTCCAAGTAACACGGGCGTGTTCGATGTCGGCATTGTGTTGTCGGCTGCTGGGCGTGACGGGCGGCGTGTCCTTTGTTCTTCCGAAAGAAATTGAGGGGTCACGGCCTCGGTCACGGGCGTGACCTGATCACGGCCGTGACAGTGGGCGTGACATTGACATCTTGGCTCGAATCTGGGCTTGGTCATTCAACACGGGCGTGACTGATGTACACGGCCTCGGTCACAGGCGTGACCGAGGGCGTGACTTGATGTTTGAGTTGGAAAAAGAGCAGGGAAAAGAAAATGTTAGGGATTAGTGAACACGCCCTTGGACACGGGCGTGACCAAGGGCGTGACTTAACAAAATTACAAAAACTTTACAAAAATTAAAATAAAACTAAGTTAAAAACAAAAATAACAAAAACAAACATTTTATTCATTAATTTACATATATTATTTAGAAATCTAATTAAAATTATACTAAAAATTATAAAGAAAAATGCGTATATTTACTATTCATCAAACACCCCCATACTTAAGCTTTTGCTATTCCAGAGCAAAAGTAAGGGATACTTATAAGACGTTTAATAAAATTTCTAATTTACTAAAGTTTTTATTAAATCAAACGTAAGATCGAAATAAATTTAGGGTATTTAAAGAGGTAAGTCCAAAACTATGAAAGTAATTTAAAAAGAGCGAAAAAATTTTAGCGAGACTTCTAAAGTTAGCTAAATAGCATCGATTATTGCAGTCTTTGGTACCTTTTAATTAGAATAGAATTATATAAAACTATAACCTTTTTTAAGAAAGTTTTTAAGAATAAATAAAGCCTACTAATTATGCTCTCTCAAACTTTTTTTAAATTAAAATCTAGGTACAATTTTATTGGCTAAGGGGTAGGGAAAAAAGGTAGCCTTGGCAAAAAGAAGAGTGCTTGGATATAGGGGTGACGGATTTTATCCTCTCACCCCACCTTTTTGGTGGTTTTGCTTTGGTTCCCAGCGTTGGTTTACGCGGGATAATTGAAATCTTTTCTAAACTTAACCCAATGCCCGTGTTTACGGAATTAAATTCCCATTGACACGGGATTTCTTTTAACAATATTGGGTGCCTGTGTTTACGGAATCTATTTATTCCCATTGACACAGGATTTCTTTTTTTAAAACTTCTTCTTTTACTTTTTTTTTTGGCAAGCTAAAGGGGTGTTTATACTTTGGTTTCAAGAGAAATTCTAGATTAATAAAGAAAGATTTTGAGAGCAAGTTTAGTAGATTAAAAACATTCCTAAAGTTTCACAAGTTTAGAGTTAGAATAATTGAATCTAAAAATAGTTTGCCAATATAATACAAAAATGAATCTATTTAGGGTAAACTCGAGGTAGTGCTAAAAGTTCTGTTCTCAAATTAAATTAAGATCGCAAGATTTTCTTTACTACTGAAAATTCCTCAATTTAAATTTTTCAAACTATGAAATAAATAAAATTGATTTAGCAAATCATAAATAATGAAAAGCGCTTAGAGATAAAACTAACCTCGCCTTGGGAATAACAAAAAGCTAAGTAGGGGTTTTATTTTATTTTTGGGTTTTTTTTTTTTTTTTTTTTTTTGATAAGTTTTTCATATATTTTTTTTTTGTTTTTAAGATATGATTTTTTTTTTTTTTTTTTTTGATTTTCTTTATAACAAAATGCATAAATAAATACAAGATTTTTGATTTTTCTAAGATATTTTTTTTCATCATATTTTTTTTGATTGTTTTAATTTTGTTAAAAATATGTACATATATAAAAAAAAAGGAAAAAAAAAGAAAGAAAGAAAAGAAAATAAAAGAACATAAATATTTTTGGTGTTATGACAAAATTAATTTTGTTATAACAAATTTTTAAGTACTTTTTTCATCATTTTTTTTATTTTGATTTATAACAAAAAACATATGTAAATACATATATATTTACATTAATACTAAAAAAGGAAAAAGAAAGACATTTTTTTTGAATGTTATGACAAAATATTTGTGAATTTTGTTGTAACAAATTTTTTGTAAAACTTTTCATCTTTTTTTTTTTTGTTTTGGATTTTGATTTTATAAATAAGGTTTATTTATATACAAATAAAGACATAAATATAAAACATGTAAATTTTTTTTGGATTTTTCATTTGATAAGGGAGGGGCAAAAATAATTACAAAAAAGAGGGAAAACACGCCCCCATACTTAAAACCAACATTGTCCTCAATGTTGAAGGTAAGTGTGAGGAACGAAAATATTTACAAAAAAGACGAAGATTTTAATTTCAAGAAAGAGAAAAAAAATTAAATTTACAAGAATAGTTACAAAATAAAAAAAAAGGAACTCCACGAATATATACAAAATTGTTTTTTTTTGGTTTGTTTTAGTTTTCCGAAATGTACAAAACACGAATAAAATACGTATAGAAGAAGTTAAAAGTATATATGTGATCATATATTTTTTGGGTATGATAAAAATAAATTTTTATCATCTTTTTATGTTATGATTTATATTGTAAACATTTTTTTTTGTTGTTTTGGTTTTAATTTGAAAATGCATGTTTTAAAATATATCTAAATTTTAAGAAGGATAAAATAAAGAAAATAAAGAGAAAACTTTAAGATAAAAACCAAGGAAGAAATAAGAGAAATAGAAAGGTAAAAGCAACGGGGTTTTCTTGTTTCGAAATATCGACAAAAATCCCCTCTCGGGTCTGTCGAGTAATCCTACTTTGAGAAACTTCCTATTGTCTTATCTGAAAATTTCCCAAAATTCTTTTTGATTTTCGTTTTAAAGTTTTTGCATTATTTTATTTTGTTTTATGTTTTTCTTTGAAAAAAAAGAATGATAATTTAAAATATGCATAATTATTAATATTTATTATTTTTTTCATTTTATTATTATTATTTATTTATTTATTATCATTATTTATTATTATTATTATTTATTATTATTATTATTTATTATTATTATTTTTGTTTAAGTTTTTTTTTTTTTTTTTTTGAAATGAAAATTTATTTCATCATTTTTTTTTTTGGTTTTATAAAAAAGAGCGTAATTGGATAAATATGGGGGTGCCTCCCACGAGCGCTTTGTTTACCATCTCGTAGCTCGACGCGTTGGCGGGGTACGATCTTTTTAGAGGTGGGGGAGGGGTATGGAATTTAACTTCCCTCCCAGATGATCCCCCGCGTGGTAGAGTTTTAGTCGGTGACCGTTAACTTTTAAGTCGCCTTTTTCCGGGTGGGTGATAAGGACGGTCCCGTATGGCCAAACCTCTTTCACTTGAAAGGGGCCGGACCAACGGGATTTTAGTTTCCCCGGAAAAAGACGAAGACGTGAGTTATATAGGAGGACGAGATCGCCCGGCGCAAATGATTTTGGAAATTTTATTTTCCGGTCGTGGTAAAATTTCGAGCGTTCCTTATAAAATTTATTACTCTCGTAAGCGTTCGCACGCCATTCATCGAGTTCATTTAATTGGAATTTCCGATTTTCGGCGGTTAAATTATGATCGAGATTTAAGAGTTTTAATGCCCAAAAAGCGCGGTGCTCTAATTCTACGGGCAAATGGCATGCCTTGCCGTAGACTAATCGATAAGGCGTACAACCGATTGCGGTCTTGTACGCCGTACGATAAGCCCACAGCGCGTCGTCTAATTTAAGTGCCCAATCCTTCCTATTAGTTGAAACGGTTTTTTCTAATATGCGTTTGATTTCCCGATTTACGACCTCCACTTGGCCGCTCGTTTGGGGGTGATAGGCGGTGGCGATCTTATGCGTGACGCCATATTTGGTTAATATTTTTGCAAACTGGGCATTGCAAAAGTGCGTACCCCTATCACTAACTATCGCACGGGGCGTACCGAAGCGAGAAAATAATTTTTTAAGAAATTTGACGACGACTCTCGCATCGTTGGTGGGGAGAGCTTGCGCTTCCGCCCACCTAGATACGTAGTCGACCGCCACTAAAATGTAGCGATTTGTATATGAAGGAGGTAGGGGGCCTATGAAATCTATGCCCCATAAATCGAAAATCTCGCATTCTAAATAAAAATTTTGGGGCATCTCGTCGCGACGAGAGATGTTACCCGACCGTTGACAGCTATCGCATGTGCTCACAAAAGTGTGAGCGTCTTTGAAGAGAGCGGGCCAATAAAAGCCCGCCTCTAGCGCTTTCTGCGCGGTCCGGTTGGCTTGATAATGCCCCCCGGCCGGCCCTTCGTGGCAGTGCCGCAAAATTTGCGCACCCTCCTCGTTCGAAACGCATCTCCGCACGACTTGGTCCGCGCAGACGCGAAATAAGAAAGGGTCCTCCCAAAAGTAATTTTTCAAATCAGAAAAGAATTTCTTCTTTTGCTGTTTTGAAAAGTCTTTCGGGAGCACCCGCGCAACTAAATAGTTGGCGTAGTCTGCGAACCAAGGCGAGGGAGAAGTTTTTAAATTATTTAAAGCTAAAAGACGCTCCTCGGGAAATCGATCATCGATTTCCGGTTCGAAGAGCGCTTCCGCGATTGGGTGCTCTAAACGAGAAAGGTGGTCGGCCGCTAAATTTTCGGCCCCCTTCTTATCGCGGATCTCTAAATCAAATTCTTGTAATAGGAGGATCCATCGAAGAAGGCGGGGCTTAGCGTCCATTTTTTCTAATAAATATTTTAGGGCGGAGTGGTCGGTAAATATAATAATTTTTGAAAGCGTGACGTATGGCCTAAACTTATCTATGGCGAAGACGACGGCAAGGAGTTCCTTTTCCGTTGTCGTGTAATTAGCCTGTGCGGCCGTGAGCGTGCGGGACGCGTAGTAGATAGGATGAAAATATTTATTTACGCGTTGGCCTAATACGGCCCCTACCGCTATATCGCTCGCGTCGCACATAATCTCAAACGGAAGGGTCCAATCGGGCGCCACCAGAATGGGAGAATGGATAAGTTTATTTTTTATGGCATTGAATGCCTCTACGCACGCGTTATCAAAAATAAATGGAGATTCCTTCTCCAGGAGGTGGGTTAGCGGTTTTGTTATTTTAGAAAAGTTTTGGATGAACCGCCTATAAAAACCCGCGTGGCCAAGAAAACTACGGATTGATTTAATATTTGAGGGCGCGGGGAGTTTTTCAATTATTTCGACCTTGGCCTTGTCGACCTCCATCCCTCTTTCAGAAATTTTGTGGCCGAGAACTAAGCCTTCTCGAACCATAAAATTACACTTTTCCCAGTTTAAAACCAGGTTCGTGTCTTCGCATCGTTGGAGGACTCGATCTAAATTTTGGAGGCAGTTTTGGAAGGAGCTTCCAAAAACCGAGAAGTCATCCATAAAGACTTCCATAATATCCTCTACGAGCTCTCCAAATATCGCTAGCATACATCGTTGAAATGTAGCTGGCGCGTTGCAGAGGCCGAATGGCATCCTTCGATACGCAAAGGTACCGAAGGGGCACGTAAAGGTTGTTTTCTCCTGGTCTTCGGGGGAGATAGGAATTTGTAAAAATCCCGATAGACCATCGAGAAAACAATAATAAGGATGGCCCGATAGCCGCTCCAAAATTTGATCGATAAACGGTAACGGAAAGTGGTCTTTGCGGGTGGCATCATTTAATTTTCGGTAATCGATGCACACCCTCCAACCCGTAACAGTACGAGTTGGAATTAATTCGTTATGTTCGTTTGCCACGACCGTTATACCGCCCTTTTTAGGCACGACATGAATGGGACTAACCCACGTGCTGTCAGAAATAGGGTAGATAATCCCCGCATCCAGTAATTTTATTACTTCAGCCTTAACGACTTCCCGCATATTTGGGTTTAATCGTCGCTGAGGCTGGATGGTTTTGCGGGAATTATCTTCTAATAATATTTTGTGCGTGCAAAAAGAGGGATTTATCCCCCTAATATCGGAAATCTGCCATGCAATTGCATGGCGATGCGTGGACAAAACTTTAACTAATTCGGAAGTTTCCGAATCAGATAAGGAAGACGAAATAATAACTGGGAGTTTTAAGTCCGCGGCGAGAAAAGCGTATTTTAAATGGTCGGGGAGTGGCTTAAGCTCCAAGACCGGGGGTTCTTCGTAAGAGGTTGTTATTTTTAAACTTTTAGACTTAAAAGATTCGAAAGGCGAATCTGGCGGTAGCTCGTCCAAAGGGGCGAGGTCCGCCAAATCCGGTTCGTCTATATTTAAAGCGAGTAATTCATAAAGCGAAGAACACTCATCCTCGAACGCGGATTCTAAGTGAAAGCAAGAATCGTCGTTCGATAAAGAATTTCGCATCGAGGGGTTAATAAGAAGGGTAACTTCGTCGTCCCCTACCCGAAGGAGGAGGCGACCGTTACTCACATCAATTAAAGCGCGGGAGGTCGCGAGGAAAGGGCGACCGAGGATAATTGGCACCTCGGCGTCCTCCTCGATGTCGAGGATGACGAAGTCTACCGGGAAGATAAACTTGTCAACCTTGACCAGAACGTCCTCCACTACCCCGATAGGATATTTTATCGAGCGATCCGCGAGTTGGATGCTCATTTTCGTTGGGGTGGGAACACCCAAATCAAGTTTTTTAAAGAGGGAGAAGGGCATCAAATTGATGCTCGCTCCCAGGTCCGCTAGGGCGTACTTTATTAATAAATTGCCAAAAAGGCACGGGATGGAAAACCTTCCCGGGTCGTTTAGTTTTGGCGGCAATTTATTAAGTAGGACCGCCGAGCATTCCGCATTTAAGGAAACACGCGAAATACCCTCGAGCTTCTTTTTATTAGAAAGGAGCTCCTTAAGGTATTTCGCGTATTTCGGCATTTGTGAGAGTGCCTCGCAGAAGGGGACGTTAATTTGAATTTGTTTAAAAATTTGTAAAAACTTTTTATAATGTTCGTCCTCCTTCTCTTTATTAAGTTTTGCGGGGTACGGAATTTGCGGGCTCGAGACGCCCGGCGCTAATTTTGTTTCCGTATCTAATAAAATAAAAGACGAGGGTGCAGGGGTCGGAGGCGAAACAGTTACCTGATGCTCAACCCGCAATGGGGAGTCGACCTCCTTGCCGCTGCGAAGGGTAATGGCGTGGGCATTTTCACGCGGGTTCTGCTCCGAGTTCCCCGACAGTGCTCCATGTGGCCGCTCGGAGACCATTTTTGCAAGCTGGCCTACCTGTATTTCTAAGTTTTTTAGCGATCCGGTTATATTCCGGATATTTGCGTCGTTGGAAGCCATGTATTTTGCAAAAAGCTCCTCGAGCGGAGAAGGTTTTGGAGGGGGAGGCGCAAAACCTTGCTGAAATCCTTGGGGAAATCCATGCGGAAATCCTTGCGGGATCGCAGGTGGAGGGCGTTGCGCATTATTTGGGTTACTCCAGGAGAAGTTCGGGTGATTCCTCCAACCCGGGTTATAGTTATTACTATAAGGGTTGAAGGGCGCCCGCACTTGGTTACCCACGTAATCCACCGATTCCTCGCATAAATTATTATTATTATTAATATTATTAAGATTATTAAAATTATTATTATTATTATTAGCCCACGCGGGGGTGGAGGAGGAAGCAGTCATCTCCGCCACTTGCTTACTTAGCCGCTCTACCTGCGAGGCTAAGTGAGTAGTGGGATCCACTTCAAAAATCCCAGCCGCTTTAGAAGGACGCGCCCTTGGCACATTCCACTGGTATGCGTTCATGGCCATTTCCTCGAACAAAGTTTGAGCGGCCTCCGGGGTTTTGTTGTTTAACGTTCCCCCGGCGGCCGCGTCGATCATTTGTCGAGTCGAGAAATTTAAGCCGTTATAGAACGTTTGTACCTGTAGCCAAGGTGGTAGCGCGTGATGAGGACACTTACGCAGACATTCTTTATATCTCTCCCAAGTCTCGTAGAGAGACTCGGAATCGAATTGTATAAATGATGCGATGTCGGTGCGTAATTTGGCGGTTTTTGACGGAGGAAAATATTTAGTTAGAAAATTCTCCGTCAATTCGGCCCACGTGGTTATGGACCCTCTCGGAAGAGAAGTCAACCACGATTTCGCCTTTGTCCGCAGGGAAAAGGGAAATAAGCGCAAGCGAATGGCGTCATCGCTGACGCCATTAATTTTAAACGTGTCGCAAATTTCTAAAAAGTTATATAGATGAAGATTTGGGTCCTCATCTGGCAAGCCATCGAATTGAGCCGACTGCTGTACCATTTGAATGGTGCTGGGTTTTATTTCGAAATTGTTATTTGCTATCGCGGGGCGAGTGATGCTCGATCCTGTATCCTCCAAATTCGGCCTGGCATAGTAGGCCATGGTCCGCTGCGGAGCCGCAGGTGGATTAGGATCGCCCATTACTCCTATATGTATATCGCCGACGGATTCTTCGGGATCTATTTGTAGATTTTGATTACGAGATCGGCGGCGCTCGAGAAGCGTGCGCTCGATTTCGGGATCAAAAGGTAATATTGGATTATTCGAAGAATCGCCTCGGGTCATACACTATTCGCAAAATTTTTTTTTGAAAAAGAGAGTTTTTCTTTTTATAGATTTTTTTGGTTTTTTGTTTTAGAGATATTTTTACAAAGATGAAAAAAAGAAAAATAAGTGAAAGAAAGTAATATATTTTTTTTTGGTTTTTCTTTACTTAAGTAAAATATATATATATATATTTTTGATTTTTGTGGGGCTTTTACTTTTAGGAGGAATTTAAAATAAAGAGAAAGAAAAAGATAAGGTTTTTATTTGTTTTTGTGATTTTGGTTTGGTTTTTGGTTTTTGGTTTTTTTTTTTTTTTGTTTTTTTGTTTTTTGGTTTTTATATGAACATATAAGTAGTTATATTCCAAAATATATGTAAAACAAGAAAATTGAAAAATATGTGTTTATATATTTTTTTTCTTTTTTCTTTACTTAGATATATTTTTGTTTTTGTTTTTTTTTTGTTTTTTAGATAGAAAAGGTGATGAAATATAAGATAAAATTAATAGCGTTTCCTATTTCAAAATAACGACACAAGTCCCCGGCAACGGCGCCAAAAACTTGATTGCGCTTTTTACGCGGTCCGGTTTGTTTCTCTCTTTTCTTTGTTAGAAAGAGAGAAAGAAAAGGAAAAGCTCTTTCTTCCTTTTCGATTCAACCTTGGGCGGACGTTTTCGAAGAGCCCCGCGAGTAATCCTACTTCGAGGAATTATCCGTTATCCTATCGAAGGATAGAAGTAACGGACTCTTTCTCTTTCGAAATATCGAGGATTCCTCCTCGGCCGCGTCCTTTGAAGGCAGAATGAAAAGAAAAATAAAGCTACTTTACTTTTAAAATTTAAATTGAAAGCTTTTTGAAAATATTGTTGCAACAATTTTTTAAGTAGTTGCAACAATTCTTTAAGAGCGTTTTAAAACTTCTTTTACCTTGAGCTAGTTGCAACAACCAAAGAGGCGTTGCAACAATTTTTTAGTGTTTTTAAAAGAGTTTTAAAGAGTGCTTTAGAGAGAAAGCTTTTGGGTTTATGTAATTATCCGGACTAAAATCAATAAAGGCAAGTGGACCTTATCGATAGTAGTATAGGATATTTCTTTTGAAATATCAAGGTCGTATTTTTCCAAGGTCGTATCGATTATTTCTACTTGTTAGGAACGCGCTATTATCTTATCGAGAAGAGTTTGAAGATTTTTATGATTTTATAGAAAAGTTAGTGACGAAAACGATAACTATCGCGGGCTTGGTGTGCGTTTAGCAAAAACCAAGAAAAGCGATGAAAAGAAAAAGAACGAAAACGTTAATTTGAAAAGTAGTTTTGCTTAGAAATTTTTAGGGTTTTATGAAACTATAATGATAACTACGGCGATAATTAGCGATTGAGCGGAGCGCGTGATTAAGCAAAAAGCAAATATATAAAAGATAAAAGACGCACTAATTGAAAACTCACGCACTCTACGGAATTAAAATTAAAGCGGTAAATTGCAGAAATTGAAGAAATGCGATCCCTACCCAAATAGGTAGAGGGGAAATAAATGCGTGAGCAAGTCCTATCCAAACGGATAGGCGGGAAATAAATGCGTGAGCAAGTCCTATCCAAACGGATAGGCGGGAAATAAATGCGTGAGCAAGTCCTATCCAAACGGATAGGCGGGAAATAAATGCGTGACAGAAATGGAAACTATTCGGTTACAAAAAAGGCGCAAAATTTATTCACCTACACACACGCACTCTACTTGAAATTGAAATCTAAGTTAAAAGAAAATAAAATCTATGCTCATAAACACACACACTCTTCTTTAATGAAATCTAATTAAAAATAAAACAAAACTAATCTCATACACTCACACACACAACAATAATGAAAACTAAGTTAAAAGAAAAGAAAAGCTATACTCATACACTCACCCACACTAACAACAAAACAAAACTAAAATAAATACAAATTACTCTCATACACACACACACTTACAAAAAGAGACAAAGAAAGTGAAAACAACAAAATAAAACAAAACAAAACAATTTAATTAACCACCTACACTCACACACACTAATAACAAAACATCTAAAAATTATAACAAAACTAAAAACAAGATAATTACTCTCATACACTCACACACACAAATTAAAAAGATGAAAACTAATTAAAATTACTAAATTACTAAATTACAAAAAACTAAAAATAAAAAGAAAAAGAAAAAGAAAACACACACACACTTCCAACAAAACAAAGAGAGAGAGAGTGTGACAAAACAAGCCAACTATTTCATTTCCATAATAAAAAGATTACAAAAAAACAAGAGAGAAAAAGAGCACAAAATTACAAAAACATAAAAACTAGTTGGATCAAAACCTTAAGAATAAGCTCTTAAAATTTTTGAACCCTTGGACTCAGCTGAAACTGGCTATTTATAGAAAAAATTTTTGGATTACACGCCCTCGGACACGGGCGTGTCTGAGGGCGTGACACGGCTTGGGGTGCGAATAGCCAGAACAGCTGGATCCAGGCAGGCATCTGGAAGGCTTGACCGGCGACTTCGGAAGTACACGGGCGTGTTCCAAGTAACACGGGCGTGTTCGATGTCGGCATTGTGTTGTCGGCTGCTGGGCGTGACGGGCGGCGTGTCCTTTGTTCTTCCGAAAGAAATTGAGGGGTCACGGCCTCGGTCACGGGCGTGACCTGATCACGGCCGTGACAGTGGGCGTGACATTGACATCTTGGCTCGAATCTGGGCTTGGTCATTCAACACGGGCGTGACTGATGTACACGGCCTCGGTCACAGGCGTGACCGAGGGCGTGACTTGATGTTTGAGTTGGAAAAAGAGCAGGGAAAAGAAAATGTTAGGGATTAGTGAACACGCCCTTGGACACGGGCGTGACCAAGGGCGTGACTTAACAAAATTACAAAAACTTTACAAAAATTAAAATAAAACTAAGTTAAAAACAAAAATAACAAAAACAAACATTTTATTCATTAATTTACATATATTATTTAGAAATCTAATTAAAATTATACTAAAAATTATAAAGAAAAATGCGTATATTTACTATTCATCACCGTGCGCACTGTTTAATTCAGCGCCTATATAATGACCTGTTCGCGAATTAGGTCGAGATAACACCGGGGAACTCCGTTCAGTCCGTCGTTTTCGCCATTTCCAGAGGTTTTTCACCGCCTAGGCCTCCTCCATCATCCAAGGGCTTAAAGGAAGGGATTCTACACTCATTTTGATCGCTAAGGAAGAAGTTCTTCGCATTAGACGTGGCCGGATGGTAAATCGTTGGAGAAGACGGGTCCATTGGGAGGTGTGACAGCCCTCCTCTACCCCGGACGCAGTTGGGACCGAGCTAGGACGCGGATTGACACCCCGGTGCTTCCTACCGTGAATCTACAATGAGACTCCGGATTCGGTCGTATCTCTTGCCCTTTTTCTTCTACTTGTGTGGTCGTATTTGTTGTAATCTCTTTAGCTAGATGATGATCGCTATGAACCATGTTTAGTATTGTTTATTTCATGTTTATGGAATCAATTTGTTCATTTGTGTTAATGAGGTGCGCCCCCGTTGATTTTCCGCCCCACCACCGTGTCCGGTGCCGCACTAGCAATTGCTAGTGGCGTGCTTGTCGAAGAGGTGCTTGCGACCCTCACTCCGCTTGCCTACTCGTTCATCTGCCCTTGCGACGCAGCGCGCTCAAGGCCTGCCTAGTCTCCATCCCGCCAAGCGAAGCATTGCATAGCGGCACTGCATAGGAGTAGTTATAATATTTTATTTTATTATTCGCAAACCAAACCAACCATCCTTTGTAACACCGACCAAGGACTTCGATCTCAAGTCCTTCCTCGAAACCTAACTCCACCGTACTGTGTTCCTCAAGAGACCGACACTCGGGGATTTTCCCCATTATTATTACTTGCGCGACCGGTGCACTTGCCGACACGCATCAACGTCCCGCGCGAGTGCACTCCCCATGTGCACACAACACTAGGGCGGCCATCCCACATGCGCACAGTGCACGAGTGAACTCCTCGCAAGCGCACAACACACAAGAGCGACTTTCTCACACCATTCCCAGCGTGTGATACACCCCAAGTGAGTTCCTCCCTCCGCACCTCCTTTGCATCTTACATCGCGCACAGGCGCAAGCAAGCTCTTCGGCCGGTGGCTAGCCTATCTTGTGACCCTCTTAGACATTTTGTTGTACAAACATTACCGCCAAACATTATGCGTGTCGTCCAGATTTTGAGTAAAAAACCCTGCCCTCCATTCACTTCGACTCGAAGTGCGGGGACTTGGGGGGCAAATGATAGGTACCCCCTAATCCGGGCTGCGAATAGCCAAAGCACCCGCCTCATTTGGTGGAGGAAATATGGTTGACCAAAGTAAACCCCACTAGCCCCGCAACCACCCATCATGGGGTGCAAATAGTAAAATACCCCATCATGAGGTGTAAATAATAAAATCCAACATCACGAGGTGCAAATAGTAAAATCCTCCATCATGGGGTGTAAATAGTAAAATCCCACGTCATGGGGTGCAAATAGTAAAATCCCCCATCATGAGTTGCAAATAGTAAAATCCCACATTATGGGGAGCAAATAGTAAAATTCTCCATCATGGGGTGAAAATAGTAAAATCCCACATAATGGGGGTGCAAATAGTAAAATCCTCCATCATAGGGTCCAAATAGTAAAATCCTCCATCATGGGGTGCAAATAGTAAAATCCTCCATCATGGAGTGCAAATAGTAAAATCCCCCAGCATGGGGTGCAAATAGTAAAATCCTCCATCATGGGGTGCAAATAGTAAAATCCCACATCCTCGGGTGCAAATAGTAAAATCCCACATCATGTTAAAGGTGCAAATAATAAAATCCCTCATCATTGGGTACAAATAGTAATCCCACGTCATGGGGTGCAAATAGTAAAATCCTCAATCATGGGGTGCAAATAGTAAAATCCAACATCTTGGGGTGCAAATAGTAAAATTACACATCATAGGGTGCAAATAGTAAAATCCCACATCATAGAGTGCAAATAGTAAAATCCCCCATCATGTTGTGCAAATAGTAAAATCCCCATCATGAGGTGCAAATAGTAGAATCCCCATCATGGGGTGCAAATAGTAAAATCCCCCATCATGGGGTGCAAATAGTAAAATCCTTCAATACGATCTGCGTTTAGCAAATAACATGGTTATGGTGTGCGCATAATTATATCCATCATATGAATACATATCACCACAAAACTATATAAACTGGTGTACGCGTAGTCATATTTATAATGAGTGTCGTATAGCACATAAGTTGGTTATGGTGTGTGTATAACACATAAACTGGTTATGGTCTGCGGGTAGCCGCATAGCAACCATAATCACCCTAACCAACCATTTAATTTCGAAAGTACCACCCTCAAAAACTATAAATAGGACCCCTAAGACTTCTCTTTTTTTTAACCTTTTCTCCTCCTCCTTCCTCTTCCTCTTGAAGATCTACTTCATCTTCGATGACGCTTTTGAAGAATCTTCAAACACTTCAAAGACGGACGAAGATCTTCATCCTCCTTTGAAGATCCCTCTCCTTCGAAGACTCCTTCGATGATCTTTGAGCGTCTTGAAGATCCTTCGAAAGCCTTCTTCCGCTCTCAAGACCTCTCTAAGCGCGCCTTCGTGCGCTCCGCTCCATGCACGCCTGATGAGTCCCGATTATATACACATATATGGACTCATCTGGGCCGTTTATCTAGTCATTCCACTGCACTTTAGCCTCATTTTAGCTTATATTTATTATCACTTGCTATGTGCACCTCTAGGCCCATTTTGGTGTGATTTCATGCTTTTCTTCTTTAGTAGTTTTCATGCTCCGTTAGGTGCCACTTTCAGTGGCTAGATTCGTGGTTGTGCTGGAATAGGAGTCGTGCAGGTGTTTCCGGTGCAATTCTGCACAGGAACATTGCGCACGATCACCGGTTCTATTGCGCACGACCACTGGTCGTGCGCCACTGATCGTGTGCACTTAACCCTTTTTTATGAGTTCTGTTTGGTGCAGTGCGCACGACCATCTACGATAGTGCGCACGACCATCTACGATAGTGCGCATGACCACCGGTCGTGCGCCACTGTTCTTGCGCACTTATCATCAATTTCATGAGTTCTGTTTCAACCAGTGCGCACGACCACCTACGATAGTGCGCACGACCACCGGTCGTGCGCCACTGGTCGTGCGAACATGTTATTTTATAATTTCTGTCTTTGCAGGCTCCGTCCAGGCAGAGCGCACGATCACAGGATTCTAGTGCGCACGACCACTGGTCGTGCGCCAATGACCGTGCGCACTGTTTATTCCAGCGCCTATAAATTGTCCTGCTCGCGATTTTAGGTCAGCCCCCGATTTTCTTCCGCCGTTTTCCGCCCGGTTCCGTCCAGATTCGCCCCTCCACCGTCGCCCACCATATGGAGGTGCTCCGGGCTTGCTCTTCACGCCAATCTTGAGCCGGAGTTTCCTCTCGGCCTCCTCCTTCATCTAAGAGCTCCAAAGGAAGACCTAGCCGCCATTGCCATCAAGCAAGAGGAAGTTTGCAACCTCTACCGGATCGTGACACGAAGAAGACGGGTCCATTGGAGAGTCGTGACAGCTCTCTCTACCCCGGACGTAGTTGCGGACCGAGCTTGGACGCGGATTGACAACCCGGCGATTCCAACCGTGAATCTACAACGAGACTTCGGATTCGGTCGATTTCTTGCCTTATTCTTCTCTTTTTGATGTATATGTAGCTAGATCTAATCATGATGATGAAGTGGCACTTGAATTAGTTATATTTACATATATATTTCATGTCTATGTGATTGTGTAATTTATCTATTTGACTTGCTTGAGGTGCGCCGCCGTCCATTTCCATCCCGCCGTCACGTTCGTGTGCCGCACTAGCAATTGCTAGTGGCGTGCTTGTCGAAGAGGTGCTTGCAACCCTCATCCGTATGCCTACTCTTCCATCCGCCTAGCGAAGCGTGGCATAGCGGCCCGTGTAATCCATTCCGACTCCGCCGGTGCGAACCATTCCATCCGCTAGCCTTCTCGTCCATCCGCCTACCGAAGCGTGGCATCGCGGCCCGTATTCCATCTCGCCTAACGAAGCAGCGCGCTCAAGGCCTGCATAGTTCGATCCGTTTGCCTACTCGTCCATCCGCCCTTGCGACGCAGCGCGCTCAAGGCCTGCCTAGTCTCCATCCCGCCAAGCGAAGCATTGCATATCGGCATTGCATAGGAGTAGTCGTAGTATTTTCTCTTTATTTTTCACAAACAAAATCCCTTTCGTCCGCACTCCACCTATCGCTGGACTTCGATCTCAAGTCCTTCCTCGAAACCTAACTCCACCTTACTGTGTTCCTCAAGAGACCGACACTCGGGGATTTTCCCCATTATTATTACTTGCGCGACCGGTGCACTTGCCGAACCATCGCATCAACGCCTCTGTGCGCTCCTCTCCAAGTGCGCCTCTGTGCGCTCCGCTCCAAGCGCGCCTCCATGCGCTCCGCTCCAAGCGCGCCTCCGTGCGCTCTGCTCCAAGCACGCCTGCGTGCGCTCCGCTCCAAGCGCGCCTCCGTGCGCTCCACTCCAAGCGCGCCTCCGTGCGCTCCGCTCCAAGCGCACCTCTATACGCTCCGCTCCAAGTGCGCCTCCATGCGCTGTGCTCCAAGTGCGCCTCCCTGCGCTCCGCTCCAAGAGCGCCTCCGTGCGCTGCACTCCAAGTGCGCCTCCGTGCGCTGCGCTCCAAGCGCGCCTCCGTGCGCTGCGCTCCAAGAGCGCATCTGTGCAATCTGCTCCAAGCGCGCCTCCTTGCGCTCCGCTTCAAGCGCGCATCCATGCGATCCACTCCAAGAACGCCTCCAGGAACTCCGCTCTCAAGACCGCTCCAAGCGCGCCTCCATGCCCTTCACTCTCAAGACCGCTCCAGGCACACCCCTGCATACGCAGCAACTAGCACTCCACGCACTCAAGATCATCCCTCCAGACTCCTCTCGCGCAGCAAGAGGCAAGCCGTAGAGACAAAGACACACAGAGCATATCAATCCAACCTTCAAGCAACAGTCAAAATCTCCAGAGTGCTCAGAGCGCAACATTCCCCTCTGCAGCAGACAAAAGACTTAGCTCCGTGAGCGGTGGATTGTTACCCTCCGAGCACCTCTCTCTCAATAATTGTAATGAGAGGCGGCCTGTCTCCCTCGAGTTCTTTGACACAACTATGTACAACAACCAACAAATTGTGGAGGTTTCTGCCGGCACTGACCCGGCCGCGTGGTTTTTCACCCAGTTGACGGGTTTTCCACGTTAAAAAAATTGCCTTGTCAGTTTTCTCTTTTTCTGTGACTGTTTGCAGGCTCAAACACACCCGCGCTAAGACGGTCCAATTTAGTCCGATCTACTAGAGCCTTGAGTGGTCCACAACAATTAGCAACCATGCATTTGGTATTTTAATGCACTGGTTTGTGGTGGCAATACATCACTTGAGCGATAATGATGTGTTATTGTAGTCACACAAAATGCATGAGTATCCCATGTCTGGCCGCTGACCCGCTGCTATGATTAAGGTGATGAGATAATTTTCTCGTAAGTGTGAAAGCGGCTAGCCACCTTTTGACCATGCTTTTCAAGCATGTATTTCATACCAATTATGTAAAGAGGTAGCCGCCTTTGACAATGAAATCAACATGTTCTCTTGAAGGATGCTTCTAGGAAAGTGCGAAGAGGAAGCTTCATAACATGTACTTTTGACTAAGGGAAGCTTCATACACATCATCTACCAACTTTACCTCGTTGGGTTTGGCCTTATAAATAGGCATGAAGGAGGAGGGGTAAGGGCATCCACTTCTCTCCAATCTCAAGAATTGAAAGAGTTTCTATAGAGGCCTTTGTGGCAAGCATCTTAGTTTAGGGAGAGCTTTCGGACGTCTCTGCGACGTTGACGAGGAATACTTCGCCTACACTGATTAGATCTAGAGCAGACTTTGGCACGGATTCGAAGAGGCATCTTGGAGAGGATTTGTGTAATCCGTCTCATCCGCCACTGTCGGTAACTTGAATTTTTCTGCTACTGTTTATTGTGTATTATTGTGTGGTGCGAAGTTGGTGAAGATCCTGTGTGGATCGAGGAGGGAAACCCTTGCAATTGCCTATTTGTTTTACACATTCTTAGTGGCGGCTTTCCGGGTTGGACTTTGATCGTCACGTGGTTTTCACTCTATTGGGTATCCACGTTAAATCTTTGTGTCACTTTTATTATTGTTATCTTGTGCTGTGTTTTGGTTGTGTATCGGCATACCACTAAGCAGTCGTGCAGATTCTTGCTCGAACTAATTTGCAGGTGCTCTGGTCGGGCTTGCGTGCTCTTTAGCCACCGTAATAGAATGTATGTTTGAAATGACAACACTTATGACCGCTACCAAGAAAAGAAGACTAGTTTTGAACATAAAAGTGAATGAAGTTCCTTAAGTAAGGTCGGATGTCCACGAACGACGCTTCATAACAACCACCATGACCGCCACAGCCGCGACAAAGGAGCATAAATAAAATATAAAAAGTATCATCTCATCCAACAAATCATTTGGGAAATAAATTTTCTTCAGAATTGACCTCTACGTTTATATAAATTATGGGCACTGATATTTGCAGGTCCTTAATCAATATTTGCAGCCATTGAATATTTGCAACCCCCAAATAGATATTTGCAGTCCCACAAGTATTTGCAGTCAAAATTTCATGATTGATAAAATTTAATATAACAAAATATACAAACATAATAAAAAAATCATCACTTAAACAAAATAAAAAATTCATCATTCAAACAAAATCAAAAGTTCATCATCTTTTTGTCGTGAGTACATCAACAACAAGACTGTTGCATGGAACTTCAGTAGTATATGGTGCATCCTCCACAACACGATCAACAACAAAGTCAATGATAAGGTGGGCTTTTGTAGGAAGAACTTCAGTAGCACAAATCCCTTTAATGCACAACCAAAATAAATGTAAAACATCATTGCAGAAACATTGCATTAACTAAGCAAACTACCTGCCAATAAAATACATACAATCCAATAAGTAATCCCACCAAATGAAAAAGTTCTCTGGTTTGACATCATTGTGATTTAAACCTGTAGACGATGTTGAGCCCAAGAGAAGCAAGAGAGTCCATCATTGTGATTTAAAATTAGTTGAGAAGAAAATATGAAGCTCTTAAAATTAGCTAGTGTTTCCCCACCTAAACCATAGAACATCATCAACACACCAATAAATTGCATCAAGAAATCAGATAATGGAACAAATTAAAGGATCCAAAACCAAAATTACGACTCTGTAAAATATTTATTCTTCTTATGAACCCGTTTTAATTTTCAATTTTGAGATAGATCCATGGATAAAGATGAAAAAACAACTAACAAAGAGCACTTTACAATAGTTTCTAAATGAAAAGTCTAATACAATAGGAATCTCAACTCCATTAATTATACTTGAAAAATATATGAAAGAGATACATCAAAAGGTGTTTGATTAAACCAGACAGAGGCAGTTCATAAAGCATATTTACCTCACCAACATACCATGAATGAAAAAGTAAGGTTGGTTGAGGAATAAATCAGTTGGCTTGGACATTTCATCAAACACCTACTGAGCACTGCATTTATATATAGAGTATGCTCAAATCAGACAACTGAAGAGTGAGCCGTGAATGATGGTGGTGCCAGAGGGATGAGCACGTCGCTACGGCCTACGAGGAACTATTTTCGACTATGGGATAGAAGCTGAAGGTAGAGGACTTCATGGCGGAGCTTTGCATGGGGCTTCCACTGTTGAAAGACGCAGATCGGAGCTGTTAGAACTGAGAAATGATATCTATATTATAGTGTAAAGGTATAACCCTTGGGGTCTACAAATAGGACTTTACAAGAGCAGGAAAACACCACAGGCGGTGTGAGACTAAACTAGAGATAGGAGGAAATAAATGCAGCAATAAATACAGTAATAAATACAATATTAAATACATCATTAACACCTCCCCTCGAACTCACGGTGGGTCATGAACCGAGAGTTTGCTAATGAGATATCAGAATCTTGCAGACGTATGGGACTTGGTGAGGAAGTCCGCAACTTGTTCTTCAAAGGAAATGAACGAAAGAGAGATAGTGTTGGCGAGGAACTCCTAGCGAATGAAGTGACAATCAATCTCGATGTGTTTCGTCCATTTATGAAACACAGGGTTGGAGGCAATTTTTATGACACTTCGATTATCACAGAATAAGGGAGCGGGTCCTGATATCGGCACGCCAAGGTCACAGAGTAGGCGGCGAAGCCAATCGATCACAGCAGTGGTGGAGGCCATGACACGATACTCGACCTCAGTAATGGAATGCGCAATGGAGTCATGTTTCTGACTGCGCGAGGAGATCAGAGAGTTCCTTATGAAGATACAGAAACCACTAGTGGATCGTCTGGTCGTAATGTCCCCGCCCAGTTAGCATCTGAGAATACTCAAAGGGTGAGTGGAGTAGTGGCAGAGAGAAATAGTGAGCGGGTGATGGAGGTGCGGAGATAGCGGAGAATCCGGAGGATAGCGGCGTAGTGAACTGAGCGAGGAGCCTGTACAAACTGACAGACAAAGTTAACAACATAAGTAATGTCAGGCCTAGTCATAGTGAGATAGACCAGCATCCCAACGAGGCGCCGATAGCTAGAGAGATCTGGAAGAGGTTCTCCATCTGTTGGGAGGAGTTTCAGATTGAGCTCGATTGGAGTGTCAACTGTCCGAGTATCTGTGAGAGCGGTAACAGAGAGGATGTCAGAGATGTACTTTTGTTGGGAGACAAGTATGCCACGTTTAGATCGAGAGATCTCCAAACCAAGGAAGTAGCGAAGGGGGCTCATGTCCTTCATCTCGAACTGACTGCAGAGGTGCTGTTGAAGAGAGGAAATGGTGGCATGGTCATCGCCAGTGAGAATCATGTCATCCACATAGAGAAGAAGAATGCCACTTACCTGAGAAGAAGTTCGAGTGAATAACGCATGATCAGTTTGTCTTTCAATAAACCCTACTTTGAGAACAGCGGTGCGGAAGCGCTCGAACCAGGCATGAGGGGCCTGTTTGAGACCATAGAGGTCCCGCCGGAGATGACAGGTGTGGCCAGGGGGAATGGAGAGACCCGAGGGAGGATCCGTGTATACCACCTCTATTAGATCACCATGAAGAAAGGCATTGGTGACGTCCATCTGATGGAACGACCAACCTCGGGCAGCAACAACCGCATGCAAGGTGCGCACAGTTGTCATCCGAGCAACATGTATAAAGGTCTCATCGTAGTCGATATCATGCTCCTGCGAGAACCCACAGGCAACTAGGCGGGCTTTATGGCAGTCAATACACCCGTCAAGACGAGTCTTAATCTTGAATATCCATTTCCAGCTAACAGGAGTGACGTCAGGGTGCAGGGGATGAGGTCCAGGTTTTAGTTCTGTGGAAAGCCTGAAATTCAACTGCCATGGCTTGCTACCATTCGGGATGTACAACTGCCTCTCGGTATGACTAGGGCTCCCAGTGGGAGTGAAGAGAGGTGAGGAAGGCCTGAAAAGCAGGAGAATAAGAGGTAGCCATGGAGAGAGCAGTGGTGGGATACCTGTCAGGAGAGTGGTCGTAGCGAGCAGGTGGGTGTCGAGGGCGGGCAGGATTTAACCAAGGAGGAGCAGGATCCATGTGCGGAATTGTAGACTGAGCGTCATACAGAGTCATATCAGTAGGAGATGGAGCGGAGATGGGAGCTGTAGTAGAAGGAGGATTTGTAGGCAGAGAAGGATTTTGAGCGGAAGGAGGGTCCTCGTCCGACGGACTAGCTGGTGAGGTTAACAAGGTAGGGGGAGCATGGGGGTCCTGGGACAAGTGGGTATAGGAGGAAGCAGAGGAAGGGAGAGTGGTGGAGTAGTGGAGGTTGGGGTAGGAAGTGTTGTTGGTTGAGGCGTGGAGAAGAACATTTCATGTTCTAGGAAGGAGACATTGCGAGCGATGCGGATGCGGCGAGTAACCATGTCATAGCAACGATATCCTTTGTGGTGGGGACTAAGGCCTAAGTGAACACATCGAGCAGAGCGAGCAGAGAGTTTGGTGCATTCAGGAGCGGGGAGGAGTACAAATCATGTGCACCCAAACGTACGAAGAGATGTGTAGGTCGGTGGGCGGGAGTACAATCATTCATAAGGAATGACTCCATAGATGGCCGAGGAGGGAGTAATGTTGATAAGGTTAACCGCGTTAAGGACAACTTCGCCCCAGAAATAATGAGGGGCAGATGCGGATATGAGAAGGTCACGGGCAGTTTCAATGATTTGACGATGTTTCTGTTCGGCGACTGTTGAAATTATTGAAGTGGAGTGGAAGGTGGCCGGCGGTTTGAATTTTGGAGACCGTAGTGACCGCGCGGTCTGGGTTGGTGTTCTGCCGGTCTGGCTCTACCGGGTTGATTCTGGTAATCTGCTGGTTGGCCGGTATGTTCTTGTTTGTTGCGGTCTCTTCCCTGATTGTTCTGCTTTGGTTTGTCTACCTTCTTCGTAGAAGACCGGGCGGTCAGTTCTTGACCGGGCGGCTTATGCTGGGCGATCTGATGACTTATCTGAAGTGGGCTAGATGTTCTTGGTGATCTAATAAAGGAGTGTTCTCGTGTGCGCGTGGCTTGTGCGCAGTATGCTGCTGATCTGCGGTCTTGGACAGGGTGTTGTCCAAGTGATGTGATCGCGCGGTCTGTTCTGTGAGACCGCTGGCGATCTGGCGGGTGGTGACTGTATCTCTTGTGCGATGGTGACAACATCCATCTTGTAGCCTATAAATAGGGGTGCATGGCCCGTCATTCATAATAAGAACTGTAAGAACTATAGCCTGGGTTGTTTCATGCGGTCTCAACTTTGAGGTCGGGCGGTCTCGGAAGCGAGTTGACTGTTTGTTGTGTTCGCAGGTTGCGGTCAGCAGGTTGCGGTCTCCTTGGTGATTTCCCAGCGGCTTGAATAAACAGTTCGGTAGCGGCTTTTCTGTGAACTGGTTTTTGATTGTTCTTGTGTTGTTCGCAGCGAGCTCAGCGATCAGGCAACCTTCAGCGGTTAGGCGATCTGAGTTGCGGTCTGGCGACATCTGTTCTTTGTTCAAATAAGCTCCAGTTCGTGCGGTCTGAGGTGGCGTCTTATAGTGCAGTCTGAGGTGGCGGTCTGAAGGCATCTTGGTTGTTTTCTGTTCGTGTGGTCTCAGGTCAAGCCGGGCGATCTCTGGAGTTCAGCAGTCTATGCAGTCTCTGCTTGTCAAGCCGCCAGATTTGTTTTTGGTGTTTTTTGTTCTTCTCTCCTCCGCGATTCTTATGAATCATGTCTCGCCATGTATACCTCGCACTGTAATAAAGTATTGTGATTCAATAAAGCTTTGTGTTGCTATGTGTCATATTGTGGTTGTTTGGCTATAACTAAGTTGATGCAACTCCTGCTTACTCCTAAACGATTCAAATCAAAAATTTTAACATGGTATCAGAGCTAGGTTGTTGGAGTGGATAAGTAGTGTTCAACTTGAGTTGCCATCGTCTTTGTGAAGAAGAGACCACATAGATTGCCATGGAAGGTGGATACGCAAGAGGGCTTGGTATTGAACTCCTCACATCGACTAACTATAAGAAGTGGAGGTCGTGTATGAAGAGTTACTTACTTGGCAAGGATCTATGGGAGATAGTTGGAGGAGAAGACACACAAGAAGTATTTTTAGCAGGAGATAATATGGCATAGGTGAGACTTTGGAGGAGGACTAATGCAAATGCAGAGTTCACACTCAAGAGAGCTATCTCACCAGAGCTATTTGATTACATCATTGGATGTAAGTTTGCTGCTGAGATTTGGACGTCTTTGGACGGGCTGTTCAATAAGAAGAATGTAGCTCAACTACAGTTTCTTGAAAATGAGTTGGTGAAGGCCTCTCAAGGTGATCTTTCTATTTCTACCTTCTTTCTCAAGATGAAGAACCTTACAGTAGAGATTTTTGCATTGGACCCTGATGAGCCCATCTCGGAGGCAAGACTGAAGAGGCATATCATCCGCGGGTTGCGGAAGGAGTATTTTGCCTTTGTGACGTCAGTTCAAGGTTGGGCAAATCAACCATCTCTGTTGGAGCTGGAGAACTTACTTGCTTCGCAAGAAAGTTTGGCAAGATAGATGGTGGGGACTTCTATCTCTGGGGGAGATAGTGATGTGTTGTTCTCTGGGAAGAAGAAGAAGAAGTGGGAGAAGAAGAAGCCAAGTCAGGATGGACCCTCTACTTCAGGTCAGCAGGATAGGGGTTATGCTTCTAAGTCTGATGGGAAGAAGAAGGGAGAGGGACCAAGGTGCTTCAGGTGCAATAAGACCGGCCACTTCAAGAAGTATTGCCGGGTTAATCTTCAGCCGGGACATGCAACGGAGAAGGAGAAGCCAAAGTCTGATGAAGCTGGATGGGGAGGAGCCTTTGTGGACAATATGACGGCAATGCCCGTTAAGGCCTTGGCTGCCATCAAATTCGAAGAGGATTGGATCGTGGATTCAGGGTGTGGACATCACCTCACTGGGGATGAATCAAAGTTCTCTTCTTTGGCACCTTACTCAGGTAACGATGTTATCATTACGGTTGATAATTCTATTCATTCAGTAGAACAAGAAGGTGTTGTCTCTCTGAGCAGTTATAAGGGTCCACTCATATTGAGGAGTGTTTATCACGTGCCGGGTATGAGGAAGAATCTCTTCTCTGTGACCAATGCGGTCGATGTCGGTTATCACGTTCTGTTTGGCCCAACAGAAGTGAAGTTTCTTAAAACTCAACCGGAGATAAAGGGAGATGTTATTCATGTTGGAAAGCGGGTAAAGGACTTGTTCATTTTATCGACATGTACCTATGTTGACAACATGAAGACCAATGATAGCATGGCTATCTGGCATGAAAGGTTGAGGATTGTAGGCATGGACAAATTGAAGGCTATGGCGGTAAGGGGCCTTGTCAAGGGCTTGCCTAGCTTGTCTTCCTATGGAGACGGTCATGTTTGTGCGGGATGTCAGTTTGGTAAGTCTCATCGACTTCCATTTGATAAATCGCAAACAAGATGCAAAGCACCGTTGGAGTGCATTCACAGTGATTTGATGGGACCGACTGCCACCCCAAGCCTTGGAGGCAACAAATATATGTTAGTGTTGATTGATGATTACACCAGATATGTCTGAGTGTATTTTCTGAAAGAGAAGTCAGAAGCCTTTGCGAAGTTTGTGGAGTTCAAGGAGCTGGTGGATGGTCGGTTAGGCCTGCGGGTGAAAAAATTGAGAACTGACAATGGTGGGGAGTTCACCTCTGGTGAGTTCTTAAGTTTTTGCAGGAAGCACGACGTTCGGAGAGAGCTCACTTGTGCCCATACTCCGCAGAAAAATGGCATTGCGGAGAGGAAGATCCGTCATCTGACGGAAACCTGCAAATGCTGGCTTCATGCCAAGAGTATCCCAAAGTCCTTTTGGGCGGAGGGAATGTCTTGTGCGGCATACGTCATCAACATGATGCCTTTAAGTCCTATCAACATGAAGGCCCCTCTCAAACTGATGTTCAAGGAGAAGTCGAGTGTTGCACACCTTCGGGTGTTCGGGTCAACCTATTACGTGCATATCCCTGATGCTCTTCGGACAAAGCTAGATGTGAAAGCAAGGAAGCTAGGCTTTGTTGGATATGATGAGCGGAAGAAGGTATGGAGATGCATGGATCCTGAGACACAGAGATCAGTGGTATCTCGGGATGTGGTGTTCGATGAAGTGACTTCCTACAAGGGGAGTTCAGGAGTTGAACTACCGGAGAGCAGGGTTGATGAAAAAGGGAAGGCTGCGGAAAATCTTCAAGTGGAGTTGCCTATTTCACCAGGAGCTCCGGCTGTGTCAAGCTCTGAGATGGAGGCTTCAGGTTCTGGAAGCAGGGGGAGCAATGCTCCAAGTTCATCTGGAAGAGGAGCTAGAACATAAGAAGCAGCTGAGGAGGTGGTTAGTCAGGAGCAACCTCTTAGGAGGTCGAAGAGGACTATCAAGCCACCTGATCGATACACATGAGGAAACATGGTGAGCTTTGTCTCATGTTTCTTTGCTGGTCCCTTGGATGAGAGGGAGTCGTCGAGCTTTGAGAAGGCCAAAGGCGTGAAGCAGTGGGACATTGATATGGAGGAGGAGATGGATGCTCTCAAGAAGAATGAGACTTGGTCTCTAGTGCCCAGGCCCAAGGGCATTACCCCTGTGACATGCAAATGGGTTTATAAACTCAAGAATAAAGCTGACGGCACAATCGAGCGATACAAGGCTCGCCTTGTGGCTCGCGGGTTCTCACAACAGTACGGAGAAGATTATGATGAGACGTTCAGTCCAGTGGCAAAGATGACTTCGGTTCGATTTGTTATTGCTTTGGCGGCATCCAGTGGATGGGAGATTTGGCAGCTCGATGTGAAGAATGCTTTCTTATACGGAGAGATTGACAAGGATATCTTCATGATCCAACCGCCGGGCTTCATTTTGGAGGATTGTCCGGACTACGTCTGCAAACTGAAGAAGGCCCTGTATGGGTTGAAACAAGCGCCTCGGGCGTGGTATGGGAAGATCGCGGAGTATCTTCTATTATGTGGGTTCTTTACTTCATACTCTGATTCTAGCTTGTTCGTCAAGAAGGAGGGGGCGCTTCGGGTTATTGTTCTGCTGTATATGGATGACATGATTGTCACCGGGAACTCGAAGGAGGCAGTAGCGAGGCTGAGAGATGAGCTTGCTATCAGGTTTGAGATGAAGGATCTGGGTGAGCTTCACCATTTCCTTGGACTCAAGGTTTAGAGGCGGGAGAGCGGAGTGCTCGTTTCTCAGACTGGATATGCGGAGCGGATCGTTCAACGATTTGGCATGGAGGAAGGGAAGAGCAACTCGATATCTCTGGAACAACATCATAAACTTCGGAAGGATGAGGGGAGAGTTCTATCTGATCCGTTGGTATTCCGAGCTCTGGTTGGGAGCTTGATTTACTTGACCATCACGAGGCCAGATATTGCTTATGCAGTTGGCAAAGGGAGTCCGTACATGGCGGAGCCACGAAAGCCTCATCTTCTGGCGGCAAAAGGAATTTTGAAATATGTGAAGTCGACCTCTGATTTGGGTCTCCTATATAGGAGAGCGTCAAGCTTGGAGTTGCTTGGATACATGGATGCTCATTACGGGGGAGACGTGGAAGATCGGAGATCAACGTCTGGTTTTGTCTTTATGACTAGCCCTACAGCTATTTCTCAGTGTAGCAAAAAGCAGGACTCGGTGTCAGTATCTACCACAGAAGCAGAATACAAGGCTTCAGCCTTGGCAGATCAGGAAGCCGTTTGGCTCAGGAGGTTGGTGGAGGACGTTCATGAGGAGGTTCGAGGTCCCACTATGCTACGCGGGGACAATGAGAGTGCTCTCAAGCTGGTCAATAATCCAGTTTGTCACGCGAGGACCAAACTTATTGAGATTGAGCACCATTTCATTTGTGAGAAGGTGTTGGGAGGATCTCTTATGGTTGAGCATGTTCGAAGTGCGGACAATGTTGCAGAAATCTTCACAAAGCCGCTGGCGAAGGGATCGTTTACTCGGTTGTGGAGTTTACTCGGGCTAGTTTCCACTTCCCACTTCAAAGGGGAGTGTTGAAATAATTGAAGTGGAGTGGAAGGTGGTTGGCGGTCTGAATTTTGGAGACCGCAGTGACCGCGTGGTCTGGGTTGGTGTTCTGCCGGTCTGGCTCTGCGGGGCTGATTCTGGCAATCTGCTGGTTGGCCGGTCTGTTCTTGTTTGTTGCGGTCTCTTCCCGGGTTGTTCTGCTTTGGTTTGTCTACCTTCTTCGTAGAAGACCGGGCGGTCTGTTCTTGACCGGGCGGCTTATGCTGGGCGATCTGACGACTTATCTGAAGTCGGCCAGATGTTCTTGGTGATCTAAGAAAGGAGTGTTCTTGTGTTCGCGCGGCTTGTGCGTGGTCTGCTGCTGATCTGCGGTCTTGGACAAGGTGTTGTCCAAGTGATGTGATCGCGTGGTTTGCTCTATGAGACCGCTGGCGATCTGGCGGGTGGTGACTGTATCTCTTTTGTGGCGGTGACGACATTCATCTTGTCGCCTATAAATAGGGGTGCATGGCACGTCATTCATAACAAGAACTGTAAGAACTAGAGCCTGGGTTGTTTCGTGCGGTCTCAACTTTGAGGTCACGCGGTCTCGGAAGCGATTTGACTGTTTGTTGTGCTCGCAGGTTTGCGGTCTCCTTCCTTGGTGATTTCCCAGCGGCTTGAATAAATAGTTCGGCAATGGCTTGTCTGCAAACTGGTTTATGATTGTTCTTCTGCTGTTCGCAGCTAGCTCAGCGATCAGGCGACCTTCAGCGGTTAGGCGATCTGAGTTGCGGTCTGGCGACAGCTTCTGTTCTTTGTTCAAATAAGCTCCAGTTCGTGCGATCTGAGGTGGCATCTTGCAGTGCGGTCTGAGGTGGCGGTCTGAAGGCATCTTGGCTATTTTTTGTTCGTGCGGTCTCAGGTCAAGCCGGGCGATCTCTGGAGTTCAGCGGTCTGTGCGGTCTCTGCTTGTCAAGCCGCCAGATTTGTTTTTGGTGTTTTTTGTTCTTCTCTCCTCAGTGATTCTTATGAATCATGTCTCGCCATGTATACCTCGCACTGTAATCAAGTATTGTGATTCAATAAAGCTTTGTGTTGCTGTGTGGCATATTGTGGTTGTTTGGCTATAACTCAGTTGATGCAACTCCTGCTTACTCCTAAATGATTCAAATCAAAAAATTTAACAGCGACCCCATTTTATTCATGGGTGTGTGGGCAAGACTGTTGATGGATGGTCTATGAGATTGGTTGAAATCGCGCAAGGTGGAGGAGAGAAACTCCTTAGCGCAGTCGTAGCAAAAAGTCTTAATTAGACGTCTGAACTTGGTGTGAATAATCGCGGTGAACGTGCGATAAATGGTGGGTATTTCAGAAAATAGTGAAGAAGCTAGACCCAAGAGCATCGGGAGAAGTCATCAACAAAACTGACATAATGAAGATATCTAGAATGAGAAGCAATCGGGGTCGCACCCCAAATATCAGAATGAACTTAATCAAAGGGGTTGTTGTTTGGGAAGCACTGCTTGTGAAAGATAGAGCAAGGTGCTTTGCCAAACGACAGCCCATACAGACAGGGGGGAAGAGGAACGCTACCCAAAGATCCAGAGCGGATATCACTTCGGAGTCAATCACTAGACAAATGACCTAAACGTTTGCGCCACAAGTCTGCATCAGAGATAATAGAAAGGGCAGAAGCTAACGACGATAAGGTTGGAGGGACGTGAAGATACTCCATCTGATACAGGACACCAGTCCTACGGCCCTGTCCAATCCTCTGAGCCGTCCGTGAATTCTACACAACACAAGCAGGTGAAGAGAATAAAATAGTTAGGCCAAGGTCACAAAGAGAGCTGACAGAAATAAGATTCATGTGTAGGCGAGGGGCATGGTGAATGTTTGAGAGGGTAAAGTGACCGGGTGGGCCAGATGCCGGGGTGATCGATCTAGACTGCAAAATAGGGACAGAACTCCCATCAGCATTGGTGACCTGAAGGTGAGTGGGGGTGGGGGTACAGTTGGTGAGAGTGTTGTAGTCGGAGGTAAGATGGAAGGAGGCCCCGGAGTCAAAATACCAAGGTGCAGCTGGTGAAACCCGAACAACAATAGTACCATAGGCAGGTGACAGGCTAGTGGCTGAAGGAGTAACTCCTCTAGTCGTTGAAGGCGATCGACAGCAGCAACAACAACTGTAGGATAAGGAGGCATGGCAGGTGATCTGGGGCCACGACCACGTCCCCGACCACGGCCGTCATGGCGGTTGTCACGCTGTCGGTGCTTGTCAGGATGCGGGGGACGAGTAGGGCATTCGAACTTCATGTGCCCCTCCTTCTTACAGTAGTTGCAGGTGACAGGGTTGTCGCGTGGTCGGATAGCAAGAGCAGTGTTGATCCCAGGAGCAGGTGGGAGGACTACGGGAGGGCGGATATGGGTCTCTTCATCAAGCAGGGCAATCAAGGCTTCATCCAAGATAGGAAGAGGAACCCGATGAAGGAGCTGGGCTGCAAGAAGAGCAAACTCGGGATGCTGAGTAATGAGGAACTGATGGAGATAACCCTCAGAGAGGTGGCGCTGAAACTCTAAGGAACAAGGACAGTCGTATGGGAGGAGGATCATGGAGTCCAGTTTCGTGCTAGAGAGTGCTCATCATGATGAAAAAGTCCTGAACGGACCACCCTTCTTGTCTTGCAGATTGAGAGTCTCAGATTAGACGATAACGTTGAGCCCCACCACGGGGGACAAAGCGATCCCGAAGATATTCCCACATGGCGCGGGCTGAGGGAAGGAGGCCGATGCAGGTAAGGAGCGGACGGGCAACAGATTCCAGAATGTAAGCCCGAATAGCTTGATCGCGGCGCCTCCAAAGGGTACCGTCATCTGGAGTGGTGGTGGCTATGGTGGTGCTGTCAGAGCTGCAGTAGCGATAGATTTTGTAGCGGCAGGAGGGGCATCGGTGATGTGATCCCAAAGATCATGGGAGGAGAGGGCGGCTTCGATAGTAAGTGCCCAATCTGAGCAATCGATGGCGGTGGCGAGTTGGAAGGATGTGACCTTTAGAGGTGGTGAGATCAATGAGGTAGCCATGGAGTCGGGCAGTCAGCAGATAGGGGACTGACGGTCTAGCTGGGTGCTGGCGGAGGTCGCGGGAGCAGGACTGGCGCAAGAGAGCAAGGGTTGCGAGCAGGTCGCAGGCAGGGGGCGCGGGCAGGCGCAAGGGTTTCGAGCAGGTCGCGGACAGGGCGAGCGAGCAGGTCGCACGCAGGCGCAAGGGGTGCGAGCAGGCAGGAGTGTGAATGGCCAGGGGGGCGCGAGTGACCTCGCGGGAGCGGACTCGCGGGAGCGAGTGGCGGGAGTGGACTCGCTGGAGCGAGTGGCCTAAGTGGACTCGCAAGGTGAGTGGCCTAGGAGGACTCGCGGGAGCGGGAGGTCGCAATTGGGAGCGGGAGGTCGCAATCGCGAGCGACAGATTGCTAGCGGTTAAAAAAATTAATTTTTTTTAATTAAGCAGACATAGCTTTGATACCATGTTAGAACTGAGAAATGATATCTATATTCCAGTGTAAAGGTATAGCCCTTGGGGTCTACATATAGGACTTTACAAGAGCAGGAAAACACCACAGGCAGTGTGAGACTAAACTAGGGAGAGGAGGAAATAAATTCAACAATAAATACAATATTAAATACATCATTAACAGGAGCAAAGACGGAGAGACTGGGGTGGAATGCGGAAATGTTGTAGATGGCGGAGATGACAACGAAGAGGTCGAGGCTATTGTGCGGGAAGGTTCTTGACGACGGCGAAGAGGCCAAGGCTATTGGCCAGATCCTCAAACAGATTATCTCCTCCTCTGTATGGACGGCCTCTGGGCAAAATCACAAATAGGAGGGATTCGGAGGAAAAGTCGAGGCTGGGGGTGGGGTGGGGGCTGCAATTAGGTCATATGATTTCTTTAGAAAAATAGTAAAGATTTTATAAAAATGTCCTACAAATATCGTATTATGGCCTGTAAATATCAGCGCTCTATATTAAATCATTTTGACCTCTACGTCAAAATCTAAGTTTCTTTTTGGCGATTGATATACGCACACCCAAAACCGCTATTCTCACACCATAAATTAAAACTTAAAATTCAAAGTAGAAAGTAATCCATCTTTCTATTCGCATCCCCCCTTCCTTTCCCATCCTCCTCGCCCAAACTCGCGGAAAAAGGCAGATGGAACCCCTTTAGCCAGAGCCGACCAACCTCGCTGGAGAGCACTTTGTCGCGCTAGCCTCTCTTCCTCCACACCTGGACCGCTACCTCTGTTGGATCGGTAGGCGCCCTTAGAGTGGGGTGGGGGGGGGGGGTGAATAAGGGTTTTAAAACTTTTCCTATATTATGAATATCTTGAAATAATAAGTGATTAAAAAGGTGAGAAATCAAACAAAACAATTGAAATAAAGTAGAGACACAGTTTATTAATATGAAATATGATTTTACAAAAGTTGATTTCTATAACGCTAGAAATCAGTGGTGAATAATAATAAACTCTTTTTGTATTCTATCCCGACTCGCATCCCCACGAACCAGTGTCCCTAGCCTATCCTTCCCCAGATTCGGCCTCAAGCCACTCTAGCCAATCCAACCCCGGATATGGCCTTCCTCTTAGACCTATCCTAGATCTAGTTGCTAATACGAGGGAAATTTCAGCCCTAAGTCCTACCCAGACCTAGTCTCCAACACGAGGAGAATTCTCTAACGGCTTACAAGGAATATGAAATGATAATAATAAAAACTCCCTCTTGAAGAACTTCTGAAGTTGGAGATAATAATCCACTGTAGGATAAGCGTTGTTGATGCGGACGTCGTTTGGATTCGGCGTGAAGAAGTCCTCCTTCAGAAATTCACAGAGATTTGGTGGGAGATCAACTTTCGGCCAAATCAGTCTCTGGAATTTTAGCACTCAACCTCTCTCTCTAATGGTTGTCTGATACGAGAGAAGAGGGGTCCTATTTATAGCCTCAGTGCTAGCACCTGCGCTATCGCTACCACCGGTGCTATCCCATATTAGGACATATTCTGCGCGGGGGAATCTTCAATCCGAGGAAATATATTCGTCTTTCCTCTTGTGCTCCGTGCTACCGACTGCGCTATCTGCTACCGCCTGGCGCTAGCGCATTCTAAATGTACTCCCAGGATTGCGCTGATCAACGCTAGCGTCGGGCGCTAGGTGCTACCGCCGGCGCTAGTGGGCATGTTGGAATTATTGGCCCAATTTTGGGAGCAACCTTCTTATGTCATCCTTGAGTCATATGGACTTTGTTTTTTGCACACTTAAACACACAAGATCAAATACACATATGCTTTGTTATTCTCAAACCTAGGTGTTGCGGAAGACCATGTTCCAACAAACTCCCCCTTTTGATAATAACAAATCCATTAATGATAAATCAGAGCATTAATATATAAGCATGATGAAACCTACTTGTGTGTGTGTGAGTGTGATGACTTAGGATAATTATTGATTTTAGTGTTTATAATTGCTCCCCCTAAGTGAATGCTCCCATAATATTTAAGTTATCATCTTAATTAATCATATTTTGAAAGCGGATTTTTTTTATCATGTTAGTTCTCCCCCCTTTTATTATTAGCAAAAGTGGGTAAAGGAAGCAAACACATAAAAGTTTTGATAATAAGATAAAGGCATGATCGAGCATAAGGAGTTTTTAGAATAATTTTCATAGAAATAAATCAGAGTTTTTAGCATAAGTATGTTCATAGAAATAAATCAGAGTTTTTAGCTTTAAAAGGAATAATATAACATTTACCATGCAAGTCTACCAAAGAAAAATTGAGTTGGAAAACTTGAGATAAGCAAGAAAAGAATACGAGGTAAATGTAATGTTGCGGAAGACTTATATAAAAATACAACAAACATCTCTTTGTAAGACATGATGATTGATAAAATGAAAAAGTTGTTTTTGTAAATCATTTTTCTTTGAAAAGATTATCATGAAGTAACCAAGCATGAAAGAGATGTATGAAAAAGAGACTACTACAATGTTATTCTAATTCATAAAGTCAAAACATATCAAATATTGTAGAGAGCATGTTAGGTTATCTAGTGCTTTAGATATAAAAAGTTTATAGAATTAGCATTAGAATCCAATACTCATGAGAAGAAGTGTTATGGAAGATATTGTTGTGCACATAAGTGTATTAGAATCCAATACTCTGGCGTAAGCTTGGAGCGTCGTTTAGCAACTCGAAGCGTCGAGTGGAGGCCGGATTTGCAAAGAGGGCAACCGTCTTGAACGTTCTCCATGGTTCCAAAGCACGCTTCAAGGGTAACGAAATTTCTCCTCGGGCAGGTGAAGCCCTAATTTATCATGATTGCATGGAAGCCCCTCTCCACCAACGGGTGTGTTGGATCTTGCGGCGTCCTTAGAGGGGGGGGGGGGGTGGGGGGTGAATAAGGGAATAAAATACTTTGTAAATTTTTTACTAAATTGTTTAGAGAAACTTAGAACAAAAATAACAATTTATCTTAATGAAGGAAAACAATTGTAATTTGCAACTTTATGAATTACGCCAAATGATAGAAATTAAGTAAACACAAAAAGACATAATTATATTATATAAAAAAAAGTGTTTACAAAAATTGATTTCAATAGCGCTTGAAATCGGAGGCGAATAAAGCAATACAATTTTTCTTTTTCTATACCGACTTGTATCCCCACAAATCGATTGGCTTTAGCCTATCCTTCCCCGGATAAGGCCTCAAGCCGCTCTAGCCAATCCTTCCCCGGATATGGCCTCGAGCACCCCCTAGATCTAATCACCTACACCTAGTTACCAACACAAGGCAAATTTCCCCCTAAGTCCTACCCAGACCTAGTTGCCAACACAAGGCGAATTAACTAAAAGGTTACAAAGAAAGTATGGAATGGAAATATAAAGATAACAGTAATAAAACTCCCTATATGAGATCTTCTGAAGTCGGAGATGAAGGATCGCTGTAGTATAAGCGAGGTCGAAGCGATCGTCCTTTGGATGTAGCGTGACGTTGTCCTCCTCCAGAATTCTCCTTAAGCTTTTAGTGGGAGATCCATCTTCGGCAGCATAGCAGCAATAGAATTGTGGCACAAGCACTCTCTTTGGGATGGATAGCCAAAATGATCGAAGTTGGCTCATTTTTTAGAACTTGGAGATAGCGCCTGCGGTAGCTCCTAGCGCCTGCGGTAGCGTTCGTGTGGAGCGATTGCGAAACCGTCGGCGGCATGGCGCTGTGCACGAACTTGAGATAACGCCTGGCGGTAGCGCCAACGCTGGCGGTAGCGATTGCGAAACCGTCGGTCGTCGTGGCAGAACAAACTTTCGTCGAACGGAATTTGTCGAATGAAATTTTCGTCGAGCGGAGATCGAAGTTTGTCGAACGGAAATGTTTGTCGAACGGAAATGTTTGTCGAACGAAATTTTCTTTCGAACGAAAATTTCGTCGAACGCATATCGAAGTTCGTCGAACGCATATCGAAGTTCGTCGAACGGAACTTTTTGTCGAACGAAAATGTCGTCGAACGCAGCTCGAAGTTCGTCGAATGGAACCTGAGCTAGCGCTTGGCGGTAGCGATAGCGATGGCATTAGTGCTGCTCCTTTTAAAAGTTTGATTCCATGCTGCCTTCTACCTGTGGAGTATTGCACCTATAGTTCCTGCACACTATAAACACACTACAAGCATTATCAAATACAATATGGGATTTGTTATTCTCGAACAAAGGGATGTGACACACATGTCCAACAATCTCCACTTTTGATAATAAGAAATCCTCTAAGCAAGAAATCAACAATAGTGTTTATAGTATATGATAAGCAAGATAATAATAGTGCAACTATAGTAAATGATAAGCATGATAATGTGCATACTCCCCCTATCTTAATGCTCCCCCTACATTAATGCAATTTATGTTTTACTCCCCCTAAATGATAGATTACATGAATTATTCTCCCCTAAATCTTCTATATTACTCCTATATAGATTTCTTCAATTTAATCTCCCACTTTTGGTATTATCAAAAGAAGGTGGGGGTGAGGGTAGTAAGGAGGCATTTTTTAGGCTAGTTATAAATCATGATCGAACTTTTATAATATATGAAATGATAAAGAGTTTAAGCATAATATTAAAGAGATTTCAAATAAAGAGATAAGAGTTGTAAGCAAGCGGAAGATTATAAGAAACATCTTTTTGTAGGCATGAAAAGCATAAGTAAAAATATGAGTTTTAGTTCAAAATTGAAAGATGTTTTAATCTTTTTGAAATCTCAAAGTTTTTCATAAAGATACCAAGCATGAAATGAACATACCAAAGAAAGATTATACTGCAATGTTACTTAATTTTAAGTCCAAGAAATACCAAAATATTGTAGAGATCATGCTAGGTTATCTAGTGCATTTCTTATATAAAGAGTAGTATAGATAAAGCATTAGAATCTAATACTCATGAGAAGAAGTGTTATGAAAGATAATGATGTGCACATAAGTGTATTTTAGGCAATGTTACCAATTGATTTAAATCACAAAATACAAGATATATGTAGAGTAAATTGCACAATAAAACACAAGTATATTACTTTCACACACTTTAATGCACATTAATTTTATAAAAAAGTGGTGTATTAATCAAGGTTTGCACAAGACACTTTACTATTCTTTCCAAGGTGCTCAACCTCACAATGCTTATAAAGACTTATCAGGAGATTCAAGTAGTGCTTGGTGGAGTTATAGTTGTCTACATATATAATTTTTGTTCACATTTGTGAGACAACATTCTCCGAATACACTTGTTTTGCAAACCCAAATTTTAAACTTAACCACTTTTCTAAATTTCATAAGTGCAATTCAAATGTAGTGTAGGCAATAAACTTATGCAAGTTTTAATTCATTGTACAAATACAATACACAAGCAAGCATTTTAGATTTAAACACACATGTTGATTACCAAAATAAGTGTGTGAAATGTATCATTATCAATCATAAAATATTTACTCATACTTAGAGGCATGCTAAGCTTTGTTCTACACATTTTTCAATACAATTGATGCACTTTAAATAGATATATCAAAGCATGATAAACAAAACAATGTTCATAGTAATTTCAAGGAATAAATTTTAACATTGTAAATAATTCTAAATAATAGAATTCATTCATGCTTGATATTGGCAAATACAACTGGTACGCTAATCAGTAAGATCTATCTCTTCCCGTTGTCCCATATTCCGGCGTTCATTCGTCCAGTTACCCACGGCCACTCGCCGCCAGCCACCACCCCGTTACAATTGGTGCTCTCGTTGAGCCACCCTCTATGGAGGGCGCACAGCCACCACCGGAACTCAACCACGACGACACCTCCCCATCGACAAACACGGTTTCTTGGAGTGATTTTGACCGACGACATGCGCTCTACATGGCACAACACACCAGCATGTGCGAAGCAATCAAATCAACCCAAGAACGATTCACAAGCGACATCCAGCAATTGACGATTTCAATTACAACGTCAGCTCAGCAACAAGAACGCTTCAAACAAACCCAGGATCATCTACAAGAATCAAACAGTCAACTCCATCAAGAATTCAAAGATCTGCGCTCGGAATTACGCTCTCTCATTCAAACAATCACGGTAACAAATGACAAAGATCCCCAGGCTTCAACACGGGCTCAGCATTCTGACCATTACGGTCCAAGCACCTCAGCACTATCCGGCCTCCTCGGGCTCCCACCGCCGGCGGCCCCTTCATATCATCAGGGCACGACGGAGGGGCTACCCTGGTTCTGGACTACTGTTCTCAATGGAGCATCTACATCACAGCCCGGCCTGTTAGGTCAACCCCCCGCCCGCATTCAGCCATCAAGTTCGGCAGTCCCGACGCTGAATAACACCTTATCAACAATTAATCCTCCACATTTTACATCGGCACAACAATATGGACTGACTCCGCATCAAGAGGGCAACATTTCAGCGCCATCCAGACTGGACGGCCCATCATTTGCCTCAGGCGACCCGACCAATTGGATTTATAAAATGGAAATGTATTTCAGATACAACAGCACCAACCCGCTGGACTACGTTTTTCTCGCATCCATGCACCTTGAAAACCCGGCGTCCCAATGGTTTCAGGGATTACTACCCAACGATCTTTGCCCAGATTGGAATACATTCAAAACCGCAATAATGGATCGATTCGGCCCATCGGATTATGAGGATCCACTAGGTAAATTTTTTAAACTCACTCAAATTTCCACAGTGTCCGCTTATCAAGACACTTTCGAATTATTAGCATGCCAAGTTAACGGATTCACTGAAGACATGTTACGTAGAAACTTTCTTGCAGGTCTTAAAACATACATACGTAGAGCAGTTATAGCACATCACCCCGACACCCTTTCGGAAACCTTTAAACTCGCTAGGTTATTTGAAGATCAGTTCCTGGATGATACTAAATCTCAAAAACAATGGCCCCAACGAACAAACAACATAGGACAAAATAATATCCGCCCAGCACGCATGGCAGTTCGACGACTTTCCCCAGCTGAGCTACAAGCTCGCCGGGAAAAAGGCCATGTTTTTCATGTGAAGAACGATATGCGTCGGGGCATAAATGCAAAAACAAAGCGACGGTTTATATTTTGGACGGCGAACAAGATGACGACCAAGACGGAATAATAGAAGATCAAGCCGAGGAACCGACCCCAGAGGAATTTCTAAACCCAGAAATAAGTGTCCATGCACTAATGGGAACATTCCCTAGTAAATCATTGCGAGTTCAAGGAAAAATAGGACAATCCACGGTACACATCTTCCTGGACAATGGTAGCACACACAGTTTTATAACTAAAAGATCAGCAACTTTTCTTAAACTAACCATCGTCGCAATTCCCCCATTTAAGAAACATGTGGGCAATGGTAATAAAATGTTTTGCAAAGAACTGTGCCCACAGGTTGCTTTAAAAATCCAGGGAATCACTTTCAAAATAGACCTCTTTATCACAGACTTACATGGAGCGGACATAATTCTAGGTTTTAATTGGTTGGAAATGTTGGGACCTATAACCACGGACTACGCCACACGGGAAATGTCGTTCACATATCAAGGAACCCCATGTCGAATAAAGGGGCTCACTACATTAAACTCGGGATCGGTGACATCTTCCCAGATCCACAAATTAGTGGCACAAGATTCCATCGAATCCATGTTACTCTGCCTACAAACAGAACCGTTAGAGGGACCGGACAGCACTGAAGAAAAAGACACAGTACCACACACCATTCAAAACCTCCTAGAGGATTACCACGACCTCTTCTCAATACCACAAGGGCTGCCACCACAAAGGACATTGGATCACAAAATACCGCTTATTAATGAATCCCATATCGCTAAAGTTAATCCATACCGATACCCGTATCGCCACAAAAATGAAATCGAACGTTTAATAGCAGAAATGTTGAGCCAAGGCCTCATACGACCGAGTAATTCATCTTTTAGCTCACCAGTTCTGTTAATTAAAAAAAAAAGATGGCACGTGGCGTTTCTGCGTGGACTACCGCGCACTAAACGCCCTTACAGTCAAAGATAGTTTTCCAATGCCTATAATTGATGAATTGCTAGACGAGGTCCATGGAGCAAAATATTTTTCCAAGCTAGATTTACATTCAGGGTATCATCAAGTTCGTATGAATGAAAATGATATCCATAAAACAGCTTTTAGGACACATAATGGTTTGTATGAATTTTTGGTAATACCATTCGGCCTTACCAACGCACCAGCGTCCTTCCAAGCACTTATGAACACACTATTTAAACCATTCTTACGACAATTCGTGGTAATATTTTTCGATGATATTTTAATATATAGCCCCTCCTTGTCCACCCACCACTCACACCTACAACAGGTCTTTGAGGTATTGAAGACCAATAGATTACACCTTAAACACTCCAAATGTAGTTTCACAGTGACCCACATTGAATTTTTAGGGAACTTAATCACACCCGAAGGCGTGAAACCAAATCCAGGAAAAATAGAAGCAATTGCGGACTGGCCAACCCCTCACACTCAAAGACAATTACAGGCATTCCTAGGTTTAGCAGGCTATTACAGAAGATTTATACGACATAATGCAACAACCACAGCACCTCTAACCGACCTTCTCACAAAAAATGGCTTCACATGGTCGGACACAGCAAACAAAGCTTTTATACACATCAAAGAACTGTTAACCGCCGCACCCATCTTAGCATTACCAAACTTCGACTTACCCTTTACCATTGAATGCGATGCATCCAGTGTAGGCATAGGAGCCATATTAACCCAAAAGGGACACCCACTTGCATATTTTAGTAAGAAGCTCTCACCTAAAGACCAAGCCAAATCAACTTACATAAGAGAATTGATGGCCATTACAACCGCTGTGAGCAAATGGAGGCAATACCTCATCGGCTCATCATTCATAATACTCACCGATCACCAAACATTACATAATTTGAATAATCAAATCATGACAATGCCGGAACAACACAAATTTTTGACAAAATTATTAGGCTTTAACTATGTCATTCAATATAGGCCGGGCCGCGACAATACAGCAGCAGATGCTCTATCACGCGTCCATGAGCCACCTAATACTGCGGCTATAAACGCCCTACAAAATGTTTCGTTTACCTTCTCTAATCTTTTTGACGAATTGGAAAACGAGTACCAAACCGACACAAAGGCAAAACAAATTTTGGAAACATTAAGTAAGGATCCCAATAGTATCCCGGACTGGACAAAAATAGGGGGTAGATTATTTTATAAACAACACCTTTATATCCCCGAATCTACCATAAGAGTAATTTTGATAAGTGAAGCACACGACACTCGCATCGGAGGCCACTCCGGCATCACGGCAACACTAAAACGCCTGGCCCATTACTATTATTGGCCGGGAATGCACAGAGAGGTTGTGTATTACATTCAGCATTGTGATATTTGCCAAAAGGGCAAGGATCGCAATGATAAACAACTAGGCACTCTTCAACCACTGCCAATCCCGACCCAAATTTGGGCGGATATATCAATTGATTTTATTACCCACCTACCTAAATCACAATCACACACGACAATTTTAGTCATGGTAGACAGATTATCAAAAGGGGCACATTTTGCCCCACTCCCGACAAACTACACGGCACAATCGGTAGCACAGACTTTCTGGGAATTCTGTGGGAAATTACACGGTATTCCCGAAATAATTGTTTCGGATCGGGACGCGGTATTTTTGAGCAAATTTTGGTTAACGTTTTTTAAAAATAACGGGACGAAACTACGTTTCAGCACGGCTTACCATCCACAAATGGATGGTCAAACCGAGCACGTCAACCGCTGTATTAATCAATATTTACGATTATTTTCATTCCGGCACCCCGCACGATGGGCCCAGATGTTGAGCTGGCAGAGTATCATTATAACACAAGTTATCACACAGCAGCGGGCATATCACCATTCGAGGCAATGTTCGGCCGACCACCACCAAATTTCCTGCCCCGACCAGCAGGTGATGTCTCGGCCGACTGGCCCCTGCCACCAGGCACCACGAGAGAACTATTATTATTACAATTAAACACACACCTACAACAAGCACAACACAAAATGAAGAAATACGCAGATAAAAATAGACGGGAAAAATCATTTGCCCCGGGAGATTTGGTCATCCTGCGACTCCACCCATACCGCCAACATTCACTGCACAGAAGAACGAGTAAACGTATCAGTCTGCGATATTACGGACCATATACAATAATAGAAAAAATAGGGGCAGTAGCCTACAAATTGAACCTTCCAGAATACAGCAAATTACATCCAGTATTCCACATCTCTTTACTCAAACCATACCTCCCTAATGCAAACTACACAATCCATCCACTACCCCTGCATAGTTTAAACATGACCCACCACAAAACACCACTACAAATACTAGACACACGGACACGACACCACGACGATCAATTAGTATCACATGCATTAGTACACTGGGAAGGGGGGCTACCGGAAGAGGCAACCTGGGAAGACGTGGAGTCTTTGGACCCACTATTCCTTCAAACTCAGCCACCGGCAAACACAGACAATTCCAGCGCCACCGAACACACCGTCGACACCGCAGCGCAAAACGCCGACAGGGAAGTCACCCTCCACACAAACCCCCACGTCATCTCCGTTTTTGATTATACTACATCTAACCCAGTGAATACTGATGAATTTACAGCACCAAATCAAAGGTCTACCACAACCAGAGCGGCGACGACATCACCAGAACATAAGCATGGGTCCACAAATAACACAGATTCATACAACCATATACCCGACAGGGACGCTCTCCGCCTGCCCAACACTGTCATCCCCATGTTACCGTCTATCCCTTCTCTTAACAACCTACCATGTTCATTGCAGGATCAAGCACACCGCAACGCAAAAAAAGGGGACAAAGCAGGTTCTCCTCAACCGGTAAAAGCAACAGAGCAGCACAAGCTATTATACAAGGCCCCTAACAGGGAAGACACCAGTCCCACTTCTAACGTCATCCCCCCAGCACTAAACTGCATGGATCTAACAAATTTATACATAACCTCGCAGAATCAACCGACAACGACCTCACCGGGGCTGGACACAACAGGAAGCAACCCCACACACACAAAAGGAGATACAGAGATACCTCGAAGTAACGCCACGATGACGAAGGCTCAAGGGGAAACCAGTCTCCGCCGATCCCGCCGAGCATCGTCCACTCTGATGCGCAGTCTTCCCCGCAATATCCCTCGCCGCGGCCGCTCAGCAAAGAAAAGAAAAAGGGATTAGGGTTTGGGGGAACGGGCGCCTCTCGAATACTTAAAGCCAGCATCGCGGGCAGCAAACGACAGGACCGGGCAGCTCGCACCACCACGGGCAATTTTTTCGGGCACGATAGGGATGTAGCAGGTCAGAAGATTAATTAAGTATTTCAGGGATAGTGGGACCACACGGTAGCTGAGCTGGCAACACATAGTGCCACGCCTACACCAACGGTCATCACAATAGTTATAAATACATAGGGAATGTAACAGTAAGAGGCATGTTATAATGAAAGTCTTCTTCTTATCTTAATCTCTCTCTCTCTCCTTCTCTCTCTCTCTCCCTCTCTCTCTCTCTCTCTCTCTCTCTCTCTCTCTCTTTTCCTCCTCCCTCTATCTCTTCCCGTTGTCCCATATTCCGGTGTTCATTCGTCCAGTTACCCGCGGCCACTCGCCGCCAGCCACCACCCCGTTACAATTTGGTCCATAAAGATCACATAGTTTTTTTGTAGTTTTATCAATTTTTAAAGAAATAGAAACAGAAAACATCAAACATATTTTTGTATTTTTGAATTTTGAATTTTTGTAGTTGATTTTTCATAATAGGAACAAAATACAAATCTCAAGAACATATTTTTGAATTTTTGAATTTTGAAGTTTTGTAGTTGATTTTTCATAATATGAATAAAACACAAATCTCAACAACTTATTTTTGTATTTTTGAATTTTGAATTTTTGTAGTTGATTTTCTTAAATATAAATCAAAACAAAAATAAATGTCAGAAATTCAAAAAACAAATTAGTTAATATAAACAAACATTTTTTTATGATTTTTAGAAATTTTAAAATTCAGAAAAATCAAACACACATGCTAGCGCGGCAAACAGTACATGATTTTTTGAGAATTTAAAATTTTTTATTTTTGATATTGATTAAGTGTCCTTAGAGTAGTTCCATGCTGAAATTTCAGAATTTTTGGAGATCTCTAGGTGGATCAAATTTGGATGAAACTTTGGCTTTTCAAATTCTTGTGTTTTACAAAACCATTTAAACATGAAAATATAAACTATGAAGACACCAGAGGACAATTTTTTTATTAAACAACCCAAAATATGCATGATTTAAGTGATAAGTAAATAACATGATCATGCGAAGAGTAATATAAGTATGTCCTAAGATTATTGACTACCCCGACTAAATGTCTACACCCTAGCCCCGTACTAAGTGACGGATGGGCATGAGGAGCTGCACACATGCCGTAGGTTGGGGTGTTAATCCCATATGCACGCACTAGAGAACGCTCAACCTAGCACTCTTTTCCCCCATTGCCTCGCAAGGCCCCACTGCAACCCTCCCCGGTTAAGGACAAGACATGTCTTAGAGGTTAGGTCTCTAATTTATCCAATCCTATGCCCCCTATATTGTGAGATATGAAGTCATAGGTGAATAATCTTTGGACAACCTAAGCTTTTTAACTATGGGTTGATATATAACTATGGTTTTTTTAATGTGATGAGTTATATAAAGCCGCATAGTTTTTCTACTTTTATGAGATGACGATATGAGATAACTAGCACAATTACTAATATTCAATAAGTGACAATGCTAGTATGATGAGTTTTGGGTTTAATGTCACATCATAAAATTAATATTAATGTTGCATGTATTCCAAAATAGACTTTCAAAGTATTGATCTAGAATAGAGTGATGATTAAGTTTGATTTAAACTTTCATTACAAAGTTGATTCTAGAGTCTACAAATATGAGAGATACATGCAATCACCAGCATAACAAATCAATACATCAAATAATGTAAGGAAAACATTATTCATAATTTTTATCATAAGATTCATAATTTCTATTTTTGATTTGAGATATTTCTTGATAGAACATGAATTATGATTTATGATTAAAGAGAATTTTGCATATAATATATGTTAGTTCATCATGATGTATGAGAATTCTAATCCTTCTAAACTTATGATATAGCGATATAGTGATTTTCTTTTGAATAAGCATGTTTCATTTTTAAGCCTAGAAAATGATGATCATGCTATCATATCAAAGACAAAGAACACACATATATAGTTTTGAAATAAAATGCCATTCAATAATTGAATTTATTGATCTTTGGTTTTGCATGATAATATATGATTCATGAAACAATATTCATAAATATTCTAATGATTAATCCATAAACTATGTGTTTGTTGGTATTTTAGTATTCTATATAATTTCAAATCACATAGTTATCATGAAATTTGAATAACATTGTAAGAGTTATACCTAGCATAAGTATATAAGCATAGACCAAGAAGTAATGCTAGGATTATGAGTTCGAATGCAATGTTATTACATAGGATTAATGGGGATTATGTTGCATGTAATATGAGAATTTTTCAAATTAATTTTCTTTAGACCTAGAATGAAATGATTAAACTTTTGATTTGATCTTAATGATACAAGATGACTCTAAGGTATAAATATAATGAGATACATGCAAACAATGGTGACACACATCACACACATAATAAGGTATGAAACTATAATACCATTGCCATATATATTTCATAATTCTTAAGGTTGATAGAAATAATTGATTTAAAATAATTCTTGATAGATCATGAATTATGATATATGATAATAGTGAATTTTAGCATAGGATATCAATAGATCATGGTGGTGTGTGAATAGTTCATATTCATCCTTTTAAAGAGACAAACAAAATTGTTTTGATTATCTGAAAGTAGAAGACAATGATACTTAACAGAGTAAAATAATTTTTTAGAAAATAATAAATAGAGAAATTAGAATTTTTAGGAAACTATGTTACCGCCAGCGTTAGTGATAACGCCTGGCGTTAGCAACAGAGTTACTATATTTGATTTAAAACACATAGTTTTTGATATTATTTGATTCTAATTTTTCTTGATTATGATTTTCAATATAGGGGCTATTATATGCAGCAACGAAAAATAGACAAATATGAAATTAGTTGCGCATTTAATATTTTAGCCTAAGACCCCTAAAAGTCCATTTAAATCTAATTTTGAAAGTAATTTCATTATCTTGATAATATCATTTAGAAAATTTAGCATTCAATTTATACTGATAATATAAGACATTTATAGGCAATGGATTTAAAAAGGATAAAATATATAAAAAGGAAAGATAGATCACTTAAAAAATTCTATGACTTTATATTTAGTTTAATTCAATTTTGATTTGATAAACATTAGGCTTAAAATGTAAAAGTCATATTTCATAATATATCTAAGTGACCTTAGCGTGTTTGTTCAAAAAAAATAATAAAAAATAAACAAAAGAAAAGAGACAATAAGCATATCATGAAGTAGAGTATTGATATTTCATTTTTAATTTTTTCTACATCATGCAAATGATAGGATACTAATGAATAAGAGATTTAGGTATCCAAAGGGGACCAAGTGGGATGGTTCCTTTGTGTACCCAAATACATCGTGGTGGCTTTTTAGGAGACAAGTATAAATGGGCCCTTTCAATTAAAGTTGATGTGTCATTTTTATTTAAGGGTCTCCATTCATACCTTGGTTGTTTATCTTTTAAATTCATATTATGATTATGTGACTGTTGGGTATTGTATCCACAATAGCCTTGATTTGTAGAAAGTCAACTTTGAATCAAGATTGAATTGTTTGTGTATTTGATTTGGTTTTCTAGTAATGTTCTTGCAGGTTCACATTGCTAAGTGTAGACCAATGTCAGGTCACAATGGGTCAATAAGCACAGTCTCATGCAATGTAATTCTTCATTGTGTGAGGTATGGGGTTGACTCATGTGTGGTCTCTCAATTGGGATACACTTTATGATCAAGACATTAAAGATTCAAAGCTTAGGTGTGCAGCATTGGTCTGAAGACAAAGGAAGAAAGTTTCCTAAGTAAATTTTTTGAGATGTAAGGATACTTTTCGAGAAGTCCTTCTGTGCTCTCGAGATGTCCTTGTTTATTTTTCGAGAAGGGTTGTTTCAGAAGTCTCTCGAGACAATGTTGAATCTTCCGAGTAGTTACTTGCATTTCTCGAGAAATCTTTGTTCTCTCGAAAAGTCTTCTTTGTTTTCGAGAAAAGTTCTTTTCTAGTTGTTTTCGAGAAGTCTGTCTCAGATCAGCTTTCGAGAAGTCTTTTATCTCTCGAGAAGTACTTTTGTTTTCGAGAAATCATTGGTTCTTTCGAAAAGCTTTCTCTCTTAAGGTTGTTCTCGAAATTGTTTTAAAGTTTTCGAGAAGTTTCTTTGTTCTCGAGAAGTCTTGTATCTCTCGAGAAGTCCTGTCATAATTCTTTGATCTCTCTTCTAAAGCTGTTTTTCGAGAACTAGCCGGTTTCTTTCGAGATGTCTTGGATCTCTCGAGAAGTCTAATTCTAGTATTTCTCGTGAGCTTTGTTTTCCCGTTTTGACGTCAAGTCTTTTCCGTCAAATTGACGTGACGTCTTTCCTCGTTTTAAGGTTTGATCGTTAGATCTTCATCTATATAATGATTACTCCTTAAGAATGAGATGTAGCAATCATTTTGAAGATCAGAGTTCATATTCTCCTAACCCTAATCTGATCCAAGATCGTCGTCTAGTGCCGCGCATCGCCATCGTTGGAGTTCGATCGTGAGTTATCTGAATTCGTCTCCAAGTGGAAGAGAAAGGTCAATCAATCATTGCCTCACACGTTCTGATTCTATCGGATCGATCAAGACCTTAGAAGATCTGTTTTGTGCCGATTCGATTCATCTTCTTCAACATCAAGCCGAAGTCATTTCTGTCGCAAGAAGGAAGAAGATCTTCATCAAATTATTCAGATCTATTTGTGATTTGTTAAGTACAGTTTCATTCAAACCTTACATTTTTGATTGTAGGAGAGATTGTTCTCCGAGTTGTAGGAGAGGTATTCTCCGAGTTGTAAGAGAAGGTTTTTCTCTGAGTTTGTAGGAGTTTGATCTCCGAGTTGTAAGAGCTTTGACTCTGAGGATTGTAGGATCGTTCTTGATCCGAGATTTAGTGAAGTAGTCAAGTCTAGCTGTGGTGCTAGATTGGCGAGGCCGGCATGTGGAGTACCCAAGAACGGGGAACCACTATAAATTTCTTGTGTCGTCTGTGGTTGTGATTTGCATTTTGTGCGTTCTTTATTTTCAAGATTTTCAGTTCCGCAAAAGACGCGATTATCACCTATTCACCCCCCCCCCCCTCTAGGTGATTTTGGTTGGCAACTAGATATTACAATTGGTATCAGAGGAGGTTATTCTTGAAAGGTTACCACCTTGAATAGGATCTCTCCATTCTATTTGCTAACAATCATGGAAAAGTGCAAGGAATCGTCTTCGTTGAAATTACCTATATGCACTAAGGCTAATTTTCCTATGTGGAAAGAAAGAGTCAGATTTTATATGGAAGCCGCAGACCCAAGAATCTTCCAAGTCGTGGAAGAAGGACCTCATGTGCCTATGACCGCTTCTACTATTGATCCAACCTTAAGAGTACCAAAGAAGATGATGGACTTAACAAAGGATGAGATTGCTCTCGTTGCTTTGGACAAAAAGGCAAAGAACATAATTGCCAGTGCTGTGGATGATTCAATGTTGCAAAACTTAATTCACTGTAATTCTGCCAAAGAAATGTGGACGTCTTTAATAGTCCTTATGGAAGGTACTGAAGAAGTAAGAGATGATAGAAGATCTCTTTTGAATCAAGAGTACGAGGCTTTTAAGCAGAATAAAAAGGAGTGCATTGCGGATGCTTATGAAAGATTCTTCAAGATAGTAAACGGCCTAAGGAATTATGGTCGGGAGTTTACTAATTGTGAACTAAATGACAAATTCTTGCGATCCCTAACGAAAGACTGGGATAGCAAGATAGTTGCAATCATAGAATTTGGGAAGTTACCAAATCTAGACCCTCAGAATCTGTTTGGGAAACTATTATCTCATGAACTGCAAATGAACATTCGCAAAATAGAAGAAGATGGGAATAGAATTTCTAACATGGAAAGGACCTTGGCTATGAAAGCCGAAAGCTCCAGAAAAAGCAGAGCTTTGTCTCCAGTTAGAACACAAGAATCTGATGATGAAAAAGAATCTGAAGCCGGCTCCTCCAGTTCTGAAATGTCTGATGGAGAGTTTTCTCTAAGCTCTCGTCAGTTCAAGAAACTGCTAAACAAAAGAAGACACATGAAGAATAAGTTTTCCTCTGAAAATAGACATTCTCGACGTGATGGTGATCATCACAAATAGAGCTCTAGCAATCATGACAGGTATAAATCTAAAACTGGTAAACATATTTCTTCTGATATAGTTTGCTATTGTTGCAATAAGCCAGGGCACATGATTGCTGAATGCCCTTATAAAAAGAAAGAGGGCGGAAGAAAAGAAGAAAGGAAATCCACCCACGGGAAAAGGAAGATTGAAAAGAGTCCAGTCGCTAAAAAGAATAAAACTTTAAGCGACAGTGACTCGGAGAAATCAAGTAGTGAAGAAGAAGCCTACTTCGGGCTAATGGCTATGACTGATGAAGAAGAAGAACCTCCATATACTGGGAAGGTAAATTCTCACACCATCATATCTGATTCTGAATATGCTTCAGCTGAACAAAAGGATTATCTTTCAGATGATGACTCAAACCTCATGACCCAATACACTGAAATGCTTAAAAGTTTTGACAAATGCCGAAAGGTAGTCAAAATTCAGGCCAAGGAGATCATGTCTCTCAAAGAAGTGGAATCTAATTTGAGAAAGGAAGTTGAACAACTTTCTTCCTTCAAAGAGGAAAACCAAATCCTGAAAGACAAGATCAAAAGCTCAGATGAGCTCCTTGAACGGAAAGAGAACTCTATCAAAGTTCTGGAAGAACAGCTAGCCGCTGAAAAGAAGCTAGTTGAAAAGTTTTCACAACCGAAAACCATTCTTCCAATCATTGATACTTTCTCTGCTAAAGCAAGTATCAGTGGTTTAGGTCATGTGGCTGGGCCAAGTAATTCTTCTAAAGGCACCCGTGCCAAGAAGAAAAATAAGAATGCTAAGAAAGCTACTATCGAAGAAAAAGGGAAAGCCCATCTAGAACAAGTGGAATTTAAGAAAGTTCTACTTACCACAAATGCTTATGACATGGAAAGCTCTTATGGTCACTTGACACGACCTATTAATTTTGCACCTGTCAATGACTATAAGGGATGGGCTCGTCCTAAATACCTCAGTCAAAGTGCTTTCAAAGCACCTTATGAAGAAGTGAATCTGAGAGATTATGGTCCGTATGTTCATGGTCCAAGTGCTGTTAAAGCACCAATAGTAAAGACTATTGTACCTAAGCCAAAGGAGAAAGCATTACCCTGTGTATGCTGTACTCATGAAACATCCTCATCCAGAAGGATTGCTCCTGCCAAGACCAACGTTCAAAGAATTAAGTAGGAAAATATTAAAAGAAGGTACAACAGGTTTAACTGTTGGTGTTGCGGCAAAATAGGTCACTTTGTCGTAGACTGTTGGTTCAATTCTACATATTCCAAGAGACCACAACTAAACAATGCATGAAAGACCGCTTGCAATGTTAATGTTCATCGTGGTGCTCAACTAACAAGGGACCAAGGACCCAAAGTTATTTGGGCTCCTAAGGCAAAGTAATTTTCTTTTGCAGGTATGTCCAAAGGCCAACAAAAATCCTATCTGGTATTTGGACAGTGGTTGTTCTCGGCATATGACCGGAACAAGAAGCCTTTTGCAAAATTTCATTCCTGTTGAGAATGGTCCAAAAGTTATATTTGGCGGATCAGACAAAGGAATAACAAAAGGCTATGGTATGATCTCTAACGGTAATGTATCCTTTTCAGATGTAGCTTATGTGGAAGGATTAGAACATAATCTGATAAGCATAAGTCAACTTTGTGATAAAGGATACATAGTTGATTTTCGAAAAGATAAGTGTTTGATAAAATCGGCAGATAACCTAGAAACGATTTTATCAGGCACTCATTGTAGAAATATGTTCTGTTTAAATTTTCTTTGTTTATCATCTTCTAGACCAGTATGTCTTTTAGCAAAAGATAGTGCATCTCTTGCTGATAAATGGCATAAGAGATTAGCACATATAAATTTCAAAACTATAAATAAGCTGTTCTCACAAAACTTAGTACGTGATGCGCCAAATATTAAGTGCAATAAAGATAGACCTTGTCATGCTTGTGTAAAAGGCAAGCAAACAAGAGCTACCTTTAAAAGCATTAAAGGCAAAGATTCAACTAGGTGCTTATACCTACTTCATATGGACTTATTTGGTCCTTTGTAAGTTAGAAGTTTAGGAGGTAAATCTTACACATTTGTTATTGTAGATGATTACTCACGTTTTGCATGGGTATTCTTTCTAAAACACAAGTCAGATACGTTTGACATTTTCACCAAGTTTGTCAAGCAAATCCAGAACAAATTTGAATGTTCGGTAGTCAAAATCAGAAGTGACCATGGAACAGAATTTGAATCTGGAGCTATGACAGATTTTTGTGAAAGTCTAGGTATCTTTCAGGAGTTTTCCTCTCCTCGAACTCCACAACAAAATGGGGTAGCTGAGAGAAGAAATAGAACACTCATTGAGGCTTGCAGAACAATGTTGAGTGACACATCTCTACCCGAATATCTTTGGGCTGAAGCTATCAACACTGCATGCCACGTGCAAAATAGAGCACTCATAAACAAAAACCATGAAAAGACTCCTTATGAACTACTAAAAGGCAAGAGACCAACCATCTCTTATTTTAGAATCTTTGGCTGCAAATGCTTTGTACTTAATAATGGAAAGCATTATAAAACCAAGCTTAGCGAAAAGAGTTTTGAAGGAATTTTTGTAGGCTATAGCAGCCATAGCAGAGCTTATAGAATATTTAATAAGAAAACCCTGGTTGTAGAAGAGTCTATCAATGTTGTATTTGATGAAACGAGCATGCTACATAGCGGCTCTTCTAGTGCTTCTATTGAAGGTACAGGTTCAAAGATACAAGATATAAGCTTTGATGAGCCAGTCAAAGTTGATGCTCAAACCTTCGTCAAGATCTCTTCCCCAACCTCAAATGAAGAAGGAGATCAGATTGATGAAGATCCAGTGCAAGTGGAAGGAGACATTAAAGTAGCAAATGATGCTCCAAATGTTCAAACTGATGCAAGGAACCTTGAGTTCAGACACATTGGAGATCATCCTATTGATCAAATCATAGGAGATCCTCAAGTCGGAATTAGAACAAGAAGAGGTACTACTAACGAAAATATGCATTTAAGTTTTCTTTCGCAGGTTGAACCGAAGAAGTTTCAAGAAGCAAACCAAGACCCCCACTGGATAATTGCAATGGAAGAAGAATTAAATCAATTCAAGCGTTGCAAGGTGTGGACACTAGTTCCAAAACCCAGGATAAAAATATTATTGGAACAAAGTGGGTTTACAGGAACAAGTTGGATGAAGATGGAACAATTATAAAGAACAAAGCCAGACTTGTAGCAAAAGGTTATAGACAGGAAGAAGGGATCAACTTCGATCAAACCTATGCACCAGTAGCAAGACTTGAAGCGATCAGAATGTTCTTAGCCTTTGCTGCATTCAAAGGTTTCACCGTATACCAAATGGTCGTTAAGTCAGCTTTTCTGAATGGTAATATAAAAGAAGAAGTATACGTTGAACAACCTCCAGGTTTTGTAGATTCTGAACACCCTAATTATGTTTACTTACTACAAAAAGCATTGTATGGGTTAAAACAAGCTCCTCGAGCTTGGTATGAGACGCTATCTAACTTTCTTCTTGAGAACAAATTCACAAGAGGAAAGATAGATAAAACATTATTTCTTAGGGAAGTAAAAGGCAAGATTTTGCTAGTGCAAATCTATGTCGATGACATTATTTTTGGCTCTACAGACGATGATCTTTGCAAAAAGTTTTCAAAACTTATGTTAGGAAAGTTTGAAATGAGCAGTATGGGAGAGCTAAAATATTTCTTAGGACTTCAAGTGAAACAATCTGAAGATGGAATTTTCATCTCACAGACAAAATTCACTAAGGAGTTGATCAAGAAATTTGGAATGGAGAGTGCAACCTCTATGAGGACTCCAATGAGCACAGCTATGTCTCTGGACAAGGATGAGAAAGGGAAACCTTTTGATGAAACCAAGTATAGAAGCATAATTGGCTCTCTGCTCTACCTTACTGCTAGTAGACCAGACATAATGTTTTCTACATGTGTATGTGCCAGATATCAAGTGAACTCTAAGGAATCTCACTATACCGCTGCAAAGCGAATTTTGAGATATCTTAAAGGTACACCAAATCTTGGCTTATGGTACCCAAGAAGTAATGATAGCGAGCTAATTGGTTATTCAGATGCAGATTTTGCAGGAAGTAGAGACGACAGGAAAAGCACTTCCGGAACATGTCAATTTCTCGGAAGAAGACTTATCTCCTGGAGCAGCAAGAAGCAAAATTGTGTTGCAATCTCAACAGCCGAATCAGAATATATTTCTGCAGGCAGTTGTTGCGCACAACTTCTTTGGATAAGAAATCAGCTTCAAGATTATAATTTGAAGATAAAGAATATTCCAATGTTTTGTGACTCCTCTAGCGCAATTGTTATAGCAAATAATCCATTCTCACACAGTCGGACAAAGCATATTGAATTAAGATATCATTTCATCCGAGAGCATGTGGAGAATGGGGATATCAACTTAAGCTATGTCCCCACATATAAGCAAATTGCAGATATATTCACGAAGCCGCTGGATGAGACCAAGTTCTCTTTCTTCAAGACAGAACTTGGAATGCTCAACATGGAATAATGGTCAAACAAAGGAGAAGAGAAGGAGATAATTGAATTTTCTTAAGTTTTATATTATTTCTTTATGTTATAAAATGAAGCACAGGTATATCTTTTGGAAAGAAGAAAAATCAGAGAAGGACAAACCAAGTCATCATTAAACTTCTCGAGAAATGAAGTTAATATCTCGAGAAATGACTTGCTGTTGAATGAAGATAAAAGATTTCGGAAAAATTGACATCATCTCTCGAAAAATGAATTCACACTTCTCGAGAAATGGGTTATCCCTCGAGAACTTTAATTATCTTTCGGAAGAAGATCGGCAAAGTTCAGAGACTTCTCGAGAACTTCAACAACCTCTCGAGAAATGTCTTATACTTTTCGAAATCATTAATTTCAATTTTCGAGAATTCGAAGAGCCAGGTACACGTGTATGTTATTTACTTTAAATTAATGGTCACATCAAAACCAAACTATAAATAGAGTCTCGAAATGAATTAAAAGGTCACGCGAGGTTCCTTCATTTTCTCTCGAAAAGCGCCGTCGGTTCATCTCCTCTTACGCAAAATCGACGTTCCAGTTCGCCCTCAGACGGATCTTCTCTAGTTCTAGCCCTCATTTCAAGTTCTCCTCTCGATCAATGGCTCCTTTAGGAAAACCTAAGATTGGAGTCGGCAGTGAACTCGTGCGAGAAGGTCTCCAGTCAATCTCAGATGAGTTTCAAAACCTCTTTTATCTTCTAGACGCAGCAGGACTGTCATTCGTACTAGAACATCAATGTCAAATTCTATTTCAAGAGGTAGAGGATCTGTTTATCAATGTAAAAGTTCACAAAATCGGAAATAGGATGAAATCAATGGTTAGAAATTTCAAAATCAAGATTAATCCAAAATCCCTTTCCAAGTATTTGAAAATTCCTTTGATAGAAAATGAGGACTCTTTAAGTAATGAGGATTGGGCTCATGCCCTAATGTTTTGTGGGTTAAATAAAGGAACATCAACCATTCGTAGACAAAAGATGAGTGATGTTGGAAAATTGATAGTGGACATAATTTCAAAAGTCTTACTATGTCATACTGGCAGCCTAGGTCATGTCTCTTCAGATGTTTTCAGCCTAGTAGCAATGGTGGTTTGTGGAAAAGATTCAGTTGGGCAAATTTCCTATTCAATAAGATTAAAGAAAGTATAATTAGTCCCAATTTTGCAAGGATCCTGTCACTCTATCTGAATCAGCTTAATCCAGTTATGTTTGACATGTCCAAAGGAGCTATTATTCATCATTTGAAGAAGGTAGATGTTGTCACAATGCAAAGGTGGAACATCAGAATTAATAAGCCAACTGTAGATGCAGGTCTCCAGGGGGAGCACATTTCTTTAGCCCAATCTGTTCCAAAGTATGAAGCTCCAGCTCCACCTCCAGCTCAGCAACACAGTGCAGTTCCAGATCCATCTCCAGCTCCACAAGACTCCATTCCTTCATTAGAGCCAAGTCTTCCAACAGATACAGTTCTTCCACCATCAGCTCAGGATCCATCAGAACAAGTTCCTTCAGATCAAGTTCCTTCCAAAACTACATCCATCCCAGATGCTCAGGTTTTGCCAGATACTCCTATGGAAGATACTTTTCTTTCACAAGAACAAGTGGATCATTTCTCACCTCCTCCGGCTATAAATGAAGACAGAGTTGATTCCACCATAGCAGATGTGGTAAGTGAAATTCTAAAGGGTGCTGATGATGTGCTTAGCACTAGTGACCACATGGGCGGGTCAGGGGCAGACTTTGATTTTGCTCAAGAAAAAGATGATGCTTCAGTGCATGATTCATCTCCTCCCCCAGTACATATTGAGGGGGAGCAAGAGCCTTGCTTAGAAACAAACAAGGATGCTCAGGAAAAGCTTGTTGTTTTATCTCCTGTGAAGCTACAGAGTTCAGTTGTTCTTGAAGATATCCCAGAAGAAGTTCTGCCAACTCCTCCTCCTCCTCCATCTCTTTATGATGAAAATTCAATTCTTGGTAAAGTTGAACTTATGCTTCAAAGACAAAGTGCCAAAATAGATTACTCCTTCAAAGAAGTTCATGCTAGAATATCTGATGTTGAAAAGGAAATGTCAAAGAAGTTGAAAGAATTCAAAACCAGTTCAGATCAGTTGAAAGAGGTTGTTATTCAGGGAGGAAAGGCTATTGATCACACCATAGAGGGTGTAGCCACAGTGCTAGCTGAAGTTATTCAAGTCAGAAAAACTCAAGAAAACATGGCTTCAAGGGCTGAAGATAATACTTTCAAAGTTATTGATGAAGTTGGCCAGTTTAAGGAGTCTATTCTCCAAACCCTATCTGTAGAAGTCAGAAAGGGGGAGGACAGTTTAACTGAGAAGATGACTGGGTTGATAGATCAAACTCTTTTTGATTTTCATAAGCATTTGATTAATAAGTTTGAGCAGTTGTCCCAAGGTGTCCAAAAGCAGGTCAATGAGTTAAAAGATTTCACTTCTAATACTGCTGTTTGGCTTCACCATGAAATCTTTCCTGATTTGGGTATTGACCCTACTCAACCTCCTCCAAGTTTTGATCAAGCTCAATCTGATGCTCCTCATTTTTCTCCAAGGCCAGCAGAGTAGTTTGATGCTATTCCTTCAGTAGAGCCTCCCTCCTCAATGCATTATTCACGAAAAAGGAAATATGGTGATGGACCTTCTGCAAGCAGATCTGTTCCTGGCTCCAGCTCAGCAGGTTCTGACAAAGCAGTGATAGATGACACAAAGGTTTATCCAGAAGTTTGGAGTCCAGTTTCAAAGATCATCATTCTAGACTCTCTCAAGCTTGTAGAAGAAGGAAATGCATAAGCTACTGAATTTTACAGCTCTTCTGAATGGAAGAAATATGAGACAAGTAAAACCAAGAGAAGAATTCATTTCAAGAATTATGGGTATAACAATCCAGCAGCTCCAGAAGCTCCTCCAAAGTATCATCCCAAACCTTATGCTTACTTTTCAAGACAGGAGGAGAAAAGAAAGGGGAATGCTAATCTCTGAAGACAAGACCTTGAAGACCTTTAAAACTTTATGTCTACATGCTTGTGTGAATTTTAATTCATTAGACAATCTTAAATCTAAATATAGTTTTTGATTTTGATGTGACAATCATGCTCTTATATTTAAATATTGTTGTTAATGTTCTTTCCAGTATATCTTTTTATATTTGTTACAATTCATCTTGGTAAGTAGGGTTCTGACTTCTACAAATAGGGGGAGATTGTTGGGTATTGTATCCACAATAGCCTTGATTTGTAGAAAGTCAACTTTGAATCAAGATTGAATTGTTTGTGTATTTGATTTGCTTTTCTAGTAATGTTCTTGCAGGTTCACATTGCTAAGTGTAGACCAATGTCAGGTCACAATGGGTCAATAAGCACAGTCTCATGCAATGTAATTCTTCATTGTGTAAGGTATGGGGTTGACTCATGTGTGGTCTCTCAATTGGGATACACTTTATGATCAAGACATTAAAGATTCAAAGCTTAGGTGTGCAGCATTGGTTTGAAGACAAAGGAAGAAAGTTTCCTAAGTAAATTTTTTGAGATGTAAGGATACTTTTCGAGAAGTCCTTCTGTGCTCTCGAGATGTCCTTGTTTATTTTTCGAGAAGGGTTGTTTCAGAAGTCTCTCGAGACAATGTTGAATCTTCCGAGTAGTTACTTGCATTTCTCGAGAAATCTTTGTTCTCTCGAAAAGTCTTCTTTGTTTTCGAGAAAAGTTCTTTTCTAGTTGTTTTTGAGAAGTCCGTCTCAGCTCAGCTTTCGAGAAGTCTTTTATCTCTCGAGAAGTACTTTTGTTTTCGAGAAATCATTGGTTCTTTCGAAAAGCTTTCTCTCTTAAGGTTGTTCTCGAAATTGTTCTAAAGTTTTCGAGAAGTTTCTTTGTTCTCGAGAAGTCTTGTATCTCTCGAGAAGTCCTGTCATAATTCTTTGATCTCTCTTCTAAAGCTGTATGAGAACTAGCCGGTTTCTTTCGAGATGTCTTGGATCTCTCGAGAAGTCTAATTCTAGTATTTCTCGTGAGCTTTGTTTTCCCGTTTTGACGTCAAGTCTTTTCCGTCAAATTGACGTGACGTCTTTCCTCGTTTTAAGGTTTGATCGTTAGATCTTCTTCTATATAATGATTACTCCTTAAGAATGAGATGTAGCAATCATTTTGAAGATCAGAGTTCATATTCTCCTAACCCTAATCTGATCCAAGATCGTCGTCTAGTGTCGCGCATCGCCATCGTTGGAGTTCGATCGTGAGTTATCTGAATTCGTCTCCAAGTGGAAGAGAAAGGTCAATCGATCATTGCCTCACACATTCTGATTCTATCGGATCGATCAAGACCTTAGAAGATCTGTTTTGTGCCGATTCGATTCATCTTCTTCAACATCAAGCCGAAGTCATTTCTGTCGCAAGAAGGAAGAAGATCTTCATCAAATTATTCAGATCTATTTGTGATTTGTTAAGTACAGTTTCATTCAAACCTTACATTTTTGATTGTAGGAGAGATTGTTCTCCGAGTTGTAGGAAAGGTATTCTCCGAGTTGTAAGAGAAGGTTTTTCTCTGAGTTTGTAGGAGTTTGATCTCCGAGTTGTAAGAGTTTTGACTCTGAGGATTGTAGGATCGTTCTTGATCCGAGATTTAGTGAAGTAGTCAAGTCTAGCTGTGGTGCTAGATTGGCGAGGCGGGCAAGTGGAGTACCCAAGAACGGGGAACCACTATAAATTTCTTGTGTCGTCTGTGGTTGTGATTTGCATTCTGTGCGTTCTTTATTTTCAAGATTTTCAATTCCGCAAAAGACGCGATTATCACCTATTCACCCCCCCTCTAGGTGATTTTGGTTGGCAACTAGATATTACAGTGACATCATTATATGATTATATTTGTTTGAAAAATAATTCATTTGTGATTTATGTTTATTCAAATTATTTTTCAAAATAGATTGATGTTGATAGTCATAATGAATTTTATTATATTGATTCTTTGAAAGTTTATAAGAGTGATTGTCTTTCTTTAGAAGTGATTGTTGAAAGAGTGGGTTACAATATGTTTTAAAAGATTGATTATTATTTTGATGATTTTCATTTCCACTCTTTCTTATATACATACTCTTATAATATGAAGGATAATATTTTATAGTTTGATTTTTATGAAAAGGAGTTTTTAAATTTGAGTTATGATTGAAAATACATTGAGACTTATAATAGTGACTCTTAAGAATTTTATGAGGATCATAATTCTTTTTGAAACTAAACTCCTTTTGATTTAATGTGTGAAAATGGTCCTTTTTAGAAATGATTTTGTAAGTTAATTTATCCTTGTTATTCAAAATCTTATGATGAAATTCATTACATGACATTTGAAATTTTTCAACAAAAGATTTTAATTGTATTAACTTACAAGATAAAACATCATTTTCAATTATCAATTTTTCATTATGCCTTTTAGAAATTAAGAGCCCTTTTTCAATTTCCTTGAATTTTTCTTTTAATAGATTGCAATCAAAACAAGGAGTAGTAATTTTAACTAAAGAGCAAGACGGAGAAGCCACATCATAATTAGATTCTACATTAACATTAGCTTTTAACCTTTTATTTTCTAAAGGTAATTTATCATTTGTAATTTTCAATTTCTTAATTTTACGTTTAGCAACTTGTAGCATATGTAATGTGGAAATAGAATTAGTCACAAAGATAGAAGAATTTGATTTACTTACATTGCTATCGGGAGAGGCAAGATTTGAACATAGCGCTCCTTTAACATCTTTTTGGCACTCCTCTTCCAAAGACAACATTTCTTCTTATCTTCCACTTGATGTGCTCTCCATGGTTTCACCCTGAGAGATTCTTTCTTGATTGCTTGTGCCAATTTGAATGTTTTCCAAATGTTGTACATGCTCCAAACCTATACACGGAAGATCAAACATTTCATCAAAAAATTTCCAAACTTTGTAAGCATTAGTAAAACAATAAATCAATTTGGAAATATCTTTTGATAAAACACAAAATAAAGTATTCATAGCCTTCGCATTTAAATGACATTCCAATTTATTTGATTCATCCGCTGGTCTTATAATTGTCGTATTCCAAATATTGATATCATATGAGTTAAAAAAAGATTTCATTAAAATTTTCCACCCTTTATAATTTTTTCCTTCAAATAAAGGTGGTGCCAAAGATTTTTCATTTATAAGAAAATTGTCCCCACTAGTAGAGGCGAGATCATGAGACACCATTATTCCTGGTTTTTAAACCATTTGGAATAACCTGGCTCTGATGCCACTTGTTGGATCTTGCGGCGCCCTTAGAGAGGGGGGGGGGGGTGAATAAGGGAATAAAATACTTTGTAAAATTTTTACTAAATTGTTTAGAGAAACTTAGAACAAAAATAACAATTTATCTTAATGAAGGAAAAGAATTGTAATTTGCAACTTTATGAATTACGCCAAATGATAGAAATTAAGTAAACACAAAAAGACATGATTATATTATATAAAAAAAAGTGTTTACAAAAATTGATTTCAATAGCGCTTGAAATCGGAGGCGAATAAAGCAATACAATTTTTCCTTTTCTATACCGACTTGTATCCCCACAAACCGGTTGGCTTTAGCCTATCCTTCCACGGATAAGGCCTCAAGCCGCTCTAGCCAATCCTTCCCCGGATATGGCCTCGAGCACCCCCTAGACCTAATCACCTACACCTAGTCGCCAACACAAGGCAAATTTCCCCCTAAGTCCTACCCAGACCTAGTTGCCAACACAAGGCGAATTAAATAAACGGTTACAAAGAAAGTATGGAATGGAAATATTAATATAACAGTAATAAAACTCCCTATATGAGATCTTCTGAAGTCAGAGGTGAAGGATCGCTATAGTATAAGCGAGGTCGAAGCGATCGTCCTTCGGATGTAGCGTGACGTTGTCCTCCTCCAGAATTCTCCTTAAGCATTTAGTGGGAGATCCATCTTCGGCAGCATAGCAGCAATAGAATTGTGGCACAAGCACTCTCTCTGGGATGGATAGCCAAAATGATCGAAGTTGGCTCATTTTGTAGAACTTGGAGATAGCGCCTACGGTAGCTCCTAGCGCTTGCGGTAGCGTTCGTGTGGAGCGGTTGCGAAATCATCGGCGGCGTGGCACTGTGCACGAACTTGAGATAGCGGTTGGAGGTAGCGCTAGCGCTGGCGGTAGCGATTGCGAAACCGTCGGTCATCGTGGCAGAACAAACTTTCGTCGAACGGACTTGGTCGAACAAAATTTTCGTCGAGCGGAGATCAAAGTTCGTCGAACAGAAATGTTTGTCGAATGAAATTTTCGTCGAACGAAAATTTTGTCAAACGCAGATCAAAGTTCGTCGAACGAAACTTTTTGTGGAACGAAAATATCGTCGAACGCAGCTCAAAGTTCGTCGAACGGAACCTGAGCTAGCGCCTGGCGGTAGCGATAGCGCTGACGTTAGTGCTGCTCCTTTCAAAAGTTTGATTCCATGCTGTCTTCTACCTGTGGAGTATTGCACCTATAGTTCCCGCACACTATAAACACACTACAAGCAAAATCAAATACAATATGGGATTTGTTATTCTCAAACAAAGGGATGTGACACACATGTCCAACAGGGTGGAGGAAGGGAGCTCTCCGACGGGTCGACGTGTACATCCCCGCTTGTAATTGCATTAGCATCTGGAAGCGCGAGTATAGATTTAAGCATGCTGTGTAAAGCCCATCCGGATATGTCAATCCGGATTGGTGATGTTCAGGGGTTCCCGGAGAATACTCCGAGGAAGTTGCATACTACTTGCTTGCAGGGGCGAAATATTGCTACCCCCATAAAAGGGGTGGGGTCGATAGGCTTTGGCCCATTGTAGTTGATCGATGTTCAGCTCGCCACCGCTTGGCAGGACGTTGGTGTACAGGTGTTGTGGAACAAAGCGGGAAATAGCGGGTTTAAGCCCAAGGTTGTGCCGGCCCGAGAAGGCCTTATTTATTTATATTGCCGGCCTGCGAGCCGAAGTATAGAATTCACATTCCTGTAATCTGTGACGCATGCACTTTGTTTATCTTTCCAATCGTAGTCAAGTGGAGTCCCCGTGGACCCCTCGCACGGTGGGGGCCCAGAGGGAAATTTACTTGGTAGCCCCTAAGGGTTCGCTAATAGTCTCCCGGAACAGCGGAGTCACGCTGTTGGCAGCCCCATTTGGTCTGTGTATAGTAAAACTGTTAGGCGGGAGTACGATATTGGTCGACCGGACAAAAAAGACTTTACATAGATCCAGGGAGGTGCACCTATGGAGAGGAAGGTGTCGGCTCTGAGATTTTGGCCGGCCAAGAGAGCCCTCCAAAGGTGCCTTAGCTCAGCCTTTGGCTTGGGAGGGGAAGAGTTAGTTAGTCTTCCGGGTGTGCGGTGGGACTTCCACATTGAGACCTTGGATCTGTACTTCGAGTTCCTAGTCTTGTGTCTAGATCGTTTACTTGAGCGTAGTAAGTGCGCGGTCACCCCATTTTTGGGACCCCGAACTCCACAGAGACCGAGATTTCAGTTTCAACACCCCCGCCCCCCCCCCCCCCCCCTCTAGAGAATTCTCAGAGGCATATTGTGCACTTTCAAGCTCTACTATCACAGGCCAGTGCTCAAAGGTAGAACAGTGGGCAAACAATCAAGCAACACTCAAGGAGCGACCAAAACACCGTAAAAAGTACAAAGCTACTCCATGATGCAAATGTGCAAAGAAACGGAAAGGGCGAATCCATGCCTCATCCACATCAACATCATATCCCCCTCTCTCACCCTTGAAGAGACCTCTGATATCAAGCTCGATTATATCTCAACAATGCGACAACACTACAGTACAGGGGAACTTCACCCCCGGACTTGCAGGTATCCCATACCGTCACTTTCAAACATCAACATGCTCCACAACTAATAAGGCGCGCCACTGCATCAATTTCCCCTGAGAAAAACACCTAGGTACCAGAAGGACCAAGGAATCACCCAAGTTTTCATGAGAAAAAGCCCGCAGGTACGAGCCACATCACACATGTGACCTTCCCGCCCGCGCGTGCAGGTGCACTCCCCACGCGCGCGTAACCTTCCTGCGTGCGCGCCAAGTACGGGCTCACGCCCCGTGCGCACACAGTGCGCAGGCGCACGCCCCACACGTGCACAACATGTGGGCAGCCTTCCCACACGCCCACAGCGCGCGGGCGCATGCCCTGAGCATGCACATCGCGTGGGCACACGCCTCGTGCACGCACAGCGTGCGGACACACTCCCTGCACATACATGCGGGCACATGCCCGCGCCCCACGCCAGGGCGCAAGCCTAGCGCCTGCGCAGCATGCAAGCAGCCTTTCGGTGTGCGCACAACGCGCGGGTGCCCATATCGCACTCTCACAGCGCTTGAGCGCCCATCCCGCACTCGCACAATGCACAATGGGCGGGTGCACGTCCCGCGCGAGTGCACTCCCCATGTGCACACAACACTTGGGCGGCCATCCCACATGCGCACAGTGCACGAGTGAACTCCTCGCAAGCGCACAACACACAAGAGCGACTTTCTCACACCATTCCCAGCGTGTGATACACCCCAAGTGAGTTCCTCCCTCCTCACCTCCTTTGCATCTTACATCGCGCACAGGCGCAAGCAAGCTCTTCGGCCGGTGGCTAGCCTATCTTGTGACCCTCTTAGACATTTTGTTGTACAAACATTACCGCCAAACATTATGCGTGTCGTCCAGATTTTGAGTAAAAAATCCTGCCCTCCATTCGCTTCGACTCGAAGTTGCGGGGACTTGGGGGGCAAATGATAGGTACCCCCTAATCCGGGTTGCGAATAGCCAAAGCACCCGCCTCATTTGGTGGAGGAAATATGGTTGACCAAAGTAAACCCCACTAGCCCCGCAACTACCCATAATGGGGTGCAAATAGTAAAATACCCCATCATGAGGTGTAAATAATAAAATCCAACATCACGAGGTGCAAATAGTAAAATCCTCCATCATGGGGTGTAAATAGTAAAATCCCGCGTCATGGGGTGCAAATAGTAAAATCCCCCATCATGAGTTGCAAATAGTAAAATCTCACATTATGGGGAGCAAATAGTAAAATTCTCCATCATGGGGTGAAAATAGCAAAATCCCACATAATGGGAGTGCAAATAGTAAAATCCTCCATCATAGGGTCCAAATAGTAAAATCCTCCATCATGGGGTGCAAATAGTAAAATCCTCCATCATGGGGCGCAAATAGTAAAATCCCCCAGCATGGGGTGCAAATAGTAAAATCCTCCATCATGGGGTGCAAATAGTAAAATCCCACATCCTGGGGTGCAAATAGTAAAATCCCACATCATGGGGTGCAAATAATAAAATCCCTCATCATTGGGTACAAATAGTATTCCCACGTCATGGGGTGCAAATAGTAAAATTCTCAATCATGGGGTGCAAATAGTAAAATCCAACATCTTGGGGTGCAAATAGTAAAATTACACATCATAGGGTGCAAATAGTAAAATCCCACATCATAGAGTGCAAATAGTAAAATCCCCCATCATGGGGTGCAAATAGTAAAATCCCCATCATGAGGTGCAAATAGTAGAATCCCCATCATGGGGTGCAAATAGTAAAATCCCCCATCATGGGGTGCAAATAGTAAAATCCTTCAATACGATCTGCGTTTAGCAAATAACATGGTTATGGTGTGCGCATAATTATATCCATCATATGAATACATATCACCACAAAACTATATAAACTGGTGTACGCGTAGTCATATTCATAATGAGTGTCGTATATCACATAAGTTGGTTATGGTGTGTGTATAACACATAAACTGGTTATGGTCTGCAGGTAGCCGCATAACAACCATAATCACCCTAACCACCCATTTAATTACGAAAGTACCAACCTCAAAAACTATAAATAGGACCCCCAAGACTTCTCTTTTTTTTAACCTTTTCTCCTCCTCCTTCCTCTTCCTCTTGAAGATCTACTTCATCTTCGATGACGCTTTTGAAGAATCTTCAAACACTTCAAAGACGGACGAAGATCTTCATCCTCCTTTGAAGATCCCTCTCCTTCGAAGACTCCTTCGATGATCTTTGAGCGTCTTGAAGATCCGTCGAAAGCCTTCTTCCGCTCTCAAGACCTCTCTAAGCGCGCCTTCGTGCGCTCCGCTTCATGCACGCCTCTGTGCGCTCCTCTCCAAGCGCGCCTCCGTGCGCTCCGCTCCAAGCTCGCCTCCGTACGCTCTGCTCCAAGCGCGCCTCCGTGCGCTCCTCTCCAAGCGCGCCTCCGTGCGCTCCACTCCAAGCGCGCCTTCGTGCGCTCCGCTCCAAGCGCGCCTCTATACGCTCAGCTCCAAGTGCGCCTCTGTGCGCTGCGCTCCAAGCGCACCTCCCTGCGCTCTGCTCCAAGAGCACCTCCGTGCGCTGCACTCCAAGTGCGCCTCCGTGCGCTGCGCTCCAAGCGCGCCTCCGTGCGCTCCGCTCCAAGAGCGCATCTGTGCGATCTGCTCCAAGCGCGCCTCCTTGCGCTCCGCTCCAAGCGCGCATCCATGCGATCCACTCCAAGAACGCCTCCAGGAACTCCGCTCTCAAGACCGCTCCAAGCGCGCCTCCGTGCCCTTCACTCTCAAGGCCGCTCCAGGCACACCCCTGCATACGCAGCAACTAGCACTCCACGCACTCAAGATCATCACTCCAGACTCCTCTCGCGCAGCAGGAGGCAAGCCGTAGAGACAAAGACACACAGAGCTTATCAATCCAACCTTCAAGCAACAGTCAAAATCTCCTGAGTGCTCAGAGCGCAACATTCACCTCTGCAGCAGACAAAAGACTTAGCTCCGTGAGCGGTGGCTTGTTACCCTTCGAGCACCTCTCTCTCAATAATTGTAATGAGAGGCGGCCTGTCTCCCTCGAGTTCTTTGAAACAACTATGTACAACAACCAACAAATTATGGAGGTTTCTGCCGGCACTGACACGACCGCGTGGTTTTTCACCCAATTGACGGGTTTTCCACGTTAAAAAAATTGCCTTGTCAGTTTTCTCTTTTTCTGTGACTGTTTGCACGCTCAAACACACCCGCGCTAAGACGGTCCAATTTAGTCCGATCTACTAGAGCCTTGAGTGGTCCACAACAATTAGCAACCATGCATTTGGTATTTTAATGCACTGGTTTGTGGTGGCAATACATCACTTGAGCGATAATCATGTGTTATTGTAGTCACACAAAATGCATGAGTATCCCGTGTCTGGCCGCTGACCCGCTGTTATGATTAAGGTGATGAGATAATTTTCTCGTAAGTGTGAAAGCGGCTAGCCACCTTTTGACCATGCTTTTCAAGCATGTATTTCATACCAATTATGTAAAGGGGTAGCCGCCTTTGACTATGAAATCAACATGTTCTCTTGAAGGATGCTTCTAGGAAAGTGCGAAGAGGAAGCTTCATGACATGTACTTTTGACTAAGGGAAGCTTCATACACATCATCTACCAACTTTACCTCGTTGGGTTTGGCCTTATAAATAGGCATGAAGGAGGAGGGGTAAGGGCATCCACTTCTCTCCAATCTCAAGAATTGAAAGAGTTTCTATAGAGGCCTTTGTGGCAAGCATCTTAGTTTAGGGAGAGCTTTCGGACGTCTCTGCGACTTTGACGAGGAATACATCGCCTACACTGATTAGATCTAGAGCACACTTTGGCACGGATTCGAAGAGGCATCTTGGAGAGGATTTGTGTAATCCGTCTCATCCGCCACTATCGGTAACTTGAATTTTTCTGCTACTGTTTATTGTGTATTATTGTGTGGTGCGAAGTTGGTGAAGATCCTGTGTGGATCGAGGAGGGAAACCCTTGCAATTGCCTATTTGTTTTACACATTCTTAGTGGCGGCTTTCCGGGTTGGACTCTGATCGTCACATGGTTTTCACTCTATTGGGTATCCACGTTAAATCTCTGTGTCACTTTTATTATTGTTATCTTGTGTTGTGTTTTGGTTGTGTATCGGCATACCACTAAGCAGTCGTGCATATACTTGCTCGAACTAATTTGCAGGTGCTCTGGTCGGGCTTGCGTGCTCTTTAGCCCAACATAAGGATGCATTTGGTACTTTTTTTTTGCTTCAGTGAGTTTGGATAAAAATGCCACCGTAATAGAATGTATGTTTGAAATGACAACAGTACTTATGACCGCTACCAAGAAAAGAAGACTAGTTTTGAACATAAAAGTGAATGAAGTTCCTTAAGTGAGGTCGGATGTCCACGAACGACGCTTCATAACAACCACCATGACCGCCACAGCCGCGACAAAGGAGCATAAATAAAATATAAAAAGTAACATCTCATCCAACAAATCATTTGGGAAATAAATTTTCTTCAGAATTGACCTCTACGTTTATATAAATTATGGGCACTGATATTTGCAGGCCCTTAATCAATATTTGCAGCCATTGAATATTTGCAACCCCCAAATAGATATTTGCAGTCCCACAAGTATTTGCAGTCAAAATTTCATGATTCATAAAATTTAATATAACAAAATATACAAACATAATAAAAAAATCATCACTTAAACAAAATAAAAAATTCATCATTCAAACAAAATCAAAAGTTCATCATCTTTTTGTCGTGAGTACATCAACAACAAGACTGTTGCATGGAACTTCAGTAGTATATGGTGCATCCTCCACAACACGATCAACAACAAAGTCAATGATAAGGTGGGCTTTTGTAGGAAGAACTTCAGTAGCACAAATTCATTTAATGCACAACCAAAATAAATGTAAAACATCATTGCAGAAACATTGCATTAACTAAGCAAACTACCTGCCAATAAAATACATACAATCCAATGAGAAGTAATCCCACCAAATGAAAAAGTTCTCTGGTTTGACATCATTGTGATTTAAACCTGTAGACGATGTTGAGCCCAAGAGAAGCAAGAGAGAGTCCATCATTGTGATTTAAAATTAGTTGAGAAGAAAATATGAAGCTCTTAAAATTAGCTAGTGTTTCCCCACCTAAACCATAGAACATCATCAGCACACCAATAAATTGCATCAAGAAATCAGATAATGGAACAAATTTAAAGGATCCAAAACCAAAATTACGACTCTGTAAAATATTTATTCTTCTTATGAACCCGTTTTAATTTTCAATTATGAGATAGATCCATGGATAAAGATGAAAAAACAACTAACAAAGAGCACTTTACAATAGTTTCTAAATGAAAAGTCTAATACAATAGGAATCTCAACTCCATTAATTATACTTGAAAAATATATGAAAGAGATACATCAAAAGGTGTTTGATTAAACCAGACAGAGGCAGTTCATAAAGCATATCTAACTCACCAACATACCATGAATGAAAAAGTAAGGTTGGTTGAGGAATAAATCAGTTGGCTTGGACATTTCATCAAACACCTACTGAGCACTGCATTTATATATAGAGTATGCTCAAATCAGACAACTGAAGAGTGAGTCGTGAATGATGGTGGTGCCAGAGGGATGAGCACGTCGCTACGGCCTACGAGGAACTATTTCCGACTATGGGATAGAAGCTGAAGGTAGAGGACTTCATGGTGGAGCTTTGCATGGGGCTTCAACTGTTGAAAGACGCAGATCGGAGCTGTTAGAACTGAGAAATGATATCTATATTGTAGTGTAAAGGTATAAACCTTGGGGTCTACAAATAGGACTTTACAAGAGCAGGAAAACACCACAGGCGGTGTGAGACTAAACTAGAGATAGGAGGAAATAAATGCAGCAATAAATACAGTAATAAATACAATATTAAATACATCATTAACACCTCCCCTCGAACTCACGGTGGGTCATGAACCGAGAGTTTGCTAATGAGATATCAGAATCTTGCAGATGTAAGGGACTTGGTGAGGAAGTCCGCAACTTTTTCTTCAAAGGAAATGAACGAAAGAGAGATAGTGTTGGCGAGGAACTCCTAGCGAATGAAGTGACAATCAATCTCGATGTGTTTCGTCCATTTATGAAACACAGGGTTGGAGGCAATTTTTATGACACTTTGATTATCACAGAATAAGGGAGCGGGTCCTGATATCGGCACGCCAAGGTCACAGAGTAGGCGGCGAAGCCAATCGATCACAGCAGTGGTGGAGGCCATGACACGATACTCGACCTCAGTAATGGAATGCGCAATGGAGTCATGTTTCTTACTGCGCGAGGAGATCAGAGAGTTCCCTACGAAGATACAGAAACCACTAGTGGATCATCTGGTCATAATGTCCCCGCCCAGTTAGCATCTGAGAATACTCGAAGGGTGAGTGGAGTAGTGGCAGAGAGAAATAGTGAGCGGGTGATGGAGGTGCGGAGATAGCGGAGAATCCGGAGGATAGCGGCATAGTGAACTGAGCGAGGAGCCTGGACAAACTGACAGACAAAGCTAACAACATAAGTAATGTCAGGCCTAGTCATAGTGAGATAGACCAGCATCCCAACGAGGCGCCGATAGCTTGAGAGATCTGGAAGAGGTTCTCCATCTGTTGGGAGGAGTTTCAGATTGAGCTCGATTGGAGTGTCAACTGTCCGAGTATCTGTGAGAGCGGTAACAGAGAGGATGTCAGAGATGTACTTTTGTTGGGAGACAAGTATGCCACATTTAGATCGAGAGATCTCCAAACCAAGGAAGTAGCGAAGGGGGCTCATGTCCTTCATCTCAAACTGACTGCAGAGGTGCTGTTGAAGAGAGGAAATGGTGGCATGGTCATCGCCAGTGAGAATCATGTCATCCACATAGAGAAGAAGTGTGAGTGAATAACGCATGATCAGTTTGTCTTTCAATAAACCCTACTTTGAGAACAGCGGTGCGGAAGCGCTCAAACCAGGCACGAGGGGCCTGTTTGAGACCATAGAGGGCCCGCCGGAGATGACAGGTGTGGCCAGGGGGAATGGAGAGACACGGGGGAGGATCCGTCTATACCACCTCTATTAGATCACCATGAAGAAAGTCATTGGTGACGTCCATCTGATGGAGCGACCAACCTCGGGCAGCAACAACCGCATGCAAGGTGCGCACAGTTGTCATCCGAGCAACATGTATAAAGGTCTCATCGTAATCGATATCATGCTCCTGCGAGAACCCACAGGCAACAAGGCGGGCTTTATGGAAGTTAATACACCCGTCAAGATGAGTCTTAATCTTAAATATCCATTTCCAGCTAACAGGAGTGATGCCAGGGTGCAGGGGATGAGGTCCCAGGTTTGAGTTCTGTGGAAAGCCTGAAGTTCAACTGCCATGGCTTGCTACCATTCGGGATGTACAACTTCCTCTCGGTATGACTAGGGCTCCCAGTGGGAGTGGAGAGAGGTGAGGAAGGCTTGAAAAGCAGGAGAATAAGAGGTAGCCATGGAGAGAGCAGTGGTGGGATACCTGTCAGGAGAGTGGTCGTAGCGAGCAGGTGGGTGTCGATGGCGGGCAGGATTTAACCAAGGAGGAGCAGGATCCATGTGCGGAATGGTAGACGGAGCGTCAGACAGAGTCATATCAGTAGGAGATGGAGCGGAGATGGGAGCTGTAGTGGAAGGAGGATTTGTAGGCAGAGAAGGATTTTGAGCGGAAGGAGGGTCCTCGTCCGACGGACTAGCTGGTGAGGTTAACAAGGTAGGGGGAGCATGGGGGTCCTGGGACAAGTGGGTATAGGAGGAAGCAGAGGAAGGGAGAGTGGTGGAGTAGTGGAGGTTGGGGTAGGAAGTGTTGTTGGTTGAGGCGTGGAGAAGAACATTTCATGTTCTAGGAAGGAGACATTGCGAGCGATGCGGATGCGGCGAGTAACCATGTCATAGCAACGATATCCTTTGTGGTGGGGACTAAGGCCTAAGTGAACACATCGAGTGGAGCGAGCAGAGAGTTTGGTGCATTCAGGAGCGGGGAGGAGTACAAATCATGTGCACCCAAACGTACGAAGAGATGTGTAGGTCGGTGGGCGGGAGTACAGTCATTCATAAGGAATGACTCCATAGATGGCCGAGGAGGGAGTAATGTTGATAAGGTTAACCGCATTAAGGACAACTTCGCCCCAGAAAGAATGAGGAGCAGATGCGGATATGAGGTCACGGGCAGTTTCAATGATTTGACGATGTTTCTGTTCGGCGACTGTTGAAATTATTGAAGTGGAGTGGAAGGTGGCCGGCGGTCTGAATTTTGGAGACCGTAGTGACCGCGCGGTCTGGGTTGGTGTTCTGCCGGTCTGGCTCTGCCGGGTTGATTTTGGCGATCTGCTGGTTGGCCGGTCTGTTCTTGTTTATTGCGGTCTCTTCCCGGGTTGTTCTGCTTTGGTTTGTCTACCTTCTTCGTAGAAGAAAGGGCGGTCTGTTCTTGACCGGGCGGCTTATGCTGGGCGATCTGATGACTTATCTGAAGTGGGCCAGATGTTCTTAGTGATCTAAGAAAGGAGTTTTCTTGTGTTCGCGTGGCTTGTGCACATTCTGCTGCTGATCTGCGGTCTTGGACAGGGTGTTGTCCAAGTGATGTGATCGCGCGGTCTGTTCTGTAAGACCGCTGGCGATCTGGCGGGTGGTGACTGTATCTCTTTTGTGGTGGTGACGACATCCATCTTGTAGCCTATAAATAGGGGTGCATGGCCCGTCATTCATAACAAGAACTGTAAGAACTATAGCCTGGGTTGTTTCGTGCGGTCTCAACTTTGAGGTCGGGCGGCCTCGGAAGCGAGTTGACTATTTGATGTGTTTGCAGGTTGCGATCAGTAGGTTGTGGTCTCCTTGGTGATTTCCCAGCGGCTTGAATAAACAGTTTGGTAGCGGCTTGTCTGCGAACTGGTTTATGATTGTTCTTGTGCTGTTCGCAGCGAGCTCAGCGATCAGGCGACCTTCAGCGGTTAGGCGATCTGAGTTGCGGTCTGGCGACATCTTCTGTTCTTTGTTCAAATAAGCTCTAGTTTGTGTGGTCTGAGGTGGCGTCTTGTAGTGCGGTCTGAGGTGGCGGTCTGAAGGCATCTTGGTTGTTTTCTGTTCGTGTGGTCTCAGGTCAAACTGGGCGATCTCTGGAGTTCAGCAGTCTATGCGGTCTCTGCTTGTCAAGCCGCCAGATTTGTTTTTGGTGTTTTTTGTTCTTCTCTCCTCCGCGATTCTTATGAATCATGTCTCACCATGTATACCTCGCACTGTAATAAAGTATTGTGATTCAATAATGCTTTGTGTTGTTATGTGGCATATTGTGGTTGTTTGGCTATAACTCAGTTGATGCAACTCCTGCTTACTCCTAAACGATTCAAATCAAAAAATTTAACATGGTATCAGAGCTAGGTTGTTGGAGTGGATAAGTAGTGTTCAACTTGAGTTGCCATCGTCTTTGTGAAGAAGAGACCACATAGATTGCCATGGAAGGTGGATACGCAAGAGGGCTTGGTATTGAACTCCTCACATCGACTAACTATAAGAAGTGGAGGTCGTGTATGAAGAGTTACTTACTTGGCAAGGATCTATGGGAGATAGTTGGAGGAGAAGACACACAAGAAGTGTTTTTAGCAGGAGATAATATGGCAGAGGTGAGACTTTGGAGGAGGACTAATGCAAATGCAGAGTTCACACTCAAGAGAGCTATCTCACCAGAGCTATTTGATCACATCATTGGATGTAAGTTTGTTGCTGAGATTTGGACGTCTTTGGACGGGCTGTTCAATAAGAAGAATGTAGCTCGGCTACAGTTTCTTGAAAATGAGTTGGTGAAGGCCTCTCAAGGTGATCTTTCTATTTCTACCTTCTTTCTCAAGATGAAGAACCTCACAGTAGAGATTTTTGCATTGGACCCTGATGAGCCCATCTCGGAGGCAAGACTCAAGAGGCGTATCATCTGCGGGTTGCGAAAGGAGTATTTTGCCTTTGTGACGTCAATTCAGGGTTGGGCAAATCAACCATCTCTGTTGGAGCTGGAGAACTTACTTGCTTCGCAAGAAAGTTTGGCAAGATAGATGGTGGGGACTTCTATCTCTGGGGGAGATAGTGATGTGTTGTTCTCTGGGAAGAAGAAGAAGAAGTGGGAGAAGAAGAAGCCAAGTCAGGATGGACCCTGTACTTCAGGTCAGCAGGATAGGGGTTATGCTTCTAAGTCTGATGGGAAGAAGAAGGGAGAGGGACCAAGGTGCTTCAGGTGCAATAAGACCGACCACTTCAAGAAGGATTGCCGGGTTAATCTTCAACCGGGACATACAGCGGAGAAGGAGAAGCCAAAGTCTGATGAAGCTGGATGGGGAGGAGCCTTTGTGGCCAATATGACGGCAATGCCCGTTAAGGCCTTGGCTGCCATCAAATTCGAAGAGGATTGGATCGTGGATTCGGGGTGTGGACATCACCTCACCGGGGATGAATCAAAGTTCTCTTCTTTGGCACCTTACTCAGGTAACGATGCTATCTTTACGGTTGATAATTCTGTTCATTCAGTCGAACAAGAAGGTGTTGTCTCTCTGAGCAGTTATAAGGGTCCACTCATATTGAGCAGTGTTTATCACGTGCCGGGTATGAGGAAGAATCTCTTCTCTGTGACCAATGCGGTCGATGTCAGTTATCACGTTCTATTTGGCCCAACATAAGTGAAGTTTCTTAAAACTCAACCCGAGATAAAGGGAGATGTTATTCATGTTGGAAAGCGGGTAAAGGACTTGTTCATTTTATCGACAAGTACCTATGTTGACAACATGAAGACCAATGATAACATGGCTATCTGGCGTGAAAGGTTGAGGCATGTACAAATTGAAGGCTATGGCGGTAAGGGGCCTTGTCAAGGGCTTGCCTAGCTTGTCTTCCTATGGAGACGGTCATGTTTGTGCGGGATGTCAGTTTGGTAAGTCTCGTCGACTTCCATTTGATAAATCGCAAACAAGATGCAAAGCACCGTTGGAGTGCATTCACAGTGATTTGATGGGACTGACTGCCACCCCAAGCCTTGGAGGCAACAAATATATGTTAGTGTTGATTGACGATTACACCAGATATGTCTGGGCGTATTTTCTGAAAGAGAAGTCGGAAGCCTTTGCGAAGTTTGTTGAGTTCAAGGAGCTGGTGGATGGTCGGTTAGGCCTGCGGGTGAAAAAATTGAGAACTGACAATGGTGGGGAGTTCACCTCTGGTGAGTTCTCAAGTTTTTGCAGGAAGCACGACGTTCGGAGAGAGCTCACTTGTGCCCATACTCGCAACAAAATGGCATTGCGGAGAGGAAGATCCGTCTGACGGAAACCTGCAAATGCTGGCTTCATGCCAAGAGTATCCCAAAGTCCTTTTGGGCGGAGGGAATGTCTTGTGCGGCATACGTCATCAACAGGATGCCTCTAAGTCCTATCAACATGAAGACCCCTCACAAACTGATGTTCAAGGAGAAGTCGAGTGTTGCACACCTTCGGGTGTTCGGGTCAACCTGTTACGTGCATATCCCTGATGCTCTTCGGACAAAGCTTGATGTGAAAGCAAGGAAGATAGGATTTGTTGGATATGATGAGCGGAAGAAGGTATGGAGATGCATGGATCCTGAGACACGGAGATCAGTGGTATCTCGGGATGTGGTGTTCGATGAAGTGACTTCCTACAAGGGGAGTTCAGGAGTTGAACTACCGGAGAGCAGGGTTGATGAAAAAGGGAAGGCTGCGGAAAATCTTCAAGTGGAGTTGCCTATTTCACCAGGAGCTTCGGCTGTGTCAAGCTCTGAGATGGAGGCTTCAGGTTCTGGAAGCAGGGGGAGCAATGCTCCAAGTTCATCTGGAAGAGGAGCTAGAACATAAGAAGCAGCTGAGGAGGTGGTTAGTCAGGAGCAACCTCTTAGGAGGTCGAAGAGGACTATCAAGCCACCTGATCGATACACATGAGGAAACATGGTGAGCTTTGTCTCATGTTTCTTTGCTGGTCCCTTGGATGAGAGGGAGTCGTCGAGCTTTGAGAAGGCCAAAGGCGTGAAGCAGTGGGACATTGATATGGAGGAGGAGATGGATGCTCTCAAGAAGAATGAGACTTGGTCTCTAGTTCCCAGGCCCAAGGGCATTACCCCTGTGACATGCAAATGGGTCTATAAACTCAAGAAGAAAGCTGAAGGCACAATCGAGCGATACAAGGCTCGCCTTGTGGCTTGCGGGTTCTCACAATAGTACGGAGAAGATTATGATGAGACGTTCAGTCCAGTGGCAAAGATGACTTCGGTTCGATTTGTTATTGCTTTGGCGGCATCCAGTGGATGGGAGATTTGGCAGCTCGATGTGAAGAATGCTTTCTTATACGGAGAGATTGACAATGATATCTTCATGATCCAACCGTCGGGCTTCATTTTGGAGGATTATCCGGACTACATCTGCAAACTGAAGAAGGCCCTGTATGGGTTGAAACAAGCGCCTCGGGCGTGTTATGGGAAGATCGCGGAGTATCTTCTATTATGTGGGTTCTTTACTTCATACTCTGATTCTAGCTTGTTCGACAAGAAGGAGGGGGCGCTTCGGGTTATTGTTCTGCTGTATGTGGATGACGTGATTGTCACCGGGAACTCGAAGGATGCAGTAGCGAGGCTAAGAGCTGAGCTTGCTATCAGGTTTGAGATGAAGGATCTGAGTGAGCTTCACCATTTCCTTAGACTCAAGGTTCAGAGGCGGGAGAGCGGAGTGCTCGTTTCTCAGGCTGGATATGCAGAGCGGATCGTTCAACGATTTGGCATGGAGAAAGGGAAGAGCCGCTCTATACCTCTGGAACAACATCATAAACTTCGGAAGGATGAGGGGAGAGTTCTATCTGATCCGTTGGTATTCCGAGCTCTGGTTGGGAGCTTGATTTACTTGACCATCACGGGGCCAGATATTGCTTATGCAGTTGGCAAAGGGAGTCGGTACATGGCGGAGCCACGAAAGCCTCATCTTCTGGTGGCAAAAGGAATTTTGAAATATGTGAAGTCGACCTCTGATTTGGGTCTCCTATATAGGAGAGGGTCAAGCTTGGAGTTGCTTGGATACATGGATGCTCATTACGGGGGAGACGTGGAAGATCGGAGATCAACGTCTGGTTTTGTCTTTATGACTAGCCCTACAGCTATTTCTCAGTGTAGCAAAAAGCAGGACTCGGTGTCAGTATCTACCACAGAAGCAGAATACAAGGCTTCAGCCTTGGCAGCTCAGGAAGCCGTTTGGCTCAGGAGGTTGGTGGAGGACGTTCATGAGGAGGTTCGAGGTCCCACTATGCTACGCGGGGACAATGAGAGTGCTCTCAAGCTGGTCAATAATCTAGTTTGTCACGCGAGGACCAAACATATTGAGATTGAGCACCATTTCATTTGTGAGAAGGTGTTGGGAGGATCTCTTATGGTTGAGCATGTTCGAAGTGCGGACAATGTTGCAGACATTTTCACAAAGCCGCTGACGAAGGGACCGTTTACTCGGTTGTGGAGTTTACTCGGGCTAGTTTCCACTTCCCACTTCAAGGGGGAGTGTTGAAATAATTGAAGTGGAGTGGAAGGTGGCCGGCGGTCTGAATTTTGGAGACCACAGTGACCGCGTGGTCTGGGTTGGTGTTCTGCCGGTCTGGCTCTGCGGGGTTGATTCTGGCGATCTGCTGGTTGGCCGGTCTATTCTTGTTTGTTGCGGTCTCTTCCCGGGTTGTTCTGCTTTGGTTTGTCTACCTTCTTCGTAGAAGACCGGGCGGTCTGTTCTTGACCGGGCGGCTTATGCTGGGCGATCTGACGACTTATCTGAAGTCGGCCAAATGTTCTTGGTGATCTAAGAAAGGAGTGTTCTTGTGTTCGCGCGGCTTGTGCGTGGTCTGCTGCTGATCTGCGGTCTTGGACAGGGTGTTGTCCAAGTGATGTGATTGCGTGGTCTGCTCTGTGAGACCGCTGGCGATCTGGCGGGTGGTGACTGTCTCTTTTGTGGCGGTGACGACATTCGTCTTGTCGCCTATAAATAGGGGTGCATGGCACGTCTTTCATAACAAGAACTATAAGAACTAGAGCCTGGGTTGTTTCGTGCGGTCTCAACTTTGAGGTCGCGCGGTCTCGGAAGCGATTTGACTGTTTGTTGTGCTCGCAGGTTTGCGGTCAGTAGGTTGCGGTCTCCTTCCTTGGTGATTTCCCAGCGGCTTGAATAAATAGTTCGGCAACGGCTTGTCTGCAAACTGGTTTATGATTGTTCGTGTGCTGTTCGCAGCTAGCTCAGCGATCAGGCGACCTTCAGCGGTTAGGCGATCTGAGTTGCGGTCTGGCGACAGCTTCTGTTCTTTGGTCAAATAAGCTCCAGTTCGTGCGATCTGAGGTGGCGTCTTGCAGTGCGGTCTGAGGTGGCGGTCTGAAGGCATCTTGGCTATTTTTTGTTCGTGTGGTCTCAGGTCAAGCCGGGCGATCTCTGGAGTTCAGCGGTCTGTGTGGTCTCTGCTTGTCAAGCCGCCAGATTTGTTTTTGGTGTTTTTTGTTCTTCTCTCCTCAGTGATTCTTATGAATCATGTCTCGCCATGTATACCTCGCACTGTAATCAAGTATTGTGATTCAATAAAGCTTTGTGTTGCTGTGTGGCATATTGTGGTTGATTGGCTATAACTCAGTTGATGCAACTCCTGCTTACTCCTAAATGATTCAAATCAAAAAATTTAACAGCGACACCATTTTGTTCATGGGTGTGTGGGCAAGACTGCTGATGGATGGTCCATGAGATTGGTTGAAATCGCGCAAGGTGGAGGAGAGAAACTCCTGAGCGCAGTCGTAGCGAAAAGTCTTAATTAGACGTCTGAACTTGGTGTGAATCATCGCGGTGAACGTGCGATAAATGGTGGGTATTTCAGAACGATTGTGAAGAAGCTAGACCCAAGAGCATCGGGAGAAGTCATCAATAAAACTGACATAATGAAGATATCTAGAATGAGAAGCAATCGGGGTCGCACCCCAAATATCAGAATGAACTTAATCAAAGGGGTTGTTGTTTAGGAAGCACTGCTTGAGAAAGATAGAGCAAGGTGCTTTGCCAAACGACAGCCCGTACAGACAGGGGGGAAGAGGAACGCGACCAAAAGATCCAGAGCGGATATCACTTCGGAGTCGATCACTAGACAAATGACCTAAACGTTTGTGCCACAAGTCTGCATCAGAGATAATAGAAAGGGCAGAAGCTAACGACGATAAGGTTGGAGGGATGTGAAGATACTCCATCTGATACAGGACACCAGTCCTACGGCCCTGTCCAATCCTCTGAGCCATCCGTGAATTCTGCACAACAAAAGCAGGTGAAGAGAATAAAATAGTTAGGCCAAGGTCACAAAGAGAGCTGACAGCAATAAGATTCATGTGTAGGCGAGGGTCATGGTGAATGTTTGAGAGGGTAAAGTGACCGGGAGGGCCAGATGCCGGGGTGATCGATCTAGACTGCAAAATAGGGACAGAACTCCCATCAGCATTGGTGACCTGAAGGTGAGTGGGGGTGGGGGTACAGTTAGTGAGAGTGTTGTAGTCGGAGGTAAGATGGAATGAGGCCCCGGAGTCAAAATACCAAGGTGCAGCTGGTGAAACCCGAACAACAATAGTACCATAGGCAGGTGACAGGCTAGTGGCTGAAGGAGTAACTCCTCTAGTCGTTGAAGGCGATCGACAACAGCAACAACAACTGTAGGATAAGGAGGCGTGGCAGGTGATCTGGGGCCACGACCACGTCCCCGACCACGGCCGTCACGGCGGTTGTCACACTGTCGGTGCTCGTCAGGATGCGGGGGATGAGTAGGGCATTCGAACTTCATGTGCCCCTCCTTCTTACAGTAGTTGCAGGTGACAGGGTTGTCACGTGGTCGGATAGCAAGAGCAGTGTTGATCCCAGGAGCAGGTGGGAGGACTACGGGAGGGCGGAAATGGATCTCTTCATCAAGCAGGGCAATCAAGGCTTCATCCAAGATAAGAAGAGGAACCTGATGAAGGAGCTGGGCTGCAAGAAGAGCAAACTTGGGACGCTGAGTAACGAGGAACTGATGGAGATAACCCTCAGAGAGGTGGCGCTGAAACTCTAAGGAATGAGGACAGTCGTATGGGAGGAGGATCATGGAGTCCAGTTTCGTGCTAGAGAGTGCTCATCATGATGAAAAAGTCCTGAACGGACCGCCCTTCTTGTCTTGCAGATTGAGAGTCTCAGATCAGACGATAACGTTGAGCCCCACCACGGGGGACAAAGCGATCCCGAAGATATTCCCACATGGCGCGAGCTGAGGGAAGGAGGCCGATGCAGGTAAGGAGCGGACGGGCAACAGATTCCAGAATGTAAGCCCGAATAGCTTGATCGCGGCGCCTCCAAAGGGTACCGTCATCTGGAGTGGTGGTGGCTACGGTGGTGCTGTCAGAGCTGGCAGTAGCGATAGATTTTGTAGCGGCAGGAGGGGCACCGGTGATGTGATCCCAAAGATCATGGGAGGAGAGGGTGGCTTCGATAGTAAGTGCCCAATCTGAGCAATCGATGGCGGTGGCGAGTTGGAAGGATGTGACCTTCAGAGGTGGTGAGATCAATGAGGTAGCCATGGAGCCGGGCAGTCAGCAGATAGGGGACTGACGGTCTAGCTGGGTGCTGGCGGAGGTCGCGGGAGCAGGACTGGCGCAAGAGAGCAAGGGTTGCGAGCAGGTCGCAGGCAGGGGGCGCGAGCAGGCGCAAGGGTTTCGAGCAGGTCGCAGACAGGGCGAGCGAGCAGGTCGCACGCAGGCGCAAGGGGTGCGAGCAGGCAAGAGTGTGAATGGCCAGGGGGGTGCGAGGGACCTCGCGGGAGCGGACTCGCGGGAGCGAGTGGCGGGAGTGGACTCGCTGGAGCGAGTGGCCTAGGTGGACTCGCAGGGTGAGTGGCCTAGGCGGACTCGCGGGAGCGGGAGGTCGCAATCGGGAGCGGGAGTTCGCAATCGCGAGCGACAGATTGCTAGCGGTTAAAAAAATTAATTTTTTTTAATTAAGCGGACATAGCTTTGATACCATGTTAGAACTGAGAAATGATATCTATATTCCAGTGTAAAGGTATAGCCCTTGGGGTCTACATATAGGACTTTACAAGAGCAGGAAAACACCACAGGCAGTGTGAGACTAAACTAGGGAGAGGAGGAAATAAATTCAGCAATAAATTCAATATTAAATACATCATTAACAGGAGCAAAGACGGAGAGACTGGGGTGGAATGCGGAAATGTTGTAGATGGCGGAGATGACAACGAAGAGGTCGAGGCTATTGTACGGGACAGTTCTTGACGACGGCGAAGAGGCCAAGGCTATTGGCCAAATCCTCAAACAGATTATCTCCTCCTCTGTATGGACGGCCTCCGGGCAAAATCACAAATAGGAGGGATTCGGAGCAAAAGTCGAGGCTGGGGGTGGGGTGGTGGCTGCAATTAGGTCATATGATTTCTTTAGAAAAATAGTAAAGATTTTATAAAAATGTCCTACAAATATCGTATTATGGCCTGTAAATATCAACGATCTATATTAAATCATTTTGACCTCTACGTCAAAATCTAAGTTTCTTTTTGGCGATTGATATACGCACACCCAAAACCGCTATTCTCACACCATAAATTAAAACTTAAAATTCAAAGTAGAAAGTGCTCCCTCTTTCTATTCGCATCCCCCCTTCCTTTCCCATCCTCCTCACCCAAACTCGCGGAAAAAGGCTGATGGAACCCCTTTAGCCAGAGCCGACCAACCTCGCTGGAGAGCACTTTGTCGCGCTAGCCTCTCTTCCTCCACACCTGGACCGCCACCTCTGTTGGATCGGTAGGCGCCCTTAGAGGGGGGGGGGGGGGGGGGGGGGTGAATAAGGGTTTTAAAACTTTTCTTATATTATGAATATCTTGAAATAATAAGTGATTAAAAAGGTGAGAAATCAAACAAAACAATTGAAATAAAGTAGAGACACGGTTTATTAATATGAAATATGATTTTACAAAAGTTGATTTCTATAACGCTAGAAATCGGTGGCGAATAATAATAAACTCTTTTTGTTTTCTATCCCGACTCGCATCCCCACGAACCGGTGTCCCTAGCCTATCCTTCCCCAGATTCGGCCTCAAGCCACTCTAGCCAATCCAACCCCGTATATGGCCTTCCCCTTAGACCTATCCTAGATCTAGTTGCTAACACGAGGGAAATTTCAGCCCTAAGTCCTACCCAGACCTAGTCGCCAACACGAGGCGAATTCTCTAACGGCTTACAAGGAATATGAAATGATAATAATAAAAACTCCCTCTTGAAGAACTTCTGAAGTTGGAGATGATAATCCACTGTAGGATAAGCGTTGTTGATGCGGACGTCGTTTGGATTCGGCGTGAAGAAGTCCTCCTTCAGAAATTCACAGAGCTTTGGTGGGAGATCAACTTTCGGCCAAATCAGTCTCTGGAATTTTAGCACTCAACCTCTCTCTCTAATGGTTGTCTGATACGAGAGAAGAGTGGTCCTATTTATAGCCTCAGTGCTAGCGCCTGCGCTATCGCTACCACCGGTGCTATCCCATATTAGGACATATTCTGCGCGGGGGAATCTTCAATCCGAGGAAACATATTCGTCTTGCCTCTTGTGCTCTGTGCTACCGACTGCGCTATCCGCTACCGCCTGGCGCTAGTGTTGGAGTTACCATTGTTATCTAGAAGTGGTCAAACATGTAATCTCACTGCCAACGCGATATGAGCCTGCAGGGTCGCACATAAGAGCATGTGGAGAAGTTGGTAGATTGACTGTGTTGGTAAATGTTACCAATCACCATATATAGAATGGGGAAATCCAGCAGGTTGTTGCTGTCTGAATTCGTCAGGTTTACACGGATAGAATTCGTCGGATTCGTCGGGATTCGTCGGATTGTCCCGTGAACACTCGACGAATTATTACAGAAACCCTTCAGTTGGCAAAATGTTGTCGTCTGTCTGGATTCGTCGGGATTCGTCGGGTTCTCCCGTGAAGACTCGACGAATTGTTACAGAGATCATTTTCTCGGCAAATGTTGCCGTCTGATCTGATTCGTCGGATTCGTCGGATTATCCCGTGAAATCTCGACGAATGATCTTCCGTGGAATTCCGACGAATTGTAACAGAAGCCCTTATTCTGCTGTGTGGTCTGCGGATAGCGATTCTTCTAGAAGCTGTTTATCCTTTGGGTATAAATAGGACTTCTTTTAGGGTTCTCAGGACTAACAAAATAGAAGCCGACGGAAGGTGTTCCGCTCTCGCCTCACGAACCCTAGACGACGGAAGTGTTTCGTCGTCTCTGAATCGCGTCCGTTGACCTCCTCTCCGGCGATCGTCGTCGTGTGTGTTCTTCCTGGAGCGAACCTAGCAGTTCGTGGAAGTGCAAAGGTGTAGTCGTTCTTCTCCCGGCTCATGTGGACTGCTGTAGAGACGTAGACATTATTCTACGTGAGAACTCTTGCAAAGCCGACGAAGGCAATCTTCTTCTTAGAGCATCTAGGTTGGATTTGATCCAATCCCGTCAAGGTAATTTCATACCTAGCATTTTCTTAACTTCTTGATTCAACATTCATGGCCGATCCAAAGTCTTTTTTTTTGGGTTGTTTCTCTTCATTTCCGCTGCGCCTACATTCGATGTATGGTTCTAGAAAAAACCCAACAGCTAGCGCCTTCTAAATGTACTCCCGGGATTGCGCTGATCAACGCTAGCGTCGGGCGCTAGGTGCTACCTCCGGCGCTAGTGGGCATGTTGGAATTATTGGCCCAATTTTGGGAGCAAACTTCTTATGTCATCCTTGAGTCATATGGACTTTGTTTCTTGCACACTTAAACACACAAGATCAAATACACATATGCTTTGTTATTCTCAAACCTAGGTGTTGCGGAAGACCATGTTCCAACAAACTCCCCCTTTTGATAATAACAAATCCATTAATGATAAATCAGAGCATTAATATATAAGCATGATGAAACCTACTTGTGTGTGTGTGAGTGTGATGACTTAGGATAATTATTGATTTTAGTGTTTATAATTGCTCCCCCTAAATACATGCTCCCCCTAAGTGAATGCTCCCATAATATTTAAGTTATCATCTTAATTAATCATATTTTGATAGCAGATTTTTTTTATCATGTTAGTTCTCCCCCCTTTTGTTGTTAGCAAAAGTGGGTAAAGGAAGCAAACACATAAAAGTTTTGATAATAAGATAAAGGCATGATCGAGCATAAGGAGTTTTTAGAATAATTTTCATAGAAATAAATCAGAATTTTTAGCATAAGTATGTTCATAGAAATAAATCAGAGTTTTTAGCTTTAAAAGGAATAATATAACATTTACCATGCAAGTCTACCAAAGAAAAATTGAGTTGGAAAACTTGAGATAAGCAAGAAAAGAATACGAGGTAAATGTAATGTTGCGGAAGACTTATATAAAAATACAACAAACATCTCTTTGTAAGACATGATGATTCATAAAATGAAAAAGATGTTTTTGTAAATCATTTTTCTTTGAAAAGATTATCATGAAGTAACCAAGCATGAAAGAGATGTATGAAAAAGAGACTACTACAATGTTATTTTAATTCATAAAGTCAAAACATATCAAATATTGTAGAGAGCATGTTAGGTTATCTAGTTCTTTAGATATAAAAAGTTTATAGAATTAGCATTAGAATCCAATACTCATGAGAAGAAGTGTTATGGAAGATATGGTTGTGCACATAAGTGTATTTTGAAACAAAAGTAAACAAATATTATAATCAAAAATATAAGACATATGTAGAGTAAAGTGCACAATAAAACACAAATAAGATTACTTCCACACACTTTTATGCACAAAAAAATGTACAACTACCAAGGTGCTTTGCACACACAATGCTTATTAAGACTTATCAGGGTGCAAAGTAGTGCTTGGGGGATCACACAATTTTATTTTTCAATATCATTTTTTGATCCGGTGTACTTAAGAATAAGTGGTATTACAAAAATGAAGGTTGCACAAGACACTTTACTAATCTTTCCAAGGTGCTTAACCTCACAACACTTATTAAGACTTATCAGGAGGTTCAAGTAGTGCTTGGTGGAGTTATCTTTGTCAATTTATTTCATGATTTTGTTTGTATAAAGTTCTCCGATTACACTTGCTTTGCAAACCAATTGAATTTTGAAAGTACAACCACTTTTCTTTATATTTAATAGTGCAAATAAATGTAGTGTAGGTAAGATACTTGTGCAATTTTTAATTTATTGTACAATTATAATACATTAGCAAGCATCTTTAGATTAAAACTATAAGTAGACTTAGCCAAAAAGTGAGTAAAGAAATATCATTATCAACCATAAAACATTTACTCATACTTAGAGGCATGCTAAGCTAGGTTCTACACTACTTTTACAATATAATTGATGCACATATTAATAGATATATCAAAGCATGAAAAGAACAATGTTCAAAGTAGTTTGACAAGATAAATTGGAACATTGTAGAATTTCTAAAGATAGTTTAAAACAAGATTGATTTTCACATACAGTTTTTTTGTTAGTTTTTGTGTTTTATATTTTTGTATTTGATTTTTGCATTTAGAAATAGAATTTAAACCAATGAAAAAAAAAGTAAAAGAAATATTTTTGTAATTTTGGCTTTTGTAATTTTTTTTGTTTTAGTTTTTCAAAAATCAATTCAAAACATAACTGCAAAACTATGTAGTACATATAATTGAGCATAATCTTAGGTATTTTATAAAATTTTAAAAATACATAAAAACAGATAGGTGCGCTAGCGCTTGCGCGGGAAATAGTACACGGTTTTTTAGGATTTTGAAAAATTTAATTATTGATATTGTTTAAGTGTCCAAAGATTAGTTTTATGCAGAAATTTCAGAGGATGTGAAGGTGTTTAGATATGAAAAAACTGCATAAAACTATTGCGTTTTAACCCGAAAGTTCTAGGACACCTAATTCAAGTCATAATAATCAAAATCTTGCATTGGGGAGAGGTTTAATGAATATGTCAACAAGTTGGGAGTTCGTACCAATGAAACTTACTTTTACATGCTCTTTCTTAATATGATCCCTAATGAAATGATGGCGAACATCTATGTGCTTGGATCTAGAGTGGTGTATGGGATTATTTGTAAGGTCTATTGGACTTTTGTTGTCACATTTAAGATAAATGTTTTTGAGATGAAAACCAAAAATCCTCTAGAGTTTGGCTCATCCATAGCGCTTGTGCACAATAACTACCAAGTGCGATGTATTCGGCCTCCGTGATGGAGAGTGCAATCGAAGATTGTTTCCTACTAGACCATGCAACTAATGAGGGTCCTAAAAAGTGACAAGTACCGCTAGTGCTTTTTTGATCCAGTGAACAACCGGCGTAATCCGAATCGAAATAGCCGTGAAGTGTAAATGAATCATTGTGTGGGTACCATAATCCTAATTTAGATGACCCTAATAAATAATGAAAAATACATTTTACCGCTTTTAAATGAGATTCTTTTGGATTGGCTTGAAAGTGAGCACGTAGGCATACGACAAACATTATATCTGGTCTAGATGTACTTAAGTAAAGAATAGATCCTATCATTCCTCTATATAAAGTTTGATCAATGGAAATTCCAGATTCATCTTTTCCTAGTTTTAAAGAAGCACTCATAGGAGTAGAAGCTTGTTTAAGGTTTTCAAATCCGAATCGTTTAAGCATATCGTGGACATATTTTGTTTGGCAAATAAAGATACTGTCATTTCGTTGTGAAATTTGAAAACCAAGAAAATACGATTGTTCTCCTACAAGACTCATTTCAAATTCATTTTTCATTACTAAGACTACTTCATTACACAACTCTTCATTAGTGGCTCCAAAAATTATATCATCAACATATATTTATAAGATAATTAAATCGTTATTATTATGCTTAATGAAGAGTGTGCTGTCGGCACATCCCATAACTTAATCGTGCTTCAACAAAAATGATGTAAGTCTATCATACCAAGCACGAGGCGCTTGCTTTAAACCATAAAGGGATTTTTCTAATTTATAAACATGATTTGGAAATTTTTTGTTTATAAAACTGTGGGGGTTGTTCTACGTAAACTTCTTCTTTTATAAACCCATTTAAGAAAGCACTTTTAACATCCATTTGAAATAATTTTATCTTTTTAAAACTCACAAATGCCAAAAATATTCGTATAGATTCTAAGCGAGCAACGAGTGCAAAAGTTTCTTCAAAATCTACACCCTCGATTTGAGAAAAACCTTGAGCGACTAAGCGAGCTTTATTTCTTGTAATCCTAGATTCACCATCTAATTTATTCTTAAATATCCATTTTGAAAGTGCACAGTTAACCTCACTAGAATTCTCTAGAGGGGGGGGGGGGGTGAATAGAGATTTAAAAATACTTTGTGCTATTATATATATATGTGTAACAATCACAGATTTAGGCTACCCACACACCAACAAGAATTAAGCAAGTAAAGAAGAGAAATAGCAAGAAGAAAATCACAGCACAACACAAAGAAATATAGTGGTTCCCCAAACTTTGGGTAGTCCACTCTTCTACCCCCTTGGTAGGAATTCACTAACTTGCACTGAGTCTTTTGATAAGGAGACTCTTAGAACCAGACTGAGTCTTTTGATAAGGTGACTCTTAGAACCAAACTGAGTCTTTTGGTAAGGAGACTCTTAGAACCACTACAACTGAATTTTTTGAAGAGAGATTCTAAAAACTCTTTTACACAATTTGAAAATAGAATGAGAAGAAGAAGTAGAACAAGTAGAAGAACAGAAAATGATATATGTAAGAAAGAATCTTCTTCCTAGCAAGAAGATTAGAAGCACAAGTTTAGTGAATATGATCTCTCTTCTATAGTGAGAAGGAGATTGTAAGCTTTTCTCTCTTTTGTGAGAGCTTTCAGAATTTGCAGCAGAATGGCTTGAGAAGATGAAGGCTTTTTCTTTACTGAAGCACACTATCTCTTTTCTCAATTTTCTCACTCTTCACTTGGGAGCTCTTCTTCTTATTCAAATGTATATGGTGGATCACTTCTTGTCATTCTCTACCGACCTCCTCCTTATCTATAGCTCTGTTTAAAATATATTGCTAAAGGAGAATAATCAATTTAGCAGACAGAGAATTAGAAAGAGATAAGAGTTTCCTAATCAATATTTCTGTAGAAGGAAAAGAATTCATTCTGATTTCAAATAATATCCATAATAATCTTAATCAAATTAGCCAAGAATCAAATAGAAGGAAAGGCTAATTCAGAACGGCTATAAAAGAATAACATCATTCCATAAAAATCAGATCTACAGAAAGAAGGAAAGAGATCTGGCGAGTTTTTGAATTACTTATAGATATCGACGTGCGTTGATTACAATTCGACGTAAACGTCGATTTCATCCTGGCTGGACTTCGAGAAGAGAATAAGGAAGGTGCGTCGACAAAGGTGTGTCGACTTTATCAAATGCGTCGACTAGAAGTCAGAGGTACGTCGACTATGATTACGTCGAATTCTTCTAAGAGTTACTTCGACTCATTCTGAGAGAAACGTCGACTACATTTTGACGTTGCGTCGAATACTATTCGACGCATATTTACTTAGCCTAATTTTTCATTCTTAGAATTTATATTCTTCTTAATTCTAGGGGTTAAGATAAATCATTTCCCCAACAATCTCCCCCTATTTGTCTTAACCCTATATAGAGAGAAATTATATCAGCTTTTAATCAACAAAGCAAAGCATTTATATAGAGAAGAAATATGCTAAGCAATCAGAATAAGATAGAATAAGAAATTATATAAACAAATTTCATGTTCAGTTGACTGATCAGCATTTAAGCATAGACAATTATTCAAATAGAGTATATCATCATTGTTCAGGGGTAGGAGGAGTTTTTCTTTTCCTAGTGAATACTTTTGTGGGTTGCTCCTTCTCAATAGCAGGTGATTCCCTCAGCTCCCCCCGAGTCTCAGCAATTTGCTCCCCCTGAGTCAAAGTAGTTTGCTCCCCCTGGGATGGAGCTTCCTTTGAGCCTTTTCCTTCTTCTTCAATTTCTCTTTCATCTCCAGCTCCAGTTTTAACTGCATCTGGCTCCTGAGCTCCTACTTCAGCCATCACAGTATTTTGTGTCCTACATGCCTCCCCTTGTAATAGAATCACTTGTTGAGTAGCTTCTCTTACTATATTGAGTATCTCTGTTAGGTGCTCTTCACTATGTAGATCAGGTACAACTTCATTCTCAATGGTCTTGAGCAGTGCAAGACTATCATTTTTTAAAGTAGGAAGAGACTTGTGAGAGAGAGATTTATGACTGGAGAGCTGCTCTTCATCTAACCCCTCCCCCTTCTTAACCTTCTTAGCCAAGGAGGTTAAGAAAGATCTGGTGACCTTAGAGGAAGAGATAGAGGTCTTCAGGCTTTGCACAGAGGCACTGACCCCATCTATTTGGGACTGTATGTGTAAGTTGGAGGAATGAATCTTGGAGCAGTGCCCATCCAGCATTGCTTGGAATATTTAGGCTGTGGATTGGATACACTGAGTGATGAGGTTGTCAGTGGATGGAGATGGTTTAAAGTGTGTTGGAGGAGGAGTCACTGGAGGAGGAGTTGTTGTATGTGATGAAGGTGAAGAGGGGACTGTATCATTTTGATGAGGTGTATTGGATGGAGATGGTGGAGGAATAGAGGAGGGTTGAGCAGGTGATTGAGTTGGTATTTGTGAAGGTGTGGATGATGGTGGTACAGAAGAGATGTATGTATGAGGAGGAGGAGGAGGAGGAGGAGAAGATGGATGAGCAGGAGAGATAGGAGGAGAAGGAGTCCTTTCAGGAATGGCACCAGGCTTGGGAATTTGCCTGGTCCATTTTGAGAAGAGAGCAATGGACATCCTTTTGCCAGGTGGTATGGGGATTCCTTTTGACCTACATAGGTCAGGGAAGGAGTGGAAGAGTACTTGACTCATAATTCTCATGTAGGCATTCTCTTTGTGAGAGTATTTAAAGCCTATCATTTTGAGCAGGCAGCTTGCCCAGTCTACCTTCTTCTTCAGCACAAGGCCCCCCATGATGTTCAGTTGCTGCTTGGGCACTACATCATGGGAAGAGATCTTGCATAACAATATTTTCCCTACTATGTCTGCCAACAGTCTATACTCCTCAGAGAAGTCTATTTTCTTCAGGTGGATTGGTCTATCTTTGGAGAAATTCATGGTGATTAACAAATTCTTTATTTCATCAGGGGTAAGTTCCATAGTTTCATCACCTGATAGGGGAATTATTTTAGTTATTCTTTAGAAAATGATTTGCTTTCCTTATTTGAACAAAAATAATATTTGATTGTACCTGATGGTAGATCAAAGGTGGTCCTAATGTGTTCTGCAGAAATTGAGACAGGTGTCTCATGGATTGTTCCTGTGATTTCTCCTTGTTCAGATATCTGAACATGAGTCATCAGCTCTGTGAGTTCTGTCTCCAGGAGCTTGCATCTTGTGGAGACGAGCTTATCCAGACCAGCTTCAGTGAAGAGAGCTATGATGCTCTTATAATTTTCTGCGGCGGCTTGGAAGGATTCGAGGTCAATGTTGAACCCAAAGTTTATCTTGGGAGCCATTGTAGGTCAGTGAGAAAGAGTAAGAAATGGCTGGACTGAGAGGTAAGAGGGATGAAAGATGCAGAGTGCGAGAGGATTTCTAACTGAAGAGTCTATTTAAGTCAGGTGAAACGTCGAAATGAGCGACAGAAGAGGTGAAGGCAACAGAAGCGGGTGACAATGGTCCTGCCGTGAGGGCGTGGAGAAAGACCAATGCTAAGGCCGAGTTCACTTTGAAGCGTGCCATTTCACCTGATCTATTTGATCACATCTTAGGGTGTGGATCAGCGGCCGAGATCTGGAGAGCCCTGGTTAGGATGTTTAACAAAAAGAATGTAGCGAGGCTACAGTTCTTAGAGAATGAGCTGGCAAGGTCGGCTCAGGGTGATCTTTCTATCTCAAATTTCTTTCTGAAGATGAAGAACCTCTACGCTGAGATATCAGCACTGGATCCTGATGAGCCAATTTCTGAGGCGAAGCTGAAGAGGCACATCATCCGCGGCCTGCGGAAGGAATATGTGGCCTTTGTGATGTCGGTGCAGGGTTGGGCTAATCAGCCGTCTCTGATAGAGCTGGAGAATCTGCTAGCGTCGCAGGAAAGTCTGGCAAGACAGATGGCAGGGGTGTCCGTGTCTGGGGGAGATGGCGAGGTTCTCTTGTCAGGGAAGAAGAAGAAGTGGGATAAGAAGAAGAAGACCGCTGGAGGCTATGGGCCTTCAACTTCTGGACAGCAGGAGAGGGGTTATACTCCTAATGCTGAGGAGAAGAAGAAGAAGGAAGGTCCCAAATGCTACAAATGCGGGAAGGTTGGGCACTTCAAGAAGGACTGCAGGCTGAATACTCATCCAGGGCATGCTGCTGAGAAGGAGGAAGCACCGACCAGTCATATTGATGGAGGATGGGGAGGAGCCTTCTCGGCTTCTATTGGAGCCTCGGTTCCTATCAACTATCAGGAGGACTGGATCGTGGACTCGGGGTGTGGTTATCACCTCACCGGGGATGGGTCAAAGCTTTCTTCAGCGGAGCCCTACACAGGTAACAATGCTATTATTACTGCAGATAATACTGTGCATGCAGTCGAGAAGGTGGGAGTTGTTTCCTTGGGCAGTGATAGAGGGCCATTAACCTTGAAGAGTGTCTATCATGTGCGCGGTATGAGGAAAAACCTCTTCTCCGTGACCAACGCTGTTGACGCTGGGTATCACGTTCTGTTTGGCCCAACAGAAGTGAAATTTCTACGTAATGTAGAGGCCGTGAAGGCCGAGGTCGTACATGTCGGGAGGAGAGCGAAAGACTTGTTCGTTTTATCGACAAGCTCTTATGTCGACAAGATGAAGACGAATGATGGTGCCGTGATATGGCATGAGAGGTTGGGGCACGTAGGGATGGATAAGCTGAAAGCTATGGCGGTGAGAGGTCTGGTCAAGGGCCTGCCAAATCTATCTTCCTACGGTGAAGGTCATGTTTGCGAGGGATGTCAGTTCGGCAAGTCTCATCGACTGCCGTTTGATAAGTCGCAGACAAGGTGTAGTGTGCCGTTGGAATGCATCCACGGTGACTTGATGGGACCAACTGCTACCCCAAGCCTCGGAGGCAGCAGGTATATGCTGGTGTTGATCGATGATTACACCAGATATGTCTGGGTTTATTTTCTGAAGGAGAAGGCGGAGGCGTTTGCCAAGTTTGTGGAGTTCAAGGAGCTCGTGGAGGGTCGGCTGAATCTGCGGATCAAGAAGCTGAGGATGGACAACGGAGGGGAGTTCATCTCTGCTGAGTTCTCCAGTTTTTGCAGGAAGGCAGGCATCCGGAGGGAGCTCACTTGTGCCATACTCCACAACAGAACGGAGTTGCAGAGCGGAAGATCCGTCATCTGACGGAAACCTGCAAGTGTTGGCTGCATGCCAAGAGTATCCCAAAGTCCTTCTGGGCGGAGGGAATGTCTTGTGCTGCCTACGTCATCAACAGGATGCCTCTGAGCCCCATCAACATGTTGACCTCGCATGAGATGATGTTCAAGGAGAAGCCAAGCGTGGCACACCTTTGGGTGTTTGGATCCACCTGCTATGTGCACGTTCCAGATGCGCTTCGTACGAAGCTAGATGCGAAAGCAAGGAAGCTAATCTTCGTGGGATACGATGAGCGCAAAAAGGGATGGAAGTGCATGGACCCGGAGACGCGGAGATTTGTTGTATCTCGCGACGTCGTGTTCGATGAGGTGACATCTTATAGGGGGTCTTCTGGTGTGGAGCTACTAGAGAGCAGAGTGGAGGTGTGGGAGAAAGCTGTGGAGAATCTTCAGGTGGAGCTACCTGCGTCACCAACTGGTCCATCGGTTTCTAGTTCTGAGACGGAGGATTCTGGTTCAAGGAGCAGGGGGAGCGGTGCTCCTAGCACGTCTGGAAGGGGAGCTAGAGAAGAAGCAGCTGGAGACAATGCGGTTCAGGGGAATGAGCTGAGGAGGTCGAAGCGAGCGATCACCATCCCTGATCGCTATACAGGAGGAAACGCAGTGAGCTTTGTCTCATGTTTCTTCGCTGGTCCCTTGGATGAGAGGGAGCCGTCGAGCTTTGAGAAGGCCAGAGGCGTGAAGGAGTGGGATATTGTGATGCAAGAGGAGATGGAAGCTCTCGAGAAAAATGAGACCTGGTCTCTAGTGCCCAAGCCAAAGGGTACCACTCCGGTGACATGCAAGTGGGTATACAAGCTCAAGAAGAAGGCTGACGGCAGTATCGAGCGGTACAAGGCTCGCCTTGTGGCTCGGGGGTTCTCGCAGCAATACGGTGAGGACTATGAGGAGACATTCAGTCCGGTGGCAAAAATGACTTCAGTTCGGTTTATCATTGCCTTGGCAGCATTCAATGGATGGAAGATTTGGCAGCTCGACGTCAAGAACGCCTTCTTGTACGGCGAGATCGACAAGGATATCTTCATGGTCCAGCCGCCAGGCTTTGTGTCTGAGGATTTTCCGGAGCATGTATGCAAGCTGAAGAAGGCCCTGTATGGGTTGAAGCAAGCGCCGAGGGCGTGGTACGGGAAGATCGCAGAATATCTCCTATTCTGTGGATTTGTTGCTTCAGACTCAGACTCAAGCTTGTTCGTCAAGAAGAGCGGGGAGCTTCAAGTCATCGTGCTGCTTTACGTCGACGATATGATCGTGACGGGGAACTCGAAGGAGGAAGTAGCACAGCTACGGGCCGAGTTGTCTATCAGGTTCGAGATGAAGGACTTAGGTGAGCTTCACCATTTCCTTGGACTCGAGGTGCAGAGGAAGGAAAGTGGAGTGCTGGTGTCCTAGGCTGGATATGCGGAGCGAATCATGGAGCGATTCGGCATGAAGGAAGGGAAGTGCATCTCTACACCTCTGGAGAAGGCTATGAAGTTTCGGAAGGATGAGGGGAGGATTATGCAAGATCCGTTGGTGTTCCGAGCTCTGGTTGGGAGCTTGATCTATCTGACGATCACGAGGCCGGATATTGCATATGCAGTAGGCAGAGTGAGTCGGTATATGGCGGAGCCACGGGTACCTCATCTGCTAGCGGCCAAGAATATTCTGAAGTATATCAAGGCGACCTCGGACATGGGTCTCTTATACAGGAGGGATGCGGGCTTCGAAGTGCATGGATACATGGATGCTGATTACGGGGGAGATTCGGATGATCGGAAGTCGACATCTGGATTCGTCTTCATGGCGGGCCCTACGGCTATATCATGGTGCAGCAAGAAGCAGGATTCCGTATCGGTCTCCACCACAGAAGCAGAATACAAGGCTTCGGCCTTGGCAGCTCAGGAAGCCATCTGGCTTAGGAGGTTGTTGGGAGACGTCCACAAGGAGGTTCGGGAGCTGACTCTGCTACGCGGTGACAACGAGAGTGCTCTCAAACTGGTAACCAATCCAGTTTGTCACGCGAGGACTAAGCATATCGAGATCGAGCATCACTTCATACGGGACAAGGTGCTGGAGGGATCTCTTTCGGTCGGGCATGTGCGGAGTGCGGACAATGTCGCGGACATCTTCACAAAGGCGCTGGCAAAGGGGCCGTTCACACGGCTAAGGGAGCTACTTGGGCTGGTTTCCACTTCCCACTTCAAGGGGGAGTGTTGAAATTGTTGAAGTGGAAGTGTAGGAGGCTTTTGGACCTGGGCGGTCTGGGAGGAGGTCAGGCAGTCTGACGTGACCGCACGACCTGGCGGTCTGCATCTGCGGTCTGGCTGATCTAAGCCTAGCTGCGGTCTCCCGGGTTGACCGATGGTCTTGTCCAAAGTCTGCTAAAGGTGGAGCCGTGCGGTCTGTGCATGACCGCGTGGCGTGCTGTCCTCTTCAAGGCTGTGGCGGTCTGGTGTGACCGCACACTTTGATCTAGGTTCTCTCCGGAATGCGGTCTGGTAGCTGACCGGGCTTTCTGGGGGTATTCGCGGACTAAGGGTCTTAGTCGCGCCGTCTCAGTTCGCGGTCTCAGGAGGAGACTGATATGCAAGCTGGTTGCTGTTCGCGGTCTCAGAAGGAGATCGGCATGCGGATAGGTGTTCGCGATCTGATGGCAAATTGACTGTGTTCGCGGTCTCGTGCGAACACAGGTGGTGAATAGCTTCGGGCGGTCTGGCGAGCTCTTTGTGGAGTCGCGGTTTGCTGTGAGAGTGGCGGTCTCTCATGGCGACATTGAAGCTGGCGGGTTCACCAAAAATGAAGCAGAAGTAATGTTGCTGATCGCGCAGTGTGACCGGTCAGGTCGCGCGGTCTGGGGGTGTGGTGATCCTATCTCTAGGGTGGTGACCAGATCAGGTCTCACGCCTATAAATAGGAGCCACTGTTGCAGCAAACAAGAGACACACCAAGTGTAAGTTGAGTTCGCTCTTGTTCTTGCGGTCTGTTTATTTCTGACCGGGCGGTCTCTGATTGAACTCTTATTGTGCAGCTTCTGCGGATAGTGTGGGCAGCAGCGATCACCTCTTCCTCTGAAAGTGTTCGGGTGGTCTGCGGCTTGGAGTTGTGCTGCTGGAGTTCGGGAGAATCAGGAGGTCGGAAGAAGGAAGCGGTCTGTGCAGCGGTCTGGTGGTGTTCTGTGGTCGGCAGAGAGTTGCGGTCTTGCAACTGGCAGAGATCGCAGGGGAGGTCGCGCGGTTTGGGCGGTCTCCAGTTATCCTCAGTTTTTTGTATTTCTCTTTGGAGTTTTGTGCTGACAAAATCATGTCTCGTCAAGCATGTCTTGCCCTGTAATTGAAGTTTGCTATCAATAAACATCGTTTGTTTGCCTAAGATTGTTTCTGGTTGTTTTGGCTTGTATCTCTAGTTGTTATTCATGCTTGCTCTCACAAGATTCGAGAAATTTTCACAGGGGTCTTTACCTCAAACTCTATGGGGAGAACGGCCTCGGACCCGTGAGAGAGCTTGAATGGGGTCTCCCTGGTGGCGGTATTCGGAGTAGTCCTCATGGCCCAGAGGACAGAGGGTAGCTGTTCCACCCAATTTCCTCGAAGGTTCTCCACTTTCTTTTTTAGTAGGTTAACGATTATCTTGTTCGCCGCCTCCACCTGCCCATTGCTCCTCGGGTGGTGGACCGAAGCGAACCTGAGGTCAATGCCGAGCTGAGTGCAGAAGCCAACAAACTCTTCACTCGCAAACTGCGGCCCATTGTCCGTCACTATAGCTAGAGGGAGTCCATGCCTGCAAATTATTTCCCCCCACACAAAATTCCTTACAACCTGAGAGGTTACCTTAGCAAGTGCTTTCACCTCTACCCACTTGGAGAAGTAGTCGATCATGACCAGCAGGAACTTCCTCTGGCCGCTGGCTTGGGGAAAGGGACCGACCAGGTCCAGCCCCCATATGGCGAAGGGCCAGGGAGCCGTGATTGTCCAGAGTCTTTGAGCTGGGAGGAGCTGGAGCGGAGCATAGAGCTGGCATTTCGGACACTTTCTTGCGAACTCTGCCGCATCCTTGCTGAGAGTGGGCCAGAAGTAGCCTTGCCTCAACACCCTCCCTTCCAGGGTCCGACTCCCGGAGTGACTGCCGCACTCCCCGGAGTGGATTTCTTCCAGCACTCTCGGGACCTCCTCCTCGGAGACACAACGGGTCAGGAGTCCCGAGAGGGTCTTTCTATATAGCCCCCCTGCATGCAAGCAGTAATAGGCGAACTTATACCTGAAGCGCCTCTTGTCCACATCCTCTCCAGGGAACTACCCGGAGGATAGGAAGGTGATGAACGGATCCATCCACGAGGCTCGTCGATCCACCTCCATCAATTCTCCTTCCTCGATGGAGGACCGGAAGAGTTCCGAAGTCGTCCCTCCCGCTCGAGGACCGAACTTGGCTAAGAGGTCCGCCTGGGTGCTCTCCTACCTCGGCACGTGCTTGATGGAGAAGGTGCGGAATTGCCCGATGACCCCCTTAACCTTCTCCAGGTATAGCAGGAGGGTCGGGTCCTTTGTTTCAAACTCTCCCTTGATCTGGCATGCTACCACCATGGAGTCCGTGGAGACCTCCACGTCCTGCACTCCCAGTTCTCGGGCCAGCCGAAGGCCCGCTATCACCGCTTCGTACTCAGCCTGGTTGTTGGTAATTGGGAAACGGATATTCAAGGCTTGCTCAATCCGAGTCCCCTGAGGACTTACCAGGACCATTCCCCCTCCATAGGAGTGTTTTCTCGACGCTCCGTTCACCAACATCTTCCATGCCTCTGGGGGAGGTGGCTCGTGCTCCCCCACTTTGGCTGCATAGTCGGCCATGAAGTCTGCCACCGCCTTAGCCCTGACGGATGTCCTGGGCATGAACGTGATATTGAATTCACTTAACTCCACGGACCACTTTGCTAACCTTCCCGAGTGCTCCACCCCTTCCATGATTTTTCGGAGCGGGTGGTCTCTCACTACCTTGATTGAATGGGCTTGAAAGTAAGGTCGGAGCCTCCGGGCCGACACCACCAATGCGAAGGCTAACTTTTCTAGGATCGGGTACCGGAGCTCTGCCTTCTTCAGCACTCGGCTGACGTAGTAGATAGGGAACTGTTTCTTTCCCTCCTCCCGGATTAGCACGGAACTTACCGCTTCGGATCCTACCCCTAGGTACAGAGATAGGTCTTCCCCTGGCCTCGGTCCCTGGAGCAGAGGGGTCTGGGTGAGTTGTTCCTTCAGAGCCTGGAAGGCTTTCTCGCACTCCAGGGTCCATTCAAACTTCTTGTTGCCCCGCAGCACCTTGAAGAAAGGCGCACACTTTTCTCCCGCCTTGGAGAGGAACCTGCTGAGCCCAGCCAACTTCCCTGTAAGGCTCTGAACCTCCTTCGGATTTCACGGCGACCCCAACTCCATCACCGCTTTAACTTTGTCCGGGTTAGGTTCCACTCCCGCGGGGGTGAGCAAGTGGCCCAGGAACTTCCCTTGGCTCGCCCCGAAGACACACTTCAAGGGATTGAGTTTCATCATGTACCGCCGCAGGGCCCCGAATGTCGCTTCGAGGTCTCGGAGGTGAGACCCGAGGTCCCGGCTCTTCACCATGAGGTCATCTACATAAACCTCTAAGTTTCTTCCCTTCTGCTCGTGGAAGACTCTGTCCATCATCCTTTGGTATGTGGCACCTGCATTCTTGAGCCCGAACGGCATCATTTTATAGCAGTAGCATCCATCCCCCGTGATGAGGAGACATCTTTGATGTCTGGGGGATGCATGCGTATTTGATGGCAACCTGAAAAAGCATCTAAGAAAGACATTACAGGAAAACCAACGGCTGAGTCAACCAGCGCGTCGATTCTAGGCAGGGGGTAACAATCCTTAGGGCATGATTTATTAAGCAAGGAAAAGTCGATACACATCCTCCACTTACCTCCCCCTTTTTTCACCATAACGACGTTGGAGACCCAGCCTGGATACTGGATCTCCGATACAAAGCCTGCCTGCAGGAGCTTGCCCACCTCCTCGCGGATGGGCCCTTCCAGCTTGTCTGCGACGGCCCTCCTCTTTTGGAGGATGGGGCGGGCGCCGGGGTCGAGGTTGAGGCGATGGCAAACCACATCCGCGTCGATCCCGGGCATTTCTGCGGCACTCCAAGCGAAGACGTCAACGTTCTTCTGTACGCAAGCCAGAATCTCCGCTTGATCTTCCGGGCTGAGTTCTCCGCTGACCCGGACTTTTTCCACCACCCCCAGCCGGGTGGTGACCTCGAGCTCTATGACCTCGTCCACATCCTCCAACCGGGACTGCTCTCCCCAAGCCCTCTCCTCTTCGGCACAAGTGGGAGCCTAGGTTTCCTCCTCGACTTCCTTCTCTACCACCATCAGCTCTTCCGCCCTTTCCTCCTGGGCCTTCTCTTCTTCTTCCTTTCCTTCCGCCCGTGGTACCTCAGCTACCCCTTCCTGGGCATGGACTTCATCTCCCTCCATCTTCTCCTCGGCTACCTCCATACTTCTGGCTTTGGCCGCCTCCTCCATCATCCTATCCCACTCCTCAGCTTCTCCCATCCAGGAGATGGTGTTGACAGCCGTTACGTAGCACTGTCTCACCACCTTGGGATCCCCCCTGATCCGCACCTGAACCCCTCCGTCGTTGAATTTAAGGCATTGATGAAAGGTAGAAGGGACACAGCGAAACACGCTGATGAGTGGCCGTCCGAAGATAGCGCTGTAACTGCTTGGGGCGTCCACTATGACAAAACGACAGTTCCGGGACTGCCCACCCAGGGTCACATGAAGCCCTACTCTCCCTTCTACTTCCTTTCTCTCCCCCGAGAATCCGAACAGAGGGCCATCTGAGGCCAACACCCTCCTGGGCTCCACCTCCATCTTGTCGAACGCCTTCTTGAAGATGACGTTGACCAAACTTCCGTTGTCCACTAGGATCCGGGAGACGGTGAAGTTCTCGATCGCCGTCTGAATAACCAGCGCGTCGCAGAACGGGTCCTCATAGCCCGGCATGTCTTTCGGGGTGAAAACAATTTTTTTCGGCCGGGGGCGGAGCGGTGGATGTCGAAGCCACGCTTCGGCGGTAGATGGTATGGAGGCTAGCCTTGCGGGTCGCCTCCACCCCTACCCGCCCCCCCCCCCACCCCATGGATCACCCCGATCCCCCCTCTACTTCCCATATCGGTTCTATCCTCACACCTTTCCTCATCCTCCTCTCGAGCTTCAACCTCCTCAATCCTTACTGGCTGCTGCTGTGGTGGCGCGGGCGCTCTGCCCCTCTTCACTTCTAGGAACTCCGGACAGGTGTGCGTCGAGTGACCTTCCACATCATGGAAGATACAATATGGCAATGACACTTCCCTTGCCTCGGCCTCTACAACCCTATTCCTTCTCCTCCTAGCGGCTGCTATTTCCGCCTCTCCTCCCCTTCCTATTCCTCTTCCTCTTCCTCGTACAATCGCCATGGCCTGTTGGGGAGGGGGAGGCATTTGCATCGGACCTTGCCTCCACCCGAACTGGGGGGGCCTTCATTGACCTCCGACATGGTTACCCCTTCCTGGGCTGTAACCCCTTCCCTGCCCATGCATTCCTCCACCTTGCGGCCTCCATTCCCCCTTCGGGGCCCAGGGCTCTTCCCTTCTCCTGCCCTCCTGCTGCATCACCTCCGGCTCAATGAGCTTTGCTAGCCTCTTGGTGAGCTCCGGATTGGCTTCCTCACTCGCGACTTCCTCCGACACCCTCTCCATTAGCTCTTCAAAGGAGACGGGGGCTTTTCTCTTCAACGCCATCTTGAAGAAACTCTCTTTCAACCCGACCGTGAAGGCGAGTTGGAGTGCAAACCCAGGCATCTCCTGAGTGAGCTGCACTTCCTCCTGGAACCGATCGGCATACTGAGCCAGCGACTCCCTGGGTCCCTGCTTCACTGCGAAGAGGGAATCAGCGCCCTTCTTCCTCTTTTTTGAGGTCGAGAACCTCAGCAAAAAACTTCGGCGCAAATCCTAGAACGAGTAGATTGACCCTGCAGGGAGATGATGGAACCAGTCCCTGGCCTTCTCCTTGAGGGTGACGGCAAAGAGCCGACACTTGAAGGCATCTGACATCGGCCTGATGGAGACCGAGTCTTCGAAACTCTGCAGGTGCTGGACAGGGTCATCTCTACCGTTGTAGTACACCCGGTCCCATTCTCCAAATCCCCCCGGGACGGGTGCGGAAAGCACCAACTCGCAAAAGGGGCTTCCCCCTCCTGTCACTTTTCCTGGCTCCACTCGTCCCCCAAGCTCGCTCGCCAAACTTAAGCTCGCCGGGACTGTGCTCGCGAGGGCGGTGCTCGCCTGAACCACCTCGACAGTCGCTGCTTCCTCTTGGCGCGCACTCGCCAGTGTCGCGCTCGCTGGGACGGAGCTCGCCAGCACTAAGCTTGCAGGCACGGAGCTCGCCGGACTGGCGAACAGCACTCGCCCTTCCTGGCTCTGACCTAAACCAACGACAACTTCCTTTCCAGCCCTTCCTCCTGGTGCCTTCTCGCCGACTGTTGTTGGGGGACGGGTCGCCTGAGGTGCTGGGGATGCAAACTCACTTCGCAGAGCTGTGACCGTGAACCCCAAGGTGTCGAGCACCTCCTTTCTGAAATCCGCGAGCATCCTAGCCATCGCCTCCTGAGGAGTCTAGCCGAACTCCTCGCCCTGCTCCTCATGTCCTGCCATAACCCTTCTCTAGAACTTTCTTGAACCAGCCACGCTCCACGCTCACCGCACCAAAATGTTGAAACCGATTTCTCAGTCTCTTGTGGAGCTCGGGGCCTTCAACGAATTGAGCGGCGACTAGCCCTTACCGGTCCCTCGGAAGAGATAGGCAGATAACCCGGATAAAGAACAAAGACCCTGGTCTCAGCAAGGAGGTCCCTCCACTAACCCGGAAGATCGTTGAGTGCTTCCCCTCCCAAGCCAAAGCTAAGACTCGGGCACCTTGGAGAGCTAGAGAGCCCAAACCAAAGCGACCTATGGAGAGAAGAAGGCTCAAAGATTCTGAAACCGGTCACCTTCCAAGGTGCCCCTTAAGGTCTATTTATAGATTTTGGTTTTGTGGTCTGTCAATAGCCAACTCCCGCTGTCCCTTCTTACTATCCGCACCCCAAATTGGTCTGCTAACAGCCAAACTCCGCTGTTCGAAGGGGCTACCCGCAGACCACCAGGGGTTTTTTGGTAAAGGACCACCCCAGGCGCCGGCGAACCAGAGACCCCTGACCTGTTCAGCGAACACGGGGCTCGCCGAAAGATCTGGCTGGCTCGCCAAAGCCGCCTAGCGAACTCCTCCGACCGGCTGGCTCGCCTGCCTCTACGGCTCGCCTGCCAAACCGCTCCTTAGCGGGCCGAGCTCGCCAAAATGGATAACTGTACCCCAGAAATGGCTATTTGTACCCCATGGTCCCGGACCTGACTAGCGAGCTCCTCCGACCGGCAGGCTCGCCAAAGCCACCTAGCGAACTCCTCCGACCGTCTGGCTCGCCTGCCTCTACGACTCGCCTACCGAACCGCTCCTTAGCTCGCTCCCTAGGTTGTGCGAACCAGGGACCCTTCCTGGCGAACATCGGGGTTGTACAGTACTCACAAGATAGACACACAACAGAAAAGAGAAAATTCATCTTGTTGTTTTTCTTTTGCTAACATCTTCTTGCAGATCACATAGATCCTGAGACACCGATCACAATCATTTGCTCAGGATCATCTCTGCCTAGGAAGAAAGAAGTGTTTGTACAATCAAGAGAAGAGGGCTCCAGAACTGTCATCAACTCTCATAAGACAGGGGGAGCTCTTCAAACATCTTCATCAAGATCCATTTAACTTCAAATCAGGATCTTCAAAAGTCTTCTTATACAGAGAAGAACAATTTAATTTCTGCTTTTATCTTTCCTTACTTTACCCCATCCTGTACAGGGTTATAACTCCCTTCAAAAGTTAACTCTCTGTGATAGGGCACCTTAGCAAAAACCTGCAGTTTGGTTAGAGCACCTTATCAACAGCTCACCTGGTGTGAGGGCACCTTATCAACAACCTCATAGTGGAATCCTACCAGTGGGTAGAAGAGTAGATGTAGCCAGTTGAGGGGAACTACTATACATCTTGTGTCATCTGGACTGTGCTTCTTGTGTGCTTGTTTATTTCTGTTTTATTTGTGCTATTATTTATATGCACTCTAACTGTTTGATTTTATTGCTCATACAGAAATTAGCAAACTCACTTATATATATACATATATATCACTTACTTTGAAAGAAAATATTAAGATAGATCTTTTAATAAGATAAATAAGAACTAAACCTTCACTTTCATAGCTTGTTCGTCAAGAAGGAGGGGGCGCTTAGGGTTATTGTTCTGCTGTATGTAGATGACATGATTGTCACCGGGAACTCAAAGGAGGCAGTAGCAAGGCTGAGGCCTGAGCTTGCTATCAGGTTTGAAATGAAGGATCTAGGTGAGCTTCACCATTTCCTTGGACTCGAGGTTCAGATGTGGGAGAGCAGAGTGCTTGTTTCTCAAGCTGGATATGCAGAGTGGATTGTTCAACGATTCGGCATGGAGGAAGGGAAAAGCAGCTCTATACCTCTGGAACAACATCATAAACTTTGGAAGGATGAGGGAAGGGTTCTATCTGATCCGTTGGTGTTCGGAGCTCTGGTTGGGAGTTTGATTTACTTGACCATCACGAGGCCATATATTGCTTATGCAGTTGGCAAAGTGAGTCGGTACATGGCGGAGCCACAGAAGCCTCATCTTCTAGCTGCGAAAGGAATTTTGAAGTATGTGAAGTCGACCTCTGATTTGGGTCTCCTATATAGGAGAGGGTCAAGCTTGGAGTTGCTTGGATACATGGATGCTGACTACGGGGGAGACGTGGATGATCGGAGATCCACGTCTGGTTTTGTCTTTATGACTGGCCCCACAGCTATTTCTTGGTGCAGCAAAAAGCAGGACTCGGTGTCCGTATCTACCACAGAAGCGGAATACAAGGCTTCGGTCTTGGCAGCTCAGGAAGCCATTTGGCTCAGGAGGTTGGTGGAGGACGTTCATGAGGAGGTTCGAGGTCCCACTATGCTACGCGGGGACAATGAGAGTGCTCTCAAGCTGGTTAATAATCCAGTCTGTCATGCGAGGACCAAGCATATTGAGATTGAGTACATTTCATTCGTGAAAAGGTGTTGGGAGGATCTCTTATGGTCGAGCATGTTCGAAGTGCAGACAATGTTGCAGACATCTTCACAAAGCCGGTGGCGAAGGGACCGTTTACTCAGTTGCGGAGTTTACTCGGGCTAGTTTCCACTTCCCACTTCAAGGGGGAGTGTTGAAATTGTTGAAGTGATGTGGAAGGTGGCTGGGCGGTCTGAAATTGGGAGACCGCAGAGACCGCGCGGTCTGTGTTGGTGATCTGGCGGTCTATTTTGCCGGTCTGGTTTTGACGGTATGCTGGTTGACCAGTTTGTTCCTGGTTGTTGTGGTCTTGTCCCGGGTTGTTCTGCTTGGATTGTCTTTGTAGAAGACCAGGCAGTCTATTCTGGTGTAACCGTTGTGACCGGGCGGTTTGTGCTTGGTGATCTGGCGACTTGTCTGGAGTCGGCCAGATGTTCCTATTTTTGCTCCTAGTGATCTAAGGAAGGAGTGGTCTTGTGTTCGCGCGGATTGTGCGTGGTTTGCCTGCTGATCTGCGGACTTGGACGGAAGGTTGTCCAAGTGGTGTGATCGCGCGGTCTGCTCTTTGAGACCGCTAGCGATCTGGCGGTTGGTGATTATATCTCTCTTGTGGCGGTGACGACATCCGTCTTGTCGCCTATAAATAGGGGTGCATGGCCCGTCATTCATAACGAGAACTGTAAGAACTAGAGCCTGGGTTAATTCGTGCGGTCTCAACTTTGAGGTCGGGCGGTCTCGGAAGCGAGTTGACTGTTTCTTGTGTTCACAGGTTTGCGGTCAGCAGGTTGCGGTCTCCTTCCTTAGTAGTTCCCGGCGGCTTGAATAAACAGTTCGGCAATGGTCTGTCTGTAAACTGGTTTATGGTGTTCTTGTGCTGTTCGCAGCGAGCTCAACGATCAGGCGACCTTCAGTGGTTAGGCGATCTGAGTTGCGGTTTGGCGACAGCTGTTCTTCGTTCAATTCAATAAGCTCCAATTCATGCGGTCTGAGGTAGCGGTCAAGCAGTGCAGGCGGTCTGTCTATTTTCTGTTCGCGCGGTCTCAGGTCAAGCCGGGCGATCTATGGAGTTGTGCGGTCTTTGCGGTCTCTGCTTGTCAAGCCGCCAGTTTTGTTTTTTGGTGTTTTGTTCTTCCCTCCTTCGTGATTCTTATGAATCATGTCTCGCCATGTATAACTCGCACTGTAAATGAAGTTTGTGATTCAATAAAGTTTCTTGTGTTGCTGTGTGGCATATTGTGGTTGTTTTGCTATAACTCAGTTCATGCAACTCCTGCTTACTCCTAAACGATTCAAATCAAAAATTTTAACAAGCACTTGGCTGTTGTCAAACCTATAGACAGGCCTAACAGCTCAGTGCCTGATGCCATCAAATTTTGCTTAGCTTCCAAGACAAGACAAGCTGATGTCATTAAGATAATGGTTGCAAAGACAGTCCACAGGTTAACCTTCATCCAGATCTTTGCTGAAAGGAACAAGAAGAATATTGTTATCTCCCCTCCTGAATACAAGCATATTGGAACTTATTCTTCAAAGAATGTTCAGAAGAGAAGCTATAATATTCATGAGTGTTTTTATTGTGGTAAGGTTGGACACTTTGCCTTAGATTGTTGTCACAATCCCAATATGTCATGTGCAAAGATGAGCTTTCCTAGAAAGGTTGCAGCAGGTGTGAAGTCTTTTCATGCTAACAAGAACCTAGGACCCAAAATTATTTGGGCTCCTAAGGGTAATTAAATTCCTTCTTGCAGGTTAGTTCAAGTACCAGCCTTGGGAAAATATGTTACTTGGACATTGGGTGCTCAAGGCACATGACAGGTACCAAAAGTCTTCTACAGGAATACAAAGCTGTGAAGAATGGACCTAAGGTCATCTTTGGTGGATCAGAAAAGGGCATCACCAGAGGTTATGCTACGATTTCAAATGGCATAGTCTCCATCACAAGGGTGGCTTATGTAGAAGGGTTGCAACACAACCTTGTAAGCATAATTCAACGATGTGATTTAGGCTATGTCATTGAATTCCACAATGATAAGTGATTGATCAAAAAGTCACATGACTTAGAGATCATTCTCTCAGGCACTAGTGGTGGGAATGTGTATTGCTTAGATTTTATATGCAATTTGTCCTCTTCTCCTGTGTGTCTTGTAGCGAATGAAAGTGAGTCTTGATGATTTAGGTTGGACTTCTTCTTTTATTTTATAAATAAGAGTTTAGAATTGACGGATGTTTTCGAAGAGTCTCGCAAGTAATCCTACTTTGAGAAATTAACCGTTATCCTATTGAAGGATAGAAGTAACGGTCTTTTTCTTCTTTCGGAATATTGACAATTACGCCTCGGCTACAACGCCGAATTCTATTGAATTGAAAAGTAGAAAAGGAGAGTTTTGCACTAAATGAGTTTGGAAAGCTGTGTTTGAATTCTTAGTCCAAATTAATTATTTGATAAAGGCAAGTATACCTTATCGCAAGTAATACAGGATATATATTTTTGAAAATATCGGGATCGTATATTTCCACGGGTCGTGTTGATTATGCTACTTCGAGGAACAAACTATTATTTTATCGGAATAATATTTTTAGTTGGTTTAACTAGAGTTCTAAGTGATAAAATGCGAAAGACGATAATAAGCGATTAACTAGAGTTCTAAGCGATGAGAAAGATAGCGCGCGACGTCGAATTACCTTGAGACGAAAATAGATTTTTTTCGTAGAATTAAAAGTGATGACTTTTCAAAATATTAAAATGACTTGGCCGTGGAGGTTCCATAATTATGAACGCTCCTCTCTCGAGGGTACGCCCACCTGAGATTATGAATATTCGACCGAACTCTCGTTCTACAATCGAATCTTCTTGATACTCGCTTTATGTTGTGAACCCCGCTATTGGGTTTTTATTTCCAATTCGGGAGAATTACTTCGTCCTCTCTCGAGGGTAGAGCGCAGTTACCTTTACCCGTGAGCGATCAATCCGTACGCACGAGCCTCTCGGCTAACTAGGTACGAAAACGAAAATGAAAACCACACATCGATTATGTGGCTCCACTCAACGTGATTCTCGGGTAAACCTTAAGCGTTAATTATTTTAGAAAGAGATGTTTTAATTTTATAGAAAAACTATTTTTGTGTCCCAATGCTCTTCGACGTCGTGTGCTAAAGTAAATTAGCCACTCATCGGAATGGAGACGGCATTATCGGTTGAAAAATACATGTTTAGTAATTAAAACGGATATAAGCGGATAAAAAGGAAATAAAACGACATATAAAAACAGTAATAGTATCCGTCCCAACCACCTTAAACAAGCGCTAGAAAGTTCTTAGCCTCTTATTCAAGAAGGGGGTGGTATAGAAATGAAAAGACTTATAAAGGTGCAGAAATAATATCCGTCCCAACCGACTTAAATAAATGCTAAAGTTAATTAGCCTCTTATTCAAGATGGGGGTGGTATATAGCAGTTATATAAAGACTGAAATAAAACTAAGTTACAAAAAATAAAAATATAATCTCATACACGCACACACTCTAAAAAAAACTGAAAAGAAAGCGTTTAAAATGAAAGCGATAAAATAAAGCGAAAAAGAAAACGATAAAACTATTTTATGAAAGCTTGTAAATCTAAGCTATTAAAACAGTAAACCTAGATTATGAAAGCAATAAACCTAACTATAAAAGCAATAAAACTAAATTATAAAAGCAATAAAGCTAAACTCATACACGCACACACGCTAACATTAATAAAAAGAAGATGATCCAAATGAGAAAAAACATCATTTTATTTCTGAAATCAACATTACAACTAGATTAGGAAGACGAAAAAAACTACAAACGAACTTAAACTGAATTGCATAAGAGAAGCTCACAATCACTCAGAAGAACTCACAATACCACAATAACTACTCAAAATTTGGATGAAAAATACTTCAGCCGAGCCCCTCTATTTATAGGGAAAATTTGAGTTTTACACGCCCTAGGTCACGGGCGTGACTTGAATGTCACGGCCGTGACTTAGGGCGTGACATTTGCTTGGCTGTATTCGCAGCCTTCTGGAAGGTCTGACCGTCAAACATGGCTGCACACGGGCGTGACTTGGTATGTCACGGGCGTGACTTTGTGAGTCACGGGCGTGACTATGTGAGTCACGGGCGTGACTATGGGTGGCTGATGTCGGCAGCATGGGCGCGGCTTCGAGACGTGACGCGCTGGCGGCAGACGGGCGTGACTCTGCTGGAACACGGGCGTGACTTGAGCGATTTGTCGGGATTTGATCTGAATTGAGCCGTCCCGTTGATATTTGATCTTTAAAATTACACGCCCTCGGTCACGGGCGTGACCTGGGAAAATTTTGCAAAAAAATGCAAAAAATAAAAATAAAACTAAGTTAGAAACCAGAAATAATAAAGAAGCAATTTATTCATTAATTTACATAGAAAATTCACAATATTAATTAAAACTATACTAATAATTATACTAAAAATACATATATTTTATTACTTATCAAATACCCCCATACTTAAGCTTTTGCTATTCCAGAGCAAAACTAAGAGAGATCTATACGGGATTAACATAAGTTCTAATTTTTGGCAATCGTTTTATTTTAATCATAAGAGACTGAAAAATAAAAATTCTGAGTAATAAGAGTTAAGTCCTAAATTATGCAAATGATTTAAGTAGAAAGAAATGTCCTAGCCAAAAGACTTCTTAATTAACCAAATAGCAAACAAAATTGCAATTATTAGTAAACGAGATTAGATCGAAATTATGATAACCTTTGTTTAAAGAAACATGAAGGAAAAATATAAGTTACTAATTATGCTCTCAAATGATTTTTTGAATTAAAACTAGAAACAATAATGTGGTTAAGGAAAAGCGGGTAAAAAGTCATGACAAATTGAAGAGTACTTGAATTAGGGGTGAAGAATTTTATTTTTTCACCCCTCTTAAATAGTTTCCTTTGACTCCCATCGTTGGTGTACGAGGGAAAATTGATCTTTTTAATTAACCCAATGCCTATGTTTACGGAATTTTCAATTCCCATTGACATAGGATCTCTTTTAACAAATATTGGGTGCCTATATTTACGGAATTTTTGTATTCCCATTGACATAAGATCTTTTTGTTTTCTTCTTTTGTTTTTGCCATGCTAAATTGGTGTATACAAGGGGTTTTCAAGAGAAATTCTAGAATAATAAAAAAAAGTTTTGAGAGCAACCTTAGTAAGTTGAATATTCCTAGATTCCTGAAGACATAAAGTAGGGATAATTGCAGTCTAAAGTTGTTTTGCTAACATAATACACATGTCTCTATTTTAGCTAGTAGAAGTAGTGCTTGATAACAAAGCCTCTATTTTAATTAAAAACACAAGATATTCTGTAAAACTTAACCCCGAACGTTTAAATCTATCGATCTTAGATAAACAAACAAATAGTAAAACTAGCGATTATGAAAATCCACAAACATATACTCTCGAAACTAAATGCTTTAAGAATAAAAGTAAAGTAGGGTATATTATTTTGGAATTTTTTTTTTTTTTGGTTTTTGGAATTTTTTTTGTATTATGACAAAGTAAAAAAAAATACATAAATTTTTTGTAATATTTTTTGTTTTGTTTTTTTTTTTGTTTTGTTTTTTTTTGTATTATGACTGTAAAAAGAAGCCCCTTTTTTTTTAAAATGAAAACGGTAAATACACCCCCATATTTAAAACCCAACATTGTACCCAATGTTGTAATGTAAGTATGAAGAAGATAAAATAACATTGCAATATATACAAAAGGAAAGAGGAAGCAAAAAGGCTTCCCTGAATTAAAGTTGGCGGGGTCGTAAGAAACCCTGCAAAAAGAGATAAAAAGCATAATAAAAATATTAGATAAATATGGGGTGCCTCCCACGAGCGCTTTGTTTACCGTCGCGTAGCTTGACGCATTTGGCGTGGTGAGATTATAAATTGGGGAGGGTTAAGGATTCCGTATGTCCGTCCACCGGATTGCCCACAAGATATAGTTTTATACGGTGGCCATTGACTTTAAAATCGCCTTTTTCGGGGTGAGAGATAAGAACGGTCCCATACGGCCAAACCTCTTTGACTTCAAAGGGGCCAGACCAGCGTGATTTGAGCTTACCCGGAAAAAGACGAAGACGTGAATTATAAAGAAGGACAAGATCGCCCGGCGCGAAAGTTTTTGGAAATTTAATTTTTCGATCGTGGTAGAACTTAGAACGCTCCTTATAAAATTTATTACTCTCATAAGCGTTCGCACGCCATTCATCGAGTTCATTTAGTTGGAATTTCCTATTCTCGGAGGCTAAGTTCGAATCGAGATTTAAAAATTTTAAGGCCCAAAAAGCGCGGTGTTCTAACTCTACCGGTAAATGGCACGCTTTGCCGTAGACTAATCGATAGGGCGTACAACCGATAGCGGTCTTGTATGCCGTACGGTACGCCCACAACGCGTCGTCGAGTTTTGAGGACCAATCCTTCCTATTTAAATAGATGTTTTTTTTCCAGAATGCGTTTTATCTCGCGATTTACTACCTCTACTTGGCCGCTCGTTTGGGGGTGATAGGCGGTGGCGAGCTTATGCGTGACGCCGTACTTAGATAAATATTTTGAAAACTGGGTGTTGCAGAAGTGCGTGCCCCTATCACTAACTATTGCACGGGGCGTGCCGAAGCGAGAAAATAATTTTTTTAGAAAATGGACGACGACTCGCGCATCATTGGTGTGCAGAGCTTGCGCTTCCGCCCACCTAGATACGTAGTCGACCGCCACTAAAATATAACGAATATTAAAAGAAGGAGGTAGGGGGCCTACAAAGTTTATGCCCCACAAATCGAAGATTTCGCATTCTAAATAAAAGTTTTGGGGCATCTCGTCACGACGAGAGATGTTACCCGACCGCTGGCAGCTATCACATATACTCACAAAAGTGTGAGCATCCTTAAAGAGAGTGGGCCAATAAAAGCCTGACTCTAACGCTTTCCGCGCGGTCCGGTTGGCTTGATAATGCCCTCCAGCCGGCCCCTCATGTCAGTGTCGCAATATTTGCGCACCCTCCTTGCTTGAAACACATCTTCGTATCACTTGGTCTGCGCAGACGCGAAAGAGAAAGGGGTCCTCCCAAAAGTAGTTTTTCAAGTCAGAGAAGAATTTCTTCTTCTGCTGAGTCGAAAAATCTTTTGGAAGGACCCGTGCGACTAAATAGTTCGCGTAATCTGCGAACCAAGGGGTAGAAGAAGTTTTTGTATTATTTACGATTAAAAGGCGCTCCTCAGGAAATTGATAGTCTATTTCTGGTTCGACGAGCGCTTCTGCGACGGGGTGTTCTAAACGTGAGAGGTGGTCGGCTGCTAAATTTTCAGCCCCCTTCTTATCCCGGATCTCTAAGTCAAATTCCTGTAAAAGGAGGATCCATCGAAGTAAGCGAGGCTTGGCATCAACTTTGGCCAAAAGATATTTTAGGGCGGAGTGATCAGTGAAAACGATCACGTGTGAAAGTGTTACGTAAGGCCTGAATTTAATAAAAGCAAAGATGACGGCAAGAAGTTCCTTTTCCGTCATTGTATAGTTAGCCTGTGCGGCATTGAGTGTGCGAGAAGCGTAATATATTGGATGAAAATATTTATTTACGTGTTGGCCTAAGACAGCTCCTACCGCGATATCGCTCGCGTCCCACATAATCTCGAACGGAAGGGACCAATCTGGCGCCACCAGAATTGGAGAATTGATAAGTTGCTTTTTTATAAAATCAAATGCCTTTACGCAGGCCGTGTTAAAAATGAATGGGGAATTTTTTTCCAGGAGGTGAGTTAGCGGTTTGGTTATTTTTGAAAAATCTTGAATAAACCGCCGATAAAAACCTGCGTGGTCAAGAAAACTTCTAATTGATTTGACGTTCGAAGGAACAGGAAGTTGTTCAATTATAGCGACTTTGGCCCTATCGACCTCCATCCCCTTGGAAGAAATTTTATGGCCGAGGACTAAACCCTCTCGGACCATGAAGTTGCATTTCTCCCAGTTCAAGACTAAGTTCGTCTCCTCGCACCGTTGGAGGACTCTATCTAAATTTTGTAGACAATTTTTAAAAGAGTCTCCAAAGACGGAGAAGTCATCCATGAAGACTTCCATTATGTCTTCTACTAGTTCGCCAAATATTGCCAGCATACATCTTTGGAATGTAGCTGGCGCGTTACAGAGGCCAAACGGCATCCTTCGATATGCGAAGGTGCCGAAAGGGCAAGTAAAAGTCATTTTTTCTTGGTCCTCGGGTGAAATAGGGATTTGGAAAAATCTCGAGAGACCATCAAGGAAGCAATAAAAAGGATGACCGGAGAGACGCTCTAAGATTTGATCAATAAACGGTAACGGAAAGTGGTCTTTTCTGGTGGCATCATTTAGTTTTCTGTAGTCGATGCACACCCTCCAACCCGTAACAGTACGAGTTGGGATTAATTCATTATTCGTGTTTGCCACGACCGTTATACTGCCCTTTTTTGGGACGACTTGTACGGGGCTTACCCACGTACTGTCGGAAATAGGATAGATAATCCCCGCGTCAAGGAGTTTAATAATTTCAGTCTTAACGACTTCCCGCATGTTCGGGTAAGTCGCCGTTGAGGCTGAATTGTTTTGCGGGGGTTTTCTTCGAGAAAAATTTTGTGGGAGCAGAATGAAGGGTTAATTCCCCTGATATCAGAAATTTGCCATGCAATTGCACGACGATGTTTAGATAAAACTTCAACCAATTCGGATGTTTCCGAATTTGTTAAAGTAGACGATATTATAATCGGAAGTTTTAAGTTCGCGGCTAGAAAAGCATATTTTAAATGGTCGGGGAGTTGCTTAAGCTCCAAGACCGGAGGTTCTTCATAGGAAGTGGAGATTTTTAAATCTTTCGAATCAAAAGGCTCGAAAGGCGAATTTGGCGGTAATTCATCTAAAGGAGGTTGATTCGCCATATCTGAATCGTCTATCATTAAAGATAACAATTCCGAAAGAGAAGAACACTCGTCCATAAACGCGGATTCCAAATTGAAACATGAAACATCATTCGATAGTGAGTTCCGCATGGAGGGGTTGATATGTAAAGTAATTTCGTCGTCTCCAACTCGAAGGAGGAGGCGACCGTTACTGGCATCGATTAACGCACGGGAGGTTGCGAGGAAGGGGCGACCGAGGATGATGGGTACCTCGACGTCCTCCTCTATGTCCAGGATGACAAAGTCTACCGGGAAGATAAACTTGTCGACCTTGACCAGAACATCCTCCGCTACCCCTATTGGGTACTTTACCGAGCGATCCGCGAGTTGGATGCTCATTTTTGTTGGACTTGGGACGCCTAAATCGAGTGTTTTGAAAAGAGAAAAAGGCATCAAATTGATGCTGGCGCCTAAGTCCGCAAGAGCGTACTTTATTAACATATTGCCAAAGAGACACAGGATGGAGAACCGTCCCGGGTCGTTTAGTTTTGGTGGCAATTTGTTAAGGAGAACAGCCGAACATTCCGCATTAAGGGAAACACATGAAACATCCTCGAGTCGCTTTTTATTAGAAAGCAACTCCTTAAGATATTTCGCATATTTCGGCATTTGGGAGAGTGCCTCGCAGAAGGGGACGTTTATTTGAATTTGTTTTAAAATACGCAAAATTTTTTGATAATTTTCGTCCTCCTTCTCTTTATTAATTTTAGACGGGTAAGGAATTCGAGGACTCGAAACATTCGGCGCAACCGGAGAATCCAGAGCAATTAGAATGGAAGAAGAGGGTGGAGGGGTCGGAGGCGAAATGCATACCTTAGGCTCAACCCGCAATGGGGAGACGACCTCCTTGCCGCTTCGAAGGGTTATAGCGTTGGCATTTTCTCTGGGGTTCGGCTCCGTATTCCCTGGTAGAGCTCCGTATGGCCGCTCGGAGACCATCTTTGCAAGTTGTCCAACCTGGTTTTCCAAGTTTTTAATCGATCCGGTAAGATTTCGGATATTTGAATCATTGGACGCGATGTATTTAGACAAAACATCTTTGAGCGGCGAAGGTTTTGGAGGAGGAGGCTGGAATCCTTGCGGAAATCCTTGCGGAAATCCTTGGGGATTCATGTTTGGGGGCCTCTGAGCATTGTTAGGATTGCTCCAGGAGAAATAAGGGTGGGTCCTCCAACCCGGATTATAATTATTACCATACGGGTTGTTATTAGGGTTGAAGGGGGGCCTAACCGGATTACCGAGGTAATCCACCGATTCTTCGATTACGTTATTATTATTATTATTATTCCATGCGGGAGTGGAGGAGGAAACAGTCATCTCCGCCACCTGCTTACTTAGCCGCTCAACCTGTGAGGCTAAGAAAGTAGTGGCGTCCACTTCAAAAAGACCAGCCGGTTTATTAGGATGCGACCTTGGCATGTTCCATTGGTACGCGTTCATGGCCATTTCGTCGATCAGAGCTTGAGCGGTCTCTGAGGTTTTGTTGTTTAACGTTCCCCCGGAGGCCGCATCAATCATCTGTCGCGTAGAAAAATTTAAACCATTATAAAATGTCTGGACCTGTAGCCAAGTTGGTAGCGCGTGATGAGGACACCTATGCAAATATTCTTTAAAACGCTCCCAAGTCTCATAAAGAGACTCGGAATCGAATTGCACAAAGGATGTGATATCCGTGCGTAGTTTTGCGGTTTTTGACGGAGGAAAATACTTAGTTAAGAAAAATTCCGTCAATTGGGCTCACGTGGTTATGGACCCTCTCGGAAGAGAAGTCAACCACGATTCGGCTTTTAACCGTAGCGAAAATGGAAATAAGCGTAAACGAATGGCGTCATCATTGACGCCATTAATTTTAAAGGTATCGCATATTTCTAAAAAGTTTGAAAGGTGCTGATTTGGGTCCTCATCTGGCAAACCGTCGAACTGAATCGACTGTTGTACCATTTGAATTATGCTGGATTTTATTTCGAAATTATTATTATTAACTGTTGGGCGAGTAATACTTGATCCTGTATCGTCCAAATTCGGTCGGGCAAAATATGCCATGGTCCGGGCCGGGGCCGCATTTGGAATTGGATCGCCCATATTTGCAGTATCTCCGATTGACTCTTTGGGGGTTTCAAGTAAGTTTTGATCACGAGATCGGATACGCTCACGAAGAGTGCGCTCGATTTCGGGGTCAAAAGGAATAGTCGAATCGTCGGACGAGCTTCCTCGGGTCATATACTAAAAACAAATTTTTTTCTTGGGAATTTTTTTGTTTTCTTATTATTATTAATTTTTTAAATATAAGTTATATATATATATATATTATATTACTTTTTTTTATTTTTTTGTTTTTTAGTAAAAATATATAGATAAGGAATAAAATTAATAGCAGTTCCTACTTTCAAATAACAACACAAAGTTCCCTGGCAACGGCGCCAAAAACTTGATGATTTAGGTTGGACTTCTTCTTTTGTTTTATAAATAAGAGTTTAGAATTGACGGATGTTTTCGAAGAGTCTCGCAAGTAATCCTACTTTGAGAAATTAACCGTTATCCTATTGAAGGATAGAAGTAACGGTCTTTTTCTTCTTTCGGAATATTGACAATTACGCCTCGGCTACAACGCCAAATTCTATTGAATTGAAAAGTAGAAAAGGAGAGTATTGCACTAAATGAGTTTGGAAAGCTGCGTTTGAATTCTTAGTCCAAATTAATCATTTGATAAAGGCAAGTATACCTTATCGCAAGTAATACAGGATATATTTTTTTGAAAATATCGGGATCGTATATTTCCACGGGTCGTGTTGATTATGCTACTTCGAGGAACAAACTATTATTTTATCAGAATAATATTTTTAGTTGGTTTAACTAGAGTTCTAAGTGATAAAATGCGAAAGATGATAATAAGCGATTAACTAGAGTTCTAAGCGATGAGAAAGATAGCGCGCGACGTCGAATTACCTTGAGACGAAAATAGATTTTTTCGTAGAATTAAAAGTGATGACATTTCAAAATATTAAAATGACTTGGCCGTGGAGGTTCCATAATTATGAACGCTCCTCTCTCGAGGGTACGCCCACCTGAGATTATGAATATTCGACCGAACTCTCGTTCTACAATCGAATCTTCTTGATACTCGCTTTATGTTGTGAACCCCGCTATTGGGTTTTTATTTCCAACTCGGGAGAATTACTTCGTCCTCTCTCGAGGGTAGAGCGCAATTCTCTTTACCCGTGAGCGATCAATCCGTACGCACGAGCCTCTCGGCTAACTAGGTACGAAAACGGAAATGAAAACCACACATCGATTATGTGGCTCCACTCAACGTGATTCTCGGGTAAACCTTAAGCGTTAATTATTTTAGAAAGAGATGTTTTAATTTTATATAAAAACTATTTTTGTGTCTCAATGCTCTTCGACGTCGTGTGCTAAAGGAAATTAGCCACTCATCGGAATGGAGACGGCATTATCGGTTGAAAAATACATGTTTAATAATTAAAGCGGATATGAGCGGATAAAAAGGAAATAAAAAGACTTATATAAAAACAGTAATAGTATCCGTCCAAACCACCTTAAACAAGCGCTAAAAAGTTCTTAGCCTCTTATTCAAGAAGGGGGTGGTATAGAAATGAAAAGACTTATAAAGGTGCAGAAATAATATCCGTCCCAACCGACTTAAATAAATGCTAAAGTTAATTAGCCTCTTATTCAAGATGGGGGTGGTATATAGCAGTTATATGAAGACTGAAATAAAACTAAGTTACAAAAAAGAAAAATATAATCTCATACACGCACACACTCTAAAAAAAAACTGAAAAGAAAGCGTTTAAAATGAAAGCGATAAAATAAAGCGAAAAAGAAAACGACAAAACTATTTTATGAAAGCTTGTAAATCTAAGCTATGAAAACAGTAAACCTAGATTATGAAAACAATAAACCTAACTATAAAAGCAATAAAACTAAATTATAAAAGCAATAAAGCTAAACTCATACACGCACACACGCTAACATTAATAAAAAGAAGATGATCCAAATGAGAAAAACATCATTTTATTTCTGAAATCAGCATTACAACTAGATTAGGAAGACGAAAAAAACTACAAACGAACTTAAACTGAATTGCATAAGAGAAGCTCACAATCACTCAAAAGAACTCACAATACCACAAGAACTACTCAAAATTTGGATGAAAAATACTTCAGCCGAGCCCCTCTATTTATAGGGAAAATTTGAGTTTTACACGCCCTAGGTCACGGGCGTGACTTGAATGTCACGGCCGTGATTTAGGGCGTGACATTTGCTTGGCTGTATTCGCCGCCTTCTGGAAGGTCTGGCCATCAAACATGGCTGCACACGGGCGTGACTTGGTATGTCACGGGCGTGACTTTGTGAGTCACGGGCGTGACTATGTGAGTCACGGGAGTGACTATGGGTGGCTGATGTCGGCAGCATGGGCGCGGCTTCGAGACGTGACGCGCTGGCGGCTCACGGGCGTGACTCTGCTGGAACACGGGCGTGACTTGAGCGATTTGTCGGGATTTGATTTGAATTGAGCCGTCCCGTTGATATTTGATCTTTAAAATTACACGCCCTTGGTCACGGGCGTGACCGAGGGCGTGACCTGGGAAAATTTTGCAAAAACAAAAATAAAACTAAGTTAGAAACCAGAAATAATAAAGAAGCAATTTATTCATTAATTTACATAGAAAATTCACAATATTAATTAAAACTATACTAATAATTATACTAAAAATACATATATTTTATTACTTATCAAGTCTCTTTGTGTTCATTGGAACAAGAGACTTCCTCACATTAACTACAAGACAATGTATAGGCTATTTTCAAGAAACCTAGTTTGAAATAGTCTAAATTTGAAATGTGTTAAAAGTGGCTCATGTCATTCATGCCAAATGGGCAGGCAAACAAGGGCCACCTTTAAAAGCATTGGTTCCAAAGACACTGAAAGATGTCTTTATCTATTGCACATGGACTTGTTTGGTCCTTTGCCAATTCAGAACCTAGGTTGGAAATTGTATACTTTGGTGATTGTTGATGATCACTCTAAGTATACATGGGTATTCTTCCTTAAGAAGAAATCTGATACTTTAGATGTCTTTAAAAACCATTTTAAGGCAATCCAGAATGAACTCTAATGTACTGTGGTCAAGACTAGAACTGACCATGGTACAGAATTTCATTCTAGGGCAATGACAAGGTTTTATCAAGAATTTTGTATTACCCAAGAATTCTCCTCCCCAAGGACTCCACAGCAGAATGGTGTGGCTGAGAGGAGGAATAGGACCTTGATAAAGGCTGGGAGAACACTACTTAGTGACTCCTCACTCCCGGAATACATCTAGGCTGAGGCAGTCAATACTGCATGTTATGTTCTCAATAGAACATCTATTAATAAGGCCCCAGTACCCCCTTTGAAATACTAAAAGACAAACAACCAACTATTTCATATTTTAGAATCTTTGTTTACAAATACTATATTCTAAATAATGGTAAATCTCAATTAACTAAGTTTGCTAAAAAATGCAATGTATGGGGTTCTTGTTGGATATAGCTCACATAGTAAAGCCTATAGAGTATTCAACAAGAGAACTCATGTTGTAGAAGAGTCTATGCATGTAGTTTTTTATGAGAGCAGCCTGCTCTATAAGGGTTGTTCTAGCTCTCCTATTTTGACAGGTAATGAACAACAAATGCACGAAATGTCTTTCCAAGACATACCCAGCACAAGCAAAGTCAATTCAGAGGTAGCAATCCCTGAAGTTAAAGATCAGCAAGCTGCTGAAGATGATGCTGCTCAAGATGAAGAGCTGCAGATAGCTGACAGGTTTCCTGCAGCAAACAGACACCTAAGGGATCATTCAAGAAACCAAATAATTGGAGATGTAAACCAAGGAGTGGTTACCAGATGCAGGGCTCACAATAAAGCCTTATTCTTGAGCTTTCTATCACAAATGGAGGCCAAGAAATTTGAAGAAGCAAATGAAGACACCTTTTGGATTCAAGCAATGCAAGAAGAACTGCTTCAGTTCAAGAGGTGCAAGGTATGGAAATGGGTGCCAAAATTTCAAGGACACATTATCATTGTCACCAAATGGATCTACAGGAATAAGTTGTTAAAATTTCTGATTTGAATCGTTTAGGAGTAAGCAGGAGTTGCATCAACTGAGTCATAGCCAAACAACCACAATGCCACACAGCAACACAATAGTCCTTATTGAATCACAAAACCTCATTACAGTGCAAGGTATACATGGAGAGACATGATTCATAAGAATCACGAAGGAGAGAAAAACAAAACACACAAAAAACACAAATCTGGCGACCTGACAAGCAGAGACCGCACAGACCGCTGCACTCCAGAGACAGCCCGGCATGTCCTGAGACCGCACGAACAAAATACAGTCAAGATGACCTGCACTGCAAGACCGCCACCTCAGACCGCATGAACTGGAGCTTTATTGAACTGAACAAGGAACAGAAGCTGTCGTCAGACTGCAACTCAGATCGCCTAACCACGAAAGGTCGTCTGATCGTTGAGCTCACTGCGAACAGCACAAGAACAACATAAACCAGTTCGCAGACAAGCCGCTGCAGAACTGTTTATCCAAGCCACTGGGAAAATTACCAAGGAAGGACACCGCAACCTGCTGACCGCAAACCTGCGAACACAACAAACAGTTAACTCGCTTCCGAGACCGCCCGACCTCAAAGTTGAGACCACACAAAACAACCCAGGCTCTAGTTCTTACAGTTTTCGTTATGAATGACGGGCCCTGCACCCCTATTTATAGGCGAGAGGATGGATGTCGTCACCGCCGCAGGAGAGATACAGTCACCACCCATCAGATCGCGAGCGGTCTCACAAAGTAGACCGCGCGATCACACCACTTAGACAACATCTGGTCCAAGACCGCAAATCAGCAGCAGACCGTGCACAAGCCGCGCGGACACAGAGCACTCCTTCCTTAGATTGCCAAGGACAAACCAAGAACATCTGGCCGACTCCAGACAAGTCACCAGATCACCTAGCATAGGCCGCCCGGTCATAGCGGTCACCCAAGAACAGACCGCCCGGTCTTCTACAAAGAAGATAGACCAACCAAGCAGAGCAGACTGAAATAGATCAGAACATATAAGATCAAACCAGACAATCATAGCAGACAGCCAGATCCAGACTGGCAGAGCACCAACACAGAGACCTCGCGGTCTCTGTGATCACCAAAACCCAGACCGCCGGCCACCTTCCACTTCACTTCAATAATTTCAACACTCCCCCTTGAAGTGGGATCTGGAAACTAACCCAAGTAAACTCCGCAACCGAGTAAACGTTCCCTTTACCAGCGGCTTTGTGAAGATGTCTGCAATATTGTCCGCACTTCGAACATGCTCGACCATAAGAGATCCTCCCAACAACTTCTCACGAATGAAATGGTGCTCAATCTCAATGTGCTTGGTCCTCGCATGACAGACTAGATTATTAAGCAGTTTGAGAGCACTCTCATTATCCCTGTGTAGCATAGTGGGACCTCGAACCTCCTCATGAACGTCCTCCACCAACCTCCTGAGCCAAACGGCTTCCTGAGCTGCTTCTATGGTAGATACGGACACTGAGTCCTGCTTTTTGCTGCACCAAGAAATAGCTGTGGGGCCTGTCATAAAGGCAAAACCAGACATTGATCTCCGATCATCCACGTCTCTCCCGTAATTAGCATCCATGTATCCAAGCAACTCCAAGCTTGACCCTCTCCTATATAGGAGACCCAGATCAGAGGTCGACTTCACATATTTCAAAATTCCTTTAGCCGCCAGAAGATGAGGTTTCCGTGATTCCGCCATGTACCGACTCACCTTCCCAACTGCATAAGCAATATCAGGCCTTGTGATCGTCAAGTAGATCAAGCTCCCAACCAGAGCTCGGAACACCAACGGTTCAGATAGAACTCTCCCCTTATCCTTCCAAAGTTTATGATGTTGTTCTAGAGGTATAGAGCTATTCTTCCCTTCCTCCCTATCGGATCGTAGAACGATCCGCTCCGCACATCCAGCCTGAGAAATGTATGCTCCGCTCTCCCGCCTCTAAACCTCGAGTCCAAGGAAATGGTGAAGCTCACCCAGATCCCTCATCTCAAATATGATAGCAAGCTCAGCTCTCAGCCTTGCTACTGCCTCCTTCGAGTTCCAGGTGACAATCATGTCATCCACATACATCAGAAAAATAACCCGAAGCACCCCCTCCTTCTTGACGAACAAGTTAGAATCAGAGTCTGAAGCAAAGAACCCGCAGAATAGGAGATACTCTGTGATCTTTCCATACCACGCCCGAGGAGCTTGCTTCAACCCATATAGGGTTTTCTTCAGTTTGCAGACGTAGTCCAGACAATCCTCCGAGTTGAAGCCCGATGGTTTGATCATGAAGATATCCTTGTCAATCTCTCAATATAAGAAAGCATTCTTCACATCGAGCTGCCAAATCTCCCATCCACTGGATGCCGTCAAAGCAATAACAAATCAAACCGAAGTCATCTTTGCCACTGGACTGAACGTCTCATCATAATCTTCTCCGTACTGCTGTGAGAACCCGCGAGCCACAAGGCGAGCCTTGTATCGCTCGATTGTGCTGTCAGCTTTCTTCTTGAGCTTATAGACCCATTTGCATGTCACAGGGGTAATGCCCTTGGGCCTGGGCACTAGAGACCAAGTCTCATTCTTCTTGAGGTCATCCATCTCCTCCTGCATAGCAATGTCCCACTGCTTCACGCATTTGGCCTTCTCAAAGCTCGACGGCTCCCTCTCATCCAAGGGACCAGCAAAGAAACATGAGACAAAGGTCACCATGTTTCCTCCCGTGTATCGATCAGGAGGCTTGATAGTCCTCTTCGACCTCCTAAGAGGTTGTTCCTGACTAACCACCTCCTCAGCTGCTTCTTCTATGCTACCTCCCCTTCTAGACGAACTTGGAGCATCACTCACCCTGCTTCCAGAACCTGAAGCCCCCATCTCAGAACATGACACAGCTGGAGCTCCTGGTGAAACAGGCAACTCCACTTGAAGTTTTCCGCAGCCTTACCTTCTTCATCAACCCTTCTCTCTGGTAGTTCAACTCCTGAACTCCCCTTGTAGGAAGTCACCTCATCGAACACCACATCCAGAGATACAACTGATCTCCGTGTCTAAGGATCCATGCATCTCCATCCCTTCTTCCGCTCATCATATCCAACGAAGACTAGCTTCTTTGCTTTCGCATCTAGCTTTGTCCGAAGAGCATCAGGGATATGCACATAACAGGTTGACCCGAACACCCGAAGGTGTGCAACACTAGGCTTCTCCTTAAACATCAGCTCGCGAGGGGTCTTCATGTTGATAGGACTTAGAGGCATCATGTTGATGACGTATGTCACACAAGACATTCCCTCCGCCCAAAAGGACTTTGGGATACTCTTGGCATGAAGCCAGCATTTGCAGGTTTCCGTCAGATGACGGATCTTCCGCTCCCCAACGCCATTTTGCTGTGGAGTATGGGCACAAGTGAGCTCTCTCCAGACGCCGCGCTTCCTGCAAAAACTTGAGAACTCACTAGAGGTGAACTCCCCACCATTGTCAGTTCTCAATTTTTTCACCCGCAGGCCTAACCGACCTTCCACCAGCTCCTTGAACTCCACGAACTTCGCAAAATCTTCCGACTTCTCTTTCAGAAAAAAACACCAGACATATCTGGTATAATCGTCAATCAACACCAACATATATCTATTGCCTCCAAGGCTTGGGGTGGCAGTCGATCCCATCAAATCACCGTGAATGCACTCCAACGGCGCTTTGCATCTTGTTTGCGATTTATCAAATGGAAGTCGATGAGACTTACCAAACTGACATCCTGCACACACATGACCGTCTCCATAGGAGGACAAGCTAGGCAAGCCCTTGATAAGGCCCCTCACCGCCATAGCCTTCAATTTGTCCATGCCTACATGCCCCAACCTTTCATGCCAAATAGTCGCGCTATCATTGGTCTTCATCTTGTCAACATAGGTACTTGTCGATAAAACGAACAAGTCCTTTACCCTCTTTCCAACATGAATAACGTCTCCCTTTATCTCCGGTTGAGTTTTAAGAAACTTCACTTCTGTTGGGCCAAATAGAACGTGATAACCGGCATCGACCGCATTTGTCACAGAGAAGAGATTCTTCTTCATACCCGACACGTGATAAACACTCCTTAATGTGAGTGGACCCTTATCACTGCTCAGAGAGACAACACCTTCTTATTCTACTGCATGAACAGAATTATCAGGCGTAATGATTGCATCATTACCTGAGTAAGGCGCCAAAGAAGAGAACTTTGATTCGTCCCCGGTGAGGTGATGCCCACACCCTGAATCCACGATCCAATCCTCTTTGAAGTTGATGGCAGCCAAGGCCTTAACGGCCATGGCCGTCATATTGGTCGCAAAGGCTCCTCCCCATCCAGCTTCGTCAGACTTTGGCTTCTCCTTCTCCGCTGCATGTCCCGACTGAAGATTAACCCGGCAATCCTTCTTGAAGTGGCCGGTCTTATTCACCTGAAGCACCTTGGTCCCTCTCCCTTCTTCTTCCCATCAGGCTTGGAAGCATAACCCCTATCCTGCTGACCTGAAGTAGAGGGTCCATCATGACCTGGCTTCTTCTTCTCCCACTTCTTCTTCTTCCCAGAGAACAACACATCATTATCTCCCCCAGAGATAGAAGTCCCCTCCATCTATCTTGCCAAACTTTCCTGCGAGACAAGTATGTTTTCCAGCTCCAATAGAGATGGCTGATTTGCCCAACCCTGAACTGATGTCACAAAGGCAAGATACTCCTTCCGCAACCCGCGGATGATATGCCGCTTCAGTTTTGCCTCTGAGATGGGCTCATCAGGGTCCAATGCAGAAATCTCTACTGTGAGGTTCTTCATCTTGAGAAAGAAGGTAAAGATAGAAAGATTACCTTGAGAGGCCTTTGCCAACTCATTTTCAAGAATCTGTAACCGAGCTACATTTCTCTTATTGTACAGCCCGTCCAAAGACATCCAAATCTCAGCAGCAGATTTACATCCAATGATGTGATCGAATAGCTCTGGTGAGATAGCCCTCTTGAGTGTGAACTCTGCCTTTGCATTAGTCCTCCTCTAAAGTCTCACCTCTGCCATATTATCTCCTGCCAAAAACATTTCTTGTGTGTCTTCTCCTCCAACTATCTCCCATAGATCCTCGCCATGCAAGTAGCTCTCCATACACGACTTCCTTTTCTTGTAATTAGTCGATGTGAGGAATTCAATACCAAGCCCTCTTGCGTATCCAGCTTCCATGGCAAACTATGTGGTCTCTTCTTCACAAAGACGATGGCAACTCACGTTGATTACTGATTATCCACTCCAAGAACCTCCCTCTGATACCATATTAAAATTTCTGATTTGAATCGTTTAGGAGTAAGCAGGAGTTGCATCAACTGAGTCATAGCCAAACAACCATAATGCCACACACCAACACAATAGTCTTTATTGAATCACAAAACTTCATTACAGTGCGAGGTATACACGGCGAGACATGATTCATAAGAATCACGAAGGAGAGAAAAACAAAACACACAAAAAACACAAATCTGGCGACCTGACAAGCAGAGACCGCACAGACCGCTGCACTCCAGAGACCGCCCGGCTTGTCCTGAGACCGCACGAACAAAATACAGGCAAGATGACCTGCACTGTAAGACGCCACCTCAAGCCGCTGCCGAACTATTTATCCAAGACACTGGGAAAATTACCAAGGAAGGAGACCGCAACCTGCTGACCGCAAACCTGCGAACACAACAAAAAGTTAACTCGCTTCTGAGACCGCCCGACCTCAAAGTTGAGACCACACAAAACAACCTAGGCTCTAGTTCTTACAGTTCTCGTTATGAATGACGGGCCCTGCACCCCTATTTATAGGCAGAGGATGGATGTCGTCACCGCCGCAGGAGAGATACACTCACCACCCATCAGATCACAAGCGGTCTCACAGAGCAGACCGCGCGATCACATCACTTAGACAACATCCGGTCCAAGACCGCAAATCAGCAGCAGACCACGCACAAGCCGCGCAGACATAGAGCACTCCTTCCTTAGATCACCAAGGACAAACCAAGAACATCTGGCCGACTCCAGACAAGTCGCCAAATCACCCAGCATAGGCCGCCCGGTCACAGCGGTCACCCAAAAACAGACCGCCCGGTCTTCTACAAAGAAGATAGACCAACCAAGTAGAACAGACTGAAAGAGACCGGAGCATACAAGAACAGACCAGCCAATCACAGCAGACCGCCAGAGCCAGACCGGTAGAGCACCAACACAGAGACCGCACGGTCTTTGCGATCACCAAAACCCAGACCGCCGACCACCTTCCACTTCACTTCAATAATTTCAACATAAGCTTGATGAGAATGGCACCATCATCAAGAATAAAGCCAGACTTGTGCCCAAAGGGTACAAGCAAGAAGAAGGTATTGACTTTGATCAAACCTTTGCCCCAGTGGCAAGGTTAGAAGCAATAAGGCTGTTCCTAGTCTATGTTGCCCACAAAGGGTTCAAAGTGTACCAGATGGATGTCAAATAAGCATTCCTGAATGGAAATCTAAAGGAAGAGGTACATGTAGAGCAGCCCTTAGGTTTTGTTCACCCTACCCTCTCCTCTCATGTTTATTTTCTTAGGAAAGCTCTATATGGTCTAAAATAAGCCCCTAGTGCTTCGTGTTTAGGTTTCTCATCAAGAACAAGTTCTTGAGGGGAAAGATAGATAGCACATTGTTTCTTAGGGAAACAAAGGGCAAGTGTCTTCTAGTCCAAATTTATGTTGATGACATAATCTTTGGGTCTACAGATGACAACTGATAAGTAATAAAATATATGTATTTTTAGTATAGTTATTAGTAAGGTGGAAAGATACAAACCACCACCCCTAATTCAAGTACTCTTCTTTTTGCCATAGCTTTTTACCCCCCTTTCCCTTAGCCGAGTTATAGTTTCTGGACTTAATTCAAAAAATCCTTTGAGAGCATAATTAGTAAATTGCACATTTCCTTCACATTTCTTTAAACAAAGGTTATTATAATTTGGATCTAATCTCGTTTACTAATGATTGCAATTTTGTTTGTTATTTTGTTAATTAAGAAGTCTTTTGGCTAGGACATTTTTTTCTACTTAAATCATTTGCATAATTTAGGACTTAACTCTTATTACTCCGAATTTTTATTTTTCAGTCTCTTATGATTAAAATAAAATGATAGCTAAAAATTAGAACTTATGTTAATCCCATATAGATCTCTCTTACTTTTGCTCTGGAATAACAAAAGCTTAAGTATGGGGGTATTTGATAAGTAATTTAATATATGTATTCTTAGTATAGTTATTAGTGTAGTTTTAATTAATATTGTGAATTTTCTATGTAAATTAATAAATAAATTGCTTCTTTTCATTATTTCCTTACTAACTTAGTTTTATTTTTGTTTTCGCAGATTTTGGCAATTTTTGTCAAGTCACGCCCTGAGTCACGCCCGTGACAATATGTCACGCCCGTGACCCAAGGGCGTGTAATTTTAAAATGCCAACCTCTCAATCTTTGATCGACGAAACCTGAGCTGTGTTCAACAAACTCTCTGTCCAGGCGTTCGAAGAATTCAGCGCACACGCCAGCCGTCATGCCCCAGTTACAGTAGATATGTGCCGCCCACTGTCACGCCCGTGACACTGCAGGTCATGCCCGTGTGCAGCCAAGTTTGACGGCCAAACCTTCCAGAAGACGGCGGATGCGACCCTAAAGCACGCGCAAATATCACGCCCTAAGTCACGACCGTGACATCCAAGTCACGCCCGTGACCTAGGGCGTGTAAAAATAAAATTTTGCCTATAAATAGAGGGGCTTGGCTGAAGGAAATCTCATCCAATTTCCGACTGTTGTAATGTTATTTTGAGTCCTTTTGAGTGATTGTGAGTTTTCTATATGCAATTAAGTTTATGTTCGTTTGTAATTTTCGCCTTTTAGAAATAAAATGTTGTTTTCTCATTTGGATCATCTTCCTTTTTTATTTATGTTAGTGTGTGTGTGTGTATGAGAATAGTTTTATTGCTTTCATAACTTAGTTTATTGCTTTCATAATTTAGGTTTATTGCTTTCATAAAAATAGTTTATCGCTTTCTTTAACGCTTTATTTATCGCTTTCGTTTAAACGCTTTCTTTCGATTCAGTCTTTTTATTACAAGTAGAGTGTGTGCGTATGTGATATAGTGTCTTTTTTGTAACTTAGCTTTATTTCAGTATTTATATAACTGCTATATACCACCCCCATCTTGAATAAGAGGCTAATTTACTTTAGCACTTGTTTAAGACGGTTGGGACGGATATTATTTCTGCACCTTTATAAGTCTTTTCATTTCTATACCACCCTCGTCCTGGATGAGAGGCTAATTTCCTTTAGCGCTTGACGGTTGGGACAGATACTATTACTGCTTTTTATATAAGTCTTTTTATTTTCCTTTTTATCCGCTTATATGCGCTTAAATAATTAAACATGTATTTTCCAACTATTAATGCTGTCTCCATTCCAATGAGTGGCTAATTTCCTTTAGCGCACGATGTCGAAGAGCATTGAGACACAAAAATAGTTTTTCTAAAATTAAAACATCTCTTTCTAAAATAATTAACGCTTAAGGTTTACCCGAGAAAAACGTTGAGTGGAGCCACATAATCGATGTGTGGTTTTCATTTCCCTCTCTGTACACTAGTTAGCCGAGAGGCTTGTGCGTATGGACTGATCGCTCATGGTTAAAGAGAAGTGCGCTCTACCCTCGAGAGAGGATGAGGTAAGTCTCCCGAATTGGAAGTAAAAACCCAATGGCGGGCTTCACAACATAAATCGAGTATTAAGAAGATTCGATGGTCAGAAATTCATAATCTCAGGTGGGCGTACCCTCGAGAGAGGAGCATTGATAATTATGGAACCTCCACGGCCAAGACGTTTTAATGTTTTGAAAAGTCATCACTTTTACTTCTAAAAAAGACTATTTTCGTCTCAAGGTAATTCGACATCGGGCGCTATTATTATCATCATTTAGAACTTTAGTTATACGCTTATTATCATTCATTTTATAAAACCCAACTAAAAACTTATTCTGATAAAATAATAGTTCGTTCCTCGAAGTAGCTTAATAAACACGATCCGCGGAAATATACGACCTCGATATTTTCTAAAACAAAATATCGTGTATTACTCACAATAAGGTATACTTGCCTTTATTATATGATTAGTTCGGATTAAAATTCAAAAAAAACTGTTCAAACCAAATTAGTGCAAAACTCTCCTTTTCTATTTTAAAAATCAATAGAATTCGCCGTTGTAGTCGGGGTGTAATCGTCAATATTTCGAAAGCAGAAAAAGACCATTACTTCTATCTTTCGATAGGATAGCGGTTAATTTCTCAAAGTAGGAGTACTTGCGAGACTCTTCGAAAACATCGGTCGAAATCTAATCTCGTCAAATAAAGGTTAACCAAAACAATTAAAAAGAAAACAATCCGAAAGAAATCATCAACAACCTTTGCAAAAGGTTTGCCAACCTTATGCATAGGGAGTTTGAGATGAGCAGTATGGGAGAGCTCAAGTACTTTTTAGGCCTCCAAGTGAAACAGTCTAATGAGGGAATTTTCATCTCTCAGAGCAAGTACACTAGGGAGCTTATTAAGAAGTTTGGGATGGAATCAGCCTCCACCATGAAAACTCCCATGGGGTCCAACATTTCCCTGGTTAATGATGAAAAGGGTAAGCCATTTGATGAATCCATGTACAGGTGCATAATTGGATACATGTGTTTGTGCTAGGTACCAAGCATGCCCTAAGGAATCTCATTACTCAGCTGTAAAGAGGATTTTGAGATACCTTAAAGGCAGCCAACATCTTGGCCTTTGGTGCCCTAAGAACAATGATTTTGAACTAATTGGCTTTTCAGATGTAGATTTTGCAGGTTGCAAAGAAGATAGGAAAAGCACAAGTGGAACTTGTCAATTCAAAGAAAGAAGGTTGATATCATGGAGGAGCAAGAAGCAGACTAGTGTGGAAATATCCACAGTTGAATCTGAATACAAAACTGCAGGAAGTTGTTGTGCACAACTTTTGTGGATACAACATTAGTTAGAGGACTAAAACCTCAAGGTAAGTAATTCTCCCATATATTGTGACTCATCCAATGTTATCTTTATAGCTAAGAATCCTATTTCACATAGCAGGACTAAGCATATAGAGATAAGATATCATTTTATTAGAGAGCATGTAGAATGTAATGATGTATTCCTTGAATTTGTCCCCGCTGACAAACAAGTTGCTGACATCTTTCCAAAGCCATTGGATGAGGCAAAGTTTAATGTTTTTAAAATTGAGCTTGGCATGTTGAATTTAGTATAGATCTTATTCTGCTAATTTGTATGTCTTGCTCATGATGTTATTCCCTAGCTTTAATATAACATGTAATCATGTATAATAAGCCTTGACAGGAAAAGTGCTACCTAAATAATCAGTAGCATGTTTAGGTCTTGACACATGCCTAAAAGTTTAATGATATATGAATTTAGCATGTTTAGGATCAATGATAATGAAATTAGCTGAAACAGGTGAGAAGGTATCAGCTTGAAAGTGCACAGTTTACCTCACTAGAATTCTCTAGAGGGGGGGTGAATAGAGATTAAAAATTATTTTGTGCAAAATTTATATATATATGTGTATGATCACAGATTATAGCTTCCCACACATGAACAAGAATTAAACAAGTAAAGAAAGTAAATGCAAGAAAAGAAATCACAGCACAACACAAGAAAATATAGTGGTTCCCCAAACTTTGGGTAGTCCACTCTTCTACCCCCTTGGTAGGATTTCACTATCTCGTACTGAGTCTTTTGATAAGGAGACTCTTAGAACCACCCTAAGTCTTTTGACAAGGAGACTCTTAGAACCAACTGCGTCTTTTGACAAGGAGACTCTTAGAACCAGTACACTGAATTTTTTGAAGAGAGATTCTAAAAACTCTTTTACAATGTTATAAGTAAGAAAGAAAGAAAGAAAGAAAGAAAGAAATAAGAACAAGAATGAATCTTCTTCCTAGCAAGAAGATTGGAAGCACAAGAAGTAGTGAATGAAAATCTCTCTTCTATAGTGAGAAGGAGATTGTAAAAACTTTTCTCTCTTTTGAGAGAACTTTCAGAGTTTGCAGTAGAATGGCTTCTGAAGAAGAAGGAGAAGATGAAAGCTTTTTCTCTGCAGCACACTATCTCTTTTCTCAGTTTTTCTCTCTATTCTCTTGGGAGCTTTTCCTCTATTTCAACTGTATGTGGTGGATCACTCAACTGTCATTTTCTGCCGACCTCCTCTTTATTTATAGCTCTGTGTAAAAATAATGCTATAGGAGGATAATTAATTAGCAGTCAGAGAATTGGAAGAATAGAAATATTTCCATAATTAGCATACCAATATAAGGAAAGAATTAATTCCAAATTCGAATAATATCCATAATGAGTTTTATCAGATTAGCCAAGAATCAAATAGAAGGAAAGAATGATTCAGAACGGCTATAAAATATTAACATTATTCCATATAAATCAGATCTATTGAAAGAAAGAAAGAGATCTGGCGCATATTTGAATTCTGTCATAATAATCGACGTGCGTCGATTACTATTCGACGTAAGCGTCGAATTCACCCTGGCTGGACGTCGAGAGAAGAATAAGGAAGGTGCGTCGACTAAGGTACGTTGACTTCTCTATATGCGTCGACTAGAAATCAGAGTAGCGTCGACAATACATACGTCAAAATCTTCCTAAAGTTACTTCGACTTAATCTGAAGGGAACGTCGACTACAGCTCGACGTTGCGTCGAATACTATTCGACGCATATTTACTTAACCTTGTTTTTCTTTCTTAGAATTCATATTCAACTTAATTTAAGGGGTTAAGAGAAATCATTTTCCCAACAATCTCCCCCTATTTGTCTTAACCCTATTTAGAGGGAAATTGTACTAGCATAAAATCAATCCAGCACATCATTTGTATAGAAAAGAAATATATCAAATAATCAAAAAGTGAAATTTAGAAGAAGAGATCAAATGTTCCAGAATCATATAAATATATGTCATGTTCATTCCAATTAGTACTCAAAAATATATCAGCATTGTTTTCAAATATTACTCAGGAGGGGTAGGAGGGGTCTTTCTCTTTCTCTTGAATACTACTGTTTTAGGAGAGGAGAGTTTCTCTTTCTCATTTGTAGGAAGTTCTCCTAGCTCCCGCTGGGTCTCAGCCATTTGCTCCCCCTGAGTCTCAGCTTCATTTATAAACACAGCTTCCAGCTCCCCCTGAAGTTCAGTTTCTTTATCTTTCTCACCATCTTCCTTTGCAGCCTCATTTTCTGCTCTGCTTCCCTCCCCTTGTAGTGGTGCCATTTGATTTGCAGCATCCCTTGCTATGTTGAGTACCTCTATTGTTTGTTCATCATTATGTAGCTCAGGTACTGTCTCATTCCTAAGGATTTTGTCAGATTTTGGAGGAGGGGACTTGTGAGAAAGAGATTTAGGATTGGAGGGTTGCTCTTCATCTAGATTCCCCCCCCTTCTTGACCTTCTTGGCCAAGGAGGTTAAGAAAGACCTAGTCACTCTAGAGGAAGAGAGAGAAGATTTCAGATCTTGCACAGAGGCACTGACCCCATCTATTTGGGTGTGCATGTGAAGGATGGAGGAATGAATCTTGGAGCAATGCTCATCTAGCATTGCTTGGAATCTTTGAGCTGTGGATTGTATGCACTGGGTGATGAGAGCCTCAGTGGATTCAGATGGTTCATGGTGTGAGAGTTGATGAGGAGGTTATGGTGGAGGAAGAGGTGATAGAGGAGGAGGAGGAGATAATGTATGTGGAGAGAGGATTCTATCATCTTGAGGAGGTATATTTGATGGAGGAGGTGGAGGAATAGATGAGACTTGTGCATGTGATTGAGGTGGTATTTGTGATTGTGTGGATGATGAAGGTACAGATGAGAGATTTGTTGAAGGAGGAGGAGGAGGAGGATGAGCAGGAGAGTTAGAGGGAGAGGGAGATCTTTCAGGGATGGAACCAGGCTTAGGGATTTGCCTGGTCCATTTAGAAAAGAGAGCAATTGACATCCTCTTCCCTGGAGGAATGGGGATTCCTTTTGACCTACCTAGGTCAGAAAGGAATGGAAGAGGACTTGACTCATGATTCTCATGTAGGCATTCTCTTTGTGAGAGTATTTAGAGCCTATCATCTTGAGTAGCCATGTGGCCCAGTCTACCTTCTTCTTCAACACAAGGGCCCCCATGATGTTCAGTTGTTGTTTTGGTACTGCATCATGTGCTGAGATCTTGCACAGTAGAACTTTCCCTACTATATCAGCCAGCAGCCTATATTCATCAGAAAAGTATACCTTTTTCAGATGGATTGGTCTATCTTTTGAGAATTTCATGGTGGTGAGCAAATGCTTGATTTCATCAGGTGTGAGTTCAATGGATTCATCACCTATTAGGGGAATAATCAAGACTTGTTTAGTCATTCTTTTAGAGGCTCATTGTCTTTCCTTATTTCTTTTAAACTAAGATGATAGTAGGATATACCTGATGGAAGATCAAAGGTGGCCCTAATATGTTCTGCTGAGATTGAGACTGGTGTCTCATATAGTGTTCCCTGGATTTCTCCTTGTTCAGATATCTGAACATGAGTTATTAGCTCTGTGAGCTCTGATTCCAGGAGCTTGCACCTAGTGGAGATGAGTTTGTCCAGTCCTGCTTCAGTAAAGAGAGCAATGATGCTCTTGTAGTTTTCTGCGGCAGCTTGGAAGGACTCAAGGTCAATGTCGAAGCCTGAGTTGGTCTTGGGAGCCATTTTAGGTTAGTGAAGGAGAGAGGAAGAGATTAGCTGGTCTGAGGAGCACGAAGAATGAAAGAGGCAGTGTCGTGAAGGTTTCTAACTGAAGAGTCTTTTTAAGTCAGGTGAAGCTTCGAAACTGGACTCAATTCGAGGTTTATTCGGTACTTCAGTGGATGTGACCGAAAATAATTTAGCATTGCCGCTCGTTTTTATGAGGTCGACGTTACGTCGAGTGGAATTCGACGTGAGCGTTGATTTAGTCTGCTTTGGGATGCAAGGGTTTCTTATCGACGTATGCGTCGATAGCAGTCGACGCATGCGTCGATTGTGCTTATTGATCTGAGTTATCGACGTTGCGTCGATTAGAAGTCGACGTGACTTTTAATTTTCCTGAAAAGTTATGGGTGTTTATTTCTTTTTATCTCTTCTTAATCCTAAAGGTTTCTAAGGTAGCCTAGGACTGGGTTTTAAGACCAATTTGATTGATTATACCAACACTTTTTGGCAAGGTGGCCATTTTTGTTGCATATGTAACACTTGAGTATCCTACTTTTGTGAGAGTTTGAGTTTAAAGGTGAATAGAAGTGTTGACTAGGATACCGGTGTTGATTAGGATAGAAGGTTTCATTAGGATGGGAAGTTTGGTTACCAAGTTTTGGGTAAAAATTTTGGTTCGAATGTTGATTAGGATAGAAATTATAATCAGGATGAATAGGTCCTGAATAAAGGTTACGATGAAAGACTTTTGGAGGAAAGATGTTTAAATTGTTCTGAATTTTTGTGCGTCGATATCCATTCGATGCATGTTGATAGTCACGTTGATTTGTATTCGGCGCTTTCTCCAGATGGTGTCGATCTGATTTCGACGCATAGAAAAAGTTGCGTCGATTGGAAGTCGACGTGCCTTTGTTCATCCATCTAGAAGACGTCGAAGCATCTGAGAGATTGCGTTGAGTAGAAGTCGACGCACTATCGTGCATGCGTCGATATGAAGTCGACGCAACTGTATCTTCATAAATTTTCATTTTGCCTTTCTCTGTTTTTACTCCTTTATGTCTTGTTTTTCTTGGTTTGATTGTTTCTTCAGATGAAGTTTGTGAGTCATCAGCTGAATAATAAGATGTTTCATCAAATTCCTTTATTTCTTTGAAGGAGTTTTCTTCCTTATCTTTTGGGTCTTTTTCTTGGTTTGTCGTTTTGACAGGTTTAGTGAATTTTACAGGGCTCATCCAAGCAGGTTTGTTGGATGGAATTAGGCTGATTGAGGGATCAGCCCCTAACCCAAGATGGTTGTGTCTTATTGTTTGTTTTTCAGTGATTTCCTTAAGAGTTTGGCTTCTCATTTTTATTGATTCTTCAAAGGCTTTTGCCTGGGTTACTTTATCCTTAAGGAACTGATTTTCTATTCTAGCCCTTTCTATTTCCTTTTCTATTCTGCTAGCTATTGATTCATAATCTTTAGAGGAATTAATTTCTGTGTTTCTCTGGTTTTTAGCTACATGGATTTGTTCTTTTAGATCTTTAATTTCTTGTTTTGTTTTTAGTTGATCTAGGTACATTCCCATAAAATCATTTCTAAAATTATCACTTTGAAAATCTATTTCATCAAACATGCTTACCTCATCCTCATCCTCAGATTCCTCAATGAGAATGAGGTTCTTTTCTTTTTCATCATCAGAAGATATGCTTTCTTCTGATCCTGTTTCACTCCATGATTTATCATCATTCTTTGAGTCTTCAAAAGCCATCAAGCATAGGTCTTCTTGCCTAGATTCTTCATTGTCACTCTTAGAGGATGAACTATCCTCAGAGTTTGTTTCACTCCAGACTTCTGCAATGAAGCCTCTTTCTTTCTTCTTCCCCTTTTTCTTCAGATCTTTCTTTTTCAGATCCTTTTCTGTTTCAGCATTCTCTGGACATTCTGGGGCAATGTGTCCAGGTTTCCTGCAAGAATAGCAAATAATTTCTTTAGTGGGGGTTTTGTCATACCTTTGTTTTGACTCCCTCCTTTTTGATCTGTCTGTCTTGACCCATTTCTTAAATCTTCTGGCCAAGAAACTGAATAATTCTTCTTCAGTGACAGGGGTTCCTTCTTCTGTTGCCTTTAGAGCAATGTTCCTGCTTTTTGAGGAAGTTTGAGTGTTTTCTCTTCTTTCCTTCTCCTCTCTAGTTTTCAGCAACTGCTCATAGGATCTGAGTTTTCCTAAGAGAGCATCTGTTGAGATCTTTTTTTGTCCTCGTGTGTCTCTTATTGCCCAAATTCTTGAGTCCCATGAACTAGGGAGACTCATTAGCAATTTGTCATTAATCTCAGTGAGAGAGATTTCTCTATCCAAGTCTCTTAGTTGATTGATGATCAGACTGAATCTGTCATACATTTCAGAGATGCTTTCTTCAGCCTTCTTTTGGAAGTTCTCATATTGAGAGATCAATAGAGCCTTTTTATCTTTCTTTTCATCAGCACTTCCTTCCACCATCTTTGTGAGAGCATCCCAAATTTCTTTGGATGATTCACAGTCAACAACCTTTTGAAAAATGTCATCTGAGAGAGTTGAGACAAGTATGTTCATGGCCTTTAGATCATATGTTCTTCCCTTCTTTTCATCTTCTGTCCACTCAGATCTTGGAACAAGTGTTTGTGTGACATTGCCATTTGTATCCTTTCTATAAGGCTTTGGGGGACCTATCATAGTAATATCAAACAAGTCAGCTTCAATGGAATTCATATAAATTCTAATTCTTGTTTTCCAAATTGCAAACTTTTCAAGATTGCACATTGGAAGTCTGGTGGAAGCATAATCTTTGATTTGTGCCATATGATAAAATAGTTTTGAAAAAAATATATATATATGAGAGGTAAGATCTTTTTGATCAAGGAGTTATACTTTTTAGATCAACCTCCCTCTGATACCAATTGAAAGTGCACAGTTTACCTCACTAGAATTCTCTAGAGGGGGGGGGGGGGGGGGGGGGGGGGGTGGGGGTGAATAGAGATTAAAAATTATTTTGTGCAAAGTTTATATATATATGTGTATGATCACAGATTATAGCTTCCCACATATGAACAAGAATTAAACAAGTAAAGAAAGTAAATGCAAGAAAAGAAATCACAGCACAACACAAGAAAATATAGTGGTTCCCCAAACTTTGGGTAGTCCACTCTTCTACCCCCTTGGTAGGAATTCACTATCTTGTACTGAGTCTTTTGATAAGGAGACTCTTAGAACCACCCTGAGTCTTTTGACAAGGAGACTCTTAGAACCAACTGAGTCTTTTGACAAGGAGACTCTTAGAACCAGTACACTGAATTTTTTGAAGAGAGATTCTAAAAACTCTTTTACAATGTTATAAGTAAGAAAGAAAGAAAGAAAGAAATAAGAACAAGAATGAATCTTCTTCCTAGCAAGAAGATTGGAAGCACAAGAAGTAGTGAATGAAAATCTCTCTTCTATAGTGAGAAGGAGATTGTAAAAACTTTTCTCTCTTTTGAGAGAACTTTCAGAGTTTGCAGTAGAATGGCTTCTGAAGAAGAAGGAGAAGATGAAAGCTTTTTCTCTGCAGCACACTATCTCTTTTCTCAGTTTTTCTCTCTATTCTCTTGGGAGCTTTTCCTCTATTTCAACTGTATGTGGTGGATCACTCAACTGTCATTTTCTGCCGACCTCCTCTTTATTTATAGCTCTGTGTAAAAATAATGCTATACGAGGATAATTAAATAGCAGTCAGAGAATTGGAAGAATAGAAATATTTCCATAATTAGCATACCAATAGAAGGAAAGAATTCATTCCAAATTCAAATAATATCCATAATGAGTTTTATCAGATTAGCCAAGAATCAAATAGAAGGAAAGAATGATTCAGAACGGCTATACAATATTAACATTATTCCATATAAATCAGATCTATTGAAAGAAGGAAAGAGATCTGGCGCATATTTGAATTCTGTCATAGTAATCGACGTGCGTCGAATTCATCCTGGCTGGACGTCGAGAGAAGAATAAGGAAGGTGCGTCGACTAAGGTACGTCGACTTCTCTATATGTGTCGACTAGAAATCAGAGTAGCGTCGATAATACATACGTCGAAATCTTCCTAAAGTTACTTCGACTTAATCTGAACGGAACGTCGACTACAGCTCGACGTTGCCTCGAATACTATTCGACGCATATTTACTTAACCTTGTTTTTCTTTCTTAGAATTCATATTCAACTTAATTTAAGGGGTTAAGAGAAATCATTTTCCCAACACAGCTGAACCGCTGAAATAGCTGAGAAGATCTCAGCTAATCCGCTGAGACAACTAAAACTGTCACAGCGGTTGGCAATACATTGTCCCAGCGGATAACACCTCAGTCTCAGCGGTTCCGCTAAGACAGGCTGGATCAATTAAATAATGAACAAATTAACAACTCAGCTATATAAAATCAATCAAATTGATTAAGGTTAATCAATTTATACACTTAGGGCAAATCTAACCTAAATCAAGCCCCTATAAATATCATAACGTTGATTATTTCACTACACTTTTCCTAACCTAACCAACGAGACGAAACCTTCTACATCCCATCTCAGCGACCTGTCCTTCAGAACAAATGGCGCCAAAAATTGCAAAAGATCTGCATGAAGGATGTGAGATTGTTAGAAATGGATTCATGCATGCTTCTGCAGAGATAAGAAAAGTGATTCAACTTCTAACAGATCAAGGATTGGAATATGTACTGTCTGAACCAACCTCAATTCTCAAAACTGAAGTTCTGGAATTCTTCTCCAATGTCAAGATGTCCTCTTCAAATTCCTTTAACAAAGGAAGGATATGAAGCATGAAGATAAGAGTATGTCCTAAGAAAATGGAGAAGGCCCTGCAGCTGACCTCTTGCAGTGAAGAGGAGGAAGATGTCATTTCTGAACAAGATAAAGATCAAGCACTGCAATAGTGTGAATATAGTGATGCCAAACATGGGTCACTAACGAGGAAGTTCTTTAACCAGAGAGGAAAATTGCTCTCTGATATTGTTGGCAAGGCCATCTTGTGCAAGTCAGGCTCTCATGACACCATCTCAAAACACATGTTTGATTTGATGTCAAGAGTTATTCTGAAGAAGAAGACATCTTGGGCTGAGGTGCTATTTCTAAGGATATGAGAATGTCTGCAGGCCCCCAACCTAGGCAGAATTCTCTCACTATACCTTCTAAACACCTACGCAGAGGAATTTAATAAGTCCATAGGAACAAACCTATATTATCTCAAAAGGATGGACATCAAAACCTTGGACAGGTTCACAAGGGTCCTCCTCATAATCCAACCCTCTGAACCCAACGAAAAGAAGAAAAGCTTAATCAAAGGGCTAAGAAAAGACAGAATTGTCTTCTTTGAATCTGGGTCAGAGGCAGAAGAGAATGTCCATGCTGAGGACAATCAAGGTCCAATCAGCAGTCTTCCAAAGGATGACTAGGAAGGAGAACATGACACTTCAGGTCATGTAGGCCATTCTCCTGAGAAAGAGCATGGAGAGGACAAAGATGATGATGTTGAGAAAGAGCATCAAAGCGATGAAGATGTTGTTGCTACAGCTTCTAAAGTCATGTCAAAAAGACATGCACAAGATCACACTACTTGTGATTCCTCTATTCCTCCCACTGCTGATAATAGTGTGCAAATCATACACTCCTCCTCAGAAGATAATGAGGATGATGAAGGCATTGCTCCTGCTGATCTTCAGGGTAAGATTGACTTCTTAATATTCAACCTAGTGCAAAGTATTAAACTAATCCCTCCTTAACTAGAAAACTTCTGGGGAGATGATTAGGACAATAATGATGCTCCAAGTGAGGGGGAGAAAGAAAGAATTGCTGAAGAAGAAAATGAGAAATTGTCAGGTAATGTACATGTCAGTAATCCCACTGATATTCACACTAACATTAATGCTAATGATGATATTAATCTAAATGTAGATGATAAAGATGATAATGCCCCAAGTGAGGTGGAGCATCAGAAGATTGCTGAAGAAGCCAAGCAGAATGCTACCATGGATCAAGATGAAGACCAACCATGTGCTAATACTAAAAAGGAGAACTTACCTGACCCAGTTGAGGGGGAGCAAATCCCTGCTCAGACTGTGGGGGAGCAGGATATTACATCTGATGTCCCATCAACATCAACAATATCACATGACAAGCTGCTCAGCTCCATCAACTCACTAATTGAAGGTCAAATGATTTCAATGAAAAATTACATTGATAGTTCAATAATGTCTCAAAAGAAAGAAATCATGACTGAGGTCAAAGAGATCAAGGAAGACACAACAATCCTTAATAAGCAAATGACAAAGTGGTTTGACCTTGCAGAAAAGTCAGTGATTTCTCAAAATACAATTCTAGGATCAATGGACAAACACCTCCAACTGTCTGAGCAAGATATGTCATATGTACAGAACTATGTCAGCAAGACAGATGAGGTTATAGAAAAAGCCTCCAACCATATAGAAGAGTATGTCTGGAAATCTGCCACCACAATGATCAGTGAGGCAGAGGGAATGAAGGATGAGATTAAATCTGATCTGGAAAATGCTTTCCAGACTCTCTCAGGTTCTGTAGCAGCTGCCTCCCAGACCATAGAAGCTAAAATAGTTGAAGAAGCCAGAAAGGGGTAGGTGGCCAATGTTGAGACCAATTCTGAATTTGCTCCCCAAGTGCTATAAGGAACCAAAATTGCCCTGAACCTTCCCCTACTGGATAATTATAGAAAAGAAGACTTTGACTTTGAGGGGCAGGCTAAGATTGCTTAAAATATTCAATTGGCAAAGAAAAGAAAGAGAGAAGGAGTATTGCTAGCATAAGAGTTTATGGATAAGCAAAGGGAAGAGCAGGGCAATGACCCAGACTATGAGTATTGGAGTGAGGACTCCAAGAGCATCATCTTGAATGCCTGCCTAATCCATGGTCAAGTGTGCAAGGATATAGATAGAATCTATCCAGCTGAAGAGTGGATTAAACATCTAGAGAGAAACACTCACAGGGATAAAATCTTCAAGGAAAATCTAGTAAAAAAGAGCCATCCAAAGTGCCTTCTAAGTACATTCCAAAGCCATGTCTTTATTTCAAGAGGCAAGAAAAAAAGAAGAAGCTAGCTGAGATTGTTGTTGCTGCTAAAGGGAAGGAGGTTGTTGTTGGCAAAGCTGAAAGCTCCAAGAAAAGAAAAACTTAGATGGATGTATTTAGTTTTTCATTAAATCAACTTGTAACTTGAACAATGTAGAAACATTATGACCGAAATGAAATTGAAAGTTCTGTTGAATCAATTGGTGTGTGTTATAGGCTGATCTGAGTCAAACCTTAATATTTTGTTAAGTATTATTGCTTTATATAATCAGTGATGCCTAGACATAATTAGTTAACAATGTTATTGTGCTAACAAATAATGTTGTTATGTTGTCATGAAGATAATCTATCATGACATTTCTTATCTGTGATGTCAAGTGAATGCCAACATTTATATGTTATGATTTCATGTTGTTATAAAATACATTTACATGATTAGTTCTTTTTGTTGGTAATGTATCTTAGCATTGGGGATGTTCTGCCTTCTTCAAATAGGGGAGATTGTTGGGAATATTGCCCTCAATGTTCCCTTGATTTGAATAAGCATTACTCACAATGCAAAGTACATATTGTATTTGATAAACCCTACTTTGCATCAGGAATGTGCAGGGTAAAGATATTCCAAACATTGGAATAAGTTTAGAGGTTTGTTGTCAAAACCGCTGAGAAGGAGTCACTATCTCAGCGGAACCACTGAGACGAGGCCAGGAGCCGCTAAGAAGTGATCTGCCTCTGCTGAGCTGCAGATACACAAAAACGGCTAAGAAGACTATCTGTCTCAGTGGATCCGCTGAGACCAAGACAGCTAAACCGCTGAGACGGAAAACTATCTCAGCCCAACCGCTAAGATAGATTCAAATCAGGAAGAAGACAGTGGCACAAACTACTTTTGGTGCAAACAGCTGTAAAGGAGAGATAAAGCATTCTATCCCCTTCCAAAGTGTCAGGGGTCTTCCTAAGAGCCGTTGAAGTCAAATGCAGTATAAAAGAACATCTTAGGGCACTTTCAAAAGTACTGGTTGGTGTGCTGAAAAGAAGAAAACCATTATCTTTGTTCCATTGATGGCTTTCAAGTTCTCTCCTCCTCCTGCTTACTGAACCAGCAAGAAGACACAAGGAGAGAAGATAGCTCTTCTACTCAGAAGAGCAAGGTGATCCTTTCTCCTCTACTAAAGGGAAGGATCAGAAAGAAGCAAGGACTGAAGTTTACATTCAGCCAAGTTTCAAAGAAGCACCAGCTGTGCAGGAACAACATAAGACATCATTCCAATGCTGTCTAATGTTGTAAGCTTAACATTTATTCACTGTAGGAATTGTATTGTTCTGAGCTTGTAGGGAACTGTTCCTAAGATTGTAGGGTGGTTTGGCCTGAGGTTTGTAAGGTTGTTGAGCCTGAGTAGTAGGGCATCTTGCCTGACAAGTAGGGCTTCTTGATAGGCCTGAGAAAGGAGGTCAAGGGGATCTCTGCGCTGTAGGAGTGGGAGCTCTCTGAGTTGTAGGGCTAGTAGGCCTGAGGTAGGGCTTGGAGCAAGCCTAAGAGATCATGAGGGATCTGTATTGTAAGCTCTAGGAGCTGAGATTGGAGGAGTTGGCCTTGTCTAACACACTGTTAGAAAGGTGTAGAGGGAAAGTGGACTACCCATAGACACACTATCTTGGGGAACCACTATAAACACTTATGTGTTTTCTGTGCGTGTTTGTTATTTTGTTTACTAACAAAAATAATTAAGTAAAAATCAAAGAGACCTATTCAAAATGTCCATACCGGGATCGAAAAGGGAGAGTTTGCAGTTTACCAATTGTGGATTCGAGAGTCCACTATGGATTCGAGAGTATGGACATTTTGAGTTCTTGGTAATATCTTTTGGGATTGAAATGGTAAACTTCAAATTCTATTTGATTTTGTGTCTATAAGTAAAAATCAAAGATCAAAATGTCCATACCAGGATCGAAAAGTAGTATGCGGCACATATGACTCTCGAATCCACAAATGGTGATAACCCGAACGGAGATCAATCTTCGAGTAAACATAGCTACCCCGCAACTAATTGAATAGATCATCATTCCACGGCAATGGGTATTTGTTCTTGATTTTCACATTATTCAACTCCCCATAGTCAATGCACAGCCTCATCGATCCATCCTTCTTCTTTACAAATAGAACAGGGGCACCCCAACGCGAAGAACTAGGCCTAATGAAGCCACACTGCAAACACTGATCCAACTGTGTACATAGCTCCTCCAACTCACGCGGTGCCATATGATAGGGTTCCTTTGCAATCAGATGAGCATCGGGCTCAAGGTCTATAACAAACTCTACCTCACGCTCAGGAGGAAGACTGGCGGAAAACACATCGGAAACTCTTGCACCACTAAATTGTTGGGTTTTCTACTTCATTTGGAAATGAACAGCATATCTTATATGCGTAGCAGAAATAACAAACAAGAACAACCCAAAAGAGTTTAATGATCTTACGATTTCATGAATCAAGAAATAAGAAAGGTAACAACAACAAAGTACCTTGAGGTGATTGAGTCAACACTCAACCAAGATGCTCCAAGAAGAAATCTTGAAGACAAAGTCTGAGTCCTAAGCGCAAAAATTGATCGGCGCCTCTATCGAGATCCACACGAGTGAAGGAGAACCCTAGCTTCTTGGCGAACAAGAAGAAGGTCGGAGAAGGAATGCCCTCTTCGTCTCCCACGGGCTGCTAGATCCGATGACATGGAGAGGCAGCGACGGTGATCTTGCGGAATGCAGACGGAATGATCGAGACGTAGTCGGAACCCTTTCGCTTTGGCTCTTTTAGACTCACGAAAAGAGAAGATCTATTGGTGGAAACCTAATCGCTTCCTTTTATAATCAAGGCATAAAAGACGCTATCCGCAGACCGAGACTTTAATGGAGTTATCATAGATTTTCGTCAAGTAGACCAAATTCATCGAGATAATTCGACGAATTCATCGAGTATAGTATAATTCGTCGATAAATTCGACGATTCAACATGACAAATCAATACGTGTTCCATTGAGACAATCTCAACGATTCATCGAGTATATCTAATTCGTCGAGACATTTCGACGAATTTTGACGAGACGAATTAACACATATTTCGTCGAGATAATTCAACGATTCGTCGATTACAACTCAATTCGTGGAGACACACTCGTCGATTTGTCGTGTACTTCCCTTCCCATCGAGACGTTCTCGAAGCAACTCCAATCATTCATAGTATTAGTCCTCCACTCATATCCAATATGAGTAAGTCTAACACAATCCTTCATCCAATTTCTCCAACACTGTTATATGCGACCCTATATGCTCAAATTGCGTTGGCAGTAAGACTAATTGTTTGATTTCTTTGAGATCACCTTGGAAACAACAACAGTCTCTCACTTGATCATAAAGTATCAACAAAAGTCTCACAAAAAATGAGCGGCATCTAGCAATACATCATTGCTACCCAAGCAATAAGAGTTCATAACTCAATGAGCATGTCTTGACCAATGAACCAGTGATGCCATGTCCCTTTGTCCCTTACATCTGGATAGAACTAGAGGCATGGACCGTGTCACTCTCATAATTGTTCATTTCTAGCTTCCTGATCTAGAATAGACTGTTTGAAATTGGTGAGCTCAATATCATATACTATCTCAACCAAGCATGGCCATGCATTTCTCAGTCTCATTCCATCAAGGGGCCATTGGATGTAACTCCTGCCATATAGGAGGACAAATCTCATATCTGTCCACACACAAACACCCAAATGAATCGTAGTATACCCAATAACCACCGTTATCATCAACCTTCTTCAAGGAAGACTTTTGATGGCTTCAAAGTACGCTCTTCCTCACTTGATGAATATTGTGACTTCAGGTCAAAGAACCACAAACACCATTGCCAGTTGAGATCTACTTGTGACACGTTGATATAACAATCCACAAAGTAGCCTTAAGGTGGGTCTGTCCAGTACAACTTGTTCACTAACAAGTACCCATGTGATGACTTGATATCACAATATCATGACCTGTGAGAACTGGTGATCAGTCAACGCACATGATAGTCTTATGGTCTCATCCTCGCCCTAATTTCTAGGATGATACCTCGATCAGGGACCATTTAAGAATGACACTTCATTTAAACATAGGCCCTCACATTCAAGTCATACACTTGAATTCCTATGGAAGCAAACACTCTAAGGGCATTTAATATGCTAATTAATCTATCAAATAGAAACATTTGACATAGTAAAGAATTTGCCATAAATGTAAAATGAAATATAAAATACTCTATTCATCACATGAATAACAACCGACACAAATATAATCCACAAGACTCCCACTAGAGACGATCAGTCAGGTATCTAATACCCATTGATCTAGTATGACAATCATGCTTTCTCTGTGCAAGGGGCTTTGTTAGTGGATCCATAATATTCTCTTCAGTTAGTACTCTGTATATGCTCACATCTCCTCGATCGACAATCTCTCGAATAAGATGGAACCATCGAAGTATGTGTTTGGAGCGCTGATGAGATCTAGGTTCCTTAGCTTGTGAAATAGCACTGTTGTTGTCACAGTAGAGAACTACGGGATCAACAATGCTAGGAACTACATCTAGCTCGACGATGAATTTCTTAATCCATACAGCCTCCTTTGCTGCATTTGCTGCAGCAATATACTCATCTTCTGTCGCAGAATCAGCAACTGTCACTTGCTTGGAACTCTTCCAGCTCACAGCCCCTCCATTCAAGCAAAAAACAAAACCTGACTGGGACTTTGAATCGTCCCTATCAGTCTAGAATATAGCATCCGTGTAACCATTTACAATGAGCTCTTCCTCTCCACCAAACACCAAGAACATATCCTTAGTCCTTCTTAAGTACTTTAGATATTCTTGACAGCTATCCAGTGACCATCACAGAATCAGACTGATAGCTGCTCGTCGTGCTTATAGCATATGAGACATCGGGTTGAGTACACAACATTACATACATGATTGATCCAATTGTCGAAGCATATGGAATCAACTTCGTGCGGTCCTTATCTTCAAAAGATTTAGGACACTGGTCCTTAAAGAGACTCACACCATGTGACATGGGTAAGAATTCCTTCTTGGACTCAAGCATGCTGAACCGTTTCAACACCTTCTCAATGTATGTACTTTGGGTCAAACTCAGCAACGTCTTTGATCTATCTCTATAGATCATAATACCAATTATATAAGTCGCTGCGCCCAAGTCTTTCGTGGAAAAGCAGTTCCCTAGGTTGTTCTTAACAACTTGCAGGATTGGAATATCATTCCGGATCAGTGGTATATCATTTACATACAATATCAGGAAAATGATTATGCTCCTACTAATCCTCTTGTACACACATGACTCATCTTCGTTCTTGATGAAACCAAACTCTTTGATTTTCTCATCAAAATGTAGATTCCAATTTCGGGAAGCCTGTTTCAATCCATAAATTGATCTCTACAGCTTGCAAAATTTTTGTGGCTTCATTTGGAGATATAAATCCCTTGGGTTGTGTCGTATACACTTACTCAAGGAGGTTTCCATTTAAGAAAGCGATTTTGACATCCATTTGCCAGATCTCGTAATCATAATACGTAGCAATAGCAAGCAGAATTCTGATGGACTTAACCATAGCAACAAGGGAAAAGGTTTCATCGTAGTCAACACCATGAATTTGATTGAAACCTTTTGCCACTAGCCGGCCTTTGAATGTCTGTATATTCCTATCCATGTCGGTATTCTTCTTGAAGACCTACTTGCACCCTATGGGTCGTACCCCTTCAGGTGGTTGCACCAAGGTCCAAACTTGGTTTGCATACATGGAGTCCATTTCATATTTCATGGCATTAAGCCACTTCTCAGATTCTAGTCCATTCATAGCTAGGTAGGTTGCAGGCTCATCATCATGATCCATAAGCAACACATTACCTATTTGAGACATGATAAATCCATACCTCTCAGGCTCAAATGTTGGTCTACCAGATCTATGTAGGACTTGTGTTTCTTGAGCAGGCTCTCTAGCTACAACTTCTTGTAGTCCTTTCTCAGGTTCCAATTCCGGTTCATTCTCAGTTTGTTGCTCTTGAACTTCTTCAAGTTCTACCTTTGCATTCTTTCTGGATAAGAACTTTATCTCCAAAAAGACATCAGTCCTTGTGACAAGCACTTTGCCCTCAGATGGCAGGTAGAAGTAGTACCTTTTGGTCTCCCTAGGATACCCCACTAGATAACACTTATCTGATTTGGGTTCCAGCTTGTCAGGCATTTGACGTCGTACGTATGCCTCACAGCCCCAAATTTTAATAAAAGACATACTAGGACGGTTCCTAGTCCATATCTCATATGGTGTCGTTAGAACCATTTTCATTGGAGCATGATTTAAAGTGAATGCAGCTATCTCTAGAGCAAATCCCCAAAAGGAAACAGGAAGATTTGCATGACTCATCATCGATCGCACCATGTCTAACAATGTACGATTCCTCCTCTCAGAAACACCATTATGTTATGTTGTTCTTGGCGGAGTTAGTTGTTATACAATACCACACTCTCTTAGATGATCACAAAACTCATGACTTAGGTATTCTCCACCTCAATCAGATCGGAGTGCTTTTATCCTTTTTCCCAATTAGTTTACTACTTCATTCTTAAACTCTTTGAACTTTTCAAAGGTTTCAGATTCACACTTCATAAGATATATATATTCGTATCTACTGAAATCTTCAGTAAATGTAATAAAGTAGTAGTACCCACCTCTGGCCATAGAACTCATGGGTCTGCATACATCACTATGTATCATACCCAAGAGATCTTCAGCCCTCTCACTACAACTAGTGAAAGGGCCTTTGTCATCTTGCCTAATATATATGACTCGCATCTCTCAAATGATTCATAATCAAAAGAGTCCAATAGTCCATCTTTATGGAGCTTGGATATGCATTTCTCATTTATATGGCCTAAACGACAATGCAAGAGATATGTAGGATTCGAGTCATTTGTTTTTAGTCTTTTAGTATTTTCTACATTATAGATCGGATGGTCTAAGTTCAATACATATAAACCACTAAACAATTGGGCTACACCAGAACAAACATCATTTATAAAAATCGAACAACAATTGTTCTTTATCATATACGAAAAACCTTTCATGTCAAGACATGAAATGGATATAATATTTCTAGTTATGGTTGGAAGATAATAACAGTTATTTAATTCTATTACAAGCCCAGTGGGCAAAGAAAGAAGATAGACACCAACGGCAATGACAACAACTCATGTTCCATTTCCAACGTGCAGATCTACGTCCCCTTTACCCAGCATTGTTCTCCTTTTTAGTTCCTTCACATTTGTACAAATGTGAGAACCGCATCTGGTATCCAATACCCAAGATGTAGGAGCAAAAAGGTTTATTTCTATAACATAAATACGTGAAGTGGAATTCACACATCCCTTCTTCTATTTTAGATCCTCAATATAGAGGGGACAGTTCCTCCTCCAATGCCCTGCCTTACCGCTGTGGTGGCATTTTCCTTCCTTCGCCAGGCCTTTCTTTTTTAGTGCAGAAGATTTGGGATCAGATAAGACTTATATCCTATCTTTGTCTTCTTCGATCCCTTGGCCTTGCCCTTGCCTTTATGCACCATCAGCATGGGGCTAGCAGGCCTTACCTTCTTCATGTTGTTCTCAGCAATTTTCAACATGCCTAGGAGCTTGGGCAGTGTCTTGTCAATTTCTTTCATGTTATAGTTCAAGACGAACTGCTCATTACTGTCCGGCAACGATTACAGGATCAGATCTGTGGCCAACTCTTCGCCCAAGGGAAAACCCAGTCTTTCAAGGTTCTCTATATACCCAATCATCTTGAGTACGTGAGTCCCTACTGAGTCTTTAGCTCCCAATTTGTACTGAAGTAATGCCTTGGATATGTCAAACCTCTCTTGTCGAGCTTGCCCCTTGAATATTTTCTTGAGCTTCTCGATTATCTCATAACAACACATGCTCTCATGTTGCTTCTAAAGCTCAGAGGACATGATAGCAAGTATGAGGCATTCCACATCCAGGGTATCATCTTGATACTTCTTGTAAGCATCTCTATCTGCTCGAGGAGCATTTCCAGTCGGCTCTGTGGGGGCTTCCCCTTCCAAGACATAGAGCCTGCGCTCTTGCCTGAGAACAATTCTCAAGCTTTTATACTAGTCTAGGAAGTTGGTCCCATTGATCTTATCCTTCTCAAGGATGGCTCTTAGGGACAAGGTGGAGTGAGGTCCACTTGCCATGGAAATTCTACAATAATTATGCAAAATAGATTTTAGTACTATATTTCAAAATACATTTCATTTAATAAGGACTTTTATTAAAAGGCTCCCACTATTTTGTTCAAATTGATAACCCTTAATATCAATTCGGAGAGTTTATGCAAGCTACTCTCTTAGTGGACAAGATCCGTATTTCACCAACACAATGAGTCCGCTTTGGCATTCCTCTCACAATGTGGTTATTTAGGAAGATAACACTTGCCAATTGCATCATTATGCAACTCTTGTATGGTTGGTGAATAACTCTTTATTCGCATCCATCATATGGTGCATGCTAGCCCTATGCCTCTAGGCACTCAACCTTTAAGGTCATCTAGTTAAGTTGGACCCAATGTAGACATTGGGATATCATAATTATCCATTCGCACCCTTACCAAGATAGATTAATGCACCTTGCTTTGGCAAGCCCACAATTCATCGGTAGAGGCAGGAAGAGTGTCATCCATCGGAAGACATCCATATACATAATATTGGATAAGGGATTTTATGATTCAATCGATGAACAATTCATCATGATAAGCACTTAATCATTGTCCACATTCACAAAATCTAAAATTACAATATTCACAATCCAAATACATCCTAGTGCACAAAACAAAAAACATCAACACTTGGATAAAAGGGCTAAATCTGAACATTCAGAACTCTTCAAAATCTCCAAATTTACATGCATTGGACCAATGAATAACAACTCCACTTATGCAGTATACAAGCTCGTCTCTCAATGTCAGATTCAAAATCTAAGACATTTGATTTCACAAATCATTTCTAGGGACGGTTACTGCAAAGGATAAAAAATTTCTGAAACAATGAAATCGCAACGCAATCACTTGCGTTCCAGGAGGGGTTCCAATTTAGAACACTTCATCAGAATCCTCACATCTAGGAAGACATCCAAACATTTAGAACACTTCTAAATTTCCAATTTACACGCACTAGATCGCAACCTCCCTCTGATACCACTATTGGGATTTCTACTTCATTCGGAAATGAACAACATATCATATATGTGTAGCGGAAATAACAAACAAAACAACCCAAAAGAGTTTAAGGATCTTACGATTTCATGAATCAAGAAATAAGAAAGGTAACAACAACAAAGCACCTTGAGGGGATTGAGTCAACACTCAACCAAGATGCTCCAAGAAGAAATCCCGAAGACAAACTCTGAGTCCCAAGTACAGAAATCGATCGACGCCTCTATAGAGATCCACACGAGTGAAGGAGAACCCTAGCTTCTTGTCGAACAAGAAGTAGGTCGGAGAAGGAATGCCCTCTTTGTCTCACACTGACTGCTAGATCTGACGACAGGGAGAGGCGGCGACGGCGATCTTGCGGAATGCAGACGAAATGATCGAGACCTAGATAAAACCCTTCTGCTTTGGCTCTCTCTGACTCAAAAAAAGAGAAGATCTATTGGTGGAAACCTACTCGCTTCCTTTTATACTCAAGGCATAAAACACGCTATCCGTAGACCCGAGACTTTAATGGAGTTAGCATAGATTTTCGTCGAATAGACCAAATTCGTCGAGACAATTCGACGAATTCGTCGAGTAGAGTATAATTCGTCGATACAATTCGACGATTTGATGTGACGAATCAATACGTGTTCCGTCGAGACAATCTCGACGATTCGTCGAGTATCTCTTATTTGTCGAGACATTTTAATGAATTTCGACGAGATGAATTAACACATATTTCGTCAAGACAATTCAATGATTCATCGAGTACAACTCAATTTATTGAGACACTCTCGTCGATTCGTCGTGTACTTCCCTTACCATTGAGACATTCTCAACGCAACTCCAATCAGTCATAGGATTAGTCCTCCACTCATATCCAATATGCGTAAGGCTAACATAATCCTTCATCCAATTTATACAACACTGTTATGTGCGACCCTATAGGCTTAAATTGTGTTGGAAGTAATACTAACTGTTTGATTGCTTTGAGATCACCTTGGAAACACCAACATAAAATACCATCAACCTGAGGTACTCTACAAGTTGTTTCTAAAAGAGAAACAAGTTAGGCACTACCACCGGAGTCCAAATATCTCTGAGCACACATGGTGGAGATAATCAGGGAATCCTGACATGGAAAATCATACACACTCAGGGGCTGGCCATTATCCATTAGAAGATCCAAGCGCTTAGCCTTGCAGTGGATGACAACATTGTTTTTGGATAACCAATCCATGCCCAAAATCACGTGAAAGTCTTCCAACTCTAACACCTTGAGATCGACAATAGCTAGGAACCCTCCGTAGACCCGAGACTTTAATGGAGTTAGCATAGATTTTCGTCCAATAGACCAAATTTGTCGAGACAATTCGACGAATTCGTCGAGTAGAGTATAATTCGTCAATACAATTCGACGATTTGATGTGATGAATCAATACGTGTTCCGTCGAGACAATCTCGACGATTCGTCGAGTATCTCTTATTTGTCGAGACATTTTGATGAATTTCGACGAGATGAATTAACACATATTTCGTCAAGACAATTCAATGATTCGTCGAGTACAACTCAATTTATTGAGACACTCTCGTCGATTCGTCGTGTACTTCCCTTCCCATTGAGACGTTCTCAACGCAACTCCAATCAGTCATAGGATTAGTCCTCCACTCATATCCAATATGCGTAAGGCTAATATAATCCTTCATCCAATTTATACAACAATGTTATGTGCGACCCTATAGGCTCAAATTGCGTTGGAAGTAATACTAACTGTTTGATTACTTTGAGATCACCTTGGAAACACCAACATAAAATACCATCAACCTGAGGTACTCTACAAGTTGTTTCTAAAAGAGAAACAAGTTAGGCACTTCCACCAGAGTCCAAATATCTCTGAGCACACATGGTGGAGATAATCAGGGAATCCTGACATGGAAAATCATACACACTCAGGGGCTGGCCATTATCCATTAGAAGATCCAAGCGCTTAGCCTTGCAGTGGATGACAACATTGATTTTGGATAACCAATCCATGCCCAAAATCACGTCAAAGTCTTCCAACTCTAACACCTTGAGATCGGAAATAGCTAGGAACCCTCCTAACTGAATCGGACACGTCTTGACACTCTAGTTTGCTACCACGGAATCACCGGATGGAAAATGGACGCAGAGTGGCTCGCCGACTTGATCAACAGCCCAGCGATGACGATCAACGACCTTTTTTGCCACAAAAGAATGGGTGGCACCCGAGTCAAAGAGAATACACGCCCATCAATTCTTTACCTTAAACTTGTTTAAAGAACCATCACAACAAAATGCTAATGCAAAATCAAAAGAGTCATACAAGAGAAGAAAACCACTAGATCGAAAACTAACCGAAAATCACTTGGGTAGAACATTGGGCTTTTTCCTTAGTCACGACATTCAACGCTGCTTTTACCCGATCCATCTAATGTTATTGCTATCGCGGTGCGGCAATGCCTGAAGAGGAACAGTATGGCTAGCAGGCTGGAACTGCGGGCACTGAGACTTCATATGCCCTTTCTGACCGCACTGGATGCACGATCGATTCTTCACCCGACAGTGGGCAGCCTCATGCCCCTTTCAACAATAATGCATGTACACCTTCTCTTTAGACTAGCAGTGGACCACATCATGCCTCTTCCACATGCATGACCCATAGGTAACCTCACCTTTTGACTCACCTTGGATTGCTAGCACTTGAATTTGCTTCTGTGCAGCCAACCGCTTAAAGCACTTCTCGAACGGCTGACCCAGGTGGCCACAAAAACTGCACGCTGGCCCGCCCTTTTTGCTTGGAGCTGGGCTACTGCTTTCCTCACCTTTTTGCTTTGCTTTCCTTAACTATTTCCATGATACTTAGCGTATCAATCGCCTCAACCTTCAGGGTAGCTTCTACCGCATCCGAAAAGGTCTCAGATCGGTAAGGGCATGCTAGTTGTTGAATCTTGCTGCGCAGACCTCCCAGAAACCGCTTCACCCTGCCCTTTTCTGTGGCCACTAATCCTGAAGAAACGCTGCTCAATTTGCGGAATTCTATCTCATATTCACCAACTGTGTGTTGCCTTTGCTTTAAGTGCAAAAAATTAATCATCAATCTGTGATGCTCAACTGTCGGCAGAAACTTCTTCAACAACATCCCCTTGAACCGATCCCACAAACATCCATTAGTAAGCCCTTCCTTTTCTCTAATCCACCAACCTTTCGCAAGGCCCTTCAACTAAAAGCAGTGACCATAACCTTTTGGTCGACGGAAATTCCCAAGTAGGAAAGCTTCTCCTCCATTGCAATGATCCAACCGTCTAGCGCCATAAAGTCAGCTCTCCCATCATAGGTCGGGGGTCCTAATCGCTGACAATATGAAATTAAATTCATCTCTGGTGGAAACAAAACAAGAGGCACTAGAGGAGCGAGAGCAGCCGGTACAGGCTAACCTATAGCAGGGTTCTTCACCCTCGGCTGCTGCCCAGTGGCGGCAGTCAACAACGTCTGAATTTGCAATTGCATAACAACCAACTTCCTTGATAGAGCCTCATTACTCTATCGCAGACTTTTGATCACAGCCTCACTCTGCGCACCTGAAGACTCGCCCTCAGATTGGGGAGTCAACCTTGTCGCAACACTTTTCGGCGGCATATCTATACATACAAACAAACAGCTCATCAAAACCCTAGCTTAGAACCTGAACTACTCCACTTAGATCAGACCATACAAGCAAAGACATCTGCTCTTACTGCTACATTGCTCTGGGGATTTGATAAATGATGTCATGCTTTAAATTTGGGATGATGTACTATCATCCTTTTACTCTTGGTCATATCATATGTTTGCATGAATGTTTAAATTTCCATTTCAAATCATGTGTGTACGAGTGTCTTCATATAAATCTGTAGCTTGGCACGGGTGCTTATGCGATGTTATGATGTGCATACAGTGTTATGCATTCTAAGAAATCCTTAATGCATGTCATGAGCGGCGTACACATGAAATATTATGCATCTCATTCTACATAATATCGCTTGTAACGAAAGGAAAAATCTAATGGAACATCCATGTGATGATTGTTATGCATCCCAGACTACATAACAGTCACATGTTGTTATGCTTATGAGAATCCAAATACAAACACATATTATGCATCCAATACTATATAATATGCCTCGTATACTTTTATCATGCTTATGAGTGTAGTGTTCATGCCTCAGCCAAGACGTACGGATGACACTTTGGTGTGTGTATGTGATGAATCAAAATTCTAAGAACGAATGGTCGTTCGACTAAATCGTCTAACGAACTAAACGGACAAAATCAACCTACCTCTGACACCAACTGTCACAACCCGCATTTTTCCCTCATACATAAATATATAAATATATGATCAGAGTCGGGGAAAACATGCGATGTTATGCCACGTCCAGTAGGGGACAACTACCGACGCTCAGGCCTCTTTAATGCACAGACTATCTTTCCAAGAAGACAATTAAAGTTTTAAAGTTGAAGTTTATCTTTGAAACCGTGTCCCTCAACCCAGTGGATCAACTAGTACACCTGTAAAAGTATATAAATATGCAGCAGAAAATACTTTCACTTTATTCTAAGCAAGCACGAAAACCAAGAAAAGAAGTCCTAAGGATATGCAATTTCCTGAGTTTAGTATACATAGAAGGTTTTCATATATGCAATTTAAAGTAGATTATACTCATATAAAACCATGCTATGAAACTGAAATGCAATTTTCCTGATACTTAAAATACTTATCATGCAACCTAACATAAAGCATTCCCAGAGAGCAACAACTCATTAGCAAGATGTACCAGCAGAGCAAGAAAAATAAAAGTATACAACTAGAAACTACTATGTGCGTCAATAAGCTGACAAGAACCCATAGAGAAATATGAAAGTGTCTACAAATAAACTAAAGGACTCCTCTCCAAGGAGAGAAGAAGGCACCACCTCCAAGAGCCTGGGAGAGGCCACCTGACAACTAGCTCAGCTACACACCTGAACCTGAGGCATTCAAAGGAAAGGAATGCCTCAGCCCAAAAAGGGGAGCAAGAAAGCCGCACAAAAAGCTAGGTAGGATTACTAGAGAGCAAGAGAAATATGAGTAATATACATTAATAAAGTCAGCTCAATAAAGGAGAACAAAGGGGAACTAGCACCAAGAAAGCCTAACCAACCACTGTCCATCCATGCGGATCAGAGGTGATGGTCAAACTTATCAAAGCCAACTACTTGTCCGTCAGTGCGGCTCAGAGGTGATGGTCAAACTGATCAAGGCCAACCACTTGTCCGTCAGCGCGGCTCAGAGGTGATGGTCAAACTGATCAAGGCCAACCACTTGTCCGTCAGTGCGGCTCATAGGTGATGGTCAAACTGATCAAGGCCAACCACTTGTCCGCCAGTGCGGCTCATAGGTGTTGGTCAAACTGATCAACCGCACAACAATATTTAACATTACCAACTTACCATATCGCAACAAGAACTCACCCTCAGGAATTCACTCAAAGAATTGAACTTGGCCTCACGAGTTCACTCGATGAATTGAGATCACTCAACGAATTTAACTTAGCCACTCGAGATGACTCGACGAATTTAACTTAACCACTCGAGATGACTCGACGAATTTAACTTAACCACTCGAGATGACTCGACGAATTTAACTTAACCACTCAAGATAACTCGACGATTTTAACTTAACCACTCGAGATGACTCGAAGAATTTAACTTAACCACTCGAGATGACTCAAAGAATTTACTTAACCATTCGAGATGGCACGACGAATTTAACATAACAACTCGAGATGACTCAACAAATTTAACTTAACCACTCGAGATGACTCGACGAATTTAACTTAACCACTTGAGATGACTCGACGAATTTAACGTAACCACTCGAGATGACTCGACGAATTTAACTTAACCACTCGAGATGTCTCGATGAATTTAACCTAACCACTCGAGATGACTCGACGAATCTAACTTAACCACTCGAGATGACTCGATGAATTTACTTAACAACTCGAGATGACTCGACAAATTTAACTTAACCACTCTAGATGACTCGATGAATTTAACATAACCACTCGAGATGACTCGATGAATTTAACTTAACCACTCGAGATGACTCAAGGAATTTAACTTAACCACTCGAGATGACTCGACGAATTTAACTTAACACCTAGAAATTTCTACATAGCTACCCTAAACCCTTTGAAAATCGAAAACTCACCAAATACCTGATTCTTTTCTTTGCTTACATAATCAACCGAGCATTGGTCAAATAAAAAGAAAAAGAAGATGATGATGAAGAAGAAGAGGAAGAAGAAGAAGAGGAAGAAGAAGAAGAAGACTTCTTTCCTTAATCGGAAGCCAAAGCCGCAAAGCCTCCTTCACTGAGGAACAACTCGACGAGAGCTCTCAATAACCACGCTACGACGAGAGATCCGACCACCTCCACCACCGAAAAACACCTCTGACGAAACCTTAACCTCTGACCTCCTCTCTCCCTCGACTGGACTCGCAAAATGAGAACTGGGAGAAGTCTTTCATCGGAAGAAACGAGACCTCTTATTTAAATACAATGGTGGTGGACTCCATCTGGACTCCACTTTCCTTCTCTTTGCAAAAAGATTTTCATAAGAAGTTTATATATGAATAATCTGTACAAAATGATATATAAAGAATTCCTTATAAAGAAATTATATATATATGATTTTATAAAGAAATTTATAAGGAAATTACTGTAAGAAATTCTTTTATAGGCTAAGTAAACCTTTTATATCAAAAAATAAATAAAGATTTTATCCAACGCGACCTCGCGAAAGCTCAAGATGAACAGCGACGACGCACCTAAGATGGCAATGCCCTCGCTACAACTGAATTAACGATTTAAATCAAAATCAAAAATTCTGGGGCGTTACAGAGTAGCTCTTTGTTCCGTCTACAAGCTCTAGCTCATCGAAAACCAAAGCCTGACTTTGATATTCGGCCGCAGTTTCCCTAAAAATGACCACAAGCTCTAGCTCGTCGAAAACCAAAGCCCGACCTCGATATTTGGCTGTGGTTTCCCTAAAAAATTGTTTGTGAGTGCGCTCTTCCTCACCGCACAGTGTGGGTGGGAGGGGATACCGTGGCGGAGATAGCAATGCATCCAGGGTCGCGGTATCTTGCAGGCGCTCTATGGCTTGGGCGTGTACACCATGGTTGACCAATTTGGTCACTCAGCTCAATATCTGGTTGAACTCATCGCGGGTGACTAGTGCGTCTTCCTAGGAGTCACCCACTTACTGAAATGGCTCGGGATGTCCGCCTGCCATCGGGTGGATTCGTCGGTTGCTTGAATCGAAAGACCGCGTGTTCGAACTGTTGGAGCCAAAATTGTCACCAACTCTCCGAACTCTGAGAACACTCTGGGAGACAGAGAGTGGGATCGGATACTACAAGCCACCGCATACTAACCCGCAGGACAATTCGAACGAAAAATTGAAAAGTGGATGCCGCTGTGAGCGGCGGACACCATATTAGCCTGTAGTGGCGAATGCCTCTATTGTTGCGGGCTGTTTATATTCCACAAGAGTGTATTACACGCTATTACAAGTGCTGAAAATAGAAGGAAACAGCGACGTCAGAACTCAGACACCTCATCTACAACAGGATAGATTCTGGCCGGAGTTTCGTGTCCCTCACCAAACGCCCCTGACCCTCTATTTATATGAGAGGGTAGGCCGTGTGGCCGGTGCGGGTATTTAATGTTGTATTTAATTCCTTGGCATGTGAGGGAACTGAATCGTTGGTTGCGGAAGAGAAGAAAGAGGGTGCGCGGGCACGACAGGCCGTCACCGCTGATGAGTAGTAAAATATACGTATTTTTACTATAGTCTGTAGTATAATTTTAAGTAATATTGTAAATATTGTATGTAAATTAATGAATAATTTGCTTATTTTATTATTTTTGTTACTAACTTAGCTTTATTTCTCTTTTTCAGAATTTTGGCATCTTTTATATGTCACGCCCTAGGTCACGCCCGTGACCAAGGGCGTGTAAAAATAAATTGCTCAAGTCACGCCTGTGACATTTCGGTCACGCCCGTGTACTCCTGATCAAGCTGAATCAGCCGCGCCTTCAAGCCAAATCGGCCTGATTTCTCGACGAACCAAGTCACGCCCGTGACATCCGAGTCATGTCCGTGATCCAGCAAGTCACACCCCCAAGACACGCCCGGATAATACTGACGTCTGCCGCCCATAGTCACGCCCATGACACTTCAAGTCACGCCCGTGCAACTATTTTTTACTGCAGATCCTTCCAGAAGACGGCCGGCCCTATCTTCCCGACACGCCCCATAAGTCACGCCCTCGGTCACGACCATGACATCTAAGTCACACCCGTCACCAAGGGCGTGTAAAAATAAATTTTTTCCAATTAATAGAGGGGCTCGACTGAAGTAATTTTCATCCAGAATTTTGTGTGTTAGCTAGTTTTCTGGAGTAGTTTAGGACTTATATGTGAGTTATTTCCTGCATTTCTAAGTAGCTACTTTCTCTTTCCTAGTCTAGTTGTAATCTTCATTTTGGTAATAAAATAGTTTGTTTTCTTATCTCAGCTTTGTCTTTTAATGTTTAGAAGTAGTCTTCGAGTGATGTTTCCCAAACCCTATTTTGGGTTCTGAGTGTGTAACACTCTTTTTAGTTTTAATTTTCAGTCTTTAAATTATTATATAAATGTTCTATTACCACCCCCATCCTGGATGAGAGGCTAATTTTCTTTAGCACTTGATTAAGATGGTTAGAAAGGATATTATGAGAGGACCCAACACCACCAACTCGACCAAAAGCCCGGACTGTTCTTTATGAGAGGACCCAGCGCAACTGTTCTTTATATCAACTTGGTCCTGGGGCAGATCCACGGAGCAGCCAGTTAGGCCCACGGGGGACACACCCTTCCGCTTCGAATAACACCGCATCACCGGGGCGATTCTGAACCGCAGTTCCAATAATACCCCCCCCCCCCCCCCCCGAAATGACCCCGGGGTTTCCAACCCGCGACCCCCTCTGATATCAATTGAGAGGACCTAGCGCCACCAACTCGACCAAAAGCCCGGACTGTTGGTGAAGGTGCAATTGTTCTCTATATCAACTTGGTCCTCGGGCGGATCCACGGGGCAGCCAGTTAGGCCCACGGGGGACACACCCTTCCGCTTCGAATAGCACCGCAGCATCGGGGCGATTTTGAACCGCAGTTCCAACATATTATTTCTGCACTTTTATAAGTATTTCATTTCTATACCACCCCCATCCCGGATATGAGGCTAAGAACTTTTTAGCGCTTGATTTTGGCGGTTGGGACGGATACTATTTCTGTTTTTATGTAAGTCTTTTAATCTTTATTTCACGCTTATATCGGCTTAAATTATTAACATGTATTTTCTAATTATTAATACCATCTTTATTCTGATGAGTGGCTAATTTCCTTTAGCTCACGATGTCAAAGAGCATTAGGACAAAAAATGATTTTTCAAAAGTCAAAACATCTCTTTCAAAAATAATTTTCGAGCTTAAGGTTTACCCGAGATAAATGTTAAGTGAAACCATATAATCCATGTGTGGTTTTCATTTCTATTTTTGTACATTAGTTAGTCGAGAGGCTCGTGCGTACGGACTGATCACTCACGGGTAAAGAGAAGTGCTCTCTACCCTCGAGAGAGGATGAGGTATGTCTCCCGAATTGGAAATAAAAACCTAATAGTAGGGTTCATAACATTAAGCGGGTATTAAGGAGATTCAATTAAAGAACGAGAGTTCGGTGGAATATTCGTAATCTCACGTGGGCGTACCCTCGAGAGAGGTACGTTCATACTTATGAACCTCCGCGGCCAAGTCGTTTTAATGTTTTGAAAAGTCATATATTTTACTTCTAAAAAAGGACTATTTTCGTCTCAAGGTAATTCGACATCGGGCGCTATCTTTATCATCATTTAGAACTCTAGTTATACGCATATTATCGTTCCTTATAAATCAACTCAAAATATTACTCTGATAAAATAATAGTTTATTCCTTAAAAGTAGAAATAGCATGAAGTTGATTTCTCAGCCCATGAAGTTGCATTTCTCGGACAGATAAAATAATAGTTTATTCCTTAAATATATGACCTCGATATTTTCTAAAACAAAATATCATGTATTACACGCGATAAGGTATACTTGCTTTTATCAAATGATTAGTTTGGATTAAAATTTAAACAAAAACTTTCCGAACCCATTTAGTGCAAAACTCTCCTTTTCTATTTTAAAAATCAATAGAATTTAGCGTCATAGCCCGGGCATAATCGTCAATACTTCGAAAGAAGAATAGACCATTACTTCTATCTTTCGATAGGATAATGGTTAGTTTCTCAAATTAGAAGTATTTACGAATTTCCTCAAAAACACCATCCTAATTCTAAGCTCATCATATAAAGGTTGTGCAAACAAAAGAATTTTTCCAAATTTAATCATCAAGTTTTTGGCACCGTTGCCGGGGATCATTGTCGTTATTTTGAAAAAAAGAATTAATATTAATTTTATTATATATATATATATATTTACAAAAAAAAACAAAGAAAAAAATTAGAAAAAGCCAAAACTAAAAAAAATAATTTTATTATTAGTATATGACCAGAGGAAACTCCTCGGACGATTCGAATATCCCCTTTGACCCCGAAATCGAGCGCACCCTTCGTGAGCGCCTCCGATTTCGTGATCAAAACATACTCGAGTTTCCCGAAGAGTCTGTCAGAGATACTTACACTAAAGCTATGACCGATCCAATTCCATATGCGGCCCTACCACGGACCATGACATATTATGCCATGCTGAATTTGGAAGATACCGGATCGAGTATTACACGCGCAACAGTGGCTAATAATAATTTTGAAATAAAATCTAGCATCATTCAAATGGTACAACAGTCTGTCCAATTTGACGGTTTGCCGGATGAGGATCCGAATTTACATCTTTCTAGTTTTTTGGAAATTTGCGATACTTTTAAAATTAATGGCGTTACTGATGACGTTATTCATCTATGCTTATTTCCATTTTTCGCTGCGGACAAAGGCCAAAGCGTGGTTAAGTTCTCTCCCTAGAGGATCCATAACTACGTGGGCCCAATTAACGAAGAAATTTCTAACAAAGTATTTTCCCCCATCTAAAACCGCTAAACTATGCGCAGATATCGCCTCTTTCATTCAATACGATTCTGAGTCTCTCTACGAGACTTGGGAGCATTTTAAAGAGTTCTTGCATAGGTGTCCTCATCACGCGCTTTCGTCCTGGTTGCAGGTCCAGACGTTCTATAATGGTTTAAATTTCTCAACACGACAGATGATCGATGCAGCCACCGGGGGAACGTTAAACAACAAAACCTTGGAGGCCGCTCAAGCTCTATTCGAAGAAATGGCCATGAACGCCTATCAATGGAATGCGCCTAGATCGCACCCTACTAAACCAACAGGGATATATGAAGTGGATGCCACTTTTCACTTATCCTCTCAAGTCGAAAAGTTAAGTAAGCAAGTGGCAGAGATGACTGCTTCCTCCTCCGCTCCCACTTGGCCCCCAGTTAATAATAATTATGTCGAAGAAACTGTAGATTACTTAGGCAACCCCGTTCGGCCCCCCCTTCAACCCTAATAATAACCCTTATAGCAATACCTATAATCCGGGTTGGAGGAACCACCCAAATTTCTCCTAGAGCAATCCAAACAACGCTCAGAGGCCCCCAAATATAAATCCGCAAGGATTTCTACACGGATTCCAGCCTCCTCCAAAACCTTCTCCTCTAGAAGATGTTTTTGCTAAATACGTCGCGTCCACCGAGTCAAATATCCAGAATATTACCGGATGGATTATAAATTTGGAAAATTAGGTTGGACAACTTGCCAAGATGGTCTCTGAGTGGCCATATAGAGCTCTACCAGGGAACACGAAGCTGAACCCAGAGAAAATGCCAATGCCATACACCTTCGCAGTGGCAAGGAGGTAACCTCCCCAAAATGGGTTGAGCCTAAGGTACCTATTTCAACACCGACCCTTACACCCTCTTCTTTGTTGGATAATTCAATGAGTATTCCGACTATGCTGAACATTTTTAGCTCGTCCCTTCCTTATCCCTCAAAAATAAACAACGAGCGGAAGGACGAGCATTATAAAAAATTCTTATAAATTTTAAAACAAATCCAAATAAACGTTCGTTTCTGCGAGGCACTCTCCAAAATGTTGAAATACGTGAAATATCTTAAAGAGTTGCTTTCTAATAAAAAGCTACTCGAAGATGTTTTGCGTGTTTCCCTTAACGCGGAATGCTCGACTGTTCTCCTTAACAAATTGCCATCAAAATTGAATGACCCGGGACGGTTCTCCATCTCGTGCCTCTTCGGCAATATGTTAATAAAGTACGCTCTAGCGGACTTGGGCGCTAGCATCAATTTGATGCCTTTCTCCCTTTTCAAAAAACTTGATTTGGGCATCCCAAGCCCGATAAAGATGAGCATCCAACTCGCGGATCGCTCAGTAAAGTACCTGATAGGGGTAGTGGAGGATGTTCTGGTCAAGGTTGATAAGTTTATCTTTCCTGTAGACTTCGTCATCCTGTATATAGGGGAGGACGCTGAGGTACCTATTATACTCGGTCGCCCCTTCCTTGCCACCTCCCACATGTTAATCGATGTTAGTAACGGTCGTCTCCTCCTTCGGGTCGGAGATGACGAAGTTACTTTACATATTAATCACTCGATGCTAAACTCCCTGTCAAACGATGATTCCGGTTATAACCTGGAACCCGTGTTTGAAGAGGAATGTTCTTCGCTTACTGAATTTCTCTCCTTAGCACTAGATAATTCGGATTTGGCGAATTTATCTTGTCTCGACGACATACCGACAGACTCACCATTCGAACCCTTCGATTCTGAAGCGTTAAAAATTAAACCATCATATGAAGAACTGTCAATCCTCGAACTGAAACAACTCCCTGATAATTTGAAATACATTTTCCTCGAAAAAGACTTAAAACTTCCAGTTATTATCTCTTCCACTTTAAGTGATTCAGAGACCTCCAAATTAGTCGAAGTTTTAAACAAGCACCGCCGTGCAATTGCATGGCAAATTTCAGATATCAGGGGAATCAACCCTCATTCTGCACCCACAAAGTTTTTCTTGAAGATAACCCCCGCAGAACTATTCAGCCTCAACGATGCCTTAACCTGAACATGCAGGATGTCGTTAAGGCTGAGATTATAAAACTCCTTGACGCGGGGATTATCTATCCTATATCCGACAGTACATGGGTAAGTCCCGTACAAGTCGTCCCCAAAAAGGGAGGTATAACAGTCGTGGCAAACCAGAATAATGAATTTATCCCAACTCGTACTATAACGGTTGGAGGGTGTGCATCGACTACAGAAAATTAAATGAGGCCACCAGAAAAGACCACTTCCCATTACTGTGTTGGAGTTACCATTGTGATCTAGAAGTGGTCAAACATGTAATGTCACTGCCAATGCGATATGAGCCTGCAGGGTCGCACATAAGAGCATGTGGAGAAAATGGAAGATTGACTGTGTTGGTAAAGGTTACCAATCACCATATAGAATGGGGGTGGTCCAGCAAATGTTGCTGTCTGAATTCATCGGGTTTACACGGATAGAATTCGTCGGAATTCGTCAGATATGATTCGTCGGAATTCGTCGGAATGTTCCGTGGAATCCGGACGAATCGTTACAGAGATCCTTAACGCGGGAAATGTTGCCGTCTGATATGATTCGTCGGAATTCGTCGGAATTCGTCGGAATGTTCCGTGGAATCCGGACGAATCGTTACAGAGATCCTTAACGCGGCAAATGTTGCCGTCTGATGTGATTCGTCGGAATTCGTCGTATTGTCCGATGAAATCTCGACGAATGCTGTTCCGTGGAATCCCGACGAATTGTAACAGAAACCCCAATTCTGCTGTGTGGTCTACGGATAGCGATTCTTCTAGAAGCCTGTTTATACTTTGGGTATAAATAGACCTTCTTTTAGAGTTCTAGATATACTCACGAAGGAACCCTCGACGGAAGTGTTCCGCCCTAGCCGACGGAAGGTGTTCCGCCCGAACCCTCGATGGAAGTGTTCCGCCGCCCAGTTCGCCTCCGCCGACCTCCTCTCCGACGATCGTCGTCGTGATTGTTCTTCCTGGAGCGAACCTAGCAGTTCGTGGAAGTGCAAGGTGCAGTTGTTCTCCCTTCCGAGTTGCGTGCGACGTGACTTGGTGTTCTCCCGGCTCGTGTGGACTGCTGTAGAGACGTAGACATTATTCTACATGAGAACTCTCTTTGCCGCCGACAGGAATCTTCTTCTTGGAGCATCTAGGTTGGATTTGATCCAATCCCGCAAAGGTAATTTCATACCTGGCAATTTTATTAACTTCTTGATTCAACATTCATGGCCCGATCAAAGTCTTTTGGGTTGTTTCTCTTTATTTCCGCTGCGCCTACATGTGATATATGGTTCTAGAAAAACCCAACAGTGGTATCAGAGCCAGGTTCTGGTCATGAATGTTGTTTCAGAAGTTAGGTTATTCCAGTACGTGCAAATCTAGGTATTTGGAAGCGTTCTAAATGTCAAGATTTCTTCTTGGAATATCACATTTGATGTGATTTTGTGTGGTTTCTGGTGGTGGGATTTCAAAAATTTGGTTAGACCACCGCCAGGGGCGCGACCCCTTGGAACCCCGCCAGGAACGTCTGGGATTTCGTGGTAATTTCTAATTGTTAGAAATTGTTGTCTCCTTAGCAGTAACCGTCCCTCAAGTGGTTAATGAACCCTTGTATTGTTCTGGATTTTGAATCCAACAATGAGAGACGAGCTTGTCTACTGCTTTAAGTCGAGTTGTCTTTGCCTTTGTCCAATGCATGTAAATCTGAAAATTTGGAAGAGTTCTAAATGTCCAGATTTAGCCCTTTCGCCTATCAAAGGTTGATAGTCTTATGTTGTGCACATAAGGGATGCATGTGGATTTTAGAAAGCTTGTTTTTCTGTTGATGTGCACTTGATCAAATGTTGATCATGGTTAAGTGTTAACCTATTATTAAAATTAAAATCCCTTCATCAAATATTAAGTGTTCCGATGCCTTCCGATGGATGACACTCTTCCTGCCTCGATCGATGAAGTGTGGGCTTGCCAAAGCAAGGTGCATTAATCTATCTTGGTAAGGGTGCGAGCGGATAATTGTGATATCCCACTGTCGACATCGGGTCTAACTTAACTAGGTGACCTCAAAGGTTGAGTGCCTAGAGGCATTGGGTTGGCATGCACCATATGATGGATGCGAATAAGGAGTTATTCACCAACCATACAAGAGTTGCATGAGGATGCAATTGGCAAGCGTTGCCTACCTAAATAACCGCATTATGAGAGGAACGCCAAAGCGGACTCGTGGTGTTGGTGAAATACGGATCTTGTCCACTAAGAGAGTAGCTCGCATGGACTCTCCGAATTGATAGTGAGGGCTATCAATTTGAATAAAATAGTGGGAGTATTTAATTGAAGTCCAAATTAAAATAAATTGTATTTTGAAATTAAGGTACTGATTAAATTCTGCATGAATTCTTGTAGAATTCCATGGCAAGTGGTTCACATTCCACCTTGTCCCTAAGAGCTATCCTTGAGAAGGACAAGCTTAGTGGGATGAATTATATGGACTGGTATAGGAACCTGAGAATTGTTCTCAGGCAAGAGAGAAAGCTCTACGTCTTGGAAGAAGAAGCCCCCGAGGTGCCGACCGGGAACTCGTCCCGTGTTGATAAGGATGCTTATAAGAAGTATACCGATGACGCCTTAGACGTCGAGTGCCTTATGCTTTCCACCATGAACTCTGAGCTTCAGAAGCAACACGAGAACATGGGGTGCAAGGAGATTGACGAGCACCTAAAGAAAATGTTTCAAGGGCAAGCTCGTCAAGAGAGGTTCGATGTCACGAATGCCTTATTTCAGTGCAAAATGGGAGCTCGAGACTCAGTTGGTACTCACGTACTCAAGATGATTGGGTATATTGAGAACCTGCAGAGACTGGGTTTTCCTCTAGGTCAAGAGTTGGCCACAGATCTTATCCTGCAATCGTTGCCCGATAGTTCTGAGCAGTTCGTCTTGAACTACAACATGAATGAAATAGACAAGACACTGCCCGAGCTCCTAGGCATGTTGCGAACTGCCGAGATAAATATGAAGAAGGCCAAACCTGCTAGTCCCATATTGATGGTACATAAAGGCAAGGGTAAGGCCAAGGGCTTCAAGAAGACAAAGGTGGGACCTAAGTCACATCTTGAGCCCAAATCTTCTGCGCTGAAAAAGAAGAGCACCGTGAAGGAAGGGAAATGCCACCACTGTAGCAAGGCTGGTCATTGGAGGAGGAATTGTCCTTCGTACATTGATGGTCTGCATAAAATGAAGGGAGGTATGACTTCCGCTTCGAATATTTACGTTATAGAGATAAACCTTTCTGCTCCTTCATCTTGGGTATTGGATACCGGATGTGGTTCTCATATTTGTACAAATGTGCAGGAACTGGGAAGGAGGAGATTGCTGAGTAAAGGAGAGGTGGACCTGCATGTCGGCAATGGAGCAAGAGTTGCTTCTGTAGCCGTAGGGGTTTACCGTCTTTCTTTGCCCAGTGGGCTTGTAATAGAACTTAATAATTGTTATTATGTTCCGGCCATAACTAGAAACATTATATCCATTTCATGCTTAGACATGATTGGATTTTCTTTTATAATTAAGAACAATTGTTGTTCTATATTTAAGAATGATGTTTGTTATGCTGTAGCTCAATTGTTTAATGGTCTTTATGTTTTGAACCTAGACCATCCGATCTATAATGTAGATAATAATAAAAGACTAAGAACAAATGACTCAAATCCTACATATCTCTGGCATTGTCGTTTGGGCCATATAAACGAGAAGCGCATATCCAAGCTCCATAAAGATGGACTATTGGACTCATTTGATTATGAATCATTTGAGCGATGCGAGACTTGTTTATTAGGCAAAATGACTAAAGCCCCTTTCACTGGTTATACTGAGAGGGATGAGGATCTTTTGGGTATAGTACATAGTGATGTATGCGGACCCATGAGTTCTATGGCTAGAGGTGGGTATTTCTACTTCGTTACATTTACTGATGATTTCAGTAGATACGGATACGTGTATCTTATGAAGTGCAAATCTGAAACTTTTGAAAAGTTCAAAGAGTTTAAGAATGAAGTGGAGAACCAATTTGGTAAAAAGGTTAAAGCACTCCGATCTGATCGAGGTGGCGAATACCTGAGTTATGAGTTCCGTGATAACCTGAAAGAGTGTGGTATTGTATCACAGCTCACTCCACCTAGGACACCGCAGCATAATGGTGTGTCTGAGAGGAGAAATCGTACTCTGTTAGACATGGTACGGTCGATGATGAGTCATGCAGACTTGCCTGTTTCTTTTTGGGGTTTTGCTTTAGAGACTGCTGCATTAACACTGAATCACGCTCCAACGAAAATGGTTCTAAAGACACCATATGAGATATGGACTGGGAAGCGTCCCAGTATGTCATTCATTAAAATTTGGGGCTGTGAGGCATACGTACGACGTCAAATGCCTGACAAGCTGGAACCCAAATCAGATAAGTGTTATCTAGTGGGATATCCTAAGGAAACGAAAGGATATTACTTTTACCTACCGTCCGAGGGCAAAGTGTTTGTCGCAAGGACGGGTGTCTTCTTGGAGAAAGAGTTCTTGTCAAGAAAGACGCAAAAGGTAGAACTTGAAGAAGTTCAAGAACCACAAGTAGTGAATGAACCAGAATTGGATTCTGAGCCAGGACTACAAGATGTTGTAGCTAGAGAACCTGCTCAAGAGACATAAGTCCTACGTAGATATGGTAGACCAAGATTTGAGCCTGAGAGATATGGATTTCTCGTGTCTCAAAAAGGTAATGTGTTGCTTATGGATCATGATGATGAACCAGCGACCTACCAAGAGGCTGTGAATGGACCGGACTCCGACAAATGGCTTGAGGCTATGAAATCCGAAATGGACTCCATGTATACAAACCAAGTTTGGAACTTGGTGGAACCACCTGAAGGGGTATGACCCATAGGGTGCAAGTGGGTCTTCAAGAAGAAGACCGACATGGATGGGAATGTACAGACATTCAAAGGGCGACTAGTGGCTAAGGGTTTCAAGCAAATTCATGGTGTTGACTATGATGAGACCTTTTCCCCTGTTGTCATGGTAAAGTCCATTAGGATATTGCTTGCTATTGCTGCATATTATGACTACGAGATCTGGCAGATGGATGTCAAAACGGCTTTCCTAAATGGAAACCTCCTTGAGGAAGTGTACATGACACAACCCGAGGGTTTTGTATCCCCAAATGAAGCCACTAAAATATGCAAGCTGAATAAGTCCATCTATGGATTGAAACAGGCCTCTAGAAGTTGGAATCTTCATTTTGATGAGAAAATCAAAGAGTTTGGTTTTGTCAAGAACGAGGATGAACCGTGTGTTTAAAAGCGAATCAGTGGGAGCATTGTTGTCTTCCTGATATTGTATGTAGATGACATACTGCTGATCGGGAATGACATACCTACCCTGAAAGTTGTTAAGAACAACCTAGGGAACTGCTTTTCTATGAAGGACTTGGGTGAAGCGACTTACATACTCGGTATTAAGATCTATAGAGATAGATCGAAGAAGTTGCTGGGTTTGACCCAGAGTACGTACATTGAGAGGGGGTTGAAGCGGTTCAACATGCTTGAGTCCAAGAAAGGATTTTTTCCCATGTCTCATGATGTAAATCTCTCTAAGGACCAGTGTCCAAAATCTTGTGAAGATAAGGACCGCATGAAGTTGATTCCATATGCTTCGGCAATTGGGTCAATCATGTATGCAATGTTATGTACTTGACCCGATGTCTCTTTTGCTTTGAGCATGACTAGCAGGTATCAGTCTGATCTCGGTGAATGCCACTGGATAGCCGTAAAGAATATCCTGAAGTACTTGAGAAGGACTAAGGATGTATTCTTGGTGTATGGTGGAGAGGAAGAGCTCGTTGTAAGTGGTTACACGGATGCCAGCTTCCAAACTGATAGAGATGATTCGAAGTCTCAGTCAGGGTTTGTGTTTTGCCTGAATGGAGGAGCTGTGAGCTGGAAGAGTTCCAAGCAAGAGACAATTGCTGATTCTACAACTGAGGCCGAGTATATCGCTGCGGCAAATGCAGCGAAGGAGGCTGTATGGATTAGGAAATTCATCGGCGAGCTAGATGTAGTTCCTAGCATTGTTGGTCCCGTAGTTCTCTACTGTGATAACAATGGTGCAATTGCACAATCTAAAGAACCTAGATCCCATCAGCGCTCCAAGCACATACTTCGGCGGTTCCATCTTATTCGTGAGATTGTCGAACGAGGAGATGTGAACATTTGCAGAGTGCCGATTGAGGAGAATATTGCAGATCCACTGACAAAGCCTCTCGCACAGAGAAAGCATGATGGTCATACTAGATCAATGGGTATACGATACCTGAGTGATCAACTCTAGTGGGATTCTTGTGGGTTGCATGTAAAATATATATATTCTTTTGGCTGTTTATTATTTATTCATATGATGAATTGTGTACCAATTATTTCCTTTTACAATTAATGGCACGTTCTTTTATTACGATATACTGTTTCTATATGATAGAATAAAATTCGTGATAAATACCCTTAGAATGTTAGCTTCCATAGGACATCAAGTACGTGACTTGAATGTGAGAGCCTATGATTTCGAAGCTTCATTCTTAAAAGGTCCCTGGTCGAGGTATCATCGTAGAAGCTAAGGGTGATGATGATACGTTAAGACTAGCATGTGTGTTGACTGATGACCGGTTCTCACAGGTCATGATATTGTGATATCAAGTCATCACGTGGGTACTTGTTAGAGAACAAGTTGTACTAGACAGACCCAACCTGAGACTACTTTGTGGATTGTTACTTAAAAGTGTCACAAGTAGGTCTCATTTGACAATGGTGTTGTGGTCCTTTGACCTGAAGTCGCAGCATTCATCGAGTGAGGAAGAGCATGCTTTGATGTCATCTAAAGTCTTTCTTGAAGATGGTTGATGATAAGGGTGATCGTTGGGTACGTTACGAATCATTTGGGTGTTTGAGTGTGAGCAGATATGGGATTTGTCCTCCTATATAACAGGAGTTGCATCCATGGGCCCCTTGATGGAATTGGACTGAGAAATGCATGGCCATGCTTGGTTGAGTCAATATGTGATATTGGGCTCACCATTCTCTGGAAGTCCATTCTAGATCAAGAAACTTGGATTGAGCTATTAAGAGGGTGACACGGTCCATGCCTCTAGTTCTTTCTGGATGTAAGGGACAAAGGGACAAAGACAACGCTGGATCATTGGTCATAAAGGCTTATGAGTTATGAACTCTTATTGCTTGGGGAGCAATGATGCATTGCTAGATGCCGCTCATTGTTTGTGAGGTTTTTGTTTGATACTTTCAAGATCAAGTGAGAGACTGTTGGAGTTAACATTGTGATCTAGAAGTGGTCAAACATGTAATGTCACAGCCAACGCGATATGAGCCTGCAGGGTCGCACATAAGAGCATGTGGAGAAAATGGAAGATTGACTGTGTTGGTAAAGGTTACCAATCACCATATAGAATGGGGGTGGTCCAGCAAATGTTGCTGTCTGAATTCATCGGGTTTACACGGATAGAATTCATCGGAATTCGTCGGATATGATTCGTCGGAATTCGTCGGAATGTTCTGTGGAATCCCGACGAATCGTTACAGAGATCCTTAACGCGACAAATGTTGCCGTCTGATATGATTCGTCGGAATTCGTCAAAATTCGTCGGAATTCGTCGGAATGTTCCGTGGAATGCCGACGAATCGTTACAGAGATCCTTAACGCGGCAAATGTTGCCGTCTGATGTGATTCGTCGGAATTTGTCGTATTATCCCGTGAAATCTCGACGAATGCTGTTCCGTGGAATCCCGACAAATTGTAACAGAAACCCCAATTCTGGTGTGTGGTCTGCAGATAGCGATTCTTCTAGAAGCCTGTTTATACTTTGGGTATAAATAGACCTTCTTTTAGAGTTCTAGATATACTCACGAAGGAACCCTCGGCGGAAGAGTTCCGCCCTAGCCGACGTAAGGTGTTCCGCCCGAACCCTCGACGGAAGTGTTCTGCCGCCCAGTTCGCCTCCGCCGACCTCCTCTCCGTCGATCGTCGTCGTGATTGTTCTTCCTGGAGCGAACCTAGCAGTTCGTGGAAGTGCAAGGTGCAGTTATTCTCCCTTCCGAGTTGCGTGCGACGTGACTTGGTGTTCTCCCGGCTCGTGTGGACTGCTGTAGAGACGTAGACATTATTCTACGTGAGAACTCTCTTTGCCGCCGACAGGAATCTTCTTCTTGGAGCATCTAGGTTGGATTTGATCCAATCCCGCAAAGGTAATTTCATACCTGGCAATTTTATTAACTTCTTGATAAAACATTCATGGCCCGATCAAAGTCTTTTGGGTTGTTTCTCTTTATTTTCGCTGCGCCGACATGTGATGTATGGTTCTAGAAAAACCCAACATACTGTTTATTGATCAAATCCTGGAGCATCTCTCAGGTCATCCTTTTTATTGTTTTCTCGATGGTCTCTTGGGATTTTTCCAAATACCTATTTCCCCCGAAGACCAAGAAAAAACAATTTTTACTCGCCCTTTCGGCACCTTCGCATTTTGAAGGATGCCATTTGGCCTCTGCAACGTGCCAGCTACATTACAAAGATGTTTGCTGGCGATATTTGGCGAGCTCGTAAAAGATATAATGGAAGTCTTTATGGATGAATTCTCCATTTTTGGAAACTCTTTTCAAAATTGCTTGAAAAATTTAGATAGAGTTCTCCAGCGGTGTGAAGAGACGAACTTAGTTTTAAACTAGGAAAAATGCAACTTCATGGTCCGAGAGGGTTTAGTCCTCAGCCATAAGATTTCTTCCAAGGGGATGGAGGTCGATAAGGCCAAAGTCACCATAATTGAACAACTTCCCGTATCTTCGAACGTAAAATCTATTTGAAGTTTTCTAGGCCACGCGGGTTTTTATAGGCGGTTTATACAAGATTTTTCTAAAATAATGAAACCGCTAACCCACCTCCTATAGAAGGATTCCCCATTTATTTTTGATGCCGCCTGCGTAGAGGCATTTAATTTTATAAAGCAACAACTTATCAATCCTCCAATTCTGGTGGCGCCAAATTGGTCCCTTCCGTTCGAGATAATGTGCGACGCAAGCGATATTGTGGTAGGAGCCGTACTAGGCCAACACATTAATAAATATTTTCATCCAATCTATTACGCTTCTCGCACGCTCACAGCCGCACAGGCTAACTACACAACGACGGGAAAAGAACTTCTTGCCGTCGTATTTGCCTTTGATAAGTTCAGGCCCTACGTAACACTTTCAAAAGTAATCATTTTTACTGACCACTCCGCCCTACAATATCTTTTGGATAAAGTAGATGCCAAGCCCCACCTGCTTCGATGGATCCTCCTTTTACAGGAATTTAATTTAGAGACCCGAGATAAGAAAGGGGCTCAAAATTTGGCAGTCGACCACCTCTTACGTTTAGAACACCCCATCACAGAAGCACTCGTCGAACCCGAAATAGATGATAGATTTCATGAGGAGCGCCTCTTAACTGTAAATAATATAAAAACTTCTTCTACCCCTTGGATCGCAGATTACGCGAACTATCTAGTCGCGCGGGTCCTTCCAAAAGATTTTTCGACTCAACAAATGAAGAAATTCTTTTCTGATTTAAAATTTTACTTTTGGGGGGACCCCTTTCTGTTTCATGTCTGCACGAACCAAGTGGTGCGGAGATGTGTTTCAAGCGAGGAGGGTGCGCAAATATTGCGACACTGCCATGAGGAGCCGTCTGGGGGCATTATCAAGCCAATCGGACCGCACGGAAGGCATTAGAGGGGGACTTTTATTGGCCCACTCTCTTTAAAAATGCTCACAATTTTGTGAGTAAATGCGATTGCTGCCAGCGATCGGGATACATCTCTCGTCATGATGAGATGCCGCAAAACCATTTTCTCGAGTGTGAAATCTTCGATTTGTGGGGCATCGATTTTGTAGGCCCCCTACCTTCTTCTTTTAATAATTGATATATTTTTGTGGAGGTCGATTACGTAACTAGGTGGGCGGAAGCGCATGATCTGCCCACCAACGATGCGAGAGTCGTCGTCCATTTTCTAAAAAAGTTATTTTCTCGCTTCGGCACGCCCCGCTCAATAGTAAGTGATAGGGGTATGCACTTCTGCAATGCCCAATTTAGAAATTTTTTTTCTAAATACGATGTTACGCACAAGCTCTCCACTGCCTATCACCCCCAAATGAGTGGCCAAGTAGAGGTAGTAAATCACGAGATTAAACACATTTTGGAGAAAACTGTTTCTTTGAATAGGAAAGATTGGTCCATCAAACTCGACGACTCATTGTGGGCGTATCGCACGACATACAAGACCAATATCAGTTGTATGCCCTATCGATTTGTCTATGGAAAAGTGTGTCATTTACAGGTAGAGTTAGAGCACCGAGCTTTTTGGGACTTAAAAATTTTAATTCTCGATTCTAACTTAGCCTCCGAGAATAGGAAATTCCATCTAAATGAACTCGATGAATGGCGTGCGAACGCTTATGAGAGTAATACATTTTATAAGGAGCGTTCTAAGTTCTACCATGATCGCAAAATAAAATTTCTCAAAACATTTTCGTCGTGCGATCTTGTCCTTCTTTATAATTCCCGCCTTCGTCTTTTTCTGGGTAAGCTAAAATCCCGATGGTCTGGCCCCTTTGAAGTCAAAGAGGTTTGGCCGTATGGGACAGTTCTTATCTCCCACCCCAAAAAAGGCGAATTTAAAGTCAACGGTCATCGTTTAAAGCTTTACATTGCGGGCGATCTAGTGGATGATAATCTTGAATCCTTACACCTCCCCAATTTATAATCTCACCACACCAGATTAGTCAAGCTACGTGACGGTAAACAAAGCACTTGTGGGAGGCACCCCATATTTACATTACAATATTGGGGACAATGTTGGGGACAATGTTGTGTTTTAAGTATGTGGTGTTTTACCGTTTTCATTTAAACAAACAAAACATTTCAAAACAATATTTATTTTATTTCATAATTACCAAACTTAGAAAAATCAAAAACAAAAATAGAGTTTTTTCTATAATTATTTCTGCATTTTATCTTTCTTACTTCCTGTAAATATAAACCTGAAAAAAAATACAAAAAAGCAACAACATAAATACACACTTGAAAAAACCCAAAAAAAAATTTAGTACCAAACTTAGAAAACTCCAAAAATATAATAAACCCCTACTTTACTTTTATCCCAAAAAGTTTTAATTTCGAGAAAATCTATTTTGTGGCTTTTCATAATCGCTAGTTTTACTATTTGTTTGTTTATCTAAGATTGATAGATTTCAACGTTCGGGGTTAAGTTTTAAAGAATATCTTGTGTTTTTAATTTAAATAGAGGCTTTGTTTTCAAGCACTACTTCTACTAGCTAAAATAGTGGCATGTGTATTATGTTGGCATTAGACTGCAATTATCCCTACTTTATGTCTTTAGGAATCTAGGAATATTCAAATTACTAAGGTTGCTCTAAAACCTTTTTGTTATTATTCTAGAATTTCTCTTGAACACCCCTTGTATACACCAATTTAGCATGGCAAATAAAAAATAAAAAATAAAAAGATCTTATGTCAATGGGAATAAGAATTGATTCCGTAAATATAGGCACCCAATAAAAACTATAAATAATCATATGTCAATGAGAATAAGATTTTGTTCCGTAAACATAAACATTGGATTAATAAAAACAAAAGAATTAGTTTTCCCTCATAAATCACGGGGGCACCAAAGAAAACTAAAAAGAAGGGGTGGAAGGATAAAAACCATCACCCCTAAGTCAAAAACTCTTCTTTTTGCCAAAGCTTTTTACCCCCTTTTCCCTTAGCCAATTTATTGTTTCTAGTTATAATTCAAAAAATCATTTGAGAGAATAATTAGTAACTTGTATTTTTTCCTTCACTTTTCTTTAAACAAAGGTTCTTATAATTTCGATCTAATCTCGTTTACTAATGATTGCAATTTTGCTTGCTATTTGGTTAATTATGAAGTCTTTTGGCTAAGACATTTCTTTTTACTTAAATCATTTGCATAATTTAGGACTTAACTCTTATTACTCCGAATTTCTATTTTTTAGTCTCTTATGATTAAATAAAATGATAGCCAAAAATTAGAACTTATGTTAATCCCATATAGATCTCTCTTACTTTTGCTCTGGAATAGCAAAAGCTTAAGTCTGGGGGTATAAGATGAGTAGTAAAATATACGTATTTTTAGTATATTCTTTAGTATATTCTTTAGTATATTCTTTAGTATATTCTTTAGTATAACTTTAAGTAATATTGTAAATATTGTATGTAAATTAATGAATAATTTGCTTGTTTTATTATTTTTGTTACTAACTTAGCTTTATTTCTCTTTTTCAGAATTTTAGCAATTTTTTATATGTCACGCACCAGGTCACGCCCGTTACCAAGGGTGTGCAATATTAAAATGCTAAAGTCTAGATTTCTGACATTTTCGGGACAAATCTCGACGAATTGCTCAAGTCAGGCCCGTGACATTTCGGGTCACGCCCGTGTACTCCTTATCAAGCCGAATCAGTCGCGCCTTCAAGCCGAATCAGCCTGATTTCTCGACAAACCAAGTCATGCCCGTGACATCTGAGTCACGCCCGTGATCCAGCAAGTCACGCCCCAAAGACATGTCCTGGATGCTGCGGACGTCTGCCACCCATAGTCACGCTCGTGACACTTCAAGTCACGCTCGTGTGTAGCTATTTTTGACGACGGATCCTTCCATAAGATGGCCGGCCCTATCTTCCCGGCACGCACCATAAGTCACGCCATCGGTCACGGCCATGACATCCAAGTCACGCCCGTGACCAAGGGCATGTAAAAATAAAATTTTGCCAATAAATAGAGGGGCTCGGCTGAAGTAATTTTCATCTAGAATTTTGTGTATTAGCTAGTTTTCTGGAGTAGTTTAGCACTTGTATGTAAGTTATTTCCTGCATTTCGAAGTAGCTACTTTCTCTTTCCTAGTCTAGTTGTAATCTTAAGTTTTGTAATAAAATAGCTTGTTTTCTTATATCAACTTTGTCTTTTAATGTTTAGAAGTAGTCTTTGAGTGATGTTTTCCAAACCCTATTTTGGGTTCTGAGTGTGTAACACTCTTTTCAGTTTTAATTTTTAGTCTTTAAATTATTATATAAATGTTCTATTTAGTGCTTTATTAATAAGGTTGGGACGGATATTATTTCTGCACTTTTATAAGTATTTCATTTCTATACCACCCCCGTCCTGGATGAGGGGCTAAGAACTTTTTAGCGCTTGATTAAGGCAGTTGGGACGGATACTATTTCTGTTTTTATATAAGTCTTTTAATCTTTCTTTCACGCTTATATCCTCTTAAATTATTAACATGTATTTTCTAATTATTAATGTCGTCTCCATTCCGATGAGTGACTAATTTCCTTTAGCGCACGATGTCGAAGAGCATTGGGACAAATAAATGATTTTTTAAAAGTTAAAACTGTTGGATCCTATGTTCCGCATCTCTTGGTTTGAGAATAACAAATACCGTGTTGTTTTTGATCTTGTATTTTGTGTGTTTATAGTGTGTAGGTTGTACAGGAACAATAGCTACACATCCCTATGAGTAGTATACTGAATGGAGATGACTCTCTAAAAAGAGAGCCAATGCTCGCGTTAGTTGTTGATGCCCCGCGTTAACAACCGTTGATAAGAAAACCGCTGAGATGAAAACCGCTGAGAAGAAAACCGCTGAGACGAAAATTACTGAGAAGGAAATCGCTGAGAAGGAATGCCGTCGAGAATGAATACGTCAAGAAATCAGAGACAACACCAGCGTTAGGTCTTATCGCTGGGTGGTAGCCGTTCGACAAACTTCGCTAGCCGTTCGACGAAATGTGATGTCGGTCGACGAAACTGCGTTCGACGAAATCTGAAGGCGTTCGACGAAAGGAGATTCCGTTCGACGAACTGAACTTGCGCTTGACAAAAATGTGTTCGACGAAATCTGAAGGCGTTCGAAGAAAGGAGATTCCGTTCGACAAACTGAACTTGCGCTCGACGAAATTGCGCTTGACGAACTTGCGTTCTACGAACTTTGATGGCGTTCGACGAACTTTGATTCCGTTCGACGAAATCGCGTTCGACGAAATTAGTTTCTTCCACGATCCTGACGGTTTGCACGATTTCAGCTATGACAGTGCATGTTCACTAACGCCGGCGTTAGTGATTAACGCCACGCATTAGCTCCTGAGGCTATTTAAAGTACATCCCCTCTCATTCCTGCATGATGATGATTCCAGAATTCCAATAACTTTAAGAGAGGCTCGTGTACAGTAATTAAGAGATCTTCATTGGGCTAACATGAAGATCTAAAGAAGATTTTGAAGGAGAAGGTCTACAATGCATATTCCATACGAAGGACGATCGTTTCAAGAACGCTAACATCTACATCGACTTCGTCTTCACCTTTAGAATTTCTTGGGGAGTTTCTCTTTACTTATCTTCTAATCTTTTATTTTATTCTCTTTGTATTTTGGTGTGGAGAAATCGTTCGGGGAGAACGTCGGATTCCGGGAAGGATTCCGTGGGTAAATTCGCCTTGTGTTGGCGACTAGGTCCTTGTCCGGCTTATGGGGTAATTTGCCGCTTTGTGCGTGGTGACTAGGTCGATGGTAGATATAGGGGGTGGCTAGAGGCCTTATCTGGGGTAAGACAGGCTATAGCCAACCGGTCCTTGGGAGAAGGACCCGTGAAATAACAAAAAGTGTTTTTACATATTCTCGCCTTGATTTCTAGCGTTATATAAATCAAACATTTGTGTATTCAATTTATTATGAAATAAAATCATGTCTTTTACTGTTCTATTCAATTGATTTTATTTCCTCTTCAAGAATGTTCCAATTTACATTTTCATCAAAGTATTAAATTTAACATTTGTGTAATTATCTTTGAAATACAATAATCATTTTCATTATCTCTGATTTTCTGGAATTGTATTTCATTTAAGATTTCATAAGTAAAATCACTGTGGCAATCTTTTTGTGATAAGGAAAATTTTCTGGAGAGATAACGCCCAGCATTAACACTTAACGCTGGCGCTAGCAACTGTTAACAAAAAGTTTTGTTTCTCTTATTTAAAAAGGAATCTTCAATACAATCTTTTCTGAGATATCAAAATATATTTTCTTATAAAATATTCCTAAACTTTGATTACAATATTTGATAAATTTAATTAAGATTTAAAATTCCATAAAACCCTTATTCACCCCCCCCCCCCTCTAAGGGCGTCGTAAGATCCAACAAAAACATCTCGTTCTAAAATAATTAACGAGCTTAAGGTTTACCCGAGAAAAACGTTGAGTGGAACCATATAATCGATGTGTGGTTTTCATTTCCATTTTCGTAGCTGAGTGGCTCGTGCATACGGACAAATCGCTCATGGGTAAAGAGAAGTGCGCTCTACCCTCGAGATAGGATGATGTAAGTCTCCCGAATTGGAAATAAAAACCCAATAGTGGGGTTCACAACATAATGCGAGTATTAATGAGATTCGATTAAAGAACGAGAGTTCGGTCGAATATTCGTAATCTCGGGTGGGTGTACCCTCGAGAGAGGTGCGTTCATACTTATGAAACCTCCACGACCAAGTCATTTTAATATTTTGAAAAGTCATATATTTTACTTCTAAAAAAGGATTATTTTCGTCTCAAGGTAATTCGACATCGGGCGCTATCTTTATCATCATTTAGAACTCTAGTTATACGCATATTATCGTTCCTTATAAATCACTGAAAATATTACTCCGATAAAATAATAGTTTATTCCTTAAAAGTAGAAGTAATCAACAAGATCCGCGGAAATATACGACCTCGATATTTTCTAAAACAAAATATCTTGTATTACACGCGATAATGTATACTTGTTTTTATCAAATGATTAGTTTGGATTAAAATTTAAACAAAAGCTTTACAAACCCATTTAGTGCCAAACTCTCCCTTTCTATTTTAAAAATCAATAGAATCCAGCGTCGTAGCGGGGCATAATCGTCAATACTTCAAAAGAAAAAAAGACCGTTACTTCTATATTTCGATAGGATAACGGTTAGTTTCTCAAATTAGAAGTACTTGCAAATTTCATTGAAAACACCCGCCTAATTCTATGTTCATTATATTAAGGTTGTGCAAACAAAAGAAGTTTTCCAAATTTAATCATCAACCGCACAGACTCGCTTGCTAAGAGGGGCCCAAGCAGACTCTGGAAAGTGCCCTCCGTGACTCCTTTGTGAGGCTAATGTTGTTGACAGGGTGGTCGCGGGCTCCTTGGAGAGTAACTTTGTCAGCGCAGCTAGCTGCTTGTACTTGGAGAGAGTCCGCAGACACACTGGTAGTGTCTGCCCGAGACTGGCGCGATGTACCTTTACTTCTAGGCTACCCTCACATGAACAATCATAGGCCCCAATGTATGGCTTGCAGCCTGTACTACACTCTCTCTGTCAGTCAGTATGGTACATATATCATCTCATAACCAAGGGCCTAGGTTCTAGTCTAGATTTTGTAGTAGCTAACATCTAGGAAACAAGATCTCAATCTAGGATCCCACTAGTCTAAACCTAGATATTAGCTATCAGAGTTGGCCTTCAAGTTCTTCATCAGTGTGAATCTAGTAGGGCCAACACAACCCACCAGGTTCACTCATCATTTCATTCATTCACGTACATTTGATAAAACTTGTCTTCATAAGCTAACCGTAGCCTCTACAGACTAAAAGGTTGTGCACGAGTATCGACAAGCTAAATCTCAGCCCATACAACTCGAAAGGTTGCATACATTTTATTTATGATTAAACCTCTGCTCATAAGGTTCAACCATAAGGGTCACAATCCCCAATTAATATTATTGTTGAAGTACAACCTTACGTGTTTGCTATTTAAATCATTCTTATCATCCATCATCCTCGTCAACTAAACAACTTAGTATCCCTCGATGTATCGTAGTTCAGCAATGGTAGATGATATGTTACACATCCACTTTTCTATTTTTACAACATTAAGGCATACACCACAATTAACACACATTTAATTGTCATTCCATTCGAGCCTACTTGATTTTGTTATCACATCCATGACGTTACTAGAATCTTCTTCTAATCAGTTCCTTAAGTTGTAAGCACTTAATTCGTACAACTCATCATCAAAGTTTCAATCGACTAATTTCAAATTTTGTAAGTTCTACTCGAGCGCTTTTATCATGATTACCAAGTACCATAAAGTAAAGCTTCTAAGTTTATCATGGATAATAATTAAGACTCTGATTAGGGTCATTGTCAATTTAATCAACTAAAATAAGAATTTATCACTTCTTAATTCAATTAAAATACTAACTTGTTTCTAAAAATTATGAAAAATCCACAATAGGTTTTATCCTTATTTCTAATCCTTTCATGTTTGTCACATGAGTGTATACCCCAAATAGAATTTCTGAATTTTTATCATCGGTAAAATTATCCTTATTAAATTTAAAATATTAAATTAATTATGAATTTATGAATTTTTTATAATTGGTTCATCTCATCATTTCCAAAAAAATTCATGTTGGTCTGAAAAGTCTAAACCCTAAGAAGTGTCTCTACATTAATTAATTACAGTAATTTCATAAATTATAGAAATTCTACATTTGGTACATCTCATCATTTTCAATCTTTTTATTGTGATCACATGATTCACATCAACTAAACACTTAAAAGAAGCTCCACTCAATTAAATATAGTAAAATAATTACTTTTTAATTAAATTTAATTATTAAAACTTTTCAAGAATTTCTAAATTTTTTATAGCAGATTCCAATTAGTATTCCCATCATTTTCATGTTCAAGATATTTTTTGTTAGATCAATTATTTGTCCGAAAATAAATTCAATAGGGTAGGTTGCTATTTCCAAGTTAAGTTCATATCTTGGAGAGATCTGGTGACTACAATCGTGCCACAAGGGAAAAAATTCAGTGTGTCTGACGCACGGAGAGTTGTGAGCCAATAAATAGCCTCCTCTTTTCGGTGGGGTCCAGGCTCATTTCCACTTTTCGCCTTACGCTCCTGTCCGACTGCTAGGGTTTTAAAACATATCAGCGCCGATTCCTCTGCCTTGCCCAGGCGACCAAACCTCCCCTTCCAGTTGTTGGATCATCGGATTTGTTAGTGCCCCAGCGACCAAACCTCCCCTTCCTTGCGTGGATCACATATATTTCCTTGCCGACTGGTTGAGGAAGGCATTCCTGACAGTAATGTCGGATAATTTTCAGTCGAATGCCGAAAAATCTTCAAGTAATATGGTTGATGACGACAAAGCTTCAAGTAAGCCTGGATGTAAGTGAACAACTCTCCTTGTATACTTTCACCATAGAAACTTCCATGTTTATCTTCTATAAAATAACTGGCAATAGCAATTACGACCTTAATTACATACTTATGGTCACAATGTTATAGTAAGAGAGTTAAAATTTTATTGCAGTCATAATTTACAATATCCAGACGGACGCCGAAAAATCTTAAAGTTATATGGCCGATGATTAGAAAGCTTCCAATAAGCCAGACAATGTAAGTGAAATACTCTCCTTGTATACTTCCATAATAAAAAATTTCTACTTTGTTTTCTATAATAACAGGCAATAACAATTACTATCGTAATTACGTCTGTAATTATACACTTTACAGTTTAATTACAGTTATAATGCACTTTTATGACCGTAATTTCTACATGGTATAGTAATTTTTGAATTCGGTCGTAATTGATATATAAAGTACGAAAATTTCATGGCGACCAGTAAGTTGAAGTTGTAATGTATGATTACGCCAGACATGTGTAATTATATCCATATTATTTTTATTTGCCTATTCCTACAGAAAGTTGTTGTTTTTCCAATTGTGCAATCTGAGTTGGAGACATACACAATGTATTGCGATTATGCCCATAAATTAGGATTTATTGTGTGGTAATACCACATTGTATTTTGGACGCATACAAACATCATAAAAGATTGAGTGTATAGTTGCTCGAATGTTGGGCGTAAAAATTTAAAGACATCAGAGGATGTGATGAGAAAGTATCGTAAGTTGGATAGCCGAACGGGATGTTTGGCATCCATATTCTTTACTGTGGATAAAAATGGTAAGAAATGGTATGTGTCAAAGTTCATTAAGGAACATAATCACCCTCTAGCCTCAAAATGTGACAACCATATATTGAGGTCATATCGCAACATTTCTAATGTCCAGGAAAGCTTGCTTAAAAATTTGACCGGTAGGAATTAGAACCGTTGAGGCATTTAATTTCTTAGTCGATGAAGTTGGTGGTGTTGAGAATGTTGGGTTTTATAAGACTGATGCATATAACTACGTTCAAAGAGAAAGGAAAGCAGTAATAGAAAGCAGAGATTCTGTAGCTTGCTGAAAATTGATGCGCAAAACTATGCTTGCAAACGATAACGACAAGTGTACCGTATCGAATATAGTATAGGTTATTAAAACAAGGTCGTATTAGACTCGGGGCAGTTGAGTACTCTTACTTCAAGAAAATCTCTATTATTTTATCAATTAGAACTTGAGGTTGGTCTGCAAAAAAAGAAAATTAAAATAAGAATTAAAAAAGCGATTAGCACTCGATCTTGAATCACCTTGGAGATAAAAATAAGAATAAAGAATAAAAACGCATTCTCTTAATAAAATAGCTTTGACCGTGGAGATTCCCGAATTATGAACGCACCTCTCTCGAGGATGCGCTCAACTGAGTTTAGGTTGATCAATCGAACTCTCGTTCTAGAATCGAAACCCCTAAATCTCGCATTATCGAAGTGAATCCCGCTATTGGCTTTTACTCCAATCCGGAAGGGTAACGTCGTCCTCTCTCGAGGATTGCATTCTACTCTTTTTTTATTCTTGAAATGATCGATTCAAAATCAAAACCTCTCGATTATTAGATTCCGAAAACAAAGATGAGAGTTATATATCGACAATATAATCTCAATCCAATAAAAGTTCAAGAATAAATCAAAAGCATTCTAAAGAAGAGAAAGAGAAGCTAAACCATAAATTATATTCTCCTCAGATCATCTCGGTCGAGTACTAATTGGAATTTAGTTACTCATAGAGATAGAAGAATTACAGAAAATAGAAGAGTTCATGAAAAAAAGAGAGAATAGATTGAGAGAAGAGAAGAACTATTTTATTAAATTGCTAAAGAAAAATTTACAAGACATGAATTGAAAGTTACAAATATTGAATTGAAAACTACAAATGCTAATAAGAAAATGGACATACAAGAACACGAAAATAAAACAAGAAATGGAGATTTGAACTCCCAAAAAAATTCGTCCTTAAACATCTGCTGGAGCTGGCTTTATATAGCTGAAAAAATGAGGTTACACGCCCTTGGTCACGCCCGTGACCAAGGGCGTGTAAGGGTCGTGATTGAAGCAGCAGCGGAGAGGGCGCCTTCTAGAGTAATTGCGAGCGTTTCGGCCGTGTCACGCCCTAGGTCACGCCCGTGACCTGGGGCATGTAATCTTGAAATAGTGCTGCTGGCGGGAAACTCTGGCGGGAAGAAGCGCGGGGCGAGTCACGCCCGTGACCTGATGTCACGCTCGAGGTCACGCCCGTGACCTGGGGCGTGTAACTTTAAATGACGTGGCAGGCATGCTCTGGATGCTGTGGTGAGTTGCTGCCGTGACACTGGGTCACGCCCTTGGTCACGCCCGTGACCTGGGGCGTGTACTTGGCGAATTCTTCACCGAACGCTCCCTGGTGGAGGAATTGGGTCTGGAACACATCTTTGACTGTCACGCCCTTGGTCACGCCCATGACCTTGGGCGTGTACTTTGGATTTTTACTCAACGTGCCCAGAAAACCTGCAAAACATAAAATAAGCTTAAATTAGTTGAAGAAATTAAAAAGGAACAGATTAAATCAGAAAATACATATAAATTATATAAATTCAATTTAAAACTATATTAAAATAATATTAAAGATGAGTACAAAAAGTACTCATCAAACACCCCCATACTTGAGTTTTTGCTATTCCAGAGCAAAAGAGTGAGGAAAGAATTACAAGACATCGATATTATTCCTAATTAACTAAAATTTTATTAAACCATGAATAAGTCAAAGGCAAATTTTAGGAATTCAAGAATTAAGTCATAAGTTATGTTGATAATTTAAAAAGAGAAATTTGTTTAGCTAACTACTTCTCAAGATAACTATTTAGCAATCAAAATTATAGAAATTTTCAAACAAAATTAGATTGAAATTATAGACACTCTAACATAAAAGAAGCTTAAGGAAAAGACACCTACTAAAATACTGCTCTCTTAATAATTTAGTTTAGGACTAGAAACAATGAAATTGGCTAGGGATGGGTTTGAACGAAATGGCAAATGAAGAGTTCTTGAATAGAGGTGATGAATTTTATCCTCTCACCTCAATTGAATACGAAATTGTATATGTTTAGGAAAATAATGAATTTTATCCTCTTATTTTCCATGCCATATAATCTTTTAACAATTCTCTTCAATCAAAAACCCAAAATGTATATGTTTTAGATGTAATGAATTTTATCCTCTTACATGATGACATATAATCTTTTAAATGATTTTGAGTGCATATGTTTTAGGAAATAATGAATTTTATCCTCTTATTTCCATGACATATGATCTTTTTCTACATTTTTTTTATTTGTCAACAAAGGGTGAGGGGGGGAGAAATACTTCTAGTTTATAAATTAAACTATTTTGAGAGCAACTTTTTAGTGGAATGAGATTTCCTAAGATCTTAAAGTTAAAAGTGAATATGACAAAAAAATCTAAAGATGTTTAGCCAATTTACCACAAAGTGAAGCTATTTAAAATTAAACGGAGAAGTAGTGCTAAATTAACTCTCTAATCGAATTAAAAACATAAAGTGTTTCTTAAAACTAAATTACTTCATATTTAGATTTAACAAATTCTGATCAAATAAAATAATTAGCTAAATTAAAAATGTAGGAATTCTTATAATCGTACCTCAAACTAAATTTCTAGAACATTAAAAACAACAAGGCTAGGCGTATTTATTATTATTTTATTATTTCTTGGACTTCCCAAGGGCTACCCAGTGAAGGGTTCGCAAGGTACTAGGAGCTGTGATAGGAATTCAAGCCCAAAGTGCCCTTTCCAAGAAATTAGATTTTTATAAATTATATATATATATATATTTTTTCAAATAAATAAAATACAAGAAAAGCTAAGCTACACCCCCATACTTAAAATTAAACATTGTCCCCAATGTTTAAAACTAAGTATGAAGAACACTTGAAAATAATTTTTTGTAAAACTGAAATTAAAGATAAGCAAGGGGTGCCTCCCAAGAGCGCTTTCTTTTTCCCGTCTTTAAGCTAGACGGTTAATGTTAGGAAAATGGAAAATAAAAAGAGAAGTGGACAGGCAACTCCCCTAATTCACGCGTGGGTGAATGTGCCGGCGTCAGTCGCCCGGCTACTCCTCCGTTTATCTTGTGATTCTCCTCTTGTCTTTGAGTTTGAATATGTAAATCCAAATCACCTATACATACCTGAGGTGATTTGAAAAAATAAAGATGAGCGGCATATGGATCATTGATTATTTTGGGGTGGCAGCGGCTCATCCTTAACCTGAATATTATTAGAATAAAGAGAATCACAAATGAACGAGTCAAAAAAATTTTTGCAAGGAGGAGGCGCTTGCGAAATTATAAAATCAAGCTCCGGTTGTTCCTTTTCTATAAAAACATTTTCATTTGAGAAATCTAGTGCGTTACCAAGCGGAATAAAATTTTCGGACACAAAATTTTCATGAATTTTTGGTTGGATAGAAGAAATTTGCGAGTATTTATGACAAAGAAAATAAAATCCGGGTGAAGTAGGGGAAGAAACTTTTCTTCTTCTATTTCATCCGGGGTGCCCATAACTTTAAGAAATTCTTGGTAAAGTAATTTTTCTTCATCTTCGGTAAGAGAAGTTATGGGATTACATGACACTACATGTTCCGCCATAACTAAATTATCCAAAGGTGGAGAAAAAATACTAGAAGAAATAAAATTTTCCTCTAAATTTTTGGGGGAAGTATCTACTTGAATCGGCGGACATTCCCCAAAATTAGAGTACGAAGGTTGCGGCGCAAAAGAAGAAGAACAAGAATTCGGATCTAAAGATTTATCTTCATCACCCCGTAAACTATCTGGGTGACCTTGCCACCAAGAATAATCTACTTCGGGGCCAGAAGGAAGATTATTAGAAGCCGAAGAATTATTCTAGTGAAAATTAGAAAAAGCACTAGACAAAATAATATTTTCCTCTAAATTTTGGGGGGGGGGGGGGTAGTATTTATATGAATTTGCGAAATTTCCCCCAAATTAGAGAATGAAGACTGCGGAGTATAAGTAGAAAAACAAAAATTTGTGTCTAAAGATTTATCTTCGTCGCTCCGATAATTATCCGGGTGAGCTTGCCACCAAGAATAATCAACTTCGGAAAAATTATTCTCATTAAAAGGGGAAAAATTATGATCGTAATTATTATCAAAATTATTTGCATAATATTGAGGAAACTTATTTTCATAATAATTATTTTGATAATAAGAATGTAAATAACATTTCTCACTTTGATGAGGCGCACCACAATAATGACAACTAAATTAGCGTTCTCGCGCGGCTTGTAAGAGATAAAGTTGGTTTCGAAGCTCGGCAACCTTAACAGCCAATTCAGATTCTTTCATAATAAAAAATAAAAAAGTAACAACCTTTACTCAAATGAATGGAATTTTTTTAAAAATATTTTTATTATATATATTTTTTTGAAAAAGCGGGTTAAATTAGTCCCGGACTTCCCAAGATCTACCAGGTGAAGGGTTTGCAAGGTACTAGAGGCTGTGATGGGAATTCAAGCCCAAAGCGTCCTTTCCGAGAATTTAGATTGCGCTTTTAATTTTTTTTTTTTTTAAATTTTAAAGAAAAAGGGGGAGAAGAAAGAGAACGATAAAATTAATAAATATTTCTTTTTTCGAAATATCAACCGTGTCCCCGGCAACGGCGCCAAAAACTTGATGCGCAAAACTATGCTTGCAAACGATAACGGCAAGTGTACCGTATCGAATATAGTATAGGTTATTAAAATAAGGTCGTATTAGACTCGGGGCGGTTGAGTACTCTTACTTCAAGAAAATCTCTATTATTTTATCAATTAGAACTTGAGGTTGGTCTGCAAAAAAAGAAAATTAAAATAAGAATTAAAAAAGCGATTAGCACTCGATCTTGAATCACCTTGGAGATAAAAATAAGAATAAAGAATAAAAACGCATTCTCTTAATAAAATAGCTTTGACCGTGGAGATTCCCGAATTATGAACGCACCTCTCTCGAGGATGCGCTAAACTGAGTTTAGGTTGATCAATCGAACTCTCGTTCTAGAATCGAAACCCCTAAATCTCGCATTATCGAAGTGAATCCCGCTATTGGCTTTTACTCCAATCCGGAAGGGTAACGTCGTCCTCTATCGAGGATTGCATTCTACTCTTTTTTTATTCTTGAAATGATCGATTCAAAATCAAAACCTCTCGATTATTAGATTCCGAAAACAAAGATGAGAGTTATATATCGACAATATAATCTCAATCCAATAAAAGTTCAAGAATAAATCAAAAGCTTTCTAAAGAAGAGAAAGAGAAGCTAAACCATAAATTATATTCTCCTCAGATCATCTCGGTCGAGTACTAATTGGAATTTAGTTACTCATAGAGATAGAAGAATTAAAGAAAATAGAAGAGTTCATGAAAAAAAGAGAGAATAGATTCAGAGAAGAGAAGAACTATTTTATTAAATTGCTAAAGAAAAATTTACAAGACATGAATTGAAAGTTACAACTATTGAATTGAAAACTACAAATGCTAATAAGAAAAAGGACATACAAGAACACGAAAATAAAACAAGAAATGGAGATTTGAACTCCCAAAAAAATTCGTCCTTAAACATCTGCTGGAGCTGGCTTTATATAGCTGAAAAAATGAGGTTACACGCCCTTGGTCACACCTGTGACCAAGGGAGTGTAAGGGGCATTATCGAAGCAGCAGCGGAGAGGGCGCCTTCTGCAGTAATTGCGAGCATTTCGGCTGTGTCAGGCCCTAGGTCACGCCCGTGACCTGGGGCATATTATCTTGAAATAGTGCTGCTGGCGGGAAATTCTGGCGGGAAGAAGCGCGGGGCGAGTCACGCCCGTGACCTGATGTCACGCCCGAGGTCATGCCCGTGACCTGGGGCGTGTAACTTTAAATGACGTGGCAGGCGTGCTCTGGATGCTGTGGCGAGTCGCGGCCGTGACACTGGGTCACGCCCTTGGTCACGCCCGTGACCTGGGGCGTGTACTTTGCGAATTCTTCATCGAACATTCCCTGGTGGAGGAATTGGGTCTGGAACACATCTTTGACTGTCACGCCCTTGGTCACGCCCGTGACCTCGGGCGTGTACTTTGGATTTTTACTCAACGTGCCCAGAAAACCTGCAAAACATAAAATAAGCTTAAATTAGTTGAAGAAATTAAAAAGGAACAGATTAAATCAGAAAATACATATAAATTATATAAATTCAATTTAAAACTATATTAAAATAATATTAAAGATGAGTACAAAAAGTACTCATCAAAAATATTATAAGAACGACAATTGGAGGACAATATGTTCTCATATGATGTCCAAAGAGATAAAAAAAAATTTGCTTATTAGTTTCTTTTGGAATAACGGGCGTAGTAAAATCAATTATGATTGTTTTGGTGATGTCATAGTGTTTGATACAACATATAGACTAAAAAAGTATAACTTGACTTGTGCCCCACTTATTGCATTAAATCATCACCGACAAAATGTTCTTGTCTGTGGGGCTTTCATAACAAATTAAACTATTGAATCATTTTGTTGGTTATTTGAGACTTTCTTGAGGTTTGTTCGCGCAAACAATCGACAACAACATTCACGGACCATGATCAGGCTATGTTCGTTGTCATTGAGAGAATTTTTTCGACTACTCGACATCGTTTGTACCAATGACACATTTCAAAGATTGCACCATCGAATGTACCCTCATTCAACCATGATAAAAGTGTAAGGTCCATATTTTACCATTATTTGAGCAAATGTGACAGTGCATATGAGTTTAATAGATATTGGAGTGTTATGATCTTGAAAGCAAATTTGGAGGACAATAGATGCTTGCTGGATTTATTCTATGAACGAATGAAATGGTCGACTACTTTTAATAAAGATATTTTAGACCTTGGCATATTGTCCACACAAAGGAGTGAATCCACAAATAATGTTTTACATGGATGTTCTAAAGCAACAATTTCGCTTGTTGAGTGTTATAGAGGTTTGGAGAAAATGACTTGAGCTTGGCGTCGATGTGAGCATGACGAAGACTTTAATGCAAACATGGTTGCATAACCTTTAAATTCAAAAATTCCCAGTTGCTGAATCAAGTGTCAAAGTACACAAGAAAAAATTTCTCTATTTTTTAGAAGTCTTACATGGATGCTGCCATTGGTGTTAGTATTGTAGAGTAAACAAGACTTGATGATAACCATGTCTTTTACTGTACACAACATTGTGATGGAGACGATAAGCAATAGTATGTAAACTTTGATACTGTCGCATTTGATGTTGAATGTTCGTGCAGAGGTTTTGAAACAAAGGGGATTCTAAGCAAACTTATCTTACGAGTTTACAATTTGAGAAATGCAAAAGAAACTCCTCCTAAATATATACTAAATAGATTTACCTTGAAGGCGAAGAAGGGATTGTATCTTTTTGATACTACAAGCTTAAATGACTATGAATTCAATTTAGTATTTAGAAATCAGATGATCAGGTTCACCTACGACTTAGCTCGCTGAGTTGAGGAGTGCCAGATTGTAACATCCTTAATTCTACTATACCTCATGAAAGTGTTAGGGCATAGCATGTGGTGATAATGGGAGTGGAGACAAGGAGATGACCTTAGGGACCGTTAAGTTAAGGTGAACTTACATAGTACTCACAAGTGAGCACAAGGTAACTTAGGTCAAATTAGCCAAATTGCACTCACAAGTACTAATTGACCTCACCAATATGTTCCTAACCCTAATGGAGACTCACTTGACCAAAAGCCCCATCAATTGGTCAACCAAATATGCCAAATTGACCAAACTCAAATGTAGGTCAACATAGCCCTATTCAACACAAATAGATTCAAATGACCTCCAATACCTCAAATGGACCTCACATAGGTACTCCTAATCACTAAGGTAGGTCATTAGGTCAATAATCATTAATTGGTTCCACTCAATTTCAAAGAATTGACTAAAGTCAACTCTTGGTCAATATAACCCAAATCAACCCAATCAAGGATCAATTGACCTTCAATTGGCCAAATTGACTTCACCCCTAACCTTCTAACCCCATTAAGGACCCATTGGACCCAAAATCCCCATCAAATGGTCATCCAATCCATAAAATTTGACCAAACTCAAAATTAGGCTAATTTGGGTCAAACTCACACCATATGGATCAATTAACTCAATTGGAGCCACACCATGGTCCAAGGGACTTTGGGTAGGTTCATAAGACTCATGATCATCAAGTGGGGTTAACCCACTCACCAATTTGACAAAGTCAACCCAAAAGTCAACCATGGTAAACATTAATCTTTGAGGAAGAAATCAAAATCCCAAATGGAATCCAAGTAGACTAAGGCCCCAACCCAAGCCCAACCAGCAGGTCACATGCTTATTGGGACCCCAAGCCCCTGAATTTCGAGAGAGAAGATGGGCATGGGGGAAAAATGACATTTTCCCCCAAAAGCCTTAAGGGAAAAAATGAGCTTTTGAGGAATGGAGGCCCCATGGCCCTCCACTCCTCTGCCCAAGCTTGTAGACAACCTCCTCAGGCATAAAAAGTCGCCATCAGGCGATTACAGCTGCTTATCCGCCAAGGGGAAGACAATATAGCCATAGGCGCCACAGCCCATGCCTCCCATTCTCTCTATGCAGCAATCAACACCCCCAATAGACACTTCCATCATCTTCAAAATGCACTAAGGAGTCGAGTCAGACACTGAGAAGAGAGCCATTGGTATAGAATCGACGGATCGGGCAAGCTTGCTGGTGAAGAAGAGAGTCATGGACAGCCGCCGGAACACCCATCGCCGAGGTCCATTTATCCTCCTCGCCCTCTACGCTAGCATTCTAGCTCCTTAGGCAGAGAATCTGGCTCAATTGTGTCGCGATCTATGTGATATAGGTGAGATGTTTCTTAGATTTTCACCCCGCTCGGGTTTGCCAAAGAGGCGATCTCTGACCGGCATCTCACTGCCAATTGATAACCCTCACCTCAATGGAGGTGGTGGCCGACCATGGAGGTGGCCAGAAGGCCGGCAATTTGGCTTGGAAAACAGGCCAAGACGGGACAATCTTGTCCCTTCGCTGGAGGTAGGAGACGCAATCACAACCGTTAATTTCCACGACTGATGGCGTGTTGGATCTTACGGCGCCCTTAGAGGGGGGTGAATAAGGGAATAAAATTCTTTGTAAATTTTTACTAAATTGTTTAGAGAAACATAGAATGAAATTACAATTTAACTTAAAGGAGGAAACCATTGTAATTTGCAATTTTATAAATTATGCCAAATAATAGAAATCAAGTAAACACAGAAAGAGACATGATTATATTATATAGAAAATGTGTTTACATAAATTGATTTCAATATCGCTTGAAATCGGAGGCGTATAAAGTAATACAATTTTTGCTTTTCTATACCGACTTGTATCCCCACAAACCGGTTGGCTTTAGCCTATCCTTCCCCGGATAAGGCCTCAAGCCGCTCTAGCCAATCCTTCTCTGGATATGGCCTCGATCCCCCTAGATCTAATCACCTAGAACTAGTCGCCAACACAAGGAGAATTTCCCCCTAAGTCCTACCCAGACCTAGTCGCCAATACAAGGCGAATTAACTAAACGATTACAAAAACATATGGAATGAAAATAAATATAACAACAATGAAACTCCCTATATGAGATCTCTGAAGATGAGGATGAAGGATCGTTGTATCATAAGCGAGGTTGAAGCGACCGTTCTTCGAATGCAGCGTGGTGGCTTCCTTCTCCAGAAATCCTCTTTGGCTTTGAGTGGGAGATGAACTTTCGGCAGAGTAGCAGCTCTAGAAATATGGCATAATCTCTCTAGAAGCACTAACTCAAAACAAGAGAGAGCCCATCATTTTATAGAACTTGATGATAGCACCTGCGTTAGCTCCTAGCGCTTGCGGTAGCGTTCGTGTGGAGCGGATGCAAAACCATCAGCGGTGTGGCGCTGTGCACGAACATGAGATAGCGCCTGGCGGTAGCGCTAGCGCTGGCGGTAGTGGTTGCGAAACCGTCGGTGGCGTGGCGGAACAAACTTTTGTCGAACGAAATTTTTGTCGAACGAAAATTTTCGTCGAACGGAGCTTCAAGTTCGTCGAACAGAAAGTTTTGTTGAACGGAATTTTCGTAGAACGAAATTTTTCGTAGAACGGAGCTTCAAGTTCGTCGAACGAGCTAGCACCTGGCGGTAGCTCTAACGCTGGCGGTAGTGCATTGTTTGAGATTTTTGAATTCAGCTGCTTTCTACCTGTGGAGTATTGCACATATAGTTCCTGCACACTATAAACACATGACAAGCAAGATCAAATACAATTTGGGATTTGTTATTCTCAAACAAAGGGATGTGACACACATGTCCAACAATCTCCCCCTTTTGATAATAACAAATCCACTTAGCAAGAAATCAACAATAGTGTTTATAGTATAGGATAAGCAAGATGATAGTGCAACTATATTATATGATAATCATTATAATGTGCATACTCCCCCTATCTTAATGCTCCCCCTACATAAATGCAAGATGATAGTGCAACTATAGTATATGATAAGCTTGATAATGTGCATACTCCCCCTATCTTAATGCCCCCCCTACATAAATGCAAGTTATGTTTTACTCCCCCTAAATGATAGATTACATGAATTATTCTCCCCTTAATCTTCTATATTTCTCCTATATAGATTTCTTCAATTAATCTCCCCCTTTTGGTATTATCAAAAGAAGGTGGGGTGAGGGTAGTAAGGAGACATTTATTATAAATGTTAAAGCATGATCGAGCTTTTGTAAGATAGATAATGATAAAGATTTTAAGCATAGTATATAAGAGATTTCAAAATAGAAAGATAAGAGTTGTAAGCAAGCGGAAGATTATAATAAACAACTTTTCCTAAGCATGAAAAACATAAGTAATAATATGAGTTTTAGTTCAAAATTGAAAGATGTTTTTGTAACGCCCTTAAATGATTTAATATGGTTTCGGTGTGCGTTTAGAGTGTTTTTGGGGTGCGGATAGGGGTGTGGTCTACGAATAGCGGAGTGGGGTGCGATTAAGGCTTAGGTTAAAGCAAGCCTTCTCCCTCTCTAAACCCTAAATACCCGACCCCCTCCTCACTCTCTCGCTCTCGTTCGCACAGCCGGCCGCAAACCCCGAGCCCTCCCGATCTCCTCCCCCTCCCGATCTCTCTCTCTCCCGTCGCCTGGAGCTGGGAAGCCCGTCCCCCTCTTCCTCTCCCTTTCCTATCGCCGCCTAGGGCAAGGAGGGCCCGTCTCCCTCCCTCTCCCTCTCTCCCGTCGGCCTGGACCAAGGAGGAGCCGCCCGACCAACCCCCTCTCCCGTCGGATTGGAGCAAGGAGGACCCGATCTCCTCCCTCTCCTCTCTTCACCGTCGACCAAGAGCAAGGGCAGCAACCATTGTGGGCTTTTGTGGTGGTTTAGGGTTCCAGATCTTCGAGTGGAGGCTGGATCCGTGGAAAGTTATTTTGGAGCTAAACTCGGCGCGTCGAGAGCAGTTTTTGTGCATGGACAGCCGCTACATTCGCTAGCCGTCAAGTCCGGGCGCATTCCATGGTTCAGAAATGACGTCTAAGGGTAACGATTCTCTTTACCCTCATTTGGACACGTTCTAGTCCGTTCCTTGCATCGTTGAGGTCCCCTACCCAAAAGGGTGAGGTCGTGGCCTCCGACGGGTCGATTCGTGTTATCCCCGTCAAATCATGCATACATGTAGAGTCCATGCGTGAAATGGACGTAGGCGCGCTGTGTGAAGCCCATCCGAGACGGTTCGTCTGGATTGGTGATGCTTTTGATATTATGCGTGCTGGGGGAAAACTCCGTGTTGATATCCTGCTTTGTAGGACTAGAGGGTGCTACTGCACGCGCAGCAACGCTTGGGGGTGTGCCCCGGGGAGCACCCGAAGTGAGAAACAGAAGGTGCTACTGCATGCGCAGCAACGCCTGGGGGTGTGCCCCGGGGAGCACCCGAAGTGAGAAACAGAAATGGGGTTTCTGTTCACTACCGTCGGCGTTAGCGTTATCGCCGCACGGTAAATCCCAGACCGAGTTCTGGTGATGTTGTTGTGCCCACCTGTTGAGAGGACCTGAGGCCTTGTGCCCGACCCGTGAGGGTGTCCTGGTGGATGACTTAGCGGCCCGTAGAGCCGGCTAATTGAGAATACCTGGGCTGAGGGAACGCCATACCCGCTCTTCGTGTTGTACAACGAGAGCTGTGAACAACGGGCATTTAGCGAACCTGAAACCGCACCATTACAGCACCTGACTAGTAAGGCTCGTACAGCACGTCGGGAGGCATTGGGAAAGAGTCTTCGGACTACGGTATGTTCACAATTAAAGTACGGGGGTGCCCTGGTATTCGGGCCACTGACTTTAGCATCGAAGGGCAAAGCCATCAAGAGTGGATGGTGGTGGAAGGCGGAGTACACCAAAGAGTGCCTGAGAGCACGGGACGTGGGGCGCCATTCCCACGTTTGTGATTATTGCATATGTATGAACTGTTGTGGGCTTTGCTAGTCGCACTCTTATATATATATGCTGCGGAGACTGTTTTGCAGGGATGGTTAGAACTGCCACCCCCTCGAAGGGGTGGGGTCGGTACAATTTGGTCAGCTTTAGCTGACCATTGCCTTGTTTTGCCACCGTTTTTGGTGGGCTTGTTGTACAGGTGCTGGACCGAGCGGGAACATAGCGGGCTCTTAGCGGGCTGAAGCCCTTGTGCTGCTGCGGCCCTTGAAGGCCTTTTGATGTTCTTTTACTTTTCATGTATGGCCGGCCTGCGCGCCGATGTTGGTAAACTATAAGGCCGTCGTGCCTCTATTGTTGTGTAAACACATTTTATTCCTTTTAGTAGAAGTGGACATACCCGGGTTCGGGTTTTGGTGGTTAATATATTTCGTCTCGCTCTTCTGCTTCCGCATAGAATGCTCTGAGTTAGGTTCGCTCTTTAGTGTCATTTGGTATTTCAATTAAGTGACGTTCCCATTTGTTTGGTAGTATATGACGTGGGGCCCCGGCCGGACCTTCTGCTATATGCTTCTTAACGGATGGGGGTGTTACAAATTCGTATCAGCTTCCAAGGTTTCCGTATCCTTCTAAGGAATTTGTGGACGAATTCTTTTAAGGGGTGGTGAGCACGTGTGTGCGCTACCGTCGAGACGTAAAATAAACCCAAAAATTTCCACTTAGGAATAAAATGTAACAACAAACCAATAATTATTGCATGATTTTGGAACCTGAGTGTTCCTTTTGTTGTTAGCTGCGACTGTGCTGTCGCCTAACTGTGTGTTGCACTTGTATAGGGCACTCGAAGTGCAGCGGGACCGTCGCGTTCCCGTGACTTGGCAGAGAGTAGTGGGTCTGCTGAGGCTCCTACACCTCCGTCTGCTGAGATGCTTCGGCTAGTTACAGAAGCCGTTCTAGCTGCGTTGAATGGCCAGCCTGGAAGGCAAGGTCAACCGCTGGTGCAGGAAGTGGCCCCAGAGCCACTAAGAGCGGAGCAGGTCCCCGCGAGGCGTGCTGCTGACCAGCAACTGAAGCACTTCCTGGGATTTCAACCTCCTCCGTTTACCGGGGTTGAATCCCCAGCTGAGGCCGAGGACTGGCTGTCGCATGTGGAGCGAATTCTGACAGCGACACAGTCGGATGAAGCGCAGAAAGTGACCTTCGCTACTTTCTTGTTGGAAAAGGAAGCCAGGCGGTGGTGGGATGAAGTTGAGAGACGCCAGTTTGCGGGAAGACGACTGGTTGATGTGCCGATGGAAGAGTTCTCGAGAATCTTCCTGGCAAGGTATGTGCCTCCGTCGCAGCAGATTGCGATGGAGAACCAGTTCTTGGCTCTGATGCAGGGTGATAGACTGGTTGACGACTACCTGTACGAGTTCACCCGCCTCGGGCGTTACGCTGGGACTTCTTTCGATGACGAGGGAAGAAGGGTGAACAAGTTCTACGGTGGCTTGCGTAGTAAGTTGCGGTACCTTCTGACAGGGCCGTTGACGCAGGGTTTCACGACCCTCGTTGGTTCAGCCCGAGCGCTGGAGCAGGACATGCTCAGGGAGAAGGGCAAGGTGGTTGTTGTTGAGATAGTACAGGAGGGCAAGGCGCCGAGTGCGAGGAAGTTGCGGAAGTTGAATCGCTGGAAGAAGGCTCGATTATCTGGGCCAGCTCCCTCTGCTTCGGGCGCGTCGTCTGGACGTGGCCCTCTTACTTGTTTTACTTGTGGCAAGCCTGGCCATTTCTCTCGAGACTGCCGCAGTGGACTTCCAAGGTCAGAGAAAAAGACTGGGCCATCTTATTCTCAGAAGGGGAAGGCAGCTGAGTCCACTGCCTCCCGTATGGCTCCCCCGCAGCCCAGAGTCTTCAATCTTGGTCAGCAGGAGGCTATCAAAGCCAAGGACGTCGTGACAGTTATAATTTAAGATACAGTCCTTACTGTTTTATATACCTGTTTTAGTATTCATGCTAACCCTGTTTAGCGGCATAGGCTTTGTAAATGTTTTAGGCGTTCCGGCAAGAGCACTTTTCGATACTGGAGCTTCGCACTCCTTCTTATCGTCGGACTTCGTCCAATGTATTGGTGCGCCGTTGTTTGCTTCTGCAGATGGACTGGAGGTCCTACTGCCGAATGGATATTCGATGCGTGTGGTGAGGAGTTGCTGTGTGAAAGTTCTAGTTGGAAGTCAGGAGTAAAACCTGAAAGCATCGTTACTCCCCCTGGTTGAGTTCGATGTAATTATCGGCATGGACTGGCTGTCGGAACAGCGTGCGTGTATCGATTGCGCCACCAAGGAGGTGAGGTTTGGGCAGTGTGCCGATCGTGAGACAGTCTTTGCGGGCATGCGTGGATCGAGCAAGACGCTGATGTCTGCTCTCCAGGTGTCCAAGGCAGTGCGACAGGGAGTAGAGTTATTCTTTGCTCTAGTGGAGGCTCCAACGCCGAGGCCGAGCCTAGCGAATGTTCCGGTAGTTTCAGAGTTCCCCGATGTGTTCCCGAGCGATCTCCCTGGTGCTCCACCATAGCGGGAGATAGATTTCACGATTGAGTTGGTGCCGGGCGCTAAGCTTGTGGCCCGCTCGCCGTATCGTATGGCTCCGAAGGAGTTGGCGGAGTTGAAGATGCAGTTGCAGGAGCTGCTTGAGCAGGGCTACGTGCGTCCGAGTTCCTCACCTTGGAGTGCACCGGTCCTCTTTGTCAAATAAAAGGACGGTAGCCTGCGGCTTTGCATTGATTATCGGGAGCTGAACAAGCTGACCGAGAAGAACAAGTATCCTCTTCCGAGGATAGACGACTTGTTCGACCAGCTCGTTGGTTCGACAGTATACTCGAAGCTGGGCTTGAAGTCCGGCTATTTTCAGGTTCGGATCAGAGAGTGCGACATCCCGAAGACTGCCTTCAGTACAAGGTACGGGCAGTATGAGTTCACCGTAATGCCGTTTGGGCTGTCTAATGCGCCTTCGGTGTTTATGGACTTAATGCACCGGACTTTCTGAGAGTACCTCGACCGGTTTGGGGTCGTCTTCCTTGACGACATACTGGTCTACTCTCAGTCCGAGGAGGAGCACGGTGAGCACCTGCGAGTAGTCTTGGAGTTTCTGAGGAGGAACCAGCTGTATGCCAAGTTCTCGAAGTGCGAGTTCTGGCTACCTTCCGTGGCGTTCTTAGGCCATGTGGTTAGTGGAGCGGGTGTGGCGGTAGATTCGGTGAAGGTTGCGGCCATCAGGGAGTGGCCTGTTCTTTCTACTATAGCGGAGGTCCATAGCTTTCTCGGGCAGGCCGGCTATTACAGGCGCTTCGTGGAGAACTTCTCACCGATCGCGTTGCCTCTTACGACGCTGACACAGAAAGACCAGAAGTTTATTTGGACGCCCGCGTGTGCGCAGACTTTCGAGGTGTTGAAGTGGCGGCTTACCTCGGCTCCGATCTTATGTATGCCTTGCGGCACAGAGGGCTACGAGATCTACACCGACGCTTCTGGGAGCGGCCTTGGCTGTGTTCTGCAGCAGCATGGCAAGGTGATAGCGTACGGCTCTCGCCAGCTGAAGGTGCACGAGCGGAACTATCCGGTCCACGACTTGGAGTTGGCGGCCGTGATATTTGCCCTGAAGCTCTGGCGGCATTATGTGTATGGCCTGAAGATTGACATATTCACGGACCATAAGAGCCTGAAGTACCTTCTGACGCAGAAAGGGCTGAATATGCGGCAGTAGAGGTGGATGGAATTCCTCGGGGATTACACCTTCGAGATACACTACACACCCGGGAAGGGGTAGTCGCTGATGCTTTGAGTCGCAGAACTCCAGCTCGAGCAAACTGGTTGCGCATTCATGATGAATGTTTAGTCCTGGAGTTGGAAGCCTTGGGTATTACCTGTGTTGATAGGAGTGCTAGTTCAAATGCATGCCTGAACTGGACGGAGGTGCAGTGTGACCTCGCGGACAGAGTTCGGAGAGCGTTGGAACTTGATGAGAGCATGAAGTGCTATGCAGCGGAAGGGCCAAAGTTCTCGGTTGAAGACGGTCTTCTGCGGAAGGATGATCGTTTGTGCGTCCCAAAATCCGGTACTTTACGGGAGGAGTTGATGTATGAGGCTCACAATACCAAGTACTCAATCCACCCAGGGAGCACAAAGATGTACAAGGACATGAAGATACTGTTCTGGTGGCCAGGCATGAAGAAGGACATAGCCCTCTACGTGGCAAAATGTCAAACGTGCGCGCTAGTGAAGGCCGAGTGCCAACGGCCAAGAGGTTTCTTGAAATCGTTGCCAATCCCGGAGTGGAAATTTGATGATATTTCCATGGATTTTGTGCACGGTTTGCCAAAGTCACTGCAGAAAAATGACTCTATCTGGGTTATTGTGGATCGGTTGACTAAAGTTGCACACTTTATCCCGAATCAGAAGAGCGATCCAGTGGAGAAGCTAGCAAATATGTATGTGGAGAACATCATTCGATTACATGGCGTCCCTCGTAGCATAGTTAGCGACCGAGATGGGCGGTTTACGTCCGGTGATTGGAGGCATGTCCATCGGTTATTGGGCACAAAGCTCAAGTTTAGCACAGCCTTCCATCCGCAAACAGATGGGCAGACCGAAAGGACAAATCGGACAATGGAGGATATGCTGCGAATGTGCGTTTTGGACTTCGGGCAGCGTTGGGAAGATCACCTTCATATGGTAGAGTTCGCCTACAACAACAATTACCAGGCGAGTATCCAGATGTCCCTGTACGAGGCATTATATGGCAGGAAGTGTCGTACTCCGTTAGCGTGGGCGGAGACCGGTGATACCAAGCTGCTGAAGCGCAAAGAGGTCGTTGAGGCGAATGAGTCGATACAGACCATTCGGGAGCGGTTGTTGACCGCCCAAGACCGACAGGCGAAGTATTACAACGCCAAACACCGGAACATGGAATTCGCGGTTGGTGATTGGGTGTACTTGAAGATAAAGCCTTTCAAAGGAGTGTCGAGGATCCGACGCTTGAAGAAGCTGAGTCCGAGGTATGTAGGGCCATTCGAGATCACCGAGCGCATCAGCCAAGCAGCTTACCGACTTGCCTTGTCGACGGAGCTGAGTGGGTTGCATGACGTCTTCCATATCTCTGTGCTGAGGAAGGCGGTGCGAGAGCCCGATGCTGTGTTGGAGGCCGTTAGTGTGCCGGTGGAGAGTAGCCTAACTACTAAGGTGACTCAGGTTTGTATTATTGATGATGATATTCGGTAGTTGCGGAGAAAGGCCATCAAGATGGTGAGAGTCCGTTGGGACAACTGTGGCCGCGAGGAGCTCTCTTGGGAGCCAGAAGAGATCATACGCGAGGAGTACCCTGATTTGTTTACTCAGGTATGACGAATTTCATTTCGTTGTTTGTGCTTTAAATTTCGGGACGAAATTTCTTTAAGGGGGAGAGATTTGTAACGCCCTTAAATGATTTAATATGGTTTCGGTGTGCGTTTAGAGAGTTTTTGGGGTGCGGATAGGGGTGTGGTCTACGAATAGCGGAGTGGGGTGCAATTAAGGCTTAGGTTAAAGCAAGCCTTCTCCATCTCTAAACCCTAAATACCCGACCCCCTCCTCACTCTCTCGCTCTCGTTCGCACAGCCGGCCGCAAACCCCGAGCCCTCCCGATCTCCTCCCCCTCCCGATCTCTCTCTCTCCCGTCGCCTGGAGCTGGGAAGCCCGTCCCCCTCTTCCTCTGCCTTTCCCGTCGCCGCCTAGGGCAAGGAGGGCCCGTCTCCCTCCCTCTCCCTCTCTCCTGTCGGCCTGGACCAAGGAGGAGCCACCCGACCAACCCCCTCTCCCATCGGATTGGAGCAAGGAGGACCCGATCTCCTCCCTCTCCTCTCTTCCCCGTCGACCAAGAGCAAGGGCAGCAACCATTGTGGGCTTTTGTGGTGGTTTAGGGTTCCAGATCTTCGATTGGAGGCTGGATCCGTGGAAAGTTATTTTGGAGCTAAACTCGGCGCGTGGAGAGCAGTTTTTGTGCACGGACAGCCGCTACGTTCGCTAGCCATCAAGTCCGGGCGCATTCCATGGTTCAGAAACGACGTCTAAGGGTAACGATTCTCTTTACCCTCATTTGGACACGTTCTAGTCCGTTCCTTGCATCGTTGAGGTCCCCTACCCAAAAGGGTGAGGTCGTGGCCTCCGACGGGTCGATTCGTGTTATCCCCGTCAAATCTTGCATACATGTAGAGTCCATGCGTGAAATGGACGTAGGCGGGCTATGTGAAGCCCATCCGAGATGGTTCGTCCGGATTGGTGATGCTTTTGATATTATGCGTGCCGGGGGAAAACTCCGTGTTGATATCCTGCTTTGTAGCACTATAGGGTGCTACTGCATGCGCAGCAACGCCTGGGGGTCTGCCCCGGGGAGCACCCGAAGTGAGAAACAGAAGGTGCTACTGCATGCGCAGCAACGCCTGGGGGTGTGCCCCGGGGAGCACCCGAAGTGAGAAACAGAAATGGGGTTTCTGTTCACTACTGTCGGCGTTAGCGTTATCGCCGCACGGTAGCTCCCAGACTGAGTTCTAGTGATGTTGTTGTGCCCACCTGTTGAGAGGACCTGAGGCCTTGTGTCCGACCCGTGAGGGTGTCCTAGTGGATGACTTAGCGGCCCGTAGAGCCGGCTAATTGAGAATACCTGGGCTGAGGGAACGCCATACCCGCTCTTCGTGTTGTACAACGAGAGCTATGAACAACGGGCATTTGGCGAACCTGAAACCGCACCATTGCAGCACCTGACTAGTAAGGCTCGTACAGCATGTCGGGAGGCATTGGGAAAGAGTCTTTGGACTACGGTATGTTCATAATTAAAGTACGGGGGTGCCCTGGTATTCGGGCCACCGACTTTAGCCTCGAAGCGCAAAGCCATCAAGAGTGGATGGTGGTGGAAGGCGGAGTACACCAAAGAGTGCCTGAGAGCACGGGACGTGGGGGGCCATTCCCACGTTTGTGATTGTTGCATATGTATGAACTATTGTGGGCTTTGCTAGTCGCACTCTTATATATATATATATGCTGCGGAGACTGTTTTGCAGGGATGGTTAGAACTGCCACCACCTCGAAGGGGTGGGGTCGGTACAATTTGGTCAGCTTTAGCTGACCGTTTCCCTGTTTTGCCACCGTTTTTGGTGGGCTTGTTGTACAGGTGCTGGACCGAGCGGGAACATAGCGGGCTCTTAGCGGGCTGAAGCCCTTGTGCTGCTGCGGCCCTTGAAGGCCTTTTGATGTTCTTTTACTTTTCATGTATGGCCGGCCTGCGCGCCGATGTTGGTAAACTATAAGGTCGTCGTGCCTCTATTGTTGTGTAAACACATTTTATTCCTATTAGTAGAAGTGGACATACCCGGGTTCGGGTTTTGGTGGTTTATATATTTCGTCTCGCTCTTTTGCTTCCGCATAGAATGCTCTGAGTTAGGTTCGCTCTTTAGTGCCATTTGGTATTTCAATTAAGTGACGTTCCCGTTTGTTTGGTAGTATATGGCGTGGGGCCCCGGCCGGACCTTCTGCTATATGCTTCTTAACGGATGGGGGTGTTACAGTTTTAACCTTTTTGAAATCTCAAAGTTTTTCATAAAGATACCAAGCATGAAATGAACATATCAAAGAGAGATTATACTACAATGTTACTTAATTTTAAGTTCAAGAGATACCAAAATATTGTAGAAATCATGCTAGGTTATCTAGTGCATTTTTTATATAAAGAGTAGTACAAATAAAGCATTAGAATCCAATACTCATGAGAAGAAGTGTTATGAAAGAGAATGATGTGCACATAAGTGTATTTTGGGCAATGTTAACAATTGATTTAAATCAACAAAATACAAGACATATGTAAAGTAAAGTGCACAATAAAACACAAGTAAATTACTTTCACACACTTTTAATGCACATAATTTTTAACAAAGTGGTGTAATAACCAAGGTTTGCACAAGATGCTCAACCTCACAATGCTCATGAAGACTTATCAGGAGGTTCAAGTAGTGCTTGGTGGAGTTATATTTGTCTACATATATAATTCTTTGTTCACATTTGTGAGACAACATTCTCCGAATACACTTGTTTTGCAAACCCAAATTTTTAACTTAACCACTTTTCTAAATTTCATAAGTGCAATTCAAATGTAGTGTAGGCAATAAACTTATGCAAGTTTTAATTCATTGTACAAATACAATACACAAGCAAGCATTTTTAGATTTAAACAACACATGTTGATTACCAAAATAAGTGAGTGAAAGATATCATTATCAATCATAATACATTTACTCATACTTAGAGGCATGTGATGCGCAAATCTAGCACACCGCTATAGGCGGTAGCAAGACTGCGGCACAAAACGGCTGTGTACCGATCGTTCAAGTAATATAAAACGTGGGAGTGAATCCCCAAGTATAGATCTCTAAGGAACACAGTAAGGTGGACTTTACTATTGAGAAAAGACTTGAGATTGAAGCCCTTAAGTCGGATGGAATGCGGGAGAGTTGATTTGGCTTTTGGAAAATAAAAGAAAATACTACAACTACTCCTATGCAATGCCGCTATGCAATGCTTCGCTTGGCGGGATGGAGACTAGGCAGGCCTTGAGCGCACTGCGTCGCAAGGGCGGATGGACCAGTAGGCAAGCGGAATCGAACTGTGCAGGCCTTGAGCGCGCTGCATCGTTAGGCGAATGGATTACACGGGCCGCTATGCCACGCTTCACTAGGAGGATAGGCGAGTAGGCATGCAGAGTGAGGGTCGCAAGCACCTCGTCGACAAGAACGACACTAGCAATTGCTCGTGCGGCACACGAACCTAATGGATGGAGTGGTGGATGATGTGGTGGCGCATCGCATATACACAAATAACCAAATGGTTTCATAGAAATATGAAATAAACATTGCAATTAAAGATCATTGTGCATATCATCCAAAAATACAAGAATCTACCCTACCATATCATTACAATATGTAAGAGAGTAAGAAATCGACCGAATCCGAAGGCTCGTTGGGATTCACGGTTGGAATCGCAAGGTTGTCAATCCGCGTCCAAGCTCGGTCCACAACTACATCCGGGGTAGAGAAGGCTGTCACTACCTTCCAATGGACCCGTCTTCTTCGTGTCCCTATCCGCTCGGCTTCAATACATAGCTCCCAATCTTGACAATGAAATCTGGGCGGAGATCCTTCCTATTGAAGCTTGTGGATGACGGAGATGGCCGAGGTGATCTCCGGGCTCAAGATAGGCGTGAAGAATAGTCCCAGAGCACCTCCTGGTGGTGGAGGATGATGCAGGGGGCGGAAGAGGCGAACAGGGCTCGAAAAAGGCGGAGCTGGAAGGTCGTCCGATCTAATTTTGCGGACTGTATATTTATAAAAAACCGGGAGCACGATCAGTGGCACACGACCAGTGGTCGTGCGCACTGGATGTTGGTGATCGTGCGTACTGTGCCCGAAAACCTGCAAGACAAAACTGCAGAAAATAATAAAGCGCACAATCCAACGCACGAACGTGCGTAAGAACGCACGACCAAATTCAGAAAGCAACTTTGGGCTACAAATGAATGCGCACGATCAGCGGCGCATGATCAATGGTCGTGCGCATTATAACCAGTGATCGTGCGCAGTGTTCCTGTACAGATTTGTACCGGGAACACCTGCACGACCCCTGTTCCAGCATAAACACAAATCAAAACCACTGAATGTGGCACAAAACATAGCAAGAAAGATAATAGGAATGAAGAACATGAAAATACACCACATCGGGCCTAGAAGTGCACTTAGCGTGGAATAATAGATGGCTATTTAATATGAACGAAAACATGTATAAAGTGTAGTGCATAGACTAGATAATCGGCCTAGATGAGTCCAAATATGTGTATATAATTGGGACTCATCACAACCCCAGACTTACCTATTTGCGCGTCCCGAGCAAATCATCTCTTACGCGGACAAGAAAAACATAAGCTGAAAAAGAAATTGTAAAGCGGAGTACCATGCAAAGCCGCATGCTCATGCGCGTAGAAATATAGTAGACAAAATTCCTAATTATACATATTAGTTTATACTTTTCTAGGGGCGTATTTATATATTACATTTACTCAAAAAGTGAATCATGGTGAATCATAAGGTCGTACATAGGAAGAAAGTAAACTGAAAGCTGAGGTGAGCATGGCCAAAGATCGGGGCTCGAGATAAACTCCACCAAAATCCATCGGTGTCGGAGACCATAAGCTCGCCCGGTCACATTCTCTCCACGACACTAGATTGGTTCATAGCGTGAGTCGGTAGGACTTTTAGGTTTTAAACGAGGCTTGGGTTATTGTGAGGTAAACAAATATAAACATGAAGGCTTAGAGCACAAAAAACCCAAATGAGCAAATGCATAACACTATCCAAGTAGCCACAAAACACGCGGATGCACCACACACCCAGATTTTGACTTGGAGCATGGGTGTGTGCACCGCCTACTCCCAAATACAAATCTCAAACAGATTTTCCAATTAAACACTTTCATTCTTCTTCTTTTTTTTTCAAATTTTTTTTATTTTATTTTTCTTTCTTTAGCAATTTCAGCAAATTTTCAAGGATGTTCATCCACATTTTCACATTGTACTTCCACAATCAACACCACCAATTTAAAATTTAAACAAAATGCTTGCATTTGGGTGTGCGACTAGGATTGGAGTTTAGGCTTTGGTGAACAATAGTGGAGCTGAACCAAAAGAATGGGGTAGGCACAACTGCGCTAACGAGGAAAAGATGATAGGAATGGCACAAAGGCTAAACCGGGCCAAAATGATGGCCTACGTCATTCTCGCACAACAGAACTATCCTACGCCAATGCTTCAAGAATTGCTTGGGGCGAGTTCTTAGCCACCGAGAAAGATTATCCTTCCTCCCGACTCAGGCAATACAAGGCTAACAAACGTCTACACACATTCCTATGTTACCGTTTGATTCACACCGGATTCACCAATTTTTGAGTAAAGTAAACAATATCTACGCTAATAGAAAAATATAATCTAAAAGCATAAACAGAAATTGAATCTACACTAATTTCTATGCGAGACATGAGCACTCGACTAGGAGCAGACATGAGTCAACATTTTACTCCGCCTCATAATCCTAAGCCAGCACAATGATTTTTTCAAATCACACAAAAGAGATAAATTCAACTAGCGACGTGCCAACAGCTAAGCGCACGCTCAAGTGGGTGTACTGGTGTGCGGTGCATATGAAACAACACTTATAAAACTGAACTAAAATGTACTTCTAGTATGCAGTGTCTTGTGCACGTGCAGTGAGTAACACATAGCGGCTCTCCCCCAGACTTAATCTAAACAATCCAACAAAAGATACAACCATGAAATTCAAAATGAAGTCTAGGGAAAGAGAGTGCCCAATGCTCAGCAAGTGAGCATACCAGAAGATTGGCGTTCATCCTTGGAAATCACCAGGTTCCCTGCCCGAAAAATCACTGCTCCTGCGAATAAAGCAAGCACAAGACCAAAAAGACAAGAGAACATAATATACATGAAATTCCCAAAATGATGCCCAGAAGAGCATTCACAACAATAATGTTAATATTACGAAACATACTAAAAGACGATTATGCAAATAAAAAGATAGTTAATCAAAAAAAAAACGACAGGGTTGTGATTGACTCGCACACAGGGGCCAATACTCACTCCTCGTCGCTATCAGTGTCATGAATAATAATGGGAGACGGAGGACACCTGGATGAAGATGCAAAATGAGTAGGAGGCGAAGGTACATGCAGCCCTCCCTGCAAAGCTTGCTGGTAGACAAAGTCTGTCAGCCAATACTGATTTGCTTCCAAATCGGCGAGGCGCTGGTTAACGTTTGGAATCTCCTGTCCCCACGAAGAACTGCCCTGCTCCCTGTGCTGCCGCTCATGCTTGAAGGACTGCCGCAGTGGCTGTGGAAGATCTAGCTCCCGGAGAATAATTGGCGGCTCTGCAGGCTCTCCCTGCTCTTCTTCAGCAGGCCTCTCCATCGGCACATCACCCGGCATCACGTCAATTAAGCGCTTGCTGCTCTTCTTCCCGACTACCCGAAGTAAATGAAAGCTCACCATGGCGGCCCTGGTAATCAAGGAAGGCGCAGTCACCTGTACCATCGGAGGTAGCCAGCTCCAAATCCCCAAGCTCTTTGCAATACGGGTGATATAGTAGGCACCCCCGATTGCGCCGGTGAGACTGTAGGTAGCCTCATGGTGGAAAAAGAAAGCAAGCATGTAACCCAGGTGCACTGGCTGTTGGAACTCCATGCTGTATAAAGAAATTAAATCTTGCCATCCCACTACATTTTGGCTGAGGGCACGAGCAACAAGGGAATGGTTGAGTAAATGCTGCAGGTATCGGAGAGCAGGGGAGATAATCATGGTAGACTTGCTTTTCCCGGCCACATAGTCCTCATCCCTTCCAGTTATAGCGCACCACGCGGCGCGCGGAGTGACGCCATCAGGAAAAGAGACACTCAAATTAGGAAAATCAAGCATTGCAGCCTCCGCCTCGGTGTAGAATCCAGCATGTACAGCAAGCTCCGGCAAAGACAAAGGGAAGACACTCCCCATAATTCGGAAAGAGCAGATTGGCGGCCGGCAACCGGAGGGCTTCACCTCCCACTCGAACGTCGAAAGGAACTCTAAGGTGAGCTTTTTGTAGCCAAGATCATCGCACTCGAACACCTTACTCCAGTGATCGAACGAGTAGCGGAGGAGGACGGCCTCCCTCAAAACTCCATTATCTCTGATTGAGCCAAGCTCATTCCAATCCACCAGTCTCTGAGAGAGAAATGGCTTATCATTTAGCGAGTTGTAACGCCGGGTATGCACATCCTTTGAAAATTTTCCCATACTTGCCAAGAGTTGGGCTGGAGACGCAGAGGGCCGACCGGAGCGACGGTATGCCTTGGCATAGTGGCGATCTCCCGCATCCATGATAGCAATAGGCGGATAAGGAGGAGGAAACCACGGAACTCACCGGAGAAGAGGTGGCACGCACGATCAGCAGAATACCTTGTGGAGCGGCGCACGGCCAGCACTGAATGAACACAGGAAGCAAAAACCTAGAGCGTACGCACATAGCTCGGGCAAACGGGTTTTTATAATAATCTGGGCCGATCGCACGACCTGTGGTCGTGCGCGATAAGTAGTGCGCACGACCAGTGGTCGTGAGCAAAATTTTCGGGCAGCCAAATTTTTAGTAAAAACCCCATCCAGCGTGCAGTATGCGTACAACTAGGGTTCAGCACATGCAGCGAGACAATCACAGCCTTATCAATAACTTAACTAAGATAGATGAAATAAAAATTCAGGAAAAAGAAAGATAACTACTGGGCTTATTGTCATCCCAGCACGACTTATTTAAAAACATAAAAGTTCTAGCTAATGGGCGTATGAAAGAGAAAATGAACAGGTAACTGTTCTAATTTGCATGTCGGTAACGGGTACCAATATGCGATAAAACAGTTACTCCCCTACCTAAATAAAAATACCTGCTCGTCACAGGTATCGGGAATAGGAAGTAAGAAGAGGAGGAGAGTTGGTCCTTACTCATCTCACCACAAACTAAATCCTTGCCCAGCAAGGTGTAAGACCCCTCCCCCCGATTCGATATGCTTCTTGGGGAGCCGAGATCTTACCGCCCAGAACCGCCGTATTGCGGTGGTGCCTCTATGAGGGAACCACCACCACACTACGCCGATTCTGCCGGCTAATTTCACACACGAGCCAACCATGACAATTTTGAGCAATATAGGCGCAACATAACAACCAAGTCCATAACACAAAAGTAGTAGTCCAAAATGAGAATTTGATAGTACATGAATAATACTACATGAAAATCCACGGGAACAAACCCGGTATATAACACTCTAAATTTCCTCATAAACTAAGACTAAAATAACAAAATCCTCAACCCGAAGGTGAAGAATTCTGGGGCGGAATCTCACCGGTGCTCGTCCAGCAGCTGCAGATGCTCCCACTCCCGAGGATCCAGCCGTATCATGTCCCCCGGCCGGGCGGGTCGGGTCCTCCTGTACCTGTTTCCCCTGTAGTAATGCGGTCACAACCGACCGTCAGTCTAAAAGACTCAGTCAAAATCCCCACCCTTCCCCCCACGACTCCTAAGGACCGGGCGGAAGGAGCGAAGAAGAAAGGACATCAAGCAGGGTGGAAACAACAGGTGGCTAATATAGTACTCTCCACTCTCTACTCTCCCTACCATATTGGGGGTCTAATTCTACTCTTGTCCAGGAAAGGTGCAAACCCAACCATGGTGTACCCACTATAGTATGGAGAGCTTATAACTAGCAATCTACTTCAAATGTAGTAATAAGCAGGTAGTAAACGTGAATGGTCAGCTCAACTAATAAATTAAGAAGCAACATAGTAGGTAGTAACATGAAGGAGCATTCCAACTAGTAAGTAAAGGCATAGCATAGTAAGTAAACAGTAAAGAAGCAAAGAGAGCTAGAGTTATAGATGAAAATAACCTTAACCCATAAGATACGAGCGGCTTATGGACCAGGGGTCGTTTTGCAGGGCCCATTGTATACTCATCCCATACTAAGTATACAATGGGTGTCGGGGGATATGAGTATGATGCTAATGCGTACGTTATCGTATTATGATATGATGTGCAAGGTTATGATGCATGAATCCTAGGTAGTTTCCTCTTTTTAGAGTTAGCAAGACTCAAGGTATCATCCGCCGTGGCACTGCGGAGATAATGGGTCGGACCACCCCCATTCCTAGGCGGGTATACACACTACCAGGCCTAGACCTTCGTAACTAGAGTACTATTCCAGGGAATGAACCATCCTGTCTTTGTGGACCAAGGGTTAGTCTGCCGGGGGTGAGCCCTAGACCTAACCACTCGTCCGAGTCAACGCACTACGGCCGGTGTGACGACTGATGTAGTCACGAAGACCCACCACATCTTTATGCACATGAATGCAATTTTTTTGGCAGCGCCGTAACAGGGATTTGACCCGTCAAACGATGTCCAAAAATTATGTATAAGTACAATTTGGAAAGGTAAAATCATCACCTACATATTTGTTGAAGGGTTGGAGAACCAACAACAACTTTTTAAGGGCCTAATACTGAAAACAGTGTGCTGCAGTTTTTGACTAAAACAGGAATCGCAGATTTTGACAGCGCCGTAATAGGGATTTGACCCGTCAAACGATGTCCAAAAATTATGTATAAGTACAATTTGGGAAGGTAAAATCATCACCTACATATTTGTTGAAGGGCTGGAGAACCAACAACAACTTTTTAAGGGCCTAATACTGAAAACAGTATGCTGCAGTTTTTGACTAAAACAGGAATCGCAGATTTTGACAGCGCCGTAACAGGGATTTGACCCGTCAAACGATGTCCAAAAATTATGTATAAGTACAATTTGGGAAGGTAAAATCATCACCTACATATTTGTTGAAGGGTTGGAGAACCAACAACAACTTTTTAAGGGCCTAATACTGAAAACAGTGTGCTGCAGTTTTTGACTAAAACAGGAATCGCAGATTTTGACAGCGCCGTAACAGGGATTTGACCCGTCAAACGATGTCCAAAAATTATGTATAAGTACAATTTGGGAAGGTAAAATCATCACCTACATATTTGTTGAAGGGTTGGAGAACCAACAACAACTTTTTAAGGGCCTAATACTGAAAACAGTGTGCTGCAGTTTTTGACTAAAACAAGAAATCAGGAATTTAGCAATCTTAGTTCGATCTACCCCTGATAGTTACCAAGCAAATGATGTAATCAGCCCTTATGAGTACATTTATAGAAATTTCCTAGCCCAACCTACATGCTACTTAGTAATTATTGTATCAAGACATAAAGGTAGCACTTGTGATGAAATGATTCAACCTTCACGTAGCACTAAACTTAATGCTTAGCTTCTAAAAAAAAACACCATGATCGCTTAATCCAACAATTCCAAACTCTATTTGCTTGTGGAATGGAGGTGCAACACTCATACGTAAGTGAGAAATCATGTATTATTTCTACCCTAAAATCAATGGATCGATTCATATGAAAATTATAGCTATCTTAACGGCTAAACCAATTTCCTACTTGTGTAATAAAGGGGGCAGCACTCATATAAATGAAAGAATCAAGAAATATTTCTATTATCAAGTGGCCCTAAGCCTAAACCACTTGTTCATATGATTGTATAGACACTTATAACAATAAACTAAAATTCCATTCGCTTGTGTAATGAGAGGGGCAATATTCATATGCAAATGAGAGATCATAAAATATTTTTACTCCCAAGTAACCCCAATCTTAATGTATTAATTCAAATGAATGTATAGATACTTAAATCAACAAACCAAAACTTCCATTGCTTGTACCTCGAAATTATAAGTTCAGGTCATAATAATTGAACTTATTTTGATTTGTTAATTTCTTCTAGGGTAGAATAAAACTGTTTTCTTTTGTGATTAGGGTTATTTTTAATATGCCATTCTATTGCTCCCACATAAGTGTCTTGTTGGACTAAATGATAAAATTTATGCTGCCAAATCACTGCTGCTAAGTTGTCCAGCTTTTTGACTTTAATTTGAGAATTTTCATTATAATAAGCTACTAGAATCTTTTTATAAGTAGACATTTTTGCCAGGTCATAGCCTTCTGCACTTAAACACCCATGATAAAAACCCTATTTTTTTTTTATTTAGTGTATCCCACAATTACAGTTATTGATAAAAGCTTTAAGTGGAACTTTTAATTGGTCTTTCTCATGGTCCGATTCCATAACAAAGATAACATAAGGGTGAAAGATATTTTTATCAGTTTTATATTGATGTGACAAGGAAAATTTTAAAACTAAATCATAGGGAATTTCAACCTCTTTGGGTCTCAAATCAAGGGGTGGTGTACTTCAGTCATCAAGGATGCCTAGACAAATTTTTAGAGACATGCATGAAGGTATCCACACTCATTTACGTCAAAATCTTCAATAGCCCCAAAAATAAATGGGCTAAACGCACACCATGCTTTAAGTCTCAACTTTTAATTGGACTTCAGACAAGACCACTCATGCTCATGAGTGGAAAATTTTACCAGAGCTAGAAAATAACCTAATGGAGACTCCACCTCAAAATTTGGGGGCCTTTGAATAACTTAACTCCAAAAATTCATAAAACACCTAAAATCTAATAATAACGAAACCAGGCAAAATGGGGTCCAAGCATCCTATCTTTTTGATTTGAGGTGGGTAATATCATGTCTAAGGTATGGTCAAAATTTCAAGTCATTTGCATGAGTCAAAATTTCTAAATACACAAAAATACGATTTTATACATGTCTCACTAAAATGGGTCTACAGGGAGCTACAGTTAGCCAAATGACACGAAATCGGTGGCATTTTAAAGGGGACTTCAAGACCTACAGTTTTCATGTTGATCACTATCTCAGGTAATGAGCTTAACCTAGGTAAAATTAACATGCAAGGTTCAACACAGATTTTATAACATAGGAAAATAAAATAAAAATATAACTTTTAAAAAAAAAACTGCACTGTTCATCGTCTTCTACCCGACGGGCAGCAACAGTCCCGATTTAAATTTCGCTCATTTCTCCCTCAATTCGCGACGATTCTTCACGAAATCAGTTTCTAAAGTTTCGTTTTGCGGCAAGCTATCGATCGAAACTTAAATCGCGACAAACCGTGGCCTATGCATGCGTTTCTAGCAAGGATATTCTCGGCCAAATACAAAATTTTCTCGCCTATTTCGACTCTAAGGAACATAGAAGACTAGCACGGAGGGATTAGAAGGAATCACGACCTTGTTGGCGGCGGTGGCACGGTTAGTTCGGCGGTGTGCCATTTCGATTTGCCGGTCTGGTGAGCCGGGCTGCAACTGGCGGTCCGGAGGCGGAGGGAGGGCTCTGAGAGAGTGGGAGGAGGTGATCTTGGGCGGTCCGAGCAAGAAAAAAAAAACGCCGATCCTTGCTCTGGTCTCGTTTATAAGGCTCGGCCATTTGCCATTTCTGCCAGCATCGAACATTCCGCCAGCATCGTGATATCCGACGGTAGCAAGGAAATTATGGTATAATTGGAGAGGCTTTAAGAACAATTGAATCTCCAGGGTTAAATATAAAGTTCCCATTTATTCAAAATGTTGAATTTTTTTTTTCTGATAAGCGTATTTTAAATGTAGAAGCAGATGCAAAATAATTAAGTGCTTCTGATGGGAAAAGAGTAATGGTAGATGCTTTTGCTAAGTTTAAAATTATCGATCCTGTGATGTTTTATAAAACCGTACATAATCATCAAGGAGTTAAAAAAATTAGGCTTAATTAAATTTTAGAATCTTCGATGCGAAAAGTTATAGGTAGAGTTCTTTTAAGTAGTATTTCATCCCTCTACTTTACCATGACACCGAGGACCTGCTCCTTTACAACACACTATTATAGAAGGAGATTTACAAACCTTAGTTGGTATAATGCAAATGGATGAAGGGTTTGATACCGGCGAGATTATACTTCAACATTCCTTTTTGTTATCTCCTAGAATACATCTACAGGACTTACACGATCAATGAGCTGTAATAGGGGCTGATTTATTATTGAATGTTCTCGATAAGATTAATGCTTTACCCACGCGCTTTGCTACCAGTTCGTGATTTCGAAATAGTGCAGGTCTGAACTAAGTGCCGAATCGTCCGGACCAACCATCGATTTTCACTACCCTACTTGTTATGAGTCTAGTCCTAAAAAAAAATACTCTCTAGGGGTCTAGAGGTCCTAGGGATGTTACAAATCCCAATACACAAAGAATTAATTTCGTCCTCGAAATTTACGATTGGCCGTACGAGTTTTCAGTATTTATGTTAAAATGACAAAGTTTAACAAAATCCTCGTGTTTACCTGGCGAGAATAGTTTTGGGTGATGTTGCCGCATAAGATCCAGCGGTTCCCAAGTGTGTTCCTCCCGTCCATGGTTGGACCAAAGTACTTTTACCAGAGGAACTTCCTTGCTTCTGAGTTTTCGGACGGCTGTATCGTCAATGCGTATCGGGTCCATGTTGACAGTACGATCATTCCCCACTGGCCCGTTTGGAGTTACGATGTGCTCTTCAGGTCGTAATAATGCCCTCCGTAGGGAGGAGACATGGAATACGTTGTGCAATCCTCCTAGTTCCAGTGGAAGTTCCAGTCGGTAAGCCACAGGGCCAATGCATTCCGAAATCTCGTACGGTCCCATATATCTGGGGCTGAGTTTCTTATGTCGGCGGACTCGGGAGACACCATGCACCAGACGTATTTTTAGGAAGACTTTGTCCCCGACCTGAAATTCCATCTTACGATGACGAGCATCGTAGTATTTGGCCTAACGGCTTTGCGCTTCTAGCATGCGATCTCGAATTAACCGGACTTGGGCTTCTGTATCTTTTATATAATCTGGTCCCAGTTCTTTTGGATCTACTTCCTGCACCCACGATAACGGTGTACGGCAGCGACGGCCGTACAAGGCTTCATAAGGGGCCATTCTGATGCTCGCTTGGTGACTATTGTTATAGCAGAACTCGACCATTGGCAGTAACTACTCCCAGGGCTCTCCGAAGTCCAAAATACACAAACGCAGTAGGTCTTCCATCGTCCGTATAGTTCATTCAGTTTGACCATCGGTCTGTGGGTGAAAAGTGGTACTGAAGGTTAGCCGGGAGCCTAGACGGGCTTGAACCGCCTTCCATTCTTTTGACGTGAACCGACCATCCCGGTCTGACACGATCGTCTTGGGTACTCCGTGATATCGTACAAATTGCTCTAAGAACAGACGCACCAACACTCTTACCGGAGCTTCCTTCCGCATTGGTATAAACCTCGCGACCTTGGTCAGTCTGTCCACGATTACCCACACGGAGTCGTTTCCGGAACGAGATCGGGGTAATCCGTGTACGAAGTCCATTGATATATCCTCGAATTTCCATTCGAGTACCGGCATAGGTTGCAGAAGCCCACCTGGGAGTTTGCATTCCGCTTTCACCAGCTGGCATGTTTTATAGTGCGTCACGTATTGGATGATGTCGGCCTTCATTCCAGGCCAGTATACCCTTCTCCTGAGGTCCGCGGTCATTTTGGAGATTCCAGGGTGGGCGGAATATTTGGTGTCGTGGGCCTCCCTGAGAATGTCGTGGCGCACTCCCCCACCCCTGGGAATGTACATATGTCCTTTATAATGTACCATGTCATCCTTGGCTGTATAATCCCCCGTCCTTCCATCCCTGATTGATTCGAGAATGAGTTCTAGTTCCGAGTCCCCCTTCTGTTCTGCTCTGATCCTTTCCCGGATATCGCTGATTATGCTGATTGCCGATAGGTATCCTTCATAGACTTGAGGTTCATCTTTTAGTTCAAGGGTTATTTGCAGGTCTTCCAGTGTCCGCATAAGTTCTAGAATCATTATCTGAGGTCCTGATCCTCTTGATCCGGCCACCCGACTAAGCGCATCTGCCACTTTGTTCGCCTTGCATGTCGTATTGATAATCACATAAGAATTCCATCCACCGCCTTTGTCGGTGGTTCAGATCCTTTTGGGTGTCGACATACTTCAAGTTCTTGTGATCTGAGAAAATATCGCAGTGGACACCGTAAAGGTAGTGTCTCCAGATTTTTAGAGCAAAAATTACTGCCCCTAACTCAAGATCGTGGACCGGGTAATTTTGTTCGTGCTTCTTTAACTGTCGGGAGGCATAGGCAATTACGCGTCCGTGTTGCATTAGAACAGCTCCCATCCCTTGATATGACGCGTCGGTGTATACCTGGAAACCTTCCTTACCGGAGGGTAAGGTAAGGATGGGGGCTGACGTAAGTCTCGATTTTAATTCTTGGAATGCAATCTCACATTTTTCTGTCCATTTGAACGGCACATCCTTCCGAGTTAGAGTTGTTAGCGGGAGAGCAATTTTCGAAAATCCTTCAACGAACTTCCGGTAATACCCCGCGAGGCCCAGAAAGCTGCGAATATCTGACGCTGACTTGGGCTGAGGCCAACCCTTCACGGCTTCTACCTTGCTTGGGTCTACCGACAATCCTGCCCCGCTGATGATGTGCCCTAGAAAGGCCACCTCCTTGAGCCAGAACTGACATTTACTGAATTTAGCATACAACTTGTGCTCCCTCAATTTCTCGAGGACTAAAGCTAGGTGTTGGGCGTGGACTTCCTCCGTCGGGGAGTATATCAGAATATCGTCTATAAACACTATGACAAAGATATCAAGATACGTTTCGAACACTTTATTCATTAAGCTTGTGAAGGCGGAGGGCGCATTAGTTAGCCCGAAGGGCATTACAGTGAACTCATATAGGCCATATCTGCTACTGAAAGCGGTTTTCGGTATATCTTCTTCTTGGATGCGCAGCTGGTAGTAGCCCAACCTTAAATCCAATTTGGAGAAACAGCGGGCTCCTTGCAGTTGGTCGAATAATTCATCAATCCTCGGAAGCGGATACGTGTTTCGGACGATCAGCCGGTTTAGTTCTCTGTAGTCGATGCACAGTCTCAACGACCCATCCTTCTTTTTAACGAACAGAACCGGAGCACCCCAGGGAGAGGAGCTCGGACGAACAAAGCCGGAGTCCACCAATTCTTGGAGTTGACTTCTAAATTCTGCTAACTCCTTGGGTGCCATTCTATAGGGTGCCTTGGACACGGGTTTGGCTCCCGGTACGAGTTGGATTTGAAAATCGGTCCCTCTGTGAGGTGGCAGCCCAGGGAGTTTTTCTGGGAAAACGTCAGCAAACTCCTTGACAACGGGGATATCTGCCGGGCAAACCTCCGTTTGTGTCATCTCGAAACACATCAAGAGCTTCTCGTCGTTGAAAAGAATGCGTGCGGGCTTACTGTATAAGTACCCTATACCTGAGGTTGAGTTTTTAAATTAGTTTGGGGGGTGAGCTTCTGTTTAGAACGAGGGAAAAGGGCGACGAGATATATTAGGAGGTTGTTTTACCTGTGGTGACTTCGTTTCTACTCCCAGGTGTTTTGGTGATTTGAGTAGATGGTGACGGAAGGCGGGAGGTCGGGGTAGCACCCACAACCACTTCTGAGTCTCCATGTTTAAGTACTACTATCTTTGCTTGGCAATCTATGCGGGCGTGATTCCGATGCAACCACGACATTCCCAGGATTAGGTCATACCCCATCATCCTCACGATTGTGGCTGAGACCTCGAATAGCTTCTCTTCAATGAGTGCCTCCATGTTGCATTCAGCTGATGAAAAGATCACCGATCCGTCGGCGAGACGTATTTTTCGATCGACCCCGGTGTGGTGTGGGAGGTTGCCTAGGTTTACGACGAAGTTTTTGGATACAAAGGCATCTGAAGCCCCCGTATCATATAAAGCGCGTGCGGGTTTACCGCATATGAACACTATGCCTGCGTTTAGGATTGTCATAAAAGAAATGTATATAAAAGGAATGTATATTGCTATGTTAATGTTTCACATCAATCATTGAAGCATGTTGTTACCTGCGATGACGTCTTCCGGATTCTTTGGTTGAGTCAAATCCAGAGTATATATCTGATTCTGCTGTCCGCGATCTCTGTCTTGGCCTCCTCTGCCTCTTCCTCTACCTCGTCCTCCTCCCCTACCATCTAGCATTTGTCTTGGAGGCTGTCCCTGTTGTGGTCTCTGGGGGCAGAATCGTTGGATGTGACCTGGTCGGTTGCAGTAATGGCATATAATCGGGGGAGGAGCGTTCCCCACCTGTCTAGGCGCCTCCCGGGCTTGCAAGGGTTGCGGGGCATGCACCATCTGTGTCCTCTGATCATCCCGGTAATCCTGGTGAGGTCGTTCCTCGCCTCTGGGTCGCCGGTCAATACGATCTCGGTTCCGATCTTGCCTTCTCGGGTTGATCTCACCGTCCTCCGCTACTCTCTTTCCCTTGCCCCGGGATGTATGGTGATCCGCCTCCAGTTTCTTGGCCGCTTCAACGATCCTGACCAGACTACCCTCTGCCACGAAATGCAGTGCGTGCCTGAGATCATCTCTTAAGCCTTTGAAAAATTTCTTGGAGAGTGCAGCCTCGCTGAGATTATACGTCTGCATGAATCTGGCTAACTGAATGAACTCTCGATGGTATTCTACCACTGTTCGATTTCCTTGCCTTAGTTGCAAGAATCTCTCTTCCATCTCATCTCGTGCTGACTGTGGGATAAAGTGCTCCTGCACATCACCACTGAACTCCTCCCATGTTATGTCCGCCAGAGTATCCCCTGCGTACGTACTCTCCATCCTCGACTTCCACCATTGTTTGGCATGGGATCGTAATGCTGATACTGCTAGAATAACTCTCTCCTCCTCGGGGCATCGGATCCCCTCCAACATTTCGTGGATAGTGTCCATCCACTCTTCCGTCTGGATAGCCGACTCTGTCCCAGAAAACCACGGGGGACAAAGTCCCCGAAAAACGCTCAGCCAATTGGAGCCCGGGTTCTGCTCCCTTCTAGCTCCTTGCTCTTGGAAGGCCCGAAGGATGGCCGACAGTGTTTGGCCCATTTCAGTCTGATGGAAGGGTGCTTGGGCTGGTGGAGGTGGAGGAGGGGCATCTCTCTGTACTTGGCGTGTCGGGCTTCTTGTGGGAGTATTCACTGGGGGCTGGAAAAGATTTTTGTCGTTAGAAGGTTGGCTTAACATTCTCTTATTATGGACATCAATGTTTTACCCATGGGCACACCACTGCTTCCGCTGCTAGTTTGTCCCCAAACTAAGTCGTGGCAGGGTGTGTCCTGGGTAGTGGACTTGCTGAATTTAGGATCGGTTGTGCTCTGATACCATTTTGTAAGACCCCTCCCCCCGATTCGATATGCTTCTTGGGGAGCCGAGATCTTACCGCCCAGAACCGCCGTATTGCGGTGGTGCCTCTACGAGGGAACCACCACCACACTACGCCGATTCTGCCGGCTAATTTCACACACGAGCCAACCATGACAATTTTGAGCAATATAGGCGCAACATAACAACCAAGTCCACAACACAAAAGTAGTAGTCCAAAATGAGAATTTGATAGTACATGAATAATACTACATGAAAATCCACGGGAACAAACCCGGTATATAACACTCTAAATTTCCTCATAAACTAAGACTAAAATAACAAAATCCTCAACCCGAAGGTGAAGAATTCTGGGGCGGAATCTCACCGGTGCTCGTCCAGCAGCTGCAGATGCTCCCACTCCCGAGGATCCAGCCGTATCATGTCCCCCGGCCGGGCGGGTAGGGTCCTCCTGTACCTGTTTCCCCTGTAGTAATGCGGTCACAACCGACCGTCAGTCTAAAAGACTCAGTCAAAATCCCCACCCTTCCCCCCACGACTCCTAAGGACCGGGCGGAAGGAGCGAAGAAGAAAGGACATCAAGCAGGGTGGAAACAACAGGTGGCTAATATAGTACTCTCCACTCTCTACTCTCCCTACCATATTGGGGGTCTAATTCTACTCTTGTCCAGGAAAGGTGCAAACCCAACCATGGTGTACCCACTATAGTATGGAGAGCTTATAACTAGCAATCTACTTCAAATGTAGTAATAAGCAGGTAGTAAACGTGAATGGTCAGCTCAACTAATAAATAAAGAAGCAACATAGTTGGTAGTAACATGAAGGAGCATTCCAACTAGTAAGTAAAGGCATAGCATAGTAAGTAAACAGTAAAGAAGCAAAGAGAGCTAGAGTTATAGATGAAAATAACCTTAACCCATAAGATATAGCAAGCGGCTTATGGACCAGGGGTCGTTTTGCAGGGCCCATTGTATACTCATCCCATACTAAGTATACAATGGGTGTCGGGGGATATGAGTATGATGCTAATGCGTACGTTATCGTATTATGATATGATGTGCAAGGTTATGATGCATGAATCCTAGGTAGTTTCCTCTTTTTAGAGTTAGCAAGACTCAAGGTATCATCCGCCGTGGCACTGCGGAGATAATGGGTCGGACCACCCCCATTCCTAGGCGGGTATACACACTACCAGGCCTAGACCTTCGTAACTAGAGTACTATTCCAGGGAATGAACCATCCTGTCTTTGTGGACCAAGGGTTAGTCTGCCGGGGGTGAGCCCTAGACCTAACCACTCGTCCGAGTCAATGCACTACGGCCGGTGTGACGACTGATGTAGTCACGAAGACCCACCACATCTTTATGCACATGAATGCAATTTTTTTGGCAGCGCCGTAACAGGGATTTGACCCGTCAAACGATGTCCAAAAATTATGTATAAGTACAATTTGGAAAGGTAAAATCATCACCTACACATTTGTTGAAGGGTTGGAGAACCAACAACAACTTTTTAAGGGCCTAATACTGAAAACAGTGTGCTGCAGTTTTTGACTAAAACAGGATTCGCAGATTTTGACAGCGCCGTAACAGGGATTTGACCCGTCAAACGATGTCCAAAAATTATGTATAAGTACAATTTGGGAAGGTAAAATCATCACCTACATATTTGTTGAAGGGTTGGAGAACCAACAACAACTTTTTAAGGGCCTAATACTGAAAACAGTATGCTGCAGTTTTTGACTAAAACAGGAATCGCAGATTTTGACAGCGTCGTAACAGGGATTTGACCCGTCAAACGATGTCCTTTTATAACAGTCCTGGCCCAGCCTGACCCGGGCCCCTGGCACCAGAACTGCCGGCACCTGAAGGGTCTAGCCTGACCCGGGCCCCTAGCCCCCTTCAGGTTAAGCCTGACCCCAACAACTGGTCAACAACAAGCCTGCAGGCCGTACACCCCAACCCCTCTCTGGCCCACCACAGGGCACAGCGGGTTGTTGGAGACATACAGTCTCCCTTCGATGAGAATTGAGCCAGTTAAGCGGCAGCGCGTGGACTTCCCAGGAGGTCACCCATCCCAGAATTGCTCCAGCACGAGCACGCTTAACTATGGAGTACTTTCACTTCTCATCACCAACTGAGCTGCAACTCAATTGGTGATGAGAAGTGAAAGTACTCCATAGTTAAGCGTGCTCGTGCTGGAGCAATTCTGGGATGGGTGACCTCCTGGGAAGTCCACGCGCTGCCGCTTAACTGGCTCAATTCTCATCGAAGGGAGACTGTATGTCTCCAACAACCCGCTGTGCCCTGTGGTGGGCCAGAGAGGGGTTGGGGTGTACGGCCTGCAGGCTTGTTGTTGACCAGTTGTTGGGGTCAGGCTTAACCTGAAGGGGGCTAGGGGCCCGGGTCAGGCTAGACCCTTCAGGTGCCGGCAGTTCTGGTGCAAGGGGCCCGGGTCAGGCTGGGCCAGGACTGTTACACAAGGTGTCATCTCTAGGGAGGCAGCAGGAGGAGACGGCAATGTGTGGAGCTTCCTCTACGGAGGGGTGATCAACCTCCTCACATAAGAGGATGCTCTCATCATTGACTTGAGCAACATGCTCCAAGTCCTCCTGGGGTACCTATGATGACTCAACCTGCACATGCTCAGATGAAGAAGGGGGATCAAGAAATAAACAAGAAGAATGACTTAAATAAAAATCAAGCGGGGGAGTGGTCCCGGTCTCACTCCCATCAGGTTGGGAAAGTAAAATAATGTTTGCATTGTCATCAATGCTACAAGGCTCAGCGGGATCAACAGTGGCCATGCCAAAGAGTTGGACATCCTCCACCAGTGTTGAGGAATGCTCCTCTTCACCTAGAAGGTTGTCCTCCTCCATAGGAGCAGGCATAACACTTAGATCGCCAGCATCATCCTGCGACACATCCTTAACAATGTCGTCAGAGACGAATGTAGTATGCACAACAGGGGAAGGAATAGTGCTTGGATAAATGTCAAGCACTGATTCCTCATAAAGAATCAAATCAACACGTGGTGATATATGCACAGGGGAGATGGGCTCAGCCATGTCGGAGCCTAGATCAGCCACACATCTGGTGACTGTGTCCACATCATACCCTTCAAAACTTGAAGGTGAAATGGACACATAACCGGATGTTGAAGGTGTGCTGCCAGAAGTAGGAGTCGGGACGATCCGGATATCCGGCTCATCATCCTCGTCCATTTGGCGAAGGAAAGCAGCACAATACTTCAAGGCATGATCCGTGCTCAGACAAAACAAGCACTGCCTTGCGGGCTTCTTTGGCACAGCAGGTGCTGAAGCCGAAAAGAAGTATGACGGTAAAGGCTCGGTAGAATAGCCATAGGAATTACGCGCACCATATGGAGTACCAGATGAAGTCGGTGCTCCATATGCTGGGCCTTGAGTGCTAGGGCTATTATCTCCCTTTGGACATCTATCACTAGCGTGAGAGATATCTCCACACCAACGACCACGAATATTAAATGAAGCCCACATAGTGTGAAGATAAAATGATTCAAAATAAAAACATTATTGCGCAAAATACTACACCTAACAAAAATTTACTAGAGCAACCTAATATAAAACAGGAAAAAGGAATAACAAGAAATAAAATAAAGAAAGGATGCAAAACACAAATGGAAGGCTTTAATCTCAGATTCTCTCTCTCCAGAAAACTCACACGACTGTGTTCCCCGGCAATGGAGCCAAAAACTTGATGCGCAAATCTAGCACACCGCTATAGGTGGTAGCAAGACTGCGGCACGAAACGGCAGTGTACCGATCGTTCAAGTAATATAAAATGTGGGAGTGAATCCCCAAGTATCGATCTCGAAGGAACACAGTAAGGTGGAGTTTACTATTGAGAAAGGACTTGAGATTGAAGTCCTTAAGTCGGATGGAATGCGGGAGAGTTGATTTGGCTTTTGGAAAATAAAAGAAAATACTACAACTACTCCTATGCAATGCAGCTGTGCAATGCTTCGCTTAGCGGGATGGAGACTAGGCAGGCCTTGAGCGCACTGCGTCGCAAGGGCGGATGGACGAGTAGGCAAGCGGAATCAAACTGTGCAGGCCTTAAGCGCGCTGCTTCGTTAGGCGAATGGATTACACAGGCCGCTATGCCACGCTTCACTAGGCGGATGGGCGAGTAGGCATGCGGAGTGAGGGTCGCAAGCACCTCGTCGACAAGCACGCCACTAGCAATTGCTAGTGCGGCACACGAACCTAATGGATGGAGTGGTGGATGACGTGGTGGCACATCTCATATACACAAATAACCAAATGGTTTCATAGAAATATGAAATAAACATTGCAATTAAAGATCATTGTGCATATCATCCAAAAATACAAGAATCTACCCTACAATATCATTACAATATGTAAGAGAGTAAGAAATCGACCGAATCCGAAGGCTCGTTGGGATTCACGGTTGGAATCGCAAGGTTGTCAATCCGCGTCCAAGCTCGGTCCACAACTACGTCCGGGGTAGAGAAGGTTGTCACTACCTTCCAATGGACCCGTCTTCTTCGTGTCACTATCCGCTCGGCTTCAATACATGGCTCCCAATCTTGACAATGAAATCTGGGCGGAGATCCTTCCTATTGAAGCTTGTGGATGATGGAGATGGCCGAGGTGATTTCCGGGCTCAAGATAGGCGTGAAGAATAGTCCCGGAGTGTTAAAATTTTTGAAAGACCGTTTAAGAGTAAGTAGGAGTTGTATCAACAAGAGTTATAGCCAAACAACCACAATGCCAAAACAGCAACACAAGAAATCTTTATTGAAATAGAACTGCTTTACAATGCGAGGTATACATGGCGAGACATGATTCATAAAAATCACGGAGATGAGAAGAACAAACACAACAAAAATGAAACTAGCGGTCTGCCAAAGCAGAGACCGCACAGACCGCAAAAAGGCTCAGGCCGCCCGGCTTGCTCTACTGTACTCCCAGACCGCTTGCACAGTCAGACCGCAGAAACACCTTGAGACTGTGCGAACAGAAGCAGACAAGCTGCACTGCCAGACCGCAATCCCAGACCACACGAACTGAAGATTATTAGAACAAGGAGCTGAAGCTGTCGCCAGACCGCAACTCAGACCGCCTAACCGCTGAAGGTCGCCTAATCACTGAGTCCGTTGCAAACAGCACAATAACACAATAAACCAGTTCGCTGATAGACCGCAGACGAACTGTTTATTCAAGCCGCCGGAAATCACCAAGGAAGGAGACCGCAACCTGCTGACCGCAAACAGTTCTTGTTAGGAATGACGGGCCCTGCACCCCTATTTATAGGCGGATAGACGGATGTCGTCACCGCATAAACCGGGATACAATAACCGCCCATCAGATCGCCAGCGGCCTCATAAGACAGACCGCGCGGACACAGCACTTGGATGAGATCCAGCACAAGTCTGCAAGACAGCAGCAGTCCGCGCACAAGCCGCGCGGACACAACACTTGGACAAGATCCAGCCCAAGTCAGCAAGACAGCAGCAGTCCGCGCACAAGCCACGCGGACACAGCGACCACCCTTCCTGAGATCGCCTACGCAGGGACAAACATCTGGCCAATTTGAACTAAGTCGCCAGAATAGCCCAAACAAGCCGCCCGGTCACTGCGGACAACCAAGAACAGGCCGCCCAGAACAAGACCGGAAGAACTTGCAACAGGTCGCCAGAACCAACGACCAAACCAAGAAGCAAACTAGCCGATCATAGCAGATCGCCAGAACAGCAGGGAGAGATCGCAGAACCAAACCGCCAGAGCACCAGCGCAGACCGTGCGGTCTTTGCGATCTCCAGCCTTCAGACCGGCCGGACTCCCTTCCACTTCACTTCAACAATTTCAACACTCCCCCTTGAAGTGGGAAGTGGAAACTAGCCCGAGCAACTCCCTTAACCGTGTAAACGGTCCCTTCGCCAGCGGATTTGTGAAGATGTCTGCGACATTGTCCGCACTCCGAACATGCTCGGCCATAAGAGATCCTCCCAACACCTTTTCACGAATGAAATGGTGCTCAATCTCTATATGTTTGGTCCTCGCGTGACAGACTGGATTGTTAACCAGCTTGAGAGCACTCTCATTGTCCCCGCAGAGCAAGGTGGACCTCGAACCTCCTAATGAACATCCTCCACCAACCTCCTGAGCCAAATGGCTTCCTGAGTTGCCAAGGCCGAAGCCTTGTACTCCGCTTCCGTGGTAGATATAGACACCGAGTCTTGCTTCTTGCTGCACCAAGAGATAGCTGTGGGGCCCGTCATAAAGACATAACCAGACGTTGATCTCCGATCATCCATGTCTCCCCCATAATCAGCATCCATGTATCCATGCAACTCCAAGCTTGACCCTCTCCTATATAGGAGACCCAAATCAGAGGTCGACTTCACATACTTGAAGATGCCTTTTGCCGCCAGAAGATGAGGCTTCCGTGGTTCCGCCATGTACCGACTCACCTTGCCTACTGCATAAGCAATATCTGGCCTTGTGATCGTCAAGTAGATCAAGATCCCAACCAGAGCTCGGAAAACCAACGGTTCAGATAGAACTCTTCCCTCATCCTTCCGAAGTTTAAGATGTTGCTCCAAAGGTATAAAGCTGCTCTTCCCTTCCTCCATGCCGAATAACTGAACAATCCGCTCCGCGTAGCCAGCCTGAGAAATGAGCACTCCGCTCTCCCGCCTCTGCACCTCGAGTCCAAGGAAATGGTGGAGCTCACCCAGATCCTTCATCTCGAATCTGATAGCAAGCTCAGCCCTGAGTCTTGCAACAGCTTCCTTCGAGTTCCTGGTGATAATCATGTCATCCACATACAGCAGCACAATCACCCGAAGCACCCCTTCCTTCTTGATGAACAAGCTAGAATCAGTGTCTGAAGCAAGGAATCCGCAGAATAAGAGATACTCTACAATCTTCCCGTACCACGCTCGAGGCGCTTGCTTCAACCCATAAAGGGCCTTCTTCAACTTACAGACGTAGTCCGGATACTCCTTCGAGATGAAGCCTTGCGGTTGGAGCATGAAGTTATCCTTGTCAATTTCTCCGTATAAGAAAGTATTCTTCACGTCGAGTTGCCAAATCTCCCAACCACTCGAAGCCGCCAAGGCAATAACAAATCGAACCGAAGTCATCTTTGCCACTGGACTGAATGACTCATCATAATCTTCTCCGTACTGCTGTGAGAACCCGCGAGCTACAAGGCGAGCCTTGTACCGCTCGATACTGCCGTCAGCTTTCTTCTTGAGCTTGAAGACCCACTTGCAAGTGACAGGAGTGGTGCCCTTGGGCTTGGGCACCAGAGACCAAGTATCATTCTTCTCGAGAGCTGATATCTCTTCTTGCATCGCAACGTCCCACTCCTTCACGACTCTGGCCTTTTCAATGCTCCACGGCTCCCTTTCATCCAAGGGACTAGCAAAGAAACATGAAACAAAGTTCACCATGTTTCCTCCTGTGTATCGATCTGGTGGTTGAATAGTCCTCTTCGACCTCCTAAGAGGTTGCCCCTGACTAACCACCTCCTCAGCTGCTTTTTCAGAACTAGCTCCTCTTCCATGCGAATTTGGAGCATCGCTCCCCCTGCTTCCAGAACCTGAAGCTTCCGCCTCTGAGCTAGACACAGCTGGAGCTCCTGGTGAAACAGGTAACTCCATTTGAAGATCTTCAGCAGCCTTCCCTCTTATATCAACCCTGCCCTCCGGTAGCTCAACTCCGGAACTCCCCTTGTAGGAAGTCACTTCATCGAACACCACATCCCGAGAAAGAAATGACCTCCGTGTCTCAGGATCCATGCATCTCCATCCCTTCTTCCGCTCATCATACCCAACAAAGACTAGTTTCCTTGCTTTCACATCTAGCTTTGTCCGAAGAGCATCAGGAATATGCACATAGCAGGTTGACCCGAACACCCGAAGGTGCACGTGCAACACTCGGCTTCTCCTTGAACATCAATTCGTGAGGGGTCTTCATGTTGATAGGACTTAGAGGCAATCTGTTGATGACATAAGATGCACAAGACATTCCCTCCGACCAGAAGGACTTTGGGATACTCTTAGCATGAAGCCAGCATTTGCAAGTTTCCGTCAGATGACGGATCTTCCTCTCGGCAACTCCATTCTGTTGTGGAGTATGGGCACAAGTGAACTCTCTCCTGATGCCATGCTTCCTGCAAAAACTTGAGAACTCACCAGAGGTGAACTCCCCACCATTGTCAGTTCTAAGTTTTTTAACCCGCAAGCCTAGCCGGCCTTCAACCAGCTCCTTGAACTCCACAAATTTTGCAAATGCATCTAACTTCTCCTTCAAAAAATACACCCAGACATATCTGGTGTAGTCGTGAATCAACACCAACATGTATCTGTTGCCTCCAAGGCTTGGGGTGGCAGTCGGTCCCATCAAATCACCGTGGATGCACTCCAACGGCACTTTGCACCTTGTTTGCGATTTGTCAAATGTAAGTCGATGAGACTTACCAAACTGACATCCTTCGCAGACATGACCGTCTCCATAGGAGGACAAGCTAAGCAAGCCATTGACAAGGCCCCTTACCGCCATAGCCTTCAATTTGTCCATGCCTACATGCCCCAACCTTTCATGCCAGATGACCGCGCCATCATTCATCCTCATCTTATCAACATAGGTACTTGTCGATAAAACGAACAAGTACTTCACCCGCTTGCCAACATGAATAACTTCTCCCTTTATCTCCGGTTGAGTATTGAGAAACTTCACTTCTGTTGGGCCAAATAGAACGTGATAACTGGCGTCGACCGCATTAGTCACAGAGAAGAGATTTTTCTTCATACCAGGCACATGATAAACACTCCTCAACGTGAGTGGACCCTTATCACTGCTCAGAGAGACGACTCCTTCGTGCTCTACTGGATGAATAGAATTATCAGCCGTAATGATAGCATTGTTACATGAGTAAGGCGCCAAAGAGGAGAACTTTGATCCATCCCCGGTGAGGTGATGCCCACACCCTGAATCAACAATCCAGTCCTCATCATAATTGATGGAAGCCAAGGCCTTAACGGGCATCGCCGTTATATTAGACACAAAGGCTCCTCCCCATCCAACTTCACCAGACTTTGGCAACTCCTTCTCCACTGCATGTCCCGGCTGAAGATTCACCCGGCAATCTTTCTTGAAGTGCCCGGTCTTATTGCTTCTAAAGCACCTCGGTCCCTCTCCTTTCTTCTTCCCATCAGATTTAGGATCATAGCCACTATCTTGCTGATCTGAAGTGGAGGGTCCATCATGACCTGACTTCTTCTTCTCCCATTTCTTCTTCTTCTTCCCAGAGAACATCACATCACTTTCTCCCCCGGAGATAGAACCCCCCACCATTTGTCTTGCTAAACTTTCTTGCGAAGCAAGAAGGTTCTCCAGCTCCAACAACGACGGTTGATTTGCCCAACCCTGAACTGAAGTCACAAAGGCAAGATACTCCTTCCGCAACCCGCGGATGATATGCCTCTTCAGTTTTGCCTCAGAGATTGGCTCATCAGGGTCCAATGCAGAAATCTCTGCCGTGAGGTTCTTCATCTTGAGGAAGAAGGTAGAAACAGAAAGATCACCTTGAGAGGCTTTTGCCAACTCATTTTCAAGATACTGTAGCCTCGCTACATTTTTCTTATTGAACAATCCATCCAAGGATGTCCAAATCTCAGCAGCAGATTTACATCCGATGATGTGATCAAACAGCTCCGGTGAGATAGCCCTTTTGAGAGTGAACTCTGCCTTAGCATTCATCCTCCTCCAAAGTCTCACCTCTGCCATATTATCTCCTGCTAGAAACACCTCTTGTGTGTCTTCTCCGCCAACTACCTCCCATAGATCCTCGCCAAGCAAGTAACTCTCCATACATGACTTCCACTTTTTAAAGTTAGTCGATGTGAGGAGTTCAATACCAAGACCTCTTGTGTATCCACCTTCCATGGCAATCTATGTGGTCTCTTCTTCACAAAGACGATGGCAACTATAGTTGATCACTGCTTATCCACTCTAGAAACCTCGCTCTGATACCATGTTAAAATTTTTGAAAGACCGTTTAGGAGTAAGCAGGAGTTGTATCAACAAGAGTTATAGCCAAACAACCACAATGCCAAAACAGCAACACAAAAAATCTTTATTGAAACAGAACTGCTTTACAATGCGAGGTATACATGGAGAGACATGATTCATAAGAATCACAGAGATGAGAAGAACAAACACACCAAAAACGAAACTGGCGGTCTGCCAAAGCAGAGACCGCACAGACCGTAAAAAGGCTCAGGCCGCCCGGTTTGCTCTGCTGTACTCCCAGACCGCTTGCACAGTCAGACCGCAGAAACACCTTGAGACTGCGCGAATAGAAGCAGACAAGCTACACTGCCAGACCGCAATCCCAGACCACACGAACCGAAGCTTATTGGAACAAGGAACTGAAGCTGTCGCCAGACCGCAACTCAGACCGCCTAACCGTTGAAGGTCGCATGATCACTGAGTCCGCTGCGAACAACACAAGAACACAATAAACCAGTTCGCTGACAGACCGCAGACGAACTGTTTATTCAAGCCGCCGAAAATCACCAAGGAAGGAGACCGCAACCTGCTGACCGCAAACAGTTCTTGTTAGGAATGACGGGCCCTGCACCCCTATTTATAGGCGGATAGACGGATGTCGTCACCGCACAAACCGGGATACAATAACCGCCCATCAGATTGCCAGCGGCCTCATAAGACAGACCGCGCGGACACAACACTTGGACTAGATCCAGCACAAGTCCGCAAGACAGCAGCAGTCTGCGCACAAGCCGCGCGGACACAACACTTGGACAAGATCCAGCCCAAGTCAGCAAGACAGCAGCAGTCCGCGCATAAGCCGCGCGGACACAGCGACCACCCTTCCTGAGATTCCTACGTAGGGACAAACATCTGGCCGATTTGAACCAAGTCGCCAGAACAGCCCAAACAAGCCGCCCGGTCACTGCGGACAACCAAGAACAGGCCGCCCATAACAAGAACGGAAGAACTCGCAACAGGTCGCCAGAACCAACGACCAAACCAAGAAGCAAACTGGCCGATCATAGCAGATCGCCAGAACAGCAGGGAGAGATCGCAGAACCAAACCGCCAGAGCACCAGCGCAGGCCGCGCTGTCTCTGCGGTCTCTAGCCTTCACACCAGCCAGACTCCCTTCCACTTCACGTCAACAATTTCAACACGGATCACATCCTGGTGGTGGAGGATGATGCAGGGGGGCGGAAGAGGCGAACAGGGCTTGAAAAAGGCGGAGCTGGAGGGTCGTCCGACCTAATTTTGCGGGCTGTATATTTATAGAAAACAGGGCGCACGATCAGTGGCGCACGACCAGTGGTCGTGCGCACTGGAAGTTGGTGATCGTGCACACTGGAAGTTGGTGATCGTGCGCACTGTGCCCGAAAACCTTCAAGACAAAACTGCAGAAAATAATAAAGCGCACGATCGAACGCACGACCGTGCATAAGAACACACGACCAAATTTAGAAAGCAACTTTGGGCTGCAAATGAATGCGCACGATCAACGGCGCATGATCAGTGGTCGTGCGCAGTATAACCAGTGATCGTGCGCAGTGTTCCTGTACAGATTTGTACCGGGAACACCTGCACGACCCCTGTTCCAGCATAAACACAAATCAAAACCACTGAAAGTGGCACAAAACACAGCATGAAAGATAATAGGAATGAAGAACATGAAAATACACCACATCGGGCCTAGAAGTGCACTTAGCGTGGAATAATAGATGACTATTTAATATGAACGAAAACATGTATAAAGTGTAGTGCATGACTAGATAATCGGCCTATATGAGTCCAAAAATGTGTATATAATTGGGACTCATCAGCATGCTAAGCTTGGTTCTACACATATTTTTCAATACAATTGATGCACTTTAAATAGATATATCAAAGCATGATAAACAAAACAATGTTTATAGAAATTTGAAGGAATAAATTTTAACATTGTAAATAATTCTAAATAATAGAATTCATTCATGCTTGATATTAGCAATAAAGATCATACAGTTTTTTTGTTGTTTTATCATTTTTTAATGAGATAAAAACAGAAAATTCACACAAACATATTTTTGTATTTTTGAATTTTGAATTTTTGTAGTTGATTTTTTATAATGCAAATAAAACAAAAATAAAATAGATAGAAACACAAATAAATTTGTATATATAAACTAACATATTTTTGTTGATTTTTAGAAATTTTAAAAAACAAAAAAATCACAAACCCACGCTAGCGTCGGCGCTAGCGTTAGCGCTGGAAATAGTACATGATTTTTTAAGAATTTTAAAAATCTGATTTTTGATATTGATTAGGGGTCTTAAGAGTTGTCTTATGCAGAAATTGTGTAATACTCAGAGATGTCTTGATTGCTCAAATTGCATAAAACATTAGCGTTTACATGTTATTCATCCTAAGATGTCTAAGACTCCTAATTCCAACCTTAACATTTGAAACCTTGCATCGGGAAGAGGTTTAGTAAATATATCAGCAAGTTGAGAGTCCGTGCCAATGAAACTAATCCTTACATTTTCCTTTTTAATGTGATCCCTTATGAAATGATGACGCGCATCTATATGTTTGGATCTAGAGTGGTGTACCGGATTATTTGTGAGATCAATGGCACTTTTGTTATCACATTTTAATTCAATAGGTTTTAGATGAAAACCAAAGTCCTCTAAAGTTTGGCTCATCCATAGTGCTTGTGCACAACAACTCCCTAATGCAATGTATTCGGCCTCCGTGGTGGAGAGTGCAACCAAATTTTGTTTCCTACTAGACCATGCAACAAATGAAGGTCCTAGAAAATGACAAGTACCACTAGTACTTTTTCTATCAAGTGAACAACCGGCATAGTCTGAATCGGAGTAGCCATGAAGTGTGAATGAAATATTGTGCGGGTACCATAATCCTAATCTAGATGACCCACTGAGATATCTAAAAATTCGTTTTACCGCTTTTAAATGAGATTCTCTTGGATTGGCTTGAAATCGAGCACATAAGCATACGACAAACATAATATCAGGTCTAGTTGCACTTAGATAAAGTAGAGATCCTATCATACCTCTATATAAAGTTTGATCTATAGAAATTCCTGATTCATCTTTTCCTAATTTTAGTGATGCACTCATTGGTGTAGAAGCATGTTTAAGGTTTTCAAATCCAAAACGTTTAAGCATATCATGGACATATTTAGCTTGACATACAAAGATACCATCAATTCTTTGTGATATTTGAAAACCAAGGAAATAAGAAAGTTTTCCTACAAGACTCATTTCAAATTCATTTTTCATCACTAAAATAACTTCTTTACACATCTCTTCATTAGTAGATCCAAAAATAATATCATCAACATATATTTGTAAAATAATTATATCATCATTGTTGTGCTTAATGAAGATAGTATTATCCGCACTTCCCATAATATAACTGTGCTTTAACAAAAATGATGTAAGTCTTTCATACCATGCACGAGGTGCTTGTTTTAAACCATAAAGCGCTTTCTCTAGTTTGTAAACATGATTTGGAAATTTTTCACTAATAAAACCGGGGGGTTGTTCAACATAAACTTCCTCTTTTACAAACCCGTTTAGAAAAGCACTTTTCACATCCATTTGAAATAGTTTTATTCTTTTAAAGCTTGCAAATGCTAGAAAAATTCTTATAGACTCTAATCTAGCAACGGGTGCAAAAGATTCATTAAAATCTATCCCCTCGATTTGAGAATATCCTTATGCTACTAATCGTGCTTTATTTCTAGAGATTCTTGACTCACCATCTAATTTATTTTTAAAAATCCATTTTACACCTACAACCGGGTGATTAGATGGTCTTTCAACTAATTTCCAAACATTATGTCGCTCAAATTGTTCTAACTCTTCATTCATAGCCAAAAACCAAAATTTGTCATTTAAAGCAATAGAAACGGTTTTTGGTTCTATTTCGGAAACAAAACAAATATTTGAAAAAGATTCATGAAGAGAAGAGCGAGTTCTTACCCCGATGGATGGTTCACCAATTATCAATTCCCATGGATGATCTTTTGTGAATTTCAAGGCACTTGGAGGTACATATTCATCTTCTTTGACCTCCTCTTCTTCTTCTTTGGAAGGATCCTCATCACCATGCTCCAAAGGTTGTGAGAGATCATCCTCGTTGCCTGCAGAAAGTTTTTCAATTCCCATGATCCTTCCTTTTCCATTATCACCAAACGTCACGATCCCTCCCTTCTTCTTTTCTAGGCTAAGAAACTTTGCTTTATTGCCCGTCATGTGCTTGGATCATCCTGAATCCAAGTTCCACACGTCTTCATTGTCCTTAGCCTGCCTGCACATCAAGAAAGAAGATGAGAGTAAAGATCTGGATACCCAAGTGGTACCATCAATAGAATAAGTGGAATCCTTAGGTACCCAGATTTTTTTTAAAGCATTTTGTTTTATTTTCCTGCAAGAACTAGATATGTGACCTAACCTATACAGTTTGCACACGAAATAAAGGGGGTTGAGACCCTTTTCTGGATTATTTTCTTGCTGGAAAAAATTGGATTTACAGAAGAAAAGCATTTTGAAAAAGAAATTTCAGGTTTCTGGTATGAGGTGCTAGCGCCGGCGTTAGTGGATAGCGCTGGGCGGTAGCCCTCACCTCGATATCCGAGCCCAAATTTTCCAAAACCATGGCACTGGTCCCTAAAATCATTTCCAGTGATTTTTGGCCTATTCCAAATTTTTTAATGGACATGGTGAGATCATGAACTTGTGCTTTAAGTGAAGAATTTTCTTTCACAAGCATGACACACCTATTTTCAAAACCTTTTTTATTATTTTTGATTTGCAAAAGAGAGGCTTCTAATTTCCTTTCTAATTCCACCTTCTCTTTTGTAAGAGTTTGGCATGAGAGAGGGCTTTGAAAAGTGACTCTTCAATATCTTTTGCCAATTTAGTGGAGTGATCACACTCTTGGCAAGAAACCTTTCTCTTTTCTAAAGCAATTACCTTTTTGGAAAGCTTTTGATTTTCTTTAATAAGAGATTTATTTTCACGATTCAATAAAATAATATCTTTCACATTTTTATCAAAAGCTTTGCAAGTTTTAAGGAATTCATTAAAGAGTTCATCATAAGTGGGAGGAGTTACCTCAATGTCACTAGGAACACCGGTGTCGTCGCCATCGTTTCCATGTCTCATGAGGCACATGTTTTCTTCCTCATCTTCGCTTGATGAAGACCCGCTTGATTCTTCGGAGGAGGAGGAGGAGGAGGAGGAGTCATCCCATGTTCTAGCTAATAGTACTTTCTTCTTCTCCTTCCCTTTGTGCCGCTTTTCTTTCTTCTCCTTCAAGAACTTTGGGCACTGGCTCCGAATGTGCCCTGTCTTCCTACAGTGAAAGCATTCTGGTGGAGGTCTTTCTTCTTCATCGTCGCTCTCCTTTTCCTTCTTTGAGGACGACCCTTTCCATCTTCCATCCTTTTGGATAAATTTCCGGAAAGTGTTTCGCCTTTTCGGATTTCGCTTGAACTTTCAGAAGTTCTTCACCAAAAGACTCTCTTAATCTTCATCCTCATCCTCTTGGCACTCCTTCTTTGATTTTAATGCCAACGCCTTCTTCTTTGGCTCCTTGTTGTATTCATCATGTTGGATTTTGAGTTCTATCTCATGGGTTTTGAGATTCCAAATAAGGCTCTCAACTTGGAGCGTCCTTAGATTGTGCGATTCTGAAATGGCTGTCACCTTCGGGTTGAATTTTGGTGGAAGGGAACGAAGGATCTTTCGGACCAAGTCGCCGTTGGAGAAGGTCTTTCCAAGAGATTTGGAGGCATTGACGATCTTGGTGAAGCGAGTGTACATGCCATCAACATCTTCACTTTCATCCATCCGAAATTTTTCATATTCCGACTCAAGTTGGAAAAGTTTTGAATCTTTAACCTGCGATGTACCTTCATGAGTAACTTCCAAATGATTCCAAATTTCATATGCAGTAGTACATGCAGAAATTCTATTAAATTCATTTCTATCTAAGGCACAAAATAGAGCATTCATAGCCTTGGCGTTATTTTTGCATTTTAATTTATCCCTATCATCCCATTTATCTTTTGGTTTATCTAAAGTTATCTCTCCAACTACAAATCTAGGAGGAGAGTATTCCTCTTCTACCATATTCCATACCTCAATATCTAGGGTCATAAGAAAACAATGCATGCTATTTTTCCAATAATTATAATCTGACCCGGTAAAGAGTGGAGGTCTACTAATTCCCTGACCCTCCGAAAAAGCGAGATCATAAGACGCCATTATTCCTGGTTTTTAAACCGTTTTGAATAACCTACCCTCTGATACCACTTGTTGGATCTTACGGCGTCCTTAGGGGGGGGGGGGGGTGAATAAGGGAATAAAATTCTTTGTAAATTTTTACTAAATTGTTTAGAGAAACGTAGAATGAAATAACAATTTAACTTAAAGGAGGAAACAATTGTAATTTGCAATTTAATAAATTATGCCAAATGAAAGAAATCAAGTAAACACAGAAAGAGACATGATTATATTATATAGAAAATGTGTTTACATCAAATTGATTTCAATATCGCTTGAAATCGGAGGCGTATAAAGTAATACAATTTTTCCTTTTCTCTATCGACTTGTATCCCCACAAACCGGTTGGCTTTAGCCTATCCTTCCCCAGATAAGGCCTCAAGCCGCTCTAGCCAATCCTTCTCCGGATATGGCCTCGAGCCACCCTAGATCTAATCACCTAGAACTAGTCGCCAACATAAGGCAAATTTCCCCCTAAGTTCTACCCAGACCTAGTCGCCAACACAAGGCGAATTAACTAAACGATTACAAAAAAATATGGAATGAAAATAAATATAACAATAATGAAACTCCCTATATGAGATCTCTGAAGATGAGGATGAAGGATCGTTGTAGCATAAGCGAGGTTGAAGCGATCGTTCTTCGAATGCAGCGTGGTGGCTTCCTTCTCTAGAAATCCTCTTTGGCTTTGAGTGGGAGATGAACTTTCGGCAGAGTAGCAGCTCTGGAAATATGGCACAAGTAATCTCTCAGGAAGCACTAACTCAAAACGAGAGAGCCCATCAATTTATAGAACTTGATGATAGTGCCTCCATTAGCTCCTAGCGCATGCGGTAGCATTCGTGTGGAGCGGTTGCGAAATCATCAGCAGCGTGGCACTGTGCACGAACTTGAGATAGCGCCTGGCGGTAGTGGTTGCGAAACTGTCGGTGGCATGGCGGAACAAACTTTCGTCAAAAGGAGCTTCAAGTTCGTCGAACGGAAAGTTTCGTCGAACGGAATTTTTGTCGAACAAAATTTTTCATAGAACGGAGCTTCAAGTTCGTCGAACGAGCTAGCGCCTGGCGGTAGCTCTAACGCTGGCGGTAGTGCATTGTTTGAGATTTTTGAATTCAGCTGCTTTCTACCTGTGGAGTATTGCACCTATAGTCCTGCACACTATAAACACACGACAAGCAAGATCAAATACAATTTGGGATTTGTTATTCTCAAACAAAGGGATGTGACACACATGTCCAACAATGGCTATATGCAGGCCAGATGTATTAATTTGATTTAATTGACACATTTTACGCAGAAGATTAATCCCCATATTTTGGCCACTTAGAAACCTTTTTAGGAAAATATTCCTGAAACAACATTTGTAGCCCTTGAGGTATATTGTCCATAGGACTTTGAATCACCAGGTTTGGTGACCTACTGCTCCATGTAGGGTCATTCTCCTGAGGTGTATCCTAAAGGGGGACTAGTCACTAATTTGTAGATTTATTTCACATAGATGTTGGTATAGATCTAATACTTTGGAAATAAGGGTACATACCATAGACACACCCCTTGCCAAAAAATAAGAATTTTTGGGTTTCATTTTTCTAAGGTTTTGTAGGAAATATGATTTTCCATATTATTGAAATAAATGTGGCTAGGTAAATTCAAAATGACCCAAATCTTGGGCGACATATATGTTGGGTCATAAATAGTCACATGTAAGAAACTTGAGGTCATTTGGACCATTGTAGAACAATATATTCCATAAACCTATGAATGAGATCTATGAAAGGGTGGTGTGCATATAGCACTTTTTGTTGTTTTGTGAAATTGTCACATATGGTTTGTTGTATGCTCATGATGTTTAGTAAATACACATATTATGATGAAGGGTATCATCCCTAGAAAAGTTAGGATTTTGGAATGAAAAATTTTAGGTATTTAGTTAATAATATTAATGTCACATAAGTGTGTTAATCAAATGAAAGTGACCAAATGACTTAGGATAATTCTGATATTCTGCCACATGATGATTTAGAGTAATCTATACCTCTGGAAATTTTATTGGGATTTTTGGAATTGATTTTCCTAGTTATTTGATCATAATTGACTATGCCACATAAATGTATAAATGAAATAAACATAATCTAATGCCTTAAGAAAAATCCAATTTTCTGTCACATGGTATATGTTAAAATATATCTCTGGAAATTTTGATAGGATTTTTGGAAGTCATACACACTCTAAATTATTAAAATATTATTTGTCACACTTATGTACTATTGCAATGTTCATGGTTGATATTACTTGGAAAATTCTGAAAGTTTGGGGACTATATTTAGACTATTATAAACCTGGGGTAATTTTTACATAATTTTTGAAGAAATTATCTTGATACTTACTATGTAAAGTGACATATTGACCTAAATATTTAAGTACTAAAATACGGGTCATAAATACTATGGAAAATTAGGAAACTCTGTGGTTCATGCTATTTCACCATCATATACCACTGATAAAATATTGGGAGCACTTTGACTTCTAAAGATGGTACTAATTCATGTGTAAAGTCATGTGTGTTTTGACTTTAAAGAATGTTTATTCATGGCCAAATTAATTAGGAAAATTAAGAATTTCTGATCATTTCTTAATTTGGTCATGATGAACCTATGGTATGAATTTTAGGATATTTTGGCAAGTTATAGTGAAGTTCACATCATAGAGATCAATCTAGTTCAATTCTAGTGTTGGTTTCTGAATAGCAAAAACTTGATGTAAGGTTTAGACTAGACAAAACACATAAGAAATGAATGAAATCAGGAACACATAGGTAGGGAATCCATCATATTATCCCTAATAAGTTGTAGCATTGTTGGAGGAATTTTATTCAATAGCATTAGTGTTGAATCCAGGAAAATCCCGGCTCCAAAATTTGGATCAATGCAGCCCGAGGTTATTGATCTAGCGGTCCAACTCCACGGCTCGGATAGCTAAAATAGGAGAGAGAAAATGACTATAAGCACACCCCAGGTGCTCCAGCAGGGAGGTCCCACCACATACCCGGAAGTTTGGGAGAAACTTCCCCTCCGCAACAAAACGCTGGGCGAGGTACTAGACGGGCATGGACTTCGCAAGTATCCAGCTTGGGGGGACCTCGACCACTTCCAAAAAGTGCCATTTCTAGTACCCCTGGGGGTCTATTTATAAAGAAATCCTAGGGGGTTCCAGGCGAGTATACTGCCTAAGCTCATGAGTTACAAGGGCTACTCGCCCATACTCGCGAGGTACTCGCCCAAGCTCGCCTCTGCTCGCCCCTGCTCGCACCATGCTCGCCTCTGCTCGCCCCTACTCGCCTCTTGCTCGCCATCCTCGCCCCTTGCTCGCCATACTCGACCCTTGCAAGGTCTACGAAAAGGCGTCTGCTTAGGCCTTTCTGATCTCGACGAATTATGGGTGGTACAATTAGTGAACTAGAATCATATCACACAGTGAGCAATTGAAATAATTTTGGTTCTTTCCATCTTAGGCAATTATGATGATAATTAAGATGATAATATGATTATGGTGCATCTTTAAGATAAGTGTTGGATACATAGATAAACACATAAGAGTATGCACCACGCACCGCTCATATAGATCGCAACCTTTCCTAAACAATTCTCAGCCATCTTAAGGTAATGTAAGAGAAACCATGAGAAGGTCTTTGAAATTGGTAGTTACCAATAAAAGTAAATATTATGTGAAAGAAATGTTTGGGATGTCACCCAAGAATACCTTCTAATACCGTTGCGAGCTCTTCACCGGGTAGACCTTGGGAAGTCTAGGAATCACCTTAAACAACTATGATCAACTAAATAACAATCAAGAGTAAATTTAAATAGGAAAATTCGAGATAGGTAAACCTCGTCCCAATGTATAGGATAGAATGGTTCAGGAGTTGATGGTCCTGCGAGCTGGAGACTCGGGTGGTGAGATAATCATTGCATGTGCATAAATTAGTGGGTCTTCGGTACTGGTCCAGTTGTTACACCAAGGGAATTACGTTGACCTTGGCGGGGTGTTATGAGTTAAAAGGACAGTAAGTTACCTTACTGCGGTCTGAAAGACAATCCATAATAACCCACACCCGCCCATAAAAGACTGGCGAATTTCTAGCAAGAGTACGTGAGAGCTCACGGAAGTGCACCTAGGACGTGTACAATAACATACATAAGGTCTAGGACTGGTATTGTGTATACCCACCTTAAAGTGGAGTATCTGATCCACTATTTCCGTAGCCACTGCGGAAGTACCTGAGAGGCTTGCTATCTCCTGAAATTTAGAACAAAAGGACTATGCGCGCAGAGTCGTGTGTGTGAGTTGCACTATATGAACATAGCATAACACATCGTAACATACATACATATTATAGGCATATGCACTGGAAGACCCTTATTATATAAATTAGTAGGGGCTTTTTTATATGATAAGTTACAATTCCGGAAACCTCAACTTATAAGTTTGTATGGGCATTCATATAAGTTAAAGTACTCTAGATGATAACATAGTAGTTTACTTATTACCCTTACTTGCACCGCATTTACTTATTTACAGCTTACTTATTATCGTTTGTTGTTGTACATACTACTCACTTGTTCATATATGCTGCAGGTATAATTCATGTCACCTGCTCTTGTTTTTACCCATTGATATCCTTCGCTTCGTCCTCCCACTCCGTACCTAATAGTCATGGGGGGAGAGGACAAAATGTCTTAGTCTTTTTTAATAACGGTCGAATGTGGCCGCAACACCAGGAGATCGAAGAACGGGAGCTGTAGTACGTCAAGCAGGACATGACGGCAGACCCTGAGTTGTAGATGTCGCGCACTACTGTCACAACCCGCATTTTTCCAACATTTAAAATGCTATCAGAGTAGGGAAAGCTACGCATTGTGATGCCACGTCACGTAGGGGACACCTACTGACGTTAAGGCAACTCATCGTCCCTCGCAGTTCAAAGAAATTATTATTTATGTAGATGACTAACAAAGCCGTGTTCCTCGGCTAGGTGGATCAACTAGTCCACGCTTTTAAAAATATAGTTTTACGCAGCAGAAAAATACTTAATTTAGTTACTTAGTTGCCTGAGTGTACATGAAGACCAAGTGAGGTGCACTATGCATGATCGAACGTGTAGATTTACTATATATAAAAGTAGATTTATCATATGCAGAAATTAGTGAGATTAAGATTTCAAATCATGATGTGCAATGCTCCAAATTCCTTAGCATATCTAAGAAAGGGGTTATAAAGCCAACCCACATCTAACTATTCTAGAACAAGTGTTCAGAAGTAAACAACAAGTAACAGCAGCAGGGTAGCAAAAATCTAACCAAACGGCACCGTGGGCGTCAACACCTGACACAAACCCACAGGCCGACAAGGTCACAGAGAATCCTACCTCAAAAGGATCAGAAGATGGCGACCAACGCAACTCCGTACTAACACCTGCTACTGCCCCAAACCCGAGGCATTCAAAGAAAGAACACCTCAGAAGCAAGTTACAAGTGGTGTAGAAAGAATGAAAGTAAGCAAACCTCCGCAGGACCGGAGGGAAATGGTAGCTACAAGGATCAGTGATGACAAAGCTAGCAGCAAGTAATCAACAAGAAAAGAAACAACTCTCATTACAATGAGATGCAGCTTGGTCGTCGCCGTAAAATTTAAATTTCTACATAACCGCTAATATATAAGTGCATCTTTACGGGGATCTATAGGGTAAGAACTCTAAGTCGAGGAAGATATGCCCCTAAGGTTTGTGCCCATATGTGAGATGAATGTACCATATGGGCGGTGGAAGAAATTTAGACCAAAAACCTACGGGGGCTTGTCCCTCGTTTATTGGCCTAGCTGATGGGCCAATTGGGATTCTACCAGGAGCCAAAAATCTTTATGGCCTGCTTCACTTAGCCTTGCTACAATGAGTTTTTCCCATTTAAGTTGTTACAAGCCGTTGATATTGGAATTTGTCACTCCTTGATGAATGTGTTCATCTTAAGCAAGGGGGATGATTGAACACCATGTTTTGGTTTACGGTGAGTTCACTCCTAGAGTAATAGAGGTGAGTACCTTAAGGATGAGCAGGTCTTCACTCTAAATGAAGACTAAGCAGAGTAGTAAACTGTAACGTAGCGTTGTAGTGTCTCTCAAGGATCAAAGGTCAATCTGACGACCGCATGACAAATTTTGGGGGACGCCTTACAGTTTGTTAAGTGGGAATTGTATCGATTGCTGATCAAAGAGGTGTGTTTACAAGCGTCCAATTAAAGATAAAGAATACGAAATTGTAGCACCCATGGTGCTAAGGCATTGTTACGTGATTTGTTAAGCCGACAAATTCATACAATTGTATTATAAATATGTGTAGTAATTTTCGGAGCATGTGAAATCACGAGACGTATGCTGAACCTTGTGAGGTGTGAACAGGTGACAAGTGATTGTACTCAGTATTATACATATATACACTAAACCCATGTAGAAGCCTTGTTGGCTTATCCACCTCATCCGACGTGTTGTCTGGCAGACCAATGTGATTACCCTCAACTTGTCCTCTGATTCTCAGGAATTCACAGTAGTTGTGTCGATGCACTGGACGACGTATATAATTTATGGATATAGTAAGCCAAGTAAGAGTACCAAGGAAGTGTGCTGAAGACTCATGGAAGGCAGGAAAGTTGATTCTTAGCAATTTCCTTATGCTAGCTGTTTGGGGCTTGTTGCTCCAGGAAATTTAAATTTATGGTTTTTTTTTAATTTTATTTTATAGCTATTATAGTGGCTTGTTCCTTCAGGAAATTTTTTTCTTTGTTATTTGCAATATCATCATTCATCACTTGTTGTTTGGGGTTAAGCTCCTAGAATTTCTTTTCGTTTAATAGCTCCAGGACATTTCATTTATGAGAAATTTCTTGGGTGATCTTCAAGGTAACATCCAGCAGTTTGCTAACGCATACCAATCTGAGACTGATGTGAAAGCAGTTGAAGTTGCCTTTAAGTTTGAGGCTATTGGAAATGCCAATGACCGCGGTATGTCCTCATTGCTGGAAAAGAGAAAGGTTGGGGATGGTGGAAGCCTATGGGCATCTGGCCCCAGCCCAAGGAAAGGACGGTAGGAAGTGTGTAGTTTCTGTGGCCGCCTCAACAAAATGGAGTTGCTGAAAGAAAGAATAGAACCTTAATTGAATCGGGAAGGACCTTGCTTGCAGAATCAGGATTACCAAAAACCTTCTTGGCTGAAGCAGTCAACACTGCAAACTATGTTCTGAATAGAAGCCTCATACACAAAACCAAGTTAAGAACTCCATATGAGCTTCTGAAGGGAAAAACACCCACTGTTAGATACTTTAAGACTTTTGGATGTACTTGCTTTATACTAAACAATGGGAAAGATCATCTTGCCTAGTTTGACAAGAAGTCTGATGATGGGATATTCTGGGGTACTCATCATCTAGTAAAGCTTATAGGTGCTATAACAGGAGAACTCTCAGAATTGAAGAATCCATGCATATTATATTTGATGAAACTAACATGTTTTTTAAGGGGGAGGAAACTTCCACCAGTCCTTTTCCACAGGAACACAACTGCATAGAGACTCAGTTTGAACAACTGACTCTAGAGAACACAGACACTGGGAAAGAAAACTAGCTACAGGAACCAAATGAGGAATCTGAACAGGAACATGAAGAAGATTCAAAAAAGAGCAATCAAAACCAACTACCACAAGAGAACATGGTTCAAGAAGAACGGGTGGGAAATGATCCTATTATTAATGAGGGAGAAGAGCCTCTGACAAATCCAAACAGGACAGGAATCAATATGAAAAATCATCCACAATCCCAAGTAATTGGAGACCCCAATACTGGAGTAAGATCAAGACACCAAGTCTCTAGTGGGATGATGCTCCAATGCTTCTTATCACAAGTTGAACCAAAGAAGTTTGAAGAAGAAAATTGTGATCCTCACTGGATTATAGCTATGCAAGAAGAACTAAGCCAATTTGAGGGAAACAAAGTATGGAACTTAGTTGAGAGACCAAGAAACTATCCAGTTATTGGTACAAAGTGGGTATACAAAAACAAACTAGATTCCACTGGAGTAATCATCAGGAACAAGGCAAGACTTGTAGCACAAGGGTACAGACAAGAAGAAGGAATAGACTACAACCAAACCTTTGCTCCAGTAGCCAGATTGGAAGCAATCAGACTTTTTCTTGCCTATGGAGCTTTCATGAAAATGAAAGTCTACCAGATGGATGTCAAGAGTGCTTTTCTGAATGGTGACCTTCAAGAAGAGGTGTATGTAGAGCAACCACCAGGTTTTATCAATCCCTCCTCTCCTAATTGTGTTTATAGACTTAACAAAGCACTTTATGGTCTTAAGCAAGCACCTAGAGCTTTGTATGACACTCTCTCCAACTTCCTTATAGAAAACTCTTTTGAAAGAGGAAAAGTAGATAAAACACTTTTTACTAGAACCCACAAGAATCAACTCCTTCTTGTTCAAATATATGTAGATGACATCATCTTTGGCTCAACTCATCCCAAACTCTGTAAAATATTTGCTAATCTAATGCAATCTAAATTTGAAATGAGTAGTATGCGAGAACTCTCTTATTTCTTAGGTCTACAAGTAAAACAAAGCAGTGAGGGGATCTTTATCTCACAATCTAAATACACTAAAGAATTAATCAAAAAGTTTGGCATGGAATCAACTTCTACCATGAAAACACCTATGGTAACTAATGCCATTATAGAAAAGGATGATAAGGGAAAATCAGTAGATCAAAAGACATATATGGCAATCATAGGATCCCTTCTCTATCTAACAGCTAGCAGACCTGACATTATGTTTGCCACCTGCATATGTGCTCGATTTCAGGTTGATCCAAGAGAATCCCATCTCTCCTCTGTAAAAAGGATTCTTAGATACCTAAAGGGAACACCTGAACTAGGTCTATGGTACTCAGCAAAAACCAACTTTGAATTGACAGGTTTCTCAGATGCAGACTATGCTGGATGTAGGGTTGATAGAAAGAGCACATCTGGTACTTGCCAATTCCTAGGTGACAGACTAATATCATGGTTCAGTAAGAAACAAACTTCAGTCTCAACCTCAATAGCTGAAGCTGAATATATAGCTGCTGGGAGCTGTTGTTCACAAATCCCATGGATGCAAAATCAGCTTCTTGACTATAAATTGGAACTCAATAACTCTAAGATCTATTGTGATAGTTCTAGTGCTATATCCATACCATCCAACCCAGTCCTTCATTGTAGAACCAAACATATAGAGATCAGACATCACTTTCTTAGAGACAATGTAGAAAAAGGCAAGATAACCTTAGAATATATTCCTACAGACAGTCAAAGAGCAGACATTTTTACCAAACCCTTAGATGAAACTAAGCATACTTACTTCATCAACACCTTAGGAATGCTTGATGGAAGCTTGTAAACACCATTGTTGGGCAAATCTAAAAGAGGTCAACAAAACTAAGAAAGCACTTGAAGATACGTCCATCCTTTCTCGGCGGACCGTCGACTTCATGATAAAACTGGAAACAAATCTTTCCTTCTTCTTTTGACGATTGGATTACCTAATATACCTCGATTTCTGTTTCCTTTTCGACGTCTCACCTTCTTTAAATAATACCTCATATTTCATAACTCCTACTCTCCTAAACCGCCAAAAACTTCATCTTCTACCTTTCTCTCTGCATCAATGGCGCCGACTCCTGCTCAATCTGCCATCATCAAAGCGATAGATGATGCCCTGAAACAACTTGTGAATGAATTTCAGTCACGACTGATCAATTTCTCTAACGAGTGTGCCTCCATGCTAACCACTTGTGAAGCCAAACTGGCCGACATCTCTGCATCTGTTCCTGAGCTTCATGTTCTTCTTCAAGAACAAAATCTGTCGCCAAAAGGGTTTATATCCTTTCTGCAGGATATAAACCAGGGGGAGAGTTGCTCCAGAAACCCCTCCAATCAGGTTCTCTATTACTCTTAAGCTCAGGGTTAATTCCTCTCCAATCTCTAAATATTAAACCAACTCCATTTCTTACTATAGACACAAATCTTCTCCACTCACTCTGAATACACCTTCAAAGAGAAAAACCCCTTTGGTAAATCCTCATCCTACTATACAGAAGGAGACCATGCTGCGGATTCAGCATTCAAAGCAGATGTTGTGGATTCAGCATTCAAAGCAGATGCTCCATATGTTCAGGGGGAGATTGCTGTAGTAAAAGATACAGAAGTCCAGGGGGAGGAAGAAGCAGCTACTTCTGATGACTGGAAAGGGCAAGTCTGGATTGATGCACCCCTTTGTGTGGAAGAAAATCAGTATCACTCTCCTGGCTTCTCTGCCAGTCACATCAAACTTAGGACACCCCTACTTGAGGATGTTCCTCCAGAAGAAATTGAAGGAGAAAAACATTCTTCAGCAGAGACTACCCTACCTAAGGACATTCTACCTCCTGTTGTAGAACAAACTCCTCCTCCTGCAAAAGTTCCTTCTCCACCTTATCTTCCAAAAGAGAAAACTCCACCTCCTCTACTACCTTTATCTCCACTATCAACAAAACTTACTTCTATCAAGCAGTTTAAAGCACCTACTCAAATCTTACCTAGGCAAAGTCCAAGAGGACAAATGAAAAGAAAAAGAGAGGTCATCCCTCACTGGCAAAAATATTCCAAAGAAGAAAGGAAAGAATATGCAAAGGAAAAGAAATACAAAAAAGCTTGTGAGGAGATATAGAGGTTTGAAAAGATTCCTAATATCTCTCCTGACAGTACTGTAAAGGAGTACAATGACCCTGAAATGGAAAAGAGGAATAATGAAATAAGAGAAAGAGACCTGTATGAATTTGAAGCAGCTATGAAAGAAACAGTGGATAAGAGAAATGCTTGGATAGAAAAGATCAAGAAGGGAATGACCAAAGAACAGATTCTTGCTGAACCATCCACCAAAATTGCAAAGAAATTGTTTGATGTTGAAGCATATCAAAAGAAAAATCCTCAAGCAGGGCTTATCCTAGATAAAGGTAAAAAGCACAAAAGGGGTGTAGGGTGTTCAGAAGATGTCTACATTCCCTATAAGAAGCCTAAAAAACCAGAAGGACTAGACAAATGGCATGATTCACCCTGGAAAGGGAAAGAAAAGATGTCTGAGATCCCTGAGAAACAGGAACCAGAAAAGAAAAGGAAATATAGGCCCAAGGTTGACAACAAGGGACCATCTGAGCCCAAACCTACACAAAATAGAGAGAAACCTCAAGGCATTACAATAGAAATGATTGATGAAAAGGCAACAATTATCATTAGCAAGGGTTATTCCATAAATAACACTCTCCCTGATGCTGAAAAGAGCTTGGCAAAACTGCACACAATTATCAGAAATGTTCAGGAGCATCCTGATAGAGCCAGGCCCTACATTTTTGAAGCTGTTGAACAATTATCTAAGAAACTCTTCTCTGCCTTTGTTAATTTCATGTATAACAAGAAGTTCTTGGTTTAAACCCTGTGAAAGATACTTACTTATTTATATGATTTCTTTTTCTCTTCTGATGAATGCTTGACAAACTTCTTTAATATAACAAGGTATTCTTTGGACAAAAAGTAAAATTTCTCTCTGATCAGGGTTAAGACAAATATGGGGAGATTGTTGGGAAAATGATTTATCTTAACCCCTAGAAATGAGTAGAAAATGAGTTCTCAGAGTGAAAAATTAGTTTAAGTAAATATGCGTCGAATAGTAATCGACGCAACGTCGAAGTGTAGTCGACGTACCTCTTAGAATGAGTCGAAGTAACTCTAAATAGAATTCGACGTAACCGTAATCGACGTAACTTTGATTTCTAATCGACGCACGTCGATTTCTATAACATTCAAAAATGCGCCAGATCTCTTTCCTTTCTTTCTGTAGATCTGAATTTATGGAATTGTATTATTCTTTTATAGCCGTTCAGAATTAAATCTTTCCTTCTAATTGATTTTTGGCTAATTTGATTAAGATTATTATGGATGTTATTTGAAAATTGAATGACTTCTTTCCTTCTACAGAAATATTAATTATGGAAGATTTCTCTCTTACCATTTTTCTGTGAGCTAATTGATTATTCTCCTATAGCAATATTTTTGAATAAACAGAGCTATAAATACACAAGGATGTCGGCAAAGAAAAATGACATGTGATCCACTCCATTTTTGAAAAAGAGGAAAAGCTCCCTAGAGAAAAGAAAGAGAAAATTGAGAAAAGTGAAAGAGTGCTACAGCAAGAAAAAGCCATATTCTTCTTCTTCCTTCTGAAGTCATACTATTGCAAATTTCTGAAAGCTCTCACTGAAAGAGAGAAAGGCCTACAATCTCCTTCTCACTATAGAAGAGAGATTACATTCACTATACTTGTACAACCCCGATATTCATATAGTGGATGATCAAACAAAAGTAATGCGAGCCGGGTTTCCGGGAGGGATATATATGTTAATAGGTAGAAAATAAGAGAAAGAGCAAAATTGACATATGCTCTCTGCGTTCAACGAACGGCGCTCTACGTTCAACGAAAAGGTTCAAAGTTGCATTCGGCGAAATCCAAGCTGCGCTCGATGATCCCGTCTCAGCGGATCTGCTGGGACGAGCACTTTTCCGGCTGCTCATGAGAAGGCGAGCGAGCCAGGTGCTCGCCGAATGCTCGCAAGGAGGCGAGCGAGCAAGAAACTTGCCGAAGGATCGCAAGGAGGCGAGCGAGCCAGAAACTCGTCGAAGGATCGTGAGAAGACAGGCGAGCCAGATTTCTTCCAAAGTCTCCGTGATCGACGAATCTCAGTCGAGGTCGACGAACTCAGCCCGGCGCCCGACGAAGTGCGGGCCGCGTTCGACGAATTCGCCAAAACTCTACGTTCGACGAACTCTCTAAGCTGCCACGTTCGACGAATCCGCTGATCATCTATGATCGACGAAATCATCTCTCTATCCTCGTTGGCCTGCCATTAGCGACTGTGGGAGTGGTCCAGGCGGATACCATTCTCGTGAGCGCGGTCCCCGCGAGCCCGAGTCTGGCGAGAGAGCCTGGGGGTCGTGTGGAGCGAGAGAGGGTGGAAGAAGGGGGAAGTCCCTTCTGCGAGTTGGTACTTTCTGCACCTTAAAGAAGAGGCAAGGATGACCTTGTCCAACATCTCCAGTCTTTTGAGGACTCGGTCTCCATCAGGCCGATGTCAGATGATTTTAAGTGCCGGCTGTTCGCCGTCACTCTTAAAGAAGAGGCCAGGGACTGGTTCCATCAACTCCCTACAGGGTCAATCTACGCATTCGAGGATTTGCGCCGGATCTTCCTGTTGCGATTCTCAACTTCAAAGAAGAGGAAGAAGGACGTCGAGTCCCTCTTCAAAGTGAAGCAAGAGCCAAAGGATTTGTTGGCTCGCTACACGGATCGGTTCCAGGAAGAAGTGCTACTCACTCAGGAGATGCCTGGGTTTGCACTCCAGCTCGCCTTCACGGTCAGGCTAAGGGAAAGTTTCTTTAAGATGGCTTTGAAGAGAAAAGCCCCCGTCTCCTACGAGGAGTTGATGGAGAGGGTGGCAGAAGAGATTGAGAGTGAAGAGGCCAACCCGGAGCTCGCTAAGAGGCTAGCGAAGCTCAGTGAGCCGGAGGTCAGGAAGCAGGAGGTAAGGAGAAGGGAAGAGCCCAGGGTCCCGGCGGGGGAGTGGAGGCAGCGTGCCGAAGGAATGCAGGGTCAGGGAAGGGGTTACGGCCTGGGAAGGGGTAACTTCTATGGAGGACAAGGAAGACCCCACCAGTTGGGGTGGAGGCAAGGTCCGAGGCAATTGCCTCCCCCACCTCAGCAAGCCATGGCGATCAGGAGGGGAAGAGGAGGAAGAGGAAGGATAGAAGAGGCGAGAGAAGAAGCGGGAGCAAGAAGGAGGAAGAATAGGATGGCGGAAGGCGAAACAGGGGAGGTGACGTTGCCGTATTGTGACTTCCACGATGAGGAAGGTCACGCGACGGCCACCTGCCTAGAGTTCCTGGAAACAAAAAGGGGCCGAGTGCCCACACCGAGGCAATAACAACAAGTGAGAATTGAGGAGGTCGAGCCTCGAAGGGAGGAGGAAGAAAGGTGTGAAGACAGAGTTGATGTGGGGAGTAGAGGAGGGATCAGGGTGATCCATGGGGGGGGGGTAGGGGTGGAGGCAACCCGCAAGGCTAGCCTCCATACCATCTATCGGCGGAGCGTGCCCTCAACATCCACTGCTCCACCCCCAGCGAAAAGAATTACTTTCTCCCAGAAGGACATGCCAAGCTATGAAGACACGTTCTGCGATGTGCTGGTCATCCAGACCGCCATCGAGAACTTCACCGTCTCGCGGATTCTAGTCGATAATGGGAGCTCGGTCAACGTCGTCTTCAAGAAGGCGTTTGACGAGATGAAGGTGGAGGCCAAGAGGGTGCTGGCCTCGGATGGCCCCCTATTTGGCTTTTCAGGAGAAAGGAAGGAGGTAGAAGGTGGAGTGGGGCTCTATGTGACCCTCGGAGGGCAGTCCCGGAACTGCCGCTTCGTGATAGTGGATGCCCCGAGCAGCTACAGCGCCATCTTCGGACGGCCTCTCATCAGCGTGTTCAGATGCGTCCCTTCCACCTTTCACCAGTGTCTCAAGTTCAACGCGGGCGGAGTCCAGGTCCGGATCCGAGGAGACCCCAAGATGGCGAGACAGTGCTATGTGATGGCTGTCAACACCGTCACCTGGATGGGAGAAGCGGAGGAGTTTGATAAAGTGATGGAGGAGGCGACAGAAGCCGGAGAAGAGAATGGAGTCGAGGAAAGGATGGAGGAAGAGGAAGTTCATGCCCAGGAAGGGGTCGCTGAGAGGCCCAGGGCGGAGAACGGAGAAGAAGAGGGGAAAGGAGAGGGTGCCCGGGAAGGAGGGGAAGAGGAGTTGATGATGGTATGGGAGGAAGAGACGGAGGAAGGAGCCTAAGCGCTCGCTTGTGGCGGAGAGAAGGAAAGTGCTTGGGGAGAGCAATCCAGGCTGGAGGCCGTGGATGAGGTCGTGGAGCTTGAGGTCACCACTCGGCTTGGGGTGGTGGAGAAGGTCCGAGTCAGCGGGGAGCTCAATTCGGAGGAGCGGGCTGAGATCCTAGCCTGCGTACAGAAGAATGTGGATGTCTTCGCTTGGAGCGCCGCGGGGATGCTCGGGATCGATGCGGATGTGGCTTGCCACTGCCTCAACCTCGACCCCGGCACCCGCCCCATCCGCTAAAAGAAAAGGGCCACGACGGACAAGCTGGAGGGACCAATCCGCGAAGAGGTGAAAAAGCTCATACAAGCAGGTCTTGTGTCGGAGATCTAGTATCCAGGGTGGGTCTCCAATGTAGTCATGGTACAAAAGGGGGGAGGTAAGTGGCGCATGTGTATCGACTTTTCACTTCTTAATAAATCATGCCCGAAAGATTGCTACCCCTTGCCTAGAATCGACGCGCTGGTTGACTGAGCCTTCGGTTTCTCTGTAATGTCTTTCTTAGATTCTTTTTCAGGTTATCATCAAATCCGCATGCACCCCCCAGACATCAAAGATGTCTCCTTCAACACGGGGGACAGATTCTACTGTTATAAGATGATGCCCTTTGGGCTCAAGAATACAGGTGCCACCTATCAAAGGATGATGGATCGGGTCTTTCGCGAACAAAGGGGAAGAAACTTGGAGGTCTATGTTGATGACCTCATGGTAAAGAGCCGGGACCTTGGGTCTCACCTCCGAGACCTTGAGGAGATGTTTAGGACCCTACGGAAGTATAAGATGAAACTCAAACCCTTGAAGTGTGTCTTCGGGGCTAGCCGAGGGAAGTTCCTAGGACACTTACTCACCCCGGTAGGAGTGGAACCTAACCCAGACAAGGTCAAGGCGATAATGGAGTTGGGGTTGCCGAGAAGCCCGAAGGAGGTTCAAAGCCTCACCGGGAAGCTGGACGGACTTAGCAGGTTCCTCTCCAAGGCGGGAGAGAAGTGTGCACCCTTCTTCAAGGTGCTGAGGGGCAATAAAAAATTCGAATGGACCCCGGAATGTGAGGAAGCTTTTCGAGCCTTGAAAGGGCAACTCACCCAAAACCCCCTACTTCAAGGGCCGAGACCGGGAGAAGACCTATCCCTATACCTGGGAGTGGGACTTGAAGCAGTAAGTTCAGTATTGATCTGAGAGGAAGGAAGAAAGTAGTTCCCTATCTACTAATTCAGTCAAGTGCTGAAAAAGGCAGAGCTCTGGTACCCAATCTTGGAGAAGTTGGCTTTTGCATTGGTGGTGGCGGCTCGGAGACTCCGGCCCTACTTCCAGGCACATTCAATCAAAGTGATAACAGATCACCCACTTCGCAAGGTCATGGAAGGGGTGGAGCACTCGGGAAGATTGGCAAAGTGGTCGGTTGAGCTGAGTGAGTTCAACATTACGTTTGTCCCTAGGGCGTCGATCAAGGCCCAAGCAGTGGCAGACTTCATGGCTGACTACACATCCGAAGTAGGGGAACATGAATCGCCTCCCCTAATGGCGTGGAAGATGTTGGTAGATGGTGCATCAGGAAGACACTCCTATGGAGGGGGAATCATCTTGGTGAGCCCCCATGGGACCAAGATTGAGCAAGCTTTGAACATCCACTTCCCGATTACCAACAACCAAGCGGAGTGCGAGGCGGTGATAGCGGGCCTGCGGTTGGCTCGGGAATTGGCGATACAAGATGTGGAGGTCTCGACGAATTCCATTGTGGTCGCATGCCAAGTCAGGGGGGAGTTTGAGGCGAAGGACTAGACTCTCCTGCGGTACCTGGAAAAGGTCAAGGGGGTCATCGGGCATTTCTGCACTTTCTCCATCAAGCACGTTGATGGAATAAATTCGCGCTGCGCAAAATTAAAGAGTTATCCACATATAAATCGAAAAGGCAAGTGTACCTATCGCTTTATAGTATAGGATTTTAGAAAATCAAGTGTCGTATTTTTCTGGGCTTGTTGAGTACTTCTACTCACAAAGAAGAGCTATTATTTTATCGATTGAAAGTAGGATGTGTTTTGGAAAAAGCGATTTGGAGAGAATTAACTACGAAGAAAATTGTGATTAAAGATTAGCACTTGATCTAGAATCCCTTTGGAATAAAATAGAATTTTACAAAAGAATAATCCGCAAACTCTTATTGAAATAACTTCGACCGTGGAGGTTCCCAAAATATGGTAGAGCCTCTCTCGAGAGAACTACCACCTAACCTTAGGTTGATCGATTAAGACCCCTCGGCAAGTCGAAACCCCTAAGCTTGCTTTAAGCGGTGAACCCCACTATTGGGTTTGACTCCAATCCGGGAGATTTGTGTCACCCTCTCTCGAGGAATGCATACAACTCTTTTTATCTTTGAGTGATCTCCTCGTTCGCATGGATCTCTCGATCACTAGCAAATGAATCTTAGATTGAAAGTCATATTCCGGACATATGAAATCAAAACGAAATAATTCAAAGATAAATTGAAGATAAACAATATGAGAGTTTGCTAATTAGAAAAATTCACAACATATTTTATTTCATTCCAAAGTTCATCATGAACAAGTGCTAAGGGAAATTTAGCTACTCATTATAGTGATGAAAACACAAGTAGAAAAGGGAAAATGCATGATTAAAAACTAGAATACTTGAATTGAAATTGCAATAATAAAAGCTTAGAACTTGAAGAAAAATTAGCTAGAACAACAAAAATAGTAGACTAAAGCTGTAAGTAAACTCCAAAATCAAACTCCTTGACTTCTGGAGATTGCTGCCTTTATAAATGAAAAATCGGGGAGTCACGCCCTTGGTCACGCCCGTGACCAAGTGCGTGTAAGCTGCGTAATTGCTGTCATGAAAGCCCGGGATGTTGGGGAAGAGAAACTGCCAAAAATCAATTGCACGGTGGGTCACGGCCTCGGTCACGCCCGTGACCAAGGGCGTGTCTTGAACGTGTCTGGAAACGGCGGGAAACGCCGCGATCTGGAGTTAATCTAGCGGTTGCAGAAGAGTCACGGCCTCGGTCACGCCCGTGACCGAGGGCGTGTAAGCTAGAAATTGCGGGAATTGATTGCTGCCTGAAATGAATGTATTATGGGCGAGTCACGCACGTGACATTGAGGTCACGCCCTTTGTCACGCCCGTGACAGAGGGCGTGTAATTTTAATCTGACGTGGCGGCTGACTTCTTCAACTGGAATACGCGGGGCTGGTTCACGGCCGTGACAAAATGTCACGCCCTAGGTCACGCCCGTGACCTAGGGCGTGTAATTTGTGATTTCGGCAGAAAAACTCCAAAAATTCTCCTGATTACTCTTATGAGCTTGAAATTGCTATTGGCAGCCCAAATTACCTGAAAATACAAAAAGAAGATAAATTAGTGATAAATTAACTAAAATTAAATTATTTATTAATAAAATATTATATAAAAATAACTATAAATAAAGCATCATCAAATACCACCATACTTACCCGTTTGCTAGTCCCGAGCAAACAACTTTTCATAGGAGTAGAAAAATTTAAATACTAGAAAAGAATTTTGAACCTAAAGAGTAAAAATGCGAAGTCTTGCGCCTAAGCGTGTAGAAATCCTAGTAGAAAAACCTATTCAGCATAAAGATTAGCTTATAATTTTCAAAAATGCGTTATAACATATTGTTTTTACTTTTAAATTGAAAATCCGGCAAATCCTAAAATGATATTTAGGGAGCGGTAGCGTGTTCACTAAGATCAATATTACACAAAATCAAAGTTCGGGATAGCCTCCAAATAAATCCATCAATGACGATGGTCATAGGCTTGCCCTTTCACACTCTCGCCACGACACTAGTTTAACTCATAAGTATGAATCAATAGGACTTAATTGGGTTGAAACGTGGGCTTAGGTTATTTTTGGTGTGGAAAAACAAAGATAAACATGACGGCTATTCACACCCAAACCAAAAGTGAGCTCGCACAAAATAATCTAAGCAGTCATGGCATTGTAAGAGCATAGCCAATTTTCAATCTTTTTTTTGTGTTCCTTTTTCTCTTTCTTTCTTTTTGTTTTTTGTTTTTTGTTTTTTTTCATTTGATTTTTTTCATAAAAGACAAGAGAAAGTCCACCAAAATAATAAAGGCAACAAACACTCACAAATTCTTTTCAAATAATTACTTTCGAGCATTGACGTAGGTGTGTGATTAGGTTGCTTTTTGGGCCTTGGTGAAGTGCTTGGTGGAGCTGAAACAAAAGGTAATGTAAGAGGCTCAAGGGGCTTAACAAAGATAAAATGTTAGGTGCGGGTGCAAAAGCTCAAACGGGCCAATGAAATGTCTATATCATATTCACACGAATGAATTTAACTTATGCAAATGTCTTGAGAGTCGCTAGAGGGCAAGTTCTAGACATCGAGAAAGAATACCCTTCCGTTCAAATTGTGTAATATTTCTCTAGTAAACTTCTACATACTCACTTAAAGTATTTTTAGATTCTACCAGATTCAAAGGAAAAGTAAAACAAAAATAATTTTACACAGTTAGAAAAACATAAATCTAATTTTATGCTGAATAGTTAATTGGACATGAGATCCTACTAATGCGTGCGCGTAACTAGAACACTGCACGAGTCAACAATTTTACTCCAAAATTCAAAATCTAATGAAGTATATAAAATTTCCTACCACACTATGTAAAAGTAAATCTACTAAGAATTTTGCAAACAAGTAAATATAGAAATATTGATTCCCAAAATAAAATAAGATAATTTTTTTTAATATATAATTTTTTTAATATTTGTTTTTTTTTTGTTTTTTTTAGTTGTTTTTTTTGTGCTCAGCAGTAAACTTGGTGTGAAATACCCTCCCCCCATACTTAAAAGAAAACAGTGTCCCCAATGTTTGAGTAAAGGAGAGAACTTCCCCGATGAATAACAAAACAATACCCGAGCCATCCTGAAAAAAAAAACATAGAGTAAAAGCAAAACTTTTTTTTATATTATTTTTTGCATTAATAAAAGAGAAATAAAAACAAATACAGAAGTGCGGTACATAAAATAAAAGATACAGACGACCAAAAATCTCTAAGCGTCATTCTCGCCATCCTCCTGCTGATAATAAGCACGCAGATCAGCAAATTCCTGCTGCAGATGCTCCATAGAGGAAGCATGGCGCTACTCGAGGGTATCAAAACGTGTGTCAAAATGAGCGCGCATAGACAGCTGCTCGATCTGAATCTGATCCAAACGAGTGTGGATCCGCCCAAACTGCTGATCGAAATAAGTGGATGAGTCGGGCGCAGGGGGAAAATGTTGCTGTGGCGGTTGTGGAAACTGCGGAGCTGGAGCAACGCCACCGGAATCAGCTTCGAAATCAAGATCGATCGGGTCGCCACCAACTTCGCCAGGAACGGCCTCGTACTCGCGGCCACGCCGACGCATCAAACCAAGGGCTCAGAGGTTTTGGAATGTGATAGGCGCAGCCATTTGGAGTGGAGCAATGAGAGGAAGAGCATCCTAGAGGCCCAAACGCTTGGCTAAAAATGTAACAAACGAGCCTCCATGTAGCGCACTAAGCCTCCGATTTTCGGCCTGATGCCGAAAACACATTGCTAGCGCTGAACCAAGATTGAGGGGGACTCGTTCGTGCAGGCTATATAAATATAACAGGTCCGCGCGGGTCACCACTCCATGGCTATCGTCACGAGCGGAAAGTGTGAAAGTGAGGAGGTAGTGGAGATAGCGTAAGGCGGGGGAGAGGAGATGACTACCCTTGGATTTTTTAGGCAAATATGGATTGGGGTCGTTACTGATTTCTGCCCAAAATCCGTAGAGGTTATAATCGCGAGGGAAATCGAGGGGGAGAGCGGTGTAGGCCTTCGTAAGGGTGAAAGCCTCATCGCAAAAGCCCATGAGAACGTTGAACTGACGCAAAGGAAGGGTTCGTAAAAGTCCGCCCATTCGGAATTTAAGCACGTTGTCGGCCCCGGCCCAGTGGAAATCAAACGAAGAGAAAAACTCCACTGTCAGCTTGTAGTACGTCGGCTCTGAAATGGAGAAGAAAGGAGCCCACCCCGGAGTAGTGAGGAAATCTCGTACCACGTTGGCCTGCCCGAGGGTGGTGAGAACGTTCCAATCGATGACGCGGAAAACTCCAAATTCTTTCCCACGGAGCCGGGTACTCCGTTCTTGATGAGTGGGATGAGAAAAATTAAGCATAGCCTCCGCATCAAAAGTTTCATCGGGGAGGTAAGAGGAGGACTAGCCAATGGCGTGATTGAGGAGGCGGCCGGCCATTTGGAAGGAAGAGATGAAGAATTCGTCCAAAGAAGAGAGAAAAGAAGGGAGATATGTGGCACAATGTGTGGAGAAAAGAGAGGGGGAGGGGGATTTTAAATAGGTGAAAATTCAGGTCTCACGCCCTCGGTCACGCCCGTGACCGAGGGCGTGTAAGGGGCGATAGGCCAAAGATGGCATGAGGGAGGAATCCGAGGCTTGACCGGTCAAAAAGCGGAATTTTGTCAGGTCACGCCCTCGGTCACGCCCGTGACCTAGGGCGTGTAACTAGCGAAGGCAAGGAGGACAGGGGATCCAATGTGCGCTGGTCAAAAGCAGTTCCCGAGATGTCACCGCCCAGGGTCACGCCCGTGATCATGGGCGTGACATGACTGTCACGGGAGTGACAGTCAAATGGCATCTTTGACCGGGCGCGGTGGAGGTGTATGCCAGCTGGATGAGACACGGCCGTGACCTTCAAATGTCACGGGCGTGACTCGAGTTATCACGGGCGTGCCATGTCAAGTTGAGCCCATGAGTGCCAGGTTGAGCGAAAATGTTCTTCCGTTAATGTCACGCCCGTGACCATGGTTGGTCACGCCCGTGACTATTACGGAAGATGGAACGGAGTGCAACTCGCCGAGAGATTCGCCAGGAAAATGAATCGTAACGCGCCACGCCCTGGTCACGGCCGTGACTGAGGCCGTGACTAAGACTTTTTTTTTTCAGAAACATTTTTTTTTGTTTTTTTTTGGTTTGGTTTTGTAATTTTTATCTTTTTGAAAAGAAAACAAAATAAAAACAAAATCAAGCTAATAAAATAAAAAGAAAAATACTAAAAATAAAGTACCGACTTGGAGAGCGGGGTTTCATGCGTAAGTGCGAGTGACCGTTATCTCGCAAATCTCCTCCAAACCTGCAAAAACCTCAAAATAGAATAATAACATTTTTATTTGTTTTTTTTATTTTTTCCATTTTTATATGTTTTTTTTAAAACAAGAACAAAAATACTTAGAATTTTTTTAAACGGAAGAAAAATAAAAAAGATAAAAACATGGGTTGCCTCCCAAGAGCGCTTTGGTTACGGTCGTTGAGCTCGACCATGGTGGCACGCCGTTTTAGGTGTTCGGAAGGAGAATTTCCTCCCGGTGCTCATGAAAATTATCGCCGGTGAAAAATAATTTCAATCGGTGCCCATTCACTTTAAATTCACCTTTTTTAGGATGCGTTATTGAAACGGTCCCGTAGGGCCAAACCTCTTTGACGATAAAGGGGCTGGACCAACGGGACTTAAGTTTTCCCGGAAAAAGACGTAAGCGCGAGTTATAGAGGAGAACTTGGTCTCCCGGTCGAAAAGTTTTAGGATTCCTAAGTTTCTTATCATGATAAAATTTAGTGCGCTCCTTGTATAATTTATTACTTTCATAAGCAAGGGAGCGCCACTCATCGAGCTCGTTATGTTGGAACTTGCGGAGCTCGGAAGAAACACTATTATCTAGATTAAGAAATTTAAGCGCCCAAAAGGCGCGATGCTCAAGCTCGACTGGTAAATGACATGCTTTTCCATAGACCAATCGATACGGCATACAACCGATGGTGGTATTGTACGCGGTCCGATAGGCCCATAAAGCATCATCGAGTTTAAGCGACCAACCCTTCCTATTGGTGGAAACCGTTTTTTCTAAAATTCGTTTTAATTCCCGGTTAACCACTTCTACTTGGCCACTTGTTTGAGGGTGATAGGGGGTGGCCATCCTATGCGTAACGCCATATTTAGATAAAACTGTAGTGAATTGGGCGTTACAAAAATGAGTTCCCCTATCGCTAATTATTGCCCGCGGTGTTCCAAATCGAGAAAAGAGTTTTTTGAGAAATTTGGTCACGACTCAGGCATCATTGGTGGGAAGGTCTTGCGCCTTCGCCCACCTAGATACGTAGTCGACCGCTACCAAAATATATTGATTTCCAAAAGAAACTGGTAGCGGGCCGACAAAATCGATCCCCCATAAATCAAAAACCTCAATTTCTAAAATAGATTTTAAAGGCATTTCATCAAGGCGAGAGATATTACCTGAGCGTTGGCATTGTTCACAACGACTTACATGTGCATGAGCATCCTTGAAGATACTCGGCCAATAGAAGCCCGCTTCAAGTACCTTCCACGCCGTCCGATTTGCTTTATAATGCCCACCGGCGGGTCCCTCGTGGCAATGCTTTAAAATTTGAGCGCCCTCCTCATGAGATACACACCTCCGCACCACTTGGTCCGCACAAACTCGAAAAAGTAACAGATCATCCCAAAAATAAAGTTTCAAATCGGAAAAGAATTTCTTCTTTTCTTGATAGGAAAAATCTTTTGGGAGAAATCTCGCAACAAGGTAGTTTGTGAAATCGGCGAACCAAGGGGTGGGGAGATCTATTACCTTATGAATAACGAGGAGGCGTTCCTCGGGAAAAGTATCATTAATTTCTTCCTCTATGAGCTCCTCCAAATTTGGATTCTCCAACCGAGAAAGATGATCCGCCGCCAAATTTTCCGCTCCCCTTTTGTCCCGGATCTCCAAATCAAATTCTTGTAAGAGTAAGATCCACCTAATCAACCTTGGCTTGACATCAGTTTTTGTTAGCAAATAACGTAAAGCCAAGTGATCAGTAAAAACAATTACTTTAGATAAAGTAAGATAAGAGCGAAATTTATCAAAAGCAAAAATCACGGCTAAAAGCTCTTTCTCGGTTGTTGTGTAATTCTCTTGTGCGTCGGTAAGTGTCTTGCTCGCATAATAAATAAGATGAAAATTTTTATTGATGCGTTGTCCTAGGACTGCACCAACGGCAATACTACTAGCGTCTCACATAATCTCAAAAGGAAGATCCCAATTGGGAGCTATCATAATCGGAGCGTTTATTAATTTTTCTTTAATAATAGAAAAAGAATGCAAACAATTTTCATCAAAAATAAAAGGTGCATCTTTTTCTAATAAGTGAGTGAGGGGCTTGGTTATTTTAGAAAAGTCTCTTATAAACCGGCGATAGAAACTGGCATGCCCAAGAAAACTACGTACGGCCTTAACATTTGAAGGGGGAGGTAATTTTTCTATAGTTTCAATTTTAGCTTTATCCACCTCTATACCCTTACTAGATATTTTATGGTCTACAACCAAACCTTCCCGTACCATAAATTGGCACTTCTCCCAATTTAACACTAAATTTGTGTCTTCACATCGTTGGAGAACGCGGGAAAGGTTAGTCGAACATAAATCAAATGAATCTCCGAAAATGGAGAAATCATCCATAAAAACCTCCATCCTCCACTAGTTCGTAAAAAATTGCTAGCATACACCTTTGGAATGTAGCCGGCGCATTGCATAACCCAAATGGCATCCTACAATAGGCGAAGGTGACAAACGGACAAGTGAAGGTTGTTTTCTCTTGGTCCTCGGGCGCAATTGGGATTTGAAAATATCCCGAGAGACCGTCAAGAAAACAATAAAATGAGTGTCCGGATAGTCGTTCAAGGATTTGGTCGATGAATGGCAAAGGAAAATGATCCTTACGGGTCGCATCATTTAATTTACGATAATCAATACAAACCCGCCATCCGGTAACGGTTCTAGTTGGGATTAATTCATTTTTATCGTTTGGCACTACCGTTAATCCTCCTTTCTTTGGCACCACTTGGACCGGACTGACCCAAGAGCTATCCGAAATCGGATAGATGATGCCTGCATCTAATAATTTGATTACCTCCACCTTAACCACCTCCTTCATATTAGGATTTAGGCGGCGTTGTGGTTGAATAGATTTACGTGAATTTTCTTCTAATAAAGTTTTATGCGTACAAAAGGAGGGATTAATCCCTTTTAAATCCGAAATTTTCCACGCAATTGCGTGGCGATGAAGTTTTAAAACATTTAATAATTTTATTTTTTCTTCATCGGACAGATATGCCGACACAATTACGGGAAGCTTAGAATCCTCCGCTAAAAATAAATATTCTAAATGATCAGGCAATTGTTTTAATTCTAGCACGGGAGGTTCTTCATAGGAAGTTTTTAAACGATCACTACCTAATTCTGAAATTTCAAAAATAGGTGCGTGAGTGATCGAGCCGTCAATAATTTCATGAGAAATAAGATCGAGATTTTCAAAGTCTTCATCATAAAAAGATGACGGTGAAATATATTCAGAAAATAAAATGGAGTCTTCATCAGGTGAAGTCTCCAAGAAGAAACAAGAGTCGTCATTTGAGGGCGTATTTTTCATAGAAGAATTAATGGTAAAGGTAACTTCTTCATCTCCGACTCTAAGGAGAAGTTTACCGTTACTAACATCAATTATGGCGCGCGAGGTGGCAAGGAAAGGGCGACCAAGAATGAGTGGTACCTCGGCGTCCTCTTTGATGTCAAGGATGAAAAAATCTACCGGAAAGATAAATTTATCAACCTTGACAAGCACATCCTCGATAATACCCATTGGGTATTTTATGGATCGATCCGCCAATTGGATGCTCATTCTCGTAGGATTAGGCTCTCCTAAAGTCAATTTTTGGAAAAGAGAATAAGGCATCAAATTTATAGAGGCTCCTAGATCGGCCAACGCATGTTTTACTAAGAAATCGCCAAATAAACATGGAATTGAGAAACTACCCGGATCGGTTAATTTCTTAGGCAATTTATTAAGTAAAACTGCCGAGCATTCCGCGTTCAATTGAACGGTAGAAATATCCTCAAGTTTCTTTTTATTGGATAAAAGCTCCTTGAGGTATTTAGCATACTTCGTCATTTGTGCTTTGGCTTCGCAAAATGGTAGATTAATATGAATTTGTTTAAGCATGTCTAAAAATTTACCGTAATGCTCATCCATCCGATCTTTTTTTTTAATTTAGACGGATAGGGAAGTGGTGGTTGAAATTCCTTAATTTTATTTTGCGTTATAGTTTGAGGAAGAGGGGGAGATGGGGAAATTGTTACCAATTTTTCAGGAGTAGTTACCTCCTTCCCATTCCGTAACGTGATAGCCTTTGCTTGCTCCTTTGGGTTGGGCTCTGTATTGCCCGGTAGTGCTCCCTGTTGTCGATCGGAGAGCATCTTTGCAATTTGCACAATTTGATTCTCCAAATTGCGAACAGATCCGGTAAGATTCCGGATATTTGCGTCGTTAGTTGATGCATATTTGGTGAACACTTCCTCAATAGTGGGAGCTTTTGGAGCTAGTGGTGGATGAAAGCCAGGTGGAATTGTGTTGGGTGGTTGTGCCGCATTCCCTAGATTACTCCAAGAGAAATTTTGGTGATTCCTAAAACCCGGGTGATATGTGTTACCATAATGAGTGTTTCCCGAATTGAAGGTTGGCCGATTCGAATTACCCATATAATCCACATGTTCGGCAATGGTGGAGGGGGATCCCCAGGTAGGTGTAGAAGAGGAAGCAGTCATCTCTTCAATTTTTCTATTTAAAAGCTCAACCTGGACAGATAAATTTGAAATCGTATCAACTTCATATATCCCGGCCGGTTTATTTGGGCACGACCGAGGTGTACTCCATTGATACGTATTCAAGGCCATACTCTTTAAAAGCTCTTGCATGCCTGCCGGTGTTTTGTTATTCAAGGTACCACCGGCGGCGGCGTCAATCATTTGACGCAATTGGGAATTCAGGCCGTTATAGAATGTTTGAATTTGCAACCAATCGGGGATTGCATGATGGGGGCATCGGCGCAAATATTCCTTAAACCGCTCCCAAGTATCATAAAGCATTTCCGATTCAACTTGGGAGAAAGAAATGATATCCTTACGCAATTGAGCTATTTTAGCGGGCGGAAAATATTTCGTGAGAAATTGTTCCGTCATTTGGGCCCATGTGGTGATAGATCCTCTTGGAAGAGAACTGAGCCACTGCTTAGCTTTATTGCGCAAGGAGAAAGGAAAAAGTCGAAGCCTAATTGCATCATCGGATACCCCGTTAATTTTGAAAGTATCACATATTCTTAGAAAACTAAAAATATGCGCGTTGGGATCCTCATCTTGAAGCCCATCAAATTGTACATATTGTTGTACCATTTGAATGATGCTTGACTTTAATTCAAAATAGTTGTTCGCTATAGCAGGTCGAACAATACTAGAAGTGGTATCCTCTAGATTAGGCCGGGCATAATAGGACATAGTCCGTTGCGCGACCTCATCCGGATTTGGATCACCCATATTAGAAGAGGTAGAAAAGGAGGGAGAAGAAGAAGAAGATGAAGAAGAAAGAGTATTCGGAAAGGAAGTGTCACCTACGGATTCCTCAATCGGATCTTGAGAACTTGGTCGTTGGAATCTTAAGCGTCGCCGAATGGTTTGCTCGATTTGCGGATCCAATTCAAGAAGATCGGACGGATTCCTTCGGGTCATACACCAAAAAGAAAAACATAGAAAAGATAGAAAAAATGATAAAATTAATAGAACTAAGCTTTCAAAATATCAACAATAGGTATCCCCGACAACGGCGCCAAAAACTTGATGGAATAAATTCACGCTGCGCAAAATTAAAGAGTTATCCACGTATAAATCGAAAAGGCAAGTGTACCTATCGCTTTATAGTATAGGATTTTAGAAAATCAAGTGTCGTATTTTTCCGGGCTTGTTGAGTACTTCTACTCACAAAGAAGAGCTATTATTTTATCGATCGAAAGTAGGATGTGTTTTGGAAAAAGCGATTTGGAGAGAATTAACTACGAAGAAAATTGTGATTAAAGATTAGCACTTGATCTAGAATCCCTTTGGAATAAAATAGAATTTTACAAAAGAATAATCCGCAAACTCTTATTGAAATAACTTCGACCGTGGAGGTTCCCAAAATATGGTAGAGCCTCTCTCGAGAGAACTACCACCTAACCTTAGGTTGATCGATTATGACCCCTCGGCCAGTCGAAACCCCTAAGCTTGCTTTAAGCGGTGAACCCCACTATTGGGTTTGACTCCAATCCGGGAGATTTGTGTCACCCTCTCTCGAGGAATGCATACAACTCTTTTTATCTTTGAGTGATCTCCTCGTTCGCATGGATCTCTCGATCACTAGCAAACGAATCTTAGATTGAAAGTCATATTCCGGCATATGAAATCAAAACGAAATAATTCAAAGATAAATCGAAGATAAACAATACGAGAGTTTGCTAATTAGAAAAATTCACAACATATTTTATTTCATTCCAAAGTTCATCATGACCAAGTGCTAAGGGAAATTTAGCTACTCATTATAGTGATGAAAACACAAGTAGAAAAGGGAAAATGCATGATTAAAAACTAGAATACTTGAATTGAAATTGCAATAATAAAAGCTTACAACTTGAAGAAAAATTAGCTAGAACAACAAAAATAGTAGACTAAAGCTGTAAGTAAACTCCAAAATCGAACTCCTTGACTTCTGGAGATTGCTGCTTTTATAGATGAAAAATCGGGGGCTGTCATGAAAGCCTGGGACGTTGGGGAAGAGAAACCGCCAAAAATCAATTGGACGGAGGGTCACGGCCTCGGTCACGCCCGTGACCAAGGGCGTGTCTTGAACGGGTCTGGAAACGGCGGGAAACGCCGCCATCTGGAGTTAATATGGCGATTGCAGAAGAGTCACGGCCTCGGTCACGCCCGTGACCGAGGGCGTGTAAGCTAGAAATGACGGGAATTGATTGCTGGCTGAAATGAATGTATTCCGGGCGAGTCACGCACTTGACATTAAGGCCACGCCCTTTGTCACGCCCGTGACAGAGGGCGTGTAATTTTAATCTGACGTGGCAGCTGACTTCTTCAACTGGAATACGCGGGGCTGGTTCACGGCCGTGACAAGATGTCACGCCCTAGATCACGCCCGTGACCTAGGGCGTGTAATTTGTGATTTCGGCAGAAAAACTCCAAAAATTCTCCTGATTACTCTTATGAGCTTGAAATTGCTATTGGCAGCTCAAATTACCTGAAAATACAAAAAGAAGATAAATTAGTGATAAATTAAATAAAATTAACTTATTTATTAATAAAATATTATATAAAAAAAACTATAAATAAAGCATCATCACACGTGCCAAGGGAGGAGAGCACCCCCGCAGACCTCCTAGCCAAATTCGGTCCCCGAGCAGGAGGAACGGTTTCGGAACTCTTCCGACCCACCATCAAGGAAGGAGAGCTGATGGAGGTGGATCAGCGGGTCTCGTGGATGGATCCTTTCGCCACTTTCCTATCATCAGGGAAATTCCCTGAAGGAGACATAGACAGACGACGCTTCAGGTATAAGTCAGCTTATTACTCTTTGCATGCAGGAGGGCTGTACAGGAAAACTCTCTCGGGACTCCTGGCCCGTTGTGTTTTAGAGGAGGAGGTTCTGAGAGTCCTGGAAGAAATTCACTCCGGGGAATGTGGGAGTCACTCCGGGAGCCGAACTCTGGAAGGGAAGGTGTTGAGACAAGGCTACTTCTGGCCCACCCTCAGCAAGGATGCAGCGGAGTTCGCAAGGAGGTGTCCAAAGTGTCAGCTCTATGCTCCGCTCCAACTCCTCCCAGCTCAGAGGCTCCGAACCATCACTGCTCCCTGGCCCTTCGTCATATGGGGGTTGGACCTAGTTGGCCCTTTCCCTCAAGCTAGCGGCCAAAGAAGGTTCTTACTTGTCATGATCGATTATTTCTCCAAATGGGTAGAAGTGAAGGCGCTCGCCAAGGTAACATCTCAAGTTGTGAGGAATTTTGTATGGGGAGAAATAATCTGCATGCACGGCCTCCCCCTGGCTATAGTGACGGACAACGGGCCGCAATTTGCTAGCGAAGAATTTGTTAGTTTCTGCACCCAGCTTGGCATCGACCTAAGGTTCGCATCGGTTCACCACCCAAGAAGCAACGGCCAGGTTGAAACGGCAAACAAAGTAATCGTCAACCTACTAAAGAAGAAGGTGGAGAACCTCCGAGGGAATTGGGTAGAGCAACTACCATCCGTTCTCTGGGCCCTGAGGACTACCCCTAACACCGCCACCGGGGAGACCCGGTTCAAACTTTCTCATGGGTCCGAAGCGGTCCTACCCATCGAATTTGAAGTAAAAACCCCCAGGGTGATCGCCGCAGGTGAAGGGAATGAAGAGTGGCTAGTGGCCAATGACGAGGAACAAAGGCTATCCTTGGACCTGGTGGAGGAACTTCGGGACCAGGCCACCATCAGGCAGGAAGAAATCAAGCGACTAATGGCTCGATATTTTGACAAGCACATCCGAGTAAAACACTTCGAAAAAGGAGACCTAGTGCTAAAGAAGGTTGACGCGGCCGGGAGAGGACCCGCGGTTGGCAAGCTAGAGCCCCATTGGGAAGGACCTTACATTGTAAGTGAAGTGCTCAGGTCAGGAGGATACCACCACCGGGATGTGGAAGGGGTACCTCTTGGCCGATCCAGGAGTGGAGATGATTTAAAAAGGTTTTATCCTTAGCCATTTTTTGTAGATGACTTGTCATATTTCCTACTCAACACATGCATTTTGGAGCAATCCTTTGGCAGGTCTCAAATAGTTTTTATGCTGGAATGCCCCAGATCGATTCCGCTCCCGGGCTCTCACTAGACGGGGGGTTTTAGGTTGATCTCTGGAGAGGATGGCAAGGTGACAAGTATTGGTGCTGGAATGCCCCAGATCGATTCCTCTCCCGGGCTCTCACTAGACGGGGGGTTTCAGGTTGATCTCTGGAGAGGCTGGCAAGGTGACAAGTATTGGTGCTGGAATGCCCCAGATCGATTCCGCTCCCGGGCTCTCACTAGACGGGGGGTTTCCGGTTGATCTCTGGAGAGGCTGGCAAGGTGACAAGTATTGGTGCTGGAATGCCCCAGATCTATTCCGCTCCCGGGCTCTCACTAGACGGGGGGTTTCAGATTGATCTCTGGAGAGGCTGGCAAGGTGACAAGTATTGGTGCTGGAATGCCCCAGATCGATTCCGCTCCCGGGCTCTCACTAGACGGGGGGTTTCAGGTTGATCTCTGGAGAGGCTGGCAAGGAGACAAGTATTGGTGCTAGAATGTGTTGGGAAAATGATTTCTCTTAACCCCTAGAAATGAGTTAAAGAAAGAGTTTTATGAATGAATAACAAAAGACCAAGTAAATATGCGTCGAATGGTATTCGACGCTACGTCAAAATATAGTCGACGTTTTCTTCAGAATATGTCGAAGTAACTCTAGGAAGATTTCGACGTATGTCTTATCGACGCTACTCTGATTTCCAGTCGACGCATACAGAGAAGTCGACGCACCTTTGTCGACGCACATTCCTCATATCTCTCTCGACGTCGGGCTAAGATGAATTCGACGCTTACGTCGAATAGTAATCGACGCACGTCGATCTTTATGACAGATTTATTATTGCGCCAGATCTCTTTCCTTCTTTTCTGAAGATCTGATTTATATAGAATGATGTTAATATTTTATAGCCGTTCTGAATCATTCTTTCCTTCTATTTGATTCTTGGCTAAATCTGATTAACTCTATTTTGGATATTATTTGAAATCTGAGTTAACATTTTCCATTTATGCTATAACTGCTATGGAAATATTTCTCTCTTCCTAAATCTCTGGCTGCTAATTGATTCCTCTCCTATAGTGCTATCTTATTACACAGAGCTATAAAATAAAGAGGAAGTCGGCAGGAAATGAAGAAGAGTGATCTACCACACATATATGATACAGAGGAAAAAGCTCCCAAAAACAAAAGAGAGATATTGAGAAAAAGCTCTGCAGCAACATCCATCCATTTCTACTTCTGCTCACTACTCACTGCTGCAAAATCTGATTGCTCTCACTAAAAGAGAGAAAGGCTACAAATCTTCTTCTCTCTATAGAAGAAAGATTTAATTCATAACTTGTGCTTCAAATCTTCTTGCTAGGAAGAAGATTCATTATTGTCTTTATTTCTTTCTCCCTCTTTATTCTTATTCACTATTGTAAAAGAGTTTTTAGAATCTCTCTTCAAAAAATTCAGTGTACTGGTTCTAAGAGTCTCCTTTTCAAAAGACTCAGTTGGTTCTAAGAGTCTCCTTATCAAAAGACTCAGGGTGGTTCTAAGAGTCTCCTTATCAAAAGACTCAGTGCAAGTTAGTGAATTCCTACCAAGGGGGTAGAAGAGTGGACTACCCAAAGTTTGGGGAACCACTATATTTTCTTGTGTTGTGCTGTGAAATTTCTTTCTTGCATTTACTTAATTGCTTGTCTAATTCTTGTTGGTGTGTGGGAAGTTCTAATCTGTGATCATACACATATATATATATTAACTTTGCACAAAATATTTTAAATCTCTATTCACCCCCCCTCTAGAGAATTCTAGTGAGGTTAACTGTGCACTTTCAATTGGTATCAGAGGGAGGTTGATCTAAAAAGGATAACTCCTTGATCAAAAAGATCCTACCTTATATATATATTTTTAAAACTATTTTTCACATGGCACAAATCAAAGATTATGCTTCCACCAGACCACCAATTTGCAACCTTGAAAAGTTTGCACTTTGGAAGACAAGAGTTAGAATTTATCTAAACTCTATTGATGATGAATTGTTCAATGTTATCTTGACAGGTCCCCCCAAGCCATTCAGAAAGGACTCAAGTGGAAAAGTGACTGAAACACTTGCTCCAAGAGCTGAATGGACAGAGGATGAGAAGAAAGCCCAAGGACATGATGCCAAGGCTATGAATATTCTAGTCTCAACTCTCTCAGATGAAATCTTTCAAAAGATAGCTGATTGTGAGTCAGCTAAGGAAGTATGGGAAGCTCTCACCAAAATGGTAGAAGGAAGTGCTGATGAGAAAAAGGATAGAAAGGCAATACTAATCTCTCAATATGAAAACTTCCAAAAGAAAGAAAGTGAAAGTGTTGCTGACATGTACTCAAGATTCAGCCTCATAATCAATGAATTGAGGTCACTTGAAAAGGACATATCTCTCACTGAGATAAATGATAAATTGCTGACTTGCTTCCCCAGCACTTGGGATTCAAGGATCTGGCCAATTAAAGACTCCAGAAGTCAAAAAGAAATATCAACAGATGTTCTATTGGGTAAACTGAAATCCTATGAACAACTATTGAAAACCAGAGCTGAGAAAGAAAAGGCATCTCCACCCTCAAAAGAAAAGAGTATTGCATTGAAGGCTATTGATGGTGAAGCATCAACTAATGATGAGGAGCTAATCAGCTTGCTGGCTAAACAGTTCAAGAAATGGATCAAAACAGAAGGATCCAGAAGAAGAGAATCAAAAACCAGGTATAACAAAACACCCTCTAAAGAGATTATTTGTTACACATGCAGGAAACCTGGACACATTGCTCCTGAATGTCCTAAGGAGAACAGCAGCAAGAAAGATCTGAAAAGAACAGATCCAAAGAAGAAAAAGAAAGGAAGAGGATTAATTGCTCAAACCTGGAGTGATTCAGAATCTGAAGAAAACTCCTCATCAGATGTTGATCAAGAAGATGTCAAGCAAGAAGAAACATGTCTGATGGCCACTGAGAAACTTGATGATACATCTATGGTAAATATAATAGAAAATATAGATTTCTCCTCCACTAATTTTAAACAAGATTTCAAAGAATTCTGCTTAGATTCAATCAAATCTGAAAAAGGGGTAAAAGAATTAAGGATGGAGTTAAGAAAACTAAGACAAGTAAATACATACCATAAAAATTATAAACTCAATCTAGAACTCTCAGAGGAAAACCTAAACAAAATCTATTTAGAAAATCTAACACTAAGAAAAGAGCTAGCAAAAGCTAAAGCCCTTGAGGACTTCCTAAATGGAAAAGGTCAGAAGATCAAAAAATTCTCTGAGAATCTCACTAATAGATCTAATCAATTAAAACTGAGAGCTGATGAAGCATCTAAATCTCAATCATCCAGCAAACCTGTCTGGAAACACCCCATTCACTTCACCAGGAAAAATCATCTAGGAGAAGTAAGGTCACAAGAAAGTCAAGAAATAACCACTATTTTTAACAAATCTAATCCCATTATAAACAAAGGAATCTTAGGAAAGAATCCTAACAAAAATTTTGAATCTGCGTCGAATCTTCATCGACGTACGTCAATTCCTAATCGACGCTTACGCCAAAATGCGTCGACTTACACTCCACGCACGTCGAATGCATATCGACGCAATCAATCTGACAGAAATATCTCTCTGTTCGAAAAATCTCTCCCTCTTTCTTTATACTATGAACACTATTTTTGTGACATCACCAAAACAGATTGGTATGATAGACCAATGCCCCAAAAGGAGGAAGGATATTCTGTAAAACCTACTTATTCCTTCATTAGTTTTGATTATAAGAAGGGACCCCAGCTGAGCAGGGTTCAAACTAATGTTTGAAACTTTTTATGTGCAGATGTACCACATCTCCAGGCTTGTGTGGTACTTGGACAGTGGATGCTCCATGCACATGACAGGATGCAAAAACCTGCTAATCAACTTTGAGGACAGACTTGGACCATCAGTAACCTTTGGAGACTCTAGCTGTGGCCAAACCAAGGGATTTGGAGACTTCAATGAAGGGAAGGTCACCTTCAAGAATGTGGCAGTAGTCAAAGGACTAAAGCATAATCTGATAAGTATAAGTCAGATATGTGAAAATGGTAAGTATGAGGTAAAATTCACCACACTACTCTGCCATATTATTGACATCAAGACTGGTGCCACAGTACTTAAAGGAATTAGAAAAGGTAAAGTATATGTAGTGGACTTCAGTTCCTCTCCCACAGAAATCTGTTTATTCAACAATATTATTGATAAAAGTGAATTATGGCATAGGAGACTAGGTCATCTAAACTACAAAACAATTTGTAAACTAGCAAAAAATAACCTTGTTAGAGGCTTACCAAAGGGTAGATACTCCAAGGATTCTCCATGCAGACCTTGCCAACTAGGAAAACAAACCAAATCATCCTTCAAACTAATTGGAAAGGATGACTCTCCAAGGATCCTTTACTTGCTCCACATGGACCTCTTTGGTCCCATATCCACTCAAAGCATGGGAGGAAAATCCTATACCCTAGTCATTGTAGATGACTACTCTAGATACAGTTGGGTATTCTTTCTAAAGGCCAAGTCTGAAACCCATCAGACACTCTCAAAATTCATAAAACAGATCCAATCTGAACTCAACAGTCAGGTATCCATAATCAGAAGTGATCATGGAACTGAATTTGAAAATCAGTTCATGAGTAGCTTCTGTGAGGAAATAGGAATCAAACAAAATTTCTCAGCACCTAGAACTCCTCAACAAAATGGAGTTGCTGAGAGGAAGAATAGAACCTTAATAGAATCAGGAAGGACCTTACTTGCAGAATCAGGATTACCAAAAACCTTTTGGGCTGAAGCAGTCAACACTGCAAACTATGTTCTAAATAGAAGCCTCATTCATAAAACTAAGTTAAAAACTCCTTATGAACTCTTGAAGGGAAAAACACCTATTGTCAAATACTTTAAAATTTTTGGGTGTACTTGCTTTATTCTAAATAATGGAAAAGATCATCTTGCAAAGTTTGACAAAAAGTCTGATGATGGAATATTTTTGGGATATTCATCATCTAGTAAAGCTTATAGGTGCTATAATAGGAGAACTCTTAAAATTGAAGAATCTATGCACATTGTGTTTGATGAAACTAACATGTTGCCTAAGGGGGAGGATACTCCCACCAACTCTCTTTCACAGGAAAGCAAAAGCATAGAAAGCCAGCTTGAGCAACTAGCTCTAGAGAACAAAGAAAATGAAAGAAAGTATCAGCTGAAGGAACCAAGTGAGGAGTCTGAACAAGAACATGAAGAAAGTTCAGAGAAAAGCTTTCAAAACCAACCTCCACAAGAAAACTTGGTCCAGGAAGAGCAGTTAGACAATAATCACATTGAGAATGAAGAAGAAGAACAACTAGCAAATCCTAGAAGAACAGGGATCAATTTGAGAGATCATCCACAATCTCAAGTTATTGGAAACCCCAATACTGGAGTAAAAACAAGGCATCAAGTCTCAAATGGAGTAATGCTTCAATGCTTCTTATCACAAGTTGAACCAAAGAAGTTTGAAGAAGCAAACTGTGATCCTCATTGGATTTTGGCCATGCAAGAAGAACTAGGCCAATTTGAGAGAAATAAAGTATGGAATTTAGTGGAAAGACCCAGTAACTACCTAGTGATTGGCACAAAATGGGTATATAGAAACAAGCTAGATTCCACTGGAATAATTGTCAGGAACAAGGCAAGACTTGTAGCACAAGGATACAGACAAGAAGAAGGAATAGACTACAATCAAACCTTTGCTCCAGTAGCCAGATTGGAAGCAATTAGGCTCTTTCTTGCCTATGCAGCCTTCATGAAGATGAAAGTATATCAGATGGATGTCAAGAGTGCCTTTTTGAATGGTGACCTTCAAGAAGAGGTATATGTAGAGCAGCCACCAGGTTTTGTCAATCCTTCTTATCCTACTTTTGTTTATAAGCTTAACAAAGCACTATATGGTCTTAAGCAAGCTCCCAGAGCTTGGTATGAAACTCTCTCTAACTTTCTCTTAGAAAACTCTTTTGAAAGAGGAAAAGTAGACAAAACACTCTTCACTAGAACCCATAAAAACCAACTCCTTCTTGTTCAAATATATGTAGATGACATCATATTTAGCTCCACTCATCCTAAACTTTGTAAAAGATTTGCTAATCTAATGCAATCAAAATTTGAAATGAGTAGCATGGGTGAACTCTCCTTCTTCCTAGGACTTCAAGTAAAACAAAGTAGTGAAGGAATCTTTATCTCACAATCAAAATATACTAAAGAACTAATCAAGAAATTTAGTATGGAGTCAGCATCCACCATGAAAACACCCCTGGCAGCCAATGCCATTATAGAAAAAGATGATAAAGGAAAATCAGTGGATCAAAAGACTTATAGGGCAATCATAGGATCCCTTCTATATCTAACAGCCAGTAGGCCTGATATAATGTTTGCCACTTGCATATGTGCTAGATTCCAAGTTGATCCAAAAGAATCCCATCTCACCTCTGTAAAAAGGATTCTTAGATACCTAAAGGGAACTCCTGAACTAGGGCTATGGTATTCAGCAGAAACCAACTTTGAGTTAATAGGTTTCTCAGATGCAGACAATGCAGGTTGTAGGGTTGATAGAAAAAGCACCTCTGGCACTTGTCAATTCCTAGGTGACAGGTTAATCTCATGGTTTAGTAAGAAACAAACCTCAGTCTCCACCTCCACAGCTGAAGCTGAATATATAGCTGCTGGGAGCTGTTGTTCACAGATCCTGTGGATGCAAAATCAGCTCCTTGATTACAAACTAGAAGTAAATAACTCTAAAATTTACTGTGATAGCTCTAGTGCTATATCTATAGCATCTAACCCAGTTCTTCATAGCAGAACTAAACATATAGAAATTAGACATCACTTTCTTAGAGACAATGTAGAAAAAGGTAAGATAACCTTAGAATATATACCTACAGACAGTCAAAGAGCAGATATTTTTACAAAACCTTTGGATGAAACCAAGCATAACTACTTCCTCAACACCCTAGGAATGCTTGATGGAAGTCTGTAAAGCATGATCTAAACAAATCAGAGCATCTAAGAAAAACTTCCTGGAGATGCGTCGAATCAAAGTCGACGCACCGTCGAGAAGATCTCGACGCTAATACTGATCTCTTTCAGTTAATGATACGTCGACTCACCATCGACGTACCGTCGAATTCCCATCGACGCATATCTCAACAAAACGTAACGTCGATTTCCAGAGATGTCAACTCCATATCGATGCTTCCGCTGACATCAAAATCGACGTACCATCGATTTCAGGTCACAATTAGAATCAAATCCCTACTTCCTTTTCTGCCTATTGAATTACCTCGATTTCTGTTTCCTTTTTCGACGCTTCATCTCTTTAAATAGCACCTCGTATTTCAAAACAAATACATCTCTGAACCCGCCAAAACTTCTTCTTCTACCTCTCTCTCTTTCTACGACAATGGCACCTATTCCTGTTCAAGCTGACCTCATCAAAGCAATGAACACTGCTCTGGAAAATCTCCTCAAAGACTTTCAGACACGTCTACAAAGCTTCTCTGATGAATGTGCCAATATGATCATCAATTGTGAAGCCAAACTGGCCATTCTATCTGCATCTCTTCCTGAGCTTCATACCCTTCTTCGAGAAGTTCCTCTGTCGCCACAAAGGTTTACATCCTTCTTGCAGGATATAAACCAGGGGGAGAGTTGCTCCAGAAACCCCTCTCACCAGGTTCTTGCTTTCACCTAAAAAGCTCAGGTTTACATCTCTTCTCATCAACATTAAATATTCCCTCTAACTCTCTTATAGGTTCCAGTCCTCTCAAACCATTCTGATTACACTTTTAACAAACACTTTGGTGAATCCTCCTCTTACAACACTGAAGGGGAGCATGCTGTAGATTCAGCATTCAGAATTGATATTCCTCATATCCAGGGGGAGATTCCTGTAGAGAATCTCTCAGTAATCCAGGGGGAGGAAGAAGCAGCCATCTCTGATGATTGGAATGGGCAGACATGGATTGATGCACCCTTATGCAAGGAAGAACTTCAGCATCATTCTCCTGGTTTCTCGGCAAGTTATATCAAGCTTAAGACTCCTTTGCTTGAGGATATCCCTACAAAAGAGTCTGGAGGAGACATTCATTCACCTGCAGAAATCAACCTACCAGATATTACTCTGCCCTCCATTACAGATCATCTAAGAACTCTTCTTGATATAACTCCTTCTCCACCCAAAAAGAAATCTCCTCCTCATCTTCCTCCTTTACCACCTTCTTTACCTCCTTTACCTCCTTCTTTACCTCCTTCTCTACCTCCTCTGCTACCTCTACCTCCTCAAGCAGCAAGACTCTCTAAACAGATAACTCCTAGGCTGAGTGCAGGAGGACAGATAAAAAGAAAAAGGGAAGTCACTCCTCACTGGCAAAACTTCTCCAAAGAAGAAAGGAAGGAATATGCAAAAGAAAAGAAATATAGAAAGGCTATTGAAGAAATAAAAAGATTTGAGAAGGTACCCATTCCTTCTAATCCTATAAAGGACTATCATGATCCTGACATGGAGAAGAGGCATGAAGAGATAAGAGAAAGAGAAGCATATGAATATGAAGCAGCTAGGAAAGAAGTGGAAGATAAAAGGAGGGCTTGGATGGAAAAGATTAACAAAGGAATGACTAAGGAACAAATCCTTGCTGAATCTACTATCAAAATTCCAAATAAATTGTTTGATATTGAGGCTTACCAAAAGAAGAATCCTCAAGCAGGGATTACTCTGAATATAGGTCAAATGAACAAGAAGGGTATAGGATGTACAGAAGATACATACATACCCTACAAAAAGCCATCAAAACCTCCAAGGCTAGACAAATGGCTCAACTCTCCATGGAAAGGAAAAGGAAAAATGCATGAAGTCCCTGAGAAACAGGAACCTGAAAAGAAGAAACCCTATAGGCCAAAGGTTGACAACAAAGGACCTCCTGAGTCCAAGCCTGCTCAAAAAGAATCTCACAATATTACCATTGAAATGATTGATGAAAAGGCAGCAATCATTATCAGCAAGGGCTACTCCATAAATGACACCATCCCTGAGGGTGATAAGCTCCTGGAAAAATTGCATACAATCATCAGGAATGTCCAAGAAAGACCTGATAGAGCCAGGGGATACATTTTTGATGCTATTAATGATTTGTCTAAGAAACTTTACTCTGCCTTTGTCAACTTCATGTACAAAAAGAAGTTTCTAGTTTAAGACAAATACTTGTCATAAGCTCTCTTTATTAACTTTGTTTTTCCTAATCAATATATTTCTTATTTATGCAAACTCCTTGATATGAGTTGATTTTATGCTAAGACAATTTCTCCTTAAAAAGGGTTAAGACAAATAGGGGGAGATTGTTGGGAAAATGATTTCTCTTAACCCCTAGAAATGAGTTAAAGAAAGAGTTTTATGAATGAATAACAAAAGACCAAGTAAATATGCGTCGAATGGTATTCGACGCTACGTCGAAATATAGTCGACGTTTTCTTCAGAATATGTCGAAGTAACTCTAGGAAGATTTCGACGTATGTCTTATCGACGCTACTCTGATTTCCAGTCGACGCATACAGAGAAGTCGACGCACCTTTGTCGACGCACATTCCTCATATCTCTCTCGACGTCGGGCTAAGATGAATTCGACGCTTACGTCGAATAGTAATCGACGCACGTCGATCTTTATGACAGATTTATTATTGCGCCAGATCTCTTTCCTTCTTTTCTGAAGATCTGATTTATATAGAATGATGTTAATATTTTATAGCCGTTCTGAATCATTCTTTCCTTCTATTTGATTCTTGGCTAAATCTGATTAACTCTATTTTGGATATTATTTGAAATCTGAGTTAACATTTTCCATTTATGCTATAACTGCTATGGAAATATTTCTCTCTTCCTAAATCTCTGGCTGCTAATTGATTCCTCTCCTATAGTGCTATCTTATTACACAGAGCTATAAAATAAAGAGGAAGTCGGCAGGAAATGAAGAAGAGTGATCTACCACACATATATGATACAGAGGAAAAAGCTCCCAAAAACAAAAGAGAGATATTGAGAAAAAGCTCTGCAGCAACATCCATCCATTTCTACTTCTGCTCACTGCTCACTGCTGCAAAATCTGATTGCTCTCACTAAAAGAGAGAAAGGCTACAAATCTTCTTCTCTCTATAGAAGAAAGATTTAATTCATAACTTGTGCTTCAAATCTTCTTGCTAGGAAGAAGATTCATTATTGTCTTTATTTCTTTCTCCCTCTTTATTCTTATTCACTATTGTAAAAGATTTTTTAGAATCTCTCTTCAAAAAATTCAGTGTACTGGTTCTAAGAGTCTCCTTTTCAAAAGACTCAGTTGGTTCTAAGAGTCTCCTTATCAAAAGACTCAGGGTGGTTCTAAGAGTCTCCTTATCAAAAGACTCAGTGCAAGTTAGTGAATTCCTACCAAGGGGGTAGAAGAGTGGACTACCCAAAGTTTGGGGAACCACTATATTTTCTTGTGTTGTGCTGTGAAATTTCTTTCTTGCATTTACTTAATTGCTTGTCTAATTCTTGTTGGTGTGTGGGAAGTTCTAATCTGTGATCATACACATATATATATATTAACTTTGCACAAAATATTTTAAATCTCTATTCACCCCCCCTCTAGAGAATTCTAGTGAGGTTAACTGTGCACTTTCAGAATGCCCCAGATCGATTCCGCTCCCGGGCTCTCACTAGACGGGGGGTTTCAGGTTGATCTCTTGAGAGGCTGTCAAGGTGACAAGTATTGGTGCTGGAATGCCCCAGATCGATTCCGCTCCCGGGCTCTCACTAGACGGGGGGTTTCAGGTTGATCTCTGGAGAGGCTGGAAAGGTGACAAGTATTGGTGCTGGAATGCCCCAGATCGATTCCGCCCCCGGGCTCTCACTAGACGGGGGGTTTCAGGTTGATCTCTGGAGAGGCTGGCAAGGTGACATGTATTGCGGCTGGAATGCCCCAGATCGATTCCTCTCCCGGGCTCTCACTAGACGGGGGGTTTCAGGTTGATCTCTGGAGAGGCTGGCAAGGCGACAAGCATTGGTGCTGGAATGCCCCAGATCGATTTTGCTCCCGGGCTCTCACTAGACGGGGGGTTTAGGTTGATCTCTGGAGAGGCTGGCAAGGTGACAAGTATTGGTGCTGGAATGCCCCAGATCGATTCCACTCCTGAGCTCTCACTAGACGGTTCAGGTTGATCTCTGGAGAGGCCGACAAGGTGACAAGTGTTGGTGCCGGAATGCCCCGGATCGATTCCGCTCCCGGGTTCTCACTAGAGGGGGGGTTCAGGTTGATCTCCGGAGAGGCTGGCAAAGTCACAAGTGGTTTGGGTAGGTAAATAAGATACTCATGATAGGAGGTTTGGCTCGCAAGCGACCTCAAGACCCGGGCGAGGCGAGACCGAGGGTCCGCTCGCATACGAGAGTCATTCGCGGCAGGGCAATAGAGTCGGCGTCTCACAAGGTCACTCACGAACGATAGCAAAGCGAATAAGGACGGCAAGCCGGGAGGAGTCCGTTTTCGAGGTGATCTGCGGATAACGGTAAGAGCTCGCAAAAGGTGAGTGCGAACGAGGCAGGCTAATATAGACCCTTCCGTTAAGGCTCCCCAGCAAGGTACGTCCCGAACAGGGATAAGGTCCTACAACCTGAGTCCTAACGCCGCCGCAGAAGAAAGGTAGGCGAGAGCGACCTGGATACAACGTAACGAGGAAAAGCTGCCAATAAAAGAGAGGCGGGCGCGAACGTCGAACGAAGGTCTACAGACACGAACATAAGAAAATTAGGATCGCGCGAACACGATAGAAAAGATCGCATGCGAATCATAAGTAAAATGATAATATGGGAAAGATAGATGAAACATTCCCTTTCATTCCCCACAAAAATCACAGTCCAACGTCGGTCTCGCCAGAAAAAGAGAAGAGAGGAAAAGTTTTACATTATCAACAATAAAAAAATCAAGGCGGCTCGCCAGGCGGCTCTTTAGTCGCTCTCACGGTCTTCCGCCTCGTAGATGGGCGCGAACAAGTCTGGGACAACTTCCTCCACAGTAAACTCAATGGAGTCGGGAATGATCATTTCCGCCCCTTTGAGGGTGTCGAGGACGAGCTCTGCGATCTCCATCGACCTCCTGCGGTCGGCTTCTTTCTCTTCTCGCGACTGACCGCGGGTCCTAGCTCGCGGGGGAGGGGGAGGAAGCACTGCCGAGGTCAGGTCGTGGACCTGGGCCTTGAGGCAGGTGTTCTCCAGCTCCAAGTCAGCGATCCGCGTGTGAAGCTGGATGACGGATTCAGCGTCCTGAAGAAGTAGGTTAGCAAGAGAAAATCGAAGCTGAACCGGAAAGGGCATTCGCAAGGCATGACTTACCAATCCGCCTTGAAGACTGGCGAGGAGGCCCTCCGATAAGGCCTCCTTCCCCTTAAGCTCCGCGACATCATCCGCAGACTTCTGGAGCTCAACATTAAGCTCCCTGATCTCCCTATCAGCTGTAAAGTATCGGCGGCCCACCATGTGGGTAAGCTCCATCGCCCGGAATTGGGCTCGCATAGCTTCATATACGACCCCCTTCGGCCTTAAAGGACCGAAAGAGGGAGGCATCCTCCCGACCATAGAGGCCTAAGGCAAGGGCGAACGCCTCACCCCCGGCCTTGTCGTCCTCCACCCAGGAAGGGAGCAGAGAGGACCAGACGACCTTGTTTTGCTTGGGGTCCCACGCGAGCACCGGTTCGCCAACCGCATCCGCAAGCTTTATACCGAGCCCGAAGTTAGTATGGCTCGTTGGCTTGGGCTTGGCGGCTGCCTCCCCTGGCTCGCCTCCCTCTTTGTCAAGCTCCTGACCCGCTTCGGAAGGAGAGGGGAGATCAGATTCGGATAGGTCCACGACCTCCTTCGCCTTGGCAGCAGAAAGGCCCTTCTTGGTCTTCTTCACCGCCCCCTGCAAGGCAGGCCGGCGTAGGGGAGGAGGGCGCTTATTTACCGACGAAGAACTCGAGACGTCGCGGCAGGCCTCAGCGGCCGCGCGCGCGAGCGAGCTGGAGGTGAGGGAAGAAGGAGGCGCGTGAGGTGGGATGAGGGGAAGTTCATGCTCTCCTGCGAAGATAACGGGGGACATTAGACAATCGAAGGAGGAGGGAGTAAGAAAGTTGACGAGTGCGAGTCAAACCTTCTTCTGGAAGGACGGGTGGCAGGAGGTCCACTCGCTCTCGAAGGAAGGCGACCTCGAAGTTTTTTCCCTTGAGGTATTGGCACAGGGCTGCATCACAACCCCCTAGCGAGGTCGAAGGGCGGTAGGCGGCCTCGTCTCGCTGGGTGGGAGTATAGAAGACATTGCCGAAAGGACCCTTCACCAGGACGAACTTCTGCGTCCAATAATGAGACTTGTTCACCGTCTCGCAGATGGTGACATGCTGGCTCGCGAAGTGAGCCGTCCCGTCCCTATACGCGCGGAACGAAAAGACCTTGCGGAAGACGAGCAGGCTGAACTCGATCCTCTCCGCCCTGAGATAATTGGCGAACGCGACCACTACAGCGATCGCGTTCGGCGTTAGCTGGCTCGGCAGAACGCCGAAATACTTGAGCACCTGGAAGGGTCAACAAGGTTTAAGCGCCATTCGCAAAGCAAGTCAGGGGTGTAAGGGTTGAGAAATAAATATACCTGGTGCACTTCCGGCCAGAGTGGGAGTTGCAACCCATTTTCGAAGTGGGCAACGGGAATGGCGAGTTCGTCGGGATGCGGGTCGCTGATGGTGTCCCTCTCGGTAGCGCAGCGAGCTACAAAACCGGAGTGAATGTACTGGTCAGCGAGGGCCTGGTACTCCTCTTTCGTAAGGTTGGCGCAATAGAAAATGAACTCAATCGTCTTCCTAAAGGAGATGCAGCAATGTTGAAGAGAAAGTTATCTACCTTGCAAACATATCTGGGTGGGATCAAATATATGACGGGATTGCCCGATATTGTAATTATCGTTGATCAGCAAGAAGAATATATGGTTCTTCGAGAATGTGACATTTTGGGTATTCCAACAATTTGTTTAATTGATACAAATTGTGACCCAGATCGTGCAGATATTTCTATGTCGGCCAACGATGATGCTATAGCTTCGATTCGATTGATTCTTACCAAATTAGTATCTGCAATTTGCATCGAGGAAGGACCTGGCACACTTAGACCACCCCTCAGCTTCCGTCTCGCCGACCATGATGTCTGGGATCCGCGGAATCGCAAAAGCCGCGAGGGCGAGCTAGATCTGCGAGAGAATCAGAAAGAGAGAGAGAGAGAGTGCGAGGGAGTAACAGTAAATGCGGTGGTTGGAAAGGAAAAAGGTCGGCTATTTATAGAAATGAAAAAGGCGGGAAGAAGCCGAAGCGTCAGTATCTGCGGATAGCGGATTCGCGCGGTACTCCTCCGCCTCTAGGGATCCTATTCGCTCCCGGCTAGTCGGCACCCTGTCAAAGCTTTCTCTCATTAATCATCGGCGAGCTAGCACTAAATAATAAAACATAAAAAAAGCAAGGGCAATACGCGAGTGCGAGTTATAGAAACACAAACATAATCTGCGCAAGAGCGAGTCAGGTAGGGTGAAAGAAGAGATGAAGAGCAGGGAAAATAAAAGGCTCGCAAGCGAGTCAAAATATCATTATTACAAACTTATAAAAATTGTTCGCGACCTCTCCTATCGAAGAGGAGGGGGGAAGAAAAACAATAAAAAGCAATAAAAGAATCCTCAATATCGCATCCACTTCCAGCGACCGTGACCCTGGACACCAGAGCGATGGGGGACTCGCGGTAGTGATACTCGCGGAGTGACCGGTTCGCCTGGCTCGTCAGCTGCATGTAATCATCGATATGAGCAATGTACACCCCGGAGGAGGTCGCATCACCATGATAGGTCAGCCGAATCTCGGCAAGAACGCGCGCCTTCGCGTCCTCCATCGCGGTGAACCTTTCTTCATTAGCGAGCCGATCCAGCCGATTCTGCTCATGTAGATCCCTCAGCAGGGTGGTATGCTTCTGGAATATCTTAGTGACCCGCCTCTTCATTCACTCTGGATTGCTGGGATCCCCCAGAAAGTCGGCGACCTGACTCGGCGAGGGGTGTGGAGATATCTCCAACGCTCCAGATTCTGACTCGGAGAGAGGCGTCGTAGGATTGCCTGTGAAGTAGGAATCAGCAACAAGGTGAAAAACAACACTCAGTGGCGACAGTCTAACCTAGTGGTGGAATTTGAGTACTGGGCTGCTGGCGGGAGGTGCCCGAATGGCCACGGAATGCTTCAGTAAAGGCAGGGGTGAGGGCCTTACCCAGACCGGGGGCGAGCGTGGGTCTAGAGCCAAGTCCAAGCACGACAATCAACGTCCCTCCTGGGCTCCTCTGACCCAGGAAGCCGAATCTAGGAGTAAGGATAGTTTGATTCAGCATGGTGGGCGAGTCCGCCGAAGGAGGAACTTGTTCCTCTAGGGCCACGAAAGGGGGCACTGCACAAAAAGTAGGTGTGATTTAACGAGTCAAGAGACGTGAAGGGAGACGAGGTAAGCCGCTCACCTCGTTGCGAAGGCGAGTCCTATCGGTCGACGGCCCTCGCATCAACAAGAAGAGCATCAGCTCCACCCATAGAAGGGAGGTGGATCTCCGTGATTGGCCTTCCCGAGGCGCTCTCATCCGGGGATCATTCTGTGAATAGGATAAATAAGGTCGAAAGGGAAGAACATCAAATGGGCGAACTTGGCGATTATACCTGCGAGGCGAGCCAGTCATCAGGAGAGTGAGGCGAAGAAGAAGACCCTCCCCCACCAGCGCACGCCGAACGACCTTTGCCGTTCTTAGGGAAGGCGGAGGCGGAGAGCATCGCGGAGAATTCCAGGAGGCGATGACAGCGACTTTACCCTTCTGGGCCGCTTGCGAGGCCTTTAGGCGAGCCAACATCTCGTCTTTTTTCGACATCGCGTTGGGGCCCGCGGCGAGTAAGAAAAGATAGAGACGAATAAAAAGTTTGAATGACGGCCAGGGAGAGTGATATTTATAGTAGTGGGCGTGGGGCCCACTGAAAGATTCTCGCCACGTCACCGAGGGGCCGGCAAATATCAAGGGTTGGATGATTCTTCGCGAGCCTAAATAGCCTCGCAAAGAACGGGGATTGTGTACAACCCCGATATTTACCTAGTGGATGATCAATCAAAAGTAATGCGAGCCGGGTTTCCGGGAGGGATATATATGTTAATAGGCAGAAAATAAGAGAAAGAGCAAAATTGACATATGCTCTCTGCGTTCAACGAACGACGCTCTACGTTCAACGAAAAGGTTCAAAGCTGCATTCGGCGAAATCCAAGCAGCGCTCGACGATCCCGTCTCAGCGGATCCACTGGGACGAGCACTTAGCCGTCTGCTCACGAGAAGGCGAGCGAGCCAGGTGCTCGCCGAATGCTCGCAAGGAGGCGAGCGAGCCAGAAACTCACCGAAGGATCGCAAGGAGGCGAGCGAGCCATAAACTCGCCGAAGGATCGCGAGAAGACAGGTGAGCCAGATTTCTTCCAAAGTCTCCGTGATCGATGAATCTCAGTCGAGGTCGACGAACTCAGCCCGGCGCCCGACGAAGTGTGGGCCGCATTCGACGAATTCACCAAAACTCTGCGTTCGACGAACTCTCCAAGCTGCCGTGTTCGACGAATCCGCTGATCATCTATGATCGACGAAATCATCTCTCTATCCTCGTTGGCCTGCCATTAGCCTATCCAAACAGCGGAGTTCAGCTGTTAGCAGACCCATTTGGGGTGCGGATAGTAAAATCAAAAGGCGGAATCCTGCTATTTGCAGGCCAGACCAGAAAACCTATAAATAAGACCTCAAGGGCACCATTGGAGAGGACTGGACTACGGCTTCTCTCTCTCCCAAGACTCTCCTTGTCTAGCATTTCTAGAGCTCTCCAAGGTGCCCGAGTCTCAGCTTTGGCTTGGGAGGGGAAGCACTCAATGATCTTCCGGGTTAGTGGAGGGACCTCCTCGCTGCGACTAGGGTCTCAGTCATCTTCCTAATTTTCGGCCTACCTTCTCTAAGGGATCAGTAAGGGCTAGCCGCCCCTCATCTCGGTGAGGGCCCTGAACTCCATAGAGACCGAGAAATCGGTTTCAACAATAATTGTGCTTCTAATCTTCTTGCTAGGAAGAAGATTCCTTCTTAAATTGATTCTTATTTTTCTTTTTCTTCTTCTTATTCTTATTCTTATTTCAATTTCATTAGTGTAAAAGAGTTTTAAGAATCTCTCTTCAAAAGATTCAGTTGTAGTGGTTTTAAGAGTCTCCTTATCAAAAGACTCAGACTGGTTCTAAGAGTCTCCTTATCAAAAGACTTAGTGCAAGATAGTGAATTCCCACCAAGGGGGGTAGAAGAGTGGACTACCCAAAGTTTGGGGAACCACTATATTTCTTTGTTTTGTGCTGTGATTTTCTTTTTGTTGTTTCTTTCTTTATTTGCTTAATTCTTGCTGGTGTGTGGGAAGCTTAAAACTTTGAATATTTTATATATATATATATATATTAACTTTGCAAAAAATATTTTTAAATCTCTATTCACCCCCCTCTAGAGAATTCTAGTGAGGTTAACTGTGCACTTTCAAACCTTTCTCCTTGGTCCAACACCGAGCCGCATCATGCCCATTCTGCTTGCATATCGAGCAAAGCACCTCTCCTTTCGGAGCGCCCTGGATTGCCAGCACTCGCTGCTGCTTATGAATTCCCTTCCTCTTGAAACATTTCTCAAATGGATGGCCAGGGTGGCCATAGGAACTGCATGCATCCCCGCTTCCTTTCTTTGGGGCTGTGCCAGGTGGACCATAACCCCCTTCTTCTCCAGCCTTCCTCTTTCCCATCTTCATTACCGAATCTCAGTTTTTGGCATGATCAATTGCCTCAAACTTCAGAGCTGCCTCTACTACCTCGGCGTACTTCTCCATCCTGTACGCATTGGCCAGCTGCTGGATGTCACTGCGGAGACCACCCAGAAACCTCTTCACCCTTCCTTTTTCCGAGGCTACCAGGGCTGGAGCAAACCTGCTCAGCTTGCAAAACTAAATTTTGTACTCACTCACCGAGAGCTACCTCTTCTTTAGATGGAGGAAGTCATTCATTAACCGGTCTTATTTCACTGAAGACAGGAACTTCCTTATCAGCATCCCTTTGAAGGTGATAAGTAGTATTTTTATAACTTTTTAATAGAAAATTTTGTAAGTATTTAATATGAATTTTCCTTTTTATGTCAATTTTAGGTTATAAGTAGTTCTTTTTGTAATTTTTATTCTAACTTAGCTTAATTTCAATATTTGCAGAATTTTGGGACAAATCGGGAAAAATAGCATGTCACTGTTGGGTTTTTCATTAACCATACATCACATGTAGGCGCAGCGGAAATAAAGAGAAACAACCCAAAAAGATTCGGATCGGGCCATGAACATTGATTCAAGAAGTTAATAAAATTGCTAGGTATGAAATTACCTTTGAGGGATTGGATCAAATCCAACGTAGATGCTCCACGAGTTGAGTCCTGTCATTAGCTGCGCGAGTCTTCACGTAGAATATTGTCTACGTCTCTACAGCAGTCCACACGAGCCGGGAGAACGCCAAGTCACGTCGCACGTAACTCGGAAGGGAGAACAACTGCACCTTGCACTTCCACGGATTGCTAGATCCGCTTCAGGAAGAACAGCACCAGCGACAATCACCGGAGAGGAGGTCGGCGGAGGCGAACGGGGCGGCGGAACTCCTTCCGTCTAGGGTTCGGGCGGAACACCTTCCGTCGGCTAGGGCGGAACTCTTCCGTCGATTGGATTCCTTCGTAAGTCCTAAGAATCCTAAAAGAAGGTCTATTTATACCCAAAGTATAAACAGGTTTCTAGAAGAATCGCTATCCGCAGACCACACAGCAGAATTGGGGTTTCTGTTACAATTCATCGGGATTCCACGGAACAGCATTCGTCGAGTTTTCACGGGACAATTTGACGAATTCCGACGAATCACATCAGACGGCAACATTTGCCGAGTTAAGGATCTCTGTTATAATTCGTCGGGATTCTACGGAACAATCCGACGAATCCGATGAATTCCGACGAATCATATCAGACGGCAACATTTGCCGAGTTAAGGATCTCTATAACAATTCATCGGGATTCCACAGAACAATCCGACGAATCCGATGAATTCCGACGAATCATATCAGACGGCAACATTTGCCGGATTAAGGATCTCTGTAACCATTCATCGGGATTCCACGGAACAATCCGACGAATCCGACGAATCATGTCCGACGAATTCTATCCGTGAAAACCCGATGAATTCAGACAACAACATTTGCTGGACCTCCCCAATTTTATATGGTAAGTGGTAACCTTTACCAACACAGTCAATCTTCCATTTTTCCACATGCTCTTATGTGCGACCCTGCAGGCTCATATCGTGTTGGCAGTGAGACTACATGTTTGACCACTTCTAGATCATAATGGTAACTCCAACAGTCACGCCCTCGGTCACGCCCGTGACCACGGGCATGTAACCTGAAGATCAGTCCAGAATCGATGCCACGCTGTTTGAACCAGTCCACACCAAGCCACGCCCCAGGTCACGCCCGTGACCCAAAGTCACGCCCGTGACCGGGGGCATGTAATCTTAGAATCTTCCACGTAGATCCGCCGTCGAGACGTGGAGCTGCAGTCGAGAAGTCAACTTGAGTCACGCCCGTGACCCACATGTCACGGCCGTGACATGCCCGCGTGATCTCTGCTTCGCCGCCGCGCCAAATTCCAGCCCACGCCGCATTTAATGCAGCCATCCAAAGTCTCGGCCGTGACCCAACATGTCACGCCCATGACATGTCACTTTTTGCCGCGCCAGTCCAGAAAGCCCACGCCGCTGTCGGATCCGATGTGAATAGTGCAGTCACGCCCTTGGTCACGCCCGTGGCCGAGGGCGTGTAATCTGAAATATTTTCCTATAAATTCAGAGGTTCTCCTTGAGTCCGGGTTCTCCTTGAGCCCTTGGTCACGCCAATCCTGAGTATTTTTCACTTTCATGTTCATGTTCATGTTTCTTTCCTTTCATGTTCTCTTCTTTTTCTCATGCAATGTACTAGCTTTCTTTCAATACAATAGCCTATTTTAAGTTTGTAACTTTATTTCTTCTAGCTTGCAATCTCCTTTCTTAAGGTTTGTAATAGTTTACATTTAAATAAAAATTAGTTTGCTCTCTTTATTTGTCTTCCCTTTCCTTAGCTAATTTTTCTTATTATGGAATTTCATTTTTCTTTCTCTTCCCCCTCCACCATGATTAACTAATCCTCATTAGTACTCGATCAAAATGATCTGAGGATGAGATGGACAAGTTATGATTTTCTAAAGTTTTCTTTTTCCGTTTTTATAAACGCTTGAATTACCCTTGATTTTTAATTAGTGAGGCCATATTATCGATGTATGGTTTTTGCTTATGTTTTCATACTTAGTTAGTCGAGGGGCTCAAGGTATGAATCGATCACTCAAGGGTAAAGAGAGTTGCACGCACCCCTCGAGAGAGGATGACGTAAATCTCCCGGATTGGAGTCAAATCCAATAGCGGGGTTCACTTCGTAAAGCAAGTTTTAGGTAATCGATTATAGGACGAGAGTCCGGTTGATTTTTCCTAATCTTAGTTGGGCATTAACCTCGAGAGAGGCATGTTCGAGCTTCGGGAACCTCCACGGTCAAGTAGTTCAATTGAAACGGAATTAGATTTATTCTCTTTTCACTTGTCTATTCTCACTCCAAGGTGACTTTTGATTGAGTACTAGCCTCTTTTATCATCATCTAAACCCTTAATTAAGCTTGCAATTTCTCTTTTTCTAGCTAAGTAAGAAAAACCCCAAAATATCATTAGATAAGATAATAGCGACTTTCCTCAAAGTAGAAGTAATCAACGCGCCCTGTGGAATACGACCTTGGTATTTCTTAATATCCTATACTATAGACGATAAGGTATACTTGCCTTTATCGGATATAGTTTGGAGAAAAATCTCAAACCTTCACTAAATTTCAAAACCGAAAAATCAATATCAAGTTTTTGGCGCCGTTGCCGGGGACTTTGCGTAGATATTTTGAAAAGAGGATAGCTATTAATTTTATCATGCTTCTTTTTATTTTATTTTGCTTTTTCTAAATTTCAAAAAGAAAAAACTTTTTTTAGTTTTTCTTCTTCCTTTCTTCTCTTTTTAGTGTATGACCCGAGGTAGCACTTCGATTCTTCCTTTTGATCTGGAGATCGAGCGAAACCTTTTGAGGCACCGCCGTTCTCGTGATCAGGGAAATCAAATAGAATACGAAGAGTCGATCGGGGACACTAACAAAACGAATATGAATCATAATCTTAACCTCCTAATCTTAACGAGCCAAATCCTGATGAGGACGCGCAACGGAACATGTCCTATTATGCGCGGCCGAATTTGGAAGGCACACAATCGAGTATTGTTCGCCCCACGGTGGCGAACAATAATTTTAAGATCAAGTCTAGCATCATACAAATGGTGCAACAATCGGTGACCTTTGATGGTCAACCGGACAAGGATCCTAATTCGCATATCTCTTACTTTCTTGAAATTTGCGACACTTTTAAGATCAATGGCATCACCGATGACGCCATTCGTTTACGTCTTTTTCCTTTTTCTTTGCGGTCTAAGGCCAAGCAGTGGCTGGGCTCCCTACCTAGTGGATCCATCACTACATGGGCCGAAATGGCGGAAAAATTTCTTAATAAATATTTCCCGCCTTCAAAGACCGCTAAATTGCGCACGAATATTGCGTCATTCATGCAAATCGACTCGGAGACTCTCTATGATACATGGGAGCGCTTCAAGGAGCTTTTGCGTCGATGCCCTCACCACGCACTTGCCACTTGGCAACAAGGGCAAATATTTTATAATGGCTTAAATCTCCAAACGAGGCAAATGATTGATGTGGCCGCCGGGGGGACATTAAATAATAAAACCCCAGTCGCCGCTCAAGAGATTTTCGAAGAGATGGCCACAAATGCGTACCAATGGAACATGCCCCGAGCGCGGCCTAATAAGTCGGCCGGAATTTTTGAATTAGACGCAAACGCGAATTTGGCTTTACAAGTTGAGCGCTTAACAAAGCAAGTGGTGGAGATGTCTCCTTCCTCCGCCACTCCACCTTGGGCTAGTAATGTTTTAATTGAAGAGCAAGTTGACTACATGGGAAATCCACCTCGGCCTTCCTATAGCCCGAACACCGCTCCGTATAATAACACCTACAATGCGGGTTATAGGAATCATCCGAATTTCTCATGGAGCAATCAAGAAAATGCTCAGCGTCCCTTAAATTCAAATCAACCTCCAAATCAACTTCTTAATTTAACTCCCCCTCCAATTTTTAATCCACCCGGTTTTCCACCGCAACAGCAAAAGCCCTCTCCGCTTGAAGAGGCTTTTGCAAAATATGTTGTTACAAATGAAGCAAACATCCGGAACCTCACCGGATCGATCAAAAATTTAGAGAACCAAGTGGGCCAGCTAGCAAAGATAATCTCCGAGCGCCCGCAAGGAGCCCTTCCGGGAAACACGGAGCCAAACCCAAGGGAGAGCGCAAACGCGATTACACTCCGAAGCGGGAAGGAGGTGGTTTCAAAATAGGACGAACCCATGGTAACTTCCTCCCCTCCTCCTCCTCCTATTTTATCTTCGAATTTACCTGCTACGTTAGCTCCGCGCGCTTCTACTTCTAATATTCCGTATCCATCTAAGTTTAAAAGCGAGAGCGCCGAAAAGAATTATAAAAAGTTTTTAGATATTTTAAAGCAAATTCACATTAATGTACCCTTCTGCGAGGCTATCTCTCAAATGCCTAAATATGCGAAATATCTTAAGGAGTTGCTCTCCAATAAGAAAAAATTAGAAGATATTTCGCATATTTCTTTGAACGCAGAATGCTCCGCGGTTGTACTCAACAAATTGCATAGAAAAGTGAATGACCCGGGACGGTTCTCCATCCTGTGTTTATTTGGCAATTCGTTAGTAAAACACGCTTTAGAGGATCTGGGAGCAAGTATCAATCTCATTCCTTTTTCACTATTTAAGAAGCTAGGTCTAGGAAATCCAAGCCCCACTCGAATGAGTATTCAATTAGCGGATCGCTCTTTAAAATATCCGGTAGGAATAGTGGAGGACGTGCTCGTCAAGGTCGACAAGTACATCTTCCCGGTGGACTTTGTCATTCTTGACATCGAAGAGGATGCCGAAGTACCCCTCATACTCGGCCGCCCCTTCCTTGCCACCTCCCACGCCATTATTGACGTAAGTAACGGAAAGCTCCTCCTACGGGTTGGAGACGATGAAGTTTCTTTCGGCATAAATTCCTCGATGCGGAACACATTAGAAAACGACGATTCGTGTTTTTACCTGGAAGAGTGTTGGGAATTCGATTCACCTCCCGAGTTAGTCTCCACCTCGAGTCACGAGTCCGAGCTCGCCGAGCTCTTTTGTCTGGAAGAAGAAGAAGTCACTCGTTTCACACAACCCGAACCAGTATTTTTTGAAAAATTGAAAATCAAAACTTCTTATGAAGAGCCACCCGTTTTAGAACTAAAGCAACTCCCCCCTCACCTTAAGTATTTATTTTTAGAAAAAGAGTCGAAGCTACCCGTCATCGTTTCATCCGAACTTAGCAACTCGGAAATTTCTGAGTTAGTTATTGTCTTAAGAAAGCACCGCCACGCAATTGCGTGGCAAATTTTGGATATTAAGGGTATAAACCCTTCCTTCTACACCCATAAAATCTTTCTCGAAGATAATTCCCAAAATTCGGTCCAGCCTCAACGGCGGCTAAACCCTAACATGAAAGAAGTCGTTAAGGCCGAAGTGATCAAACTATTAGACGCGGGAATTATCTACCCGATATCGGATAGTACTTGGGTTAGCCCAGTACAAGTCGTACCAAAGAAAGGAGGCGTCACGATAGTAGCTAACGAGAATAACAAGTTGATCCCAACCCGTACTGTTACGGGTTGGCGGATGTGCATCGATTACCGAAAACTAAATGATGCCACCCGTAAGGATCACTTCCCTCTACCGTTTATTGATCAAATCTTAGAGCGCCTTTCAGGTCACTCCTACTACTGTTTTCTCGATGGTTTGTCGGGATATTTTCAAATCCCAATTTCGCCCGACGACCAAGAGAAAACCACTTTCACTTGTCCCTTTGGCACCTTCGCTTATCGAAGGATGCCATTTGGTCTTTGTAATGCGCCAGCTACATTTCAAAGATGTATGCTGGCGATATTTGACGAGTTAGTAGAGGAGGTGATGGAAGTGTTTATGGATGACTTTTCCGTATTCGGAAACTCATATAAAAATTGTTTAAAAAATCTTGAGCGTGTGTTGCAGCGATGCGAGGAAACGAATTTAGCACTTAATTGGGAGAAATGCTATTTTATGGTCAAGGAAGGATCGAGGTCGATAGGGCCAAGATTGAAGTGATTGAAAAACTCCCCCCTCCAACAAATGTAAAAGCTATTCGTAGTTTCCTAGGGCACGCAGGGTTCTATCGGCGCTTTATACAAAATTTTTGCAAAATCACAAAGCCGTTAACCCATCTTCTTGAAAAGGAATCCTCATTTATTTTTAGCGATGAATGCCATTTGGCCTTTAAACCTATCAAAGAAAAACTTTTAAACTCCCCGATTCTAGTCGCGCCGGATTGGTCGCTCCCTTTTGAAATCATGTGCGACGCGAGTGACATTGCGGTTGGTGCCATTTTAGGCCAACGGGTGAGTAAGTATTTCCACTCTATTTATTATGCGAGCAAAACACTCACGTCGCCACAAGCGAATTACACCACTACCGAAAAGGAGCTTCTAGCGATCGTTTTTTCCTTCGATAAGTTTAGGTCATACATCACCCTCTCGAAAGTTATCGTCTTCACGGATCACTCCGCACTTAGGTATCTTTTAAGTAAATCGGACGCCAAGCCTCATCTTTTGTGATGAATCCTCCTCTTGCAGGAGTTTGACTTAGAGATCCGGGACAAAAGAGGAGCCGAAAACTTGGCGGCCGATCACCTTTCTCGTTTAGAAAATCCCTCCTCGGAAGCATTAATAGAGGCCGACATCAACGATAAATTTCCCGAAGAGCGCCTCCTAGCTCTCAAAAATTTTAATTCATCTTCTACCCCATGGTTTGCGGATTTGGCTAACTATTTAGTAGCCCGGGTCCTGCCAAAAGAATTCTCGAGTCAGCAAAAGAAGAAATTCTTTTCTGACTTAAAGAATTACTTTTGGGAGGACCCCTTTTTTTTCCGAGTATGCGCAGACCAGGTTGTGAGAAGATGTGTTTCAAGTGAGGAAGGCTTTAAAATTTTACATCATTGTCATGAGGGACCCACCGGTGGTCACTATCATTCAAACCGAACCGCGAGGAAGGCGCTGGAGGCGGGCTTTTATTGGCCAATCCTTCCGATTAATAGAAAATTTCGTTGTTAATCGAGAATTAAAACGGATTTTAGAAAAAATAGTTTCTATTAATCGGAAGGATTGGGCAATAAAGCTCGATGACGCGCTATGGGCCTATCGAACGGCGTACAAGACCGCTATCGGTTGTACACCACATCGAATGGTCTATGGCAAGGCTTTCCACCTTCCGGTCGAATTAGAACACCGCGCATTTTGGGCGCTTAAATTTTTAAATCTTGATTCTACTTTAGCGGGCGAACAAAGAAAATTTCAAATGAACGAATTGGATGAGTGGAGAGCGAATGCGTATGAGAGTAACAAATTATATAAGGAGCGAACAAAGTTTTATCACGACAAACATATAAAGTTTCCAAAAACTTTTTCGCCAGGCGATCTCGTCCTCCTTTATAATTCTCGTCTTCGCCTTTTTCTGGGAAAGCTGAAATCTCGATGGTCCGGACCTTTTATTGTTAAAGAGGTTTGGTCCTATGGGACAATTCTAATTTCCCACCCGGAAAAAGGTTCCTTCAAAGTTAACGGGCACCGCCTTAAATTGTATCTTCCGGGAGACTTACCTAATGACAAGAGTGATGCGATATTTCTTCATAATATAACATGATTGGCAAGTGGGTCAAGCTACGCGACCTTAAACAAAGCGCTTTTGGGAGGCACCCCAAAGTTATCTTTTGTTATTTTCTCTTGTCTTTTCTTCTTTAACAACTTTTGCAGGTAATCGCAGCTTCCCCACAAAAGCTTTAAAGAAAATCAGGGAAGCCCTTTTTCCTTCTCTTCTTTCGTTTTTGCATTTCTTTTTACATTTTCTTCCTTCATTCTTATTTTTAAACATTGGGGACAATGTTTAACTTTAAGTATGGCGGTGTAAATAGCCCTTTGTAAATATTTGTAAATAGTTTTAAAAAGAAAATTTTCAAAAAAAAAATGAAAAGAAAAAAAAACAACAAAAAAGAAAATTTTAATTTTGTTTCTATGTTTTCCTTTATTTAAGCACTTGTAAAATCCAAAAACTCTAAAAAAAAAATTTAGAAAATCGAAAATTTAAATCTTGGAAAGGGACGTTTGGGATTTCATCCCATCACACCTCCTAGTACCTTGCGAACCCTTCACCGGGTAGCCCTTGGGAAGTCCAAGACTTAACAAAAATTGTTAAGTTTTAAAGCTAGTTTCCTTTCTTTGTAAATAGTTTTTAATGAGAAAAATTCAAAAAAAAAAGATAATATCAAAAATTCAAAAAAAGATAATATCAAAAATTCCAAAAATTCTTATATCCCTCCTTCTTGTTGTTTTTGTGATTTCTTAGAAATCTAGTTGAGAATGTTTATAAGCATGTTTAAGTTTTTAATTGGCTAAAATTTTGCTTATCATAGTTTGTTAATTTTAAATTTGAGGTAATCTTGATTTAAGAATCATCTTATGATTTTAAATTGATTAGAGAATTTTGTTAGCATGACTTCTCTTTTTATTTTTAAATGGCTTCATTATGTAGTGAATTTCCTAAACCTCTTTAGATTTCAATTATATTTTCTTCTAACTTTTTAGACCTTAGGAAATTTAATGTTACTAGAATTTGCTCTCAATATAATTTAAAGCTAGCTAGATTTATTTCCCTTCCTTACCCCCTTTGTGGCATAAAAAAAACTTTAAAAATCATATGTCATGGGAATAAGAGGATAAAATTCATTATTCCCTAAAACATATGCACCCAAAATATTTGAAAAGATTATATGGCATGGAGTAAGAGGATAAAATTCATTACTCATAAACCATATACATTTTGGGTTTTTATTAGAAGAAAAAAAAAGGAAATTTCATGATAAATTCCATTTCCTCCATTCAAAAAATTCTCTTCTTATGCCAAATTTTATGAAATCCCTCATAGCCAATTATCATTGTTCTAGTTTTAGTTGAAAATTATGGAGAGAGCAATATTTAGTAATTTACTTTTCCTTAAGTTTCTTTTAAGGTAGAGTTTTTATAATTTTAATCTAATTTAGTTTTATAATTTCTACAATATTGTAAACTAATTAATTTTCTCGAGAAGTCTTTGCCTAAACATTTTTCCCTCTTTTCAAATCATCATCATAATTTAGGACTTAACTCCCCCTTGAATTTACTATTAACTTAACTTTTGGTTTAAATGAAATTTTAGTTTAAAATTAAAAAAATTTTAAGGATGTCTTATAAATTACGTCTCACACTTTTGCTCTGGAATAGCAAAACCTTAAGTATGGGGGTATTTGATAAGTAGTATTTTTATAACTTTTTAATAGAAAATTTTGTAAATATTTAATATGAATTTTCCTTTTTATGTCAATTTTAGGTTATAAGTAGTTCTTTTTGTAATTTTGATTCTAACTTAGCTTAATTTCAATATTTACAGAATTTTGGGACAAATCAGGAAAAATAGCATGTCACGCCCTCGGTCATGCCCGTGACCCAGGGCGTGTAACATGAAGATCAGTCCAGAATCGATGCCACGCTGTTTGAACCAGTCCACACCAAGTCACGCCCCAGGTCACGCCCGTGACCCAAAGTCACGCCCGTGACCGGGGAAGTGTAATCTTAGAATCTTCCACGTAGAGCCGCCGTCGAGACGTGGAGCTGCAGTCGAGAAGTCAACTTGAGTCATGCCCGTGACCCACATGTCACGGCCGTGACTTGCACGCGTGATCTCTGCTTCGGCGCCGCGCCAAATTCCATCCCACGCCGCATTTAATGCAGCCGTCCAAAGTCACGGTCGTGACCCGACATGTCACGCCCGTGACATGTCACTTTTCGCCGCGCCAGTCTAGAAAGCCCACGCCGCTGTCGGATCCAATGTGAATAGTGCAGTCACGCCCTTGGTCACGCCCGTGACCGAGGGCGTGTAATCTGAAATTTTTTCCTATAAATTCAGAGGTTCTCCTTGAGTCCAGGGTTCAGAATTTTGGAGTGGGGGAGGTGCTGTTAGAGCCAATCCTGAGTATTTTTCACTTTCATGTTCATGTTTCTTTCCTTTCATGTTCTCTTCTTTTTCTCATGCAATGTACTAGCTTTCTTTCAATGCAATAGCCTAGTTTAAGTTTGTAACTTTATTTCTTCTAGCTTGCAATCTCCTTTCTTAAGGTTTGTAATAGTTTTCATTTAAATAAAAATTAGTTTGCTCTCTTTATTTGTCTTCCCCTTCCTTAGCTAATTTTTCTTATTATGGAATTTCATTTTTCTTTCTCTTCCCCCTCCACCATGATTAACTAATCCTCATTAGTACTCGATCAAAATAATCCGAGGATGAGATGGACAAGTTATTGTTTTCTAAAGTTTTCTTTTTCCGTTTTTATAAATGCTTGTATTACCCTTGATTTTTAATAAGTGAGGCCATATTATCGATGTATGGTTTTTGCTTATGTTTTCATACTTAGTTAGTCGAGAGGCTCAAGGTATGAATCGATCACTCAAGGGTAAAGATAGTTGCACGCACCCCTCGAGAGAGGATAACGTAAATCTCCCGGATTGGAGTCAAATCCAATAGCGGGGTTCACTTCGTAAAGCAAGTTTTAGGTAATCGATTATAGGACGAGAGTCCAGTTGATTTTTCCTAATCTTAGTTGGGCATTAACCTCGAGAGAGGCATGTTCGAGCTTCGAGAACCTCCACGGTCAAGTAGTTCAATTGAAACGGAATTAGATTTATTCTCTTTTCACTTGTCTATTCTCACTCCAAGGTGACTTTTGATTGAGTACTAGCCTCTTTTATCATCATCTAAACCCTTAATTAAGCTTGCAATTTCTCTTTTTCTAGCTAAGTAAGAAAAACCCCAAAATATCATTAGATAAGATAATAGCGACTTTCCTCAAAGTAGAAGTAATCAACGCGCCCTGTGGAATACGACCTTGGTATTTCTTAATATCCTATACTATAGACGATAAGGTATACTTGCCTTTATCGGATATAGTTTGGAGAAAAATCTCAAACCTTCACTAAATTTCAAAACCGAAAAATCAATATCAAGTTTTTGGCGCCGTTGCCGGGGACTTTGCGTAGATATTTTGAAAAGAGGATAGCTATTAATTTTATCATGCTTCTTTTTATTTTATTTTGCTTTTTCTAAATTTCAAAAAGAAAAAACTTTTTTTAGTTTTTCTTCTTCCTTTCTTCTCTTTTTAGTGTATGACCCGAGGTAGCACTTCGATTCTTCCTTTTGATCTGGAGATCGAGCGAACCCTTTTGAGGCACCGCCGTTCTCGTGATCAGGGAAATCAAATAGAATACGAAGAGTCGATCGGGGACACTAACAAAACGAATATGAATCATAATCTTAACCTCCTAATCTTAACGAGCCAAATCCTGATGAGGACGCGCAACGGAACATGTCCTATTATGCGCGGCCGAATTTGGAAGGCACACAATCGAGTATTGTTCGCCCCACGGTGGCGAACAATAATTTTAAGATCAAGTCTAGCATCATACAAATGGTGCAACAATCGGTGACCTTTGATGGTCAACCGGACAAGGATCCTAATTCGCATATCTCTTACTTTCTTGAAATTTGCGACACTTTTAAGATCAATGGCATCACCGATGACGCCATTCGTTTACGTCTTTTTCCTTTTTCTTTGCGGTCTAAGGCCAAGCAGTGGCTGGGCTCCCTACCTAGTGGATCCATCACTACATGGGCCGAAATGGCGGAAAAATTTCTTAATAAATATTTCCCGCCTTCAAAGACCGCTAAATTGCGCACGAATATTGCGTCATTCATGCAAATCGACTCGGAGACTCTCTATGATACATGGGAGCGCTTCAAGGAGCTTTTGCGTCGATGCCCTCACCATGCACTTGCCACTTGGCAACAAGGGCAAATATTTTATAATGGCTTAAATCTCCAAACGAGGCAAATGATTGATGTGGCCGCCGGGGGGACATTAAATAATAAAACCCCAGTCGCCGCTCAAGAGATTTTCGAAGAGATGGCCACAAATGCGTACCAATGGAACATGCCCCGAGCGCGGCCTAATAAGTCGGCCGGAATTTTTGAATTAGACGCAAACGCGAATTTGGCTTTACAAGTTGAGCGCTTAACAAAGCAAGTGGTGGAGATGTCTCCTTCCTCCGCCACTCCACCTTGGGCTAGTAATGTTTTAATTGAAGAGCAAGTTGATTACATGGGAAATCCACCTCGGCCTTCCTATAGCCCGAACACCGCTCCGTATAATAACACCTACAATGCGGGTTATAGGAATCATCCGAATTTCTCATGGAGCAATCAAGAAAATGCTCAGCGTCCCTTAAATTCAAATCAACCTCCAAATCAACTTCTTAATTTAACTCCCCCTCCAATTTTTAATCCACCCGGTTTTCCACCGCAACAGCAAAAGCCCTCTCCGCTTGAAGAGGCTTTTGCAAAATATGTTGTTACAAATGAAGCAAACATCCGGAACCTCACCGGATCGATCAAAAATTTAGAGAACCAAGTGGGCCAGCTAGCAAAGATAATCTCCGAGCGCCCGCAAGGAGCCCTTCCGGGAAACACGGAGCCAAACCCAAGGGAGAGCGCAAACGCGATTACACTCCGAAGCGGGAAGGAGGTGGTTTCAAAATAGGACGAACCCATGGTAACTTCCTCCCCTCCTCCTCCTCCTATTTTATCTTCGAATTTACCTGCTACGTTAGCTCCGCGCGCTTCTACTTCTAATATTCCGTATCCATCTAAGTTTAAAAGCGAGAGCGCCGGAAAGAATTATAAAAAGTTTTTAGATATTTTAAAGCAAATTCACATTAATGTACCCTTCTGCGAGGCTATCTCTCAAATGCCTAAATATGCGAAATATCTTAAGGAGTTGCTCTCCAATAAGAAAAAATTAGAAGATATTTCGCATATTTCTTTGAACGCAGAATGCTCCGCGGTTGTACTCAACAAATTGCATAGAAAAGTGAATGACCCGGGACGGTTCTCCATCCTGTGTTTATTTGGCAATTCGTTAGTAAAACACGCTTTAGAGGATCTGGGAGCAAGTATCAATCTCATTCCTTTTTCACTATTTAAGAAGCTAGGTCTAGGAAATCCAAGCCCCACTCGAATGAGTATTCAATTAGCGGATCGCTCTTTAAAATATCCGGTAGGAATAGTGGAGGACGTGCTCGTCAAGGTCGACAAGTACATCTTCCCGGTGGACTTTGTCATTCTTGACATCGAAGAGGATGCCGAAGTACCCCTCATACTCGGCCGCCCCTTCCTTGCCACCTCCCACGCCATTATTGACGTAAGTAACGGAAAGCTCCTCCTACGGGTTGGAGACGATGAAGTTTCTTTCGGCATAAATTCCTCGATGCGGAACACATTAGAAAACGACGATTCGTGTTTTTACCTGGAAGAGTGTTGGGAATTCGATTCACCTCCCGAGTTAGTCTCCACCTCGAGTCACGAGTCCGAGCTCGCCGAGCTCTTTTGTCTGGAAGAAGAAGAAGTCACTCGTTTCACACAACCCGAACCAGTATTTTTTGAAAAATTGAAAATCAAAACTTCTTATGAAGAGCCACCCGTTTTAGAACTAAAGCAACTCCCCCCTCACCTTAAGTATTTATTTTTAGAAAAAGAGTCGAAGCTACCCGTCATCGTTTCATCCGAACTTAGCAACTCGGAAATTTCTGAGTTAGTTATTGTCTTAAGAAAGCACCGCCACGCAATTGCGTGGCAAATTTTGGATATTAAGGGTATAAACCCTTCCTTCTACACCCATAAAATCTTTCTCGAAGATAATTCCCAAAATTCGGTCCAGCCTCAACGGCGGCTAAACCCTAACATGAAAGAAGTCGTTAAGGCCGAAGTGATCAAACTATTAGACGCGGGAATTATCTACCCGATATCGGATAGTACTTGGGTTAGCCCAGTACAAGTCGTACCAAAGAAAGGAGGCGTCACGATAGTAGCTAACGAGAATAACAAGTTGATCCCAACCCGTACTGTTACGGGTTGGCGGATGTGCATCGATTACCGAAAACTAAATGATGCCACCCGTAAGGATCACTTCCCTCTACCATTTATCGGATATAGTTTGGAGAAAAATCTCAAACCTTCACTAAATTTCAAAATCGAAAAATCAATATCAGAAGGTTTCCCACGTACATCCTCTAGTAAGGCCTTCCTTCTCCCTCAACCACCAGCTTTTTGTGAGACCTTTTAGCTGGTACGCGGTGACCATCACCTTCTAGTCCATGGTGATCCCTGAATACCAGAACATCTCCTCAATGGTTATAAGGCAATCGCCCAAGGCCACGAAGTCAGCTCGTCCGTCATACGATGGAGGTCCCAACCTTTGGAAGTGCGAAATAAAGTTCATTTCCGACGGTGTCGCTACAGGGGGCACCAGGGGAGCAGGAGGGGTAGGTAAAGTCTGTCCTAATATGGGGGCCTGTATCGCGGTTTGCTGCCTTGCACCGGCAGACAACAACGCCTCAACTTGCGACAGCATCACAACCATTTGCCTCGTCAAAGACTCATTGCTCTGGCGCAGACTCTCGAGAAAGGCTTCACTCTGCGCTCCGGACGACTCACCCTCCGACTGAGGAGTCAATCTAATCGCGATTCAATTAGGCGCCATCTCTGCTAATATGCATAAACCTCTAATCAAAACATAACCTTACACTAGATCTACCCTACCTGGTTCAGAACATACGTGTGCATATACTTGCTATTGCTACTACCTTGCTCTGGGATTTTATGATGTCATGCTAAATCTTGGGATGATACTACATCATCCCTCTTGACTCATATGCAAAGGTCATGAATGCATGAATTTTCTTGTGTTCATTTCTAATCATGAGTGTACGCGTGACATCATATAAATCTTTAGCTTGGCACGGGTGCTTTATGCGATGTTATGATTTGTATGTTGTGTTATGAATTCTAAGAAAAGCCTTAATGCATGTTATGAGCGGCATACACATAAAATATTATGCACCCCATAATACATAATATCACATGCAACGCAAAATAAAAATCGAGCTAATGGAAATCCATGGGACTGGTGTTATGCATCCCATACTACATAACGATCACATGTTGTCACCAATGAGGATCCATATACAAACACATATTATGTATCCCATACTATATATATGCCATGTATACTTCTTATCATGCTTATGAGTGTAGTGTTCATGCTTTAGCCAAGATGTACAGATGACACTTCGGTGTGTGTATGCAATGAGGCGAGACAACTAACACCATATCAGAAAAACAGTCGTTCGACCAACTTGTCAAACAAACCTATCTCTGATACCAACTGTCACAACCCGAATTTTCTCAGCAATTAGGGATATCAGAGTAAGAGAAAATACGCATCATGATGCCACGTTATATAGGAGACAACTGCAGACACTCATGCGGGAACCTATCTTTTATTTATTACAAAACAAGTTTACATGATGATTCATTACTTGAAATCACTTATTAGGTTTGGGGTAAGAACTGTGTCTCTCAGTTTGTGGATCAACTAGTCCACAAAAGAAAGTATATATGTATTTACAGCGGAAAAATACTTGGTTTAGATCAATTAAGGTCCTATATGCACGTGATGTCTGGACATAAAGGAAATGATATGCATATATCTAGATTTAGATTGGGTATGAAGATACCTTTACTTGACTTTAAATATAAAGGTTTGACCTATGAAAGCTACAATAAGGATGAAAGAAAAATCATTTTATAACTATAATGCACCTAGGCATAAAGCATTCCCAGAGAGCAAGACACACGAGATCGAAAAGTAGTGGCAATAACTAGCAAGTAAGCTACAATGTAATAAAAAGAGGCACAATGGGCGTCAACAACCTGACACCAACCCATTGGCTTCAAATTAGCATGTCTGAAGACAAGAAGAAAACTAACTACCAATACCTCGCAGCAGCGGGGTAAGACATCAGCTACAACTCACAAGGTCTCCGAGCTACACCTCTAACCGCTACGGCTCTGAACCTGAGGCATTCAAATAAAACAAAGAACGTGAAAGTGGAGGTCAAATCTTAAATTACTCTAGAGGGGAGGTGAATAGAGTATTAAAAATTTTTTTTAATACATTTTATAGTGGAAATTAAACTACTGATTAAGTATATGTGTATTTAGTGTGAGTTATAGAAAACTACAGAAATAATAAAGGACACACAACACAAGCACACAGAAATAATCAAGCACAGAAGACACAAGGAGCTATAGTAGTTCCCCAATAAGTCTGGGTACATCTACTCTTCTACCACCCTTGGTAGGAATCAACTAGGAGGGTTGATAAGGTGCCCAGGCACCAAGGGATTTTTGATAAGGTGTCCATACACCAATAAGCTTTTGATAAGGTGCTTAAAAACCCCACTAGGATTTTTTGATAAGGTGTCTTGCCACCACTGGGTAAACTTTTGAAGGGATTATTAACCCTTTACAGGATGAGATAAAAGGTATAGAGTGTTCTTCTCTGTCAATGATCTGAGAGAAGACAAAATGTGTTGAAGCATAAAGCTCCCCCTGTCTGATGAGAGTTGATGACAGCTTTGTGGACAGAGATTTCTCAAATAGAAGTCTTTGTAGCAGATGATCTGGAAGAAATTAATCTTCAGATTGTTGTTGCTCTTGAAAGACTTTATCTTACAGCAGATCTAAGAGATTAAGTCTTGTTCTCAGAATGATGAAGATGCTGCCTTGATGAAGAAGAATGCTGAAAAAGAATAGTGTATTTTTTTCTTCTTCTTCTTCTGAAAAACTTCTTCTATTCTCCTTGTTCTATGATCATAGGAGAGAGAAAGTGATGGTGAAGTTTTTCTTTATTTCTCTCACCAAAAATGGCTGTCTTAGTTCTTGCCGTGTTGTATTGTTTTCTTCTGATAACTTTATATATATTTTCAAATTCAAATCTTCTATCTCTTTAAGGAATGTCTTATTCTGACTTAAACCCTTCTTGGAACAAGGTAGCCACCTAAATCGATTTTGGCAGGTCCTTTAATTCCTTTTGTCGAGAAAGATGCCTTTGGCATTAAATGTCAACGGCTATTCTTCTTCTTGGAATAGAAGGAATATAAGGATATAAGAAATGAGAAAAGATATCCTTACTTGGCTGCCCGAATACGTCCAAGGAGAAATAAATATATCCGTTATTCTGCTGAGTTGAGTTCAGAGAACTGACATCCACTGAGAATATAAGTCTGAACATCATAAAGCAATTTGTCGAGCACTTGCTAGAATTTGTCGACCGCCGCTAGTCATTTGTCGAGCGCTGGCTTAGAATTTGTCGACGGTCGCTAGTCATTTGTCGAGCGCTGGCTTAGAATTTGTCGACCACTGGAACTGTGAGTTTCTTCAATCTGCTGGAAGCAATTTGTCGAACGAATCTGGTCATTCGTCGAACACCATTTACCATGTGTTAAGCTTGAATTTTCCTAAGTTCTGCTAATCTAATCAGCTTAAAACTTGACCCTAAGGCTATACATTGGGGTCAATACAGATCCTAATCAACATATAGTGATCCTAGCCCAAATTAGTAATAGGGTTGTTCCAACAATCTCCCCCTATTTGGGTTAGGATACTATTTGACAAATAATTAAATGGATACTGCAGAAAGTATAATCAACAGAGCAACAATGAAATGAAATATATCTGATAAATTAAAATAGATCATTAGATAAGATAAAAATAAATGCTCTGAGTTTAGAAACTTTACATTCATAACCAAGCAATTTATTTAAGACTTTTTGTCTTGAGAAGGTGGCTTGAATATGATTTTCCTGTTGGGGTCTTCTGATTTCTTTTTGCTGATAAACAAATCTTGAGCTCCAATGATTTTTTGTTCTTTGACATGAGGGATAAATGCTTCTGGGTGCATATCAATTTATTCCTCAACATTGAATGCTTTAACTGTTTTGTATTTTTCAAGTTCTTTTCTTCTATATTCTGAAATGGTTGAGAAACCTGAGAAGTCTTTGCCTTCTGCTTTAGCCTTTTTAATCTGTGCATATGCAATTGTTTCTCTCAGTCTTGCCATCTGACAGATTTTCTCTTCTTCTGGATCTAGAAAGTAATAAATATCTTCTGAATCATTTTTGTCTTGAGTGACCTTTTGAGGTACTCTATCTCTGTGAAGAGATCCATCAGATATGTGAAGTTTGTATTCTGAAGATATTTGAGAAGAAGAAAAGGTTTGACTTTCTTGAAGGAAAGGTGCTGATTTTTTAGAGAAAGGAGCACTGGCTGATCCAGAGGCTTTAGAACCACTAGAACTACCAGGTCTCCCAGAATGTTGAGAGCTTGGCTTCTGAGAGGAAGATGATACACCTGATGATCCTATTGCACCAGCTGCTGGAGGAGGAGGAGGAGGATGATTGTGCTTGACTGGTTTGTCAGGGATGCAGCCAGTCTTCTTGAATTTCTTCCCCCTATTGTTCTCATTTCTAGAGAGCTTCATCCAGTGAGGAGTTTTCTCATCAAGAGGAACATTATACAAAATGTACAGAGGAATGTCATTATTTGGATTTGGGGGCTTGGGAGCAGCCTTTGACTTAACTGTTCTTTTCTTTCTTTTCTTTGAAAGTGTATCATCAGAATCACTGTTGTCATCATCATCATCAGAGTCAGAAGATGAGATTGGCTTATTGTATAAATCATCAATTCTTTTGATTGCTTCACGAGCCTTTAATCTTTCTTCTTCGGCTTTGTCAAACTCTGCATCTGCTTCTTTCCAGATTTCATCAAAGCTTGGCATTGGTTCTTCATTCCACACAGGATTTAGAGGTGAAGAAGTAATTTGTGAGGCTGTTGTATCATCAAGGAATTCTGCAAGATCATCTTCATATTCTGCAGAGTGATCCTTTATTTGAATGTCTTGAACAGTGAATGAAGGAATAGAGGAGATGAAATTTTGTATGATATCAGAATGAGTCTTCTGAGGAAGGCATATCAAAGCCTTTGATAGGTCCTCTATGTATACCTTTGGTGATACCCTTGAAGTATATGTGACATCAAATTTTGATAATAAGCTATATAGATCACAGGATGGATGAATGCATATACTATTTATTTCTTCTATAACTTGTGTATCTGAATCGATTATATCTGTATCAAAAATTGTAACTTCTGTATCTTCTTCTGTTTCTGGAGCTTCTTCATAGGACATATCCCCCTGCCTAGTTTCAGGGCAGCCTGAATCTAGGCCCCTAGAAGAAGGGACAGTAGTGGAGGAGGGAAGAGAAGCTATTTTAGCAGAAAGAGTAGAAATTGCCTGAAGAACTGGAGCAAGTTTTGCATCCAGGAGCTGGCTTATTTTAGGAAGGATAAGATCAAAAACTTGATCAGCAATAGAGGAGAAGTTGAGGGATGGATAATCTGGTGGATGACTAGAGGATGGTTGTGAAGTGGATGGAGATGATATTGGAGGAATGATATTGTTGATGTTAGTGGTATGTGTGGGAATGTCTAGATGGATTGGACTAGGAGAATGAATAGGTGAATGATATTCATTGTGTATTGGAGAGGGAGGTGTGGTAGGTAGTGGTTCTGAAGATAGAGGTGGAGGTGGAACATAACTGATGTGGGCAGTTGAAAGTGGAATATCATTGATGGGTGATATTGTAGTTGAAGGAGGGGATGAAGAGTGAGAATGTGCAGGAGATTGTTGAGCAGGTGGAGAGAGGATATGAGAGGAAGAAGGAATTGAGGAAGGAGCTTCTAGAAGGGTAGAGGGAGTTACTTGATCAGTCCTTGTGTCCTCAGAAGCTTTCCTTTTTCTGGAGGCATCAGCTCCTATATTTTTCTTGGGAATTACTCTATCCCATTTAGCAAAGCGTGCTGAGGTCAATCTCTTGCTGGCATTTATTGTTACTTTTGGTGACACCAGAAGCTCTAGATGCCTTTCCTGCAGAAAAATCCCTAAAACTCTTCCAAAGCATACATTGCCTTTAGAGTTTTTCTTTTTAATTAGGTCAAAAAGAATTGATCCCAAGTTGACTTTCTTCTTCTCCATTAAGGCCACCATTAACAGAAATTGGTGCCTAGTGATATAGTCATGCCCAGAAGTCTTGCTCAGCAAGACTTTTCCAACAATATCTGCTAAGAACTTGTAGTCCTGAGACAGGTTCTTTTTCAGAAGGTGGCTAGGGTTTCCAGTCAAATGGCCCATTTTGACTAAAGCTTCATCAAATTCATTTGAGCTTATGTCTAATTCATCTTCACCATTTTCAAAACCAAAGATTTCAGAAAGGATGGTGGGAGAGAGCGAAACATGATGACCTGGGATTGTTCCCGACAAGCTTTCATCGACTGGTTTTGCAGTGTAAACCCATTCTTTTATCTCTGCAACAGCTATCTTCTGCCTGGTGCTTAGAAGCTTCCTTAGATGTTGTTCATCCAGAGTTTGAAGAATGTTCTTGAAGATTTGGTCCGACTGTGTAAATGATTCCATGTCAATGTCGAAACCTACGTCAAACTTCATTAGGTGCAGAGAGGCCTGAGGAATCGCCATCGTTCCTCCAAAGAAAGTTGAAGATCAAGTGCAGAGGGGAACTGGAGGGAAAGATGATTTCTGTAGGCGCAAATCTTAGAATAAGATAAAATAAGGCTTATATAGAAGGGTCGAAGAATGATAGCGCATTCGTAAACCACTGTTCGACAAAACCTAATAAAATTAGAAGTCGAAAAGGCTTTATTTCCTTGTCTGAAAGCGTTCGACGAGAACATCTTTTTTGTCGGCCGTCGTTCGACAAATGAAATTGCCTTAACTGACTCTGCGTTTAAGAGGTTTCAGAGACCACCGTTCGACAAATGATTCAAATTTGTCGTTCTTCGTTCGACAAATTTGTGAGAAAAATAGAAATACTTGATTTTTAGCAGATTGAATCTCCATCTATCATTCCTAGTTGATTTATAAAGAAGATGTGCTTCTTTTCATCCAGGGGCTTGGTGAAAATATCAGCTCTTTGCAAATCAGTAGAAATGAATTGTAGGCAAATTTTGTTTGTATCCACATTGTCCCTGAGGAAGTGGTGCCTAATTTCTATGTGTTTAGTCCTACTATGGAGAACTGGATTTTGTGCTATAGATATTGCACTAGTGTTGTCACAAAATATAACTGAATTATTTATGTTGACACCATAGTCTAGGAGCTGATTTTGTATCCACAATATCTGTGAGCAACAACTGCCAGCAGCTAAGTATTCAGCTTCAGCTGTTGATGTAGACACAGATGTTTGTTTCTTACAAAACCAAGACACAAGCCTATCACCAAGAAACTGACATGTTCCTGATGTGCTTTTCCTATCTACCCTGTATCCAGCATAATCTGAGTCTGAGAATCCAGTTAATTCAAATTCAGATGCTGTTGGATACCAAAGTCCCAGATTAGGGCAACCCTTTATATCTCATAAAATTCTTTTTACAAAAGTAAGATGAGATTCTTTAGGATCAACTTGAAACCTAGCACAAATGCATGTAGCAAACATTATGTCTGGCCTACTGGCTGTTAAATAGAGTAGAGAGCCAACAATTGCCCTGTATAGTTTCTGATCAACAGGTTTCCCTGATTCATCAGTATTAATAACAGCATTAGAGGTCGTAGGTGTTTTCATAGTAGAAGAATCAGATATTCCAAATCTTTTCACTAATTCCTTAGCATACTTAGATTGAGAGATGAAGATTCCTGATGGGGTTTGCTTCACTTGAAGACCAAGGAAGTAAGATAATTCACCCATACTACTCATTTCAAATCTTGATTGTATTAGATTGGAAAATCTTTTGCACAAATTTGAATCAGTAGATCCAAAGATAATGTCATCTACATATATTTGAACTAGTAGAGTTTGATTTTTATGTACTTTGTAAAATAATGTTTTGTCTACCATGCCTCTACAGAAATTGTTTTCCAAGAGAAAGTTAGCTAAAGTCTCATACCATGCTTTGGGAGCTTGTTTGAGACCATAGAGAGCTTTATTAAGTTTGAATACATAGGAGGAATGAGTTGGAGAGATGAAACCTGGTGGTTGTTCCACATAGACGTCTTCTTTGATGTCTCCATTGAGAAAAGCACTTTTCACATCCATTTGATATACCTTAAACTTCTTGAATGCAGCAAAGGCCAAGAAAATCCTTATAGCTTCAAGCCTTGCAATAGGGGCAAATGTCTGATCATAATCTATGCCTTCTTCCTATGAATATCCTTGAGCTACCAATCTTGCTTTATTTCTCACAATATTTCCTTGATCATCAAGCTTGTTCCTGAAGACCCACTTGGTGCCAATAACTGGATGGCCTCTTGGTCTTGGAACCAAATCCCAAACCTTGTTTCTTTCAAACTAGTTGAGTTCCTCTTGCATTGCAAGAATCCAATTTGGATCTTGTTCTGCATCTTCTATGGTTTGAGGTTCAACTTGTGATAGAAAGCAAGTATGCATCTGATTTTGGTGTAGTTGATGCCTTGTTTGAACACCTGTTGTGATATAACCAATCACTTGTGAAATTGGATGATCTTTGACTGTGATGTGGTCAGCAGTTGGAGTTGGTTCAGCAGTAGTATCTTCATTGGGAATTTGTTCAGCTATTATATCCTGTGGAGGATGTTCTGATGTTGCTTGATTCAGATAATCAACAAGATCTGGATGATCTTCTTCTTCACTATCTTCAAGAGTTTGAGGTAATGGATGCAGTGAATCTTATGTCTGTAGATTTAGCCCTTTAAGCTCTTCACATAGAGCTGGTACCTGCAAAGTGTTCTTGGTAGAAGAGCTCTTCTCCTTGTAAAACATGTTAGTTTCATCAAAGGAAATATGCATAGACTCTTCTATTTTAAGAGAGGATTTGTTAAATACTCTAAATGCTTTGCTAACTATTGAATATCCTAAGAAGATTCCTTCTTCAGATTTTGGTTCAAATTTCCTAAGATATTTCTTATCATTGTTATGAACAAAACATCTACATCCAAAAGTTCTAAAATAATCAACTTTGGGTTTCTTCCCTTTAAGCAATTCATAGGGAGTTTTACCCTTAAGTTTGTGTATCAAACTTCTATTTAGAACATAATTTGCTGTGCTGACAGCCTCAGCCCAAAAGGATAGGGGCAAGTTAGCATCTGCAAGCAATGTTCTTGCTGATTCAATTAGAGTTCTATTCTTCCTTTCAACTACCCCATTTTGTTGAGGAGTTCTAGGAACTGAGAAGCAATGCCTGATACCTCCCATCTCATAGAATTCTTGTATAAGAAGAGACTCAAACTCAGTGCCATGATCACTTCTGATCAATGCAACTACAGAAGAGTACTCAATCTGTATGCTCTTAAGAAAGTCTGTAAGAACTTTAAAGTTATCTGACTTTTCTCTCAAAAAGAACACCCAAGTGAATCTAGAGAAGTCATCCACAATAACTAGAGTGTAAGACTTCCCCCCTAAGATCTTTATTGCAATAGGTCCAAAAAGGTCCATATGTATCAAGTATAAGATTCTAGGTGAATCACTTTTAGATAATGATTTAAAGCTGTTTTTGGTTTGCTTACCTAATTGACATGCTCTGCAAAGACCTTCTTTCTTATATGATCCTGATGGTAAGCCTCTAACAAGATTATCCTTAGCTAATTTAGCAATGGTCCTAAGGTTTACATGTCCTAATCTTGTATGCCATAATTCACTAGATTTGCTTAACTCATTAAATAAACAAATTTCTGATTTAGATGAGTTGAAGTTTACTAAATATATATTTCCTTGTCTAATTCCTGATAGAACAATAACATTATCAGATGATTTAATGATGCATTCTGATTTATTAAATGTTACCTGATAACCTTCATCACATAACTGACTTATGCTGATGAGGTTGTGCTTTAGACCCTTGACATAGGTTACTTCCTTGAATGTCACTGTTCCAACTTTAATTTGACCATAGCCTTTGGTTTGTCCACAGTTTGAGTCTCCAAAGATCACCTTGGGTCCAAGTTTTGCCTTGTAGTTGTTCAGGTTGGCCTTGTTCCCTGTCATATGCTTTGAGCATCCACTGTCCAAGTACCATTTTTGATTTAATCTTGGATGGCTGTGTACCTGCAAAGACAAAAACATAAACTAGTTGTTTTTGACCCAGACTACCTTGGGTCCTTTTATGTTACCACAAAATTCAGAGATAAATGTCATTTCCGGCAGATCCTTGTAGCCTTGTGGATGATATCTCCTTGGAGGTATAGTCCACTCAGTAAAAGGATTTTTAGTATATTTAGGATTAGAATTCTTAGAGTTTTCTGTATAGTGCTTGTTCGAGGAATTTGAATAAATTCGTCGATTATTGTTCATTTTATAACTATACTGAAAATCTGTTCTCAGTTTTCGTCGAGCCTCGTTCGACAGATTTGAATCCTTTTGTCGAGTGTCGTTCGAAGAATTCTTCTGAATTCTTTTATCCTTAACAAACTTGCTTGAAATGTTTTTATTTCTTTCTGCAGCTTCTTTGCTTTTAGCAGAAATGAATTTTATGGGTGTGGAGAGGATATTTCTCTTAATCAGAGATGGCTCTCTTGATGAGGCACCCAAGCCCAGTTTGCTATTATTAAATCTAGCATTGACAGTGCTTGTGATGTCCATCATCTTGATACTTCTCCCATTGAGGGATTCTTCAAACTTTTTGGCTTCAGATAACTTACTCTCAAGAGTAGTAATGTGTTCTCTGGAGGCAGCCAAATCTTTCTTAAGATTTCCATTCTCTTCACTTATATTGTTCATTTCAACTAACTTAGTTCTGAGAGAGATTATTTCTTTCTCAGATTTTATTAAGTCTTGGCAAAGAGTTTTGAAATCATCTTTGAATTCAATAGAAGTGAATTCAAAGTCAGATAATACCTGATCAATATCATCTTCTGTTTCTGATTCTGATTTCTCTTCATCAGAATTGTAAGTTGAGGCATTGATTGCCATCATGCAAAATTTTTTTCTTCTTCATCATCACTGGAGCTGGATGATGATGTTGATTGTGACTCATTGTCTGAGTCATAAATAGCCATTAAGCATTGGCTGTTTTCTTTTGTTTCTTCTTCATCAGAGGAGCAAGATGAAGATTCTGATTCTGATTCTGTTTCACTCCAGGATGTTGCTACAAATCCTCTTCCCTTCTTCTTGTGAGAGTGGGAGGAAGATTTGCTGGAGCCCTTCTTTTCTTCCTTTTCTTTTCTTCTTTCCTTCTTGTCCTTCTTGTGTTGAATCTCTGGACATTCAGGAGCAATGTGTCCTGGATTCATGCAGCCAAAACATATGATTTCATTAGAATGATTTTTGTCATACCTTGGCTTGTCATGACTTCTGGATAGCTATTTTCTGAAGTCTTTCTTAGCCATCTTATAGAATCTTTTGGCTAACAGACTCATAAACTCCTCTTTGTCAGGAGCTTTTCCTTTATCTTCTGCAGCCTTGAAGGCTATGCTTCTTTCCTTCTTGGGTGCTGGGGATGAAGTGGATTCTTCAGTTTCCCTAGTTTTGATGAGCTGCTCATAAGATTTGAGCTTGCCCAACAGAGCTTCAGTGGTGATCTCATTGAGACTTCTGGCTTCTTTGATTGGCCAGATTCTGGAGTCCCATGTGCTGGGAAAGCACATAAGATTTTTGTCATTAATCTCTGTGAGTGAGATCACTTTGTCCAGAGACTTCAGATCATTTATTATGAGGCTGAGCCTATTGTACATAACAGCAACATTTTCTGATTCTCCCTTCTTGAAGTTCTCATATTGAGAGATCAGGTGAGATCTTCTATCTTTTCTTTCATCTGTTGAGCCTGCCACCATGTTGTTGAGAGATTCCCATATTTCTTTTGCTGAGGTGCACTCAACTACTTTCTGGAATATGTCATCTGACATAGTTAGGGCCAGAATGTTCATGGCCTTTGCATCTGTATTTCTCTGCTGCTTATGAGCCTCAGTCCACTCAGGAGGTGGAACAGCAGTGTTGTCTGTTGTTGCAGTAGTACTAGCTGATGTTGTAGGTGCTGGAGGTCCTGTAAGGATAACATTAAAAATCTCCTCATCAATGGAGTTCATATAAAGCCTAATCCTTGCTTTCCATAGTGCAAACTTATTGAGATTGCACATAGGAGGTCTTGTGCTGGAATACTCCTTGTTTTGTGTCATGAGTTTTAAATAAGATAAAATTCTAGAGAAGGAAACTCTTAGAAAAATTAAGATCTGGTTGATCTTTGTGATTCAGGTGTTAGCCTGTAAGGAATCAACACTCCTCTGATACCAATTGAAAGTGGAGGTCAGATCTTAAATTACTCTAGAGGGGAGGTGAATAGAGTATTAAAAAAAAAATTTAATACGTTTTATAGCGGAAATTAAACTACTGATTAATTATATGTGTATTTAGTGTGAGTTATAGAAAACTACAGAAATAATAAAGGACACACAGCACAAGCACACAGAAATAATCAAGCAAAGAAGACACAAGGAGCTATAGTAGTTCCCCAATAAATCTGGGTACGTCTACTCTTCTACCACCCTTGGTAGGAATCAACTAGGAGGGTTGATAAGGTGCCCAGGCACCAAGGGATTTTTGATAAGGTGTCCACACACCAATAAGCTTTTGATAAGGTGCTTAAAAACCATACTAGGATTTTTTGATAAGGTGTCTTGCCACTACTGGGTTAACTTTTGAAGGGAGTATTAACCCTGTACAGGATGAGATAAAAGGTATAGCGTGTTCTTCTCTGTCAATGATCTAAGAGAAGACAAAATGTGTTGAAGCAGAAAGCTCCCCCTGTCTGATGAGAGTTGATGACAGCTTTGTGGACAGAGCTTTCTCAAATAGAAGTCTTTGTAGCAGATGATCTGGAAGAAATTAATCTTCAGATTGTTGTTGCTCTTGAAAGACTTTATCTTACAGCAGATCTAAGAGATTAAGTCTTATTCTCAGAATGATGAAGATGCTGCCTTGATGAAGAAGAATGCTGAAAAAGAATAGTGTATTTTTTCTTCTTCTTCTTCTGAAAAACTTCTTCTATTCTCCTTGTTCTGTGATCACAGGAGAGAGAAAGTGATGGTGAAGTTTTTCTTTATTTCTCTCACCAAAAACGACTGTCTCAGTTCTTGCCGTGTTGTATTGTTTTCTACTGATAACTTTATATATATTTTTTCAAATTCAAATCTTCTATCTCTTTAAGGAATGTCTTATTCTGACTTAAATCCTTCTTGGAACCAGGTAGCCACCCAAACCGATTTTGGCAGGTCCTTTAATTCCTTTTGTCGAGAAAGATGCCTTTGGCATTAAATGTCAACGACTATTCTTCTTCTTGGAATAGAAGGAATATAAGGATATAATAAATGAGAAAGATATCCTTACTTGGCTGCCCAAATATGTCCAAGGAGAAATAAATATATCCGTTATTCTGCTGAGTTGAGTTCAGAGAACTGACATCCACTGAGAATATAAGTCTGAACATCAGAAAGCAATTTGTCGAGCACTGGCTAGAATTTGTCGACCGCCGCTAGTCATTTGTCGAGCGCTGGCTTAGAATTTGTCGACCGCCGCTAGTCATTTGTTGAGCGCTGGCTTAGAATTTTTCGACCGCTGGAACTGTGAGTTTCTTCAGTATGCTGGAAGCAATTTGTCGAACGAATCTGGTCATTCGTCGAACACCATTTGCCATGTGTTGAGCTTGAATTTTCCTAAGTTCTGCTAATCTAATCAGCTTACAACTTGACCCTAAGGCTATACATTGGGGTCAATACAGATCCTAATCAAGATATAGTGATCCTAGCCCAAATTAGTAATAGGGTTGTTCCAACAGAACGTCTCAGCAAGGAAAGCACAAGGGACAGAAAAAACATATAAGTCCTGCGAAACAAGGTAATAACGAGGCATAAGTAGTACCAACCCAAGCCAAACTTACAGATAAGATGCTCCAAAGCATTGAGCTAAACAACGCACCGAGTGCACCAATACCTTTTATAAATACAAGCGAAATTAATTTATCTTGTTAATTATATTTATGAGACTGATCAACTCAAATTAAACGGGAGCGGTCCTTTATCCTCTGCCACCCAACACCCAAAACCAGATGGTGGTCCTTTATCCACTGCCACCCAAACACGGCCCACGAGGGCACATGCCAAGCCCGCTGTTCATGCCCCTTAGAATGGACACCTTGCAAGGGTATAAAAGAATCCCCACTGCCCCCAAACACGGCCCACAGGACCACAGGCCAAGCTTACTGTTCATGTCCCTTGCAATGGTCACCGTGCAAGGCTAAAGGCAATAGTCCTCATTAATTAGTTTTAATTACCATACGAGACTTAGCCTGAAGGGCAATGCCAGAAAAAAATTCTAAGGATGAGGTCACAAATAAAGAAAACACCGCCCAAGACATTACATAAGAGCCCATGGATTTCACACAAACACATAGGCATAATGATATAAGCTTGAGTGGTTCAAAATCCAGGATACCATATGGCATTGGCAACAACCCAGAACATATTAGAGGATACCATATTTAAAATGAAACTAGAAGTCCAAGGCATAGGTCAAGGATTTGGAACTGGTCTGGCCCTTTCTTGAGAAATAGGATGGAGACATCAGGGATTTCTCGAGAAGTCTGGTCTTTCTCGAGAAATGGACTGGCTTTTCTCGAGAAATAGAAGGGATTTCTTCAGGGAATTCTCGAGAGATAGAAGAGGTTTCTCAAGAAATAGAAGAGAGGTCTTCAGAGATTTCTCGAGAAAAAGAGGAGATTTCTCAAGAAATATAAGGGTTTGCTCGAGAAGTAAAGGAAATTTCTCAAGAAATAGAGAGATTTCTCGAGAAATACATGGATTTCTCGGGTACTAACAGAAATTCCAAGGCAGCAGTCAGATTCTTCTAAAGGAAATTTTAGACATTGAGGGGAAGATCAAGTGATTTCAAGAGTTTAACTAGCAAGGTAAGAAGACTCATAAATCAAGAGCTAAACATCACGACAAGTACTCAAATCAAGAAAATAACACTTCAACAACAAAATAGAAGGAGGAACTACCACTTGCCTTAAACCTTCCAAACTCGAATTTCTCCGCTCCAACAGCTATGGATCGGCCAAGAACAACCGAGCACAAAAACCTAAACCTTTTGGGCCAAAAAGGGGAGTTAGGTCACTACCTTGACTCCAAAAATCCCAAGAAATAGGAAACTCTTACCACTAGAACGAAGATCTCGCCGAGAGCTTTCCGATTCTACTCTCCGTTTACGATTCCGTTCACTACAGCTCTCGAATTGCCGGCCGGAAGAAGATCCCGTCACGCCTCTCTCTCTCTCTCTCGCACGAATTCTGGTTCGGCTCTTTGGAGAAGAAGAAGAATTGGGTTTTGGAAATTTTGGTATTTATATAAAACCTTAATTCCCTGCTTAAATAAAATAATTGTCCCATTCTATTTAAACTACGAGGGCGACTAAATCACCTCGGATTTTCATGAAATTCGCCCCTAAACTAAAAATTAGCGCTACAAATCCAACGACGAAGTCAGAATTTAATTCCGACGAGCCAAACTCGAGATCAAAATTCCCGAAGCTAAAATCTCAATTATTACTCAAAATATCCCAGAGTATTCCCCTTAACTCGAAATGTCATGAAATCTCGCACGCGCAACCTAAATTAAATACATTAACTAAGCTAAGGCTCAAAAATAATCTCGACAAGTTGACGTAACACACTTACACCAAAATTACGCCACAGCGGGCACGCAAATAATTAACAAAAAACTAGGGGCTTTACAGCCGTGACATGTGGGTCACGGGCATGACCTTGGATGACTTCATTTAATGCGGCGTAGGCTTGATTGCGGCGCGACGGTGTCCAGGGATCACACAGGAAAGTCATAGTCGTGACTTCTGGGTCACGGGCGTGACTTATGTTTACTTCTCGACGACATCTCCACGTCTCGACGACATCCTGAGAGCATATTTAAAATTTGCACGCCCTTGGTCACGGACGTGACCATGTGTCACGGGCGTGACCGAGGGAGTGACTTATTGTGGACTAGCTCAAACCACGTGGGAGGAATTCTGGATTGATCTTATGTTTACACGCCCTTGGTCACGGGCGTGACCGAGGGTGTGTAATGCAATTTTTTCCAAAATTGTATAAAAATTCTGCAAAAAAGCAAAAAGGCAAAATTAGAAATAATTTTCATAAAAAAACTAGTTATAAGCTAAAATTAACATAAAATGAAAATTTCACATTAAATATTTACTAAAATTTATACTAAAAAGGGATATAAATACTACTTATCAACCACTATCCTAGGAATGAAATAAGTAAGAGATATGGCCTTAAGGCCTTACACTACAACAATGTCTTAAACTCAAAAACATGCATCGACATGCATGCCGACAATATGAAGAAAGTAGTAAAAGAGAGGTTGGCCTTCAAGGGCCAACACAGCATATGGCTTCAGCCCGCTACTTTCCACTTGGCTCACCTGCACTTGCACCAACATCCATTAAGAGGTAATCGAGGGTCAGCTATGAGCAACCATAAACCACGAAATGATCCCACCCCCAGCCATTTATACAGCTTAGGGGCGTGTCACCGCTAATCATGCAAGCAAGCTGTAAATTCAATATGTAATCATAAAAGAATGTGCAATTACACTACATAGGGTGAGGTTTCAAGCACAGTCAATCTTCTAGGTTGAGCATCAATATAAGGGGAACCTAGGTATGCACATGATGTTAGTTGGGTTCACCCCGAGGATTCCCATAACTGTCTAAGCAACGGCATGAGGCTAACACAACATTAATTCACAAACACTCCACCCTAAGCATCAATGATCTTAGGTGAGAAAAAGAGTTTTTGGCCGGTCTAGGTAAGCACCTTCCATGGCCTCTCCCATAATCACACAGTGTACCAGAGGTTGGCACCTCTCACCGATCTGCATGGAAACAGGTTCGGTTCATCTTTGCCCATGCTCTAGACGTCGTGATCTATCGCACGATATGGGTAAGGCTTCACCTCGACCCGTAAGGGACTAACACATACAGGTGTTACAACAAGATAGTAGCTATGCACCCAATCCTTGCAAGAGGACTTAGGCTTCGCACACCAAACCAATGAAGGAGGTACGAGACCGCTCCACTTTCAATGTTGTGGTGAAGGTTTTCCTTCAACCACATTCCAAGCATGGGGTTTCCGTTAGGCTCTCCGAAAGACACCTAAATCTCAAGTCCCGCAATACGATGCCATAACTTACGGAGTCATTCTCCTGTACGCATCCTAGGATTAACCTAAATGAACGTCACAATCAAGCATCACCGATCTGGGTTAACGAACACGGGTAGGCTTCACACAAAATGCCTAAATCCATTCGTCTACCAGATTTCTACATGCAATATATGCCGGGGACAGACACAATCTACCAGGAGTTCTGAAGAACTATAGGAAGTCCTACACTTCACTAATTAGTGAAAGAGGCAACCTTAGTATGCATAAAAAAAGAATGAAAGGACCAAACATGTCCTAAGACTGGGAGGAAGGATATTTACCCTTCCCGCTTTCTCCGACGCCATGAATCTAAGATTTTAATCAAATGGAAAGAACCGCATTGGGCTGCTCTCCGTGGATCTGAAAACGTCTCATGATTCAGAGCTTCAGAGCTTCGTTAATGGCGGAAGATGCTTTCGTCTTCTTCCTCGAGCTATCAGATTTTTCACGATGGAGAGAGAAGATAAAAGTAGGAGTAGACCTAAAGATTATCTCCCAAACCTTTATAAAGGATTTTGAAATAATCCTAGCCGTCGAATTCATTTTTCAGACAAATCAGAATCTTCTCGGATTTAGAATTTGACGTCAAGCTCCGTCAAAAACTGAAACAGTAAAAATAACGCTTTGCCTAGATTCGTCGAGTGATCATGCTGATTCGTCGAGTGAATAGAATTTTTCGAGACAACTCGAGACCCTTAGACAATTTGTTGAGACCACTCGAGGCCACTTGAGACCACTCGAGACCCTTAGGCAATTCGTCGAAACCACTCGAGACCATTCGAGACACTTAGGCCATTCGTCGAGATCACTTGAGACCACTCGAGATACTTAGGCCATTCGTTGAGACCACTCGACGATTTATCAAGACTCATTCAAAGAATCCGTCGTAACAGACACCTTCGTCGAGTCCTTTCGACGATTCGTTGGGTCTTTTCGATGATTCGTCGAGTCATTATGATAACATCTCGACGACCAAGTACAATTCGTTGAGACCACTCCAGTCCTCTCGACGAATTCTGGCAGTACTTCTTTTTAGCCCATTTTGGGAAAAGTGGGATGTTACATGAGAGAATAGGAGAGCCCATGTCAGTTTGGTTTTGTATGAGGGGCCGTACCCATACCATTGGTATTGGCCAACTAGCAGTCTACGCTGGGATTTAGACCCACAACCAACTCGTGCATATGGACATTCTCGACCATCCGCATTAGTTCCCCGAGGGAGTATCTCCTAGTGAATTCTAGCAGTCCATCACGAGATAGAATCAGCCATACGAGGCTCGTGCCGCAAAGTCTACCCATATTATTTCTCCCGCGCTCTGCTACGTCTAGCACTTGATAGGGCGCATCATCAATGCCCATGCCATGAGCCAGAATGTAGAGCGCGGGTGACAGGATCTCCTCTACCTCTATAGCATGCACCAGGGTGTACCCCTCCATCCCGGGAGAGTGCTTGCCCAGTATCTTCTTCTCCAGGCCACTTACCTCCCCCTGAAGTCTATCGAAGTGTTGTATTATATTACTCGGATCACCAAACGACTTGGCATCTGAGATTCGTTGCAGCCCAGGACGATCATCTCCAGGGGCTATTCCATTTCTGTAACCATGATGGTTTCATTCAAGTTAATTTAGAAGGTGCGGAATGGATACAACTAGACTTACCAGATTCGTGAAGTTGGGATAGGAAGTGCTGACTGCGTCGATACTGCCAAAGAAAGTACATCGGCTAGGATGAGTAGTCAGCCTCCTACTGTGCCCCTCTCTGCTGATCCTTCTTCTCAATGGTATGCCCCCCGACAATGGATTGAGCCGCAGTATCCGAAGTTCCACGATCGATTCGTACGCATGGAGGATATTATGGGCATGCAATGCAAACTGTCTTCGCGGATTAGTGTGCACTTGGGAGTTGAGCCTCTTACTATCCCTACCCAAGCCTCTACAACACAATCTCGATGGATGCGTACTCCTCCTCCTCCTCTGCAGTCTCCTCCGCAGTCTCCTCTGCTTTCTCCTTAGTGATTGCTCAGCTATCTCTTCCATGCCCTCTTTCTTTTATTTTTTGTTGTTTTGTTTTTTCTAAAATTGTATGTGTATTATTATTTTTGACTCTGTACCTGATATTATTCTGCTGTGGATTCGTCCCTAGGGTGTGGTTGTGGACAATTTTTTGTATGATATTTTTCATCATTTCCATGTTGTTAGTCTATGTCGCATTAGCCTTCTTGTTTTAATATCAGTGCAGGTAGTTAGATTTTTTTGTTTTGTTTAAGTATAGTGGTTATTATTTCTGCTTTGTTGGAGAGTAATTCTTGAAGGTGTGGTGACTTCTGGTTGCAGATTTGAAGCTAATTTTCAATTTAACTCATACCTTCTGGTATGCTTATTTTTGATCATGGGGGTAATCTCTTCTCCTAAATCATATTACAAATTTTAGTATTATATTCTGTGATGCTTAGATTTAAGTCTGGGGGAGAGCGGATTTTAGTTACCCACTTTACACATTCACTTTGCATTGCATAATAGAATTACATTTTATTTCAATTATATTTAGTATTGTTCATTTTCATCGCACACCACAACACCCACTTGAGTGCGCACTTAGCTGTTAGCGCACACTGAGTCTAACTCGTCTCTTTGGTGTGATTGGAAAAATTGTTGTGTTGGCTTAGGATTGTGAGAAAGAGTAAAAATGCTGACTCCCGTAGTGCTCTAGTCAAGTACTCACATCTCGTATAGAAATTCATGTAGAATAAATTTTTCTTTATGATTATAGTTTTTTATTTTTCTATTTGCGTAATTTTTGTTTATTCTACTCAAAAGTGGTGAATCTGGTGTGAATCCAATGGTAGCATAGGGATGTGTAAGACGTTCGTTAGGCTTGTATTGCTTGAGTCAGGAGGAAGGATTATCTTTATCGGTGGTAAGAACTTGCCCCAAGCGACTCTTGAAGCATTGACATAAGTTAGTTCAATGCGTGAGCATGACGCAGACCATCATTTTGGCCAGTTTGAGCTTTTCGTACCGATCCTATCATACAATCCTTGCTAGCCCCTTTGTGCCTACCATCCTTTTGATTCAGCTCCACCTACATTTCACCAAAGCCAAAAGGTAATCCTAGTCGCACACCCAAACCCAAGTTTTAGTGCTCTATTAATTTCAGTTTGAGTGTGTTGATGAAATGATATTTTTTGTGAAAAATATGGATGCGCTTCAATTGAATAATTGCTAAAAATGAATGAAAAGAAAAGAAGAAGAAAATAAGAAAAAGAAAAGAGAAAAAAATGAAAGAAGAGCTTAATTGATAATTTGTTTGAGATTTATATTGGGAGTATGCGGTGCATGCACCCATGCTTTCAAGTTCAAGTCTGGTGGTGTGGTGCACCCGCGCATTTAGTGGATGCTTGGTTAGCTGTATTGCATTAGGTCACGTGGGTTTAATGCGAAAGCCTTCATGTTTATCATTGAACCGAATGAGTGACATAGAGAGAGTGTATTTCTATCCTAAAGTTCTACTGACACACGCATTGAACCGAATGAGTGACATAGAGAGTGTGTGAATGGGTGAGCTTAAGGACACCAACATTGATGGATTTCAATGGAGATTCTTCCGAGCACCGATCTTGAGCAATTCCCACCTCAACGATCAGTTTACATTCTTCCTATGCATGAACTGACGATTCATCGTGATTCGACTTTTTGGTAGAAATAATATATAATTACGCTCTTAGATATTTATAAACTATTTTGTATAACTAAAAATTACTTATATTGTATTTCTATGTGCGTGAGCATGCGACTTCGCACTATACTCCGCTTCCATAATTACTAAGCCAATTAGCATTTTTCTTGTCCGCAAAAGAGATAGTTTACTCGGGACGAGCAAATGGTTAAGTCTAGGGGGTGTGATGAGTTTGATATTTACACTATTTTATGGACTCATCCAGGCTAGTTTTCTCTCGTGTGCACTACACTTTCAAGCCATAGTTGCTTGTATTTCACTCGTACACACTTTCATGCTTTGCGCACTCATTAGGACCATTTTGGTGGTCATTTGCACTCCATGTTGTTGGGGGTAAGCACATGGTGCTCCCCAACCTATTTTTATATATTTGGATTGAGCTGGAAGGGTGTTCCCAACTGTGTGATTGCTGTGCAGGTGGGTGGATCATCCATTTTGCCCAGATTTTAGGTCTGCATGAGTCACACGGTTTTGCATTTCCTTAATTCATGATCGCTATGACCATGCGCCTTCATCTGTGGCTTAGAATGGTATTCTATCCCACCTCGTGTGATTTGTTCGCGCACGGGCAGTTTGCCCGTGCGTGAGTAAAATTGCACAAGCATATCTTGTTGTCCAAATATGTATAATTCTTATTGCCAGTGTATTTGCTTCACGCATGGTTGGACTCAACCGTGCGCGAAGGAAACGCATGTTCTCCTGTTGTTTTCCTGATTTCAAGCTGTTTGAATTTGCCCGTACATTTTGCGCGCACGTCAACTTCGACCGTGCGTGAATAAAAATGCACGAGCGCTCTACTTTGTCTTCACAGGATTCCTGTGTTGTTAATAATGGACTGTCCATGTACGGTCGTGCGTTCGACCGTGCGTGACCATTTTCTGACTGTTTACTATTTAAAGCCATGGATTTTGCCATATTCCAGAGATCGACATCCAGCCTGCTATTTTCACGCTAGTTTTGCTCCTTTCATAGCTCCACCACCGCCCACTCTAAGGAGAAGCTCCGGGCACCATTTCCTTCCAAATCAAGAGCTAGAGCTTCCTCCTTGGTCTCCCCCATCGTTCGTTTGTTCAAAATCTCCATTCCAAGATATTTTTTGTTGCATTCAAGGGTTCTCCGACGATATCTAGCTTAAGCTGTTATTCAAAGAAGACGGGTAACGTGGAGGAAGATGACAGCTCCTCTGAACCCCGAATGACAACTAAAGACCGAGATTAGAGGAGGCGTGACAAACCTATGATTCCGGCCGCGAACCTTCAGCGAGTCTTCGAGCTTCGGTTTACTCTTTCCCCTTTATATTTCTGCGAATATTTCTTTTGTTTTGTTATTTGTTGAGAATGATCATAAACCTTTATTTGAGATAATGTTAATTTCATGTTTGTGAAATATGTTTTTGTTTATGTGAGTTGAGGAGCGCCCCATTCCACTTTCCATTCTACCATCACATTGTGTGCAACACAAGCAATTGCTAGATGCATGTTTAGTGACGTGGTGCTTATGACCCTCACTCCGCCAGTTACGAATCATCCATCTGTAAGCCTTCTCGTTCATTCACAAGCCTACTCGTCCATCCGCCAAGCGAAGCAGTGCAGTCAACCCACATTAGTTAAATTAGTTTTCTATAATCGTGTCTCTCACAACCAAACCAAAACCCCTTTTTAATTAATAGAAATATTTGTAATTAGTTTACCTAATGATAAAAACAAGCACCCCAACATGCATTCCTTGAGATCGATACTTTGGAATTTACTCACCCATTTTATATTACTTGAACGATCAGTACACTGCCATGTCGTGCCACAGTCTTGCTCCCTCCTATAGCGGTGTACAAGAATCGTGCATCAATCATCGTTTTGTTTCTATCCCGGATCTCAAAATTGTTCTCTTAGATGTGGCGGTAGCGAGGCTACTCGACGTGGGTTCATGGAGAAACTTATTCTCCATTATGAAGTTTGGTTACCGTGAACTCACACTTGAGTTCCTCACCACCTTACACATCCTTGAGGTCGTAGATGATAGAACTGGAGAGCCCACATCTGTTTCCTTCCGTATGAGGGGCCGCACCCATACCGTTGGTATTGTCACACCGACGGTATACATCGGGATCTATACCCATAATGATCTCGTGCAAACGGACGTTCTCGATCGCCCATATGAGTTCCCCGAGGGAGTATCTCCTAGAAAATTCTGGTAGTCCATTATGGGACGGAATCAGCCATATGAGGCTCCCGCCACAACATCTACCCACATTATTTCTCCCACGCTTTGCTATGTTCAGCACATGATAGGGAATAACATTAATGCCCCGCTACTTATTCAAATATGATGGACGGGTCGGGAAAAAAAGAAGAAAGGGAAATCAACTGTCCAATAGGAATTCCTTTTCAGGACAGCCCAAAAGAAGAAAGAAATTCAAATTCCAATCATGGAGAATAAGTATGCTGAGAGGAGAAGAAAAACATAAGGATTGATCACATATTTTACATCTGTCAAACATGGCTTTCTCTTCTTCCTCCAAGAACCCTAAGACAGAAAAGAACATATCTCTCTACACAGGAAAATCATAGCTGCTTCTTCTTCTTCATCACACAGCAGCAAGTTTACAAGAAGTGCTCAGAGAATAAGGATCAAGCCAATAACCCTTGCAATAATCACAATCATAAGAAAGGGTTCATTCTATTCAGATCCAGTGATAAACTGAAAGAGAAAATAACTTCTGAAGAATTTTGAAAGCAGAATTATATTCTCTTCTTTCTCTCTTCGCTCTTCTTTATTCACCAACTATAAAAGAGTTTTATTAATCCCTCTTTCAAAGGATTCAGGGTTTCTAAGAGTCTCCTTATCAAAAGACTCAGTGGTTCTAAGAGTCTCCTTATCAAAAGACTCAGTGGCTCTGAGACTCCTTATCAAAAGACTCAGGCACAGTTAGTGCAATCCTATCAGGGAGGTAGAAGAGTGGACTACCCATATTTTGGGGAACCACTATAAAAATACCGTGTCTTCTGTGTTTGCTTTTCTGTGCTGTCCCTGGTTACAGTTTTCTGTTTTTATATTTCCTGAGATCTATATTTACTTTATTCTGCTATTGGGAATGCTGATTGCATAATACTTAGTAGTTTGATTGTGTGTGCATAATTAGGGAAAAAGTTTTAAGCTCTATTCACCCCCCTCTAGAGAATACTCAGAGGCACACTGTGCACTTTTATTGGCATATGGGATTTGCTGCCACCCAAGATGGTCATCTTCTTGGGTTTTCTATAACAACACATTAGACGTGTGCAGCGGAAGGAAACAAACAAGAACAACCCAAAAGAGTTTCGGACCTTGCGATTTCATGAATCAAGAAATAAATAAAGCAACACATTGCTATATACCTGAGAGGGATTGAGTTGATACTCAACCAAAATGCTCCAAGAGCTGATCCCAAAATGAACTCTGAGTTCCAAGTACTGAAATGGATCAACACCTCTATAGGAATGCACATAGTGAAGAAGAACCCCGCAACTATTGTCCAACAAGAGATCTGGGATGGAGGAAGAATGCCCTCTGCGTCTCCCACGAACTGCTGGGTCCGACGACAGGGAGCGGCGACGACGATCTCCAGAAATGTCGAGATCTATGCAGAACACTTTCGCTTCAGTCCTGATAGTTTTTACGAAAGGATTACACCTCTTGGAAACCTAATCATTTCCCGTTTTATACTCAAGGCATAAAACACCTTATCCGCAGACCAGAAACTTAATTGGAGTTTAACACGTATTGTCGAAACAATTTGACGCAATGTCGAGTACAAGAATTGCGTGGAGACCATCTCGACGCAACGTCGAGTACATGAATTGCGTCGAGACCATCTCGGCGCAATATCGAGTACACTATGTCGAGACATTCTCGACGCAGCATCGAATATAACCTGTCTGTCAAGGCAATTTAATGCAACATAAAGTCCAAGACATGCATCGAGACAATCTCGACGCAACATCGAGAAAAACACGTCAAGACAATCTCGACGCAACGTCGAGTACAAGACTTGCTTCGAGACAATCTCGACGCAACGTCGAATACACCATGTCGAGACAATCTCGACGCAGTGTCGAGTACAATTAGACGCAACTCCAAACAACAATAGGATTGGTCCTCCACTCATATCCATTATGAGTATGACCAACACAATCCTTCATCCAACTTCTCAAACACTTTTATGTGCGACCATATAGGCTCATATTGCGCTGGCAGTAAGACTAACTGGTTGATTACTTTTTGATCACCTTAGGAATACCAACAGTCTCCCACTTGATCGCAAAGTATCAACAAAAGCCTCACAAACAATGAGCGATATCTAGCAATACATCATTGTTACCCAAGCAATAAGAGTTCATAACTCAATAAGCCTGTTCTGACTAATATTTTAGTGTTGTCATGTCCCATTGTCCTTTACATCTGGATAGAACTAGAGGTATGGACCGTGTCACCCTCATAATTGTTCAATCCTAGTTTCCTGATCTAGAATAGACTGTCTGAAATTGGTGAGCTCAATATCCCATATTGACTCAACCAAGCATGGCCATGCATTTCTCAGTCTTATTCCATCAAGGGTCCCTTGGATGTAACTCCTGTCATATAGGACGACAAATATCATATCTGTCCACACACAAACATCCAAATGAATCATAGCATACCCAATAACCACCGTTATCATCAACCTTCTTCAAGGAAGACTTTTGATGGCATCAAAGTACACCCTTACTCACTTGATGAATGATGTGACTTCAGGTCAAAGAACCACAAACACCATTGCCAAATGAGACCTACTTGTGATACATTCATATAACAATCCACAAAGTAGTCTTATGGTGGGTCTATCCAGTACAACTTGTTCAATAACAAGTACCCTTGTGATGACTTGATATCACAATATCATGACCTGTGAGAACCGGTCATCAGTCAACGCACATGCTAGTCTAATTATACCATCATTGCCCTTAGCTTCTTTGATGATACATAGACCAGGGACTATTTAAGAATGAAGCTTCTAATAAACATAGGCCCTCACAGTCAAGTCATGCACTTGAATTCGTATGGAATCGAACATTCTAAGGGCATTTATTATGTTAATTATTCTATCCTATAGAAACAGTTGACATAATAAAAGAACTTGCCATAAATGTAAAATGAAATATGAAATACTCTATTCATCACATGAATAACAACTGACATAAATATAATCCACAAGACTCCCACTAGAGACGTTCATTTAGGTACATAATACTCATTGATCTAGTATGACCATCATGTTTTCTCTATGCAAGAGGCTTCGTTAGTGGAACCGTAATATTCTCTTCAGTCGGTACTCTGCATATGCTCACATCTCCTCGATCGAAAATCTCTCTAATGAGATGGAACCGCCGAAGTATGTGCTTGGAGCACTGATGTGATCTAGGTTCCTTAGCTTGGACAATGGCACCATTGTTGTCACAGTAGAGAACTACGGGATCAACAATGATAGGAACTACATCTAGCTCCCCGATGAATTTCCTAATCCATACAGCCTCCTTCACTGCATTTGCTGCAGCAATATACTCAGCTTCTGTCATAGAATCGACAACTGTCTCTTGCTTGGAATTCTTCCAGCTTATAGCTCCTCCATTAAGGAAAAAATTAAAATCTGATTGAGACTTTGAGTCATCCCTATCAGTCTGGAAGCTAGCATCCGTGTAACCCTTTACGACGAGCTCTTCCTCTCCACCATACACCATGAATACATCCTTCGTCCTTCTCAAGTACTTTAGGATATTCTTAACGGCTATCTAGTGACTATCACCGGGATCATACTAATATCTGCTTATCATGCTCAAAGCATAGGAGACATCGGGTCGAGTACATAACATTGCATACATGATTGATCCAATTGCCGAGGCATATGGAATCAACTTCATGCGGTCCTTATCTTCCAAAGATTTAGGACACTGGTCCTTAGAGAGACTCACACCATGAGACATGGGTAAGTATCCCTTCTTGGACTCAAGCATGCTGAACCATTTGAGCACCTTGTCAATGTAAGTACTTTTGGTCAAACCCAGCAACTTCTTCGATCTATCTCTATAGATCTTAATACCAAGTATAAAAGTTACTTCGCCCAAGTCTTTCATAGAAAAGAAGTCCCTAGGTTGTTCTTAACAACTTGAAGGGTTGGAATGTCATTCCCGATCAACAATATGTCATCTACATACAGTATCAGGAAGACAACTATGCTCCCACTAATTCTCTTGTAAACACAAGGCTCATCTTCATTTTTGATGAAACCAAACTCTTTGATTTTCTCATCAAAACGGAAATTCCAACTTCGAGAAGCTTGTTTCAACCCATAAATGGATCGATTCAACTTGCATATTTTAGTGGCTTCATTTGGAGATTCAAATCCCTCGGGTTGTGTCATATATACTTCCTCAAGGAGGTTTCCAATTATTAAAACCATTTTGACATACATTTGCTAGATCTCTGATGAGTCCTGATCATATACACTTTTATGGACTCATCTGGGCCATCTATTTAGTCTTTTCACTGCACTTTAGCCCTGTTTTAGCTCATATTGGTCATTCTATGCTAGGTGCACTTCTAGGCCCACTTTGGTGTGATTTTATGCTTATTGTCTTTAGTAGTTTTCATGCGCTGTTAAGTGCCACTTTCAGTGGCTAGATTTGTGGTTGTGCCTGGAATAGGAGTCGTGCGAGTGTTTCCGGTGCGATTCTGCACAGGAACACTGCGCACGATCGCCGGTTCTATTGCGCACGACCACTGGTCGTGCGTCACTGCTCGTGCGCACTCACCAGTAATTTTATGAGTTCTGTTTCATCTATTGCGCACGACCACCTACGATAGTGCGCACGACCACCGGTCGTGCGCCACTAGTCGTGCGAACATGTTATTTTATAATTTCTGTCTTTGCAGGTTCCGTCCAGGCTGAGCGCACGATCACCGAATTCTAGTGCGCACGACCATTGGTCGTGCGCCAATGACCGTGCGCACTGTTTATTCCAGCGCCTATAAAATGACCTGTTCGCGATTTTAGGTCGATCCATCGTCTTCTTCCGCCGTTTTCCGCCCGGTTCCGTCCAGATTCGCCCCTCCACCATCGCCCACCATATGGAGGTGCTCCGGGCTTGCACTTCACGCCAATCTTGAGCCGGAGTTTCCTCTCGGCCTCCTCCTTCATCCAAGTGCTCCAAGGAAGGTTTAGCCGCCATCTCCATCAAGCAAGAGGAAGTTTGCAACCTCTACCGGATCGTGACATGAAGAAGACGGGCTCATTGGAGAGTAGTGACAGCTCTCTCTACCCCGGACGTAGTTGCGGACCGAGCTTGGACACGGATTGACAACCCGGCGATTCCAACCGTGAATCTACAACGAGACTTCGGATTCGGTCGATTTCTTGCCTTATTCTTCTCTTATTGATGTGTATGTAGCTAGAACCAACATTTTGATGAAGTATATTTTTACTTGTTAACATTAGTATGAAATCATGTCTATGTGATTGAGTAATCTTGTTATATTTTCATTTGAGGTGTGCCCCGTGGTGTGGATTGTTCGTTGTGTTGTGCCGCCCTAACAATTGTTAGTGGTGTGTTTGTCGAAGAGGAGCTTGCGACCCTCACTCCGCTAGCCTACTCGTCCATCCGCCTACCGAAGCGTGGCATCGCGACCCGTACTCCATCCCGCCTAACGAAGCAGCGCGTTCAAGGCCTGCATAGTTCGATCCGCTTGCCTACTCGTCCATCCGCCCTTACGAAGTAGCGCGTTCAAGGCCTACATAGTCTTCCATCCCGCCGAGCAAAGTATTGCATATCGGCATTGCATAGGAGTAGTTGTAGCTTTTTCTCTTTATTTTCCACAAACCAAATCAACCCCCGTGTCCGTAATTCATCCGACCCAAAGGACTTCGATCTTAAGTCCTTCCTCGAACGTTAACTCCACCTTACTGTGTTCCTTTGAGATCGATACTTGGGGATTCATTCCCATTTTATATTACTTGAACGATCGGTACACTGCCGTTTCGTGCCGCAGTCTAGCCACCATCTATAGTGGTGTGTAGGATTTGCGCCATCAAGTTTTTGGCGCCGTTGCCGGGGAACACAGTCGTGTGAGTTTTCTGGAGAGGGAGAACCTGAGAGAGAAGCCCTTCCATTTGTAAATTGCATTTCTTTGTTTTATTTCTTTTTATTCCATTTTCCTATTTTAATTAGGTTGCTTTAGTAATTTTTGTTAGGTGTAGTATTTTGCACAATAGCATTTTTATTTTGAATCGTATTATCTTCACACTATGTGGGCACATCTTAATTTCCGTTGCCGTTGGTGTGGAGCTACCTCCCACTCTAGTGATGAATGCCCTACGGAGAATAGTAGGCATAATTCTTATAGCCCAGCATATGGAGCACCGACTTCGTCTGATACTCCATATGGTGCGCGAAGTCTTATGGCTACTCTGCTGAGCCTTTACCATCATACTTCTTTTCGGCTTCAGCCCCCGCTGTGCCAAAGAAGCCCGCAAGGCAGTGCCAGTTTTGTCGGAGCACAGATCATGCCCTGAAGGATTGTGCCGAGTATCTTCGCCAATTGGACGAGGATGACGAGCCGGATATTCGGATCGTCCCAACTCCTAACTCTGGCGGCACACCTTCAACATCCGGTTATGTGTCTTTGTCACCTTCACATCTTGAAGGGTATGGCATGGACACGGTCACCGGATGTGCGGTTGATCTATGCACCGACATTGCTGAGCCTATTCTCCATGTGCATCCACCACCTCTAGTGGATTCGATTCTTTGTGAGGAATCGGTGCTCGACTTTTATCCGAGCACTACTCCTCCCCCTGTTGTGCATACTATACTCATCTCCGATGACATTATTGAGGATGTTTCGCAGGATAAGGCAGGTGATTTAAGTGTTGTGCCTATTCCTATGGATGAGGATATTTTCCAAGGTGACGAGGATTTTACCTCAGCACCGGTGGAGGAAGTCCAAATCGTGGAGGAGGTCACTGATGAACCTACCGAGCCCTGCAGCATTGTCGATGATGCTGACATTATTTTACTTTCCCAATCTAATGGGAGTGAGACCGGGACCACTCCCCCGATTTTTGATTATTTATGTCATTCTTCTCTTGTATTTCCTGACCCCCCTTCTTCATCTGAGCCTGGGCAGGTTGAGTCTTCACAGGTACATCAGGAGGACTTGGAGCATGATGCTCAAGTCAATGATGAAAGCATCCTTTTATGCGAGGAGGTTGATCCCTCCTCCATTAAGGAAGCCTCATTCGTTGCCTTCTCCTCCTGCGGACCTGCTGTGGACGATACCTTGCTGGGCAAGGATAGTTTTGGTGAGATGAGTGAGGACCAGGCCTCCTCCTCTTCTTACTTTCTTTTCCCTCTACCTGTGAGGAGCAGGTATTTATATTCAGGTAGAGGCGTGACTGTTCTATCACCGTATCGGTACCCGCTACCGACACGGATATTAGGCCAGTTACCTGTCCACTTCTCCTTCCATAGGCCCATTAGCTAGAACTCTTAAAGTTTGAATAAGTCGTGCTGGGAGGACAATAACCCCAGTAGTTATCTTTATTTTCTTGCATTCTTATTTCTTCTAATCATGTTTAGTTAGTAGTACTTTCTTTTCAGTTTTCTTTTGTTTTTTGTTTTTGCGGAGCTGACCCCTGCAGGTATTTCTTCTGGATGGCGGATGCTGCAGCTTAGTCGTGGTTTAAACGCCAATCTTCTGGTGTGCTCATTTCTGAGCACTGGGTACTCTCTTTCCCTAGCTTTTTCTGATTTTCATGTCATATATTATGCGGATTGTTTAGTTTAAGTCTGGGGGAGAGTAGTTTTGTTTACCCGCTCACGTGCACTATTGCACTGCATACTAGAAGATTTCATTTAAAATGTTTTGTTTATTTTCATTGCACACCACAGCACCCACTTGAGCGCGTACTCGTCTGTATGCGTGCTCTGTAGTGAATTTAATTCTTCTGCTTATTTGGGAAAGTCTAGGTGATGGCTTAGGACTATGTAGCAGAGTAAAATGTTGACTCCCGTAGTGCTCCTAGTCGAGTGCTCGGTTGCATAGGAATTTGTGTAGGTTAGATTTCTTTTTATACTATGGTTTTATATTTTTCTCTATTAGTGTAAATGTTGTTTACTCTACTCAAATGGTGAATCCGGTGTGAATCAAACGGTAGCATAGGGATGTGTGTAAACGATCGCTAGATTCGTATTGCTTGAGTCGGGAGAAAGGAGAATCTTTCTCGGTGGCTAGAACTTGCCCCAAGCGATTCTTGAAGCATGGGTATACGGTTAGTCAATTGTGTGAATGTGATATAGGCCATCATCTTGGCCCGGTTGAGCCTTTATGCCATTCCTATTATCATTTCCTCGTTAGCCCAGTTGTGCCTACCCCATTCTTTTGGTTCAGCCCCACTATTGTTCACCAAAGCCTAAACTCCAATCCTAGTCGCACACCCAAAAAGCAAGCATTTTGTTTAAATTTCAAATTGGTGGTGTTGATTGTGGTAGTACATTGTGAAAATGTGGTTGTGCATCTTTAAAAATTTGCTGAAATTGTTAAAGAAAGAAAAAGAAAAGAAGAAAAAGATTTGAAAAGAAAAAGAAGAATGAAAAGTTTGATTGAAAAAAAATCTGTTTGAGATTTATGTTTGGGAGTAGGCGGTGCACGCACCCATGCTGTTAAGTTCAAGTCTGGGGGTGTTGTGTACCAACGTGTTTGTGTGGTGAATGAGGATAGTTTCCTGCATTAGCTCATTTGGGTTTAGTGTTTGAGCCGTCGTTTTTATCTTTGTTTATCCTCACCTAAACCCATGCCTCATTTAAAACCTAAAGTCCTATTGATTCACGCATTTGAGTCAAACCAGTGCCGTGGAGAGAATGTGACCGGGCAAGCTTATGATCACCGACACTGATGGATTTCAGTGGAGTTTTTCCCGCATCCCGATCTTGAGCAATGCTCGTCTCAGCGCTTAGTTTACTTTCTCCGTATGCATGACCGAATGATCCACCGTTGTTCACCATTTTGAGTAGTGTAATATGCTTTTACTCTTTTAGAAATTTAGAAACTGTTTTTATAATCAGAAATCTTTTCTACTATTTTTCTTATGCACGTGAGCATGCGACTTCGCATGGTACTCTGTAGTATAATCATTAAGCCATCTACTGTTCTTTCCCCGTTCGCTTAGAATTTGTTTGCTCGGGACGCGCAAACAGGTAAGTCTGGGGGTGTGATGAGTCCTGATCATATACACTTTTATGGACTCATCTGGGCCATCTATTTAGTCTTTTCACTGCACTTTAGCCCTGTTTTAGCTCATATTGGTCATTCTATGCTAGGTGCACTTCTAGGCCCACTTTGGTGTGATTTTATGCTTATTGTCTTTAGTAGTTTTCATGCGCTGTTAAGTGCCACTTTCAGTGGCTAGATTTGTGGTTGTGCCTGGAATAGGAGTCGTGCGAGTGTTTCCGGTGCGATTCTGCACAGGAACACTGCGCATGATCGCCGGTTCTATTGCGCACGACCACTGGTCGTGCGTCACTGCTCGTGCGCACTCACTAGTAATTTTATGAGTTCTGTTTCATCTATTGCGCACGACCACCTACGATAGTGCGCACGACCACCGGTCGTGCGCCACTGGTCGTGCGAACATGTTATTTTATAATTTCTGTCTTTGCAGGTTCCGTCCAGGCTGAGCGCACGATCACCGAATTCTAGTGCGCACGACCATTGGTCGTGCGCCAATGACCGTGCGCACTGTTTATTCCAGCGCCTATAAAATGACCTGTTCGCGATTTTAGGTCGATCCATCGTCTTCTTCCGCCGTTTTCCGCCCGGTTCCGTCCAGATTCGCCCCTCCACCATCGCCCACCATATGGAGGTGCTCCGGGCTTGCACTTCACGCCAATATTGAGCGGGAGTTTCCTCTCGGCCTCCTCCTTTATCCAAGTGCTCCAAGGAAGGTTTAGCCGCCATCTCCATCAAGCAAGAGGAAGTTTGCAACCTCTACCGGATCGTGACATGAAGAAGACGGGCTCATTGGAGAGTAGTGACAGCTCTCTCTACCCCGGACGTAGTTGCGGACCGAGCTTGGACACGGATTGACAACCCGGCGATTCCAACCGTGAATCTACAACGAGACTTCGGATTCGGTCGATTTCTTGCCTTATTCTTCTCTTATTGATGTGTATGTAGCTAGAACCAACATTTTGATGAAGTATATTTTTACTTGTTAACATTAGTATGAAATCATGTCTATGTGATTGAGTAATCTTGTTATATTTTCATTTGAGGTGTGCCCCGTGGTGTGGATTGTTCGTTGTGTTGTGCCGCCCTAACAATTGTTAGTGGTGTGTTTGTCGAAGAGGAGCTTGCGACCCTCACTCCGCTAGCCTACTCGTCCATCCGCCTACCGAAGCGTGGCATCGCGACCCGTACTCCATCCCGCCTAACGAAGCAGCGCGTTCAAGGCCTGCATAGTTCGATCCGCTTGCCTACTCGTCCATCCGCCCTTACAAAGTAGCGCGTTCAAGGCCTACATAGTCTTCCATCCCGCCGAGCGAAGCATTGCATATCGGCATTGCATAGGAGTAGTTGTAGCTTTTTCTCTTTATTTTCCACAAACCAAATCAACCCCCGTGTCCGTAATTCATCCGACCCAAAGGACTTCGATCTCAAGTCCTTCCTCGAACGTTAACTCCACCTTACTGTGTTCCTTTGAGATCGATACTTGGGGATTCATTCCCATTTTATATTACTTGAACGATCGGTACACTGCCGTTTCGTGCCGCAGTCTAGCCACCATCTATAGTGGTGTGTAGGATTTGCGCCATCAATCTCGTAGTCATAATATGCAGCAATAGCAAGCAAAATTTTGATGGACTTAACCATAGCGACAGGGGAAAAGGTCTCATCATAGTTAACACCATGAATTTGCTTGAAACCATTAGCCACTAATTGCCCTTTGAATGTTTATACATTCCCATCCATGTCGGTCTTCTTCTTAAAGACCCACTTGCACCCTATGGGTCGTACCCCTTCAGGTGGATCCACCAAGGTCCAAACTTGGTTTGCATACATGGAGTCCATAAACAATCAGGCGGCGGCATTAATTGCTGGCGGTACGTGTCCACAAGATTTGAATTTGTCTCGACGATATATTCCATCGTTACGACGACATGGAATATCTCTCGACGACATCTCTTTGTCGGCTCCTTGTGCTTTGGAAATCCTTCTCTGATCTCCTTGCTTCTGCCTCCGCCGCTTGCATTCCAACGATACGAGAAATACTGGCGTTCCTGTATATACGACGATATGCGGACTTTGACTGTGTCATTGGAACCTTCTTTGTTCATTCTGTCGTTGTAATTGCAGTATTGTCTTGTCGACATGGCCGCTATTTTGATGTCGACGATACTCCATTCTTCTCGATGACATGTCTTTCTTTGAAAGTTTCTCTGCGTCTGCTTTGCTTGTCATTACAGCGACAAGCATACTTTGTCGGCCATCCCTTCAGTCCTTCTCGACGATACTCCATTCTTCTGAGATTATGAACTAGATGTGTGATCAAATACAAAGTGAAGTATTCTTGACATGATGACTTCTTCAAATCAGGAATCATGTGGGCACGATTCCCAACAAACTTCTTCAAGTTCTACCTTTGCAGTCTTTCTGGATAAGAACTCTTTCTCCAAAAAGATGTCAGTCCTTGCAACAAACACTTTGCTCTCAAACGGCAGGTAGATGTAGTATCGTTTGGTCTCCCTAGGATACCCCACTAGATAATATATATCCGATTTGGGTTCCAGATTGTCAGACATTTGACATCGTACGTATGCATCATAGCCCCAAATTTTAATGAAGGACATATTAGGACGCTTCCCACTCCATATCTCATATGGTGTCTTTAGAACCATTTTTGTTGGTGCACGATTTAAAGTGAAAGCGGCAGTCTCTAGAGCAAATCCCTAAAAGGAAACAGACAAATCTGCAAGACTCATCATCGATCGCACCATGTATAACAAGGTACGATTCCTCCTCTAAGAAACACCATTATGTTGCAGTGTCCTGGGTGGAGTGAGTTGTGATACCATACCACACTCTCTTAGATGATCGCGAAACTCACGATTTAGGTATTAGCCACCTCGATCAGATCGAAGTGCCTTAACCTTTTTTCCCAGTTGGTTCTCTACTTCATTCTTAAACTCTTTAAACTTTTCAAAGGTTTCAGATTTACACTTCATAAGATATACATATCCATATCTACTGAAATAACCAGTAAAAGTAATGAAGTAGTAGTACCCACCTCTAGCCATGGAACTCATGGGTCCGCACACATTACTATGTATGATACCCAAGAGATCATCAGCCCTCTCACTACAACTAGTGAAAGGGGCCTTTGTCATCTTGCCTAATAAACATGACTCGCATCTCTCAAACGATTCATAATCAAATGAGTCCAATAGTCCATCTTTATGGAGCTTGGATATGCGTTTCTCATTTATATGGCCTAGACGACAGTGCCATAGATATGTAGGATTAGAGTCATTAGTTTTTAGTCGTTTGGTATTTTCTATGTTATAGATTGGATGATTTATGTTCAAAACATACAAACCGTTAAACATTTAAGCAACGCCATAACAAACATCATTCTTATAGATAGAACAACAATTGTTCATAATTATAAAAGAAAATCTAGTCATGTCCAAACATGAAATTGAAATGATGTTTCTAGTTATAGCAGGAACAAAATAACAATTTTCAAGTTCTAAAATAAGCCCAATGGGCAAGGAAAGACGGTACAATCCTACGACAACGACTGCAACTTTTGCTCCATTTCCAACGCGCAGGTCCACCTCTCCTTTACCCAGCAGTCTTCTCCTTGTCAGTTCCTCCACATTCGTACAAATGTGAGAACCACATCCGGTATCCAATACCCAAGATGAAGGATCAGACATGTTAATTTCTCTAACCAATATACCTGAAGTGGAAGTCACACTTCACTTCTTCTTGAGATCCTCGATGTAGAGGGGACAGTTCCTCCTCCAATGCCCTGCCTTACCGCAGTGGTGGCAATTTCCTTCCTTAGCTAATCCCTTCTTTTTCAGTGTAGAAGACTTGGGATCAACGTAAGACCTAGGCCCCACCTTAGTCTTCTTGAATCCCTTGGCCTTGCCCTTGATTTTATGCACCATCAATATGGGGCTAGCAGGCTTGGTCTTCTTTATGTTGTTCTCGATAGTTCTTAACATGCCTAGGAGCTCGGGCAGTGTCTTAACTATCTCATTCATGCTATAGTTCAAGACAAACTGCTCGTAACTATCCGGCAATGATTGTAGGATCAGATTAGTAGCCAACTCTTGTCTTAAAGGAAACCCCAGTCTCTGAAGGTTCTCAATGTACCAAATCATTTTTAGTACATGAGTTCCCACTGGGTCTCTAGCTCCCATTTTACACTGAAATAAAGCCTTAGTGATGTCGAACCTCTCTTGTCGAGCCTGCCCTTGGAACATTTTCTTCAGGTGCTAGATAATCTCAAAACCACACATGTCTCATGTTGCTTCTGAAGCTCAGAGTTCATGGTAGCGAGCATTAGGCATTCGACATTTAGGAATTCATTTTGGTACTTCTTATAAGCATCTTTGTCGGCACGGGACGTATTCCCGGTTGGCACGGGGGGGGGGGGGGGGGGGGGGGGGGGGGGGGGGGGGGGGGGGGGGTTCCTCTTCCAAGATATAGAGCTTACGCTCTTGCCTGAGAACAATTCTCAGGTTTCTATACCAGTCAAGGAAGTTAGTCCCATTGAGCTTGTCCTTCTCAAGGATATCTCTCAGGGACAAGGTGGAGTGAGATCCACTTGCCATGGAAGTTCTACAAAATTATGCAAAATTAATTTCAGTATTATATTTCAAAATACATTTTAATTAATAAGGACTTTTATTAAATACCTCCACTATTTTATTCAAATTGATAACCCTTAATATCAATTCGGAGAGGTTAAGCGAGCTACTCTCTTAGTGGACAAGATCCGTATTTCACCAACATAATGAGTCCGCTTTGTTGTTCCTCTCATAATACAGTTATTTAGGTAAACAACACTTGCCAATTGCATCATTATGCTACTCTTGTATGGTTGGTGAATAACTCTTTATTCGCATCCATCATATGGTGCATGCCAACCCTATGCCTCTAGGCACTCAACCTTTGAGGTCACCTAGTTAAGTTGGACCCGATGTTGACAGTGGGATATCACAATTATCCTCTCGCACCCTTACCAAGATAGATTGATGCACCTTGCTTTGGCAAGCCCACACTTCATCGAACGTGGCAGGAAGAGTGTCATCCATCGAAAGGCATCCGTATACTTAATATTTAATAAGGAATTTTATTATAATCGATTAACAATTAATCAATGTGCACATAAACAAAATTACAACATTCACAAACCAAATACATCCCAGATGTGCACAAAAATAAAATTATCAACACATTGATAAAATGGGCTAAATCTGAACATTTAGAACACTTCTAAACCTACAGATTTACAAGCATTGGCCACAGGCAAAAACAACTCCACTTATGCAGTAGACAAGCTCATCTCTCAATGTTAGATTCAAAATCTAAGACACTTGGTTTCACAAACCAATCCGAGGGACGGTTACTGCAAAGGAGAAATGATTTCTGAAACATGAAAATCGCAATGCAATCACATGCGTTCCTGGCGGGGTTCCAAGGGGCAGCGCCCCTGGTAGTGGTCTCGCTCACCGATCAGCGAGCGGGGTCAAGGGGGCAGCGCCCCTGCGGGGTGCGGGGCAGAGCCCTGACGGAAATTTTGAAAAAGCACCACCAGAAACCACTCAGAAAATACATCAAAATGATATACCAGGAAGAAATACAGATATTTTAGAACATTTCTAAACCTCTGATTTACACGCACTGGATCGCAAACCTATCTCTAATACCACTGTTGGGTTTTCTATAACAACACATTAAACGTGCACAGTGGAAGGAAACAAACAAGAACAACCCAAAAGAGTTTCGGACCTTGCGATTTCATGAATCATGGAATAAATAAAGCAACACATTGCTATATACCTAAGAGGGATTAAGTTGATACTCAACCAAGATGCTCCAAGAGCAGATCCCAAAATGAACTCTGAGTTCCAAGTACTGAAATGGATCAACACCTCTATAGGAATACACACAGTGAAGAAGAAACCCATTACTTTTTTCCAACAAGAGATCTGGGATGGAGGAAGCATGCCCTCTGCGTCTCCCACGAACTGCTAGGTCCGACGACATGGAGCTGCAGCGGTGATCTCGCGGAATGTCGAGACCTATGCGGAACACTTCCGCTTCAGTCCTAATAGTTTTTACGAATGGATTACACCTCTAGGAAACCTAATCATTTCCCATTTTATACTCAAGGCATAAAACACATTATCCGTAGACTAGAAACTTAATTGGAGTTTAATATGTATTATCGAAACAATTCAACGCAACGTCGAGTACAAGAATTGCGTCGAGACTACCTCGACGCAATGTTGAGTAACCGAATTGCGTCGAGACATTCTCGACGCAACATCGAATATAACCTGTCTGTCGAGGCAATTCGATGCAACATAAGGTCCAAGAATTGCGTCGAGATAATCTAGACGCAACGTCTAGACAATCTCGATGCAACGTCAAGAAAAACACGTCGAGACAATATCGACGCAGCGTCGAGTACAAGACTTGCATCGAGATAATCTCGATGCAACGCCGAATACACCACGTCGAGAAAATCTCGACGCAGCGTTGAGTACAATTCGACGCTACTCCAATCAGCAACAGGTTTGGTCATCCACTCATATCCAATATGAGTATGACCAACACAATCCTTCATCCAACATCTCCAACACTTTTATGTGCAACCCTATAGGCTCATATTGCGTTGGCAGTAAGACTAACTGGTTGATTGCTTTGAGATCACCTTGGGAATACCAACATATCTCCAGGGGCTATCCTATTTCTTTGGCCATGACGGCTTCATTCAAGTTTATTCAGAAAGTGCAGAATGGAGAAAATTGGAGTTATCAGATTCGCAAAGTTAGGATGAGAAGTCCTAATCGTGCTGATGCTACCAAGGCAAGTATCTCGACTGGGACGAGTAGACAGCCCCATGATGTGCCCTCTCTGCTTCTCCTACTTCTCAATGGCATGCCCTGCGACAAAGCATTGAGTAGTAGTATCTGGAGTCTTGCGAGCAGATTGTACGTATGGAGGATGCTATGGCCATGCAGTACAAGCTTTCTTTGTGGATTGGTGCGCATTTGGGAGTAGAGCCTCCTGTTGTCCCTACTCGAGCCTCTACTTAGAGGTCTCGTTGGATGCATACTCATCCTCCTCCGCTATAGTCTCCTCTGAAGTCTCCTCTGCAGTCTCCTCAGTGACTGCTCAGTTATTTCTTCCAGGGTATTTGGTTGCTATTTTTAGTATTTTTGTCTTTTAAAATCTGATTTGTACTGTTATTTTTGACTCTATACCTGATATTATTATGCTAGGGCTTCGTCCCAAGGGTGTGGTTGTGGACAATTTTTGTATGATTTTTATCATTTCCATGTTGTTAGTCTATGCCACATTAGTTTTCTCATTTTAATACCAGTGCAGGTAGCTTGATTTTTGGTTTTGTTTAAGTGTTAGTAGTCATTATTTCTGCTTTGTTGGAGATTACTTTTTATAGGTGTGGTGACTTTTGGTGGCAGACTTAGAACTAATTACCAGTTTTAACGTCAATCTTCTGGTATGCTCATTTCTCAGCATGGGGTATTCTCTTCTCCTAACTTCTAATATTATTTTTATTGTTACATTCTGTGATGCATAAATTTAAGTCTGGGGGAGAGCTGATTTTAGTTACCCACTGCATGCACTCAATTGTAATGCATGCTAGAAGTACTTTTATTTCATCTATATATTATTGTTTATTTTCACCGCACATCATAATACCCACATGAGCGCGTACTTAGCCTTAGGCGCGCAATGAGTCTAACTCGTTCTTTGGTATGATTGGAAAAATCGATGTGTTGGCATAGGATTATGAGACAGAGTAAAATCTTGACTCCTGAAGTGCTCTAGTTAAGTATTTGTGTCTCGCATAGAAATCCGCACAGAATAAATTTTTCTTTATGCTTATAGTTTTATACTTTTCTATTTGCGTAATTATTGTTTATTCTACTCAAAAGTGGTGAATCTGGTGTGAATCCGATAGTAGCATAGGTATGTGTGTAGACGGTTGCTAGACTCGTATTGCTTGAGTCGGGAGGTAGGATTAACTTTCTCGGTGATTAAAAACTTGTCCCAAGCGACTCTTGAAGCATTGATATAAGTTAGTTCAGTGCGTAAGCATGACGTAGGCCATCATTTTGTCCAGTTTGAGCCTTTCGTACTGATCCTATCATATGATCCTTGCTAGCCCTTTGTGCCAACCATCCTCTTGATTTAGCTCCACTTACATTTCACCAAAGCTAAAAGCTAATCCTAGTTGCACACCCAAACCCGAGTTTTTTTATGTTCGATTAATTTTAGTTTGAGGATGTTGATGAGATGATAATTTTTGTGAAAATGTGGATGTGTTCATTTGAATATTTGCTTAAAATGAATGAAAAGAAAAGAAAAAGAAAATAAGAAAATGAAAAGATTGAAATGGAAAAAAATGAGAATGAGCTCATGGAAATTCTGATTGAGATTTGTATTTGGAGTAGGCGGTACACACACCCATTCTTTCAAGTTCAAGCCTGGGGGTGTGGTGCACCGACGCATTTTGTTGCTGCGTGGTTAGTTTTGTTGCATTAGCTTATTTGGGTTTACTGTCCATGTATTCATGTTTATCATTGTATACCCTACCAAAACCCAAGCTCCATCTCTATCCTAAGGTCCTACTGACTCACGCAATGAACCAAGCGAGTGCCGTGGAGAGAGTGTGAACGGGTGATCTTATGGCCACCGACATTGACGGATTTCAATGGAGATTATTTTGAGCACCTCTTGGTCAATGCTCGCCTCAACGATCAATCTACTTCCTTCCTACGCGTGACGAGGTGATTCACCGTGATTTGACTTTTGAGTAGAAATTATATATCACTACACTCTTAGAAATTAATAAAACTATTTTGTATAATGAAAAATTCCTTCTACTGTATTTCTATGCGCGTGAGTATGAGACTTTGAATTGTACTCCTCCTGCGTAATTACTAAGTCAGCTAACATTTTTCTCATCCGCATAAGGGATAGTTTACTTGGGATGAGCAAATGGTTAAGTCTGGGGGTGTGATGAGTCCGATATGTATAGTGTTTTATGGACTGATCCGGGCTAGTTTTCACTCAAGTGCACTTCACTTTCAAGCCTTAATTGCTTGTATTTCACTCATATTCACTTTCAATATAAGTGTACTCCTTAGGCCCATTTGGTGTGCAATTGCGCGCTATATTTGGTGAGGGTAAGAACTTGGTGCTCCCCAACCCGTTTTCTGTATTTGGATTGAGCTGGAAGGGTGTTACCAGCTGTGTGACTGCTGTTTGGTTTGCTGTGCAGGTGGGTAGATCATCCATTTTGCTCAGATTTCATGTTTGCATGAATTGCACGGTCATGTATTTCCTTGACCCACGATCTCTCTTACCGTGTGCATTCATCTGTGGCCCAAAATGGTGATCTGCTCCTGCTCGTGCATTTTGTTCTCGCACGCGCAGTTTTACCCGTGCGTGAGTAAAATCACATGAGACTCTCTTTTTGTCTAAATATTTATAAATTTATTGCCCATGCATTTTCTTCACGCACGGTTGGACTCAACCGCGCGCGATGGAAATGCACGATCTCCCTCTGTTCGCCAGATTTTCATGCATTCTGTATTTGCCTGTGTGTTTTGTTTGCGCACGGTCGGCTTTGACCGTGCATGAGTAAAATCGCACGAGCGCTTCTGCTTCATCTTCTTGGTCACCTTGTATGGTTAATATCACACGTTCCACGCACGGTCATGCGTTCGACCGTGCGTGACCAAATTTCTGTCTGTTTACTATAAAGCCTGAAACTTCGCCCTATTCTGGGAGATCGACTACCAACCCTCCATTTTCTGCGCCAAGCTCCAAGTTTCACTCCATTTTTGTCGTTCCACCACAACTCACTTTTAGAAGAAGCACCGGGCACCATTCCCTTGCTAATCAAGAGCTAGAACTTCCTTCTCGGCATCCTCCATCATCTGTAAGCTCAAGAGCTCCATTCCAAGTGATTTCCTGCTGCATTCCATGAGTTCTCCGGTGAGGGGTTGATCAAAGCTTTTATCCGAAGAAGATGGGTAATGTAGAGGAAGGTGACAACACCTCTGGTCCCTGGACATTAACTGACGAGCGAGCCAGGATGAGGCGTGACAACCCTGCGATTCTAGCTGCGAATCTTCAGCGAGTTTTCGCGCCTTAGTTTACTCTTTCCCCCTCTGAAATGTTGTAGAATTTCTTGATATTTATTGTGTTGTATGGATGATGTGCATGAATCCTCTATTTGATTTTAATGCAAATTTCATCTTTGTGAAATGTTTTTATTGGGTTGTGTAATTTGAGGAGCGCCCCCATTCCACCTACCTTTCCACCATTGCGTCGAGTTGCCACACTAGAAATTGCTAGTGGTGTGCCTAGTGACGAGGTGTTTATGACCCTCACTCCGCTGGTTACAAATCCCCCATTCGCTAACCTACTAGTCCATCCGCTAGCCTACTCGTCCATCCACCAAGTGAAGCAGTGATTTTGACCCGCAATAGTTAATTTAGTTTTCTTTCCTCGTCTTTCAAAACCAACCAAAACCACTTTTAATTATTAGAAATCTTTATAATTAGTTTCCCCAACGATAAAATCATGCACCCTAACTTGCATTCCTTGAGATTGATACATGGGGATTTACTTCCCCATTTTATATTACTTGTGTGACCGGTATACTTGCCATAAGTGCATCAAATTCCTAGCCGTTGATTTGCAAGAGAATGGTGGTTGGAGCTCCTCCTTAAGGTAGGCGGTGGTGGAGCGACGAAAATGAGCGAAGCTGGGAGCTTTGGCGCGAAAACTAGCGGGTCCTCAGAATTGGGCAATTTCCTGCATTTTTATGGTAAGCAGAGTAGAAAATAGGCACGCACGGTTAAATGCACGACTAATAGTACACTATAAATATATTTTAGTATAATATTTATATATTAAATAAGTATTTTTATAGTATTTTATCTTAATTTCTTTCTAATTAGCTTATTTTTGTGCTTTCATGTATTTTGGGCTGCTGATAATAGTTTGATGCTCATGGACGTGATCGGGAGTTATTTTGAAGCATTTCTGCCAAAGTTGCAAAGTACACACCCTAGGCCACGGGCGTGACCTAGGGCATGACATGAGTTCACGGCTAGAACCCACCTTCTCCAAAACTCCATTGAGCACATTTTAAAGTTACACGCCCTTGGTCACGAGCATGACCAAGGACGTGACATCAAGTCATGGCTATGACCCGAGCCAGCCATCTTCCAGCGGCTAGATAACTCCTCCAGCTCAGTTTTATATTACACTCCCTTGGCCACGGGCGTGACCCAGGCCTCGACCCTTCCTTCAACTGCCATAATAACTCTAGATCGCACTTTCTAGCTGTTTCCAAGCTCAGCCAAGACACACCCTAAGTCACGGGCGTGACCTAGGCCATGACCCACCAAGTAATTGATTTTTGGCAGTTTTCTCCCCAATGTTCCCGGGCTTTCAAGACAACAGTTACATGCCTTACACGCCCTTGGTCACGGGCGTGACCAAGGGCGTGACTCTCCAATTTTCTGCCTATAAAAGATAGCTGCCACCAATGGAATACGACACTTGATATTTATTTTTAAATATCTTATATTATGAACGATAGGTACTTTTGCCTATAGTTCGTAGAATTTCAAAAATATTTTTATCCTAAAATTTAGCCATCAAGTTTTTGGCGCCGTTGCCGGGGAGTTATTATTGTTGATATTTTGAAGCGTAAATTGTATTACTTTTATCATTCTCTTTCTCCGCCCCATTTCTCTTTTTGATTTGTCTTTTCAAATTCCATTCTATTGAGTGACAGTTGTTTAATTTTCTTTCTCCAAAAAATAATATTATCCCATTTGGCCGCCAAAGTTGTCGAGCTTCAAAACAAAGTAAATCATTTGGAAGCCGCACGAAAGTGCCAAATTAGTTGTCATTATTGTGGTGCACCTCATCCAAGTGAAGAATGTTATTTTCATTCTTATTCTCCAAATTAATATTATGAAAATAATTTTTCTCCATCTTATGCAAATAATTTTGATAATAATTACGATCATAATTTTACCTCTTTTAATGAAAATAATTATTCCAACTTTGATGAAAATATTTTTTCCATTTTTCACGAAATAATTTTTCGATTTTTAATAATTTTTCTTCTAACTTGGAATTAGATTATTCTTGGTGGCAAGCTCACCCGGATAGTTTCCGGAGCGATGATAAATCTTTCAATCTGAATTTTTGTTCTTCTTCTTTTGCGCCGTAAGTCTCGGACTCTAATTTTAGGGAATTTTCACAATTTCAATTTGATACTCCTCCCCACAATTTAGATGAGAATATTATTTCTTCTAGTGCTTTTTCTCCATCTTTGGATAATTTAGTTATGTAGGAACATGATTTTTCATGTAATCCCATAGTTTCTTTTTCCAAAAATGAAGAAACTTTGTTGCACCAAGAATTTCTTAATATTATGGGCACAATAGATGAAATAGAAGAAGAACAAGTTTCTTCCCAAACAACCAGAAGTTCTTTTGTTTTTCATGAATTTTCCCAAAATTGTTCTATTTTGTTATACATAAAATTCATGACAACTTGTGTCTGAAACTTTTATTCCGCTTGGTAATGCACTAGATTTTTCTAACAAAAAATTATTTTTTGAAAATGAACAACCGGAACTTGATCATGTTTTTTTGCAAGAGCCTCCTCCTTGCGAAAAATTTCCTGACTCATTTATTTGTGATTCTTTATATACTAATAATTTTCAGGTTGAAGATGAGTCGTTGCCACCACAAATATTTAATGATCCATATGCTGCTCATCTTCAAAAATCCAAATCGCCTCAGATATGTATAGGTGATTTGGATTTGCATCTTAAAGTTCATGGACAAAAGGAGAATAACATATTATGCAGGAGAGTATTCGGGCGACCGACTTCAGCACATTCACCTAAGCTTGAATTAAGGGAGTTGCCTGTGCATTTCTCTTTTCAATTTCCGTTTAGCTAACAATAACTGTCCAGCTTAAAGACGAGAAAAAGAAAGCGCTATAGGGAGGCACCACTTGGTTATCTTATTTTTTTTGCAATTTAATTTTTTAGCAATTTATTTACTTGTTTTCCCCCTCCTACTTGGCTTATAAACATCGGGAACAATGTTTATTTCTAAGTATGGGGTGGATTCTTCTTTATTTTATTTAATTTTCATAAAACCCCAAAAAACTAGAAAATCTTTTCAAAATACAAACAAAAAATGTTTTTCTTTTAGTTTTAGTTTTCTTTGTCATATTTTTCTTTTTATAATATTAAAATACAAAACAATAAACAAAAATAAAACTAAAAAAAATTAAAAATATTATTTCTTGTGAAAGGGTCGCGCTGGGCTTTCATCCCACAAAACCGCGTAGTACCTTGCGAGCCCATCATTGGGTAGCCCTTAGGAAGTCCAAGAATAAAAATAATATTTATGTTTTGTTTTAATCCAAAAAAATTATAAAAACTTATTTAAATTAAAAATTTCTAATACAATAAATTTTTTAATATTCAATTTCTCCAAACTTCATTTAGACAAAATTAATTTTAATTATGAGTTTTCTTTATAGGTTTTTTAAAGAGTTATCTTTTCATGTATTCCATTATTTTATGCCTCGTCAAAATTCGTCAGATTTAATTTTTAGATACATTTGATTTAATGAATTTTTCATTATCTTGGTTTATTTAAAATATTTCTTAGATTTACTTTCTATCTTTAAAATATCATAATTTAAATTTTGTAAAAATTGTGCTTAATTTTTTAATATTTTACTTATATTAATTTTAGCTCATGGATGCTTAAGATTGCTAAAAAAATATTTTCTATGCTCTCAAAAGTTTTTTCTTTATAACTTTTTAGCCTTTAAACCCTAGCCATTCCACTACCTTTTATTTTACCCTATTTGTTTGGCATTTAAAAATTTAAAAGAACATATGTCATGGAATGAGAGGATAAAATTCATCATTTCTAAATATATGTTCCCAAAATTGTAAAAGATTATATGGCAAAGAGTTGAGAGGATAAAATTCATCACCCCTAAACATATTTGGGATATTTCAAAAGGAGAAGAAAATTTGATAAAAGATGGAAATGAGATGATAAAATTCATTATTTCCTAAATAAAGATATTTATTCTATGCCAATTTTTACCCTATTTGTCCAATATCAATTGCTAATCCAAGATTGAAACGAGAGAGCATAGATAATATTTTGAAGTTTTCTAAATAGTTTCTTATGTTGTTACAAATTTCAAATTTTAATCTTAGATTATTTTGCTCAATTCAATGCAATTTTGATTATGAAAATTTAGTTAGAGAGTTTTGAAACTAATTTTAATTCTACTCAATTCAATTTATGAATTATAAGTTCTTTCTTATGAGTCTAAATTTTATTTCAAACTTGTTTTGATTTTGGTCATATAATATTTAAAGTGCATGATTGGGAGTAATTCTTTTTGGAAATATCCAATAAATTCTTCTCATACTAATAAATTGGTTTTGCTCTGGAATAGCAAAAGCTTAAGTATGTGGGCATTTGATAGTACAATACTTATCTATATTTTAGTATACTATTTATATATATTAAATAAGTATTTTTTAAAGTATTTTATCATATTTTCATTCTAATTAGCTTATTTATGTGCTTTCAGGTATTTTGGGCTGCTGATAGCAGTTTGATGCTCATGGAAGTGATTGGGAGATGTTTTAAAGCATTTCTGCTGAAGTCGCAAAGTAGACGCCCTAGGTCACAGATGTGACCTAGGGAGTGACATAAGTTCATGGCTTGAACCTCCTCCAAAACTCCTTTGGACACATTTTAAAGTTACACGCCCTTGGTCACGGGCGTGACATCAAGTCACGACCATGACCCGAGCCATCCGTCTCCTAGCTGCTAGATCACGCCTCCAGCTCAGTTTAATATTACACGCCCTCTGTCACGGGCGTGACCGAGGTCGTGACCCTTCCCGCAACTGCCAAAATAACTCAAAATCGGGTCGTTTCCCGCCTTTTCCAGGCACGGTCAAGACACTCCCTAGGTCATGGGCGTGACCTAGGCCATGACCCGCTAAGTAATTAATTTTTGGCAGTTTTCTCCCCAACATTCCCGGGCTTTCAAGATAGCAGTTACACACCTTACACGCCCTTGGTCACGGGTGTGACCAAGGGCGCGACTCTCCAATTTTCTGCCTATAAAAGCTAGCTGCTGCCGAAGTGATCCCCATCCAATCCTTGCTTCAATTGGATCAACATTAACTTAGTTTTTTTGCATTTTATTATATTTTTCCTTTTATGCATTTTACTTTATGGCTTACACTTTTCAATTTCTAATATAAAATTTCATTTCTTGAAAATGTATATCCTTTTCCTAATTATAAAATTTTCTCTCTTTTTAAGCATGTCTAGCTAATTTTATAGCATTTGATCGGAAGAATTCTTAAGTAATTTTGATTTATAATCTTTTTTTCTTAGCCTTTGTTTTATAAATTACGATTTACCTTCTATTTCTAATTTATTGATTTCATATTGCTAGTATATGATAGTCAATTTAGATCCGTATTCTAGTTAATCGAGAGATTCGTGAATACGAGAAGATCACTCATGGGTGAAAGGAGTTGTATGCACCCCTCGAGAGAGGATGACATAAATCTTCCGGATTGGAGTCAAATCCAATAGCGAGGTTCACCTCCTAAAGCAATCTTTGGGGGTTTCGACTGTCCGAGGGGTCTTAATCGATCAACCTAAGGTTAGTTGGTAACGTATTCTCGAGAGAGGCACTTTCATAATTTGGGAACATCCACGGTCAAATTTTTATATTCAATTGCTTATGAAATTTAGATTTATAAATTATTTTCCTTAAGAATGATTCTTGATCAAATGCTCTCTTTCTTTATTTTTATCTTATAATTCACAAAAACCTATTTTATTTAGATATAATAATATTATTTTGCGTGAGTAGAAGTAATCAACAAACCCGTGGAATACGACACTTTATATTTATTTTTAAATATCTTATATTATGAACGACAGGTGCTCTTGCTTATAGTTAGTAGAATTTGGAAAATATTTTTATCCAAAATTTTAGGTATCAATGAGTGTACGTGGATCGTGCGATAATAATCGAGCAGGAAACCCAAAAAAACCAACCAGAAGAGCCCGCGCGATTTTACTCACTGAAAGTGCACAGTTAACCACACTAGAATTCTCTAGAGGGGGGGGGGGGGGGGGGGGGGTGAATAGAGATTTAAAATTACTTTGTGCAAAGTTAACAAATATATATATATATATTTGTGTAATAATCACAGAGTTAAGCTTCCCACACACCAACAAGAATTAAGCAAAATAGCAAAAAGAAAAACACAGCACAACACAAAGAAATATAGTGGTTCCCCAAACTTTGGGTAGTCCACTCTTCTACCCCCTTGGTAGGAATTCACTATGTTGCACTGAGTCTTTTTATAAGGAGACTCTTAGAACCAGCCTGAGTCTTTTGATAAGGAGACTCTTAGAACCAGTACAACTGAATTTTTTGAAGAGAGATCTAAAAACTCTTTTACACAATTTGAAAATGAAATAAGAGTAAGAAGAAGAAGTAGAAGAAAAAACAATTAAAACAAGAAAGAATCTTCTTCCTACCAAGAAGATTAGAAGCACAAGTATAGTGAATGAAATCTCTCTTCTATTGTGCGAAGGAGATTTTAAGCCTTTCTCTTTATCAATGAGAGCTTTCAGAAATTGCAGCAGTATGGCTTCAGAAGAAGGAGAAGAAGAGGGCTTTTTGTTTGCTGCAGCACACTTTCACTTCTCTCAGATTTTCTCACTTTTCACTTGGGAGCTTTTCCTCTTTTTCAAATGGATGGAGTAGATCACTTCTTTTTCTTCTCTGCCAACTTCCCTCTTATTTATAGCTCTGTTTATTCAAAGAATACTATAGGAGAATAATCAATTAGCAATTAGAGAAATGGTAAGAGAGGAAAGATTCCATAATCAATATTTCTGTAGAAGGAAAGAGATCATTCTGATTTCAAATAATATCCATAATAAACTCAATTTAGCCAAGAATCATTTAGAAGGAAAGACTGATTCAAAACGGCTAGAAAAAAATAATATCATTCCATAAAATTTAGATCTACAAATTGAAGAAAATAAATCTGGCGTGTTTTGAATTGACATAGAAATTGACGTACGTCGATTACTATTCGATGAAAGCGTCGATTTCAGACTGGCTGGACGTCGAGAGGAGAATATGAAAGGTGTGTTGACTAAGGTACGTCGACTTCACTAGATACGTCGACTAGAAGTTAGAGTTACGTCGACATAGGTTACGTCGAATTCTGTTTAGAGCTACTTCGACTCATTCTGAGAGGAACGTCGACTACACTTCGACGTTGCGTCGAATACTATTCGACTCATATTTACTTAGACTAATTTTTCATTCTTAAATTTATATTCTACTCATTTTTAGGGGTTAAGATAAATCATTTCCCCAATAATCTCCCCCTATTTATCTTAACCCTATTCAGGGAGAAATTGTACCAGCTTTTAATCAACACAGCAAGGCATTTATATAGAAAAGAAATATGTTAAGTAATCAGAAGAAAATAGAATCATATACACAGACTTCACAAACAGTATTTAAGCATGGAGGAAAGAGTATATCAACATTGTTCAACACATCACTCAGGAGGGGTAGGAGGAGTTTTTCTTTTCCTAGTGAATTCTAAAGTTTTTAGAGAAGTGGGTTGCTCCTTCTCAGTAACAGGTGATTCACTCAGCTCCCCCAGAGTCACAGCAGTTTGCTCCCCCTGAGATGGAACTTCCTTTTCTTTTATTTCTGCATCTTCAGTTTCTTTCTCAGCTCCAGCATTCAGCTCCAACTTCTTTTTCAACATTAGTTTCCTTTTCAACTTCTCTCTCTGCTCTGCTAGCCTCCCCTTGAAAGAGAACAACTTGTTGTGTAGCATCTCTTGCTATAGAGAGTACATATGTTATCTGGTCCTCAGTATGTAGCTCTGGTACTAATTCATTCCCAATTTTCTTAAGTAGTGCAAGACTATCAGCTTTTGAAGTAGGAAGGGACTTGTGTGAGAGAGATTTATGACTTGAGAGCTGCTCTTCATCTAATTTCTCCCCCTTCTTGACCTTCTTAGTTAAGGAGGTTAAGAAAGACTTGGTAACTTTAGAGGAAGAGACAGAGGACTTCAAGCTTTGCACATAGGCATTGACCCCATATATTTGGGTTTGCATGTGCATGATGGAGGAGTGAAGTTGGGAACAGTGGCCATCCAGCATTTCTTGAAATGTTTGGGCTGCTGACTGGATACACTGGGTGATGAGAGTTTCAGTGGATGGAGATGGTTCAAAGTGTGTTGGAGTAGGAGATAATGGTGGAGGTGGAGGTGATGAAGGTGGTGAGAGGAGGTAGAGAAGGAGGTTGAAGTGGTGGTAGAGGCAGAGGTGGAGATGTAGTTTTCTCTTTAGAAGGAGAAAGTGGAGAAGGAACTTTAGGAGGAGGAGTTTCTTCTTATCCTCTGTCTCTTTCATTGCTGCTTCAAATTCATACAACTCTCTTTCTCTCATTTCTTCATGCATCTTTTCCATGTCAGTGTCATGGTACTCCTTTACAGGACTGTTAGGAGTGATATTAGGCATTCTTTCAAACCTTTTTATCTCCTCAACAACTTTTCTGTATTTATGTTCCTTTGCATAGTCTTTCCTTTCTTCTTTGGAGAATTTTTGCCAATGAGGGATGGCTTCTCTTCTTCTTTTCATTTGTCCTCTTGGTCTTTCCCTAGGTAGCATTTGTGGAGGTAAAGGTAGTAGAGAATCCTGGGGGAGTCATCCTTACCAATTGGTTTGAAGGATGATTTGGCCTGTTTTCCTAGTTGGAAAGGTCTACATGGAGAATCCTTAGAGTACCTCCCCTTTGGTAGGCCTCTGACTAGGTTATTCTTTGCTAGTTTACTAATGGTTTTGTAGTTTAGATGACCCAGTCTCCTATGCTATAATTCACTTTTATCAATAATATTGTTGAACAAACAAACTTCTGTGGGTGTGGAGCTAAAGTCTACTATATATACTTTCCCTTTTCTAATTCCATTGAGTACTATGGCACCAGTCTTGACATCAATAATATGGCAAAATAGTGTGGTGAATTTTACCTCATACTTACCACTGTCACATATCTGACTTATACTTATCAGATTGTGCTTCAGTCCTTTGACTACTGCCACATTCTTGAAGGTAACTTTCCCTTCTTTGAAATCTCCAAAGCCCCTGGTTTGCCCACAGCTAGAGTCTCCAAAAGTCACTGATGGTCCATGTCTATCTTCAAAGTTGGTTAATAGATTGTTGTACCTTGTCATGTGCATGGAGCATCCACTATCCAAGTACCACACCAGCCTGAATGTGTGATACATCTGCACATAAGATGTCAAACATTAGTTTGGACCTGCTAAGCTGGGGTCCCTTCCTCCCAACAGGAAAAGGTTCAATGAAAGAGTAAGTTGGTTTTTCAGAGTACCCTTTCTTCTTTAGGAGTGTCCGCTTATCATACCAACAGTCTTTAGTAATATTGCAGAAATAGTATTCATAATAAAAAGAAATGGATTGAGAAGACTTTTTGGAAAAGGAGATATTTCTGTTAGATTGGTTGCATCGATATGAATTCGACGTATGTTTAAGGTTGCGTCGAGTCGAAGTTGACGCTTCCTTCATTCTGTGTTCTCTTTTAGTCGAAGCATAGGAGAGGTTGCGTTGATTGGGAGTCGACGTATTATTTGAGTTGCGTTGAGTAGAATTCGACGCACGTCGATACTGATTCGACACAAAATTGTTTCTTTTCAGAGGATATTTACCTAGGATTCCTTCATACATAGTGAAATTATTTTTATTGAAAACAGTAGTTGTTTCTGGATTTTCTTGTGATTCTTCTCCTATGAGATTATTCTTCCTAGTGAAGTGGATAGGATGTCTCCAGACAAGTTTGCTGGGTGACTGAGGTCTGTGTTCTAAATCAGTATTAAAATCTAGTTGTCTAAATCTATCAGTGAGATTTTCAGAGATTTTCTTGAGTTTTTGACTTCTGCCATTTAGAGAATCTTCAAAGGCTTTTTCCTTTGCTAGCTCATTTTTTAGTGTTTGATTTTCAGTATTTATTTTATCTAGTTGCTCCTCTGATTTAGAGAGTTCTTGACTGAGCTCATAGTTTTTATATTGTGTATCCATTTGTTTGAGATTGTTCAATTCATTTCTTATCCTTTTTATTTCTTTCTCAGATTTGACTTGACCTAAACAAAATTCTTTGAAATAATTTTTGAAATTAGTAGAAGAAAAATCTATATCATCAGATATATTTACCATAGATTTATCATCATGCTTCTCTGTAGCCATGAAACAGGTTTCCTCTTGCTTAGCCTCTTCTTGATCATTTTCATATGAGGTACTTCCTTCAGATTTTGAATCACTCCATGATTGAGCAATGAATCCTTTCTCGTTCTTCTTTTTCTTTAGATCTGTTCTTTTCAGATCTTTTTATAGCTGAGTTCTTTAGGACATTCAGGTGCAATGTGTCTAGATTTCCTGCAAGAGTAACATATAATCTCTTTAGTAGGGGTTTTGTTATACCTGGTTTTTGAGTCTTTCCTTTTGGACCCTTCTGTTTTGATCCACTTTTTGAACCTTCTGGCCAGTAGACTGATCAGCTCCTCATCACTTGTAGAGGGTTCATCTACAATGGCCTTTAAGGCAATACTCTTTTCCTTTGAGAGTGAAGAAGTCTTTTCTTTCACTTCTTTCTCAGCTCTTGTTTTCAACAACTGTTCATAGGATCTTAATTTACCCAACAAAACATCCGTTGAGATTTCATTTTGGCTTCTGGAGTCTCTAATTGGCCAAATTCTTGAGTCCCAAGAGCTAGGGAAGCAAATTAGCAATTTGTCATTTATCTCAATGAGAGATATGACCTTCTCAAGTGTTCTTAACTCATTTATTATGAGGCTGAATCTAGCATACATGTCAGCAACACTTTCACTATCTTTCTTCTGGAAGTTTTCATATTGAGAGATGAGTAATGCCTTTCTATCTTTTCTCTCATTAGCACTCCCTTCTACCATTTTAGTGAGAGCTTCCCATATTTCCTTAGCTGACTCACATTCAGCAATCTTTTGGAAGGTTTCATCTGAGAGGGTTGAGACTAAGATATTCATAGCCTTGGCATCACATGCATGATCTTTCTTTTCTTCATCTGTCCATTCAGCCTTTGGAGCAAGTGTTTGTATGACCTTTCCACTTGAGTCCTTCTTGAATGGCTTGATAGGACCTGTCATAATAACATCAAATAATTCTCCATCAATAGAGTTTAGATAAATTTTAATTCTTGTTTTCCAAAGTGCAAACTTTTCAAGGTTGCAAATTGGTGGTCTGGTGGAAGCATAATCTTTGATTTGTGCCATATATGAGGTAGGATCTTTTTTATCAGGGAGTTACCCTTTTTAGATGAACCTCGCTTTGATACCAATTGAAAGTGCACAGTTAACCACACTAGAATTCTCTAGAGGTGGGTGAATAGAGATTTAAAATTACTTTGTGCAAAGTTAACATATATATATATATATATATATATATATGTAATAATCACATAGTTAAGCTTCCCACACACCAACAAGAATTAAGCAAAATAGCAAAAAGAAAATCACAGCACAACACAAAGAAATATAGTGGTTCCCCAAACTTTGGGTAGTCCACTCTTCTACCCCCTTAGTAAGAATTCACTATCTTGCACTGAGTCTTTTGATAAGGAGACTCTTAGAACCAGCCTGAGTCTTTTGATAAGGAGACTCTTAGAACCAGTACAACTGAATTTTTTAAAGAGAGATTCTAAAAACTCTTTTACAAAATTTGAAAATGAAATAAGAGTAAGAAGAAGTAGAAGAAAAAACAATTGAAACAAGAAAGAATCTTCTTCCTAGCAAGCAGATTAGAAGCACAAGTATAGTGAATGAAATCTCTCTTCTATTGTGAGAAGGAGATTGTAAGCCTTTCTCTTTATCAATGAGAGCTTTCAGAAATTGCAGCAGTATGGCTTCAGAAGAAGGAGAAGAAGAGGGCTTTTTGTTTGCTGCAGCACACTTTCACTTCTCTCAGATTTTCTCACTTTTCACTTGGGAGCTTTTCCTCTTTTTCGAATGGATGGACTGGATCACTTTTTTTTCTTCTCTGCCGACTTCCCTCTTATTTATAGCTCTGTTTATTCAAAGAATACTATAGGAGAATAATCAATTAGCAGTTAAAGAAATGGTAAGAGAGGAAAGATTCAATAATCAATATTTCTGTAGAAGGAAAGAGATCATTCTGATTTCAAATAATATCCATAATAAACTTAATCAATTTAGCCAAGAATCATTTAGAAGGAAAGACTGATTCAAAATGGCTAGAAAAGAATAATATCATTCCATAAAATTCAGATCTACAGATAGAAGGAAAGAAATCTGGCGTGTTTTGAATTTGACATAGAATTCGACGTACGTCGATTACTATTCGACAGAAGCGTCGATTTCAGACTGGCTGGACATCGAGAGGAGAATATGAAAGGTGCGTCGACTAAGGTATGTCGACTAGAAGTCATAGTTACGTCGACATAGGTTACGTCGAATTCTGTTTAAAGCTACTTCGACTCATTCTGAGAGGAACGTCGACTACGCTTCGACGTTGCGTCGAATACTATTCGACGCATATTTACTTAGACTAATTTTTCTTTCTTAGAATTTATATTCTACTCGTTTTTAGGGGTTAAGATAAATCATTTCCCCAACACTCACGTACGATAAAAACCGACTGTGAGCGAACAAAGCACACGGGCAACGATAGAGCACTGGGAATTTGGCCAACAAAGAGAAGATCGTGCATTTCCTTCACGCACAGTTGAATCCAACTGCGCGTGAAGATAATGCACGAGTGAAAATTTCATAAAATTTAGATTCAAAAGAGGAGCTTATGTGATTTTACTCATGCACTGGCAAAACTGCCCGTGCGCGAACAAAACGCACGAACATGGGCATATCACTATCCTGGAGCACTGTAGGAAGCACACGGTCACATGGATCATGCGTCAAGGAAACACACGACTGTACGATTCCTACTGAAATGAAATCTTGGTAGCATAGGAGATCTGCCCAGCTGGACAGCAAAACACAAGCTGGTAACACACCTCCAGCACAATCCAAAAACTAGAAAAAAGAATGGGGAGCACCATGTGCTTACCCCCAATAATATAACGTGCAATTGCACACCACAACAAGCCTATATAGTGCACTTATAGTGAAAGCGTGTACAAGTGAAATACAAGCAATTATGGCTTGAAAGTGTAATGCACAAAAGTGAAAACTAGCCCGGATGAGTCCATAAAACACTATAAATACCAGACTCATCACACCCCCAAACTTAACCATTTTCACATCTCGAGTAAACCATCCCTTATGCGAATGAGAAAAGCGATAGCTGGCATATTAATTTCAGAGGCGGGGTATCATGCGAAGTCGCTTACTTAAGCGCGTAGAAATACAACAAATGAAATTTTTAATTATGCACAATAGTTTAGATTTTCAATGAGCGTATCTATATATTATTATTACTCAAAATTTGTATCAAGGTGAATCAGCCGGTCACGCGCAATGAGAAAGTAAACTGATTGCTGAGGTGATCATTGCTAAAGATCGGTGCTTGGGACGACCTCCATTGAAATCCATCAATGTCGGTGACCATAATCTCACCCATTCACACTCTCTCCACGACACTAGTTTGGTTCATCGCGCAAGTCAGTAGGACTTTAGGTTAGAGATGGGGCTTGAGTTACGGTAGGGTATACAAAGATAAACAAAAAGGCTCAATGCACCTAACCCAAAAGATCTCACGCAAAATTTGAACTCTCCCTGCAGCACCACAAAACTATACGCAGGTGCTCCACACCCCAGACTTGGACTTGAGAACATGGGTGTGCACACTGCCTATTCCCAATACACATCTCAAATAAATTTTCAATTATGCTCTTTCTCAATTATTTTCATTCTTTTTCGACTCTTTTTATTTTCTCATTTCAAATTTTTTTACAACACTTTATCTTTTCTACTTTTCAGCAAATTTCTAAAGGAGCACATACATATATCCACAAGAAATTCGTCTCATCAACACTCCCATAATGAAAATAATAGTACACTAAAGCTCGGGTTTGGGTGTGCGACTAGGATCGACTTTTAGCTTTGGTGGAATTTAGGTGGAGCTAAATCAAATGGACGGGATAGGCACAAAGGGGCTAGTGAGTATCAGACGATATGAATGGTACAAAAGTTCAACCTGTCCAAAATGATGGCCTATATCATGCTCACGCACTGAACTAACTTGTACAAATGTTTCAAGAGTCATTTGGGACAAGTTCTTAGCCACCGAGAAAGATAATCCTTCCTCCCAACTCGAGCAATACGAGACAAGAAACCGTCTACACGCATCCTTATGCAACCGTTAGATTCACAGCAGATTCACCATTTTTGAGTGAATAAACAATATTTACGCAAATAAAAAAAGTTGTTGGAAAAAACCCCTTTTGATTTAACTTAACAAATTAACTATAAGTGATTTTACTTCTTAGGTTTATCACCCACATTGTATAGTAAGGGTAATATGGTCATTAGATGTCTTAGGAAGTCACACTAAACTTAGAGTGTCAAGGACTAGTCAAAGCTATCACAAAACAAGTTGAGTTAAGACTTGCGTCGAATGAAAGTCGACGCAACTTCGAATTGATATCGATGCAACTTTGAGTTAAAGTAGAAGCAAATAATTCGGCCTGTCAAAGTATAAGTCAAGTAGACGGAACGTCGAAAGGGACTCGACGCCGGAGGATGAGATTGTCGAAGTCATCTAACAAGTCGATGCAACGTCGACTACAATTTGACGCAGAAGTTAAGAGATCAAGTCCAATGTTTCATCTCGACGGGTACGTCGATAAGGTATCGACATAATGTCGACATCTGAGTTCAGCCAGAGCTTAGAAGAAATTCGAAGCGATGTCGATAAGAATGCAGAGGTGCATCGACAAGAAGATTGATGAAGTCGATGCAGCGTCAAATACAGTAAAAAAGGAAGCTTTTTCAGCTGTCTTTTTGGGACCTTTTTGTTGGATCTGATGGCGCCCTTAGAGGGGGGGGGGGTGAATAAGGGGTTTACTGTTTTTGAGATAAACTGAAGGATTTTAAATAACAGAAAAACTTTTTGGCTTTGTCGTTAACGCCTGGCGTTAAGAGTCAATGTCGGGCGTTATTTCTGCAGAAAATATTTTTACAATATTTAAAATGATTTTCTTTATGAAATACAATTCCAGAAACATTAGATATAATGAAAAAGAATTTTATATTTCACAAAAATGATTACATGGATAAAATTTCAATAACGCTTGAAATTAGAGGCGACAACTTAAAAATCACTTTTTGTTCTTCACCGGTCCTTCTCCCAAGGACCAGTTGGCTATAGCCTATCAATCCCCAGATAAGGCCTCTAGCCACCCCCTAGATCTACCCTAGACCTAGTCTCCATGCACAAGGCGGCAAATTTCCCCCTAAACCGAACCCAACCTAGTCGCCACACGCAAGGCGGCGAATTCACTATCGTTACAAGGAAAATTGAAAAGATAAAGTAAAAATCAGAATAAATGACTCCCTAGATTGAAGAGAGCTAAAGGAGATGTTGAAGATATTCCATGACCACGTCAAAGTTGAAGCGAGCTTCCTTCTTCCAATTTGCCGTTGGAAATCTCCTTCTCACTCTTGTTCCTCAATATTGGTGTTGGGAGTGCTCTCTGAATTCGGGATGAAATGATCTCTCTAAAGTATAGAATGAAGGCTTGGATTGCATCTCCATTGATCAAATCAAATAAATTCTTTAAATAGGCATTGAAGCTAACGTGCGGCGTTAATAGTTAACGCCATCGTTAGTGAACGTGCACTATCGTGGCTGAGCTCGTGCAACCGTCGGGATCGTGGCAGTTTCATGGACTCAACACGGACGTTAAGTGTCAACGTTGGTGTTGTCTCCTGGTACTCGACGGTACTACTTCTCGATGATATCTCCTTCTCGACGACATCCCCTATCGACGACATCCCTTATCAGCGAGACGTTAACGCACGACGCTAACTACTAACGCTGGGCGTTGACACTTGTTTCAGATAATCATTATAAATCAGCATCCTGTTCATTAACTATAGTTTCTGCACACTATAAACACAAGCAAGATCAAATACATAGTGTGATTTGTTATTCTCAAACTAAGAGATGTGGAACACAAGATCCAACAATCTCCCCCTTTTTATAATAACAAATCCACTAATAAGAAATAAAACATAATTAGAGTAGTGTTTATAGTATATATGTTAAGCGTGATAATATGCATACTCCCCATATATGGATGCTCCCCCTACATGAATGCATTTTCTATTTTACTCCCCCTAAATAATAGATTTCTTATGTTTTCAATTTATTCTCCCCCTTTTGTTATAATCAAAAGGAGGTGGGTTAGAGTATTAGCAATATAAAATATTATGTATCACATAGAAATACTAGCAACTTTTTGGAAAATAGTGAACACAACGAAAGCAATTATGAAGCATCTTTCTAAACTTTTTAAAATACAAGTGCATAATAAGCGTTTGAATAGGCAAAAGTAGATGCTTGATTTACAAAAGTTGCAATTTCATTTGAATATCAAATTTAAAATTAGCAAGCAAGATTATATAATATCAAGTAAGGATATCTTGACAATGTAAGTTAATTTGCATTTCAAGTAAACATAAACATTGAAAAAATCATGCGTTGATATCTTGATCATTTACTCATGATTGTAGAGAATAGTTTAGATAAGCTTTAGGTCCAATTCTAATGAGTGGAAGTCTTATAAATGATAACGATGTGTTTAATAAGGGTGTTTTGATAAAGTATACAAGTGTATAAATCAAATCACATGAAAATATGTTATGTAGGAGCATAACTTGAAGTGAACATAAATAACTTTACTTCGACAAATTTCAATGCACATAAATAAATAGTACAACTACCAAGGTGATTTGCACACACAATGCTTATTAAGACTTATCAGGGTGCAAAGTAGTGCTTGGGGATCACTTTTATACTTCTTAGCTTTATTTTCATTTTTTGTGATCCGGTGAACTAAGAGAAGTGGTGTATAAAGTGTTTTCTACAAGGCACTTTACAATTCTTTAGCCAATGTTCTTAACCTCACAATGCTCATTAAGACTTATCAGGAGGGTGAGTAAGGCTTGGTGGAGTTTTCCTTGTCATTTTTTATTTGCTTTTTAGTTTAGTGACTAAGGACTCCGAATTCACTTGATTTGCAAACATAGTATTTTAAACCACATTTCTCTAATCATAAGTGCATGAAGAACAAATAATTTGATAAAGAATTCAATGTTGTGTAGGTAAACTATTTATGAGATTCAAAGGAAGTTCTTATACTACACAATCATGCAATAAGATTTAAAACAAATGTAGATTAACAGAAAGTGTAAGTGAGAAAATCATTATCAAAGATAAAAACTTTACTCATACTTAGAGGCATGTAAAAACATTTCTACACATGTAATCTATAACAAAATTCCTTGCACATTATTAAGATATTATTCAAGGCATGACAAATATAAGACAATGTTTTTAAGAAACATGAAAGTTAAATTAAACATGGTATTTATTCTTTAATTGATATAATTAATCATCCTTGACAATGAATAACAATCATTTTTTTGAAAAATTTTTGAAAGTTGATATATGTACATAACAATAAACACACACACAAAAATATTTTTGTTCATTGAAATTGTTTTGTAATTTTGTATTTGTTTTTATATATATTCTCTGGAATAACATAGAAGTCTTTAATAGCCCTTTTAGTAAATGATATTCTATGCTAGAGAGATACACCCATAATAATGCATGAGAAAATAAATATTTTTTTGAAAAGAAATAAAATTTTGTTTTAAAGGAAATAAAAAGATAAAACTGTTTACAAATAGAGAAATAAAACACACACAAAACATTAAAATAATACCAGAAATTATTTAAAACCAAAAAAAAATTTGGAGCAAAGGAGCTAACGCTAGACGTTAACTACTTAACGCCGTGACAGAACACTAAATTTTGACTTTTTGAAAAATCTTTTTCATGATTCCTTCGTATGAGAAAGAGACCTTCTTACAGTTGAAATTTCAAACATTATGTAGTTGATAGGTTCTTTTAGCATGTTTTTGGTGATTTTGAAAGTGTTTTCACATTTTTTTAAAAATGCAAACTAAAATATAAGACAATTTTGATAGCTTGTATAAGGTTTAAGGAGACATTTCCAAGACACCTGGTTCTAACCTAAGCATGTGAAAACGTGCATCGGGTAGAGGTTTGGTAAAAATATCATCAAGTTGTGATTCGGTTCCTATAATGCTAATTCTAACATGTTCCTTCTTTATATGATCTATAATAAAATGATGTCGGACATCTATATGTTTTGTTCTAGGTGATGTACGGGATTGTTTGTGAGATCTATAGCACTTTTGTTGTCACACTTTAATTCTATGTTATTTAGATGAACACCAAAGTCTTCTAACATTTGGTTCATCCACAAGGCTTGTGCACAACAACTACCTAGTGCGATATATTCGGCCTCGGTGGTGGAGAGGGCAATAGAATCTTGTTTCCTACATGACCATGATATGAGTGAAGGGCCTATAAAATGACACATTCCACTAGTGCTCTTACGATCTAATGAACATCCCGCATAGTCCGAATCAGAAAAACCGTGTAAAATAAAACAATCATTATGAGGATACCATAAGACTTATCTAGATGTTCCGATTAGATATCTAAAAATATGTTTAACCGCTTTCAAATGTGATTCTTTTGGGTTGGCTTGAGATCTAGCACATAAACAAATGGAAAGCATAATATCGGGTTTAGATGCGCTTAAATAAAGCAATGAGCCTATCATTCCTCTATATAATGTTTGATCAATAGAAATACTGGCTTGATCTTTTCCTAATTTTAGTGATGCACTCATTGGTGTATTATCTTGTTTTAGGTTTTCAAATCCAAATCTTTTAAGAATATCATGAACATATTTAGTTTGACAAATAAATATACCATCTTGTTTTTGCGAGATTTGAAATCCTAGAAAATTAGTGAGTTCTCCTACCAAGCTCATTTCAAATTCATTTTTCATCACTAAAATTACTTCATTACATAACTCTTCATTAGTGGCTCCAAAAATGATATCATCAACATAAATTTGCAATTGTTGAAACCGATTTCTCGGTCTCTTGTGAAGCTCGGGCCCTAAACGAGTTGAGGGGCAGCGAGCCCTTACTGATCCCTCGGAAAGAGCAGACTGGAGATTCGGAACTAGTCTTAGACCTTAGTCGCAGCGAGGAGGTCCCACCACAAACCCGAAAGATCGTTGAGTGCTTCCCCTCCCAAGCCAAAGCGGAGACTGGGCACCTTGGAGAGCTAGAGAGCTAAACCAAAGTAACCTAGGAAGGAAGAAGCTCAGAGTCTGAGATTGGAATCCTCTCCCAAGGTGCACTTCAAGGTCTATTTATAGTTTTTTGTTCGTGGTCTGTTAATGGAGGAATTCCGCCTATTGGTTTTACTAAATGCACCCCAATTTGGCCTGCTAACAGCCAAACTCCGCTGTTTGGAGGGGCTAACGGCAAACCACCAGGGGAAGAGGGGTAATTTTTCCTCCTTAGCCTATGGGCAAGTGTCCTACGAGAAGGCTACTCGCGAGAGCTCCCGCGAGTCTCCTCGCGAGTATGGCTCGCGAAACCCCTCTTAGGCGAGCACTCTGCGAAGGCCCCGTTCACTCTCCTTCTAACGACATCCGCCGAGGCCGGGTCTCGCATTCCCTCCTGCGAGCTCCCCTCGGGCTGTACCCTCCAACTCTCGCGACCCCTTAGTGGCAAGATGACCTCTTCTAGCCCAAATTACTAATCTTCCGGCCTTACCTCCTCAGGCGAACTCGGGGCTGTACACAATCCCCGCTCTTTGCGAGATTACTCTAAGCTCGCAAAGAATCATCCAACCCCGTATGTTCGCCGGAGACTGCTGATCTGTTTGGAATCTTTCTTGTGTGTCCCACCCCACCTCTATAAATACTGCCTATGTCGGGGTGATGTGCGCTATTACTCTCTCATATTCCACCTTCGTACACTGTATCCGTCGGAGAATGTCTTTTTCCAAAGAACTCCGGGCTCGCCTGAGGGCGTCCAAGGTGTGCGAGCTCTCCACCATGGCCAATGTCGCCTCCTGGATGACTCGCCAGACCCCTCCTCCTGCGCCTGCGATAAAAAAGGTGAAGCTGGTCCGCCTACCCCCATGGGGGGATGGGGCCGTACTGTTGGACTCTTCTCCTAACGATAGTCCCGCTGAAAAGGAAATGGACTATCCTTCTCGCTTAACTATTCATTTGGTTTTTCTAATCCTCGCCTGACTGCAGGACCTGCCCCCTGCCGATCAGGACGCAGGCGGAGGCATAATCGAGACCCATCTCGATCCTCCGGCGAGGACTGATCTTGTTAACGTAGAACCTGATGGCAAGTGCCTCGCTCCCACAAACCTAGATTAACTTCATGCCGGATGGTTCTCATTTTTCCTTCTTACATCCTTCCCCCGAGTGACTCCGGGTCGTCCAAGCTCGCGACCTCAGACACCGGTCCACCCGACACAACCATTAAGACCCCTGTGTTCAATCTCTTGAGGGGGGAGGCTTCCGGTGGCTCGCGACCTGCCCCGACTGTCCCTGCCGATGACGTGACATGATGCGGTGGTCATGGGAAGTCTGTCTCGCTTCCCTTCACTACTCTCTTTCAGGGCTGTCCTACTACTTCTGGCCCGCCTGCTGGTAATGGTTTTGCTGCATCTGTCGAGACGTTGCTCTCCATTATAGTCTCGCTAACGACTAACGATGCTTAGATTTGTTCGTAGGGGATTCCGAGACACTCCCCTGTGACTCTGACTTTGGGGAGGAAGAGATGTCGACCCTCCCCCTACCGGAGCAGATGGATGATTTCCTTGGTGACCCGCAGGATCCCGAGGCCATGAAGAAGCGAACCTCGGAATTGTTTTAGAAACAAGGATGAATGCTGCAGGATCTTCATCTCCAAGCGAAGATGGACAAGGTAATTGCCGAGGAGCGGCATGCCTCTTTGCTGGATGAGTGTGCGCGGCTCCGCGCCGAGATACCGCAGGATATTGGCGAGACGGACACCTCCCCAGGGACACATCTCACACGAGTGAATGATTATGCTCGCTTAATTCAACGCGAGGCGCGCGCCGTCAACGCATATCACAACCCTAGGTTCCCACCGCGGTCAGGAGTGCGAGGTCGTGGTAGGTGGAAATGGATACACTACTAGTCCTCGCTCGCACTCCTCTGCCCGGCGAGATCCTCCATGATGCCTAATATCATGTTTAATCTCGTTGAACAATTTCGCTATTTTTCTTTTTTGTTAACTATTTCTCGCCCATTGCTGGGGCTTTCACGTACTCATTATTTGTTTATGCGACAACTGTCTATTGTGGCTCGCTCTATTGTTATTTTTTATTATTTCTTGCTGCCCTCGCATGGAAATTTTGCTTATGTTAACTCTGTAAGCTGGTCTCACTCGCTAACATATCTGAGGTTACTTTATGCTCTCGCCTGCAATCAAACACGGGGCTTTGCCTAACTGCACCCCCCGTCGCTTTGAATTCATTCTCGCGCTTTCTATTTTCTATAAATAGGTTCCGGTGCCGAATCCACCTACCGTATTTAACTCCAGCCCTTCTTCTTCCCCTGCCTGCGAGATCTCGCGTTCTCTCTCTCGCGCCATCTTCTCTTTCTTTTGCAGATTTCAAAAATGGTTGGTGACGCTAGCGATGCGGAGGGCCGGCTGAAGTGCGCCTGGGCCTTCACCGACCATACCTTCTTCAACAGAAATCTTACCGAGGCAGAATACCTCGTCGTTGTCGCTAACTTCGTGCCGCCGGGGTTCTCCGCCCGCTGCACTAGCGAGGACGATGTGATCAACGTCCCTATGCAAGACGAGCTCTCCATCCCTACCGCCCATTTCGGGGTCGTCCTGCGCCCGCCTCTACGGTGGGAGGTTCGCCAGGTACTTACTGGTCTCGCTTACTTTCAAATCTTATCACAATTTCAACTCTCGCTTGCTTCTTTGACATCTCGCCATTTCGCTCGCCAAGTGCTCAAACACTTCAGCGTGATACTGGGTCAGCTGACCCCTAATGCAATGGCGGTCATCGTTGCAGTCACTTGCTATATAAGAGAAGCACACATTGAGTTCAGCCTACCGGTCTTGTAGAAGCTGTTCTCCTTCAGGACCTATAAGGATGGCACCGCCTACTTCATGGGCTCGGGGCTCAAGGTCGTCGAGACTGTCAACAAGAGCCACTATTGGGCGCAGAAGTTCCTCTTCGTCAAAGGGAACTTCGGCAACATTACCTTCTCGCCAATTCAACACGGCGAGAGCACCTACTGCCCCCCGCCTCTCGGCGTCCATGACGCCGCCCTGTTCCAGTTCTTCAACAAGAAGAACTTTGAGGTGGTCCATCTCCGCCGAAACCTCGACTCGCCGCCACCGGTGCTTCTTGGGGAGGGTACGTATCTCGTTCGCTCGCTTGTTTTTCTTAAGGCTTTTGCTGAATCCTTCTAATCATGAGATCGCTACACGTGAGCGAGACATCCCCGTCCATCCTCCTTACGCGAGAAACCGGCCAGCCCCAAAGGGCCTTGCTCTCCCCCAAATGGGAGCGGATGCCTGCCGTGAGACCCCCCGTCCTGCTGCCCTGCCTACCAAGAAAAGGGGCGAGTCTTCTGGTCGTAAGGAGTCCTCCTCGCAGCCCTCCCAGAAGAAAAGCAAGAAGAATCCTCCCCCCTCCGTGAAGGGAAAGGGGCATGCCGAGGCTTCACCAGGCGAGATCCTACCGGTCGACCTCCCCGAGGAAAGGGAGTCTGTCGAGCCGGTCGAAAAGGTCGCCATGATATCATCCCTGCCAGTGCCGCTAAACCACAGGAACTTTGGTCTCGGCCAAAGTCACAAGGACGAGGCCGGCGAGTTCCTGCTCTACTAAAATCCCGAGGTCAACAAGGTCTCCATCTCCACTCTCCTCCCTTCTTGGGTGGAACAACCGACGGTTAACGGATAGGCGTTCTCGATCTCCTTCAGACTGTATGGTCGCGAGGATGCCTCAGTATTCAAGGTCGAGACCGCGACGACCCTAGCATACGAGAGTGCTTGATCCCAGCTCCGCACTCTGGAACTTGCCCACATGACGGGTCGGCGCTGCCTTAAGCTAGAGCGCCATAACGAGGAGCTCGCCCATGCCTACAAAGACTCTGCCGCTGAGATTACGAGTCTAAAGGAGATGTTGCTCACCTCTGACGAGCTTCCCCCCAACCATCAAGATGGAGTGTTAAGTCTTCGAGCTCTCGCTTGCCCCCTTTCCTAACAACACTTCTCCGACTTACCTACTCTCTTCTTTACAGGATGCCGAGACCACTCGTGATCTCCGCGCTCACATCTCCACCCTAGAGAATGAGGTCGTCGGGTTAAAGACTTACAACCAGGAGCTGATCAGTGCCGCCGTCCCCCCGTCTCCTCGCCATCTGAGGAACGACCAGCGAGCCAGGGAGGAAGAATGTCGCGAGGCTTCTGTCACCACGACGTGCTATATTTTCCAGGCCATGCAGGCAACCAGCCTGCTGTCCTCCGAGGCGGCCGACCTGACGATCGAGGACGTAGTCCTGGAGCTGTTTACACCAGCCCCGCCACCAGCGGACAACGAGGACGAACGGTATGCCCGTGAATCTTAAAAAAGACTTGTATTTTTATTTTGTATTTTTGGCTGGCGAGATCGCCGCAAAACCTGCAAGTGATCTTAATGAAATGGAAATGGCAATTTTTTCCCCGGTTTATTGTATTCTCGCTGTCTACATTTTTGTTGTTTTTCCCGTGCTTATCATATTTTCTATCGCGTTCACTGTGCTCGCACCCGCCTACCACGTAGCCGCCCGGCTTCGACACATGGCGTGTTTTCATAAATACCTCCTCGCCTTTTTTGTCCACTTTAAGATTGCAAATTCCAGGGTCAAACTTTTGAGTCCCCATCTCGCGGGGAGTGGGCCTTCAACCTTTAGCTTTCGGCGAGCGAGACCCCTATATGGCCTCTCGCACTGTCCTCGGGGATTTGAGCGTACACCGCTCTTACGCTTCGGCCTGCCTGTCTGGGATGGTCACTGCTCTTCCCCCTCTATATTTAGTGAGGACTCTATCTCGCGGAAGGCCTTCTGCCCCGAGCGCGTAAGGCGAGCTCTCTCTTCCTTTATTGTTGGAGGTCATCCCTTCTCGGTGAGCGAGACGACCCCTTTTCTGGTGACCCTGCCTGCCTCTCTAGAAATCAACCTGACCCACCGTCAGTGAGAGCCCGACAGTGGAATCGATCTGGGGCATTCCAGCACCAAAGAACTTGCCACTTGCTAGCCTCTCCAGAGATCAACCTGACCCACCGTCTATGAGAGCCCGGCAGCGGAATCGATCTGGGGCATTCCAGCACCAAAGAACTTGCCACTTGCTCAAAATGACTTCAGAATCTATGTATGGAGAATGAAACACACAATAAGTTAGTTACAAAAGTTTTAAGGATAGAACCTTTACAAATCATCCCCACTTTTGGCTTGGCCGATGGGTACCCCCTCCACATCCTGGAGGTGGTACCCTCCAGACTTGAGCACTTCGCTTATAATGTAAGACCCCTCCCAAAAGGGCTCAAGCTTACCTACAGTGGCCCCACTTCCTGCTGCATCTACCTTCTTCGGGACCAAGTCCCCCCTTTCGAACTGTTTTATTCTGATGTGTTGGTCAAAGTACCTGGCCATCTGCCTCTTTACTTCCTCCTGCCGAATAGCACCGAGGTCTCAGAGCTCTTCTACTAGGTCCAACGACAGCCTTTGTTCTGTGTCATTTTTCACTAGCCATTCTTCATCCCCTTCTCCCGCGGAGACCACCCTGGGGGTTTTACGTCGAACTCTATTGGGAGGACGACCTCAGATCTGTGAGAGAGTCTGAATGGAGTCTCCGTGGTGGCGGTGTTCGGAGTAGTCCTCAAGGCCAAAAGGACAGAGGGCAGCTGCTCTACCTAGTTGCCCCTGAGGTTCTCCACTTTCTTCTTAAGTAGGTTGACAATTACCTTGTTTACTGCCTCCACCTGGCCATTACTCCTCGGGTGGTGGACCGACGCAAACCTAAGGTCTATGGCGAGTTGGGTGCAGAAACTGACAAACTCTTTGCTGGCAAATTGTGGCCCATTGTCTGTCATTATGGCCAGTGGGAGCCTGTGCCTGCAAATTATCTCACCCCACACAAAATTTCTTACCACTTGGGACGTTACCATGGCCAGCGCCATTACTTCAACCCACTTGGAGAAGTAATTGATCATTACCAATAGAAACTTCCTTTGGCCACTAGCTTGTGGGAAAGGGCCTACCAGGTCCAAACCCCATATAGCAAAGGGCCAGGGGGCTGTGATGGTTCAGAGTCTCTGAGCTGGCAAGAGCTGGAGAGGAGCGAACAACTGACATTTTGAACATTTTCTTGTGAACTACACCACATCTTTGCTGAGGGTGGGCCAAAAATAGCCTTGCCTCAACACCCTACCTTCCAAGGTTCGGCTCCCGGAGTGACTGCCGCATTCTCCCGAGTGGATTTCTTCAAGGACTCTCATGACCTCCTCCTCTGATACACAATGGGCCAGGAGTCTCGAGAGTGTTTTCTTGTAGAGTCCTCCTACATGCAAGGAATAATAAGCCGACTTATCCCTTAAGCGTCGTTTATCCACGTTCCCTTCAGGGAACTTTCCCGATGCCAGGAAGGTGACGAAGAGATCCATCCATGATGCTCGCTGATCCACCTCAATCAGCTCCCCTTCCCGATGGAAGGTCGGAAGAGTTCCGATACTGTCCCCCCAGCTCGAGGGCCAAACTTGGCTAGGAGGTCCACCGGGGTGCTCTCCTCGCTTGACACATGCTTGATGGAGAGTGCGAAATTGCCCGATGACCCCCTTGGCCTTCTCTAGGTAGCGTTGGAGGGTCGGCTCCTTTGCTTCTAATTCTCCCCTGACTTGGCATGCCACCACCATGGAGTCCATTGAGACCTCCACGTCTTGTACTACCAGCTCCCGGGCCAGCCGCAGGCCCGCTATCACAGCCTCGTACTCGGCCTGGTTGTTGGTAATTGGAAGATGGATGCTCAAGGCTTGCTCAATCTTTGTCCCTTGGGGGCTTATTAGGATGATTCCTCCTCCATAGGAGTGCTTCCCTAACACACCATCCACCAGCATCTTCCATGCCACCGGGGGAGGTGATTCATGCTCCCCCACTTTGGTTGCGTAGTTCGCCATGAAGTCTGCCACCGCTTGTGCCTTGATCGACATCCTAGGCATAAACGCGATGTCGAACTCACTCAGCTCCACGGACCATTTTGCTAGCCTCCCCGAATGCTCCACCCCTTCTATGACTTTGCGAAGCAGGTGGTCTATCACCACTTTGATTGAGTGAGCTTGGAAGTATGGACGGAGCTTCCGGGCCGCTACCACCAAAGCGAAGGCCAACTTTTCTAAAATTGGGTATCGGAGCTCCGCCTTCCTCAGCACTCGGCTGATGTAGTAGATAGGGAACTGCCTCCTACCTTCTTCCCGGACCAACACCGAACTTACTGCCTCGGATCCTACCCCCAAGTATAGGGATAGATCCTCTCCTTGTCTTGGTCCTTGGAGTATAGGAGTCTGGGTGAGTTCCCTTTCAAATCTTGGAAAGCTTCCTCACATTCCGAGGTCCATTCAAATTTTTTGTTTCCAAGTAGCACCTTGAAGAAGGGTGCACACTTCTCACCCGCCTTGGAGAGGAACATACTGAGTTCGACCAATTTTCCCATGAGGCTCTGAACCTCCTTCGAGTTTCTTGGCGACCCCAACCCCATGATTGCTTTAACCTTATCTGGGTTAGGCTCCACCTCCGCTGGGATGAGCAAGTGACCGAGGAACTTTCCCTAGCTAGCCCCGAAGACACACTTTAGGGGGTTGAGCTTCATCTTATACTTCCGCAAGGTCCCAAAGATCTCTTCAAGGTCTTGGAGGTGAGACTCAAGATCCTGGCTTTTTATCATGAGATCATCAACATAGACCTCCAGGTTTCTTCCCTTCTACTCTCGGAAGACTCTATTCATCATTCGTTGGTACATGGCCCCTGCATTCTTGAGCCCAAAGGGCATCATCTTATAACAATAACACCCATCCCCTGTGATGAAGGAGACGTCCTTGACATCAGGGGGAGGGGGGGGGGGGGGGGGTGCATGCCGATTTGATGGTAACCTGAAAATAAATCTAAAAAGACATTATAGAGAAATCGACGGCTGAATCAACCAGCGCATCGATTCTAGGCAAGGGGTAGCAATCCTTGGGGCATGATTTATTAAGTAGTGAGAAATCAACACACATGCGCCACTTACCTCCCCCCTTTTTTACCATAACTACATTGGAGACCCAGCCTGGATACTGGATCTCCGATACAAAACCTGCTCGGAGGAGCTTTCCCACCTCCTCCCTGATGGGGCCTTCCAGCTTGTCGGCGATGGCTCTCTTCTTTTGGCGGATGGGCTGAGAGCTAGGATCGAGGTGGAGATGGTGGCATGCCACGTCCGCATCAATCCCGGGCATCTCCGCCGCGCTCCAAGCGAAGACGTCCATGTTCCTTTGCACGCAGGCTAGGATTTCTCCTGCTCCTCCATGCCGAGCTCTCCGCTGATTCGGACCTTCTCCACAACCCCAGATCGAGTGGTGACCTTGAACTCCACGACCTCCTCCATTGCTTTGAGCCGGGACTGATCTCCCCAATCTCCTTCCTCCCCTCGCAGCTAGCGAATGCTTCGGCCTCCTCCTCCCTTCCTTCTTCTCTGATCGCCATCAGCTCTTCCGCCCTTCCTTCCTGGGCCTGACCCTCTACCTCTTCCATCTCCTACTATGCTTCCTCTCCGAGACCCGCCGACTCCCCCACCTCCTGATCACATTTCTCGGCTTCAGCTATCCAGGGGATGTTGTTTACTGTCGTCATGTAGCACTGCCTTGCTACCTTCGGGTCCCCCCTTACCCGAACCTGGACTCCTCCTGAGTTGAACTTGAGACACTGGTGGAAGGTGGAGGGGACGCAGCGGAAAGCACTAATAAGCAGCCGTCTGAAGATGGCACTGTAGCTGTTGGGGGCATCCACTATGACAAAGCGGCAATTCCGAGATTGCCCCCCCCCCAGGACCACATGGAGCCCCACTCCCCCCTCTACCTCCTTCCTCTCTCTGGAGAATCTGAACAACGGGCCATCTGAGGCTAACACGCTCTTGGTATCCACCTTCATCTCATCAAACGCCCTCTTGAAGATGACGTTGATGGAGCTTCCATTGTCCACGAGGATCCGGGACACCGTGAAGTTCTCGATGGCTGTCTGGATGACCAACGCATCGCAAAAAGGGTCCTCATGACCCGGCAAGTCCCTCTGAGAGAAACTAATTTTTTCTGCCGGGGGTGGGGCCATGGATGTCGAAGCCACGCTCCGGCGGTAGATGGTATGGAGGTTTGCCTTGCGGGGTGCCTCAACCCCAACATCCCCATGGATCACTCTGATCCCTCCTCGGGTCCCCAAACCAACCCTATCCTCGTACCTTTCCTCCTCATCCTCCCGAGGCAAGACCTCCTCAATCCTCACTTGCTGTTACTAACGATGCGCCGACACTCTAGCCCTCTTCGTCTCCAAGAACTTCGAGCAAGTGGTCGTTGCATGACCTTCCTCATCGTGGAAGTCACAGTATGGCAATGTCACCTCTCCCCTCTCGGCCTTTGCCGCCATATTCCCCCTTCTCCTTCCTGCTCCCGCTTCTACTCTTGTCCCTTCTCTCCTTCCTCTTCCTCCCCTCCCTCGCCTGATTGCCATGTCCTACTGAGGCGGGGGAGGCACCTGCCTTGGGCCTTGCCTCCATCCCAATTGATGGGGTCTTCCCTGACCCCCATGGAAGTTACCCCCTCCCGGGGTGTAACCTCTCCCTTGACCCTGCATTCCTCTGCCCTGCTGCCTCCATCCCCCTTCCGGGGCCAGGGGCTCTTCTCTTCTCCGCACCTCCTGCTGCCTGACCTCCGGCTCACTGAGCTTTGCTAGCCTCCTGGTGAGCTCCAGATTGGCCTCCTCACTTACGATTTCCTCTGCCACCCTCTCCATCAACTCCTCGTAGGAGACAGGGGCCTTTCTCTTCAATCCCATCTTGAAGAAACTCTCCCTCAGCCCAACCGTGAAGGCGAGCTGGAGGAAAAACCCAGGCATCTCCTGGGTGAGTAGTACCTCATCCTAGAACCGATCCGCATAGTGATCCAACGACTCCTTGGGCTCCTGCTTCACCTTGAAGAGAGACTCAACGTCCTTCTTCCTCTTCTTTGAAATCAAAAATCATAACAAAAAGCTTCGACGCAAGTCCTCAAATGCGTAGATTGATCCAACATGGAGTTGATGGAACCAGTCCCTGGCCTTCTCTTTCAGGGTGACGACGAAGAGCCGACGCTTAATGGCATCCGACATCGTCCTGATAGAAACAGAGTCCTTGAATGACTGTAGGTGCTGGACAGGGTTGTCCCTGCCGTGGTAGTAGACCCTTTCCCATTCCCTTAACCCTTCCAGAACGGGTGCGGAAAGCACCAGCTCGCAAAAGGGGCTCCCTCCACCTGCTACCCTTTCCTGCTCCACTCGCCCCCGAGCACCCTCGCCAGGCTTAAGCTCGCTGGGGCCATGCTCGTGAGAGCCATACTCGCCTGAACCGCCTTCATGGATGCCGCGCATGCTGGAACCGCGCTCGTCTGCGCTGCACTCGCCTTCACCATACTCACTGACACCGTGATCGCCGGCACCATGCTCGTCGGAGCCGCGGTCGCCAGAACCTCGCTCGACAGGCTGGCGAACAGTACTTGCCCCTCCAGGTCTTGCACTGACCCCCCGACCACCTCCTTTCCAGTCCTTCCTCCTAAGGCATTCTCGCCAGCCGCTGCTGGAGGATGGAACGCCTGAGCCGCCTGGGTCGTGAACTCGCTTCGCAATGCTGCGACTACGAACCCGAGGGTGTCGAGGACTTCCTTCTTGAAGTCCGAGAACATCCTCGGCGTCACCACCGGGGATGCCCCGCAAAACTCCTCGCCCTGCTCTTCATCTACTTCCATGTGCCTTCCTTGGAACTTTCCTGGACTAGCTACACTCCACGCTCACCGCACCAAAATGTTGAAACCAATTTCTCGGTCTCTTATGAAGCTCGGGCCCTCAACAAGTTGAGGGGCAGCTAGCCCTTACTGATCCCTCGGAAAGAGCAGACTGGAGATTCATAACTAGACATAGACCTTAGTCGCAGCGAGGAGGTCCCACCACAAACCCGGAAGATCGTTGAGCGCTTCCCCTCCCAAGCCAAAGCTGAGACTAGGCACCTTGGAGAGCTAGAGAGCTAAACCAAAGTAACCTAGGAAGGAAAAAGCTCAGAGTCTGAGATTGGAATCCTCTCCCAAGGTTCCCTTCAAGGTCTATTTATAGTTTTTTGGTCGTGGTCTGTTAATAGCGGAATTCTGCCTTTTGGTTTTACTAAACGCACCCCAATTTGGCCTGCTAACAGCCAAACTCCGCTGTTTGGAGGGGCTAACGGCAGACCACCAGGGGCAGAGGGGTAATTTGGCCTCCTTAACCTATGGGCAAGTGGCCTACAAGAAGGCTACTCTAGAGATCTCCCGCGAGTCTCCTCGCAAGTATGGCTCGTGAAACCCCTCTTAGGCGAGCACTCTGCGAAGGCCCTGCTCGCCCTCCTTCTGGCGACATCTGATGAGGTCGGGTCTCACATTCCCTCCTGCGAGCTCCCCTCGGCCTGTACCCCCCAACTCTCGCGACCCCTTAGTGGCGAGATGACCTCTTCCAACCCAAATTACTAATCTTCGGGCCTTACCTCCTCAGGCGAACTCGGGGTTCTACAAAAATATAATCAAATCATTATCTACATGCTTAATGAAGAGTGTATTATCCGCACTTCCCATTTTATAATCATGCTTTATCAAAAATAATGTCAATCTATCATACCAAGCACGTGGCGCTTGCTTCAAACCATAAAGCGCTTTCTCTAATTTATACACATGGTTTGGAAATTTTTTACTCACAAAACCCGGGGGTTGTTCTACATACACTTCTTATTTTATAATCATGTTTAAAAATGCACTTTTAACATCCATTTGAAATAGTTTAAATCTTTTAAAACTTGCAAATGCAAGAAATATTCTAATTGATTCTAAGCGAGCAATGGGTGCAAAAGTTTCATCAAAATCTACCCCTTCGATTTGTGAATACCCTTGTGCAACTAGTCTAGCTTTATTCCTTGTAATTTTAGAGTCACCATCTAGTTTGTTTTTGAAAATCCATTTGACTCCTATAACTGGATGATTAGATGGTCTCTCTACTAAATTCCAAACCTTATTCCGTTCAAATTGATTTAGTTCATCATTCATAGCTAAAAACCAAAATTCATCATTTAAAGCGGTTGAAACATTTTTTGGGTCTATTTCGGATACAAAACAAAGGTTGGAAAAAGGCTCATGTAAATAATAACGAGTACTTACCCCTTTTTATGGTTCTCCTATCATAAGCTCCTTTGGATAATCCTTAGTAAACTAGAACACGCTTGGAGGAACATATTCTACCATTTCATCTTCTTTTTCCACTTTTGTTCTTCTTTTTCTCCAAGCGATTCATCATCCTCATGCTCCAAAGGGGAAAGGGGTTCGTCTTCGTTTCCTATATGATTAGTATCTACACAAGGAACAAACTCATCAAACCTTACATGTATAGACTCTTCAACTATTTTAGTTAGTTTATTATAAATTCTATAAGCCTTACTATTTGAAGAGTACCCAATGAAAATTCCCTCATCACATTTTTCATCAAATTTTCCTAGTGCATCTCTAGTGCTTAAAATAAAACACATACAACCAAAGACATGAAAATAAGATACATTAGGTTTTCTTTTAAAGTAAAGCTCATAAGGTGTCAATTTTAAAATAGGTTGAAGCATGACACGATTAATGATATAACAAGAAGTATTAACTGCTTCAGCCCAAAATGATTTAGGCAACCCATATTCAATACAAAGCATGGTGCTAGCTAGCTCTTGAAGGGTTCTATTTTTCTGCTCCACTACACCATTTTGTTGTGGGGTACGAGGAGCGGAAAAATCATGTTTAATTCTTAAATCATTACAAAAAGAAGAAAATTTATCATTTTCAAATTCTCCTCCATGATCCGAGCGTATGTATTTAATTTTTAAATCAAGTTCATTTTGAATACGAATGCATAGTTTTGTAAATTCAAGAAATACATCGGATTTGGAAGATAGAAATAAAGTCCAACAAAATCTAGAATAATCATCAATTATTACAAAAGTATATTTTCTACCACCTAGACTTGAAGTGATAACCGGTCCAAATAGATCCATATGAATTAATTGAAGTGGTCTAGAAGTAGAAATTACATTTTTGCTTTTAAACGATTTTTTTGAAAACTTTCCTTTTTGGCAAGGCGTACAAAGAGAAGATAAATTACCATTAAGCATAAGTAAACCTTTAATTAATTTATCTTTTGATAATTTCAAAATAAGCTTGGTGCTAGAGTGGCCAAGACGTCTATGTCAAAGTTCTAATTCTTCATTTTTAGAAATAAAACATTTTAAAGAAGAATTTGAAAGATCATTAAAAGTAATCATATAAACATTATGCATTCTAGGTGCGGTGAGTACGACATCATTTGTTTTAAAATTTATAATTTTGCAAAGATTTGTAGATGATTCAAATAATACATTAAAGCATATATCACATAATTGACTAATTGACATTAAATTATGTTTTAAGCCATCTACAAATAAAACATTTGAGATTGAAAAAGAATCGTTACCCACTGTGCCGATGCCCATGATCCTTCCTTTTCTATTTTCACCAAATGTCACCATCCCTCCTTTCTTCATCTCAAGGCTAAGGAACTTTGCTTTGTTTCCCGCCATGTGTTTGGAGCATCCCGAGTCCAACTACCACACATCCTTTTTGTCCTTAGCCTGCCAACATACCTAAAAAGGAGATGAGAGTAAAGATTTGGATACCCAAGAGGTTCCTCCCATAGAATAGGTGGAAACCTTAGGCACCCATATTTGCTTTATAACACTACGACCCTTTTTTCCAATAAGAGTTTGAGGTGTGTCCAAATAAATGACATTTGGCACACGATATAAAAGGGGATGAGACCCTTTTTGGAGTTTTGGATAAACTCTTGCTGGAAAATGAGGTAACATTTGAATTTTTGAATTTATTATTAACAGAATTAATGTTTCTGGAATTATAGCTAACATTGGCGTTAGGAGTTAACGCCTGGCGATAGCTTCCAGATCCATATCCAAGGCCATATTGGGCACTTCCATGGCATTGGTTGGCCAAGATCATGTCCAGAGATCTTTGCCCAACTCTAAACTTCTTAATAGATATATTTAAATCATGAATATGAGCTTTGAGAGCGGTGTTTTCCGTTACCAACATAACACACCGATTCGCAAAACTCTTCTTTCCTTCCTCTATTTGAGAAAGAGAGGGTTTTAAAGTTCTTTCTAAATCCCCCTTTTCCTTAGTAAGAATTTCAATATTGGATTGGGATTTAAAAAGAGCTTCTTGAAGTTCTTTCTCTCTTGCCAAGGAGTGATTGCACTCTTGCCAAGATACCTTTTCGTTCCCTAATTGTTTAGATAATTTTTTATTATCTTTTAATAAAGTTTATTTTCAGAATTTAGAAGATCAATATCTTTTAAAATTTTATCAAAAATTTGCATGTTTGTAAATATTCAATATATAAATCATCATAAGTAGTAGAGAGAGTTACCTCAGTGTCGCTTTGGACACTGCTTTCATCCTCGGATGTATTGTTACTTTTTCCCATAAGGCATATATTTGCCTCTTCTTCATCGCTAGTAGATGAGCCGCTTGAATCCTCAGAGGAGGATTCATCCCATGTAGCTGCTTTTAGGACCTTCTTCTTCTCTTTTCCCATGTGCCGCTTTTCTTTACGCTCTTTCAGATATTTCGGGCACTGGCTCCGGATGTGTCCAGTCTTTCTACAATGATAGCACTCCGGTGGTGGTCGCTCATCATCGTCCTCATCGCTACCTCTTCCTTTCTTCGATGAAGATCCCTTATTAATGAAGTATTTCCGAATAGCATCTCTCCTTTCTGGATTCTTCATGAACCTTTTGAACTTCTTCACAAAGAGGCTCTCCTCATCCTCTTCATCATTTTCTCCGTCAACCTCCTTCTTTGACTTCAATGCTAAGGCCTTCTTCTTTGGCTCCAAGTTGTACTCTTGTTGTTGAATCTTGAGTTCAACCTCATGGGTCTTGAGGTTCCCAATGAGGCTCTCAATTTGGAGCTTCTTTAAATCATACGACTCCGAGATAGCCGTCACCTTTGGATTGATCTTTGGAGCGAGAGACTGTAGAATTTTTCTCACCAAGTCACCGTTTGAGAACACTTTTCCAAGTACTTTTGAGTCGTTGATGATCTTGGTAAATCTTGTGTACATTGAATCAATGTCTTCATCCGCCTCCATCCTGAATTTCTCGTATTCGAATTCAAGTTGGAAAAGCTTTGAATCCTTGACCTGCAAAGTACCTTCATGAGTGAGTTCTAATAAATTCCAAATATCACAAGCAGTTTCACAAGCACAAGTTCTATTAAATTCCATTCTATCCAAAGCACAAAATAAAGCATTCATAGCTTTAGAGTTATTTTTGCATCTCAACTTGTCATTATCATCCCATCTGTCTCTTGTTTTTTCCATAGTAATTTCTCCAACAACAATTGTTGGTGGAGAGTAACTCTGTTCTACATACCCCACATATCATTATCTAAAGCAATTAAGAAACACCACATTCTTATTTTCCAATAGATATAATCAGTCACGGTAAATAGTGGAGGTCTACTAATTCCTTGACCCTCAACGAAAGCATGATCATGATGCGTTATTATTCCCGATTGTGAAACCGTTTTGGAATAATCTTCCTGTGATACCAAGTGATGGATCTGATGACGCCCTTAGAGGGGGGGGGGGGGGGGGGGGGGTGAATAAGAGGTTTACTGTTTTTCAGATAGACTGAAGGATTTTAAATAACATAAAAACTTTTTGGCTCTCTCGCTAACACCTGGCGTTAAGAGTCAGCGCCGGGCGTTTTCTCTCCAGAAAATATTTTTATAGAAATATTTAAAATGATTTTTTTTATGAAATACAATTCCAGAAAAATAGATATAATGAAAAAGAATTTTATATTTCACAAAAATGATTACAAGGATAAAATTTCAATAACACTTGAAATTGGAGGCGACAATTAAAAAAACACTTTTTGTTCCTTCACCGGTCCTTCTCCCAAGGACCGGTTGGCTATAGCCTATCTATCCCCAGATAAGGCCTCTGGCCACCCCTAGATCTACCCTAGACCTAGTCGCCCTGCACAAGGCGGCGAATTTCCCCCTAAACCGAACACGGTGTAGTCGTCATACGCATGGCGATGAATTAATTATCGTTACAAGGAAAAATTAAAAGATAACGTAAAAATCAGAATAAAAGACTCTCTAGATTGAAGAGCGCTGAAGGAGATGTTGAAGATACGCCATGACCACGTCAGAGTTGAAGCGAGCGTCCTTCTTCAAATTTGTCCTCAGAAATCTCCTTCTCACTCTTGTTCCTCAATGTTGGTGTTGGGAGTGCTCTATGAATTCGGGATGAAATGATCTCTTTGAAGTATAGAATGAAGGCTTGGATTGCATCTCCATTGATCAAATGAAATCAATTATTTAAATAGGCACGGATGCTAACGTGCGGCGTTAATAATTAACGCCAGCGTTAGTGAACGTGCACTATCGTGGCTGATCTCGTGCAACCGTCAGGATCGTGGCAGTTTTGTTGACTCAATGCAGACGTTAAGAGTCAATGCTGGCATTGTCTCTTGGTACTCGACGGTACAGCTTCTCGATGATATCTCCTTCTCGACAACATCCCCTATCGACGACATCCCTTATCGACGAGACGTTAACCCAGGGCGTTAAATCTTGTTTCAGAGAATCATTATAAATCAGCATCCTGTTCATTAACTATAGTACCTGCACACTATAAACATAAGCAAGGTCAAATACATAGTGTTATTTGTTATTCTCAAAGTAAGAGATGTGGTACACAAGCTCCAACACTTTTCAGAAGGACCACCAGGCTAGAGGCAGTTCTCCAACGGCTTGTTTGTTTCCAAGAATAAAATGAAGTCTTCCAGGACACAACAAATCACTTTTGGAAGCTATTCAAAATGAATGGACGGGTCGAGCAAAAGAAGAAAGGAAATTAGGGGGTTGAGAGGAGTTCCTTTTCAGGACAAGCCAAAAGTAGAAGGGTTTTGAAAACTTAATCATACCCAATGAGTTTGCTAAAAGAGGAGAAGAAAATAACACACAGGAATCACATTCATGCGGTCTGTCGAATAGGGTCTTCATCTTCTTCCTTCAAAAACACTAAAATACAGATTTACAGAAGAGCACTCTCAGCACAGGAGCATACACTGTTGCTTCCTCTTCATCATCATACAACATCAGAACTACAACAAGTGCTGAGAGAAAAGGATCAAGCAGAATAACCCTTGTAAATCATCACTATCATAAGCAAGGGTTTATCATTTCAGATGCAGTGAAAGAAAGATAGAAGCATCAACAAAGCTTTTGAAGAATTCTAAGAACATAATTCTCTCCTTCTCCATCTCACTTTCTTCTTATTATTTCCTTCACCTGCACAAAGTGTTATGAATCCCTCTTTCAAAGGATTCAGTGGTTCAAGATCTCCTTATTAAAAAATCTTTGGTTCTAAGAGTCTCCTTACCAAAAGACCTAGTGGTTTAAGATCTCCTTATCAAAAGATCTGTGGTTCTAAGAGTCTCCTTATCGAAAGAATCAGGCACAGGTTGTACAATCCTACCAGGGAGGTAGAAGAGAGGACTACCCACATTCTGGGGAACATCTATAAAAATCCATGTGTCTTTGCTGTGAATTTCTGTGTTGTCCCCTTTGCTTTTTCCTTGTTCATTTTCAGCAAACTTTACTATATTTATTTTGCCTTTGGTTTGCTGTGTGCATAATACCTTAGTTTTTTTTATTGTATGCTCAGTTAGGGTAAAAATATTTAAATCTCAATTCACCCCCTCTAGAGAATTCTCAGAGGCACACTGTGCAATTTCAAAAGTATAAAACTATAAGCATAAAGAATAATTAATTCTACATAGATTTCTACCTGAGATTTGAGTACTCGACTAGACAACAAGGAGAGTCAACATTTTACTCTGTCTCACAATCCTCTGCCAGCACAGAGATTTTCACAAATCGTGCATAAGAAATGAATTAAACTCGTAACGCGCCTACGGTTAAGCGCGCTCATGTGGGTAATGTGGTGTGCGGTGAAGATGAACAAATATATCATATGATTGAAATTAATTTACTTCTAGCATGCAATGAAACGTGCACGTGCAATGCGTGACTAAAACTAGCTATCCCCCAGACTTAATCTAAGCAACACAAAATATAACACTAGGAATTAAAATGGATGCTAGGAGAGGAGATTACCCATTGTTGAAACCGATTTCTCGGCCTCTTGTGAAGCTCGGGGCCCTCACCGAAATGAGGGGAAGATAGCCCTTACTGATCCCTCAGAGAAGGTAGACTGAAGCCTTGGAAAATGACTAAGACCTTAGTCACAGTGAGGAGGTCCCTCCACTAACCCGGAAGATCGTTGAGAGCTTCCCCTCCTAAGCCAAAGCTGAGACTCGGGCACCTTGGAGAGCGAGAGAGCTAAACCAAAGTAACCAAGGGGAGAAGAAGCTCAGAGATCCCAGATCAGCCTCTCTCCCATGGTGCCCTTTAAGGTCTATTTATAGTTTTTTACTCATGGTCTGTCAATAGCGGAATTCCGCATTTCGGTTTTACTTAACGCACCCCAATTTGGCCTGCTAACAGCCAAACTCCACTGTTTGGAGCGGCTACCTGCAGACCATCAGGGGCAAAGGAGTAAACCCAACAGGGGTGAATTCGTCGAATGGCAAAACGAGTTCGTCGAACGGGCTTCCTCGAACGGGCTTCGTCGAACGGAGAACGAAATCCGTCGAACGCTGAACTGGGTTCAGTGATCCCGACAAATGCTCAGCATTCGTCGAACGCACTTCGACGTTCTGCCGAACCCTAATATTTGGAAAGAATCTGATTCGCTTGCCCTCTGACGAACAGCCGGCGAGTACCCGACTCGCACGCCTTCTTGCGAGCAGCCGACGAGTACCTGGCTCGCTCGCCTTCTCGCGAGTCGACCCTGAAGCTCGGGCCCGCAGGGACACGGCTCGCTCCCCTTCCCACGAGTAGCCTTTGATAGCTCTGGTTCGCCTTCTAACATCCTTTCTTCTTCTGTTGGACTTAAAACCCCCTTTGGGCGAGCGACCTGTGAAGACCTCGCTCGCGTTCTTGCCGGCAATGTCCATCGACACCGGGTCTCGTGCTCCCTCCTGTGGATTCTTCCGCTGAGATAAGTGCCCGTCCCAGTGGATCTGCTGGGACGAGATAGAGATAGCCGTTGAGACGGGCGTCGCACTGGGAAGCGAATTCGTCGAACGGACAGTGGGGTTCATCGAACTCAGGATTTCGTCGACCGCCGAGCTGGGGTACAAGCATCGAGCACTGAACCACCCTGTTCATCGATCGCTGATATATTGCTTCATTCATCGACCGCTGTTATAATGCAATTCGTCGATCTCCTTTCGACATTCGCAGAGCACCATTCGTCATTCGCAGGGAGCAAATGTCAATATTGTTCTTTCTCTTATTTTCTGCCTATTAACGTATATCCCACCCGCATTACTTTTACTTGTTGGTTATTCCTCCATCTTTGTTCACCCACTAGGCGAATATCGGGGTTGTACACAATCCCCGCTCTTCGCGAGGCTCTTTAGGCTCACGAAGAATCATCCAACCCCTGGAATTCGCCGGTCGCTTGGTGACGTGGCGAGAATCTTTCGGTGGGCCCCATGTCCACCACGATACATACCACCCTCCTGTACCGGCATTTGGACTTTTCTGTTCTTCTCTCCATTTTTTTACTCACCGCGAGCTCCAACGCGATGTCGAAAAAAGACGAAATGTTGGCTCGCATGAAGGCCTCGCAAGCGGTCTAGAAGGGGAAAGTCGCCGCCATCGCCTCCTGGAATTCTCCGCGGAGCTCTCCGCCTCCACCCTCCATCAAAACGGCTAAGGCCGTTTGGCGCCAGGCCGGTGGGGGTGGGTCCTCTTCTTCGCCGTACTCCCCCCATGATGGGCTCGCCTCACAGGTACTATCGTCAAGCTCGCTGGTTTTTTGTTTCCCTCTTTCCACTTGACTTATCTTGCTCGCAGAACTCTTCCCCGGATGAGGGTGCCTTGGAGAGGCCAACCACAGAGGCCCACCCCCTTCTACGGGCGGGGCTGATGCCCTTCTCGTGGATGTGAGGGCCGTCGGCCAATGGGACTCGCCTTCGCAACGAGGTGAGTGAGTTACTTTGTCTTCCTTTGCGCCTCTCAACTTGTCCAATCACACCTACTCCTTATGCAGTGTCCCCTCTTGCAGCCCTGGAGGACAAGTTCCTCCTCCGGCGGACTCGCCTATCCCGCCGAACCAGACCATCATCACTCCTGGATTCGGCTTCCTAGGTCAAAGGATCCCTGGAGGGACGTTGATTGCCGAGCCCGAGCCTGACTCTAGGCCCGCGCTTGCTCCAGATTTGGGTAAGGCCCTTACCCCTTCCTTTGTTGAAGCATTCCAAGGCCAGTCAGGCACCTCTCGCCAGCGGTCCAGTACTCAAATTCCTCCACTAGGTTAAATTGTCGCTATTGAGTGTCATTTTCCACCTCCTTGCTAATTTTTCCTCCGCAGGTGACCGTATGACCCTGCCCACCAAGTCGGTGTGTGGAGCGTTGGAGATATCTCCACCCCCTCGCCGAGTCAATTCGCTGATTTTCTAGGGGATCCCAGCGATCCGGATTGAATGAAGAGACGGGTCACGAAGATATTCCAGAAACATACCGCCCTGCTGAGGGATCTGCAAGAACAGAATAGGCTGGATCGGCTCGCTAATGAGGAAAGGTTTGCCGCGATGGAGGACGCGAACGCGCGCATCCTTGCCGAGGTGCGGCCAACCGATCATGGCGAGGCAACCTCCCCCGGGGTGTACATCGCTCGGATTAACGATTATATGCGGCTGGCGAGCCAGACAAACCGGTCACTTCGCGAGTATCACTACCCGCGAGTCTCCCCTCGCTCTGGCATGCAGGGTCACGGTCGTTGGAAGTAGTTGCGGTATTGAGGACTCCCGCCTCGCTTTTTATTATTATTTTTCCTTCCCCCTCTCCTTCGTAGTGAGGGGTTGCGAACAAATTTCTAAGTCTGTAATAATAAAACTTTGACTTGCTTGAGAGCCCTTGTTTTCTATGTTGATTCTCTTTTCTTTCGGTATGCCTGGCTTGCTTATTCGTTGGTTACTTTTGTGCTTCTATTGCTCGCACTCGCGTCCTGCCCTTGCGTTTTGCTTTATTTCATTGTCCAGCATTAGCTTGCCGACGATAAGTGGGAGGAAGTTTGGCAAGGTGTCGACTCGCCGGGATCGGATGGGACCCCTGGAGGTGGGGAAATGTCACGCGAATCCGCTATCTGCAGACTCCGGCGCTTCGACTTCTTCCCGCCTTTTTGATTTCTATAAATAGTCGCACTTTTTTCTTTTCAACCACCACATTTACTATTTCTCCTTCGCGCTCCCTCTCTTTCTGAATTTCTCGCAAACCTAGCTCGCTCTCGTGGCTTTTGTGATTCGCAAGTTACAAACATTATGGTCGGCGAGGCGGAAGCTGAGGGGCGGTCCAAGTGTTCTGGGGCCTTCCTTGATGGCCTTTTCTTCTGCGCCAACCTCACGAAGGAGGAATACCAGGCTACCGTTGACCAATACATTCACTCTGAGTTTGTGGCTCGCTTCCCTACCAAGAAGTACACCATCAGCGACCCGCATCCTGATGAGCTCGCTATCCCCATCGCCCATTTCGAGAATGGGTTGCGACTCCCACTGTGGCCAGAAGTGCGACAAGCATGTTTGTTTCTTGACCCTTATGTTCCTGACTCACTTTGCAAGTGACGCTATAACCCTTGTTGACTTATCCAGGTGCTCAAGTACGTCAGCGTTCTGCCGAGCCAGCTAACGCCGAACGCGATCGCCATGGTTGTCACGTTCGCCAGTTATCTCAGGGCGGAGAAGATCGAGTTCAGCGTGCTCGTCTTCCGCAAGGTCTTCTCGTTTCGCACGTACAAGGATGGGACGGCTCACTTTGCAATCCAGCATGTCACCGTTTGCGAGATGGTGAATAAGTCTCATTATTGGACGCAGAGGTTCATCCTGGTGAAGGGCCCTTTCGATAATATCTCCTATTCCCCCACCCAGCAAGACGAGGCCGCTTATCGCCCTCCGGCCTCGCTATGGGGTTGTGATGCGGGCCTGTACCAGTACCTCAAGGGGAAAATCGTTGAGGTCGCCTTCCTCCGAGAGCGGGTGGACCTGTTGCCGCCTGTCCCACCAGGAGAAGGTTTGACTCGCACTCGCCAATCTCCTGACTCCCTTCTCCTTTGACCGGTTAACGCTCTTAGTTATTTTTGCAGGAGAGCGTAAACTTCCACTCAATCCTCCGCACTCGCCTCCTTCTTCCTTTACCTCTGGATCACTAGCGAGCGTGGCCTCCGAAGCCTTCCGCGACATACCGAGTTCCTCGTTGGGGAAGAAGCGATCCCTTCCTCCACGCCGGCCCGCCTCGCAGGGAGCGGCGAAGAAGACCAAGAAAGCCCCCTCCGCCCCCAAGGAGAAGGAGGTCGTTGACCTCTCCGAACCCGACCTCCACCCTTCTCCAGCAGCGAGTCAGGAGCCTGCCAAAGAGGGTGGCGAGCCGGAGGAGGCGGCCGCCAAACCCAAGCCGATGAGCCACACGAACTTCGGGCTCGGTATGAAGCTTGCAGACGCGGTTGGCGAGTCGGTGCCCGCGTGGGACCCCGAGCAGAACAAGGTCATCTGCTCCTCTCTACTCCCTTCTTGGATAAAGAACGACAAGGCTGGTGGTGAGGCGTTCGCCCTCGCCTTCGGCCTCTACGGTCGCGAGGATGCCTCCCTCTTTCAGTCCTTTACGCCGAAGGGGGTCGTATATGATGCTATGCGGGCCCAATTCAGGGCGACGGAGCTAGCCCACATGGTGGGCCGCCGGTACTTCACAGCGGATAGGGAGATCAGGGAGCTTAACGTTGAGCTCCAGAAATCTGCGGATGAGGTCGCAGAACTCAAAGGGAAGGAGGCCTTGTCTGCGGGCCTCCTCGCCAGTCTTCAAGGCAGACTGGTAAGTAATGCCCTGCAAAAGTCTTTTCCTATCTCGCTTCGCTTTTCCTTTGCTAACCCGCTTTTCGCAGGATGCCAAGTCCGTCAGCCAGCTTCACGCGAGGATCGCAGACCTGGAGACGGAGAACACTTGCCTCAAGGCCCGGGTCCGCGACCTGACCTTGACAGTGCTTCCTCCCCATCCTCCGCGAGCTGGGATTCGCTGTCGGTCGCGAGAGGAGAAAGAAGCCGACCGCAAAAGATCAATGGAGATCTTGGAGCTCGTCCTCGACACCCACAAAGGGGCGGATATTATCGTTCCCAAGCCATGGAGTTCACTGCGGAAGAAGTCATTCCTGACTTGTTCGTGCCCATCTCCGAGGCAGAGGATCGAGGAGAGCGACTAGAGGTCGGGTCCTTTGCCTCAAACTGTCCTCTGACTTGGCATGCTACCACCATGGAGTCCGTCGAGACCTCCACATCTTGCACTCCCAGTTCTCGAGCTAACCGCAGGCCCGCTATCACCGCCTCGTATTCTGCTTGGTTGTTGGTAATTCGTAAGTGGATGTTCAAAGCTTGCTCGATCTTTGTCCCTTGGGGGCTCATCAGGATGATTCCCCCTCCATAGGAGTGCTTTCCTGACGCACCATCCACCAACATCTTCCATGCCACTGGGGGGATTCATGCTCCCCTACTTCGATTGTGTAGTCAGCCATGAAGTCTGCCACTGCTTGGGCCTTGATCGACGCCCTGGGCACGAACGTAACATTGAACTCACTCAGCTCCACGGACCACTTTGCCAACCTTCCCGAGTGCTCCACCCCTTCCATGACTTTGCGAAGCGGGTGATCAGTCACTACCTTGATCGAATGTGCCTGAGAAGTAAGGTCGGAGCCTCCGGGCCTCCACTACCAATGCGAAGGCCAACTTTTCCAGGATCGGGTACCGGAGCTCCACCTTCCTCAGCACTCGGCTGACATAGTAGATGGGGAACTGTTTTCTCCCTTCTTCCCAGATCAGTACCGAGCTTACTGCCTCAGGCCCTACCCCCAGGTATAGGGATAAGTCCTCTCCCGGTCTCGGCCCCTGGAGTAGAGGGGTTTGAGTGAGTTGTTCTTTCAAAGCCTGCAAGGCTCCCTCACACTCCGGGGTCCATTCGAATTTTTTGTTTCCCCTTAGCACCTTGAAAAAGGGTGCACACTTGTCTCCCACCTCGGAGAGGAACCTACTGAGTCCGGGCAGCTTTCCCGTGAGGCTCTGAACCTCCTTCAAATTTCTGGGAGATCCCAACTCCATTATTGCCTTGACCTTGTCCGGGTTTGGCTCCACCCCCGCCGGGGTGAGCAGGTGACCTAGGAATTTCCCTCGGCTAGCCCGGAAGACACACTTCAAGGGGTTGAGCTTCATCTTATACTTCCGCAAAGTCTTGAAGGTCTCTTCAAGATCTCGGAGGTGGGCTTCGAGGTCCCGACTCTTTACCATGAGATCATCGACGTAGACCTCCAGGTTTCTCCCCTTTTGTTCTTGGAAGATCCTATCCATCATTCTTTGGTACGTGGCACCTGCATTCTTGAGCCCGAAGGGCATCATCTTATAACAATAACACCCATCCCCCGTGATGAAGGAGACATCGTTAATGTCCGCGGGTGCATGCGGATCTGATGATAACCTGAAAAAGCATCTAAGAAAGACATTATAGGGAAACCGACAGCTGAGTCAACCAGCACGTTGATTCTAGGCAGGGGGTAGCAATCTTTCAGGCATGATTTATTAAGTAGTGAAAAATCGATACACATTCTCCACTTACCTCCTCCTTTCTTCACCATGACCACGTTGGATACCTAGCCTAGATACTGGATCTCCGATACAAAACCTTCCTGCAGGAGCTTACCCACCTCCTCTCAGATGGGTACTTCCAGCTTGTCTGCTATGGCCCTCCTCTTTTGACGGATGGGGCGGGTGCCGGGGTCGAGGTTGAGGCGGTGTCAAGCCACATCTGTATCGATCCCGGGCATCTCCGCGGCGCTCCAAGAGAAGACATCCACATTCTTCTGCACGCAGGCTAGGATCTCAGCCTGCTCCTCCGAACTGAGCTCTCCGCTGACTCGGACCTTCTCCACCACCCCAAGCCGAGTGGTGACCTCAAGCTCCATGACCTCATCCACGGCCTCCAGCCTAGATTGCTCTCCCCAAGCACTTTCCTTCTCTCCTCCGCAAGCGAGCGCTTGGGCTCCTTCCTCCGTATCTTCCTCCCCTACAATCATCAACTCCTCCGCCCCTCCTTCCCGGGCACCCTCTTCTTTCTCCTCTTCTTCTCCTCTCTCCGCCCCGATCCTCTCAGCGACCCCTTCCTGGGCATGAACTTCCTCTTCCTCTATCCTTTCCTCTACACCCTCCTCACCTCCGGCTTCGACCGCCTCCTCCATCAATTTATCCCACTCCTCTGCTTCTCCCATCCAGGTGATGGTGTTTACAGCCGTCACGTAGCACTGTCTCGCCACCTTGGAGTCTCCCCGGACCCGGACACTGGTGGAAGGTGGAAGGGACCCATCGGAATGCGCTGATGAGAGGCCGTCTGAAGATGGCGCTGTAGCTGCTTAGGGCATCTACTATCACGAAGTGGCAGTTCCGGGACTGCCCTCCGAGGGTCACATGGAGCCCCACTCCACCCTCTACCTCCTTCCTTTCTCCCGAAAAACCAAAAAGGGGACCATCCGAGGCCAACACCCTCCTGGACTCCACCTTCATATCGTCAAACGCCTTCTTGAAGACGACGTTGACCGACCTCTCATTATCGACTAGAATCCGCGAGACGGTGAAGTTCTCGATGGCGGTCTGGATCACAAGCGCATCGTAGAACGGGTCTTCATGACCTGGCATGTCCTTCTGGGAGAAAGTAATTTTCTCCGCTGGGGGTGGAGCAGTGGATGTTGAGGCCACACTCCGCCGATAGATGGTATGGAGGCTAGCCTTGCGGGTTGCCTCCACCCCTACGCCCCATGGATCACCCCGATCCCTCCTCTACTCCCCACATCAGCTCTGTCTTCACACCTTTCCTCCTCATCCTCTCGAGGTTCGACCTCCTCGATTCTCACCGGTTGCTGTTGTCTCGGCGCTTGCACTCGGCCCCTTTTTGTTTCCAGGAACTCTGGGCAGGTGGCCGTCGCGTGACCTTCCTCATCGTGGAAGTCACAGTACGACAACGTCACCTCCCCTGTCTCGCCCTCCGCCATCCCATTCCTCCTCCTTCTCCCTGCTCCTGTTCTTCTCTAGCCTCTTCTCTTCTTCCTCTTCCTCCTCTTCCCCGTCTGATCTCTATGGCTTGCTGAGGTGGGGGAGGCATCTGCCTCGGACCCTGCCTCCATCCCAACTGGTGGGGTCTTCCTTGACCTCCATAGAAGTTACCCCTTCCTGGGCCGTAACCCTTTCCCTGACCTTGCATTCCTCCGCAATGCTGCCTCCACTCCCCCTCCAGGGCCCTGGGCTCTTCCCTTCTCCTTACTTCCTGCTGCCTGACCTCCGCCTCACTGAGCTTTGTTAGCCTCTTGGTGAGCTCCGGGTTAGCCTCCTCACTCTCGACCTCCTCCGCCACCCTCTCCATCAGCTCCTCGTAGGAGACGGGGACCTTCCTCTTCAGAGCCATTTTGAAGAAACATTCCCTCAGCCCGACCGTGAAGGCGAGCTGAAGTGCAAACCCAGGCATCTCCTGAGTGAGCAGCACCTCCTTCTGGAACCGGTCCGCGTAGAGAGCTAACGACTCCTTTGGCACCTGCTTCACTTTGAAGAGAGATTCAGCGTCCTTCTTCCTCTTCTTTGAAGTTGAGAATCGCAACAAGAAGCTCCGACGCAAATCCTCGAAGGCGTAGATCGATCCTGTAGGGAGTTGATGGAACCAGTCCTGGGCCTTCTCTTTAAGGGTGACGACGAATAGCCGGCACTTGAAAGCATCCGACATCGGCCTGATAGAGACCGAGTCCTCGAAAGATTGGAGGTGCTGGACAAGATCATCCCTGCCGTTGTAGTACACCCTGTCCCACTCTCCGAACCCTACCGGGACAGGTGCTGAAAGTACAAACTCGCAAAAGGGGCTTCCCCCTCCTGCCACCCTTTCTCGCTCCACACGCACCCCGAGCTCTCTCGCCTGACTTGGGCTCGCGGGGACTGCGCTTGCGAGAGCGGCGCTCGCCTGAACCACCCCCATAGTCGCCGTATCCTCCGGGCGAGCGCTCGCCTGCGCCGCGCTCGCTGGAACAGAGCTCGCCGGCACAGAACCTGCCGGGCTTGCAAACAGCACTCATCCTTCTAGGTCTTGCACTAAACCTCATACATCCTCAAGGTCCTTTTTGCAAAATTTCTGCCCGCGGTCTAATAAGTGTTGTTTGTTGCGATTTGCCGAATAATTACAAAGGCTTCCTCGTGTGTCTAGTTCATCAGGGTTCCACATGCAATAACATCAATAGTCGCATGAAAGTGTGGATCAAAAGAAAAATAGAATATCTCAATGAGATGCCACTGATCGAATTCATGCTGAGGACGTTTTCTCAACAACTCCAAGAAATGGTCCCAAGCCTCAGCCAAGGACTCCAACTCATTCTTCCTGAATGTGGCTATCTCCTACTGAGTGCTCACTTCTTTATCTGCAGGGTGAAACTTCGTTAAAAATAACATCATAAGTGCTTCCCAATTTGCAGCTGTACCAGTCATGATTATGTGGAGCCAGACTTTAGCTTTATCCCTTAAAAAGGGGAAAATCCGGAGCTTGACCAAATCATCAGAAATGCCTGTGTAACGAAAAGTTGCGCAAAAGTCTGAGAAGTTCACATGGTGCAAATAGGGATCTTCACTAGGAAGGCCAGTGAACAGGAAATTATTACGGATCATATTTTGGATAGCAGGCTTGACTTCGAAATCATTATTTTTGATCGCCAGGCCAAAGGGCGGATATTCACTCCCAATAGTGGGAGTAGTATAATCGAGCATTGTACGCGGCCTCGGGCGCACTTGATCTGGTTCATCAATGTGAACATTTGAAAAATAACATCATGAACATTTGGGGGATTGCACTCCGGATTCACTCACAGGTTTTGCTGCCAGTTGCCATTCAGATCCATGTTTCTTGCAGCGCGACGTTGAGCTAAAGCGGTTTGCTCGATCTCCGGATCGAATGACAGTGCAGGTAAACGGTTTCTACCATGCATAAACAGGCTAAAACAAAATAAAAGAAAAATACATAAAATAATAACAAAAGAGGAAACTTCTCAACCAAAGACTTCACTACGATAGAAACCCTAACAATCGTGCATTCCTTGGCAACGCCGCCAAAAACTTGATGCACCCATGACAAGTGTACCGGTCGCACAAGTAATATAAAATGGGAGGAACTACCCAAGTATCGATCTCAGAGGAATGAAAGATGGCGTCGAGATTTATGTGTGTAATGAAATACTTAATCAAAGTGTTTTCTTAACAAGACTTTGAGTTAGGGGTTTTCTAGAACAATAAAACTAAACGAAAAAATATGGGTTGCAAACACCTCTTCACTTGGCGAGAGGGACTACCGCAGGCCGTTATGCTCTGCTTTGGTTGGCGGATGGGGGAGTATGCTAGTGGATGAATGAATCACAAACGACGGAGTGAGGGTCGAAGGCACCTCGTCATTATGCATGCCACCAACCATTGCTAGTGCGGCAACTCAATGCAACGACAGGATGGAGGGTCGAATGGGGCACTCCTCAGCTCACATAAATAACAATAGCATTCATAGAAATGAAATTAATGTTAATATCAAATTAGGGTGTATGGAGATCATTCATACAACACAACATTCAACAAGAAATTACTGCAACGATACAGAGGGGGTAAGAATACAAACAAAGTGGAAAAACTCGTTAAAGATTCACGACCGAAATTGTAGGGTTGTCAAGCCTTATCCCTGCTCGGTCTTCAACTGCTATCTAGGGTCCAGAAGAGCTGACACCTCCTTGTATGTTACCCATCTTCTTCATGTATCAGCTTTGGTCAAGCCCATGCCGGAGAACACTGAGAATGCAACGAGAAATCCCTTGGAACGGAGCTTGGGAGCATACGAGTGATGGAGGAGGCCAAGGATGAAGTCCCAGCTTTTGATTTGGATGAGAATGGTGGCTGGAGCTCCACCTTAAGATGAGCGGTAGTGGAGCGATGAAAAGGAGCGGAGCAGGGAGCTTTGGCGCGAAAACTTGCGGGTCCCCAAAATAGGGCGACTTCCTATATTTTTATTGTAAACAGAGCGCAGAGAGCTGAATGAGACTGCGTGAAGGAGACTACTCGGCAGTGATGAGACCATCTGGTCACCGCTGTCTGAAAACTTGAGACCGCTCAGGTCACAAGATGTGGGCTGGAAACTCCCCTAAGGTACCCTTCTGAGTACCCTCTCCCCTTTATTTGTAGGAGCAAGGGACTACCCAAACGGATAGGTCTAAGAATAACTAGATGCCCGGATTTGCTGAGATCGCCTATTGAGATCACCAAGACCGTAGAGACCGCCGGTCAGGCAGAGATCGCAGGGCAAGCTAAGACCGCCAGGTAGGCTGAGACCACTTGGCAAGCTGAGACCGTCGGGCAGTCTGAGACTACCAGGCAGGCTGAGACCGCCGGGCAGGCTGAGACCGCCGAGTAGGTTGAGATTACCAGGAAGGCCGAGACCATCGGGTAGGCTGAGACCATCGGGTAGGCTGAGATCATCGGGCAGGCTGAGAACGCTGAGCAGACTGAGACCGCCTTGTAGGCTGAGATCGTTGGGAAGGCCAAACTGCTGATCACTTATAATAGTCAGTTTGAAGGGGATCGCCGATTTTTCGGTAAATAATATCACCTATGTGGGTGTAGTAGCCAGGCCGTAACTTTGGGATTTAGGCTGAGCCCTAATAACCCTCATGAAAAATCAAGGAATGTTCATGACTGATGAGTACTTTTTGTACTCATCATTTAGTATAATTTTGATGTAACTTTACTATAAATTCATGTCAATTATCTGTTTGATCATATAATAATCATTCCTTTTTATTTCTGCCACTAATTTAAGCTTAGTTTATGTTTTGCAGGTTTTCTGGGCACTTTGAGCAAAATTGTCAAGTACACGCCCAAGGTCACGGGCGTGACCAAGGGGCGTGACAGCCTAGATGTGTTCCATACCCGATGCCGCCACCCCGGGAGCATTTCGTGAAAATTCGCAAAGTACACGCCCCAGGTCACGGGCGTGACCAGGGGGTGTGACATCCAAGTCACGGCCGGGACCCGCCATCAGCATCCAGAGCACGCCTCCACGTTAATTAAAATTACATGCCCCAGGTCACGGGCATGACCAGGGGGCGTGACTTCCAGTCACGGGCGTGACTCGCCCCGCACTTCTTCCCGCCAGTGTTTCCCGCCAGCAGCACTAATTCAAGATTACACGCCCCAGGTCACAGGCGTGACCTAGGGCGTGACACGGCCGAAACGCTCGCAATTACTCCAGAAGGCGCCCTCTCCACTGCTGCTGCTATCACGCCCCTTACACGCCCCTTGGTCACGGGCGTGACCAAGGGCGTGTAACCTCAACTTTTCAGCTATATAAAGCCAACTTCTCCAGAACTTCAGGGACCAATTTTTAGGACTTAGACTTTTCATTTCATGTCGTTAATTTCATGTTTTAGTAGTCTTGTAATCATTTTTATTTATGCAAATTGTAATTTCCTTTTCATAGTTTGTAATTTCTTTTATCAATAAAATAGTTTTGTTTTCTCAATCTATTCTCTCTTTTTTTCATGAAGTCTTCTATTTTCTTTAATTCTTCTATCTCTATGAGTAACTAAATTCCAATTAGTACTCGACCGAGATGATCTGAGGAGAATATAATCTATGGTTTAGCTTCTCTTTCTCCCCTTTAGAATGCTTAAACTTTATTCTTGAACTTTTATTGGATTGAGATTATATTGTTGATATATAATTCTCATCTTTGTTTTCGCAATCTAATAACCAAGATGTTTTGATTTCGGATCGATCATTTCAAGAATAAAGAGGGTTGAATGCACTCCTCAAGCGAGGATGACATAATTCTCCCAGATTGGAGTCAATTCCAATAGAGGGGTTCACTACGATAAGGCGAGTTTTAGATCTTGATTCTAGAATGAAAGTTCGTTTGATCGACTAAACTCAGTTGAGCGTATCCTTGAGAAAGGTACGTTCATAAATTGGGAACCTCCACGGTCAAGTAATATCTTAAGGGAATTAGAAGTTTGATTTATTATATTTATTTTCCAAAGTGATTCAAAGTCGAGCGCTACCCTTTTTACTCGTCGTTTTAATCTTATTTTAATCTTCCTTTGAAAAATCACTCCCAAGTTTCATTTGATAAAATAATAGAGATTTTCTTGAAGTAAGAGTACTCAACCGCACCGAGTCTAATACGACCTTGTTTTAACAACCTATACTACATTCGATACGGTACACTTGCCGTTGTCGTTTGCAAGCATAGTTTTGCCCCATCAAGTTTTTGGCGCCGTTGCCGGGGACACGGTTGATATTTCGAAAAAAAGAAATATTTATTAATTTTATCGTTCTCTTTCTTCTCCCCCTTCTCTTTAATTTTTTTTATATAAAAAAATCTTAAAAAATGTAATCTAAATTCTCGGAAAGGATGCTTTGGGCTTGAATTCCCATCATAGCCTCTAATACCATGCAAACCCTTCACCGGGTAGATCTTGGGAAGTCCGGGACTAATTTAACCCGCTTTTTGAAAAAAAAATTATAATAATAATATTTTTAAAATTCCATTCATTTGAGTAAAGGTTGTTTCCTTTTTATTTTTTTATCATGCAATCACTTGAATTGGCCGTAAAAGTTGCCGAGATTCAAAGCCAAGTATATCTTTTGGAAGCGGCACAAAAACGCCAAAATTGCTGTTATTATTGTAATGCGCCTCATCAAAGTGAGGAATGTTATTTACGTTCATATGCTCAAAATAATTATTATGAAAATAATTATCCTCAATATTATGCAAATAATTTTGACAATAATTACGATCATAATTTTTCATCTTTTAATGCAAATAGTCTTTCAAACTTTGATGAAAATAATTTTTCTAATTTTAATGATAATAATTTTTTGGCGTTTAATAATTGTTCTTCTAGCTCTGAAGTAGATTATTCCTCGTGGCAAGCACACCCGGATAGTTCTCGGAGCAATGAAGATAGATCTTTAGATCCGAATTTTTGTTTTTCTTCTTATACACCGCAGTCTTCGTTCTCTAATTTGGGGGAAATTTCGCTGATCCAAATTGATACTTCCCCCCAAAATTTAGAGGAAAATATTATTTCGTCTAGTGCTTTTTCTAATTTTCACGAGAATAACTTTTCGGCTTCCAATAATTTTTCTTCTAGCCCCGAAGTAGATTATTCTTGGTGGTGGCAAGGTCACCCAGATAGTTATCGGGGCGATCAAGATAAATATTTAGATCCAAATTCTTGTTCTTCTTCTTTTGCGCCGCAATTTTCTTTCTGTAATTTTGGGGAATGTTCGTTTTTTCAATTTGATACTCCACCCCAGAATTTAGATGAAAATTTTATTTCTCCTAGTGCTTTTTCCTCGTCTTTGGAAAATTTAGTTATGGAGGAACATGATTGTTTATGTACTCCCATAATTTCTTTTTCCAAAGATGAAGAAAATTTCTCTTACCAAGAAATTCTTAATGTTTTGGGAACCCCGGATGAACTAGAAGAAGAACAAGTTTCTTCCCCCACTTCACCCGGATCTTCTTTTCTTTGTCATGAATTTTCGCAAATCTCTTCTATTTTAATTCAACCGGAAATTCATGAAATTTTAGTGTCCGAAAATCTTATTCCGCTTGGTAGTACACTAGATTATTCCAATGAAAATTTTATTTTAGAAAAGGAACAACCGGAGCTTAATTTTATATTTTCGCAAGCGCCTCCTCCTTGCGAAAAATTATCTGAATCGTTTATTTGTGATTCTTTATACACTAATAATTTTCAGGTTGAAGATGAGCCGTTGCTACCCCAAATAATCGAAGATCCATATGCCGCTCATCTGTATAAATTCAAATCACCTCAGGTATGTATAAGTGTTTTGGATTTGCAAATGCAAGATCAAAGACAAATGAAGAATCACATGTTAAGCGGAGGAGTAGCCGTGCGACTAATGCTGGCACATTCACCTACGCGTGAATTAGGGGAGTTGCCTGTTCACTTCTCTTTTTATTTCCCATTTTCCTAACAATAACCGTCTAGCTTAAAGACGGGAAAAAGAAAGCGCTCTTGGGAGGCACCCCTTGCTTATCTTTAATTTTAATGCATTTTTCTTTTAAAAGTTTATTTTTCAGTATTCTTCATACTTAGTTTTAAACATTGGGGACAATGTTTAATTTTAAGTATGGGGGTGTAGCTTCGCATTCCCTGTATTTTTATTTGATAAAGAAAAAAAAATTATAAAAAATATAAAAATCCAATTTCTTGGAAAGGGCGCTTTGGGCTTGAACTCCCATCACAGCTCCTAGTACCTTGCGAACCCTTCACCGGGTAGCCCTCGGGAAGTCCAAGAAATATTTTATTTTAAAAAATAATATTAATAATAAATATGCCTAGCCTTATTGTTTTATTGTTCTAGAAATTTAGTTTGAGGTTTCATTATAAGTATTCTTTCATTTTTAATTTAGCTAATATTTTGTTTTATCAAAATTTGTTAAATTTAAATTTGAAGTAATTTGGTTTTAAGAAACATTTTATATTTTTAATTTGATTAGAGAATTAATTTAGCACTATTTCTCCGTTTAATTTTAAATAGCTTCATTTTGTGGTAAATTGGCTAAACATCTCTAGATTTCTATTATATTCTCTTTTAACTTTAAGATCTTAGGAAATTTCATTCCACTAAAAAGTTGCTCTCAAAATAGTTCAATTTATAAACTAGAAGTATTTCGTTACCCTTGGTAAACATATGTATTTTTTCCCCTATTGTTAGATCATATGTCATGGGAATAAGGAGATGTTAGTTCTTTATTCTCTGGTAAACATATGCAACCCAAAAATAAAAAAATGAAGAGAGAAAAAAATGTGTATATGTCGTGGAAATGATAGGATAATAGTCTATCATTCTTTGGTATTACATATACTAAAAAAAATGAAAAAAAGGGGTTGAGAGGATAAAATTCATCACCCCAATCAAAAACCTCTTCATATCCTTTGTCTTCATTTGCCATTTCGTTCAAACCCATCCCTAGCCAATTTCATTGTTTCTAGTCCTAAACTAAATTATTAAGAGAGCAATATTTTGGTAGGTGTCTTTTCCTTAAGTTTCTTTTATGTTAGAGTGTTTATAATTTCAATCTAATTTTGTTTGAAAATTTCTATAATTTTGATTGCTAAATAGTTAGCTAAACAAATTTCTCTTTTTAAATTATCAACATAACTTATGACTTAATTCTTGAATTCCTAAAATTTGCTTTTGACTTATTCTTGGTTTAATAAATTTTAGTTAATTAGAAATAATATCGATGTCTTGTAATTCTTTCCTCACTCTTTTGCTCTGGAATAGCAAAAACTCAAGTATGGGGGTGTTTGATGAGTACTTTTTGTACTCATCTTTTAGTATAATTTTGATCTAATTTTAATATAAATTCATGTCAATTATTTGTTTTATCTTATAATAATCATTCCTTTTTATTCCTGCCACTAATTTAAGCTTAGTTTATGTTTTGCAGGTTTTCTGGGCACTTTGAGCAAAATTGTCAAGTACACGCCCAATGTCACGGGCGTGACCAAGGGGCGTGACAGCCTAGATCTGTTCCAGACCCGATGCCGCCACCCCGGGAGCATTCCGTGAAAATTTGCAAAGTACACGCCCCAGGTCACGGGCGTGACCAGGGGGCGTGACATCCAAGTCACGGCCGGGACCCGCCATCAGCATCCAGAGCACGCCTCCACGTCAATTAAAATTACACGCCCCAGGTCGCGGGCGCGACCAGGGGGCGTGACTTCCAGTCACTAGCGTGACTCGCCCCGCACTTCTTCCCGCCAGAGTTTCCCGCCAGCAGCACTAATTTAAGATTACACGCCCAGGTCACGGGCGTGACCTAGGGCGTGACACGGCCGAAACGCTCGCAATTACTCTAAAAGGCGCCCTCTCCGCTGCTGCTGCTATCACGCCCCTTACACACCCCTTGGTCACGGGCATGACCAAGGGCGTGTAACCTCAACTTTTCAGCTATATAAAGACAACTTCCCCAGAACTTCAGGGACCAATTTTTAGGACTTAGACTTTTCATTTCATGTCGTTAATATCATGTTTTAGTAGTCTTGTAATGCTTTTTATTTATGCAAATTGTAATTTCCTTTTCATAGTTTGTAATTTCTTTTATCAATAAAATAGTTTTGTTTTCTCAATCTATTCTCTTTTTTTTCATGAACTCTTCTATTTTCTTTAATTCTTCTATCTCTACGAGTAACTAAATTCCAATTAGTACTCGACCGAGATGATCTGAGGAGAATATAATCTATGGTTTAGCTTCTCTTGCTCCCCTTTAGAATGCTTAAGATTTATTCTTGAACTTTTATTGGATTGAGATTATATTGTCGATATATAATTCTCATCTTTGTTTTCGCAATCTAATAACCGAGAGGTTTTGATTTCGAATCGATAATTTCAAGAATAAAGAGGGTTGAATGCACTCCTCAAGCGAGGATGACATAATTCTCCCGGATTGGAGTCAATTCCAATAGAGGGGTTCACTACGATAAAGCGAGTTTTAGATCTTGATTCTAGAACGAAAGTTCGTTTGATCGACTAAACTCAATTGAGCGTATACTTGAGAGAGGTACGTTCATAATTCGGGAACCTCCACGGTCAAGTAATATCTTAAGGGAATTAGAAGTTTGATTTATTATATTTATTTTCCAAAGTGATTCAAAGTCGAGCACTACCCTTTTTACTCGTCGTTTTAATCTTATTTTTATCTTCCTTTGCAAAATCACTCCCAAGTTTTATTTGATAAAATAATAGAGATTTTATTGAAGCAAGAGTACTCAACCGCCCCGAGTATAATACAACCTTGTTTTAACAACCTATACTACATTCGATATGGTACACTTGTCGTTGTCATTTGCAAGCATAGTTTTGCCCCATTAATGACCATTAACACACCCACCGCCATAACTAAATAAAAAAACAAATCTTTTGTGTGCTTATATAATTTACCGGTCAAAAGTTTATAATTCAAAGACTCTGACACATTATACCCTTCAGTAGAGATAATTAGTACTAATTATAGGTTCAAGGTAACCATTCCACCTATACCCATTGCATTTGATACAACTTGATGAAACACATTTGTATTTGATTTAATTAATTAATTGTAATCATATTATTTATGAAGTTCAACTTTTGGTTTTCTCTTTTGTAGGGAATTTTAAGTAATTTAAATTAAAATGTTTATTTCATAATATTTTATTGGAGCTTGTATGATGGTTGGTGTTTGGGCTCCACATTATTGATGAAAAAACTCAAAACCAAGAATGGAGGAAACTCCAAATATTTGGAGGGAAACCTCTTCATTTAAGAGGATGACATTTAGTCCCACCTCACCTATCTCCACTTATGCAAGTGGGTATATAAACTATTTGACGAATTCATATTTGTTCAAAGGATTATAAAGAGAAACTATGAACCACACACACACGAACACGCGCACACGCACATATCACACCAGACCAGATCAACATTTGGGATTTGGGATTTGGGATTTGGGATTTGGGGAATAATTGAATTGTATTTTTTGTACAAAATAGTTTATACTTTAGAAAATACCAAATTAATTTTATGTCAACGTAAGTTGACCTTATTCCTTCTCTGTGAGTCGCATTCTGTCGACGTACGTTGATGTATGTGTACACAATGTGTGTCGACATTCCATGTGTTAACATCTCAACGTACGTTGATTTACCTCATCTTTCATACATCCACATATGTGTGTCGACAAAATTCAACGTATGTTGACTTCTATGCAATGGCATATCAACGTACGTTAAGATCTCTGTTATTCGCAGACCACTTCGCGGAAAATTTCTGCACGCTTTCTTTACACATTTTTTGTCTTTACTTGTTTACGTTAGAAATCAATGTTTTTCCTGACACAATTACATTTACTAAAAATTACCGTTAATATTTATTACGTGATTAATTTCTTACAATTTTACGAGGCTCCTATATAGGAGATTTTTTTAGAACCAATTACTCACGCTTTCACAAACTCTTTCATTTTCCTATGAGTTTTATTTTTTCACGTTTGCTTCATCAAGTGGGAGTTCGAGTGTTCTATGCTTCTTCGATGTCCGCGCACATCAGAATTTTCGGGATCTAGCCAAGTGTTGTACCTTGGAGGAGTGAGTATCGGTTGAAAGCCCAGCTAGAGGGTGGTGCAACTTCTTTATGGTAGTGATCACACGTCTTACACATGCTCGATTCTAAACTATATATTATTATGCTTTGATTCTTTTCTTGATCTTGTTATTTATAAGTTTTCTTTACAAAAATTGTTTTCAAAAATTGATGTTATAGCATACAAGTTTCAAGATCTATTAATATTATTATTTACTGTAATTCTAAAAAAAACGATATATATATATAGTTTTAGGAATATTAGGAAAATTATTCCAACAATTTCCATTTTAGTCAAGCATGGAGGTAGTTCTGTCATTAGTTGGAAAAAACCTCTAAAACCCAAAAATCAAGATGAGATCATATGTAGTACTAAATGAGATGGTGGTTACTGTGCTCATGGTGACTAAGAGCAGCTGGAGTACTATTATGCACGGGAGAAGCTTGTGCACTTGTAAGAAAGCGAGCACTGGTAGAGGTACTATTATGGCCAAAGTAATGATGTGGTTGCACGACGCCCTGTGACCTATCACTCATATATATTAATAGGAATAAAGAACATGTAGTATAAGAAAAATTTGTGCATTATCTTGTTAGTAGTAAGTTACAAAAGGTGAACAAGAAATCATATGAATCAGTTAAATCCACATATAATAACTAGTTATAGTTAAGGAAAGGCATGTGAGTAAATGGTTATACTTAATTATTTGTAAATCTATAATTATTAAACTAGAAAATTCAGGCAATCAGAATATTGAATTGTTTGTCACCAAAATATCATTTTATAATCAATATAAGGTCCATTTTTTCCCATTATATTGTAAACATCATGATAGTACAAATAATATTACAATAGGTCCGGTCGGGACCCCACACTATATTAAACACACTAGTTGGACGTTAATAAGATGATAAACAGAAAATATCTACACGAGAGTATAAACAAATTGTAAGTGAAAGCTTTCATTAAATATTAATTTCAGAATGTCCACATACTCAGGAATGACATGTAAAGAGTTATGACCTTAATGTCTTACATTCAACAAATGTAACTACCTCAAAAGTATACTTCGGCATGCTGGACGACAATACAGGGAAAATAATAAAAATTGGCTTGCCTTCAAGGGCCAACTCAACAGTAGGCTTCAACCAGCTATTTCCCGCTCGGCTTACCAACACCTGCACCATTCACAAATAAGAGATAAATGAGGGTCAGCTATGAGCTGACCACAAATTGCGTAACGATCTCACCCCCTGACCATTCTAGTCGGCTTAGGGGCAGGGACCACTAACATGCAAGCAAGTCGTACATGTAACATGTAATATAACAAAGAAATTGCATCTACTCTACACAAGGTGAGGTTTCAAGCATAATCAATCTTCTAGGTTGAGCATCAAGTAAAGCGGAACCTATGTATGCAAATGATGTTGGTAGGGTTCACCCGGAGAATCCCCGTAACCACCTAAGCAACTGCATGAGGCTAACATAACATCAATTCATTGCATCACAAATGTGGGTACTCATGACCACACATTTCATGCACACAAGGCACGCTTCCAATGTACTCTTTCACGAGCACCAACACCACCCAAAGTATTACAACCTTAGGTGGTAAAAGAGATTTTGGCCGGTCTAGGTGAACACCCGATGCACAAATCTTAAACACCGCTATAGGCGGGAGCAAGATTGCGGCACAAAACGGTAAGTGCACCGATCGTTCAAGTAATAAAATGGGTGAATTTCCCCAAGTATCGATCTCTCAAGGAACACAATAAGGTGGAGTTATCTATCGAGGAAGGACTTGAGATTGAAGTCATTTAGGTCAGATGTATTGTGGGAGTCTTGGATTGGATTGTGGATAAGAAATTAAAGTTGAGTTACTAAATTACTATGCATGCCACTATACACTGCTTCACTCGGCGGATGGAAACTATGCAGGATGTTATGCACTACTTCGCTAGGCGGATGGGCGAGAAGGCAAGCGGAGGGAGGGTTCATACTGACGGAAGTGAAGTCGATTATACGGGCCGTTAGCACCACATCGCTTGGCGAGTGAAAGAGTAGGCACGCGTAATGGACGAGTAGTCAAGCGGAATGGATGAGTAGGCTTGTTGAATGGAAGAGTAGGCTCATGTAGGGGAAGTGTAGGATTGCGTAATGGAATGTAGGGTAATGACGGATAGAAGATTGCGCTCCTCACTTGCATAAACCACAAGATAATTTCACATAGACATGAAATAAACTAAATAACAATAATAAGGTTCAACAATCATCGTCATACGACCAAGGAATCAATAGAGAAAATGCTACAATATGAAGGGGGTAAGATTACAACCAAAGGGGCGAAGACTCGTCGTAGGTTCATGGCCGAAATCTAGGATTGTCAAGCCTTGTCCGAACTCGGGCTCCAACTGCTGTCCGGGGTCTAGAAGAGCTGTCACCTCTTTCTACATTACCCGTCTTCTCCGCCAAGCACCTTCAGTTCTGACCTAGCCAGAGAACTTCACATGTGCAGCAAGAGATCCCTCAAAATGGAGCTTGAAAGCATGCTAACGATGGAAGAGGCCAAGAGGATGCTCCGACTTTGGATTTGCAAGGAAATGGTGGTCGGATCTCCTCTTTAAGGTGGGCGGCGATGGAACGAAAGAAATGGCGTGACTAGAGCTCTGCGCGCGAAAAAAGAAGATCTCCCGAACTAGGGCAAGACCTACGAATTAAATAGAAAATGCATTAGAAAATGGGCACGCACGGACGAACACACGATTGTGCGTGCACAGTGCGTAATTAGCCAAGCTGGCTGCCCTTGAAAATGAAGCTGGAGTGCGATTTTTCTCACGCACGGTCAAAACCGACCAGCGAACAAAATGCATGGGCAAATCCAGAGCACTTGAAAAATAGACCAGCAGAGGGAGATCGTGCATTTCCTTCGCACACGGTTGACTCTAACCATGCGTGAAGCAAAGACATGGGAAATAATTATATAAATTTTTGGACAACAGGAGAGGCTCGTGCGATTTTACTCACGCACAAGCAAAACTGACCTTGCATGAACAAAACGCATGAGCGGGGTAGATCACTATTTTGGGCCACAAATGAACGCGCACAGTTGGAGCGATCATGCGTTAAGGAAATGCACGACCGTGTGATTCATGCAGACATGAAATATTGGCAAAATGGATGATCTACCCACCTGCACAGCAAACCAAACATCAGTCACATAGCTGGAAAACTCCCTTCCAGCTCAATCCAATCACAGAAAAAGGATGGGGAGCAACATGTGCTTACTGTTGGAGCATGCGTTCCGCACTCGTCCGGTTTGAGAATAACAAATCCCGAATGTATTTGATTCTATTTTTATTAATGGTGTGCAGGTAACAGGTATGAGATGTTCACATTTCTGCTGGAGCTAAATTTAAATGTAGGAAAATTTCACTGTCGGAAAATTCCGACAGCCGCTATCGCCCAGGCGACAGCAGAGAAGTTACAACTACTTCCCTCCATGGCAGCTCGACGAAAGTCAGTTTTGAGCTGTCAAAATTCCGACAGCGATGTCGCCCAGGCGACAGCTCGGAGGTTACAACAACTGCCCACGACACCACCCACGATTGGCAGTTTTGCACTGTCGGAAATCCGACATCGATGTCGCCCAGGCGACAGCTCAACGGTTACAGCAACAGCCCACACGACGCCACTACAGCGGCAGTTTAACGCTGTTGGAAAATTCCGACAGTCACTGTCGCCCAGGCGACAACGATTTTCTATAAATTGCCTCCTTGTGTTCGTGCATTAAGAGCTTTGAAGATTCTAAATCCTTTCCTGAGTTCATACGAACCAGAGAGCTCAAGAACCTCATCAACTCCCATTTGTGGTTAGAAGGTTTGAAATTGAAGATGAGATCAGACGCGCTTCTACATCAACGATCATCTCGAGGCTTCAACCTTCCTTTCAGAGATCTAAATTTCTAGGGAGTTGTTCATTTCATTTGTATTTTCATTTACATACATTTCACTTTGTATTGGTAGGGAAATCGTCTCCTTATGCGTGACGTCTAAGTCCTTGCGTGGCTTAGGGGAAAATCGCTTCCTTGTGCGGAGCGTCCAAGTCCTTGCGTGGCTTGGTGGGAAATCGTGGCCTTGTGTGCTACGTCTAGATCTTGGGAAGATCTAGAGGATAGGCTTGGGCTTGGTCTAGGGAGAGACAAGTGATAGCCTTCCGATCCTTGGGAGAAGGATTGGTAAACCAAAAGGAAATTTACATTTGTACACCTCCGATTTCTAGCGATATAGAAATCAAATTTATTTAAACACTTTTTCATATAATATAATCATGTCTCTTTTGTGTTTACTTGATTTCTATCATTTGGCGTAATCTCTATTATATTGTGTTCTAAGTTTTCAATTCTAAATCTAAATTGTTTATTTCAATCTCCTTCATTATAAAACAATTTAGTAATTATCTTGAAAATTAAAGAAACAATTTTATTCCCTTATTCACCCCCCCTCTAAGGGTGCCATAAGATCCAAAAATTGGTATCAGAGGGCAGGTTATTCCAATACGGCTTCACAACCGGGAATAATGGCGTCTCATGATCTCGCTTCTACTAATAGGGGAAATTTTCTTATAAATGAAAAATCTTTAGCACCACTTTTATTTGAAGGGAAAATTATAATGGGTGGAAATTTCTAATGGAAAAATTTCTTAAATCTTTGGATATGGAAGTATGGAATATTACAATTAAAATGCCCCCCAAGTATTTTAAATAAAAATGAAATGTTTTTAAATGCCAAATCTATGAATAGTCTATATTGTGCAGTAGATCAAAATATTTTCAAACTTATTTATACACTTCCTACTGCTTATGAAGTTTGGAAATTTCTTGAGAATACTTATAGTCTTCCTTCTACAGATGATGAACAAGAGGAATTCCTTATGGATCCAAGAGAAGAAATCGACAAGGACTCATTCTTGGAGGATGATAAATCTAAGAGAGAAATCGACGAGGAATTTCTTATGGATCCAAGAGAAGAAATCGATGAGGACTTATGCTTGGAGGAAAAAGAATACAACATCACAATATTGGACTCATTTGTTGGCAACACATCAAGCAAAAGAGAAGACGGAAACAATTGCAAGGTAAGAAAATCAAAAACTTCTCTTTTTGTAACGAATTCTATTTCTACATCTCGTATGCTTAAAATTGCTAAACGTAAAATTTTAAAATTAAAAATTGCTAATTCCAAATTACGTTTAGAAAATAAATCTTTAAAAGCAAACGATAACGTAGAATCAAATATTGATGTGTTAAATTCTCTTTCATGTTCTTTAGTTGAAATTCCTATTCCTTGTCTTAATTGCAATTTATTAAAAGAAAAATTCAAGGAAATTGAAAAAGGGCTCTTAATTTCTAAAAGGCATAATGAAAAATTGTTAATTGAAAATGATGTTTTATCCTGTAAGTTAATACAATTAAAATCTTTTGTTGAAAAATTTCAAATGTCATCTAATGAATCTCATCATAAGATTTTGAATAACAAGGATATATTAACTTACAAAATCATTTCTAAAAAGGATCATTTTCATACATCAACACAAAAGGAGTTAAGTTTCAAAAAGAATTATGACCCTCACAAAATTCTTAAGAGTCACTATTATAAGTCTCCATATATTTTCAATCATGACTCAAAATTAAAAACTCCTTTTCATGAAAATCAAAATATAAAATATTATCCTTTATATTACAAGAGTATGTCTATAAGAAAGAATGGAAATGAAAATCATCAAAATAATGATCAATCTTCTAAAACATATTGTAATCCACTTTTTCAACAATCACTTCTAAAGAAAGACAATCACTCTTATAAAATTTTAAACAATCCATATAATAAAAATCATTATGATTATCAATATCAAGCTATTTTGAAAAATAATTTAAATAAACATAAACCTCCAATGAATTATTTTTCAAACAATTCACATAATCATTATATGGATTTAAGTAATAAACAACCAATGTATGAATGGAGACCCATAAAGAAAAATGACATATCAACATTAATTAAAAAGGCTCATTCATCATTATCTTCTCAAAAGCCATCACGACATATTTGGGTGCCCAAAGGAACCATTACACATGGTCAATTTTGGATACCTAAATCTCTTATCATTTAGTATCTTTCATTTGCATGAAGTAGAAATAATTAAAAATGAAATATCAATACTCTACTTCATGATGTGCTTTATTTCTTTTTCTTTTGTTTGTTTTTGTATTTATTGATCCAAAATGCTTATGGTCCCTCTATATTTTATGAAATATGACTTTCACAAATTAAGCCTAATGTTTATCAAATCAAATTGAATTAAAATTGAACATTAAGTCATATGATTTTTAAAAGAGACCTACCTCTCATTTTTTTGTTATATATATCCTTTTAAATCCTTTACCCATCAATGTCTTGAATTAACATTATAATATTGAAACTATTTTTCAAGACTAATGAAATTAATTTTAAAAATGGATTTAATTGGTTTATTAAAAGGGCTTAAGCTAAAAATTAAAATGCGCAACAATTTGATTACTTTCTATGTTATTTGCTGCATTTGATAGCCCTTATTATGAAAAATATTATCAAATAAAATTGTAAACAAAAATTCATCTAAACGCATGCTTAATCTTTCAAAAAGCAAGTTTTTGATCAAAACTTCAAGTAGCCATATCTTTTGATCCGCTCGTCCGTTTTTCGCGTTTAATATCTTTTCAGAAAGAGCACAGAAATCTCCATCTATCGGCAAACTAAACTTGCCCATTTAAGTTTGTTTGGTGCTGTCAATTTGCCAGATTTCAACTCCATTTTTAAATGCTATCTTAGTTCTCTTGATTCGAAATTTCTGTGTTTAAGGATTTTTTTTTCCACATGATATCCTATGTATAATTGTTTCATATATTAATTTAGATAGTATGTGTGATGTGTGTCACCATTGTTTGCATGTAATTTAGGCCTAAGAATCATCTTATATCATTAAGATCAAATCAAAAGTTTAATCATTTCATTATAGGTCTAAAGAAAATTAATTTGTAAACATCTCATACTACATGCAACATTATCTCCATTAATTCTATGTAATAACATTACATTCAAATGTATCATTCTAGCATCACTTCTTAATTTGTGCTTAAATTTATATGCTAGGTATAACATTTACAATGTTATTAAAATATCATGATAACTATGTGATTTGAAATTATATAGAATACTAAAATTCCAACAAACACATAGTTTATGAATTAATCATTAGAATATTTATGAATATTGTTTCATGAATCATATATTATCATGCAAAACCAAAGATCAATAAATTCAATTATTGAATGAAATTTTATTTCAAAACTATATATTTGTGATCTTTGTCTTTGATATGGTAGCTTGATCATCATTTTCTAGACTTACAATTCAAACGGGCTCATTCAAACGAAAATCACCAATTCATATTGTCATAAGTCTAGAAGAATTAGAATTTACACACATCATGATGATCTAACATATATTCTATGCAAAAATTCTCTTTAATCATCAATCATAATTCATGTTCTATCAAGACATATCTCAAATCGATAATAGGAATTATGAATCTTATGATAAAAATTATGAATAATGTTTTCTTTACATTATTTGATGTATTGATCTGCTTTGCTAGTGATTGCATGTATCTCTCATATTTGTAGACACTAGAATCAACTTTTTAATGAAAGTATAAATCAAACTAAATCATCACTCCATTCTAGATCTATAATTTGAAATTCTATTTTGGAATACATGCAATATTAATATTAATCTTATGACATGACTTTAAACCCAAAACTCATCATACTAGCTTTATCACTTATTGAATATTAGTAATTGTGCTAGTTATCTCATATCGTCGTCTCATAAAAGTAGATAAACTATGCGGCTTTATATAACTCATCACATTAAACAAAACCCATAGTTTATGTATCAACCCTTAGATTTAAAAGCATAGGTTTTCCAAAAGATTATTTCACCTATGACTTCATATCTCACAATAGTGGGGGCGTAGGTTTGTATGCATTAGAGACCTAACTTATAAGACATGTCTTGTCCTTAACCGGGGAGGGTTCCAGTGGGGCCTTGCGAGGCACTGGGGGGAAAGAGTGCTAGGTTGAGTGTTCTCTAGTGTGTGCATATGGGACTAACACCCCAACCTACGGCATGCGTGCAGCTCCTCATGCCCATGCGTCACTTAGTACGGGGCTAGGGTGTAGACATTTAGTCGGGGTAATCTTTAATCTTAGGGGGTACTTATATTACTCTTTGCAAGATCATTTTATTTACTTATCACTTAAATCATGCATATTTTGGGTTATTTAAAAAAATTTCATCTTGTGTCTTCATAGTTTATATCTTCATGTTTAAATGGTTTTGTAAAACACAAGAATTTGAAAAGCCAAAGGTTCATGCAATTTTGATCCACCTAGAGATCTCCAAAAATTCTGAAATTTCAGCATGGAACTACTTTAAGGACACTTAATCAATATCAATAATCAGAAATTTAAAATTTCTAAAAATCCACAAAAATATGTTAGTTTATGTGTACAAATCTAATTTTGTGTTTCTGTTTATTTTATTTTCATTTTCTTTATATTATGAAAAATCAACTACAAAAGTTCAAAATTCAAAAATTACAAAAATATGTTTTTGTGATTTTCTGTTTTTATTTGATTTAAAAAATGATAAAACAAAAAAAACTGTATGATATCAAGCATGTATGAATTCTATTATTTAGAATTATTTACAATGTTAAACCTTATTTCTTCAAATTACTATGAACATTGTTTTGCTTATCATGCTTTGATATATCTATTTAAAGTGCATCAATTGTATTGAAAAATGTGTAGATACAAGCTTAGCATGCCTCTAAGTATGAGTAAATGTTTTATGATTGATAATGATACATTTCACTCACTTATTTTGGTAATCAACATGTGTGTCTAAATCTAAAAATGCTTGCTTGTGTATTGTATTTGTACAATGAATTAAAACTTGCATAAGTTTATTGCCTACACTCCATTTGAATTGCACTTATGAAATTTAGAAAAGTGGTTAAGTTAAAAATTTTGGTTTGCAAAACAAGTGTATTCGGAGAATGTTGTCTCACAAATGTGAACAAAAATTATATATGTAGACAAATATACCTCCACCAAGCACAACTTGAACCTCCTGATAAGTCTTCATAAGCATTGTAAGGTTGAGCACCTTGGAAAGAATAGTAAAGTGTCTTGTGCAAACTTTGTTTATTACACCACTTTGTTACAAATTATGAGCATTAAAAGTGTGTGAAAGTAATTTACTTGTGTTTTATTGTGCATTTTACTTTACATATGTCTTGTATTTTGATGATTTAAATCAATTGTTAACATTGCCCAAAATACACTTATGTGCACATCATTATCTTTCATAACACTTCTTCTCATGAGTATTGGATTCTAATGCTTTATCTATACTACTCTTTATAGAAAAATGCACTAGACAACCAAGCATGATCTCTACAATGTTTTGGTATCTCTTGAACTTTAAATTAAGTAACATTGTAGTATAATATCTCTTTGATATGTTCATTTCATGCTTGGTATTTTTATGAAATTTTTTTTTTGAGATTTCAACAAGGTTTAAACATATTTCAATTTTGAACTAAAACTCATATTTTTACTTATGCTTTTCATGCTTACAATAATATGTTTATTATAATCTTCCGCTTGCTTACAACTCTTATCTTTTTATTTGAAATCTCTTATATATGCTATGCTTAAACCTTTTATCATTTATAAGAAATGCCTCCTTACTACCCTCACCTAAACCCTCTTTTGATTCTACCAAAAGGGGAGATTAAATTGCATAAATCTAAGATTTAGGGGGAGTGCATTATAATGATATTAAACTAAAAAAATAAGGGGTAAATTTGTAGGGGGAGTAATCATATAGGAGGTGCATACATTAACATATGCTCGATCATGAAAATCCTTCAATAAATGGTTCCTTACCTTTCTTAAAAGATATACACTCATCCCTATATTCATTACTTTTGATAATATCAAAGGGGGAGAAGATACTAAGAAATCACTTAAATCACTTAAATTACTTAATTAATTTAAGTGAGCTTTCATGTAGGGGGAGTTTATAAGTCGGGGGAGAATAATTTTAGAAGGAGCTAATATTAAGAGGGAGATCATATTAAGGGGCAGATCATATTAAGGGGGAGAACATGAAGATCATAAGTTCACACTTGTGCATACATAATGTACTTGTCACTATCTATATAGGATTTATTCGATTTCTTAGTATAAGGATTTGTTATTATCAAAAGGGGGAGATTGTTGGAACATGCGTTCCGCACTCGTCCGGTTTGAGAATAACAAATCCCGAATGTATTTGATTCTATTTTTATTAATGGTGTGCAGGTAACAGGTATGAGATGTTCACATTTCTGCTGGAGCTAAATTTGAATGTAGGAAAATTTCACTGTCCGAAAATTCCGACAGTCGCTGCCGCCCAGGCGACAGCAGAGAAGTTACATCTACTTCCCTCCACGGCAGCTCGACGAAAGTCAGTTTTGAGCTGTCGGAATTCCGACAGCGATGTCGCCCAGGCGACAGCTCGGAGGTTACAACAACTGCTCACGACACCACCCACGATCGGCAGTTTTGCACTGTCAGAAATCCGACATCGATGTTTACCAGGCGACAGCTCAACGGTTACAGCAACTGCCCGCACGACACCACTCCAGCGGCAGTTTAACGCTGTCGGAAAATTCCGACAGTCACTGTCGCCCAGGCGACAACGATTTTCTATAAATTGCCTCCTTGTGTTCATGCATTAAGAGCTTTGAAGATTCTAAATCCTTTCCTGAGTTCATACGAACCAGAGAGTTCCAGAACCTCATCAACTCCCATTTGTGCTTAGAAGGTTTGAAATTGAAGACGAGATCGGACGCGCTTCTACATCAACGATCATCTCGAGGCTTCAACCTTCCTTTCAGAGATCTGAATTTCTAGGGAGTTGTTCATTTCATTTGTATTTTCATTTACATACATTTCACTTTGTATTGGTAGGGAAATCGTCTCCTTGTGGGTGACGTCTAAGTCCTTGCATGGCTTAGGGGAAAATCGCTTCCTTGTGCGGAGCGTCCAAGTCCTTGCGTGGCTTGGTGGGAAATCGTGGCCTTGTGTGCTACGTCTAGATCTTGGGAAGATCTAGAGGACAGGCTTGGGCTTGGTCTAGGGAGAGACAAGTGATAGCCATCCGATCCTTGGGAGAAGGATTGGTAAACCAAAAGGAAATTTACATTTGTACGCCTCCGATTTCTAGCGATATAGAAATCAAATTTATGTAAACACTTTTTCATATAATATAATCATGTCTCTTTTGCGTTTACTTGATTTCTATCATTTGGCGTAATCTCTATTATATTGTGTTCTAAGTTTTCAATTCTAAATCTAAATTGTTTATTTCAATCTCCTTCATTATAAAACAATTTAGTAATTATCTTGAAAATTATAGAAAGAATTTTATTCCCTTATTCACCCCCCCCCCCCTCTAAGGGCACCGTAAGATCCAACACTTACCCCCAACAACATAGCGTGCAATTGCACACCAAAATGGGCCTAAATAGTGCACTTAGAGTGAAAATGTATATGAGTGGAATACAAGCAATAAATGCTTGCAAGTGTAGTGAACAAGAGTGAAAAATAGCCCGAATGAGTCCATAAAATACTATAAATATCAGACTCATCACACCCCCAGACTTAACCATTTGCTCGTACCAAGTAAACTATCCCTTAAGCGGACGAGAAAAATGTTAGCTGGCTTAGTAATTACGTAGGTGGAGTACAATGCGAAGTCTCAGACACACGCACATAGAAATCTAGTAGAAGTAATTTTTAGTTATACAAAATTGTTTTATAAATTTCTAATAGCGTAGTGATAAATTATTTCTACTCAAAAGTCGAATCACGGTGAATCACCTGGCCACACGTAGGAAAAAAGTAAACTGATCGCTGAGGCGAGCATTGCCCAACATCAGTGCTCGGAACAATCTCCATTGAAATCATTCAATGTCAATGACCATAAGATCACCCGTTCACACTCTCTCCACGACACTTGTTTGGTTCATTGCGTGAGTCAATAGGACTTTAGGCTATATATGGGGATTGGGTTAAGGTAGAGTATACAATGATAAACATGAAGCCATACTTTCTAACCCAATTGAGCTAATGCAATAAATCTAACCAAGCAGCCACAAAATGCGCGGGTGCACCACCTACTCTAAATATAAATCTCAAACAGATTTACAAATAGGCTCTTTTCTCATTTTTTTCTTCAATTCTTTTCTCTTTTCTTATATCTTTTTCTTTTCTTTTCATTTTCAGCAAATATTCAAAGGAAGCATATCCACATTTTCACAAAAATATCAACTCATCAACAACCTCAAACTATAGTTAATAGAACATTAAAAATCTGGTTTGGGTGTGCGACTAGGATCAGCTTTTGGCTTTGGTGAAATGTAAGTGGAGCTGAATCAAGAGGATGGTAAGCACAAAGGGGCTAGCGACGATTAGATGATAGGAGCGGTACGAAAAATCTCAAACTTGCCAAAATGAAGGCCTATGTCACGCTTGCGCACTGAACTAACTTATACCAATGCTTCAAAAGTCATTTGGTGCAATTTCTTAGCCACAGAGAAAGATAATCCTTCCTCCCAACTCTAGCAATACGGGCCTAGCAACCGTCGACAAATATCCCTATCCTACCGTTGGATTCACACCTGATTCACCACTTTTGGGTAGAATAATCAATATTAATTATGCAAATAGGGAAAAATATAAATCTATAAGCATAAAGAAAAATGTATTCTATGCGGATTTCTATGTGAGATGCGAGTACTCAACTAGAGCACTACAGGAGTCGACATTTTACTCTGTCTCATAATCCTAAGCCAGCACATCGATTTTCCCAATCACACTAATGAAATGAGTTAGACTCATTGCGTGCCAACCGCTAAGTGCGCGCTCCAGTGGGTGTTGTGGTGTGCGATGAAGATGAACAACTACTAAACATAGCTTAAAAAAAAGTACTTCTAGTATGCAATGCAATAATGCACGTGAATGGGCACAGAAAGTGGCTCTCCCCCAGAATTAAACTATACAATCCAACACAAGAGATAACCAAAAAGAATAAAATGAAAGCTAGGATAAGAGAGTACCCAATGCTCAAAAGTGAGCATACCAGAAGATTGATGTGTAAACCAAGACAAATCCGCAACATCCTCCATCTAGGAAAAAGAACCTGCAGGGAAGACAGTGCCAAGCAAATGCAAAAATAAATACTAAACTATTACCAGATTAGAGAAATAAAAACAACCAAAACTGGGTTGTCTCTCATTAGCGCTTTTGTTTACCGTCCTTAGGCTGGACTTAATACCTGTATTATACAGTTTTATAAGATTGTCTAATCATAAAAGCAAAAGTTAAAAAATCCTAAATATTATTACATACTTATCAAAAATAATCAATTACACGAAACAGGTTTGGTTTAACTTTGCACATGCTCTAGTCATCGTGATCCAACCACACGATGCGGGCACGACTTCACCTCAGACCGTAAGGTTTTAACACATATAAGTGCTACTCAAAAGATAGGCTATGCACTTAGTCCATACAAGAGGGCTTATGCTTCAGAAATATAACCAACGAAGGAGGTCCAAGATAACTCAACTTCAAAATTCGTGTTGAAGGTTTGCGTTCAACCACAACCCAAGCATGGAGATTCCATTAGGCACTCCAAATGGCACCTAATACTCAAGTCCCGCATTCATAATGACATATCTCACAGAGTCATTCTCCGACACGCATTCTAGGCTTAACTTAAATACATGTCACAAATAAAGCATCACCGATCCGGGCTAACGACTACGGGTAGGCTTCACACAAAATTCCTAAATTCGTATGACTACCGGATTTCTATATGCAATATATGATGGGGACAGACACAATCGACCTGGTGTTTTAAAGGAATAAAGGGAGTCCTACACTTCACTAATTAGTGAAAGAGAAAACCCTATGTAATCATAGAACAGGGATGAAAGGACCAAAACACATCCTAAGACTGGGGGAAGGATCGTTACCCTTGCTGGTCTCTTTGGCGCCATGAGAATCCAAGATTTTAGTCAGATAGAAAGAACCATACCAGGCTACCCTCCGTGGATCTGTAAATGGTTCTTGATTTGGAGCTCTGGAGCTCCAGAAATGGTAGAAAGAGTCCTTCTCGTCTTCCACACTTTTCTTCTGTATCGAGCTTGGAGAGAGAGAGAGAGAGTCGGATGAAAGTGTCCTAATATTTTTCTTTAAGTGTCTTTATATACAATGGACCAAGATCCCCATGTTAGGTTTAAATCCCCAGTGAAAATAAATGGTCGTTGTCCGTCAAAATGATACCGACAAAAAGATGCATGTGACTGTATCGTCGAGTCACTCGACAAAACAGATTTGTTTGTGTCATCGAGTCCTCTCGACGACACATGACTAAGGATGTGTCGTCGAGTGGTTTCAATGACATGCCTTTACCAGCTGTTTCATCGAGTCCACTCGACGACACAGAGCTTGTATCGTCGAGTGCTCTTGATAACACTCCTCTTTTGGTTATGTCATCGAGACCAATCGATGACATATGGTAGAGCACCTCCTGCTAGCGCAGTAACATGGATTTTCACCATTCATTTAAAATGGGGTATTCCATATATTTCTGTTCCGTTAAGTTAAAAATGCCATCAAAAGACCATATTCTTTATCCGTGATTTTGCCGTCCGAAATGTAAATTGTCGCCGACAATGACGACGAACTGAACCAAATCAGGCTGAAAAAGACAGATCTGGTGCATGTGAAGCTCGTTAATACCAGATAATTTATAATAATTGATGGTTTCTCGAGATGTTAGCGAATAAAGTTTAATCATACTAATTCTTAAGATAATGATAATAATTAGTATGCACAAAATTCAAATATTATAATTTAGGAAACATTTGATATATATGTTGTGGCTAAATATCCTGATCCAATTTTTTGCATCGGGAGGGTGGAAGATTGTCTGGTGGAGAATAATTTAGTCCACAAAAAGTTTGACAAGAGAAGATGAATAAGACAACCAGTGGAGCTGACTTCGCATAACAAGAACATTTAGTAGTGCATAATATTATTGTTGAAATTTTGGTTACAAACTTACACGATTTAATATGGGTCCTTGCGAGAGAAAAAGTAAGAGCTCATGAGCACAATTCCAAGGAGATACAAATTCTTACTGAGTTTTTCATTTGGTTTCATTGTCCTTTTCATTTTACTGTTCACCCATCTTTATACTACTTAGGACCCAGTCTGACAGACAGGCTACATATAAATACTGCCCAATTACAGAGAAAAATGGGCAGGTTACATAAACAGTTCTAACAAGAAGAAAAGTAATAGTTATAGGAAAAATAATAACGTGAAAAGAAAGAGAGAGCGCAAGTTGTAATAACTTTGTTTTCTTATCTTTGATCTCCCCTCATGATGGAGGGTGTGTGAAAGGGTATTTGTACCTTAATGTGGAATGTTTGAGGAATATTTATGGACTTCTATAGCTTACCTTGACCAATACATTAATTTGAGGATGGTTCGAGGCAATTTGGAGGGCATTATACCGCTTTTATGGTCATAAATGGATGAGCACTGCTCTAAATAGTGTGAGGGTTGTGTTCAGAGTTTGTGACGCCATCTAAAGGTAAAAAAACGAAGTAAAAAATATTTTACACGTCCTAGGTACACATAGTGTAAAATGGGCGTGTAACCTGGGAAGATAGGGTACGGCTTGTCGAGTGCTAGAATGTATTTTGACTAAAAATAGGTTGAATATGCCCTGATTACACGAGTGTGTTCCAGGGAGTGTACATGTCAAGTTGTTTAATGTTGACTTAAAATGCTGATTTTTTGTCGGGGAAAGGTGGAAACAAACTTGAATGGGTTCTATGGTGTCTAGGCTCCTAAAAGAAGGATAACAATCCACTTCAACTCCATTTTTGGGATTTTGAAGGAAAGGAAGGAGGAGATGATGGTTTTGGAAGACAAGAAGTTTAAGGCAAAGACTAGCTCTCAACTTCCCTGTCGTACACATTTTAACAACAAAAGCTTTCATGGATGGGAGAAAAGATGGAGAGTAACGATTGCATATTCTAGGATTTCATTTGTGTTATCTTATGATTTTGCTTGCATTTGTTTTGATGGTGGCTTCAGGTTTTTCTAATTGGAGAAATTTGAAAGCCAAGGTTCAGTATAAACTACCGGGGCATATGATTGAATCCCCGACATGTTTGCATTAGGGCTTCGAAAGGGTTGCAGAATAGGCATGGCGGTGAGGCCTATTTGTGATGTTTAGTACAAATCGGTGCTGGATGCTTGCTTGATTTTATTATGATCTTAATTTGTGGAGGTGTTATAGCAACCATAGAGCTGTTATAATGCCGATATTTTGAAGGGTTTAGTTCATTTGAAGTTATGCAAATCATTGGCGGGAAATGGAAACGATTAAGGGTAGAAATTGTGCCCTTTTTGATGCCTTCCCTAACTCTTGAAAACCAAAATTTTAGTGGGTTGTATAGTGGCTGGTTTGGTGTAGTTATTATTATCTCCATATAATCTCCACAAGAACTATGATGTGATATATGATGTATATATGATTGAGTAGAGCTTGTTCGCACAAATTGTGATCGATTTTTATGTTGGGTCTACATTTGAAGCCGCCAAACAATTGGTTGTGGGACTTCTTATGTTGCCATCACTTTGATATAAAATTCACATGTAGTGATCTTGGTACGTGGTAATTATTTTGGGAAATATAGCCCTTGGGACATATCGGTACCTTGGCATCACATTTTACTTAAAAATGAGTATTTTCTTTAGGTCTCAAAAGTGAATTATGCTGCCATAATTATGTGATAATTTTTAGTGTATATGGAATGAGAATTCTATTATTTGTAATGTGACGATATGTTAGATGCATACACGATCTAATAGGTGTCATGTTCGATCAGTTGGAATTACCCGATTGCATTCATATTTGCATGTGTATGCACCTACTTTTTATTCTCAACATAGAGAACATGTATGATGCTTGAGATGCTTAGGTGTATTATATATATTAGTAATTCATTGTGTTGCTTTTATTACTTGTATTGATTTTATTATGAGGTGATGACTTGCATGGTGATGTAGTTCCCCGGGGTCCGCTAGGACGACCAGGAGGAGAGGAATTGTTACACGGTTTGTGGTCAGCTCATATAGCTGACCCATGTTTTTACTCTCATTTGTCTTTAGTTGTAAGGCATATCACGAAGGTGAATGCTTGCTAGCTTGCATAAAAAAGGATTGATTGTCTCATGGAGCATTTTCCTTTACTGCCTTTCACATGGACTGTATACATGATGTTCTAGCCTGCGAGCCGAGGTAACTTGAGTTTTGTTGTGATGTAATTGGGTTTTGTAATGGCCATAAGGCCAAGTAGTTAGTTGTGCACATGAACACTCTCTTATATTTAGTACTTCTATTATGAATAGTATATATTTTGTATATTAGTTAACTGGAGTAGAGTTGTGAAATTTTTTATTCTATCTGGAGTATCTAACTTGTGATTTTAGTATAGTGTGGAGCCCGACCGAACCCATATAATATGGTTATTAAATGTGGGGTATTATAATTTGGTATCAACGCTAGGTTTTGGGGTTCTAGACCAAGATGAGATGGTTTTGAGATTTATGACCATTAGTGTGGTCCACATAGGTTTACATATTTGATTGCTTGCTTGGATCCTTGTGCGTTCCTTTGCTTGATGCTTGTTTCTTATTTATGATCTAATATCACAATGTTTTGTTACTTAGGATACTGTTGGTGAAGCAGAAACATCATGGGCTTGGGAAGATCCGACTGTGAGTAGTAATCCTGTATAGAGCCTAGGAAATCAGAATATGGATCCCCCAGATTTTTGTAAAATGGTGGCAGAGGTCGTAGTGGCAGCTTAGCCCACAAGACCTATGACTAGGGGAGAGCAAGAGATTGACATGGAACAAGTAGCGGTTGTGGATCCAGAAAGAGGGCAAATGGTTGGCCAAATAATCCACCAGCTTAAATAATTTTAGATTTTAATCCACTACATTTAAGGGTGTTGGCACACCAAGTGAGGTAACATATTAGATGGCGCGAGTGTAAGAGTCGTCAGAAGCCGCAAATACTTCAATGACTTAGAAAGTATCATTTGCTACCTTCATGCTTGAAGGAGTTGCCAAGATGTGGTGGCTAGAGGAGCGAGGTAGGAATTTTGCAAGATGTCCTACAACACAGATTGCAATGGATGAGTTTATGGCTGTTTTCTTGCAGCATTATCATCCTATGTCTTTGTGGCTAGCCCTTCAGGGAAATTTTTGTGACTTCATCAGTGAGATATGTGTGTGGATGCATAATACCAAGAGTTCACTTGCTTAAGACGTTATGCAATAGACATGGTTTTGGATGATGTGGAGAAGACTCATCTCTTTAATGAAGGCTTGCGGGATCACCTGTAAAAATCCGTAATAGCTTTGAAGGCAATATGTTTCAATTCTTTGGTGGAAACCGATAGAATTCTAGTGTTAGATGTCGAGAGGATTAGCATTGAAAGGGGTTTTTGACCAATCAAAGAGAAGGAAATACATCCCAATCTCAGGGGAGGTCAGATGGAAGCAGAGGGAATAGGAGATTCTATCCAAAACAATCCAGGGATGGACATATTGTCATGACTAGTGGAGCATCACAATGGCAACCACATATATGTTATCAATGTGGTAAGGTTGGCCACATAGTTCGTACATATTATCAAAATGTGCCCAAGGAAACATGCGTGACGGAGCCTATTAAACCTACATGTCCATATTATGCGGAAATTGGGAAGGAGGTATTGTATGGTGCGTCACGTGTTGCTCCACTGCAGCCGATGGCTTATAACGTCAGACAACATGAGGCCATCCGTAAACCGGATGTCGTGACAAGTATGAATATTTAAAATTACTTGTCTTTATGTTCCATATTTGGTTGCAACCATTTATCTTGTGCCATGTTTGTTAGGTATTCTTTTAATATTCTATATACCCACAAAAGTCTTATTTGACATGGGAATGCCACATTCATTTATGGAGGGAGGGTTTCTACAAATTATTGGTGTAGAGGTCTCTCAGGTGGGCTTAAAACTTAATGTTTGGATGTCAAATGGGTCTATTATGAGTACAAGTCAAAAGGGTTGCATTATCTTACATATTGACAAATATGATTTTGATTTGTAGGCGACAATATTACTACTGATAGAGTTTGATGTGATCTTGAGGATGGATTGGCTTTCGAAGCAATGAGCCAATATTGATTGTAATTTGAAGAAGGTAATTTTAAGAAGCGGGGAACCATATGTATTGTATTTCCATGGGTTAACTTATATAGTTTCTTCTCTTATTTCTGCAATGCAATCAAAGCATACGGTAAACCACACCGGTGAAGCCAACATTGCTTTAATGGCAACTCACACAACAAAGTCATTCCTTTAGGATGTACCTATTATGAAGGAGTTTGAAGATGTTTTTCTAAATGAACTACCAGGAGCACCACCCCAGAGGGAGACCAAGTATGAGATAGATTTGGCATCAAGAGCACAATCAATAGCATGTGTTCCTTATCGAATGGCCCAAAGGAGTTGTTGTAAATAAAAGTTCAATTGTAGGAGTTGCTAGAATAAGGTTATATTCGACCCATCTCCTCGCCATTTAGTTTTCTTGTGCTATTAGTAAAAAAGATAGATGGTGGTATACGTTTATGTATTGTCTACCATAAAATAAATAAAATCATGATGAAGAACATGTATCGTATTGATGATCTATTTGATCAATTGGATGGGTCATCTATATATTTTAAATTGGACTCATTGTCGGGGTATTACTAGTAAAGGATCCGTGAGGAGGATATCTCGAAGACTATTTTTTGCACCCGATATGGGTATTTTGAGTTCCGGTTATGCCCATTGGTTTGACAAATGTGCCATCAATATTTATGGATATGAATCGCATGTTTCAGCCAATTTTAGATATCTTTGTTATGGTCTTTATTGATGATATACTGATTTACTCAAAATCCGAAGGCGAGTATGTCGACCATCTAAGATTGAATATATTAGTGATTGGACAATATTAATAAATGTAGCTGAAATGCGTAGTTTCCTTGTACTAGATAAGTATTATCAGAAGTTTGTTCACAACTTTTAGCACATTGCATTGCCTCTTACGTCTCTCACATGGAAGGATAAGAAATTTGGAACCAGGAATGCAACCAAGAATTTGAAGATTTGAAGGAAAGGCTAATGGCATCTCAAATCCTGTCTCCGTAGTGGGACAAAAGGGTTTCAAATTTCTAGTGATGCATCAACTTGTGGTCAGGGTTGCTTCCTATTTCAACATAGTAATGTTATTGCCTATGGGTCATGACAATTGAAGCCGCATGAGAAAAATTATCCATTGCATGACTGGAATTTGCAGCAATGATGTTTTCTTTAAATCTATGGAGACATTATGTGTATGAGGAAAAAGTAGAAATATTTACTGACCATAAGAGCTTAAAGTATCTTATACAGTAAAAAGAATATACTTCTAAGCAGGAATATACTTCTCAAGATATAATAAAAGCAGGATTTGTACTTCTCAAGAAATCCATAGGCAGAAGTTAAGCTTCTCGAGAGATTAAATAAGCAGGAATTATACTTCTCGGAAGATAAATCCAAAGACAGGATTTATACTTCTCGAGAAATCCATAGGCAGGAGTTATACTTCTCGAGAAATCAGAAAGGGAAGGCAGTGCCAGTTCTCGGGAAAAAGAAATGCCTTTAGCCATCCGTTCGTCGAACGCAGGCAGCCGTTCGTCGAATGCAGGTTTATAGATGTTCGTCGAATGCATCTTTATAACCTTCGTCGAACGCAGCATTACTGCCATTCTTCGGACAATGTCCAGAATTGGCGATTTAAATTACAGGCCCGTGACTTGAATCGTGGCCGTCAAATCCAGGGCTTTAAATCCAAGGGATGGGATTTATGTCTGGGTTTTCTTAGCGTTTGTCCAGAGGAGTATATATATCCTATTTAACTTCTAAACTTTATCTTCTTCAAGCGTGAGAAAGAAGGAAGGCGAGAAAATATCTGCAAACAGTGAGGAAGAAGCAGGAGTCGTCTTCTGCCATTGCCAGAGCTTTGGAGCTCCGAATTGCGAGCCATTTTCAGATTTGGAAAGAGCAGCCTGTTGCGGTTCTTTCTATCCGAGTGAAATCTCAGATCTATGGCGAAGAAGAAAGCTCTAAGGGTAATGATCCTTCCTCCCAGTCTTAGGACGCGTTTTGTCCTCTCATTCCTTTTTCTATGCTCGCATGAGGAATCCCTTTCACCAAATGGGTGAAGTGTAGGATTTCCTCTATTTCTTCGAAACTCCGGGTCGATTGTGTCCGTCCCTGGCATATTGTATTTAGAAATCCGGTAGTCATGCAGATTTAGGCATTTTGTGTGAAGCCTATTCGTGGACGTGAGCCCGGATCGGTGATGCTTGGATTGCGACGTTGCATTTAGGTTAAGCCTAGAATGCGTGCCAGAGAATATCTTCGTGAGATTTTCTATCGTGTTTCGGGACTTGAGTTTTAGGTGCCTATTGAGAGCCTAACGGAAGCCCCTTGCTTGGGTGGTTTAATGCAAACCTTCACCACTAGTTTTGAAGAGGAGTGGTCTTGTACCTCCTTCTTGTTTGTTATTTGCGAAGTCTAAGTCCACGTGAAAGGATTGGATGCGTAGCTTAATTAGGGGGGCACTTGTTGTGCTAAACCCTTACGGGCTGAGGTGAAGCCGTACCCGCGTCGTGCGATAGATCGCGCAGTTAGAGCACGGGCAAAGATGAACTGAACCCGTTTCCATGCAGATCGGTAAGAGGTCCCTTCCTCATGTAAGCCATGTGATAATGGGAGAGGTCGTGGAAGGTGTCTTACCTAGACCGACCAAAAGATCTTTTTCCCCACCTAAGGCTATGTCCTTAGGGTGGAGTGTTTGTGATGAATTGATATTATGTTAGCCTCATGCGGTTGCTTAGGCGGTTGTGGGAAACCTTCGGGTGAACCCAACCAACATCATGTGCATACCTAGGTTCCCTTTTACTTGATGCTCAACTTAGAAGATTGATTGTGCTTGAAACCTCACCTTGTGTAGTGTAGTTTGCACTTTCTTTACATTCACATGTTGCATGTACGGCTTTCTTGCAGGTTAACGATGACACGCCCCTGAGCCGGCTAGATGGCTGGGGGGTGGGATCGTGACGCGGTTTGTGGTCAGCTCATAGCTGACACTCGTTTACCTCTTATTGGATGTTGGTTGCAGGTGTAGGTGAGCCTAGCGGGAAATAGCCGGCGGTGGCCCTTTTGCTGTGTTGGCCCTCGAAGGCCAGCCTCTTTTCCGCTTTTCATGTATTGCCAGCCTTCTTGATGATGTATGTTTTGAGTTTTTATACATTTTATAAATCTAAGGCCTTAAGGTCGTAACTCTATTTGTTTCATTCCTGAGATAGTGGACAATTCTAAAAGATGTTCAATCCAAATGCTTCCGCTTACGCTTTTTATACTCTTGTGTAGTTGTTGATCTTTTCTGATTATCACCTTATAATGCCTAGCTAGTGTGTACAGTATGGCGTGGGGTCCGGGCCGGACCTACTGTTATATTATTTGTACGGCAGGGTGTTATAATTTGGTATCGGACTTAGGGCGTCGATCCATAGTTTAGCGAATTCGGGACGAATTCCTTTTAAGGGGTGGTGTGCACGGGATGTGCGCTCACCTAAAACGATAAAAACTAATAAGAATGTCCACTTAGGAATGGAAAAAATACTTGTTTTCGGTCACTAAATTGTGTATTGCACGATTATAGGTGACTAAGAGTGGTGCGGGGTAATCTAGACCCCATAACACTGCTAAAAGTAGTGCGTCTGCTGAGGTTCCAGTGACCACTCCTTCGGCTGAGATGATCAGATTAGTCTCAGAAGCTGTCTTCGCAATGATCAACACTCAACCTCAATGGCTTGCACAGCCTGCTGCGCCTACTCCGGATGTGGCCCCGGTGGCAGTTCCTACAGTGGAACCGAGGGTAGAGATCTCTGTACCAATGGCTGCAGTGGAACCTGCGGTGGATCCTGTAAGACCCCATTTTTTTTCTTTTCAAACCCGGGGTCTTAGGCCCAGAACCGCCGCTTTGCGGTGACACCATAGCTCGAGAAGGTTGCCACCACAAAACGCCGATGCCGCCGGTCAAATCGATCACAAAGAAGCAAAAACAAGAAACCAAAACAAAAGAGGCAAGTCCACATCACATAGAAAAGTAAAACATCATACGGGATGTCCACATAGTATAACTGAATAAAAGATTACATTATTAAAGGGCTCATGCCCTGAACATCATATCCTCACTACAAGATCACTCGCGGAAGCTAACTACTAATCACTCACTGATCCTAAAACTGGAGTTCCTGTACTAGACTGGCCCGCCTTTGTCTACACCGGACTCTGGTGTTGCTGCGTCTCCTCGATCTCCTAAAATGATAAGGTCCACTGATCGTTAGTCAAAAAGACTAAGCCAATCCCCCGCCCCTCCCCTGGTGACTCCTAGGTACCGAGCGGGAAGGATGAAGCAGAGGACAACAAGGGGTATAATCAAAAAGCAGATGACAGGGGCATGATCTACATGGAATGTTCTACACTACACATGTGATTATATATATAATTGAAGCAGCAAATAAAGCATAGTAAAGAGCAAGTAAAGTACGGTAAGTAAAGACAAGTATAAAATAGAAGATTAACCATTGATTTATAGGAATGCCCATACAAACCTATAGACCAAGGGGTCATTTAGCAGAGTCTATCGTATAAAAAGTCCCATAACCAATTTATACGATAGGAGTAGGGGTTGAAATACAATGCTTATGCCATGACATGCAAAGTTATGCAGTTTATGCTATGTTCATACAAGTGCAACTCACACACTTCGACTCTATGCGCACAGACCTTTAGTTCCCCCTTTTTAGAGCGAGCTAGACTCCCAGGATACTCCCGTAGTGGCAAACGGAAGCGGTGGGTAGGGCCTCACCCACCTCTAGGTTGGTATTCACACTACCTAACCTAGACCTATCGTACGCCTCAACGCAAAATCGTGGAGCATCTGCGTACTCTTACTAGCTGGACCACCAGACTTTTATGGCTAAGTGTAAATTCCACACTTGCCGAGTCAACCTATTGACGAGGGTGGGCCAAAAAATTTCTTGTGAACTCCACCGCATCTTTGCTGAGGGTGGGCCAAAAATAGCCTTGCCTCAACACCCTACTTTCCAAGGTTCGGCTCCCGGAGTGACTGCCGCATTCTCCCGAGTGGATTTCTTCAAGGACTCTCGGGACCTCCTCCTCTGATACACAATGGGCCAGGAGTCCCGAGAGTGTTTTCTTGTAGAGTCCTCCTGCATGCAAGGAAGAATAAGCCGACCTATACCTGAAGCATCGTTTATCCACGTTCCCTTCAGGGAACTTTCCCGATGCCAGGAAGGTGACGAAGGGATCCATCCATGATGCTCGCTGATCCACCACCATCAGCTCCCCTTCCTCGATGGAAGGTCGGAAGTGTTCCGATACTGTCCCCCAGCTCGAGGGCCAAACTTGGCTAGGAGGTTCACCGGGGTGCTCTCCTCCCTTGACACATGCTTGATGGAGAAAGTGCGAAATTGCCCGATGACCCCTTTGGCCTTCTCTAGGTAGCGTTGGAGGGTCGGCTCCTTTGCTTCAAATTCTCCCCTGACTTGGCATGCCACCACCATGGAGTCCATTGAGACCTCCATGTCTTGTACTTCCAGCTCCTGGCCGGCCGCAGGCCCGCTATCACCACCTCGTACTCGGCCTGGTGGTTGGTAATTGGAAAATGGATGCTCAAGGCTTGCTTTATCTTTGTCCCTTGGGGGCTTATTAGGATGATTCCTCCTCCATAGGAGTGCTTCCCTAACGCACCATCCACCAGCATCTTCCATGCCACCGGGGGAGGTGATTCATGCTCCCCCACTTTGGTTGCGTAGTTCGCCATGAAGTCTGCCACCGCTTGTGCCTTGATCGACATCCTAGGGACAAACGCGATGTCGAACTCACTCAGCTCCACGAACCATTTTGCTAACCTCCCCGAATGCTCCAACCCTTCCATGACTTTGCAAAGCGGGTGGTCGGTCACCACTTTGATTGAGTGCGCTTGGAAGTATGGCTGGAGCTTCCGGGCCGCTACCACCAAAGCGAAGGCCAACTTTTCTAAAATTGGGTATCGGAGCTCCGCCTTCCTCAGCACTCGGCTGACGTATTAGATAGGGAACTGCCTCCTCCCTTCTTCCCGGACCAACACCGAACTTACTGCATCGGATCCTACCCCCAAGTATAGGGATGAATCCTCTCCTTGTCTTGGTCCCTGGAGTAGAGGAGTCTGGGTGAGTTGCCCTTTTCAATCTTGGAAAGCTTCCTCACATTCCAAGGTCCATTCAAATATTTTGTTTCCCCGTAGCACCTTGAAGAAGGGTGCACACTTCTCACCCGCCTTGGAGAGGAACCTACTGAGTCCGACCAATTTTCACATGAGGCTCTGAATCTCCTTCGAGTTTCTTGGCGACCCCAACTCCATGATTGCTTTAACCTTATCTGGGTTAGGCTCCACCCCCACTGGGATGAGCAAGTGACCCAGGAACTTTCCCTGGCTAGCCCCGAAGACACACTTTAGGGGGTTGAGCTTCATCTTATACTTCCGCAAGGTCCCAACGGTCTCTTCAAGGTCTTGGAGGTGAGACTCGAGGTCCCGGCTCTTTATCAGGAGATCATCAACATAGACCTCCAGGTTTCTTCCCTTCTACTCTCGGAAGACTCTATTCATCATTCGTTGGTACATGGCCCCTGCATTCTTGAGCCCAAAGGGCATCATCTTATAACAATAACACTCATCCCCTGTGATGAAGGAGATGTCCTTGACATCAGGGGGGGCGTATGCGGATTTGATGGTAACCTGAAAATGCATCTAAAAAAGACATTATAGAGAAACCGACGGCTGAATAAACCAGCGCATAGATTCTAGGCAAGGGGTAGCAATCCTTGGGGCATGAGTTATTAAGTAGTGAGAAATCAACACACATGCGCCACTTACCTACCCCCTTTTTCACCATAACTACATTGGAAACCCAGACTGGATATTGGATATCCGATACAAAACCAGCTCGGAGGAGCTTGCCCACCTCCTCCCTGATGGGGCCTTCCAGCTTGTCGGCGATGGCTCTCTTCTTTTGGCGGATTGGCCGAGAGTCGGGATCGAGGTGGAGATGGTGGCATGCCACGTCCACATCAATCTCGGGCATCTCCGTCGTGCTCCAAGCGAAGACGTATGCGTTCCTTTGCACGCAGGCTAGGATTTTCTCCTGCTCCTCCAGGCCGAGCTCTCCGCTGATTCGGACCTTCTCCACAACCCCAGCCTGGGTGGTAACTCGAACTCCACGACCTCCTCCATGGCTTCCAGTCGGGACTGCTCTCCTCAAACTCCTTCCTTCCCCTCGCCGCTAGCGAACGCTTCGGCCTCCTCCTCCCTTCCTTCTTCTCTGATCGCCATCAGCTCTTCCGCCCTTCCTTCCTGGGCCTGACCCTCTACCTCTTCCATCTCCTCCTCTGCTTCCTCTCCGAGACCCACCGGCTCCCCCACCTCCTGATCCCATTTCTCAGCTTCAGCTATCCAGGAGATGGTGTTTACTGCCATCATGTAGCACTGCCTTGCTACCTTCGGGTCCCCCCTACCCGAACCTGGACTCCTCATGAGTTGAACTTGAGACACTGGTGGAAGGTGGAGGGACGCATCGAAAAGCACTAATAAGCGGCCGTCTGAAGATGGCACTGTAGCTGCTCGGGGCATCCACTATGATAAAGGGGCAATTCCGAGATTGCCCGCCCAGGACCACATGGAGCCCCACTCCCCCCTCTACCTCCTTCCTCTCTCCGGAGAATCCGAACAACGGGCCATCCGAGGCTAACACCCTCTTGGTCTCCACCTTCATCTCATCAAACCCACTCTTGAAGATGCATTGATGGAGCTTCCATTGTCCACGAGGATCCAGGACACTGTGAAGTTCTCGGTGGCTGTCTGGATGACCAACGCATCGCAGAAAGGGTCCTCATGACCCGACAAGTCCCTCTGAGAGAAACTAATTTTTTCTGCCGAGGGTGGGGCTGTGGATGTCGAAGCCACGCTCCGGCGGTAGATGGTATGGAGGCTCGCCTTGCGGGTTGCCTCAACCCCTACACCCCCATGGATCACTCTGATCCCTCTTGGGGTCCCCAAATCCACCCTATCCTCGTACCTTTCCTCCTCAACCTCCTGAGGCAGGACCTCCTCAATCCTCACTTGCTGCTACTGACGCTGCGCCGACACTCTGGCCCTCTTCGTCTCCAAGAACTCCAGGAAAGTGGACGTCGCATGACCTTCCTCATCATGGAAGTCACAGTATGGCAATGTCACCTCTCCCCTCTCCCCTCTCGGCATCTTCCGCCCTATTCCCCCTTCTCCTTCCTGCTCCCGTTTCTGCTCTTATCCCTTCTCTCCTTCCTCTTCCTCCCCTCCCTCTCCTGATTGCCATGGCATACTGAGGCGGGGGAGGAACCTACCTTGGGCCTTGCCTCCATCCCAATTGATGGGATCTTCCCTGACCCCCATGGAATTTACCCCCTCCTGGGGAGTAACCTCTCCCTTGACCCTGCATTCCTCTGCCCTGCTGCCTCTATCCCCCCTCCGGGGCCCGGGGCTCTTCTCTTCTCCGCACCTCCTGCTGCCTGACCTCCGGCTCACTGAGCTTTGCTAGCCTCCTGGTGAGCTCCATATTGGCATCCTCACTTTCGATTTCCTCTGCCACCCTCTCCATCAACTCCTCGTAGGAGACAGGGGCCTTTCTCTTCAATCCCATCTTGAAGAAACTCTCCCTCAGCCCAACCGTGAAGGTGAGCTGGAGGGCAAACCCAGGCATCTCCTGGGTGAGTAGTACCTCCTCCTGGAATCGATAAGCATAGTGATCCAATGACTACTTGTGCTCCTGCTTCACCTTGAAGAGGGACTCAACGTCCTTCTTCCTCTTCTTTGAAGTCGAAAATCGTATCAAGAAGCTTCGACGCAAGTCCTCAAATGCATAGATTGATCCAACAGGGAGTTGATGGAACCAGTCCCTGGCCTTCTCTTTCAGGGTGACGGCGAAGAGCCGACGCTTAAAGGCATCCGACATCGGCCTGATAGAAACAGAGTCCTCGAATGACTGCAGGTGCTGGACAGGGTCGTCCCTGCCGTGGTAGTAGACCCTATCCCATTCCCTTAACCCTTCCGGAACGGGTGCGGAAAGCACTAGCTCGCAAAAGGGGCTCCCTCCACCTGCTACCCTTTCTTGCTCCACTCGCCCCCCGAGCTCCCTCGTCAGGCTTAAGCTCGTTGGGGCCATGCTCGTGAGATCCATACTCACCGGAACCGCCTTCACGGATGCCGTGCATGCTGGAACCGCGCTCTCCTGCGTCGCACTCGCCTTCACCGTACTCACTGACACCATGCTCGCCGGAGCCGCGGTCGCTAGAACCTCGCTCGACGGGCTGGCAAACAGCACTTGTCCCTCCAGGTCTTGCACTAACTCCCCGACCACCTCCTTTCCAGTCCTTCCTCCCAAGGAATTCTCGCCAGCCGCTGCTGGAGGATGGAACGCCTGAGCCATCGGGGTCGCAAACTCGCTTCGCAATGCTGCGACTGCGAACCCGAGGGTGTCGAGGACTTCCCTCCTGATGTCCGAGAACATCCTCGGCGTCACCACCAGGGGTGACCCACAAAACTCCTCGCCCTGCTTTTCATCTACTTCCATGTGCCTTCCTTGGAACTTTCCTGGACTAGCTACACTCCACGCTCACCGCACCAAAATGTTGAAACTGATTTCTCGGTCTCTTGTGAAGCTCGGGCCCTCAACGAGTTGAGGGGCAGCTAGCCCTTACTGATCCCTCGGAAAGAGCTGACTGGAGATTCAGAACTAGACTTAGACCTTAGTCGCAGCGAGGAGGTCCCACCACAAACCCGGAAGATCATTGAGCGCTTCCCCTCCCAAGCCAAAGCTGAGAGTGGGCACCTTGGAGAGCTAAAGAGCTAAACCAAAGTAACCTAGGAAGGAAGAAGCTCAGAGTCTAAGATTGGAATCCTCTCCCAAGGTGCCCTTCAAGGTCTATTTATTGTTTTTTTGTCGTGGTCTGTTAATAGCAGAATTTCACCTTTTGGTTTTACTAAATGCACCCTAATTTGGCCTGCTAACAGCCAAACTCTGTTGTTTGGAGGGGCTAACGGCAGACCACCAGGGGCAGAGGGGTAATTTCGCCTCCTTAGCCTATGGGCAAGTGTCCTACGAGAAGGCTACTCGTGAGATCTCCCGCGAGTCTCCTCGCAAGTATGGCTCGCGAAACCCCTCTTAGGCAAGCACTCTGCGAAGGCCCCACTCGGCCACCTTCTGGCGACATCCGACGAGGCCGGGTCTCGCATTCCCTCCTGCGAGCTACTCTCGGGCCTGTACCCCCCAACTCTCGCGACCCCTTAGTGGCGAGATGACCTCTTCCAGCCCAAATTACTAATCTTTGGGCCTTACCTCCTCAGGCGAACTCGGAGTTGCACAATAATATAATCAAATCATTATCTACATGCTTAATGAAGAGTGTATTATCCGCACTTCCCATTTTATAACCGTGCTTTATCAAAAATAATGTCAATCTATCATACCAAGCACGTGGGGCTTGCTTCAAACCATAAAGCGCTTTCTCTAATTTATACACATGGTTTGGAAATTTTTTACTCACAAAACTGGTGGGTTGTTCTACATAAACTTCTTCTTTTACAATCACGTTTAAAAATGCACTTTTAACATCCATTTGAAATAATTTAAATCTTTTAAAACTCGCAAATGCAAGAAATATTCTAATTGATTCTAGGCGAGCAATGGGTGCAAAAGTTTCATCAAAATCTACCCCTTCGATTTGTGAATACCCTTGTGCAACTAGTCTAGCTTTATTCCTTGTAATTTTAGAGTCACCATCCAGTTTGTTTTTGAAAATCCATTTGACTCCTATAACTGGATGATTAGATGGCCTCTCTACTAAATTCCAAACCTTATTCCGTTCAAATTGATTTAGTTTATCATTCATAGCTAAAAACCAAAATTCATCATTTAAAGCGGTTGAAACATTTTTTGGTTCTATTTCAGATACAAAACAAAGGTTGGAAAAAGGCTCATGTAAATAATAACGAGTACTTACCCCTTTTGATGGTTCTCCTATCATAAGCTCCTTTGGATAATCCTAAGTAAACTACAACACGCTTGGAGGAACATATTCTACTATTTCATCTTCTTTTTTCACTTTTCTTCTTCTTTTTCTCCAAGCGATTCATCATCCTCTTGCTCCAAAGGGGAAAGGGGTTCGTCTTTGTTTCTTGTATGATTAGTATCTACGCAAGGAACAAACTCATCAAACAATACATGTATAGACTCTTCAACTATTTTTGTTAGTTTATTATAAATTCTATAAGCCTTACTATTTGAAGAGTACCCAATGATAATTCCCTCATTACATTTTTCATCAAATTTTCCTAGTGCATCTCTAGTGTTTAAAATAAAACCCATACAACCAAAGACATGAAAATAAGATACATTAGGTTTTCTTTTAAAGTAAAGCTCATAAGGTGTCAATTTTAAAATAGGTTGAAGCATGACACGATTAATGATATAACAAGAAGTATTAACTGCTTCAGCCCAAAATGATTTAGGCAACCCATATTCACAAAGCATAGTGCTAGCTAGCTCTTGAAGGGTTCTATTTTTCCGCTCCACTACACCATTTGGTTGTGGGGTGCGAGGAGCGAAAAATTCATGTTTAATTCCTAAATCATTACAAAAAGAAAAAAAATTATCATTTTCAAATTCTCCTCCATGATCCGAGCGTATGCATTTAATTTTTAAATCAAGTTCATTTTGAATACGAATGCATAGTTTTGTAAATTCAAGAAATGCATCGTATTTGGAAGATAGAAATAAAGTCCAACAAAATCTAGAATAATCATCAATTATTACAAAAGTATATTTTCTACCACCTAGACTTGAAGTGCTAACCGGTCCAAATAGATCCATTTGAATTAATTGAAGTGGTCTAGAAGTAGAAATTACATTTTTTGCTTTTAAACGAATTTTTTGAAAACTTTCCTTTTGGCAAGGCGTACAAAGAGAAGATAAATTACCATTAAGCATAAGTAAACCATTAAATAATTTATCTTTTGATAATTTCAAAATAAGCTTGGTGCTAGAGTGGCCAAGACGTCTATGCCAAAGTTCTAATTCTTCATTTTAAGAAATAAAACATTTTAAAGAAGAATTTGAAAGATCATTAAAAGTAATCATATAAACATTATGCATTCTAGGTGCGGTGAGTACGACATCATTTGTTTCAAAATTTATAATTTTGCAAAGATTTGTAGATGATTCAAATAATACATGTAAGCATATATCACATAATTTACTAATTGAAATTAAATTATGTTTTAAGCCATCTACAAATAGAACATTTGAGATTGAAAAAGAATCGTTACCCATTGTGTCGATGCCCATGATCCTTCCTTTTGTATTTTCACCAAATGTCACCATCCATCCTTTCTTCATCTCAAGGCTAAGGAACTTTGCTTTGTTTCCCGTCATTTGTTTGGAGCATCCCGAGTCCAAATACCACACGTTCTTTTTGTCCTTAGCCTGCCAACATACCTAAAAAGGAGATGATAGTAAAGATCTGGATACCCAAGAGGTTCCTCCCATAGAATAAGTGGAAACCTTAGGCACCCATATTTGCTTTATAGCACTATGACCCTTTTTCCTATGAGAGTTTGAGGTGTGTCCAAATAAATGACATTTGGCACATGTTATAAAAGGGGATGAGACCCTTTTTGGAGTTTTGGATAAACTCTTGCTGGAAAATGAGGTAACATTTGAATTTTTGAATTTATTATTAACAGAATTAATGTTTCTGGAATTATAGCTAACATTGGCATTAAGAGTTAACGCCTGGCGATAGCTTCCATAACCATATCCAAGGCCATATTTGGCACTTCCATGGCATTGGTTGGCCAAGATCATGTCCAGAGATCTTTGCCCAATTCCAAACTTCTTAATAGATATATTTTAATCATGAATATGAGCTTTGAGAGCGGTTTTTTTCCGTTACCAACATAACACACCGATTCACAAAACTCTTCTTTCCTTCCTCTATTTGAAAAAGAGAGGGTTTTAAAGTTCTTTATAAATCCCCCTTTTCCTTAGTAAGAATTTCAATATTGGATTGGGATTTAGAAAGAGCTTCTTGAAGTTCTTTCTCTCTTGCCAAGGAGTGATTGCACTCTTGGCAAGATACCTTTTCATTCCCTAATTGATTAGATAATTTTTTATTTTCTTTTAATAAAAGTTTATTTTCAGAATTTAGAAGATCAATATCTTTAAAACTTTTATCAAAAAATTTGCATGTTTGTAAATATTCAATATATAAATCATCATAAGTAGTAGGGAGAGTTACCTTAGTGTCGCTTTGGATACTCCTTTCATCCTCGGATGTATTGTTACTTTTTCCCATAAGGCATATATTTGCCTCTTCTTCATCGCTAGTGGATGAGCCGCTTAAATCCTCGGAGGAGGATTCATCCCATGTAGCTGCTTTTAGGAACTTCTTCTTCTCTTTTCCCATGTGCCGCTTTTCTTTACGGTCTTTCAGATATTTCGGGCACTGGCTCTGGATGTGTCCAGTCTTTCTACAATGATAGCACTCCGGTGGTGGACGCTCATCATCGTCCTCGTCGCTACCTCTTCCTTTCTTCGATGAAGATCCCTTCTTGATGAAGTATTTCCGAAAGGTATCTCTCCTTTCTGGATTCTTCATGAACCTTTTGAACTTCTTCACAAAGAGGCTCTCCTCATCCTCTTCATCATCTTCTCCGTCAACCTCCTTCTTTGACTTCAATGCTAAGGCCTTCTTCTTTAGCTCCAAGTTGTACTCATGTTGTTGAATCTTAAGTTCAACCTCATGGGTCTTGAGGTTCCCAATGAGGCTCTCAATTTGGAGCTTCTTTAAATCGTACGACTCCGAGATAGCCGTCACCTTTGGATTGAACTTTGGAGGGAGTGACCGTAGAATTTTTCTCACCATGTCACCGTTGGAGAACACTTTTCCAAGTACTTTTGAGTCGTTGACGATCTTGGTAAATCTTGTGTACATTGAATCAATGTCTTCATCCGCCTCCATCCTGAATTTCTCGTATTCGGATTCAAGTTGGAAAAGCTTTGAATCCTTGACCTGCGAAGTACATTCATGAGTGAGTTCTAATAAATTCCATATATCATAAGCAGTTTCGCAAGCACAAGTTCTATTAAATTCCGTTCTATCCAAAGCACAAAATAAAGCATTCATAGCTCTAGAGTTATTTTTGCATCTTAACTTGTCATTATCATCCCATCTGTCTCTTGTTTTTTCCATAGTAATTTCTCCCACAACAATTGTTGGTGGAGAGTAACTTTGTTCTACATACCCCACATATCATTATCTAAAGCAATTAAGAAACAACACATTCTTGTTTTCCAATAGATATAATCAGTCACGGTAAATAGTGGAGGTCTACTAATTCCTTGACCCTCAACGAAAGCATGATCATGATGCGCTATTATTCCCGGTTGCGAAACCATTTTGGAATAACCTTCCTGTGATACCAAGTGTTGGATCTGATGACGCCCTTAGAGGGGGGGGGGGGGTGAATAAGAGGTTTACTATTTTTTAGATAAACTGAAGGATTTTAAATAACATAAAAAACTTTTTGGCTCTGTCGCTAACACCTGACGTTAAGAGTCAGCGCAGGGCGTTATCTCTCCAGAAAATATTTTTATAGAAATATTTAAAATGATTTTTTTATGAAATACAATTCCAGAAAAATTAGATATAATGAAAAAGAATTTTATATTTCACAAAAATGATTACAAGGATAAAATTTCAATAACGCTTGAAATTAGAGGCGACAATTTAAAAATCACTTTTTGTTCCTTCACCGGTTCTTCTCCCAAGGATCGGTTGGCTATAGCCTATCTATCCCCAAATAAGAACTCTAACCACCCCTAGATCTACCCTAGACCTTGTCGCCCTGCACAAGGTGGCGAATTCCCCCCTAAATCGAACACGGTGTAGTCTCCACACGCATGTCGACGAATTCACTACCGTTACAAGGAAAAATTAAAAGATAAAGTAAAAATCAGAATAAAAGACTCCCTAGATTGAAGAGCGCGGAAGGAGATGTTGAAGATACGCCATGAACATGTCGGAGTTGAAGCGAGCATCCTTCTTCAAATTTGTCGTCGGAAATCTCCTTCTCACTCTTGTTCCTCAATGTTGGTGTAGGGAGTGCTCTCTGAATTCGGGATGAAATGATCTCTCTGAAGTATAGAATGAAGGCTTGGATTGCATCGCCATTGATCAAATGAAATCAATTCTTTAAATAGGCACGGATGCTAACGCGGGACATTAATAGTTAACGCCAGCGTTAGTGAACGTGCATTATCGTGGCTGATCTCGTGCAACCGTCGGGATCGTGACAGTTTTGTTGACTCAATGCAGACGTTAAGAGTCAACGCTGGCGTTGTCTCTTGGTACTCGACGGTACTTCTTCTCGACGATATCTCCTTCTCGACGACATCCCCTATCGATGATATCCCTTATCGACGAGACATTAACGCAGGGCATTAACTACTAACGCGGGGCGTTAAATCTTGTTTCAGAGAATCGTTATTAATCAGCATCCTGTTCATTAACTATAGTACTTGCACACTATAAACATAAGCAAGATCACATACATAGTGTGATTTGTTATTCTCAAAGTAAGAGATGTGGAACACAAGCTCTAACACTTTTCAGAAGGACCATCAGGATAGAGGCAGTTCTCCAACGGCTTGTTTGTTTTCAAGAATAGAATGAAGCCTTCCAGGACACAACAAATCACTTTTGGAAGCTATTCAAAATGAATGGACGGGTCGAGAACAAAAGAAGAAAGGAAATTAGGGTGTTGAGAGGAGTTCCTTTTCAGGACAAGCCAAAAGTAGAAAGGTTTTGAAAACTTAATCATACACAATAAATATGCAAAAAGAGGAGAAGAAAATAACACACAGGAATCACATTCATGCGGTCTGTCGAATAGGGTCTTCATCTTCTTCCTTCAAAAACCCTAAAAGACAGATTTACAAAAGAGCACTCTCAGCATAGGAGCATACACTGTTGCTTCCTCTTCATCATCATACAACATCAGAACTACAACAAGTGTTGAGAGAAAAGGATCAAGCAAAATAACCCTTCTAAATCATCACTATCATAAGCAAGGGTTTATCATTTCAGATCCAGTGAAAGAAAGATAGAAGCATCAACAAAGCTTTTGAAGAATTCTAAGAACATAATTCTCTCCTTCTCCATCTCACTTTCTTCTTATTATTTCCTTCACCTGCACAGAGTGTTAAGAATCCCTCTTTCAAGGGATTCAGTGGTTCAAGATCTCCTTATTAAAAAAATCTTTGGTTCTAAGAGTCTCCTTACCAAAGGACCTAGTGGTTCAAGATCTCCTTATCAAAAGATCTGTGGTTCTAAGAGTCTCCTTATCAAAAGAATCAGGCACAGGTTGTGCAATCCTACCAGGGAGGTAGAAGAGAGGACTACCCACATTTTGGGGAACCTCTATAAAAATCCTTGTGTCTTTGCTGTGAATTTATGTGCTGTCACCTTTGATTTTTCCGTGTTCATTTTCAGCAAACTTTACTATATTTATTCTTCCTTTGGTTTGTTGTGTGCATAATACCTCAGTTTTTTTTATTGTATGCTCAGTTAGTGTAACTCCCCAGGTTTTTTTCTCTTAATCTTTAGCGGGGTTGCTGAGTGGCGATGGCTTAATTATTAAATCTATCTTTTGCTCAGGGTTAATGCGAGGGGGCGTCGCCGTTTTGGAAGTGCCATCGTCGCCCGGCGGGTTAATATTAGGTGAGTCGTATATGCCGATATATATATATATATATATACATATTTAGATGTATATACATAATTATATGTGCATGCTTAAAAGTTTTATACTCCAAGTTCTGTGGACAAAATTTATACTCAAAAAGGGTAGTGGACAATATTTATATGTGCAAAAAATTAGGCGTATTTGCCCTTATGACAAAAAAATGGGTGCATATAAGTCTTGGTAAGGGTTTTTAGTTTTTCGAGAGAATTGAGGCTCCTTCCTGTTGGTGGGGCATCGGGAAACCCCCCCCCCCCTCTTCTTCTTCCTCTTATTCCCGCGGAGCCGACGTGTCGAGTAGGGTTGTTTTCGGTCGGTGCCAAGCATCGCCGGAGCCGTCAGAGGTGTGAGGATCGTGGTCGTCGGGGCTATCTTCGTCGCCGGGGCTGTGGATCTGGGCGGCTTCTTCCTCGCTAGTCGCGATTCGGTAGGGCTCGGTTGTTTGAGGCAAGGAAACTTTTCACCACTTTCTTCTTCATCCCCTTTCTTACCTTTTACTTATCTAATGTCGGCAAATCCTGCTACTCATTGCTAGAATATTTTGTTTGGGATCATTTTATTTTTTTTGTGGTCGTTTAAGGGGCTTCCCGTCAGGTTGCGTCCAGGCTATGTTTCGAAATTTTGGGGGTTATCGGCTGGTGGTGGGTTGCCTTTGTGCAGGAGGTCTATTCCCCTCCATCTCTTTCGTTCTTCCTACTTAGCTGATTCATCCTTGTCTCTGGTTTGCGTTGAAATCTGGGCTATTATTCTAGTTGTAAACCGACGGATTATCGGATCGATCTCATGGCAAAAAATTGGGTTCCCATCCTTGTTTTATATGTTTGATTCTTGCATAAGAAATCGAGAGTCATGCTTTTGGTTCTAACAAAAATTCTGGATGCTTATCCTTGGTTGTGTTTGCTAAATTTCGGATGCTTGAACTTGATTTCTTCTTCAAAAATCTGGGCTTATACTCATTTCTTTTTTTGCCATCTGGGTTGAGTGGGTTAGTTCTGGATAAAAGCTATGGCCAAATTAGGGCTCTTGGCTGATTTTGATTTCTTTCTAAAATATTAGATGTTTGATTCAGAACCTTATTGCCTAAGTTGGGCTAAATTGGCTTGTTCTGGATGAGACTTGTGGCAATACTACTTATTCTACTATTAAGAGACCCGACCGCCTTATTTTTATGCTGCTATTGATAAATCATACACTTGACATTTGTAGGAATTTGGTGGGTGGTACGTATGTGTTCGGTTAAAATTTAGATAGCTTTGTTTCTGTTCATAACGACCCGGCTCCGCTCTAAATAGTTTAACTCTGGTTATGTTTGCTTATATACTTGGAAAAAAGGGGGCGTGGTTGGTTTTGCTACATTAGTGGAGCCTCGGATATTAACCCTTAACCATATGAGTAGCTAGACCTTAAATTCCCTGGGGATTTTATTTCTAATTCCTGGCGAGTCGGGAAAATTAGAGGCCAAGCTCCTCTGGGAATTTCTGTGCCTAGTTCTCGATGATTCAGCGAAGCCTTATGTCGCTAAACTTGAAAGAGGTGTAGATAAGTTTTGGATTCGAGATTTATGTCCGTGCTGATTGTCGGTGGTTTCACACTTGCAGTAAATATCAACATTATTGTATAGTTCCGTTGCTTATGTGCCAGTGGCAGATTTACTCTCCATGTTAAGCTTATGACCCTACCTTGAGCGTCAAACCCCGTAGGCTGTCAACGAGTCTCGTAGGATTTGGTTTTGGTCTTTAGTGTGGGTGGACATAGGGGCCCCCAGCCCAGTGGTTTTGGTCTGGAGTGTGGGTGGACATAGGGGCCCCCAGCCCAGTGGTTTTGGTGTGGAGTGTGGGTGGACGCAGGGGCCCCCAGCACAGTGGGTTGGGCCGGCGTGTGGGTCAACATAGAAGCCCCACACTACAGTGGTTATTCTTTTGACCGGAGTGTGGGTGGACGTAGGGGCCCCCAGCACAGCAGTGGTTATTTGGAGTGTGGGTGGACGTAGGGGCCCCCACCCTAGTTCCTTGACTTGTTGTGCAGCAGTTGGGTTGACTCGTGCTTTCCTTCTGTTTACCTTTCAATTTCTCTTTTACTTCTGCAGTTTCCTTGCACCCTTTGGGCTGAGGCATTCTTTTCTTATGAATGCCTCAGGTTCAGGTTTGTAGCTGCCACCGGAGTTCGAGTGGGGCCGCTGTCGAGGGCTTTCCTCCCTATTAGGTACGGATTCAGTTTCTCTTGTTGGAGCGTTTCTTTGGACTGTTGACCTTTTCCTGCGGGTTCGTGTCAGATGTTGAAGCCCGTACGGTTTTGCTTAGCATACTTGCTTACGCTGCTGCTAGTTCTTTTTGCTGCTTAGTATTTTTTTTGTACTCATTAACTCTGGGAAAAGCTTATTTTGCTGTATATTAGCGCAGTTCCTTAGCTTCATACAAAGTTATTTCTATAGCCGTTTGTCACATTTACTATTAAATATCACCTATTTGCGAAACGCAAACCAAAGTAAAAAATGATATTTATTTATTATGTACTAAATTTAGACTGGCGATCGCCCTGGGGACGTCTCTAGTCTCCAGCGCCGTTAGGAATAAAATGAACCTACTTTCTTCCGTTGTATACGCATGTTTTTATAAAACGCGGCTTAGTAAACCGCAGGGCCGAGGGACACGGTCTCCTAACCCAAATTAAATAAACCTTAAAAGATAATCCTTTTATTAATTTGTACCTTTTTGTAAAAGAAAAAAAAGCTCGTGTAAGTGCTCGCCTGAACGTCTGTAGTTGTCCCCTACAGGATGTGGCATCATGACGCGTGTTTTCCCCTTCGCTCTGATAATATAAATTATTTCGGGAAAATACGGGTTGTGACAGTTGGTATCAAAGCCAGGTTAGCCGGGTTGCTGGAAATGTTTTGGTTGGCCCGGTTAACCGTCCAGTGAGAATCGTTAATCATTGCATACACTCACCGATGGGTCATCGGTAGATCTTCGGCTGAAGCACGAAAACTACACTCATAAGCATGAAAGAAGTATACAGGGCATATTATGTAGTATGGGATGCATAATATGTGTTTGTATATGGATCCTCATAGGTGACAACATGCGACTGTTATGTAGTATGGGATGCATAACGTAGGTCGCATGCGTGTCCATTAGATTTTTCTTTTCGTTGCATGCGATAATATGTAGTATGGGATGCATAAGATCGCATGTGTACGCCGCTCATAGCATGCATTAAGGCATTTTCTTAGTTTGCATAGCACTGCATGCATAGCATAACATTGCATAAGCACACGTGCCAAGCCAGAGACCAACACAATGACACATGTACACCCATGATTTTAAAGATGAGATTTTAAGTTTATGTGCATATGGGAGAGGTGCACGAGAGGTAAAGGATGGTACACCATCCTGAGTATAGCGTGATAATATGTATTTACTTTTCCCAGAGAAAAAGCAGTAGCAAAAGCAAGTATTTGTATGTCTTCCCTTCCTAGAGGTTTGAGTCCAGTCTTAGCAGGCTGTTTGTATCAGGTTCTTCCTCGTTCTCGTTGTAGTCCAATCTTTCGGTGGTAATTTAGTCGCTATAACAGCATTCTATCTTTGTTATGTCATGTGTCTATACTGCTTTGTTAGGCGAGTTTAAGGTTCGAGATTGTTGGGCGCTTGTTCTTTTTGACTCTGGCGCCACTCACTCTTTTGTGGCCAAGAAGTTGTTGATTGGTATCGCTGGGCCTTGGAGCGAGTTGATGATCCATTTCGTGTCAAGTATCCATCTGGAGAGTCAGTGGTGTCAGATCTGTGCGTGAGGCAGTGTCCGGTCGTGTTGGATGGATTTTTGGGATATGCAGATCTGAAGGTGATCGACTTGGAGGATTTTGACATGATCTTGGGCATAGATTGGCTAGCCCGTTATGACGCCGTGTTCCAGCGCAGGGATAAGCGTCTGGATTTCCTTATGGATGATGGCCAGCCCAGGAGCGTGTTTGGCTTCCCGCGTCACACTTCCTCAGTCTTGTCGGTGGTCTGTGCCCAGGCTTTGGCAGAGTTTCATGGTCGTGTCTGTTTTGTTTCTATTTTGCTTGCGGCTTGTGCATCGTCGCCTTGTGTTGAAGATATTCCTGTGGTGCGGGAGTAACCGGACGTTTTTCCCGACAACTTTCCTGGTCTCCCTCCTGAGTGAGAAATAGAGTTATGGTAGATTTGGAGTCTGGGACTCGCCCTATTGCAAAGGCATCTTACCGTATGGCACCGCGAGAGTTGGAGGAGTTGCGCACTCAGTTGGATGAGCTTCTACAGCTTGGTTTTATTAGGCCGAGTTCGTCGCCTTGGGGTGCGCCAGTTCTGTTCGTAAAGAAGAAGGATGGATCGATGAGGCTTTGCATCGATTGCAGAGAGTTGAACAAGGTCACTTGTAAAAAAATAGGTATCCGCTTCCACGGATTGATGACTTGTTCGACCATTTGTAGGGTAGCTGCGTGTTCTCGAAGATCGACCTTCGGTCCGGTTACCATCAGTTAAGGATTCACGACTCAAACGTTCCGCGAACTGCTTTCCGGTCGCGTTACAGGCATTTTGAGTTCCTGGTCATGTCCTTTGGGCTGACGAATGTGCCCTCTGCTTTCATGGATCTGATGAACAAGGTATTCCGGGACTTTCTGGACCAGTTCGTAGTGGTCTTCATTGACGATGTGCTGATTTATTCTTCGAGCGAGGAGGAGCATGCTCGGCATCTGCGGTTGGTGCTGTCTACCTTGAGGGCACACAAGTTGTATGCCAAGATGAGCAAATGCAAGTTCTGGCTTTCAGAAGTATTCTTTTTGGGTCATGTGGTGGGCAAGAGTGGCATCTCTGTGGACCTAGCGAAGGTCGCTGCTGTTTTGGACTGGAAGAGGTTGTCGTCGCCGAAGGAGATCCGGAGTTTCCTGGGTTTAGCTGGCTATTATTGGAGATTTGTGGAGGGTTTCTCAAGCATTTCTGCGCCTCTGACCAAGTTGACACGGAAGGAAGCGGCTTTCATTTGGAGCGAGCAGTGCGAGGAGGCCTTCTAGGAGTTAAAGAGGAGGCTGTGTTCCGCACCGGTTTTGGCTCTCCCGGTTGAGGGAGTGGAGTTCCAGGTCTACGTCGATGCATCGCTGATAGGCCTTGGTTGCGTCCTCATGCAGGAGGGCAAGGTCATTGCGTACGGGTCGCGGCAGCTAAAGGTGCACGAGCGGAACTACCCGACGCATGACTTGGAGTTTGTTGCGGTGATCTATGCCTTGAAGCTGTGGAGGCATCTCTTGTATGGGGTGGAGTGCAAGATCTACTCAGATCACAAGAGCCTGATTTATGTATTTTTCCAGCGCGAGCTGAACCTGCGCTAGCGTCGGTGGATGGAGTACGTGGCCGATTATGATGTGGAGATCCTCTATCACCCCGGCAAGGCAAACGTAGTGGCGGATGCCCTGAGCAGGAAGTCAGCTTCTGTCTTTGGACTCTCTGTGCAGTCCCTGGTAGAGGAGTTCTTTTTGATGAGCATTGCGGTGAAGCCCAGCGGTGGTCCGTCTCATATGGAGGTTGAAGAGCCGTCCTGGATTGCTTTGACGAAGTTGCACCAGAAGGATGATCTGGATTTGCAGCACCTCCGGGGCAGAGCTGAGTGAGGTGAGTTTACGGATTTCTCGATTGATGTTGGGGGTACCTTGAGATACCGGGGTAGGCTTTGCATACCCGCTGTGGAGGAAATTCGAGCGAAGATTTGTGAGGAGGCTCACGACTCCATCCTATCCTATCATCCTGGCTCTACAAAGATGTATCGCGATCTGAAGCAGATTGTGTGGTGGCCTGGTATGAAGGGCGATATTGCGAGGTTCATGGCTCAGTGCTACACTTGTCAACGCGTCAAGGCGGATCACAGGAGGCCCGGGGGCAAGTTGACGTCGTTGGATATTTCCTTGTGGAAGTGGGAGAGTATCTCCATGGACTTTATTATTGGATTGTCGAGATCTCCGCAGGGGCATAATGTAGTGTGGGTCATCATTAACAGGTTGACCAAGTGCGCTCACTTCGTGCCGTGCAAGACTGGTTATTCGATGGAGAAGATTCCGTCTCTGTATGTGCAGGAGGTCATCAGGCTGCATGGGGTTCCAGCGAGCATAGTGTCTGATCGTGATTCCAGGTATACCTCCCGTTTTTGGCAGAGTCTGCAAGGGGCTTTGGGCACCGATCTCAGGTATTCCACAGCTTATCATCCGCAGACGAATGGGCAGACAGAGAGGGTCAATCAGATCGTGGAAGACATGATCCAGTGCTATATTCTAGAGCATGGAGGATCTTGGGATGAATGCCTTGGGCTCATGGAGTTCATGTACAATAATAGCTACCAGGAGAGCTTGCAGATGGCTACGTTTGAGGCGCTGTATGGGAGGAGACGTCGGACACCCCTGTTTTGGGCTGAAGTGGGTGAGAAGCCTGTTCTGGGTCCTGAAGCTTTGGAGGAGATGAGCTTTGCTGTGACGCAGATCCGTGAGAAGCTGCGGGTAGCTCAGGAGCGCTATGAGAAGTACGCTACTCGGCGTAGGAGTGATCTGGAATTTGCAGTGGGGGACATGGTGTTCTTAAAGGTGTCCCCGATGGCAGGTGTCAAGAGATTTGGGAAGAGCCACAAGTTGGACCCCAGGTATGTAGGCCCATTCGAGATCGTCGAACGCATCGGGGCTTCTGCTTACAGGTTGTTGTTACCTGCCTCTTTCCCCGGCGTGCATGACATTTTCCATGTGAGCCAGTTGCGGAAGTGCGTCCGCAACGATCGCCATGTTCTGGATTCCGTGCCAGTGCTGCAGCCCAACCTATCTTTTGTGGAGCAGCCTGTTCGTATTCTGTAGAGGCAGGACCGGGTGTTGCGGAGAAAGTCCATCCCTATGGTGAAAGTCCTCTGGGATAATCAAGATGTTCGGGGTGCAACCTGGGAGCTAGAGTCAGCAATGAAGGAGTCCTATCCTCATCTTTTTGGCTAGTTTCCTAGGTAAGTCTTTGTCTCTTGTGTTTTTTCCTCGTTTGGTATTGTTGTTGCAAAGTTTCGGGGCGAAACTTTTTGTTAGGACGGGTGGTTGTAACGCCCCAGGTTTTTTCTCTTAATCTTTAGCGGGGTTGCTGAGTGGCGATGGCTTAATTATTAAATCTATCTTTTGCTCAGGGTTAATGCGAGGGGGCGTCGCCATTTCGGAAGTGCCGTCGTCGCCCGGCGGGTTAATGTTAGGTGAGTCGTATATGCCGATATATATATAAATTTAGATGTATATACATAATTATATGTGCATGCTTAGAAGTTTTATACTCCAAGTTCTGTGGACAAAATTTATACTCAAAAAGGGTAGTGGACAATATTTATATGTGCATAAAATTAGGCGTATTTGCCCTTATGACAAAAAAATGGGTGCATATAAGTCTTGGTAAGGGTTTTTAGTTTTTCGAGAGAATTGAGGTTCCTTCCTGTTGGTGGGGCATCGGGAACCCCCCCCCCCCCCCCCCTCTTCTTCTTCCTCTTATTCCCGCGGAGCCGTCGGAGGTGTGAGGATCGTGGTCGTCGGGGCTATCTTCGTCGCCGGGGCTGTGGATCCGGGCGGCTTCTTCCTCGCTAGTCGCGATTCGGCAGGGCTCGGTTGTTTGAGGCAAGGAAACTTTTCACCACTTTCTTCTTCATCCCCTTTCTTACCTTTTACTTAGCTAAGGTCGGCAAATCCTGCTACTGATGGCGCAAATCTTAGCACACCGCTATAGGCGGTAGTAAGACTGCGGCACGAAACGGCAGTGTACCGATCGTTCAATTAATATAAAACGAGGAGTAATCCCCGAGTATCGAATCTCTCAAGGAACATAGTAAGGTGGAGTTAACGTTAGAGAAAGGACTTGAGATTGAAGTCCAGCGATAGGTGGAGTGCGGACGAAAGGGATTTGGTTTGTGAATAATAAAATAAAATATTACAACTACTCCTATGCAATGCCGCTATGCAAAGCTTCGCTCGGCGGGATGGAAGACTACGTAGGCCTTGAGCGCACTACTTCGTTGGGCGGATGGACGAGTAGGCTAGCGGATGAGGGTCGCAAGCACCTCGTCGACAAGCACACCACTAGCAATTGCTAGTGCGGCACACGAATGTGACGGCGGGATGGAGGATCGAATGGGGCGCACCTCAAGCAACTCAAACAGTAAAATATTTCACATAGACATGAAATATATAGAAATGCAAATAAAGTTAAGTGCTACTTCATCATAATGTTAGTTCTAGCTACATATACATCAATAAGAGAAGAACAACGAAAGAAATCGACCGAATCCGAAGGCTCGTTGTAGATTCACGGTTGGAATCGCCGGACTGTCAATCTGCGTCCAAGCTCGGTCCGCAACTACGTCCGGGGTAGAGAGAGCTGTCACTACTCTCCAATGAGCCCGTCTTCTTCGTGTCACGATCCGGTAGAGGTTGCAAACTTCCTCTTGCTTGATGGCGATGGCGGCTAAACCTTCCTTGAAGCTCTAGGATGAAGGAGGAGGCCGAGAGGAAGCTCCGGCTCAAGAATGGCGTGAAGAACAAGCCCGGAGCACCTCCCGATGGTGGGCGGCGATGGAGGGGCGAAATCGGGCGCTCTGGAGCAGGAAACGGCGGACTGGCGGAAGAAATATTGGAGGATCCGACCTAAATAGCGAGCAGGAATATTTATAGGCGCTTGAATAAACAGTGCGCACGGTCATTGGCGCACGACCAGTGGTCGTGGGCGCTAGAATCCTATGATCGTGCGCCTTCCTGGGTGGAGCCTGCAATGTAAGAAATTTATAAAATACCATGTTCGCACGACCAATGGCGCACGACCGGTGGTCGTGCGCACTATCGTAGGTGGTCGTGCGCACTGGTCGAAACAGAACTCATAAAATTGATGTTAAGTGCGCACGAACAGCGGCGCACGACCGGTCGTCGTGCGCAATATCGTTGGTGGTCGTGCGCACTGTCCGAGACAGAACTCAAAAAATAGGGTTAAGTGCACACGATCAGCGGCGCACGACCAGTGGTCGTGCGCAATAGAAACAGTGATCGTGCGCAGTGTTCCTGTACAGAATTGTACCGGGAACACCCGCACGACTCCTGTTCCAGCACAACCACGAATCCATCCACTGAAAGTGGCACTTAACAATCCATGACAACTACTAAAAATGAAGAACATGAAATAACACCAAAAACGGGCCTAGAGGTGCACTTAGCATGGAGTGTCAAATATGAGTGAAAACATGTCTAAAGTGAAGTGCATAGACTAGAAAATCGGCCCAGATGAGTCCATAAATGTGTATATATTTGAGACTCATCACACCCCCAGACTTAACTGTTTGCGCATCCCGAGCAAACCATCTCTCGCGGACAGGAAAAACATAAGCTGGCGAAGAAATTATCAAGCGGAGTACCATGCGAAGTCGCATGCTCATGTGCGTAGAAATATAGTAGATAAAAATTCTAATTATACATACTAGTTTATAATTTTCTAAGAGCGTAGATATATATTACGTTTACTCAAAAAGTGAATCACGGTAAATCATAAGGTCGTACATAGGAAGAAAGTAAACTGAACGCTGAGGCGAGCATTGCCAAAGATCGGGGCTCGGGACAACTCCATTGAAATCCATCAATGTCGGTGACCATAAGCTTGCCCGTTCGCACTCTCTCCACGGCACTGGTTTGACTCAAATGCGTGAATCAATAGGACTTAAGGTTTTAGATGAGGCTTGGGTTTAGGTGAGGTAGACAAATATAAACATGAAGGCTTAGAACACAAAAACCCAAATGAGCAAATGCATAACACTCTCCAAGTAGCCAAAAAACACGCGGATGCACCACACCCCCAGACTTAGACTTAGACGCATGGCTGTGCGCACCGCCTACTCCCAAATATAAATCTCAAACAGATTTTTTTTCAATTAAACTTTTCATTCTTCTTTTTCTTTTCAAATCTTTTCTTCTTTTCTTTTTCTTTCTTTAGCAATTTCAGCAAATTTTCAAAGATGCACATCCACATTTTCACATTGTACTTCCACAATCAACACCACCAATTTAAAATTTAAACAAAATGCTTGCATTTTGGGTGTGCGACTAGGATTGGAGTTTAGGCTTTGGTGAACAATAGTGGAGGTGAACCAAAAGAATGGGGTAGGCACAACTGGGCTAGCGAGGAAATGATGATAGGAATGGCACAAAGGCTCAACCGGGCCAAAATGATGGCCTATATCACATTCACGCAATTGACTAACGGTATACCCATGCTTCAAGAATCGCTTGGGGCAAGTTCTAGCCACCGAGAAAGATAATCCTTTCTCCCGACTCGGGTAATACGAGGCTAACGAACGTCTACACACATCCCTATGCTACCGTTTGATTCACACCGGATTCACCAATTTTTGAGTGTAGTAAACAATATTTACGCTAATAGAAAAAATATAAACTAAAAGCATAAAAAGAAATTGAATCTACACGAATTTCTAAACGAGACATGAGCACTTGACTAGGAGCACTACAGGAGTCAACATTTTACTCCGCCTCGTAATCCTAAGCCAGCACAATGATTTTCTAAATCACACAAAAAGACAAATTCAACTCGCGATGTGCCAACGGCTAAGCGCGCTCAAGTGGGTGCTGTGGTGTGCAATGAAAATAAACAAAACATTTTAAATGAAATCTTCTAGTATGCAGTGCAATAGTGCACGTGAGCGGGTAAACAAAACTACTCTCCCCCCGACTTAAACTAAACAATCCGCATAATATAAGACAGGAAAATCAAAATAGGCCTAGGGGAAGAGAGTACCCAATGCTCAGCAAGTGAGCATACCAGAAGATTGGCGATTAACTCTAGACCAAGCTGCAGCACCCAACCAGAAGAATACCTGCAGGGGTCAGCTCCGCAAAAACAAAAGAAAAGAGAAACGCTGAAATAAAATAAACTAACTACGCAGGATTAGATAAATTAAAAATGCAAGAAAAAGAAGATAACTACTGGGGTTATTGTCATCCCAGCATGACTTATTTAAAAACATGAAGGTTCTAGCTAATGGGCCTATGAAAAAGAAAATGCACAGGTAACTGCTCCATTATCTGTTTCGGTAGCTGGTACCGATACGGAGATAAGGCAGTCACCCCTCTACCTAAATAATAATACATGCTTGACACAGGTAGAGGGAAAAGAAAGTAAGAAGAGGAGGAGATATCCTCACTCAATTCACCAAACACATCCTTGCCTAGCAAGGTGTCGTCAACAGGGAGGTGGCAGGAGGAAAAGGAAATGAGTGGAGCTTCCTCTACGGAGGGGGAATCAACCTCCTCACATGAGAGGATGCTCTCATCATTGACTTGAGCAAAAAGCTCCAAGTCCTCCTGAAGTACCTGTGAAGATTCAACCTGCACAGACTCAGATGAAGGAAGGGGATCAAGAAATTAAGAAGACGAAGAACATAAATAAACATCAATCGGGGGAGTGATCCCGGTCTCACTCCCATCATGTTGGGTAAGTAAAATAATGTTTGCATTGTCCTCAATGCTACAAGGTTCGGCGGGATCAACGGTGGCCAGGCTAGAGATTTGGACTTCCTCCACCGGTGCTGAGGAAAACTCCTCTTCACCTAGAAGGTTGTCCTCCTTCATAGGAATAGGCACAACACTCAGATCACCCACCTCATCCTGCGACACATCATCAACAATGTCGTCGGAGACGAGTATAGTATGCACAACAGGGGGAGGAGTAGTGCTCGGATAAAAGTCGAGCACCGATTCCTCACAAAGAATCGAATCCACTAAAGGTGGTGGATGCACCGGTAGAATAGGCTCAGTAATGTCGGTGCCCAGATCAACCACACATCTGGTGACTGTGTCAACGCCATACCCTTCAAGATGTAAAGGTGGCAAAGACACAAAACCGGATGTTGAAGGTGTGCCGCCAGAGTTAGGATTCGGGACGATCCGGATATCCGGCTCGTCATCCTCATCCAATTGGCGACGAAAAGCAGCACAATCCTTCAGGGCATGATCTGTGCTCTGACAAAACCGGCACTGCCTTGCGGGCTTCTTTGGCACAACGGGGGCTGAAGCCGAAAAGAAGTATGACGGTAAAGGCTCAGCAGAGTAGCCATAAGACTTACGCGGACCATATGGAGTACCAGACGAAGTCGGTGCTCCATATGCTGGGCTATAAGAATTATGCCTACTATTCTCCGTAGGGCAATCATCACTAGAGCGGGAGGTATCTCTACACCAACGGCAACGGATATTGAGATGTGCCCACATAGTGTGGAGATAAAACGATTTAAAATAAAAATGCTATTGTGCAAAATACTACACCTAACAGAAATTACTAGAGCAACCTAATAAAAAAAACAAGAAAAAGGGATAAAAAGAACAGAAATAAAATAAAAGATGCAATTTACAAATGGAAGGGCTTCTCTCTCAGGTTTTCCCTCTCCAGAAAACTCACACGACTGTGTTCCCTGGCAACGGCGCCAAAAACTTGATGGCGCAAATCTTAGCACACCGCTATAGGCGGTAGTAAGACTGCGGCACGAAATGGCAGTGTACCGATCGTTCAAGTAATATAAAATGAGGAGTAATCCCCGAGTATCGAATATCTCAAGGAACATAGTAGGGTGGAGTTAACGTTCGAGGAAGGACTTGAGATCGAAGTCCAGCGATAGGTGGAGTGCGGACGAAAGGGATTTGGTTTGTGAATAATAAAATAAAATATTACAACTACTCCTATGCAATGTCGCTATGCAAAGATTCGCTCGGCGGGATGGAAGACTACGTAGGCCTTGAGCGCACTACTTCGTTGGGCAGATGGACGAGTAGGCTAGCGGATGAGGGTCGCAAGCACCTCGTCGACAAGCACGCCACTAGCAATTGCTAGTGCGGCACACGAACGTGACGGCGGGATGGAGGATGGAATGGGGTGCACCTCAAGCAACTCAAACAGTAAAATATTTCATATAGACATGAATGTATAGAAATGCAAATAAAGTTAAGTGCTACTTCATCATAATGTTAGTTCTAGCTACATATATATTAATAAGAGAAGAACAAGGCAAGAAATCGACCGAATCCGAAGGCTCGTTGTAGATTCACGGTTGGAATCGCCGGACTGTCAATCCGCGTCCAAGCTCGGTCCGCAACTACGTCCTGGGTAGAGAGAGCTGTCACTACTCTCCAATGAGCCCGTCTTCCTCGTGTCACGATCCGGTAGAGGTTGCAAACTTCCTCTTGCTTGATGGCGATGGCGGCTAAACCTTCCTTGAAGCTCTAGAATGAAGGAGGAGGCCGAGAGGAAGTTTCGACTCAAGAATGGCATGAAGAACAAGCCCGGAGCACCTCCCGATGGTGGGCGGCGATGGAGGGGCGAAATCGGGCGCTCTGGAGCAGGAAACGGCGGACTGGCGGAAGAAAAATCGGAGGATCCGACCTAAATCGCGAGCAGGAATATTTATAGGCGCTGGAATAAACAGTGCGCACAGTCATTGGCGCACGACCAGTGGTCGTGCGCGCTAGAATCCTGTGATCGTGCGCCTGCCTGGGTGGAGCCTGCAATGTAAGAAATTTATAAAATAAAATGTTCGCACGACCAATGGCGCACGACCGGTGGTCGTGCGCACTATCATAGGTGGTCGTGCGCACTGGTCGAAACAGAACACATAAAATTGATGTTAAGTGCACACGAACAGCGACGCACGACCGGTCGTCGTGCGAAATATCGTTGGTGGTCGTGCGCACTGTCCGAGACAGAACTCAAAAAATAGGGTTAAGTGCACACGATCAGCGCCGCACGTCCAGTGGTCGTGCGCAATAGAAACAGTGATCGTGCGCAGTGTTCCTTTACAGAATTGTACCGGGAACACTCGCACGACTCCTGTTACAGCACAACCACGAATCCAGCCACTGAAAGTGGCACTTAACAATCCATGACAACTACTAAAAATGAAGAACATGAAATAACACCAAAAATGGGCCTAGAGGTGCACTTAGCATGGAGTGTCAAATATGAGTGAAAACATGTCTAAAGTGAAGTGCATAGACTAGAAAATCGGCCCAGATGAGTCCATAAATGTGTATATATTTGGGACTCATCAGCTACTCATTGCAAGAACATTTTGTTTGGGATCATTTTTTTTTTGTGGCCGTTTAAGGGGCTTCCCGTCAGGTTGCGTCCAGGCTATGTTTCGAAATTTTGGGGGTTATCGGCTGGTGGTGGGTTGCCTTTATGAAGGAGGTCTATTCCCCTCCATCTATTTCGTTCTTCCTACTTAGCTGATTCATCCTTGTCTCTGGTTTGCGCTGAAATCTGGGCTATTATTCTAGTTGTAAACCGACGAATTATCGGATCGATCTCGTGGCAAAAAATTGGGTTCCCATCCTTGTTTTATATGTTTGATTCTTGCATAAGAAATCGAGAGTCATGCTCTTGGTTCTAACAAAAATTCTGGATGCTTATCCTTGGTTGTGTTTGCTAAATTTCGGATGCATGAACTTGATTTCTTCTTCAAAAATCTGGGCTTATACTCATTTCTTTTTTGCCATCTGGGTTGAGTGGGTTAGTTCTAGATAAAAGCTATGGCCAAATTAGGGCTCTTGGCTGAATTTGATTTCTTTCTAAAATATTAGATGTTTGATTCAGAACCTTGTTTCCTAAGTTTGGCTAAATTGGCTTGTTCTGGATGAGACTTGTGGCAATCCTGCTTATTCTATTATTAAGAGACCCGACCGCCTTATTTTTATGTTGCTATTCATAAATCATACACTTGACATTTGTAGGAATTTGGTGGGTGGTACGTATGTGTTTGGTTAAAATTTAGATAGCTTTGTTTCTGTTCATAATGACCCGGCTCCGCTCTAAATAGTTTAACTCTGGTTATGTTTGCTTATATACTTGGAAAAAAGGGGGCGTGGTTGGTTTTGCTACATTAGTGGAGCCTCGGATATTAACCCTTAACCATATGAGTAGCCAGACCTTAAATTCCCTGGGGATTTTATTTCTAATTCCTGGCGAGTCGGGAAAATTAGAGGCCAAGCTCCTCTGGGAATTTCTGTGCCTAGTTCTCGATGATTCAGCGAAGCCTTATGTCGCTAAACTTGAAAGAGGTGTAGATACGTTTTGGATTCGAGATTTATGTCTATGCTGGTTGTCGGTGGTTTCACACTTGCAGTAAAATATCAACGTTATTGTATAGTTCCGGTGCTTATGTTTCAGTAGCAGATTTACTCTCCATGTTAAGTTGATGACCCTACCTTGAGCGTCAAACCCCGTAGGCTGTCAACGAGTCTCATAGGATTTGGTTTTGGTCTGGAGTGTGGGTGGACATAGGGGCCCCCAGCCCAGTGGTTTTGGTCTGGAGTGTGGGTGGACATAGGGGCCCCCAGCCCAGTGGTTTTGGTCTGGAGTGTGGGTGGACGCAGGGGCCCCCAGAACAGTGGGTTGGGCCGGCGTGTGGGTGGACGTAGAAGCCCCCACTACAGTGGTTATTCTTTTGACCGGAGTGTGGGTGGACGTAGGGCCCCCCAGCACAGCAGTGGTTGTTTGGAGTGTGGGTGGACGTAGGGGCCCCCACCCAGTTCCTTGACTTGTTGTGCAGCAGTTGGGTTTGACTCGTGCTTTCCTTCTGTTTACCTTTCAGTTTCTCTTTTACTTCTGCTGTTTCCTTGCACCCCTTGGGCTGAGGCATTCTTTTCTTATGAATGCCTCAGGTTCAGGTTTGTAGCTGCCACCGGAGTTCGAGTGGGGCCGTTCTGTTCGTTGTCGAGGGCTTTCCTCCCTATTAGGTACGAATTCAGTTTCTCTTGTTGTAGCGTTTCTTTGGACTGTTGACCATTTCCTGCGGGTTCGTGTCAGATGTTGACGCCCGTACGGTTTTGCTTTGCTTACTTGCTTACGCTGCTGCTAGTTCTTTTTTCTGCTTAGTATTTTTTTATACTCATTAACTGTGGGAAAAGCTTATTTTGCTGTATATTAGCGCAGTTCCTTAGCTTTATAAAAAGTTATTTCTACAGCCGTTTGTCACATTTACTATTAAATATCACCTATTTGCGAAATGCAAACCAAAGAAAAAAATGATATTTATTTATTATGTACTAAATTTAGACCGGCGATCGCCCTGGGGACGTCTCTAGTCTCCAACGCCGTTACGAATAAAATGAACCTACTTTCTTCCGTTGTATACGCATGTTTTTATATAACGCGGCTTAGTAAACCGCAGGGCCGAGGGACACGGTCTCCTAACCCAAATTAAATAAACCTTAAAAGATAATCCTTTTATTAATTTGTACCTTTTTGTAAAAGAAAAAAAGCTCGTGTAAGTGCTCGCCTGAACGTCTGTAGTTGTCCCCTACAGGACGTGGCATCATGACGCGTGTTTTCCCCTTCGCTCTGATAATATAAATTATTTCGGGAAAATATGGGTTGTGACAGTTAGGGTAAAAATATTTTAATCTCAATTCACCCCCTCTAGAGAATTCTCAGAGGCACGCTGTGCAATTTCAAAAGTATAAAAATATAAGCATAAAGAAAAATTAATTCTACATAGATTTCTACGTGAGACACGAGTACTCGACTAGAGCACTAGGAGAGTCAAGATTTTACTCTGTCTCACAATCCTCTGCCAGCACAGAGATTTTCCCAAATCGTGCAAAAGAAATGAATTAAACTCGTAACGCGCCTACGGTTAAGCGCGCTCATGTGGGCAATATGGTGTGCAGTGAAGATGAACAAATATATCATGTAATTGTAATAAATTTACTTCTAGCATGCAAAGAAACGTGCACGTGCATTGGGTGACTAAAACCAGCTCTCCCCCAGACTTAATCTAAGCAACACAAAATATAACACTAGGAATTAAAATGGATGCTAGGAGAGGAGATTACCCATGCTCATAAATAAGTATACAAGAAGATGGCGTTAATTCAATGAATCCACTCCCATGTCTGCCACCAAAGAATCACCACTCCTACAAGAAGGAAACTCCGACACAGCAGAAATAATGCCTAAAGATTATTAGCTTGCAAAATAAACACACAGCAAAAGTAGGTCATCTCCCATTAGCCCTTTTGTTTAACGTCCTTAAGGTGGACCAAATAACTGTATTATCAGTTATAGTGTTCAAAAACAAAATTAGAGAATAAAAGTTCATAGCTTCGGTATTCCAAATCAACACTGCAAAAACATAGAGAAGTTCTCAAAAAGACGATACCAAATCAACTGAACGCAACCTTATGGTAACTTTCTCCAGTTAAATGAGAAGGACTGGATTTGAATGCTTTTGGGCTGATGTTAGTTTTACCCATCCCCCCTAGCCTCCTCCTTCTCACGATGGCGGGTAGTGGATCGAGCGATTTGTTTTAATCGTTCAATTTTTTTTCTCTGCTGTGGGAGGGCTCCACCAAATGACAGGTTCAGCTTTACCAGAATGGTTGTGCTAGGCATCATTTTCATTGCCGGAGTTGCAACCGGATCAGCCCAAGATATAGACCTATTTAATTCTTTAGACAATTCTTTTCTACTAATTAAATAAGGATCTGCTTCCTGAATAGGAATATAATCCTGCTTCATTAGGTCAATGTTCAAAAAGTAAGAAACTTCATCCGCAATGTGTTACCCTTTGCATACTTCTACATTCTCATGCTCGTCAATGTTCTCACCTCCCATCAGCTATAGCTCATTCGTCTCTTCTTCATCCACGTCATCCACGATCAACAATTATTTCTCCTCCAAAACCTTCTCAATTATGACATTTTGTTGCTTAAGCTCAACAATAGTATTTAACTTGCATGGAGCAAGCATATCATAAGAAAGATTAATTTTCGAAGATGATGGTGATATACCGGTTGGTGTTGTTTCCTTAGATGCCAAGGTTACATTCCAGTTGCAATATTAAGCATGGCTCCCAGAGATTTCAAAAATTGGGCGCCAAAAATGGGTGGAGAGTCATTCTCCATAGGCCCCATGATTTGAAAACTACTGAGTACATTATCACGATCAAGCAAAATAGGGATATCTATAGCGCTTCCTTCTGTCTGAATGGGCTTACCATTCATCAAAAGGAACAATATCCGTGCTTCGGAATTTGGATTTAAATTGAATTTTTCAACATCTTGCAACGCAATTACATTGCAGTATGCACTGGTGTCGCAAAGTGCTACAGTTTCTACATCATTAATTTCACAATTTAAAAGTATACCTCCTTTATAGTCTGGCGTTCACATTGCTAAAGTTTTCCCTTGTTCTTGTGAATTCTTTTCAGTATTACTTGGGAGAGAACCTTGTGCGCGCTCAGTTACTACTTGGGCAAGTTGCCCCAATTGTGTCTCCTGATTATGCATAGAGGTCGCCTGATTAGTGAACGAGGTAGGCGCCATATCCATAAACTTCTCCATCATCTCTTCCACCGCATTCTTCTTTGGGGGATACTGTTATTGGGATTGGTTGGGGTTCTGAATTTGCCTTTGCTATCCACCAGAACTATACCCCTTATGTTGGTGCTAGTCCGGTTGCCATTTCTAACCAGGGGCATTTTGACTCCAAGAAAGGTTGGGGTGGTTGCACCTCCCAGGGTTATAGGTATTGGAGTAAACGTTATTCCTGTTCTAATTTGCTACAAACAGCACTGACTCATCATTATATGCATATGATCCTTCATTAAAAGACTCGCCCAAGGCGCATTCAAATGCATGATGTCCAACATTCCCGCAGGTTTGGCATGATATTGCCAAGAAAGGAGTAGACTGTGCATTATTTCGCTTGAGGAGGGTCATGTTCTCAGCCTGAGTTGGCTCGGAGCTGACCTCATACATCCTCAATGTCCTTTTTGCAGAATTTCTGCCTGCGGTCTAATAAGTGTTGTTTGTTGCGATTTGCCGAATAATTACAAAGGCTTCCTCGTGTGTCTAGTTCATCAGGGTTCCACACGCAACAACATCAATAGTCACATGAAAGTGTGGATAATTAGAAAAATAGAATATCTCAATGAGATGCCACTGAGCGAATTCATGCTGAGGACGTTTTCTCAACAACTCTGAGAAATGGTTCCAAGCCTCAACCAAGGACTCCTGCTCATTCTTCCTGAATGTGGCTATCTCCTACTGAGTGCTCACTTCTTTATCTGCAGGGTGAAACTTCGTTAAAAATAACATCATAAGTGCTTCCCAATTTGCAGCGGTACCAGTCATAATTGTGTGGAGCCAGGCTTTAGCTTTATCCCTTAAAAAGGGGAAAATCCGGAGCTTGACCAAATCATCAGAAAGGCCTCTATAACGAAAAGTTGCGCAAATTTCTGAGAAGTTCACATGGTCCAAATAGGGATCTTCACTACGAAGACAAGTGAACAGGCAATTATTACGAATCATATTTTGGATAGCAGACTTGATTTCGAAATCATTATTTTTGATCGCCAGGCCAAAGGGCAGATATTTACTCCCAATAGTGGGAGTAGTATAATCACGCATTGTACGCGGCCTCGGACGCACTTGATCTGGTTCATCAATGTGAACATTGGAAAAATAACATCATGACATTTGGGGGATTGCACTCCGGATTCACTCACAGGTTTTGCTGCCACTTGCCATTCAGATCCATGTTTCTTGTAGCGCGACATTGAGATAAAGCGGTTTGCTCGATCTCACAGGTTTTGCTGCCAGTTGCCACTCACAGGCTGAGATCGTCGGGCAAGCTGAGAACGCTGAGCAGGCTGAGACTGCCGGGTAGGTTGAGATCGTCGGGAAGGCCGAGACCGCCGATCACTTGTAATAGTTAGTTTGAAGGGGATCATCGATTTTTCGGTAAATAATATCACCTACGTGGGTGTATTAGCCAGGCCGCAACTTTGGGATTCAGGCTGAACCCTAATAACCCTCATGAAAAATCAAGGAATGTGCATGACCATTAACACACCCACCGCCATAACTCAATAAACAACAAATCTTTTGTGTGCTTGTATAATTTATCGGTCAAAAGTTTATAATTCAAAGACTCTGACGCGTTATACTCTTCAGTAGAGATAATTAGTACTAATTTTATGTTCAAGGTAACCATTCCACCTATACCCATTGCATTTGAAACAACTTGATGAAACACATTTGTATTTGATTTAATTAATTAATTGTAATCATATTATTTATGAAGTTCAACTTTTGGTTTTCTCTTTTGTAGGGAATTGTTAGTAATTTAAATTAAAATATTTATTTCATAATATTTTATTGGAGCTTGTATGATGTTTGGTGTTTGAGCACAACATTATTGATGAAAAACTCAAAACCAAGAATGGATGAAACTCCAAATATTTGGAGGGAAACCTCTTCATGTAAGGGATGACCTTTAGTCCCACCTCACCTATCTCCACTTATGTAAGTGTGTATATAAACTATTTGACGCATTCATATTAGTTCAAAGGAACATAAAGAGAAACTATGAACCACACACACATGAACACGCGCACACGCACATATCACACCAGACCAGATCAAGATTTGAGATTTGGGGAATAATTGAATTGTATTTTTTGTACGAAATAGTTTTTACTTTAGAAAATGCCAAATTAATTTTATGTCAACTTAAGTTGACCTTATTCCTTCTCTGTGAGTCGCATTCTGTCGACGTACGTTGATGTATGTGTACACAATGTGTGTCGACATTCCATGTGTTAACATCTCATCGTACGTTGATTTACCACATCTTTCATATATCCATATATGTGTGTCGACAAAAGTCAACGTATGTTGACTTCTATGCAATGGCATATCAACGTACGTTAAGATCTCTGTTATTCGCAGACCACTTCGCGGAAAATTTCTGCACGCTTTCTTTACACATTTTTTGTCTTTACTTGTTTACGTTAGAAATCAATGTGTTTCCTGACACAATTACATTTACTAAAAATTACCGTTAATATTTATTACGTGATTAATTTCTTACAATTTTACGAGGCTCCTATATAGGATATTTTTTTAGAACCAATTACTCACGCTTTCACAAACTCTTTCATTTTCCTATGAGTTTTATTTTTTCACATTTGCTTCATCAAGTGGGAGTTCGAGTGTTCTATGCTTCTTCGATGTCCACGCACATCAGAATTTTCAGGATCTAGCCAAGTGTTGTACCTTGGAGGAGTGAGTATCGGTTGAAAGCCCAGCTAGAGCGTGGTGCAACTTCTTTAGGGTAGTGATCACACGTCTTACACATGCTCGATTCTAAACTATATATTATTATGCTTTGATTCTTTTCTTGATCTTGTTATTTATAAGTTTTCTTTACAAAATTTGTTTTCAAAAATTGATGCTATAGCATAGAAGTTTCAAGATCTATTAATATTATTATTTACTGTAATTCTAAGAAAAACGATATATATATAGTTTTAGGAATATTAGGAAAATTATTCCAACAATTTCCATTTTAGTCAAGCATGGAGGTAGTTCTGTCATTAGTTGGAAGGAACCTCTAAAACCCAAAAATCAAGAAGAGATCATATGTAGTACTAAATGAGATGGTGGTTACTTTGCTCATGGTGACTAAGAGCAGCTGGAGTACTATTATGCACGGGAGAAGCTTGTGCACTTGTGAGAAAGCGAGCACTGGTAGAGGTACTATTATGGCCAAAGTAATGATGCAGTTGCACGACGCCCTGTGACCTATCACTCATATATATATTAATAGGAATAAAGAAGATGTAGTATAAGTAAAATGTGTGCATTATCTTGTTAGTAGTAAGTTACAGAAGGTGAACAAGAAATCATATGAATCAGTTAAATCCACATATAATAACTAGTTATAGTTATGGAAAGGCATGTGAGTAAATGGTTGTAATTAATTATTTGTAAATCTATAATTATTAAAATAGAAAATTCAGGCAATCAGAATATTGAAGTGTTTGTCACCAAAATATCATTTTATAATCAATATAAGGTCTATTTTTTTCCATTATATTGTAAACATCATGCTAGTACAAATAATATTACAATAGGTCCGGTCGGGACCCCACTCTACATTAAACACACTAGTTAGACGTTAATAAGATGATAAACAGAAAATATCTACACGAGAGTATAAACAAAATGTAAGCGAAAGCTTTCACTAAATATTAATTTCAGAATGTCCACATACTCAGGAATGGCAAGTAAAGAGTTATGACCTTAATGTCTTACATTCAACAAATGTAACTACCTCAAAAGTATACTTCGGCACGCTGGACGGCAATACATGGAAAATAGTAAAAATAGGCTTGCCTTCAAGGACCAACTCAATAGTAGGCTTCAGCCCGCCATTTCCCGCTCGGCTCACCGGCACCTGCACCATTCACAAATAAGAGATAAATGAGGGTCAGCTATGAGCTGACCACAAATTGCGTAACGATCTCACCCCATGACCATTCTAGTCGGCTTAGGGGCAGGGACCCCTAACATGCAAGCAAGCCGTACATGTAACATGTAATATAACAAAGAAATTGCATCTACTCTACACAAGGTGAGGTTTCAAGCACAATCAATCTTCTAGGTTGAGCATCAAGTAAAGGGGAACCTATGTATGCAAATGATGTTGGTAGGGTTCACCCGGAGAATCCCCATAACCACCTAAGAAACTGCATGAGGCTAACATAACATCAATTCATTACATCACAAATGTGGGTACTCATGACCACACATTTCATGCACACAAGGCACGCTTCCAATGCACTCTTTCACGAGTACCAACACCACCCAAAGTATTACAACCTTAGGTGGTAAAAGAGATTTTGGCCGGTCTAGGTGAACATCCGATGCGCAAATCTTAAACACCACTATAGGCGGGAGCAAGACTGCGACACAAAACGGTAAGTGCACCGATCGTTCAAGTAATAAAATGGGTGAATTTCCCCAAGTGTCGATCTCTCAAGGAACACAATAAGGTGGAGTTATCTATCGAGGAAGGACTTGAGATTGAAGTCCTTTAGGTCGGATGTATTAAGGGAGTCTTGGATTGGATTGTGGATAAGAAATTAAAGTTGAGTTACTAAATTACTATGCATGCCACTATGCACTGCTTCGCTCGGCGGATGGAAACTATGCAGGATGCTATGCACTACTTCGCTAGGCGGATGGACAAAAAGGCCAGCGGAGGGAGGGTTCATACCGATGGAAGTGAAGTGGATTATACGGGCCGTTAGCACCACATCGCTTGGCGAGTGAAAGAGTAGGCACGCGTAATGGACGAGTAGTCAAGCGGAATGGACGAGTAGGCTTGTTGAATGGAAGAGTAGGCTCATGTAGTGGAAGCGTAGGCTTGCGTAATGGAATGTAGGGTAATGACGGATAGAAGATGGCGCTCCTCACTTGCATAAACCATAAGATAATTTCACATAGACATGAAATAAACTAAATAACAATAATAAGCTTCAGCAATCATCGTCATACGACCAAGGAATCAATAGAGAAAATGCTACAACATGAAGGGGGTAAGATTACAACCAAAGGGGCGAAGACTCGTCGTAGGTTCATGGCCAAAATCTAGGATTGTCAAGCCTTGTCCTAACTTGGGCTCCAACTGCCATTCGGGGTCTAGAAGAGCTGTCACCTCTTTCGACATTACCCATCTTCTTCGCCAAGCACCTTCAGTTCTGACCTAGCCGGAGAACTTCACATGTGCAGCAAGAGATCCCTCAAAATGGAGCTTGAAAGCATGGTAATGATGGAATAGGCCAAGAGGATGCTCTGACTTTGGATTTGCAAGGAAATGGTGGTCGGAACTCCTCTTTAAGGTGGGCAGCGATGGAACGAAAGAAATGGCGTGACTAGAGCTCTGCGCGTGAAAAAAGAAGATCTCTCGAACTAGGGCAAGACCTACGAATTAAATAGAAAATGCGTTAGAAAATGGGCACGCACAGACGAACACACGACTGTGCGTGCACAGTGCGTAATTAGCCAAGCAGGCTGCCCTTGAAAATGAAGCTGGAGCGCCCGTGCAATTTTTCTCACGCACGGTCAAAACCGACCATGCGAACAAAATGCACGGTTAAATCCAGAGCACTTGAAAAACAGACCAACAGAGGGAGATCGTGCATTTCCTTCGCGCACGGTTGACTCCAACCATGCGTGAAGCAAAGACATGGGAAATAATTATATAAATTTTTGGACAACAAGAGAGGCTCGTGCGATTTTACTCACGCACAAGCAAAACTGACCTTGCACGAACAAAACGCATGAGCGGGGTAGATCACTATTTTGGGCCACAAATGAATGCGCACAGTTGGAGCGATCATGCGTTAAGGAAATGCACGACCGTGTGATTCATGCAGACATGAAATATGGGCAAAATGGATGATCTACCCACCTGCACAGCAAACCAAACATCAGTCACATAGCTGGAAAACTCCCTTCCAGCTCAATCCAATCACAGAAAAAGGATGGGGAGCAACATGTGCTTACCCCCAACAACATAGCGTGCAATTGGAAACCAAAATGGGCCTAAATAGTGCACTTAGAGTGAAAATGTATATGAGTGGAATACAAGCAATAAATGCTTGCAAGTGTAGTGAACAAGAGTGAAAAATAGCCCGAATGAGTCCATAAAATACTATAAATATCAGACTCATCACACCCCCAGACATAACCATTTGCTCGTACCAAGTAAACTATCCCTTAAGCGGATGAGAAAAATGTTAGCTGGCTTAGTAATTACGTAGGTGGAGTACAATGTGAAGTCTCATACACACGCGCATAGAAATATAGTAGAAGTAATTTTTAGTTATACAAAATTGTTTTATAAATTTCTAATAGCGTAGTGATAAATTATTTCTATTCAAAAGTCAAATCACGGTGAATCACCTGGCCACACGTAGGAAAAAAGTAAACTGATCGCTGAGGTGAGCATCGCCCAACATCGGTGCTCGGAACAATCTCCATTGAAATCCATCAATGTCGATGACCATAAGATCACCTGTTCGCACTCTCTCCACGACACTCGTTTGGTTCATTGCGTGAGTCAATAGGACTTTAGGTTACATTTGGGGATTGGGTTACGGTAGGGTATACAATGATAAACATGAAGCCATACTTTCTAACCCAATTGAGCTAATGCAATAAATCTAACCAAGCAGCCACAAAATGCGCGGGTGCACCACCTACTCCAAATATAAATCTCAAACAGATTTACAATTGGGCTCTTTTCTCTTTTTTTTTCTTCAATTCTTTTCTTTTTTCTTATATCTTTTTCTTTTCTTTTCATTTTCAGCAAATATTCAAAGGAAGCATATCCACATTTTCACAAAAATATTAACTCATCAACAACCTCAAACTATAGTTAATAGAACATTAAAAATCTTGTTTGGGTGTGCAATTAGGATCAGTTTTTGGCTTTGGTGAAATGTAAGTGGAGCTGAATCAAGAGGATTGTAGGCACAAAGGGGCTAGCGACGATTAGATGATAGGAGTGGTACAAAAAAGCTCAAACTGGCCAAAATGAAGGCATATGTCACGCTTGCGCACTGAACTAACTTATACCATTGCTTCAAGAGTCATTTGGTGCAATTTCTTAGCCATAGAGAAAGATAATCATTCCTCCCAACTCTAGCAATACGGGCCTAGCAACCGTCGACAAATATCCCTATCCTACCGTTGGATTCACACCCAATTCACCACTTTTGAGTAGAATAATCAATAATTATGCAAATAGGAAAAAAATAGAAAACTATAAGCATTAAGAAAAATGTATTATATGCGGATTTCTATGTGAGATGCGAGTACTCAACTAGAGCACAACAGGAGTCAACATTATACTCTGTCTCATAATCCTAAGCCAGCACATCGATTTTCCCAATCACACTAATGAAATGAGTTTGACTCGTTCGTGCCAACCGCTAAGTGCGCGCTCCAGTGGGTGTCGTGGTGTGTGATGAAGATGAACAACTACTAAACATAGTTTAAATAAATGCACTTCTGGTACGCAATGCAATAATGCACTTGAATGGGCACAGAAAGTGGCTCTCCCCCAGAATTAAACTATACAATCCAACAAGACTAAAATGAAAGCTAGGGTAAGAGAGTACCCAATGCTCAAAAGTGAGCATACCAGAAGATTGACATGTAAACCAAGACAAAGCCGCAACATCCTCCATCTAGAAAAAAGAACCTGCAGGGAAGACAGTGCCAAACAAATGCAAAAATAAATACTAAACTATTACTGGATTAGAGAAATAAAAACAACCAAAACTAGGTTGTCTCTCATTAGCGCTTTTGTTTACCGTCCTTAGGCTGGACTCAATACCTGTATTATACAGTTTTATATGATTGTCTAATCATAAAAGCAAAAGTTAAAAAATCCTAAATAATATTACATACTTATCAAAATAATCAATTACACGAAATGGGTTTGGTTCAACTTTGCACATGCTCTATTCATCGTGATCCAACCACACGATGCGGGCACGACTTCACCTCAGCCCGTAAGGTTTTAACATATATAAGTGCTACTCAAAAGATAGGCTATGCACTTAGTCCATACAAGAAGGCTTAGGCTTCACAAATATAACCAACAAAGGAGGTCCAAGATAACTCAACTTCAAAATTCATGTTGAAGGTTTGCGTTCAACCACAACCCAAGCATGGAGATTCCATTAGGCACTCCAAAAGGCACCTAATACTCAAGTCCCGCATTCATAATGACATATCTCATAGAGTCATTCTCTGACACGCATTCTAGGCTTAACTTAAATACATGTCACAAATAAATCATCACTGATCCGTGCTAACGACTACGGGTAGCCTTCACACAAAATACCTAAATTCGTATTGCTACCGGATTTCTACATGCAATATATGATGGGGACAGACACAATCGACCTGGTGTTTTAAAGGACTAAAGGAAGTCCTACACTTCACTAATTAGTGAAAGAGAAAACCCT